>CM060196.1:55057182-56372182 GCA_030549335.1 Pontederia crassipes | reverse complement strand
GACGAGTATATCCTTTGAAATTACTGAAGGAGATGCAATCCGTCAGTAAATTCGAAGGAAGCACCCGTCGGTAATTAAAATAATAATATCTTTTATCAATATCTATATATATTTTATCATATATTTTATGTATTGATAATTATATTTCAATAAATAATTATATACAAATGCATCTTTAATTCATGTGGTCTAAAATTTTAATATAATGATTATTTTTTTATAAATCACAATATGTCTCTTTAAAAATATAAAAGACATATTATAAAACTAATAAGAAGTAAATTAATAGAATTTTGAATAAAATTAATTGATATAAATTTATAATTATGATGGAAATTTAACTAATTTGATAATGTTAACGTACATATAATACTAATGTTAATCAATATGGATGCTTGAATTGTTAATCAATAAGAGTAAAGTTGGATGACCATATTAGTTTTGAATCTTAGAGTTACGACAACCTACGTTCGATGACCGCGTAAGTTGGATGACCTTATTGTTATAATAATTTAAGTTTAATTATCGCAATATTTCGAAGTTAAAGTTGGATGACTATTATTTTCTATATAAAAAAGTTTATGTTCACTCAAGAAATTATTCCACTTACAATCACTAGACCTCTCGGTAATTAAAATAATAATATACTATTAATGTCTATAATATAATACATATATCTTACTAATGATTGTAATCATATATATTAATACATATAATTAATATAAATACATAAACTATAATTAATGCTGCTTAATAATATTATTTGTATATAAATATTGATAATAAATGATAGTATTTTAACTACCGATGGGTATTTTTTTCAAAATTATCAACGAATATTAATCCTTCGATAATTTCAAAGGCATTGTCCTTCGGTAATTACCGACGAGTAACGTCCTTTGAAATTATCGACGGATGCTAAATTCTTCGGTAATTTCGATGGCACTATCTTTTGATAAATAAAATAATAATATATTATTAATGTCTATAATATAATACATATCTCTCTTTCATTTTTATAAAATATTAATAATATAACATAATATTACTAATGTTTATAATCATATATATATTAATACATATAATTAATATCAATACATATACTATTATTAATGTTTAATAAATTAATATTATCTATATATAAATATTGATAATAAATTATACTATTTTAATTACCGATGGGTATTTTCTTCAAAATTACCGATGAATTAGCATCCGTCGATAATTTCGAAAAACGTTACCCATCAATAATTACCGAAGGATAATGTCCTTGAAATGACTGACAGATAATCTGTCGGTAATTTTGAGAAAATTATCCTTCGGTAATTACCGACGGGTAACGTTCTTCGAAATTATCGACAGATGCTAAATCTTTCAGTAATTTTGAAGGCATTATTCTTCAATAAATAAAATAAAAATATATTGTTAATGTCTATAATATAATGCATATCTTTCTTCCATTTTTGTAAAATATTTATAATATAACATAATATTACTAATGTTTATAATCACATATATCTTAATACATATAATTAATATCAATACATATACTATTATTAATGTTTAATAATAATATTATATATGAAAATATTGATAATAAATGATATTTATTTTAATTAATGATGTGTAATGTACTTCGGAATTACTGTTAGATGCTAAATCCTTCAGTAATTTCGAAGGCACTATCCTTCGATAAATAAAATATTAATTTGATAATAAAATAGTAAATATATACTTATATTATATTACATATATATTATTATAAATATAATTACCGATGGGTATTTCCTTCGAAATTACTGACGGATTTAAATCCTTCGGTAATTCCGAAGGCTATACCCATCGGTAATTTATCGGCGGAGATTTTTCGTCCGTAGTAACGAACGGCGTTTTGACCTTCGGTAATTCAGAAGGATTTTTTTATCCGTTATAACTGCCGTCAATAAATGAGAAGAATTCATCCTTCGAAAAATATCCGTCGTAAATTAGCCTTTTTCTTGTAGTGCTATCATATGTGCATATTGATTCTGCATGTATCTAAGTCTCAGAGGTGTTTCTTTATTGGTTATGATTTTGATGAGTATGAATATCGTCTCTGAGATGATGAAATTGGAAAATTATTCGAAAAAAATATGGCATTTAATGAAAAGACCATGTATAAAAATAAGTGTGTTGCAGAATCAAGTAAAGGAAGGGAAATATACAAAGATCAAGTGGAACTTAAGAGCATTTCAGAAGAAGATGTTGCCAGGTCCGAGAAGATTGTTCAGCAAGAGCCTGATGTGATACAGGTTGGGACGAGTACTCCATCCTAGGAGATTTACTTGAGAGATAAAACCACCTGTGATGTATTTTTCTTCTTTGAATTTTATATTGCTAACTGATGTTGGTGGGTCTGAATGTTTTATCGAAGCCTTGGAGATTGATGATTCCTTCAAGTGAGAGTTAGCAATGTAGGAAGAGATGAACTTGCTGTACAAGAATAAAACTTGAGTTCTGGTAAAATTGCCTAAAGGGAAGAAGACACTGCACAACAAGTGGTTGTACAAAGCAAGGTGGTATAAAGCAAGGCTGATTATGAAAGGCTTCGAGCAGAAAGAAGGCTAGTTGACTATATTGAGATATTTGCATCAATTGTGAAACTAACCACTATTATATTGATGTTGAGTATAGTTGCAATTGATGACTTACACCTTGAGCAGTTAGATGTAAAACAACATTCCTCCAAGGTGATTTGAAGGAGGATATTTACATGAAGCAACTAGAAGTCTTTCATGTTTCTAATAAAGACAACCTAGTGTGCAAGTTGACTAAAAACTTGTATGGTTTGAAGTAGGCCCTTCTATAGTAGTATACTTCATGACTACCAAGGGATATGCTAGGTGTTTTTATGACCACTATTGTTACATCAAATATTTTGATAATTGCTACACCATATTGTTGTTGTATGTAGATGATATACTCATATGTTCAGATATGATGGAAATCAAAAGGTTCAAGGAATAATTATCAAATGTGTTTGAGATGAAGGATTTGGAAACCGCGAAGAAGATTATTGGAATGGAGATTGTTCGGAATAGAAAATCAGGTACTAAAGATGACATAGGAAGCTTATGTTGAAAATGTGCTGGAGAGGTTTTCCATGCAAGATGCCAAGACAGTGCAGACACCCTTGATGAGTCACTTCAAGCTTCGAAGGAGCAATCGTCCAAGGCAGATATGGAACATGCACATATACGAAAGGTTCCATATACATCACCAGTATGTAGTCTTATGTATGCTATGATTTGCACCAGATCAAATATTGCTCATGCAGTGAGAGTTGTGAGCAGATACATGGCAGGTCCAGGGAAAGAACAGTGAAGTGAATCCTTCGATATTTGAAAGAAACCGAAGGTATGTGCTTGTGTTTTGATAAAAGCAATTTGGATTTGAAGTGTTATGTTGATGCAGATTTATGTAGTGATATTGATACTGCTAGAGGCACCACCGAATATATGTACACTTTAAGTGACACGACGATAAGTTGGATGTCTCAATTGCAGAAGGTTGTTGCTCTCTCTACTACCGAATCTGAGTACATTGCCATGATAGAGGCATGTAAGAAGATGATTTGACTGAAAGGGTTCCTTGAAGAGTTGGGCAAGGTGCAACCGAGCTCAAGTTATGTATTGATAGTCAGAATGCAATTCATTTGGCAAAAAATCCAGTGTATTATGCCAGGACGAAGCACATAATACTAAAGTACCATTTTATTAGAGATCTTCGAAAAGAGAAGACATTGGTGAAAGATTCGAGGTTCAAAAAATCTAGCTGACATGTTGGTCACTGAAGAATTGAGATTCTGCACAACCTCAATTTTCCTCCAAAGTTAGTTGTAAGAAGGAGTCGTCTAGAGTTCGGACGTAGGTGCAACTCAATATTAAGAGAATTAGTCTCCAAATTAGAAATTATTGGAGTTAGTTAGGTGGAATCTAATTTTGAGCCTAACTAATTTGTTGTTAGTTCTGATAAGGAGAGTATGTGAGGTTGTAACTTAATCATAATTTAAAAAGATTAAGTGATTATCATAATTATATTATTTTATTAGATATAGAGTTATGGAGAATCAAAATAAGATATGCGGTTATCCTGTGTTGTTACCCAAGACTCATATGTGGTATTGGTTATGCGCCATATATTGAGGAGATCTGCGTAATGTTTGTATCAGAAAAAGTTGAGACAAGTGAAACTCTGTGACAGTCGTGGACATAAGAGATTATTTTTGAATCACGTAAAATTTATATTTTTTTCTGGATGATTTCTTGTTATTCTTCTTCTATCTGTTCATCGATTTTTTTCAGACATCGATATCTATGATTTATTGGTATCAAGATTATTCCCTAACAATCATTTTACCCAATTATTTTTAATTGCGCTATGCTCGAAAAAGTTTCCTAATTTGTTTAAAAATGTCGTCCATCTGTAGCCCGTGTTCCCTAAGTTGGACTCGTGAGGTTTCTGACAATCGTCGACTACTTCTCCTTGCACGGTCGGAGGTATCAATTCTTGTGCATATCGGTTCTTTTGTTCTTCATATGCCTCCGTTAGTTGTAATAATTTGGTTTCTGTAGTGCTTATAATATTGGTTCTTTTGTGAGTTAGGATTATATTCTTATAACGATTCAGGATACTGCTAAATGAGTTGACAAGTGGAAGACTTTGTGCAGTTTTGGTCAAACTTTGGTACAATTTTTTAGCATGTAAATTGGGGCTAATGCAATTTGTCCATGAATTCGATCAATTACACATATTTCTTATGCGGGTTCTTCATTCTTTACTAAAGAAATTCTCAAGTTCTATGGCAAGATACATTAAGTATCAAGCATATAATAGGGCACAAGAATATTTGATTCTTGCACAACACAACTTTAAGGACCCGTTTGAAGAAAAGTTGACATGTTGATAAATAATTTAATAATTGAAGTTAATTTTAAAAAATAAATAATTACACATTTGATAATAAAAAATTATAAATTATTAAATAACTAAAATGTCCTTAGTATTATAATAGAAAAATTATATATGAAGAAAAGTTATGTATATTTTAAGAGTAGAATAGTACGTTTAATGATTAATTGCTCAACTTTTTTTTCCTATAAAATAAGTAAATAAAATAAGTATTTATTAACTCTTCTTTTCAGCTAGCAAACAACTCTTTATAAATTATTTTGATTAACTTATAAGTTTAGCCGCACATCCCCTCAAACCTAAGTCCAGATATTTGGATTGGACAGTGGACATGGCTGAAGGCCGAAACGCCGAAGACGACGATTGGGTCATAATATTGCTGTCCAGGGAAACGTGGATCCTGGTGTTCTCTTTGGATCAAAAGAGTTCATAACCAAGCGGATTCACGACACTGTGAGCAAAGCTGTAGCAATTAATATGTTGTGAAATATCGTAAGATTCAGATATCAAGATATCCTTTGCATGGCCTCTACTATTCCCATGCTTGCGCAAGAATAATCCTTGCTGAACTGGCTTTATTTTTTAATAATTCGCAGAGGCCAAATTTGGTTCCTAGTTCTTACTGTTGGTGGTTACAACGAGGTGTAGCCAAGTGTAAGGGGTGTAGGAAAAATCTGACTAATTCGATCCAAAAAAATCGAATAAAAAAAATAAAAAATTAGAAGTTCGAATATGATTTAATGTAATTTTTAGTAAATTGAAATTCATCCGTTAAAATTAGAATCCCACCTGAAAAAACCGTCGTGGAGTTCATTTTTTATTTATATAATTAATATATATGTTATTAATTCTTTTATTATAGATATAATATTTTTGTGTATAAAGTTTCATACTTTTCTATTACATTATCAAATTCTAATTTAATAACTTTAAAATTTTAACAGTATATTTTATATTTGATATAAAATTAAATATTTTTTTGTTAATTTTAATTCATTATGTATATTTTTAAAATATAATTATATAAAAGTAGGACACCAAAAAAATCACCCGAAAAAATTGACCTGCTTAAGAGTGATTTTTAATTTTTTAAAATAATTTTAGAATAATTTTTTTAATTTTAAAAATCGACCTAAAAATAACGATTAATTATTTTGATCGAAAATCTGATCCGACACAAACTATTTTTACCTCTAGCCAAGTGAACTTTTGATGCATCCCTGCATCCCTGGAGTTGGCAAATTGTGCAAGGTTAAAAGGGCGCTAATTAATTAGCGAGTTATGTCCATTGAGAAGTACAACTATTGTTTATATATATATTACGCTCATGAACAACTGACCCCTTCATCATTTTGATATTATGACTTATGTTATATGATTTTATAAGTTCATGCTTTCTTATCTTTTAGAGGGCCGATTATTACAAAATTTCATTCTAATTAATTATATAGACATTGCCAGCTTTTATATTTCCGTAACATCATATCATGATATTTGATAAGTACTTGTTGTGCAAGCGTCATAATTATTGTATAAAATAGTTATTAAACTTTGTCAAAAGTTATTTTGATTGGATAAATAGTTTTCTAAATGTAATATCAAATAACTTTATATTATCAATGAGTAGTGAGTTCGATAAACTATAATAAATAATCAATAATTTAGACTAATTGTATACTAGAGAACGATCTTTCTTAACAAAATTCAAATTCAATTACATCATATGCCTCAAATCAACTTACACTACCAAAAAAATTTACAGATTGTAAATAGAAAGTCATAAAGTTTCATTCTTTGTATATTTTTGAATTATTTTCATAAACCATCATTATACTATTTCATTTTTTTACATCTAATCCCAAATTATAAACTTTTAGATTTCTAAACTGTCATAATTTTTTCAATTTGATCATTTTATCGATTTCTGTTAAATTTTTTGTTAACTTCGTTATCAAAAGTCAAAGTTACCCCTCCATCGAAACACAAAAAAAAGTAGGTTGCGACTAGGCAACATTCGTCGGTCGCCTCGGGGGCGACCCCCTTTCCCCCTGTTGGGACGTGACCAATGGTGACCCTCGCTTCCCCTGCATGTGCCGGGGCAGGGCGACCGTCGAGGACCTTCGCCGATCATATTTCCCCTGCGCCCAAACATCGGCTCACATAGGAGGAAAGAGGAGGGTGCGGGGAACGTGGCCATCGAAGGTCATCACCGGTGGCCTTGCACCGTTGTGCACAGGGAGAAGGGGAAAAAGGTGGGAGGGTCACCCTCCCGACACGACCGGCAGGGGCAGACCCGCATACATCATGAGGGGGCCCTGGCCTCCCTAAATTTTTATAATTTTATTAAGTATATATGTTAATATCTAAATTTTAGGATTATAAATAAAGTTTGGCCTCTATTAAATATATTAGATATCAAGTAAGAGTAGAAATATAGCTCTAGTATAGTGGATGTTTCACTTTGTCATTTAACTAGATATCTTGAGTTCAATTCCTCTTGACATTTCTTTTCTTTCCCTTTATGTTGGCCCCCTCATTTTTTAAGTCTAGGTCCGCCCTTGGCGACCGGCGAAGGTCGTCGCCGGTCAGGACCTACTTTTTTTTTATGTTATCGATGGAGGGATAATTTGGACTTTTCATAACGAAGTTAACAAAAAATTTGACAGAAGTCGATAGAAACATCAAATTAAAAAATCATGATAGTTTAGGGATTCAAAAAAATAAATTCGTAGTTTGAGATTAAATGTGAAAGATCGAGATAATTTAAGAATGATTTATGAAAATAACTCCGTCTATGTTCTATAGCCGGTCCCAAGTCCGGATAAAGGAGGAGGGTTGTGTTAGGCCCTGACAGCCAGCGTAAAATCCTATCGAATTTCATGAACATGGATCAATTAGCCGACCCCACCTAGTGGGATAAGGTTTTGTTGTTCTTGTTGTTGTATGAGATGTCTATAGGCATCCTGTCTAATTGATCTTAGAGAGAGAAAAAAAGATGAGATCAGATGGCAGGGAACCACCGATTTGTTCTAGTGCACCTGTGCAAGTTCATCTCACTTTATTAACAATATTGTTGTATTGAAATGAAGGGCATTGGATCCAACCCTAAAGTTTTTTCAGTGCCTTGTATGGATGGATTCCTTATGAACACACCACCGTAGACGTGCATCGTGTAGGAAACATAACATAAACGTGATAATGGGGAATCATATCTATCGTAACTTCTTGGATCCCGCAACAGCGTGTACCATGAAATTGTTGTTTATGCATGCCACATGATCTGATACCTTTACCCTGCAATTTCCAATGACGATTGTGTTGTGATGTACATATATGTATTTATATATAATTACGTACACAGCTATCTCACTGATATTATATGTTAATATTAATAATTTTGCATCATACGTAGAGGTTATTTTTTTTATCTATGAGTTTCTAAACATGGACATGTTAGGGACGTATGACCACCAGTCAATCGAGTGGCATGGAACGAAATATAATAAAGCACCGTTTTATATCGATTTTATTTATTATTACAAAAAAAACTGAATAAATATAGTTCTACAACGGATCATGCAGTGTCAAAAGGAAAATGAATAATATTATAATGCATTTTTTTACACATCTCCTTTTAAAACCGAAATTGAAACGACTGGTTTTACATATATTATTATGATAATTGATTGTGAATTATTATTGCTTAAAAGATAGTATATTAGAGGACTAACTCGTCTAATACATTCTCTATAATCACACATGAAACAAAAACATGCCAACTAGTGATGTCTACCAAAGAAATTAATGTAGAGGTTGCTGTTGTGCATACTGAAAGCCAAAGTGTCATGCCACTAATTGTCAACTTAATTGACAAAGTCTAATGTAGGCAATGAAGCCAAACTATTATTTGGCCAAGGGAGTAGTAGTGACTAGTCACCCACATTATACTTGTTCTTTTGAGGTGACGAGGGAGAGTTCCACATGCTTTGTCATATGGTATCTCACTGTCCTTTTCCTCGCAATGCTGCCATGGGGAGAGAGAGAGGGTTTCACATGCTTGGTCATCCACCGGTCTCTTACTGTCTTTTTCCTCGCAACACCACAACAGTAATGCATGGAATGTTTCGTATAATTGCTAGAATCCAAAGATGGTAGAAAGAAATAAAAAAAAGGATTTTTAAGCGATCTTTTTCCTGTTCTTATATATATATATATATGTATTATATATATATTTTTTCTCGAAATTATTTCGACTTCATATGTGCGAATGGTTTTTGGAATGCAAACAATGGGTCTTGGCTCCTTGTTTTGGACTGGCACAGTGGTTGCTTTCACCATGGTTTCATTTATTTCAATCGCTCTTTTTAATTTTTTTTGTTGTTTTTTTTAAATATTGCATGTATACCACACCACGTACGAGATGATGCATAAATTATATATATTATTTATTCTCATTAAATGTGATGCCTTTTTGAACCATATGTTTCCAATTAATTAAGAAGCAATTGATGATCGATCAAGAATAATTCAGGTAAGATTGATTTGTATGAAATATATAATATTTATATATGTGGCCATCATAAGTTGTACAATTTCCTGTTGATTGGTAAGTACACGGTCAAGAAGCTTACAACCGTGGAAAAAATTGCTATGTGCAAATCAAAGAAAAATATATAGAAATCTAAATGTTATATCTATTTTAGCTTTCTTCGTATTATGACACATTTATAAATAAAGAAATCGCTTTTGCAATTATCTTTCAAATTTCGAAAAATAAAAAAACACGTATTTTCATTTTTCGAAAATTTCTCCGTATCTATGTCTATGCAATTATTCATTGGAGAGAGATTTAAAACTCCTCAACATTGACGTGCACCTGAGAGAATGGAAAAAAATGACATTAGTAATGAATTATGATTTGGATAGAAGTTATTGCTCAATCGAATAATTGATGTTGGATATATCCGTGAAAGTTTTATTTATTTTTTTGTTCTTTCGTACGTGAAAAATATGTCATTCATAAATGCTAACAAATATGACACTCATAAATGCTTAAAAAAATGACACTCATAAAAAAAATTTCCACATGTAGCCCCATGGAACATGACCAATCATGGCCGATGATTCATCCCAAGTAGAGGGCACAAATCCAAAGATTGTCCATGTTTGGTCCAAAATCTAAGATGCATCTGATTTGGTCCAATTTTTCACTCTTGTGAGACAGGGATGCTGACGCATTACATCAACACAACTTTACACTTAATTACAGGTCAAATGTTCTAACTAGACATGCCCACGCTTCACAGGCCAAACATTATTTTCATGCAGAGACCATGTTGTTGGAGAGACAAAACTCTCTTTGTCACAATTAAATTTCCACAAGAAAAATAAACTCGATGACTTGTGGATAGTAGACGTCTCTGGATATTGTTTTTTTTTTTTCGATTAACTTGAAGAATCTTACTTTGTTTAGTAGATTGTCTTTATGAGCTTGCGGGGAAATGATTAGATCACAAATTTTGAAACATGTGTACAAGTCTTCTCTTTTTCCAAACACACACTAATTATTGTGTTTACACTTTATGCCAAAGCCATTTGCATAAAAAACACATCATGCATCATTGATGGGAATACATTAATTAGTTCTTTTTTTTCCTTTACAAGAAGTTCTTTTCAAATAAATAACTAGATTAAATTTGAGGGGGTTCAAAATTCGGCAAAGTACCCCTCGAGTGTGACGAAAATTTTGAGAACTATTTAGAGTAGTTCAAGTTGTGATGATAAATCATTTCTTCTCCTTTAAGTAATGTTATTTTTTTTCTAGAAAAGTAGGTTTGACCCACTAGCTAAGTGAAAAAATTATTTATAAAAATTTTTTATCGAAAGACTCACTTATCATTCTCACTTGTTAATAATGTCTTAAATTCTATTCCAATTAAAAATCCGTTGAATTTCATAACACTTTGAAGCGAAAGTGCCTTTCTATTATGGGTCTCGCCGCTCACTTAGCAAGCTCATGAGAGTCAAAAGTGAGATCCTCTTGGATCCCCTTGTCGAGAGAAGGGGTGGGGGGAGGGGGGGAGGGGTCGGAGGCCTCGGGTCAAAATTTTATGAAGTATTTTATATGCAATTAATAATTAATTTATTTTTTTTTATCACGAAATAGATGTTCTAATTTTGAGAAATTAGTAGAGTCCCAATTGGTATGAAATTCTATCATTTATAAAAGGGGTGCTTATATAAATTTGATAAGAATTTAAATATAAAGTAATCTGAATTATAATATTCTTTTATTTTCATCTAATAAAATTTTACTTTGCCTTAAAGTTTTTTCGATGTGTAGAATTAAATCCTAACCCAAAATAATTGGACGATGATGAACCAATCTGCACATATTATTAACATCGCTCGAAACCACTTATCTAAATACAGAAAGAGATTAAAAAAATGATGCGACCATGTAAAAAAATAGCTTCCAAATTTGAGATGTGACGAGGGAGTACGGGTGAAACTAGTTCGGTCGGTTTTCGATTTTAAAAAATTAATCATTACTTTTCGATTAGTTTTTACAATTTAAAAAATCATTCTAAAATTATTTTAAAAAAATAAAAACCA
The DNA here is from genome assembly GCA_030549335.1 of Pontederia crassipes. NCBI lineage: Eukaryota > Viridiplantae > Streptophyta > Magnoliopsida > Commelinales > Pontederiaceae > Pontederia > Pontederia crassipes. Next base: position 56,360,617 of record CM060196.1, on the reverse strand, counting down.
CCCTTTAGTGGGTCGGTTTTTTCGAATGTTTTTTTTCAAAGCCTTACTTTTATATAATTATATTTTATAAATATATTTAATAACTTATAATTAATATAAAAATATTTAATTTTATATTAAATATAAAATATACTACTAAAATTTTTAAGTTGTTATATTAGAGTTGGATAATATGATAGAAAAGTATGAAATTTTGTACAAAAAATATTATATCTATTATAAAAGAATTAATAACATATGTATTAATTATATAAATAAAAAATTATAAATAAAAAATTATAAATAAAAAATGAGCTCCATGGACTCTTATGATTTTTTCGAGTGGGACCTTAATTTTAGCGAATGCATTTTAATTTATTAAAAACTATCCTAAATCATTTTCGGACCTCCTAATTTTATATTTTTCGATTCAATTTTTTTGAGCTGGATGAATTTTTCGAGTTGGTCGAGTTTTTCTTACACCCGGAAAGACACTCAAAATAGTTATAGAACTCAATTTGAGTGGAGAATATCGAAAATAACTGTTGTTAATTATTTGAGATGGAATGTAGGAATTTTTTTTAAAAAATAACATAAAATCATTTGACGCATATAAAAAATACAAAAATAAATATGCCAAAAAAATTATTAACATCTTCTGCCTAATTTCTACAAATATATTTTTTGACAAATAACTTCTCCGAACGTTCTTTTCAGCTGATTACGTGTCGATCTCTCAGCAATCGCTGCCTATTTACGGAATTACCACTTTGTGGGACTTGATGGACGTTCTGAGGTTGCGAAACGTGTCGAGCAATTAGCGGTGAGGCGGAAAGTGGGGCCTGCCCAGTCGGCAAGCAATCCATTTTTTTTTATTTTGGACGAAATATATAAAGAAATTTGAATTATAGTTTTCTTGGCACAATTGATTTATTTATTTATATTTTGGCAGATAGTGAGAGATGGAGACGGAGACCGCGATGGAATTGATTAAAAAATGAAGTAGTTAAAAAATAAAATAGGGAAATTTTGGGCCTCAGAACTTGATATTTTTGTAATTGGGCAAATAAGATGAATGGTTCCTTATTGTCGACCAAATAAAATATTATTTCATAGTTACTAGAAATTACCCCTAATGCCCACAGGTCAGCACAACATATTATTTATTGTTATATGAGCCAAATTGATAATTTTGAAAAGTAAATTTCGAAGCCATTAATTTTAAATCAACCGACTTAATTTAAAAGGTAAATATCAATAATTTATTATCCATAATCAAAATTCTATGTAAAAAATTCACTTTTTTCTTCTTTATTTTCAATAAAATATGGAAACATATATTATTAGGAAATGTTTTTGTAGGAAAAAAATATTATACTATCTTTTTTAAGAGATATCATCGTACCTCTATTAATAATTGCCGATTTAATAGAAATATTCATTTAATCAATTTATCATTCATTATAAATGGAATAATAATTACGAAAAAATAATTACCCTACTCCTTTTAACACAAACATTAAACCCTTTTTTTATATCATTAATCAATGAAAATTTATATGTAACACATCAGTTCCACAACTATCAAGGAGATTTAGGAATAATTTTTTATTATTAAAAGACCTTGAAATTCAGTATGAATGTTTAAAATGTCCTCTAAAATTATTAATTCTGTGCAATACATAATCACATTCTTAGGCTGCAAGTCCCACCAATTAATTATGCTGATTATTTATCACTTATTAACAAGTACTAAAGTGAAATCATTCATTTGCAATTTTAATGATTGGTCATTCCATCAAGGACTTAAAAATAATTTAAAATCCACTTGGAAAATAATTAGCAACCCTGACAATCTGGCAAAGGCCAACATGAAAAGAAATTTACAGGAAAATGAAGGCATACACTTAAAAATAGATTTACACATGTAATCATATATCAGCTTATTTCATTGCTAAAATTTGATTATATATTTTTTTTAAAAAAATACACCTCCAACCAGTTCAAATCTTAATACCAAGAAGAGGGAAGAAAATGATTACAAAAAAGGGATAAAAGTTTATTGGATCATATAAATCATATTTATAACGTATTTTCAATTTGATTAAAAAAAATATTTATTTTGTTTTAATGAATTAGTTTAGGCGCGGATAAATTATTTATTTAGTGTTCAGGGGCATTTATGAAATTGGACATTTGCTGGAGAGAGGAATTGTTCCTTGGAATCTTTGAAGGGACCGTCCGGTGAGGAAAATAAAAGGAGGACAACTTGAGTTGTTTTGCCTTTCCAATTCTCCTCCTCCTCCTCCGACCTGCGATTCGGCTGTCCCCGCTTTTGATTCTTTGAAGCGTTCCTTGTTCTAGGATCCGAATCGCATCAGCATCTTCGCCGGTACCAGCCTTCTCAGAGGTAAAAAAAATCTGATACTTTTGATGAGATTTATGTCAATGTTTTCCTTCCGATCTTTCGAGAGTTGTTTCACGGAGGAGCTATTTGTTGCATTTGCGCTGAAAGTTGCAATTTTGTTGCGACTTTTGATGCCAAGAGCGGATTTCGATTTCTCTTCTTTGTATTTGTAAGGAAGGGTTTTAGCCTCTGAAAAATGTCACATTTGGTCGATTTTCCTTTTCCTGCTCCCAATCGATCTCGTTTGTTGGTCCGTCCATTTTTTATGCGAAGATTTCTATTTTGATTCATCAAAATTTGCATTTCTGGTAGAACAGGAAAAAAGTTTTGGTTGACAGAACGATCTGGTCGTCGTGATTATTTTGATGTTTCGGAGATCTTCGGATCTTGTGAATGCCTCTTTACAATCTCGTTTTTTATTTATTTTTATTCTGATATATGGAAAATAACGTGATGCCATTATGATGCGCTTGAACCAATATCAAGCACATCGTTATGATGCAGTTTTTACCAAAAAATTATACCTTCGGATAGATATTTGTTCGTCAACCTCAATGGCAAGTGGATCGATTTACTAGTTGAATTTTCTCTTTGTTTGTTTTTTTTACATCTGCCCTTTTATTAATAGTTTAATATTCCTTAAGGTCCTGACAAAAAGTAGGGTAATTTATATGTGAAATTTTGTGAAAGTATCAAAATTTTCATAGAATTTGGATTCGCCTCAAAGGGCACGCACATAAGTTGATTCAGCTCCTGTAGTTTTGCTACTAGTTGCTTGTAGTTTTAAGTTATGATGCTTAAAGTTACTCATGTATTGCAGTTTTTAAGCTGTTCTTTTTTGTGCCAAACAAATCATTTGCCCTTGTTTGATGCTCACTTGAAAATTGTTTCTTGATTATCTATTATTAATTATTTACTAGTTTCTGCATAAAAGACAGATCTGATACAAAAGAAAAAAGAAACAAAAAAATGTTCTTTGTCCTTGATCCGCACTTAGAATAATAAGGTTTGATTGCTTCTTGTTTGGTTCATTCAATGACAATAATAATTTGAGAGAATCTAAAAGGTTGAACATTGGTGAAAAAGAAGTCTGCTTTTAGCTTTTGCATACTTAATATTTCTTTGTTGATTAATAATTCTCAATATTGAATGCACACAGACACTCAATGTCATGGATATCGAAGTTCTTTTATGTGCATTTTTTTGGTCTCTTGGTCCTATTTTGAAGAGCTAATTTGTTAAGATCATATTGTCCGTTTTTTTCTTGCAGCCTGCTGCTAAAACTTGCAAAACAAATATCAGGGAATGCTGAAAGATGTGCTTAAAAGCCAGGGAGTTCTTGTTTGATATTGATGTCTCTGTTGCTCCTCCTGAGCTGTCCCTCTTCATTTTTGATGAGATAGGAGCATATAGCCTTGTCCAATCCGTGCCTTGTGCACAATCACACAATGGACCAAGAAATACTTCCAGGGCTGTTCTGTTACATCACATCCTTGAGGAAGACGGTTGAGATTTTTCTGTTTTGAAGTTCCCAGTCTTAAATAAACAACATATTGTCTTAGCGGGAAATCTAGCACATAGCTCGCCTTTTAGTTAATTTACAAATGGATTTAGAAAATAAAGGAATCTTAATGAATAAGTACGAAGTTGGAAGGTTATTGGGAAAAGGAACTTTTGCCAAGGTTTATTATGCTAGAAATACAACAACTTCTCAGAGTGTTGCTATAAAGGTGATTGACAAAGAGAAGGTCTTGAAGGTTGGACTTATTGATCAGATCAAGCGTGAGATTTCAGTGATGAAATTGGTAAAGCACCCTAATGTTGTGCAATTGTATGAGGTCATGGCCACCAAAACCAAGATCTACTTTGTCCTAGAATATGTAAAAGGTGGTGAACTTTTTAATAAGGTTGCTAAAGGGAAGCTTAAAGAAGATGTTGCTCGGAAATATTTTCAACAGTTGATAAGTGCTGTGGACTTCTGCCATAGTCGAGGTGTTTATCACCGCGATTTGAAACCAGAAAATCTTTTAATAGACGAGAATGGAAATTTGAAGGTTTCAGATTTCGGTTTGAGTGCCCTTGCTGAGTCTAAGAGACAGGATGGCTTACTTCACACAACATGTGGTACTCCGGCTTATGTTGCTCCTGAAGTAATCAACAGAAAGGGGTATGATGGAGCCAAAGCTGATATCTGGTCATGTGGTGTTATCTTGTTTGTTTTACTGGCTGGTTATCTCCCATTTCATGATCCAAATCTCATGGAGATGTATAGGAAGATTGGAAAAGCAGATTTCAAATGCCCAGGTTGGTTCCCATCGGATGTTAAAAGGTTGCTTTTGCGGATTCTTGATCCAAACCCTGCTTCTAGAATCTCAATTGCAAAGGTAATGGAACATCCTTGGTTTAGGAAAGGGCTTGATGACAGATTGCTCACTGGTAATATAGAAACACAAGAGCCTAGTTCAATAGAATTTCAAGATTCCAGTTCTTCTGAGAATAGCAAGATTGAGCGGAAGCAAGAGATGGACAAACTCACCAACGTAAATGCTTTTGACATTATTTCTCTTTCTGCGGGATTTGATCTTTCAGGCTTGTTTGAAGAGACTGACTACAAGCGAGAAGTAAGGTTCACATCTGCACAGCCAGCTTCGACGATCATCTCAAAGTTGGAGGATATTGCCAGGTGCTTGAAACTAAAAGTGAAGAAAAAAGATCATGGAGTGTTGAAAATGGAGGGAACCAAGGTGGGGCGAAAGGGTGTTCTTGGCATCGATGCAGAAATCTTCGAGGTTACTCCATCATTTCATCTAGTGGAAATAAGAAAGACTAATGGGGATACTATAGAGTACCAGAATATGTGGAAAGAAGATATTAGACCTGCCCTTAAAGACATAGTATGGGCATGGCAGGGAGAACAAGAGCAACAGCAAAACTGAGCTTTTTCCTGTTAAAATGCATAGTCTAATATCAGAAAACATTGTGGTTCTTGTTTTTCTTTTTTTATCCAGATGTTTATGCTAGTGCTATTCATAATGTCAAACTATGTTGGGTTTTGTTAACGGGTTCTAATATTTTGATGCATACTTCACTGTGCTTTTCTCGTTGTTCAAATCATGGCTGTTGGTTTCTTCTTCCATCATTTGGTTGTAACTAGAAAGCATTCCTTAAGTTGCAATTTTTCCACTTGGAATATCAAAGTGGATAACTCCGCCTATGTTTTATAGCCGGTTCCAAGCCCGGATAAAGAAGGAGGGTTGTGTTAGGCCTCGACAGTCAGCGTAAAACTCTGTCGAATCTTATGAACATGGATCAACGACGGCGTCGTATAATCTATGTAGCCGACCCCACTTAGTGGGATAAGGCTTTGTCGTTGTTGTTGTTGTGGAATATCAAAGTGGATGCTGGTAGTTCCAGTTTTAATCCTTTTGGGAGGATATTAAATATTATTATTTATAGCAGGGCCCGAACGAACCAATTATTCGCATGTATAGTTGTCAATAGATGAATCAACTAGCTTAGATCCAGTTGCCACCTGTCACATTCACCTACCAAAACCTATGGACACATACAGATAGATAAGATTTCGTATCATACGCTTACAAGAAATTCCCATACGAAAGCTTAAGTCACGTTTTGGTGTCCATTCTTCCATCGTTTCATTCCACAAAGTATTCGCTCAAATTGCACATATAAGTATCGGCCAAGAAAGGTTGTGACATCAGAACTGATGTGTAAAAGAAAACTTAATGAACAGTTTTTGTGTAAATTGTGAAAGAAAGAATATCCATTTGGTCATATATAAAGAAATGATTGAGTTCATCTTCTAAGGATCTTAATGTAGGACTCATTTCGTTTGATGACATTGGCATCTCAAGATCGGTCGTGGGTATTAGTTGTAACTGTTGATAATAATTTCGAAGTGCCATTCCTCAATATTGAATAGAAAAAAAAAGAATATTATAACTCGGAATGAAATGCTTGAGTGGTAGCACTTCTAAAATCAGACTTATGATTAATGTGGGAATCCTTATGATTAATGGTCTGTTCACTTAGTTGATAAAAAAAATTGATGAGAAATTTTAACGATGGCGATGACTTTAAATATATGAAATAATATAAACTATTATTTGTTTGGGGTAAATATGCTTATAATAACAAATTATGTATTATTTGATAATAAAATGGCTAATAATTTATTTTACAATTAAAAATCTCAACTTCCTGTAAAATATATTAATTACAAAATATAGTAATTTAATAATAATACAAAAAAATATGATATTATTTAAACTTATTTATTGAATTAAAATTTTAAAAAAGAGGTGAATTTGTAATTTCAAAAGAAGACGACTCACTTCCATAGAGAGGATGTCACTATCATTGTTTCCAAAAAGTAATTCCAATATTTAGGAGGAACTTTCGAATAGCAATTGCAATCCACACCGAGATGAGTTGCACAACAACCAGGTCAGAATGGGAGATAAAAGAAATGGGATGAGAACCAACAAACTTTTTGCACAACATCACTCAAGGATTTGTGTAGGCGAGAAGTTATTGTAACTTCTCCTTTATTATCCATTCATAATGAGTGGGATAACAAGAATTAATTGGGTGACCAACCATTATAATATAGAATTAATTCATATTATTTAATGAATTTGAATATCGATGATTTTGATTATATCGATCAATATAAGTGTTACGTCGACAATTTGATTGAGTCACCGTTCAATTGATATCATGGATCTTTGAGTTTAGAACATTCATTTGTTGATAACTAAACTTTTTGTTCTTGATCTTCTTTTTTATATGGAATCTACTTTTGACAACATATTAAAAACTCTAAAATTTATAATAGCTTTCATTCCCTATAATAGTTTTCAACTAATTACATTTCATTTTTCTCGAACTGTATATATTCGCCTTTCCAAAAAAGTAGATTGGATTGAGTGTAATAAACCAATTATCTTTTTTATGATTCCATCTTCAAGTAGTAGACTGATAGTTGTGCACTTTATAATGGTAAAGATTATAAATTTTAAAACATGATGTGATTTCATATTTGTCTAGGGTTAGATTCAAGGCAGTTAAGATCAGGATCTTACATAAGATCGAAAGAGGTCCGTAAGATCGAAGATCGTGAGATCAGATCGAGGATCGTAAGATCTTACCTATATATTAAAATATTAATTTAATATATAAATTGATATTAAAATAGCATTTAATAAATCTATAATTATTTATATTATAGATAATATTAAATTAACTATTATCCCATTAAGATTTCTCTACACATGTATATACTTATCTAATAATAATTTAATATGAATTGACAAAAAAATGATAACAATATGATTAATATGAAGTAAAATTATATAAAATATATTTTAATATATATTGATATTACATATATTTTGTTAAAAACTAACTTTAAAATTTTAGTTATAACCAATCGTCAACTTATTCTTAATTTTATTTTTCCAAAAATCATGTTGCACTTAGTCAAAATTTTAAAAAATTGCAAAAAAAAAAATGGAACAATATTAGTAGGATCGGTAGGATCTTAGGATCTTACGATCCTATGATCTAGATCTTACGATCCTACCGATCCTACAAAAATGATCTCAAACATGAGATCGAGATCGTGTATCCCAAGTAGGATCGTAAGATCGTGCGATCTTACGATCAAGATCGTGATCTTGACAACTATGGTTAGATTACCATTTAGGGTCCAACCCTATTTTGGCAGCATATCTTTGTCGCTCAATTGAGTTTTCGAGCTCATGATGTTTCTAATTGGGAATTCCATTTGTGTACGAATGTGGCATCTAGATTTGATGTTTGAGCTACTAATTACACTACAACTCCTGTATTTGTATGTCCTACACACATTTCACATCATACTTCATTGATACTTTATTGAAATAATGTCAATTACTATATAAATGTAACACTTCAATTATAGATATCATATCATATAAGCCAAATCAATTCAATTGATCAAAGTATAACTTTTCTTATGATGATATAATATTAGTTATACCCTATTAGAATATTTTAAATTCATTATTTTGACGTAACTTTAAATTTTTAATTGTATTTATAACATGTCTATGTCACTACATATCTTTCAAATATTGATTTCTTATATCTAATGAATTTTAAATACTCCTCATTGTGGTAATGTCATATACATAATTTTGAGTATGCTTGTATTTAGGACACATATATCATGATATATCTTAAACATATATCTAATATCTAATAAAATTTAAATATTCTCACTTACTACGATAATGTCATTATTTTCTTACTTGCACTAAATATATTTTTTCACAGTTTCTAAGACTCATCTTTTGAAGATATATTTTCAAAGTAAAGTTTAGTGAATGAATTCTCTTTCAATAAAAATATTTCTATACGATAATAACCTAAAATACTTTACATGTCATGGATGCCAAATATCTCAATGGCTTAATTTTAGTTGCATTAGTATGGCATAAATACTCATTGCAGGTTGCATGTTTAAAATCCATGTTGTGCTGACATTTGTATGAAATTTTAGTTTGATATTCAAGTTTCCAAATGAATCATTATCTATACAATAACTTGTAAATTCTAGTACAACATGTTGTATTAATCCTTAACCAAAAGTTCATAAAAAAATTATATTAAAATGAATCAAATATTTAAGATGTATGTGTTGTTATACTTGAATTGATATAAATATATAATCTCATTTTTTTTAACTTGAACAATGTTATTTAGTAAGCTATTTACTAACATTAGACTTTTGAATAAAGTGTCAAAGCATGTATTGAACAAATTTAATAATGATTTATGCATTTACAATGCATATATTAAATCTATCACTAAAAATGTTAATGTTCAGTTAAACTTCTTTTACGTTTCAATCAGAATAATTATGTGCCTAAATATTTTAATTTAATAAAACATATATATATTGTTTAAAAAATAACATGTAGAAATAGTATTTTTCTCCTACTAAAATTTGTATACTTTTTTATATCATAAGAACAATTGATTATCGAATATCAGCATTGGAGTTACATAGTTAACAATGAGATATCATTATGAATAATTATTATCAAATTTATGAACCCAAGGGATATATCGTCATTACTATTTTAGTGATCTAAGGTTCAACTTGTGATTGCCATTCAATTCTTATATGCTCTCTTTTTCATCTTGCACCACAAAATAGTTATTTGAATGTAAAAAGAATTTTTATATAATATTATTTGTTGTATTACTAGTATCATAAACTAAGTTTAATGTTCCACAACATAACTTTATCCATTTTATTAGTTTGTACCAATGTTACATCAATTTCATATCTCATATATTTTAGGGGTATTTCTTTTAACCTCTTGTAAATTATAATATTTTCCACATCTAACCTTAAATTATAAATTCATGATTTTAATTCCTAAATTTGTCCAAATTTAACATTTAAGTCCATCCATCAACATTTGTCCAAATTTTGGTTATTTTTTATAATTATGAAATGTCATGTTTGCCCTTCCTGATTAAAACATTTTGAAAAAAATCCATCAACATTTATCCAAGTTTTGGCTATTTTTTATAATTATGAAATGACATGTTTGTCCTTAGTTCCTGATTAAAACATTTTGAAAAAAAAGTAATCAATATTGGTAAAATATTAGTTGATCATTATATTTTATGCAATATTATGCTCATGATACTATTTTATTTTATTTCATTTTTTTCTTGAAGTAAAGTAGTAAGAGTAAAGTTGACAATTCATAAATACAACAACAACAAAGCCTTATCCTACTAGTTGACAATTCATAAATAACAAAAAAAAAACTTAATAAAACTTTGGATGGAAGTTAATGACAGGACTAAAGTGTCAAATAATGATAAGTTTAGGAGATAAATTTATATATTTATAATTTAAGGTTGGATGTGAAAAAAGTAATAATTGAGAGGGTGTTAGAGTGAAATAATCTTATATTTTAATAAAACAAAAATGAAGTTCTAAATCATTTACTCACATATAAAAAGTATTGGTATAGTCACATATCATCAACTCAACATATTAAGAATTTAAGAAAGTTTAATCTCTAGTACTTTAGTTATGAAAATTGACGGTGGCATATTCTTTTAGTATTCTAAATCCTATTTCAGTTTGTAACTCAAACTTTGATAACATTAATTGATATTGGCGATCACAAAATATCAAATTTATTCTATACATTATATGAAAATATGTGAAATTGCATAAAGCATAAATGAAATAAATACAATAATAAATACGTCAATATTTGGACTTAAGGCGACCTTAATTTTTATTCAAATTATGTCAATCACCAAGCATGCATGCATATTATACATTTACGAATTTAAATAAATAAGTAAAAAGAGTGCAAGTTCCTTTTCAATTGTACAACATTTCACAATAAAACATAATTTCTTTTGTCCAAGTACCAATATCGTGACTGAATTAATTAAAATCATTTATTAATATTGCACTATGAAAACATGATTTTCAAATTTATTAAAGTTGACTTTCATGTAATTTCATATTAAAAATAATTCTTAAAAAATAAACATTTCAAAATTATTATCTATAATTTTTTAGAATAAAATAAAATTTCAAACCATCAAAATTATCAATAAATTCATCTAATTAAAATTTAATAATTTAAAATTATTCATAAGTTTTTTTTATCATCACTTTGGACTTTCTAAATTTATTATGTAAATTAAGAAAATTTAACTATCAATTTTGAACCATTCCAAAATCATTAATAAATATATCAAAATCAAGATGAATGACTTTAAACATATGAATAATTACTCAAAAATTAATCAGTAAAAAGTATATTTGGATTATTCAAATTAATTTCACCCAATATCATATAATTTTTTTTTGATAATATATAAAAAATAATTGATTGCTAGTCGAATGAAAAAAATCAAATTCTGGTTAAACTTGCTACTTTAGTCCATACAATAAGCTTAATGGGCCTTCCATCAAACCCAATTTTCTGCAATTATTTTATTGTTACGTTGGTTCAAGCCAATGTTTTTTATAATTGAAACTACAAAGAATCAAATTTTATTAAAATAATATTATTTGTATCAATCTTGAAATCATAATTAATATATTATATTTTGTAATAATAAACTACTAGTAATCATAATTTAATAGAAAATTGCTTTTTATATTGTATACAATTAAACTATCCAAATTTACAATGATCAATAGATGATGATGATGATGATGATGATGATGATGATAATGATGATGATGATGATGATTATTATATTATTATTATTATTATTATTATTATTATTATTATTTATTTATTTTCCACTTTAGTTTTTTTTTCCTTCCATTTTATTTCACCTACTTTTCATTTTAATTTATTTTTTTTTCCAAAATTGATGTTGACCCAATTTTTAATTACTTTACTGGTTCGCTAGTTTTTTTCGATTCGATAGTCACATCAGTTGAAAATCCAAATGGACCCGTCGAATCGTGATCAAATTAATTGAACCAGTCCGTCCTGATTTTAGTAAGAGCAGACAAATCCAATGGATTCATGATGCTAATGCCAGTCGCATCCATCCTGATGGTGCTGCTCATCAGGTACGTTGGATATTGATTTTTTTCCCTTAAAATCATATTAAAATACCATTTTAATACTAATAAAATGGATTGATAGAATACTATCAGTATATAACATCATATTTTAAATCATTTATCTATTTCAATCACATTAAACTAAATTAACATATTGTGAAAATATTATAGTTATGAAAAATGAATTCATCAAGAAAAATCAACTTTTCAACTGTCGTGACTTTTGAAAATTTTGCATAATCCGTCAAAAAATAAAGTTTTTGACGATTTTTTCAACGCATACGATCTGTTGAAAAAATGCTCGTCGCAAAATATTTTCCGACGAGTAGGAGAAATCCGTCGAAAGTTCAGACGATTGTAGTCGTCGAAAACTTCCTATGATCGTCGATAGTTTAGACGGTTGCACCCGTCTAAAGAAGATTCTTCCAACGATCCGAAATAAAATAGTAATTATATTATGTATTATGATATATAAGATTTTAATATTTAATTATTTTTATGATTACCGATGGTTCGGACCGTCGAAACTTCCGACGATCCGAACTATCGATAATTATAATAATATACTAATTATATTATCTATTATGATATATAAGATTTTAATATTTAATTATTATTACCATTATCAACGGTCCGAATCGACGAAACTTTCGACGGTCCGAACAGCCGATAATTATAATAATAGAATATTAATTATATTATCTATTATGATATATAAGATTTTAATATTTAATTATTTTTAGATTACTGATGGTCCGGACCATCGAAAGTTCTGATAGTCCAAACTATCGATAATTATAATAATAAAATACTAATTATTTTTTTGTTTATTGATGAGTACGACCGTCAGAACTTATGATAGATAGGAGCCGTCAAAAATATCGACGTTCCAAACCATCAAGAAATAAAATAATAGTATAATAAATTTTATAATTTATTTTTAAATTTCTGACGATCTGGACCATAAGAAGTTCTAACGGATTGTTATTCGTCGTAAATTGTGAAGGATTTCTTTCCATCGAAAGATCTCATTTTTTTGTAGTGGAAAACATATTTTATTCCTATTAAAATAGATGAATATAAGATTCATGAAGATTAAAAATACTATTTTTAATCAAATTAAAATAGATTAACAAAATATTCATAAATATTCATATTTTGATCAAATCTTGAATTTTATATAATTCTTCATACTAATTGAGAAAAAGAAAACATATGAAATCAAGAGATAAATGAGAGGATCACTACAAGAAAATTGCCTTTTACTGACAGTCTGAGCCGTCGGTAAAATGGCCAGATCCGTCGGAAATCACGATTTTCGACGGTTCTTTCGACGGACAGTGTCCGTGCGAAAAAGGGGCGTCGCAAATAATTTGCGACGATTTATTCCGAACCGTCGGTATTACAGACAGTCTAGCTGGCGGGCGCGGCAGTCGAACGTTGAGTATCGACGGCACGAACCGTCGATAATATCGACAGTTAGGACCGCCGATATATATCGACGGCACGAACCAACAGTTAGGACCGCCGATATATATCGACGGTTTACACCGTCGATAGTATTGATGGTTCGTGCCGTCGATATTTATCGGCGGCTTAAACCGTCGATAGTATCGGCGGTTCGTGCCGTCGATATCTATCGGCGGCTTGAACCATGGATACTATCGACGGTTTTAACTGTCGATATATATCGGCGGCTTTAACCGTGGATACTATCGACGGTTCAAACCGTCGACAATCTTGTATCGACGGTTTTACTCGTCGGCTACGACCGTCGATAATGCTGTATCGACGGATATAACCGTCGGTAAGTATCACAAAATTCGTTAAAGATTGCAATATTTCAGCTGTTTTCGACGGTCAGGACCGTTGGAAACATAAAAAAATTTTTAAAAAAATGGTGAATTTTAAATGTCTAAACAGATAATACAACACATTTGATTCACAGATAATAGATTTCGCAGATTCACAGATAATAGATTCATAGATAATTCAATTATATCACATCACAGATAATTCACATAATCCAAACATGAAACAAATTGAACATCACATAATCGAAACATCTGCTAAAAATTCGGCATATCGTCTTGGACACGATGAAGAGCTGAAATTCAATTCGCATAACGTCTTGGTCGCAAAACATCACTGCACAAAATTGAAATAGAGTAACATCACTGCAAAAAGTTATAACATATGAAAATGCAAAAAAAACATGAATTCGAATTTGAAATCTATTGAAGAATAAAATCTAAAGTGCGCACTAATTTCAATCTAAAATCTAAAATATAAAAACATAATTTGAATCTAACATCAACATAATTTGATAAATTCAACAGAAGATGCGTAAACTAACAAGCTAACGCCGAATCTCAAAATTGAAGCAAAATCGAATCTTGCATCCAAAATAATAGATAGAGGCATATGAGTTTTAATCATCATTACCATTTAAATCCAAAATGCAAAAGTTATCATTAAAATAAGGTTGCTAAGTTTTTTTCCTATGATTTCATGTGGTGATCGGGAAGTATGTTGAAGTTCATGGTCAATCAGGAAAAAATAGGAAACATAAACTACAAGTATATTTATTTATACTGAGTACTGACATTTACATGATCCAACTGTCTGCACTCCATTTCCGGTGAAAACTTTGAAAGTCTACAGATCTAACTGAAAGGGATGAAGAGTAAAATCTAAGTTAGTACCCATGTTGATGTCAAAGTGCATATGAATCTAATGAGTATAATGAATCTACAGATTAATGCAAATTCCAAAAATAATTATGTATAATGAATCTACCTCGGCGTCGTCGTCGTTCAATTCACCATGCATGAAGGCACGCATCATTTTCTTCATTTCAAGCCTGTTACGACGTTCACGTTCTTCGAATTCCTTTCTAACCTCTTCCCTAATCTTGATAGTCACCTGATCCACAATTTCTTGCATACCAGAAGGAGATGAATCTGAAGTAGTTCGTCGACTATATCCAATATCTGTGTCACTCACGGAAGATCCGAGGCCGTAAATGTGACCCTTCTTCATGCCGACGTGGTCCGTCCAAAATTGCCTTGGGGTCAACGGTGTGGTCCCCTCCTGCGTGGCTTGCGTAATATGATCAACTTCTTTTATTTTATAAGACTCCTGAAATATAAAGAAAATACAAAGAAGCGGCAAAAATAATTAACTACAAACGATGACTAGGTGATCGACTTCAAAGTTTTGTTAATTAACTATTAACTTGCAATTTAGAAAAAAATAAAGGCATAAAAATTTACATACATATGTCTCTCGGGCATAATCCGAAACCCATTCTTTGTTCTTCTTCTGATGAGTTCGGAGAAATATTTCGTCCTGAGTAGGTGGTCTACCCGTCTCTTTCTCCTGCAATGAGATAATATTTTAAAATTTGTAACTTAAAGTATAATATTCTCAAGACACTTACCATTTTCTTAAAGTATAATATTTCGTCCTGAGTTCGGAGAAAGACCTTACCATTTTCTTAGCAATCGTGCTCGTGGATACACATCTGCCCGAATGCAAGCACGCTCCCTGGTTGGACTCTCGACTGGTTTTTGCTTTTTCGCATTTCAATTTGTACTCCTCGGTGGACTACTTTCCTAGCAAATCGATCCAAACGGCCTCGGGGATCCAATTGAGTCATTCTCCGTCAGCTCGAGCTTCAGAAAGAATCGCGGACAATCTCTTCGAGAACCGAGAGTTAAAAGCCTTCCACATTTTTTTTCGTATGCTCGGGCTCCCACCACACATCAGCCTGTATATTACGAAGAAAAATTTTAATTATCATGTTGGCTTCTAATGATACTTGAAATTCATTAAATAGCATTTGTCTCATGGCATAAGGAACTTCCCTCCATGTAAGTCACGCTTCAGTATACCTATGTCGCAACACTTTATTAACTGTCGCAGCCGCTGGTTTCGACGGTACAAACCTGGAAGGACACAAAATTATAAAATGTCATGGCTGAATCAAAGCATGAATAAGGATTCGATATACATAAAATAACACTTACCCTAAATTCCCATCTGTCTGCACGTATCCTTTGTAAACACGATTTGACGAAGTCTGGTCCGAGCCTTCCACGGAACAACGAGCTCTGACGGGTTATTGTGGCAATTGTGTATCCAAGTCCGCAATATCAGCGTGAGAGGGAGGACTCGGCGGAGGAGAAGAACGTTCTATTATGCGAATGCCCGTGGCTGATCTAGGAGCCGACGGAGGAGAAGAACGCTCTGTTATGCGAATGCCCGTTACTGATATAGGAGCCGACGGAGTACTGAGAGCTCTAGGGACGACCGACTCCTTTTCTTTGTTTTTACTTTTAACAAATTGATACATCTGCATAGTACAAAATTTATTCCAAGTCAAATTCTCAATTGATAAAAAATTCAAATGTCACAACATATCGATCTGACTATGTTCGGCTACGTCTTGTGTTGCATCTTGAGGAACAGAATTGTATGTATAACTCGAGAACCAATTCCTAATATCCGGAGGCGCTTATAAAAAATAAACAAATTAATTCGAATAAGCTTTTGCGTAAAATTCTTCTGATCATTATTTCAAACACTCACGAGATGGTAGCGAATATAAGAATGCATCGTCCGCGTCAGGCATCCGTCGATCCGATTGTTTGTCCACATGCATCGCTAACGCCTCAAACAAACTATTGCCTCAAACAAAATAAAATGAGTCGTAAATGAACAATCCATAACATGACAACAATCGTAATAAAATATCCTAGTCGTAAGGTAAAAAAAATTGATAATTCGTGACGACAAGTAATAATACCATTACTCATCATCTGAGTTTCCACATGACTGGTACCCATCATCATCAGAAGTCGTCATAGTTTCAAATTCATCTTCGTCCGAGCCATTTTCATCATTTTGTCGACGTTATCGAAGTCTTCAAATACGTGTTCCGAATCCTGTAGATCGTCGACTAATTCGATGTCGACAATAGGGGCCACAGAAGTCTACGAGTCATCTTGAAAGGCACATTGCAATGCACCATCAACTTCTATCCTGCTTCTTGCCTTCGTCTTTATTACAACCCACCATTGTGCTTTGTCCCTGGCCTCTCCGGATATGACACATAATATACTTGTCTTGTAGAAGACGGAATAATGAAAGGATCAAAACGATCATAACACTGACGTATTTCAACTATTTTGAAATCTTTGTGAACTTGCATCCCTCTCCTTTCCTTTGGATCAAACCAATTACACTCAAATAATGTGACTTTATTACCTCCAGTATATTGCAACTGAATAATGTCCTTGAGAACACCGTAGTAGTCACGCTCATTTTCTCCGTCCGTGGATCCCACGACACATACTCCACTGTTCACGGTTTTCTTCCCGATCGATCAAGTTTCAGTGTGAAACTTATAACCATTCACACCGGCCCACTTTTCACCTCTCGAGCCGGTCCCCATGCCAAATTATTTTGACCAGACGTTGTGCCGGTACTGAGAACCTAATATGAAAATAAATGAGTATAGTAGACGCTGAAGACATCAAATTGTTTAGAATATTTTGAGAATTACCTGTTCCTTAAACCACGGTGCGAAGTCATTCTCGATTCTATCTTGTACATGTTCTTCAGGGACATTGTAGTATTGCAAGAAATCACTACATACAAAGTGATGGCTAAATCAAAATGTTATTTGGGAAGACGTTAAAGAAAAGAACGCATGGATATTAAACTTACTTAATGTAGCCTTGCACCTCCGGCGTATTTAGAAGGACATGATTCGTGGCAGACTTGAATTCTGCATCACTGAGCCATCTACTCCTTGGCTTCCCAAAATGTCGTCCTAACTGATTGAAGAGCGACAAAGATGCCACATCAGACTGTTCTTCTGGAACTTCATCATTTCGATGGACTCTGGTCCTCGCACACTTAACATGGGACTCGAAGTAGTAAGAACAGAAGTATGAAATCTCCTAAATCATATACGCTTCACATATGGATCATTCGACACGTGCTTTGTTCTTAATCGTTCTTTTTATTCTATTGAGATATCTTTCAAAAGGATACATCCACCTATATTGTACTGGTCCACCTACCCTTGTCTCATATGGCGATGAATAGGTAAGTGCTCCATGGAATCAAAGAATCCCGGTGGAAATATTCGTTCCAACTTACATAATATTATCGAAATATTACGTTCCAATTGGGTCATATTTTCCACCATTAATGTTATAGAACACAATTCTTTGAAGAATTGACTCAAATCCGTTATCGGCTTCCAAATCTTGTCCGAGAGTAAAGATAAAGCAGTAGGAAGCAAAGTTTCCATGAATATGTGGCAGTCGTGACTTTTCATGCCAAACAAATGTAAGTTATTCATGTCCATACATCGGGTCAGATTTGATGCATAACCATCCGGCATTCTCAGCTCTTGGATCCAGCGACACACTCGAGTCTTCTGCTCCTTAGTGAGAACATAACTTGCTTTTGGTCTAGATAATCTTTCGTTAGGTAAAGTCACTAAGTGCAACTCTGGCCTTCGACAGTACTCCTTCAAATCTAGTCTCGCCTTTAGGTTGTTCTTTGTTTTGCCCTTAATGTCCATTACGGTGTTGAATACATTTTCAAACACATTTCTCTCAATGTGCATGACGTCCAAGTTATGACGTATCAAACAATCAGACCAATAAGGTAAATCCCAGAATATACTTCGTTTGGTCCAGTTATAACAAACACCATACTAATTGTATGTGACATTTGGGTCGTCGATAATTCTGCATAAAGCATTGACAATGCGACGTAATTGAGCTCCTGAGCGTTTGACCGGAGGCATGTCTTCTACAACCATATTCCGTCGAAATGTATTTCGGTTATTTCTGTACGGATGATCAGCTGTAAGAAACCGTCTATGGCAATCAAACCAACTATTTTTACTCTCATTTCTCAAAGTGAACGCATCTGAGTGTTCCATGCAAGATGGACAAGCTAATTTCCCTGCGGCCATCCAACCAGACAACATCCCGTAGGCTGGAAAGTCATTAATGGTCCACAATAAGGCAGATCTCAATGTGAAATTTTGTTTGATCGACACATCATAAGCGAGACACCATCCCACAGTTCTTTTAGCTCGTCTATTAGAGGTTGTAAATACACGTCTATCCTTTGTTTAGGACTCTGAGGATCAGGAATAATGCATGTCAAAAACATATAAGGTGCGGACATACAAATCTCAAGTGGCAAATTATAAGGTGTTATTATGACCGGCCAACATGAATAAGGAATTGAAGTCTAACCATATGGTGTAAAACCATCTGCGCATAATCCGAGCCTTATGTTCCTTTCGTCCCGAGCAAAATCAGGATGCTTACGATCAAAATATTTCCACGCTTCACCATCCGATGGTTGAAGCATGACACCTTCAGAAGTATTATGCTGTGCATGCCATTTCATTTGCGACGCTGACCCTATAGACGAGTATAGTCTTTTAAGCCTTGGAATAAGAGGCAAATAATGCATTCTTTTCACAGTCACTTGAGACTTGTTAGTCACTCTATATCGTTCGGCCCCACAAAATTTGCATTCATTTAAATTGATGTCCTCGCCGTAATATAACATACAACCATCACGACAATAATCTATTTTAGTTGAGCCAAGACCAAGTTTACTGACCAATCTTTTTGTCCTATAAAAATTTTTAAGAATACGAGCCCCAGTTGGTGTGACCTCTTTTAAAATATCTAGAAATGCATCAAAACATGCTTGTGAAATGTTGTGGTCGGCTTTCAGATTCAGCAAGTGATAGTTTCGAATGACTTTCACACCCAAGCCATAAGGGTTGGCTCGATGCGTTTAGTAAGTCATAAAAATCTCTTGCTTCTGAATTTGGTGCCTCTTCATTATGCTCAAATCTAATATTGCCATACTCAATTGCAGCTGCGTCATAAATTAATTGTTCATAGATTGAAGTAAATATTGGTTCAGGATCGACAAAATGAAGACTTGGATTTGGAACGCTTGTCGAAGGCGCTCCTTCGCCTAAATCATCCCATTGCCAATAATTGGGTTTGAAACCCTTTCTATATAAGTAAACTTTGACAGTCTCTATCGTCTGTAACTTTGTGCTAGCACATTTCAAATAAGGGCACCTAATTGTTTCCTCCCGCTGATGTTGTAAAGATTGACAAGCCACGGTAACATAATAGTCAACGCCATCGATGAATTCTTGTGTCAAGCCTCTACGACCAGGATTATTTCTATTATACATCCATCGACGATCGTTCAAGTATGACATAATGTCTGCATTAAATAATTTCTTTAGAAAAAATTAGAAGGAAAGAGACAAACAAAGTAGAAAATATATACATACATGTACATATTTATATATATGTATGTAAGATGTTGCGGTTGATGATATGAAAACCTTACACACATACAAGATTACAAATTTGAAGTCAAGGGTGCAGCATTAGGTGGACTCTGCAGGACAACAGATCTATAACACCTAATTCTGAAAACTTTACTTTTATATACCATTATAAAAGTAATTTCTCTTATCTTTTCAATTCTCTCTCTTGGAATTGAGTTGAAGGCATTACTGTAGTCACATAGTTTTCAAATGACTTCATAAGTATCTACGTCAAACTAGTATGAATTAATTAAAACTAGATTAACATTGTTGAAGTCAACCATACTGAGTAAAGTCTTTAGACGTTTTTTTTCAAGATGTTAGACTCGGTCACTATATTAAAAAAAACTATTAATTCGTAAGAAGAAAGTTGTGGCTCCCAGTTGAGTTTCAATAAAAAAAATATCACAAGATTGAATTTCATAAGGTTCGAAATTAATGGTTCCATAAAGAAAGAATAATTATCATCTCTTTTAAAATTAATTCTTTCATAAGTATCTACGTCTAGCTAGCTGAAATTAATTAGAGATTGAATATTACGACTCATGCATCATACCAAAGTGAACACCGAATAGAGATAATTCAATTACACAAGCATGCATTAATACATATTGCAATCAAGAGAATAAATTCATCAACAACAAGTCCCTTTTGGAGTTTGATGGATCCCAATTTAAACGTACTGAAATTTTTTTCTCCGGCCGCCGGGCGGAAGGTGGCCGGGTCTGGCCGCCACGCGCGGAGGGTGGCCGGATCTGGCCGCCGCGTGCGGAGGACGGCCGGATATGGCCACCGCGCGAAGGGAAGTCGGATCTGGCCATCGCGCACGGAGGGCGGCCGAATCTAGCCGCCGCGCAAATTAAGGGCGGCCGGATCTGGCCGCCGCACGCGGAGGGCGGCCGGATATGGCCGCCGCGCGTGGAGGGCGGCCGGATATGGCCACCGCGCGCGGAGGGCGGCCGGATCTGGCCGTCGGAGAGAGTAAGGAGGGCGGTGATTGGAGCCTACCTGCGGCGGACAAAATGCGACCTGGCGGCGGAACCTTCGGGCGGCGGCGAGGGACGGCAATGCGCGTCGGCCGGACGAAATGCGGAGGGCGGTATAGAAATGCGGCCGGACGATATGCGGGAGCGAAAAGGGGAAAAGTGACAGTGGGGTCGGGTATTTATATAGGCATTTTGCGACGGTTGTAACCGTCGGAACATAGGTAAATATAATATAATATTAATTCCAATTTCGACGGCTCGAACTCGTTGAAAAATCCGTCGTAACTTTCGAAGGTTTCTTGAACGCCGAAATATCATAACGTTCCGACGGCTTTGACCGCCGAAATATCGACGGTTGCGTAGAACGTCGCATATATTGACGGTCAAAATCATCAAAAATTAAAATAATAATAAGCTACCAACGTTGAAATATTTCGACGGCTAAGACCGCTGGAAGTTTCGACGGATAGGTAAACCGTCGAAATTTTCGACTGTCTCAGCCGTCGAAAAACCAAGATTTTCGATGGAAGCTTTCAACGAATTCTGGACCGTCGAAAGTTTAGACGGCGAGAACCGTCGAAAAGTATTCGACGAAAATTTTGACGGTTTAATTGATCCGCCGAAAAAACCGTCGGTATTTCAGACGGATATCGGACCGTCGGAAATAAATCATCGGAAATCCGGCTTCTTCTTGTAGTGGATGAATTTGAAGGTAAAGTTCTCGTGATTTATCCTCATTTATTGTTCCTCAATAATGAGAATTAATTGGATGGCCAACCATTGATTATCACACCAATTTAATTTTAATTTATTCAATTTTTTTGAGTATTTACGGTTCATATTATATATATTCATCAATGTCTTAAGAGTAGAGATCCGCTACATTTGAGTTTAGGACATACGACCAACACCAACAAAGTGTTTGAGAGCGGAATCAAGGAAGAGAAGAAAAAAAAAAGATATTTTATATGTTGAAAATTTTTAAAAGAGTTGGAGAATATTAGATTAAATTAGCTAGTTTGATTATAAGTTGAGGTACCTCCATTTATTATTTTAAAACTATAAGTTATTTTTTTATAAATTGCGGCTACTATATATTTATTAAAAAATGTTTATAAATATTTTTGACTAAAATACTATATATGTTTCACACGTTAGAAGAGCCTTGGAAAGTCATAGCGCCATTGTTTGTATTACTAGCGGCAACTCAATCTATGGGGGCGTCTTCCGAAGTTGGAGTCGATCTCATCAATCTTTGAAGGATTTTCCCACGTTTGGAACATCGAGCATTGTTCATCTCCTTGGGATCTTAATCAATTATTACATTCATTAGGATTCTTCGATATTACTGACAGATTGCTGTTATAACTCTCCATCTCCCGCTCATTCTGTAACGCCTCCAAATCGACCAACATAACGTGGTGAGGATCTATTCGAATGCGCTACGAAAACACTACAACATAGACCAAAACTTGACCAAATCTCAAATAGAAACAATGCCATGTCAATAATAAAAGCAAAGAAGGAAAGGTAGAAATATCATAAAAGTGAAAGTCCCAAAATATTACAAAGTTCATGATAGTCATAATGTCTGAATTACATCAAGCTCAAAATGGAGAAAATAAAGATAAAGATAACTAAGTCCTCTCTTGATTCATGTGCTTTAGCATCGTTGGTCGCGGCACACGATCTCGACACCATCCCCTGGCCCTGTGGAAATCAACACAGGGGAGGAGGTCCTCCCGTAAGCTATACAGCCTAGTGGGGAACCATAAGTGCACATTGTATAACAATAAATAGTAATTGACAGAATTAGTAATCGCTTGCAATAAGATCAGATTTGAGCATAAGATCATTCACTTGAGATATCGATGGATAAAAGAGATAGAGATCATGAGTCAATCTTATAATCATAAAAGATTTCAGAGATCATGCTGGATCAATAATCATGCTTTGTTCATCATATTCATGTCGCATGTCCATATTCTTTGTGCTCCTACTTTCACTTAACATTAGTGTCTTGTGGTGCCTTTAACTTGGGGGATTTACGCCAGAGCAACCAAATATAGCTTCGTGCGACCAATGGGGGATCAAGTCATGGCTCAGAGAGCGACCCGTCCGATGAGCACTCAGCTTAAGCTCTGACCACCACTCCCATAAACATGTTCATCACTTTCTTGCTTAATCACTTTATCACTTTGCCATACTTACATATCATAATAGAATTGGATCATGGAACAGATCAAAATAAGATCAAGAATTCAATTACATAACATGCCAAACAATAAGGAGTAACACAACACAAGCATAGAAAAAATCTCAATCAAAACAAGAATCAATTTGCAATCTGGACAGTTATCGATCGACCGGTCCTCACTAATCGGTCGATCGTTTTATGGACACCGATCGACCGATATCTCTAGATCGATCGACCGGTTGGTCTGAATGCAGCACAATAAGTTTCTACTACACCGGTCGACCGATATCTCTAGATCTGTCGATCGGTTGGTCTGAATGCAACACAATAAGTTTCTACTACACCGGTCGACCGATATCTCTGGATCGGTCGACCGTTAGTACTTAATCAAAGAGCTTCGATCGGTCGATCGACCGAATGATACAAGGCTCGGAAAGATTGATCGGTCGATCGGTCGACCGATATACCGGATCGGTCGACCGATATACCGGATCGGTCGACCGATATACCGGATCGGTCGATCGGTCTGCATGAAAAATAGAAACCGGACAGAAAATAAATAACAACGATTTTCAATCCAGAATTGAAATCAAAGCATTCAATCAATCATCTAAGCGTGAATGACTAATACAGAACATATCTACAGCCATAAGAATCATAGAACATGCATCAAACACAAGAAGTGCAATCAATCATTTCCTTTCATACTTCTCATCAATCAAGAACGCTATCCAATACTAAGAACCCTAATTCCAATCAGTTGCTAATCATGTTATACAAGGGGATTTCGGTATCACCCACCTTATTTCGTGATTGCTCCTAGCTTGATCCTTTCCAACACCAATAACACCTCCCTTTATTGTTCTCCACCTAGGAAGCCATCCAATTGGAGAGAAGAAGTGAGGGGATGATGTTAACGCAAAAAGGAATGCAGAAATGAAGGAAAATCTAGATAAAACATTGCTGGAATCCTTCTCCTCTTGCTGGATGATGTGCTTTAGAGAAGATGAGAGAGTGAGGGAAAGAAAATGGTGGCTAAGGGAGGGTTTTAGGGCAATTAGTCTTTTTATCAGGTAATTGTAGGGCCTAATTGCTAATTGGGTTTAATTAGTTGGGATAGGAGATTGGTCTTTGCAATTTAGTTTTCATTTTCTATTTTTTTTAAATGTGGGCCGGGTATTACACATTCTCTCCCTCTACCCTCTTCCCATATCTCTCTGGCTCACTCTTTCACTCTCTCCCTCTCTGGTGACCATTGACTCCGAGAGCCATCGACTCCGGCAACTACCGCTTATTCTCTCTCATATCCCTCTTCCCCTCTCTCTGTGTGATCGAGCATATGTGGTCAAATCGGATCCATCCATTTAGCTTGGCCGCTAGATCCAGCACTTGCGGAAGAATTTTTTTATATTTTAAAAAAGTTTTTGACATCCGTCAGAACTTTCGACGGACCGACATCCGTCACTGTCAGAACTGTCGGAACTTTCGACGGACCGACATCCGTCAGAATTTTTGACATGTAACTCCAGTGAGAACTTCTAACGGCTAAGGGCCTGTCGAAACTTCTAGTGAGAACTTCTAATGGCTAAGCGCCTGTCGAAACTTCCTACTGGTAATACCATTCAGAACTTCCGATGAAAGTTACTCGTCAAAATTTTCGAAGGGCTTCTTTACGACGTCATTACCTGTCAAAATTTTTTTATGGTTTTTATCCACATGTCAAAAAATCATCACCGACGAGCATTTTTCCAACAACGTCATCCCATCGAAAAATAGATTTTTCGATAGATTTCATGAGATTTTTCAACGAATTTGACCTTTGGAAATTCGTAAAAAAATTGTAATTATTGTATAAGTAAGCGTCTATTCTGCCACATGGTGGTATCATAACCACAATTTGAAGATTGATGTACACTAAACAAGTCCAGACATAGACATAGATTGATCGACACTTGAAAAATGATCATAAAGATATATGAGGTGAAAGGAATAAATTTCACCAAATACTCTCCTATTTTTACATTTTTGAACTTTAATTCATAACAAGACTGTCCTTCATTTTTTAATTTATTTCACCAAATGTCAATTTCATCGGTGATTGACCATTTTCCAGTCGCGCTCCTTCCTCATCTCGTTCGACGCCACTCGGCTCGCCGCCAGTTGCATCTCATGCACTGACGGATATGACTTCATGCTCCTTCCTCTCCTCGTCGAGCCGCTAGATCTCGATCTGGCATTGCTCGTGTCCTCCTTCCTGGACGACCAACTTCTTCTTTCTGGACAACGATGGCAGGAAGGACAATGACGATGATGAGTGTAAGATGGAGAACCTACACAGAGGAACCTTGCTCCCTCTTCTCATTGTACGCCCTTCGGACGCGCTACTGAACAGTAACATATTCATCAGCTGCCATTTCTTCTTCCACCTCCATCCTTCACCAAGAGTTCACAGTCCGCGCAACAGATTTCTGCATGGTTGTTGCCTTGATGAAGTACTCCTTATCTTCTCCTGCTGTCGGCGCCACAGTAAGCCCTCCTCTCATCAGAAACAACGACCTTGATGCCCTCCGACATATGGAGGAAACAACGCTGGAGATGGAAGCGGTCGAAGCCCTCTTGCCTCTAATGTCCCAGAGACGACGCGTAGAGGGGGCATCCCCCCTAGTTAGGCAACGTCCCCCTCCCCTAGTCAGTCCCCTCCCCTCACACCGATAGTGAGGTGCTACCCCTCCCCGTCATGGGCGCCGTCCCATTTTTTCATTTTTTAATAATTATTTTTTAATATTATTTTAGATTTTTAATATTACCTATAAATTACTTATGTGGAAGAGAGAGAACATCGTCGTGTGGGTGCCATGTCGACAATGAGACTGAAAAATAGTCGATCATCGGTGAAAAGGATATTTGATTAAATAAATTAAAAAATAGAGAGTAGTCTTGTTATAAAGTGAACTTTGAGGATAGTGTTGAAAAAGTGCCCAAGGTTAAAGGATATTTGATTAAATTTATTTGGGTAGAAAGCGAAAGGAATTTTAGTTCTTCTAGCAACAACAAATTTTTTTTTTACTATCACTCTGTTCCAAAAGCCACAGTTTGTTCAGAATCTGCAATAGTTCAGACAAGATTCTTGCGATAGTGTGATAGATAATCCTATTCCAAAGTGGAGATAGCACCAAATCATGAAAATTGAGGCTTAGAAATTAAGTCTAACTATGATTGTTGTTCACTTCCTCGGATAGATCGATAGTGTAACGCCCCCGAAATCAGTCCCACGATATGTGTCAGAGCGGGTTCCAGAGCGTGTTACACGGTGGACAATGCGACAGTTGACCCAAAGTCAACGTAACATGAGAACATTAAAACAACGAAAGATGATAAAATTTTTGGAAACTAAACTACTTGAAAACATAGCGGAAGCGATAAAACATAATGGATCATATAACTCTTAGCCTAATGACATCCAAGTACACTATGACAGATAATCCAAATACATAAAAGACTCGAAGTCCATAATATAATGACTCAATAATGTTCCTCATATGATGACATACAACATAATCCAAATAAAGCCCATGGGCTAACTAACACATGACCATAAAGTACCATAACCTACTAAGGCCAACCTAAGGCCCACACCATGTGCTAACCGCCATCGAGCTCGCCACCGACTTCAACCTACTTTTCCATACCTGCACAAACTTGGATGCAAGGAAGGCTTACCTCCCATTAGTTGTATGTAAAGCCATAATTAAAAACAATAACTTGCGATGAAACAATAAGACATGATAAAGGCGACACGAATAAATATATCGATAAATTATTCATGAATAATTCAATTTCATTTGATAATAATGACTTCAGGCATTGCATTCAATGCCCATGCGATATCAATCAATGGCTAGCCGATAAACGATTGCATTAACACTTAATACCCATGAACAATAACAATGTGAATATCTAGCCATTTCATAATTCAAGTGACATGTTTATCGATTTTAGGGTTATCACACATTAACAATCAGTATTAATAAGTCCTTCGATGTATTATGGTGCTTGGTTGTCCTCAACACCATGATGGGCTGGCCAGGCCCAATTGACACTCTGAAGTCGTGTCAGTCCATAAATTTTGTATTCGGGTCCATGAGTATATACATATATATAATAATGATAATCCGATTCGTTGAGGGCCAAGCTTAAACCACAAAAAGTTTGATTCAGTACAATGGTTCATTTTAGTCCTACGACTTAGCATGCAATATTGGATTCTAAGTGAGTAATTCAGTAGCACAACAATCATGTCAATACATACATAAAACATAGCATGACATATCATAGCATTCAAATCAATAGAAGCATGACAACATAGCATAGCATGATGTAAACTTGTGAACAACTGGTAAGAGAATCAGATAGTTCAATCTACAAAATCATATATTTCGGTCAGCCGATTAACCGATCACACAACTGATTAAAAGTGTCTCACGATCACTGTTTCACCCATGTGGAGCGGTCGATCACTCCATATAATGGGTCAACTGATGTAAACAGTGGCTTCCGACCTCGCAGGTCGGTTGCCCATTCGGACGACCAATGCCACATCTGATTCAGACAGTAGCAATCACATGTATGTAAGCTCATGGACCGGTCGACTACTTATTGGGCTGATCGACCGATTTAAACAGTGGCATTCCGACTTCGCGGTTGGTGATCGTTCGATCGATCTGATGCCTCATCCGATTTGAACAATCACATTCACATATGTAAAAACTCATGGCCAGTCGACCACTCATGGACCGGTCAACTGCTCGACTCGATCGATCGATTCTTATCATAAAATATGAAATCGATCATTTAAATCCATCGTTCACAACACAAACTCATCTACAGACACCCTAGGCTCTACTTAACGTGTTCCATAGGTTAATCATCCATAAACAATAATAAAATCGAGAGAATGAACTACGGTTTTCCAATGTGGACAAATTCGACACCTTGTCGGTTCAATGTCCACAACTCACTCCAAAAGTCACTAAATTGACTGATTCTCATTTATCGTCATATCAAACCTCTAGAACAACAACATATAATTTTCTTTAATTTTTTTCATTTATCGTTTACCCCCATAAATTCTCAAAATGACTAAGTGGTTACCACATTAACCCATTTGATAGTTGAGCACTAAATGATTAATATCTCCTTATAGATATCTCCTTTTTAGGTGAATCTAAACTCTGTAGATAACCTAATCACCTATCTAGTCCATAAATTTCTCTCTTAGATTATGTAGATACGATTTTTGGTGAATTTTTCAAATCTGTCGTGCTACTACCCAAGATAGTTTGATAATGAGCTACTCTTTCGGACATACTCTCATCACACAGCTCCAAATGAGATGAAACCAAAACCTATGGAAATTAGACTCCGAGACCTTTCCAAAAATATATTGTACATGATTTTTGGACAATGATAACTTATTAAAAAATGTGTTGGAATATGACACATCAAATCTGGACATATTAGGGGTAATAATATTTCTTTAAATATATAACTACCATCATACATCAACTTAACATTATGATAGCACATGCTCGATGACATTTAGAGCAGAAACGTTCATGAAGACTATGAATCCAATAAATCATCACTTCATGCAATGTTAATCAAGATCATAAGTCAGTACTCCTAATCCATGGGTTAGATGGATTAGAAGGGGTTCACCCTTACATACCTAAGGTTTTTGTCCAAAATCTTTGTAATCCAATCTTCCTTCTTCTTCTCTTAATCTCCTCTTCTTCTAGCTGAATGCTCTTCTCTTTCTCTAATTTGTCTTGTAGAGTGGAACTAGAGAGAGTGGTGAGTATAGTGTTCGGCTGAGCTCAAGGGATGAGAGAGCGAGAGTGTAGCTAGTGCTTGAGTGGAGAACTAGGGGAGTAGAGCTCGGATGGGGTGTTGGGAGAGGAGAGCACTGCTGTGGAGTGGAGGTGTTTTTCTTGTTGTTTCTTCCAGGGTGCTACCGGATGGGGAGTGGAGAAGGAGAAATGAGTGAGGTAGAATGTGAGAGGTTGAGTGATAGGGAGAAGAGAAGGAGGAGGGTTTTAAGATTGGTTATTTTATCTTATTTCATAAAGATTGCCCTTCAACTATCCACACTTTTAAGGGGTTATTTGGTGCATTACTGATTTAAGTAACTGGTAATTTAAATCACCACCTAGATAGATTATCATTATTTAAATTACCGGTAATATTACATTATAGTGTTTAATAAGTACTAGTAATATAAATAGGAAAAAATGGTATGTAGAGCGGCCGCTCAGCCATTCATTTTTAGATCAACGGACAGATCTTACATAACGGAGAAAGAGATTACATCACAGTCGTGAATCTTATATCAACGATCAGGATTAGCCAAATTTTTTAGCCCCAAAATTGCCCTAATGTAAAGGCGGGATCCATGAAAAAAATAACTTTTTCCCCAAAAACTTTCTCTCTCATGATCCTAGATCCAAACCTTGTTATAGCATTCTAAGCGGCAGCATTTCTTTCTCCGGCCATCTTCTTGTGACGGCTATTGGCATTTCTCTCTTTAGCTGCTACGATCTTCCTCTTGTGGCGGCTGACTCTAACCACGCCCAAGCTTCTGCGATCTTCTTCTTGTGGCGGCTGCTGGAATTTCTCTCTCTAGTTTCTACGATATTCTTCTTGTGGCGGTTGACTCTGACCATCAAGCAAGCTTCTGCGACCTTCATCTTGTGGCAGCTGCTGGCATTTCTTCCTCCAACCACCGAGCAAGCTTTTGCCACCTTCTTCTTGTGGCAGCCACTGGCATTTCTCTCTTTGACCATCTTTTTGTGGTGACGGTTAGCATTTATCTCTCCAACCATCGAGCAAGCTGCTGTGAGCAACATTATGACAACCTAGGCCGCATCTTCAACAAATGAGTGACTGCTAGCATCTTCTCTCCAAGGTATAATTTTGAGGTGCTCAATAATTGCAATCTTTCCACTTATCAGCAAATCTATAACTTAGTTTTATACTTTCACAGGTTACTGGATATGCATTTCACACACTTGCAACTTGAGCAATGGAAGAAAATGATTTGCTCCATTTTGAAGATTCTTTGCACAGGTTTCTTTTATTGTTGACTTAATTCATTATTTATCATAATTAAGCAACTATTAGGAAAAACCTATAGCTGTCTGCCATGTATTAGATTCGATTACTCTTTCATACATTTATATATGTTTTGTAGTTGATATAGTTGAATTAAGAAAGTTGTCGACATGGCTAAGTTAATTAAGTAAACTGAAAATATTATGGATTAATTTCATGTAGATCTTCATTTATTGAAAGTAACATTGATATGGATGCTTCACATATGCAAAATCAATATTCCGAAAATTTGGAGGACACACAACAAAGCTATTACATTGATGACTTTGAGGAAAGACAACATAGGTTATTTCTTGTACTTTAGAAAAAATAACTTTAGATTTCTTCACTTTCTCCCTAATATAGACTATTTCTTAAATTCTAGCTTGCAAATTATCGAGGACAATCAAGAAAATGAGATCCAACGTGACGATGAGAATGGACAGACAATTATAAAACCTTATGTTGAAAGACTTAGAAGAACATGCATACAAATGTTACAATATATATGCAAAATTTATTGGATTTTCTATTAGAAAGTTATATAGCTTTAAATCCAAAAAGACCAATGATATCATTGGAAGGAAATTTGTTTGTTCCCAAGAGGGGCACAAAGATCTTAACAAGGAAAGGGACTTGGGAAAAATTGTCAAGCGCAGGAGAGATGATAGATTTGACTATCAAGCATATATAAAGGTTGGAGTAAAAAATGATGGTAAGTGGGAAGTAAAGGCCTTTAAAGAAAATCATACACACATGTTATGTTCTCCGTCAAAGATGTCAAGGATGATGTCTTATTCCAAATTATCAACTAATTTCAAGCAAGTCATTTCTGATCTACATAATTGTGGTTTTGGCTCATCTAGCATTGCTAAAATTCTCAAATATTCTGGTGAGACAATAGTAACAACACAAACCTGTGTTGATCATTTAAGAACAAAAAGAGTTGATAATATTGGAAAAGAAGCTAAGTGTGTGATGATGCACTTTCAACAAAGGCGAGCTAATGATTCAGGTTTCATTTTTAGATTTGAGGTAGATTTATAAGATAAAACCACAAAAAAGTGTATTTTGGACAAATGGAAGGTCTAGGGAAAACTATATGACTTTCGGAGATGTTGTTTCTTTTGATACAATATATATGACAAATAAGTTTTGCATGCCATTTGCCCCATTCACTGGGATGAACCATCATATGCAATCTACTTTATTTGATTGCGCCTTGCAAGCAGATGAAATAGAGAAAACATTTATTTTGCTATTTCGCACTTGGCTAGAATGTATGCTAGAAAAATATCCTGCAATGATTATAACTGACCAAGATGTGGCGTTGGGCAACGCAATACAAAAAATTTTTTCAGACAAATGACATAGATATTGTATTTGACATATTTAGAGGAATGATGTGTTCAATTTAAAAGATTTATTTGTACAATACAAGTTCAATGAAGATTACACAAAGTGGATTTACAAATAAGAGAGCGTTGCAGAATTTGAAAATGAGTGTGCAGTGTTGAAAGTAAAATATGACATTCCAAATGATCATTGGCTCGCAAGCATGTATAACAAGAGTTATTATTGGGTACTGATATATTTTCATGATGTGTTTTGTGTAGGCATGCACACTACTCAAAGATATGAAAGCATAAACTCTTTTTTTGATGGATTTGTGAACTCTAATACATCGTTTATAGAATTTGTGCAGCAATATGAACAAGCTATTTCATGTTGCCGTGAGGTTGAAGAAAGGGCTGATTTTAGAACTTTGAATTCTATGGCGACCTTATTTACAAAAAAAAAATTGTTGGAAAAACATGCTAGCTCAATTTATACTCAAAAGGTTTTTTTCAAGTTTCAAGAAGAATTTATGAGCTTCGCAGATTACTCCACACGAAAAATTTCAAAAGATGACCTCAAGACCATATACCAAGTGTATCGAATGGGAGGAGAAGATAGTCGAGGAAGGATTGTTGAATATAGACAGCAAGGAAATATTTGTATAAAGTGCTCTTGCGCCAAATTTGAACGAGAGGGCATATTTTGTTTACATATAATTAATGTTCTTTACAAGAAGGGAGCTACAAGACCGTCGGAAGAGTACATTCTTCATCGTTGGTCAATCAATGCTCGACATACGATGGCACACATGTTGAATGATGGTGCATCTACTTCCATGGATGAAGAATATCACGTAACACCTATACATGAGTGGGCTTGGCATGCTAATATTTGGAAACTTGATGGTTTGGGTTTGCGCTCACCGAATCATTTAAAGTTTGGGACCTTAGTTTTAGTTGACTTGATTAACAAGTTAGAAAATATGGAAATTGAAGAAAGAAGAATGAAAGAAGGAAATGTAGATGAAAGTCAAACTACCTATGTCATTTCTAAGGAAATTGACTTTGTATTACGTGATCCTACTGTTGTAAAATCCAAAGGCCGTCCAAAAAAATTGAACCGAATTAAATCTAACATTGAGACTTCCATGATACAAAATGAGTCTCGAATTACTTGTAAAAAGTGTGGTAAAAAGGGGCATAATAGTCATACATGTTCATTATTTAAGGTAAATGTGTTTTATATCATTTTGACTTCAATGTCTTTCTTTTGTTGTTATCTTACTTATGCCTCTGTTCTGGATTTTATGAACATGACACAAAGGATCAAGCTACTATCAAGTGACTCATTGTTGCCCACTAAGGAGTTGATGTGCCCCATTGTTGGTGGTAAAAGAGGTTGAGTTTCTATTTAAAGATGTTGTTGGTTCTTTATCTCTCACCAACATACTTGAATACTAAATTGCTAGATTATTGCCTTCTTTGACAGGTTGTGAGCTTGAATGAAGATTTAAGTTGGGAGCTTTAAGTTGGATCTAGACTATTTACTTTTGTTTCTATTTTTTGTAAAACAATTGGACCTGCTAGTGAACCTTTAAACTGCAAGTGTTTAAATCATATGGTGAGGACTCGTGAGAAATGTAAGATATGGAGCTGCTATGCTTCTGCTTCTTGTTGTATTCTGCTATTCTGGTGGTATGTTTAGTTTGCTTGACTCCCAAGGGAAATGTTGTCTTGTATTGAGTTGTCTCCTTCCAGCTTTGGAGAAATTATGTTATTGTTAATAATTCCTTCGCTTGGTTCTTTGTAGTCCACTTCCTTTAAGTTTATAGCGCAAACTTTAATTTGGTTTTAATTGATAGCTTGACCAGAGTGCTTGGACCCTTTAAATTGCAAGTGTTTATGAAGCAGAATCATTGGTTGTGAATCTTCTTTCTAGTGTGCGACAATGAAATATATCTCCTTTGTCAATGTCTATTTTCTGTGAATGTTCCATATCTGTTATTGAAGTGCAGTTCTATATAACTTGGTAACTTATGTACCATTTTCTAGTGTCGCTTTAAAATTTTTGAGATTATGGCACTACCACAATAGTAACTACCAATTTTTTTTCCACTGGTCTAAAGGTAATGGCAATGCCATGTGCATGTTGATTCTTGCCATGACCCTCAACAAAACAAGTGACATTACAAGGAGGTAAAAAAATGCAACATTGACACGCAGAGTTCCAAAACAAAGGTGGATAAAAATCCTACAAATACATTACATATAAAAAGTGACACACCATCACTAATTTGGCATACATTGACGAGCTTTCGACATACATACTAAATATTACAAATGACAAAAAAATATCACTACAACCATTACAAAGATGCATAATTCTTCATTGAAGATAAGACGCCTCGGCCGTTGTGCTTTTTACGCTCCATTTCAAGTTGAGCTTCCAAATTATAGACTTTCTTCAACAAACCATTTATTACATTTTTATAATGCT
Source organism: Pontederia crassipes (assembly GCA_030549335.1). Lineage (NCBI taxonomy): Eukaryota > Viridiplantae > Streptophyta > Magnoliopsida > Commelinales > Pontederiaceae > Pontederia > Pontederia crassipes. Next base: position 56,326,030 of record CM060196.1, on the reverse strand, counting down.
ATGAAATCGGCGTATCAATTCACCAAAAATAGCCGCATGACTCGTTTCACTAAAAGGCAAGTAGGAAAAAATGTGTTAGAAGAAAATAACATTAAACTCTATAATTTCAAAATAAAAGCACATAGATATACCCCATAGTTTGGACAACCGTAAAATTGACGTCCAGGATTAGACTGAGTCCAAGATAGCTTAATCACCGCTTGTTCTTGGCAATCACATTCTGGAATGGTTATAAAGTGGCTTTCTGACATCATTTGTAAGAAATTTGAAGAAATAACAAAATTCAGAACCTATATGATCCGAAGGTTCTTTACTTTGTTAGGCTTTTACTTTGAAGGTTCTAACAAAATTCAGAACCATTACAAATTTCAAGGTACTTTACTTTCTTTACCTAAAGGAGAAAGAAAGAATTAAAGAAATAAAATCTGACTGTAAGTTAAATCATTTTCTTGTACAACACTAATCTCGCAGTAGATGTCATAGATGCCAAAGGAAAAAAGGCAAAAAAAAAATCTCAATCGTTGTTCCTAAGTCTACTAATATAAGGTTCCACACATGAGCCTGGCCTGCTAATATAAGGTTCCACTCACGAGTTTGCTAGTCTCATTAAGGTTGCTTTGCATTAAAAATAGATCTTTTCACAAGAGGAAATAATGAGAGAAAAGAAAAAAACTATACATAAGAAAGAACATACTACAAACTTTTTGGAATGGATCTGGCCACAGACTTACAAATGAGATGATAGGAGCAGTGATATTGGAGAAGAATGCCGTAGCAGAAGATCGCCACCAAAGGTTGTCCGAAGGTCAAGGAAGAAGGATCACATGGTCGAGGAAGAAGTATCCGTGTACAAAAGAAAGAAGACGGATATGGCTACAGAGATTTACAAATGCGATGAAAGGAGCAATTGGAGTAGAATGCCACAACAGAAAATCATCACCCAAGATCGCGGCAACAAAGGTCGGAGAACAAGGATCACGTGTCGCTGGGATGGAGCTCACCCGCAGCTGCCAATGATGAGAGGAGAACGTTCGTTGCTGCTACGACAGACTATGAGAGGTGTGAAAATATTTCCATCTTGCCTCTACGTTAGGTGATGAGAGAGAAATTGTTTACATGGATCCAAAGGTCGCAATAACTTGCTCGATGGCCGGAGAAAAATAAATGGCAGCAGCTAGAGAGAGAAATGCCAGCTGCCGCCAAAAGAAGGTCACAAAAGCTTGGGACCGATCGCAGTCAGCCGCCACAAGAGGAAGATCGCAGTGCCTAGAGAGAGTAGCAGCCACAAGAAGGTTGCAAAAGCTTGGGCACGGTCGGAGTCAGCCGCTACAAGAGGAAGATCACAGCAGCTCTGAGAAAGAAATGTTAGTAGGTCTGGAAATGGAGAGAGAAAGTTTTTGGGGGAAAAGTTGCTTTTTTCATGGATCCCACCTCTACATTAGAGCAATTTTGGAGCTAAAAAATCTAGCTAATCCTAAGCGTTGATATACGATTCACGGCTATGATTAATCTCTTTCTCCTAACTCATGTTATGTAAGATCTGTCCGTTGATCTAAAAATAGATGGTTGAGCGGCGGCTCTACATACCCATTTTTCCCATATAAATAATAGTCAAAACGAATAGTGTTAAAATTACCAAAATACCTCAAAAAATTATTTTTAATTTTAATAACATATTATTATAAATAAACAAAGAACAAATAGAAAAGTGAATATATATATAAAAAAAGATGAGACAAAATTAAGAGTTATTTGTACAATATTTTGAATAATAAAAATGAAGTTAAATGATATTTATTTATTAATAAAATATTTGAAATACAAAATTTAATTGAAAGGATATTTTTGTTAAAATGTATTCCTACCAGCTATCAAAATTATCAGTGATGTGGTAATCAAAATTATCGGAACAATTAAAATTATCGATAATCGGAGCCAATCGAAATAATGTGGTGGGTCCTGAAAATTTTAAATAAAATAATCGATAATCTATTTAGATTACTTCATACTAAATGACCCCTAAGGATATTCTGGTCATCAATTTACTTTTGGTCAAAAGATACACTACTAGAAAAATGTTGATTATCGACGGTCAAAATCGTCAGTAATCAGTCCAAAAACCGTCGGTAAAGAAATTACCGACGGTTTTTCAGTCGAAATCGATCCGTCGAAAAAATGGTCGGAAAAAAATTCGTCGAAAATATCGACGGTTCTGACCGTCGGAAAAGTCCCGGCGGTTCCAACCGTCGAAAGTTTCCGACGGTCGCAACCGCCGGAAAAGGCCGGCGGTTCCAACCGTCAAAAGTTTTTTACGATCGTCGCAACCGTCGATCTTTCGGCAGTGGCAACTGTCGCAAAGATTTTTTTAAAAATAAAAAACATTAGCAGCCGGATCGGACCGCGGCCAGCTCCCACGGCAGGATCCGACCGCTAGGGCCGGATCCGAACGCTCGAGGCCGGATCCGAACGCCCCACAGCAGGATTCGACTGCCCCACGGCCGGATCCGACCGCCAGGCGGCCGGACGGCCGGATTCGGCCGCCAGCTGGCCGATCCAGCCGCCAGTTGATCGATCCAACCGCCAACGGCCGAATCCGGTAGCCGGAGAGAAAGAGAGAGAAAGAGAAAGAGAGAGAAAGAGAGAGAGACGCTGGCGAAGAGAGAGATGCCGGCGGGAGAAGATCATCGGCGGTCGACGCTTAACGTCTGGCCAGAGACTCACCGGCCGGGAGAGGGAGAGGGAGATAGAGAGAGGAGAGGAGGGAGAGAGAGGGGAGGATGAATTATAATAGAGGTATTATATATATATATATATATATATATAAGGGGAAAAGATGAGAGAAAGCGGGAAAAAGAAAAAAAAAATGGGATAACAAAATTTTAATTACCGACGGCTCCGGTCGTCGGAAATATAAATATTAATTATTTTTAAAGTTACCGACGGTTGTGATCGTCGAAAAAATATTTAGTTATATATAATGTTTATTTTTTATTTTACCGACGGTTTGAACTGTCGGTAATTATTACCGACGGTCGACGGTTTAGACCGTCGCTAGTTATATTAATAAAATACTCCTCATATGATATTATTATACATTTACCATCGGTTACGACCGTCAAAAATTGCGACGAATGGATATTCATCGAAAATATCGACGTTCCTAATCGTAAAAATTTTTAATAATATAATAAATTACATAATTTAATTTTTTATTTTTGTCGGTCGTAACCGTCGGAAATTATGACAGATGGGTATCTATCGAAAATATCGACATTCCTAATCGTCGAAAAATAAAATAATAATATAACAAATTATATAATTTATTATTTTCCTTTTCGACGGTCGTAACCGTCAGAAAATTCATCGCAAATTGCGACGGATGGATATCCGTCGGAAATATCGACGTTCCTAACTGTCAAAAAATAAAATAATAATATAATAAATTATATAATATATTATTTTCATTTCCGACGGTTGTAACCGTCGAAAAATCCGTCGGAAATTGAACCGTCGCAAATTGCGACGGATTTCAAATCGTCGGAAATTGCCCGTCGGAAAATGGCAATTTTTTTGTAGTGATAATAACGCTCATAAGATGTCTTTACTTTTAAGAATATTTTAATCCATTTACAAATCAGAGCTTTTTGTTCTTATATATATATATATTGCCCAAAAGACCTAACTTATCCCTAACGCAAAGATATTTTCGTTCATTTAATTTTTCTAGGTATTACAGGCTGATACTAAACATGTTATACTCTTTATAAGCTAGACATTTGTTAACCTACAGCTAATTCTTAACCAGGCCAACTTTTTTTTTCCTTAATCTGTAATGTAATAATATTGCTAACATTAAACAACAACAACAACAAAGCCTTATCCCACTAGATGGGGTCGGCTACATGAATCATACGACGCCATTCCGCATTCGTTGATCCATGTTCATGAGATTCGACAGAGTTTTACGTTGGCTGTCAGGGCCTAACACAACCCTCCTCCTTTATCCGGGCTTATTGCTAACATTAAACATTTACTCAATTAGATTTGCCTGATTTGCTTTGGTTGGGACGAATGACTTGAAATAAATATCACAAAACCAACTCATTCCATGACATTTTTCTGTTGCAACCTGTTTATTCTTTCTTCTGGGATATTTCCAGCAATATTTTCTTTGTATTCACTAATTGAGCTTACATGGAAATAGATAAATAGATAGAGCATTAAATATAATTTTCTTTTCCCCTTTCCAAGAAAAAAACTATTTTTTTAGATTATGTTATCAAAATTTTCCATGGTTATCATACAATTATCAAACTATGTTTTTTTATTGACGATTGATTAATTATAAGATCCCTAATTTGCAAGGAAATGCCCTGTCTTTCGCCTTATTTCATGATTCTCTTGGAATATTGCATTTTTGTTCTGACTATCGCCTTAATTCCTTCCCAAGGATCATGACACGTGGTCTGCATGCACGTTTACTACTGTTGCTTCCTGTTCCATGTTCCAACCCGGTAGTTGCTAGTGCTGCGTGACACCGGGCTCACCCTTGCTTGCGGCGCCGGCGAGGCCAAGCCGCGCCCAGACGCTGGAAGCCCAGACCCAGGAGTGGAGCACGATGTACATCCCGATCCCCCCCAATGAGGCCGTAGGCGATGGAGTACGTCAATGGCATCAGTACCGACGTCAAGAACGCCGGCGCGGCCTCCTTCATGTCCTCCCAATCGATTTCCACCACGGGCTTCATCATGAGCACCCCGACCAGCACCAGCGGCGAGCCGACCGCCCACGGGGGTATCGACGCCAGCAGCGGCGTGAAGAAGAACGAGAGCAGGAAGCATCCGGCCACTGTCAGGGCCGTCAACCCCATCCGGCCGCCCTCCTTGATCCCCGCCGACGACTCGAGGACCACAGTTACCGGCGACGTCCCAAGCAGCGAGCCGGAAATGATGGCTGACACATCCGACATGAACACGAAGTACTGCCCCTCGAAGTCGCCATTCTCATCCATGAAACCAGCGAACCTCGCCATGCTGTAGAGCATGCCATTAGTGTCCAGGATGTCGACGTAGAGGAAGGTGACGAGGGCTTCCCAGAAGTGGCCCGTGCCAATGCCCTTGAAACTGAGCGCGCCGGCCGTGGACTGGATCCTGTGTACGTCGACGACCTTCTTGAAGTAGCGGAAGGCATCATCTCCGGCGGGCGTGTCTGGGAACGCTATGACGGACGTGCGCAGGAACCAGGAGGCGGCGGTGATGACGACGATGCCGTAGATCATATTGGAAGCCACCACGTCGACAACTCCTCCGACCGAACTATGGTGAAGAAAGCAGCAACATGTTGTTTCTCCCAGTTGCATTGCAGAGTTATCAATTTAATGTTTCTTAATTTGTAGCAGTGTTGCGTATCAATTTTAATATCGTTTTAGTTTCTTTGTAAGAGGTTGTAGATTAGTATAAAAGTAGTGCAGTGTGTGTTGTGGTTGTGATTTTTACGCTTGAATAGAAATTTCTTCCTCCGCTTTTCTTCCCCAAATTTCTCCTCCTACATTTTCCCACGAGTGTTCGGCGAGACATTCCGGAGCTCGAATTCTTGACATCAGAGCTTCGTTATTGGCGATCCTTCTGAGCTCCTTCACCGTGTGCTCGGCTCATCGCAATTGCAGTTTCATCGCCGCCCGGTCAACTGCCATCGGTGTACATGGCACCCATGAGTCCGGGTCGACGAAGTCGATCTGAGCGACGATGAGCGCAATCGGCGTCACATCTGTGTTTTGCTGGCCGACATCGAGATCGGCACTTTTGTCTTTGACATGGCCGGCGATCGTCACAACAACGTCCAATCCTTTCTTTTGGTCATTTACTCCTCTATTTCATCAATATTTTCGGCCTCCGTCCTCTGCATTTCTTCTCTTATGTGTTTCTTGTGTCCACTTATCTACATTTCATTGTCTTCTCAGATCTAGTTCTTTGTTTCTCCGATGCCCACCTTGTGTTCGACAAATTGTTCAGCAGCATCATTTCCCTTTTCATCATCTCGTTCTTCATATTTGTCTCTGTTCTTTCTCAAATTTGTTCTTCGGGTCTCTATTTCCCAGTGATAATCATAGATTGATTTCCTGACGTTATCGTCCGAGGGTGTGTTGCCGTTATCGGCCTTTAACCGACGTTGTTGTCAACGATCGGAATGGAATGTCTTGGTTCACCGATAGTTTTCCAGCGCCTCGACTGTATTGAAAAATTTCTCAGTTCGTTGGTGTTTTTTTGACATTCTCGATGAGTTGTTGAGATCTGGAGATGTATTGCCTTCGATCATCCTCTAATATGTTGGTTCTTATCTGTCTTAGTGCTTTCATATGTTTTCTTAGCTCTTCGTATGTTAGTTTGTATGTTGGTTCTTTGTCCTATTTCTTCTTGTCCACTGGTTGATGTCTCTCGACGAGAGGGCGACTCCATCAAGTTTGTGCTGCCTTGTGTGTTACTGCTGTGTGGGATGTAAGCCGCGAGGGGGCGTGATGGCCTCTCCAGAAACCATGACTAGCAGGTGTTCGACGATATGTATCTTGATTTGTAAAGAGATCCTTCTCCAACTAGGTTCTGTTGAAGACCAGCAAGTATGTTGTTATTGCAGTATTGAGTTGAAGAGTGATGCAGAGATGCAGAGGTGTGACATTTTATTTCCAACTAGTGTTCTTCTTAAGCCACGGCTTGCAGCTTGATTTTTCCGACATGAACAGTTATCGCCATGACCGTGACCTTCGTGGCGAGCTGCTATGTACATCTGCAACGTACATTCTCAGTTTCTTCTGTCTGGAAGCTATAAGTGTTCATCGACGTGTTGTCCAAGGATTGACGTTGTTCGACCACTGATCGACGTATCCAGCGAGGGGGCGTGTTGGAAGCCACCATGTCGACAACTCCTCCGACCGAGCTGTGGTGAAGAAAGCAGAAGCAGTGTTGTCTTCTCCCAATTGCATTGCAGAGTTATCAGTTTAATGTTTCTTAGTTTCTAGCAGTGTTGCGTATCAATTCTAATATCATTTTAGTTTCTTTGTAACAGGTTGTAGATTAGTATAAAAGTAGTGCAGTGTGTGTTGTGGTTGTGATTTTTACGCTTGAATAGAAATTTCTTCCTCTGCTTTTCTTCACCAAATTTCTCCTCCTTCTACGTTTTTCGGCAAGTGTTCGGCGAGACATCCCGGAGCTCAGATTCTTGACAGATCATGACGCCCTTGGCCCTTTTCATGAGGCAGAAGGCGATAAGGACAAACCCGGCGACGCCAAGCCAGAAGGTGTGGCTCTCCATGCGTCCATGAAGGCAGAGAATCCCACCGGAGACGGTGCTGCCAGAAACGATCGCGATGGTGCCGTTGTCAAAGGTCTGCACGGGGGCCAGGGACGCTCGAGAACCTTGAGGACATGCCGCGAGGGTGACGAGAGTGGACGAGCTGTAGCCGACGAGACTAACTCCTTGGTTGCCCTGCAGGCCGATGAAGGCGAGGAAGAGGCCAATACTGGCGGAAGACGCGATGCGGACGGTCGCCGGGACGAGCTTGACGAGGCGAGAGCACAAGCCGATCGCCGAGATGAGCAAAAAGATGACACCTTCGAGGAAGACGGCAGCAAGGGCGGTGGAGTAGGAGAGGTTGCCGGAGCCGTGGAAACCGACAGAGTTATAGGCGAAGTACGCGTTGGTGACCATGCCGGGGGCCAGGGCAAGGGGCAGGTTGGCGAAGGCGCCCATGATGAAGCATCCGATGACGCTCGACTCGGCCATGGCCACGATCAGGTCACGGCGGACACGGGTGAGGCACGCAGCGTAGCCCGGTTTGACTGCCGGGAACTTGCACGAGGGCGACGGGCTGTGGCAGTCGGAGATCGAGCACGTCATGCCGGAGTCCATGAGAATGGAGGCGTTGACAGCGAGGATGTAGGCCATGGTGAGGAAAGTTGTGGTGCCGGCACGGAGCTTGGTGGTGAAGGTGGTGCGGCGCTCTCGGAGCTTGAAGCGGCGGCCGAGGCGGGAGGTGGCTACGTAGGAGTTGAGACGCCCGATCCGGCTGCTCGCGATGGCTTGGCCGTCGGAGAAGGACTCCGGCATGTCGATGGCCGTGTTCGCCGCCGTCGGAGCCATCACTGTGCCCCTTGGGAACGTTGTGGTTGTGGTCTGTGGGGGACGAGAACGAATTCCCTTTTAGAATATTATTAGTCTAAGAACCTGTGCGATGCACGGCTCGTACAATTTATGTTAAATTTAAATCTTATATATTTACATCAAATTATAAAATATGTCTTTATAAATTACATTCTTTAGTTCATTTGTTACGTGACCACCAGCATTGTCATAAACTACAATTTTAAGAACATGTCTACTTAAGCCTAACATGCACAATATCATTATATATGCGTATCACCATCGTCACCTAAAAATATTAATAAATATTTTTTAATATTTAACTTGTTTTAATTATAGGATGTGTTATTAGTTACCTACATGAAAGCTCATGTCCAATTATTTATTCAATTCATTCTTGAATAAAATAAAAATATAATTTGTTTATGTTTATATATTCATGCAATCAATATGATTTTGTAACATAAGTATTAAAATTCATAAAAGAAACAAATTTAAATGACAAACATGTCAAAATTTCATTGTTGCCTTCTCCTTCAAATTCTAATAAGAAAGCAATATTTTTAAAAATTCAAAAATTTTCAACATTGCGTCCTATATGATTTTTCTTAACTTTGGACTATTTTGAACATATCATTATCATATTTTTGAAGGAATATTAAATAATCATCATAGAATGTATGTATGTATGTATGTATGTATGTATGTATGTATGTATGTATGTATGTATGTATGTATGTATGTATGTATAGTAAAACTATCATTTAAATTTAAAAATAATTATTAAGTAGCTACAATAAGAAGTTGTGTGTCCAAATTATCAAAGGAATGCTTAAATTTTTTTCTTCTTTAAAAAATTAATTTTGTTTCTTCTTACAAAATTTCCCATGATATTTTTCATTGTATGAATTTCTAAACATAAATTTCATGTAAAAATGTTAAGAAATTTCTTTTAGTATATGTAGATTATAAAGTTTATTTTGAATATTAGTAAGAAAACTACTAAAAATAGAAATATTGCGATACTTGAATTGACTTTAGCTTATTTTGAATTTGAATTTTGAGATATTTGAATTGACTTTAACTTATTTTGAATATTTCACTATATGTAGATTATAAAGTTTATTTTGAATATTTGAATTATGACATATTAGTGAGAAAATTGCGATTGAGACTTTACATTTTTTTAAAAAATTCTTTATATATATAATGAATAAAAAAGAATAACTACAACATTTTCAAAGAAAGCTTTTTTTCATTATCATTGCGTCCTATATGATTTTTCTTAACTTTGGACTATTTTGAACATATCATTATCATATTTTTGAAGGAATATTAAATAATCATCATAGAATATTTGTATATATGTATGTATGTATGTATGTATGCATGCATGTATGTATGTATGTATGTATGTATAGTAAAACTATCATTTAAATTTAAAAATAAATAATTATTAAGTAGCTACAATAAGAAGTTGTATGTATGTATGTATGTATGTATGTATGTATGTATGTATGTATGTATAGTAAAACTATCATTTAAATTTAAAAAAAATAATTATTAAGTAGCTACAATAAGAAGTTGTGTGTCCAAATTATCGAAGGAATGCTTAAATTTTTTTTCTTTAAAAAATTAATTTTTTTCTTCTTACAAAATTTCCCATGATATTTTTCATTGTATGAATTTCTAAACATAAATTTCATGTAAAATGTTAAGAAATTTCTTTTAGTATATGTAGATTATAAAGTTTATTTTGAATATTAGTAAGAAAACTACTAAAAATAGGATTATTGCGATACTTGAGTTGACTTTAGCTTATTTTGAATTTGAATTTTGAGATATTTGAATTGACTTTAACTTATTTTGAATATTTCACTATATGTAGATTATAAAGTTTATTTTAAATATTTGAATTATGACATATTAGTGAGAAAATTGCGATTGAGACTTTACATTTTTAAAAAAAAATTCTTTATATATATAATGAATAAAAAAGAATAACTACAACATTTTCAAAGAAAGCTTTTTTTAATGACAATAGAAATTAATATCACATGAGTCAAATTTATGTTAATTTAAACAACTATATTAATATTATAATATAAAAACTTTTGGAGCCCTTGAACACAATTTACATAGTTATTTTCAATCGTCTAATACTTTGGTTTAATGTAACTTCATTTTTATTTTAATTGTATTTGTATTTTTGTTCAAATCCAAAATCCACGTATGACAGACTTTTGTTATTGGACAATACTAAGCTCATATAATCAGAATCATATTTCTTAATCAACTTTGGTTTAGTATAACTTTATCTTCGTATTATTTTAATTTGCAATTTATCCAAATTCAAACTTCACATAAAATTAAAACTTGTGCTATCATATAATTAAAATCAAATATCTTAACTATACTTAAATTTTGTAATAACAAAATCTAAATTAAGTCACAATCATGAGCCGTCTATTAATCACCATATGATTTTATGATGGATGATGAATCACAATAATTATTAAATTGATGAATCCATCATCCATCATAAATCGAGACATGATTAATAGATGTCTGATGCACAAATATTAAATCATTTTATTTTTAATTTCATCTTTTTATATTTGAGTGTTTCTCTCTCTATAGAGTATGTAGGTGGTGTCATAGGACATAAATTTAACATCTAAAAAAAATATTGATAGACGCATGCATGATGTGGATATATGTGTAAGTGGGGGTACAACATAAAATATGTACTTCTGGAAAGTAAAATAAATTAAAGTAAAGTATATACTTAAACTTGTATATCTTGTCCAAGTATTGAAATTGATGCAAGAGAAAATCGATATTAGGAAAGAAGACTCATTGAAAATAATATGAAAGTTGAATTATGAATTGGAAAATATGAGAAACTATTTCCGTGTCATAGGAGTTAATTAGGAGTCTTAGAAGGGATATTCTAATCCGGCAAAGTATTAAAAACTCTTTTTAAATTTAATATATTGCATGAATCTGGCTAAGAATTGGACAACGTAGTGTTCTATCACATTGAATTAAAAATAATTAGATTTAGATTTTTTGTCCAATCACAATTTAATTATTCTGAGTTTTTTTAATTATTATACAAAGTAACTCCTTTAATTCAATTAAGAATTGGATAACTTAATTAAATTGAATTGAATTCAATTTTTCTTTCGTGTAATAAAAATTGAATCAAATATAATTAAATGCAGGTATTACAATAAGATTTTATAATAGGGTTCAATTTTTTTCTCATAGAGATATTACAAATAGGAGTATTATTATTTAGTTATTTTTAAAAAAAATTGTAGACATGCCAAATATGATCGTAGAAGGTTATTATTATTATTATTATTATTATTATTATTATTATTATTATTATTATTATTATTATTATTATTATTATTATTATTATTATTATTATTATTATTATTATTATTATTATCATCATCTCGTCTAGCCAACTGCTTCGACCCACTTAGCTTATATCAAATATTTTCATCATAATTAGAACATCATTGGATATCCTTCTATATTAAATAATTTTGTTTCAAAGTGAATAGAAGCTATTGCATAGTAATTGTTGTCATCATAATTTTGGCCACACACATAAATTGATTTGATAATCTACAACTGTTTATACTTAGATTAAAGATTCACTCGTATAACTAACAGGAATTTGTAAAAGAGTGGTAAGCTTCATTTTTCACTGCACGTGATATGAGGCAATATGATTGAATTAGTTAATTTTAATAGTGGGGCTGATTTACAATATGTGGATAATGCAAATATGACTAAAAGAAGGTTCACTCAAATAGCATTGTTGTTATATGCTTTATTGATGAAATATAAAATAATATTATAAATAATTCTTACAATGTTAGAATTCTTAGCCGAAGCATTTGATATTAACCTTCACATAAAAAAAGAATTCTTAACTATTCTTAGAAAAATGAATCTTTTTGTTCGTAATTTCTTTTTTCTTTTATTCAACCTAAACTTGGGGTATTAAACTTAATTACTTCAATATACATATTATCGTTATAAAGTTTCACACTTTTAATAATTGTCTTTCCAGAAATTTCTTTTTAAGTCACTTTTCTTTTCATCATTATAGTTTCTTAACCACATCATCATAAATTCCCTTTAAATTATTTTAGATGATCAAATAATAAAATTATTATTAATATTTTGTGTATGAAATGTTGTTGAGGTAGGTATTAAATAGATTAAATGTTGGAGAAAATTTTTGCGGAGTCCATAAAATCAACCTCAATCAAGTTGGGCCATGAGGCAAAAAAAATAAATAAATAAAGAATAAAACACTTGTGTTAATTAGATGTCAGTTCACGAACAATTTGCATCATAGGAAGATAAATTTAAGTGATATTATTTAGTAAAAGTTGCAAATTTTCACAAAAAACAATTAAAGATAATTTTTTCAATTATTTTTACTAAACAATTGTGGAAATTTCACGTACATATTATTATTATTATTATTATTATTATTATTATTATTATTATTATTATTATTATTATTATTATTATTATTATTATTATTATTTAATAAATATATTGCATGAATCTAACAGAAGAACAAATAAGTTCTTTAAAACTGAAATCTTTGTTTCCAATAATTATCAATATTTTTAAGTAATCCGACCCAATTAAGTTTGCTCCCGTTCCAAGGCAGGAGAGATACTATTAATGAAGACCAATATTTTTTATTCAATAATTATTATTTTTAGAAAAATGTATATTATTTATAACTATTACAATTAGGATTTATACAATGGATTGAAGATAACTATTATGTATATTAGTATTATTAATTTATTGATCCACGTAGACTGTAAATAATATGAGGTTTTATCTAATTTTTATAATTACGAATCTTATAATATAGTATATTAGTATTATAATTTAAAATGTATTAATATTTATTTCATTAGAGGATACGTGTTATATATAATAGGATTAGTATTTGAAATAGGTTATTTAAATATTAATATTTTATTAGATGGCACATGTATATAAGAACATGTAATTAGTATTTTATCATTATTTGAGAAAATTATTAATTAGATCAGAATTATTAATTCGATTATTAAGATAACATCTTATTATAAAAGTATTATTAATTTGGATATTAAGACTTAATATCATTAGGATTGAAAGTAAGAAAAGAATTAAATCCGATAGATTAATCAAATTTGATTAGGATCTAAAATCAAAACGGATTATATATCATTAGTTTTGAACAAATGCCAAACAGTTTCGGTATTAGATTATTCTCTATCTATTGATATCTTTTATTTACCAAATAAAAGAAAGAAGAGTTCAACGTAAATAAATATTCTTCTTTGTAAAAAGATAAGTTGGACTATTATTATTCTGATTTTTAAAATATTTTTTCAAAAAATTTGTGGAGTTGCCACGTGGCTCTCCAATGTTTACCTTATATATATATATATATATATATATATATAGATATATATATATATATATATATATATATATATATATAGATAGATGGATAGATAGATAGATAGATATATAGATAGATAGATTTTTATTTCAGTCAAAATGTGATAAATATCTTGAACACGACTTTCTTACCAAAAAAAATTAATTATGTTGAATTTTATTTGTTTCTTACTCCCAAAAAAATTGGGTAGGTGATAGAATTTTTAGAATAATAGAAAAAATAGGTACATTTTTAGTGTAATCGAATATTATGCACGAATCAGCATCTAAACCATTTTTCATTGCAATGGGAGTGCATTTAAACCATATTAATTAGGGGAATATTCATCAAGAGTTATCAAGAAAATTATTGATTAAAAGAATAATTATTTGAATCTCATAAAAGAAGTCCTAGATACGGTCAAATTTAAAAAGATAGAATTTATATACTTAGACATTTAAATTACATTAGGTTTTAATATGATATTAAACATATGGCTATTGAGGGAATTTTATATTTAGACATCTCAATCTATGAATGAATGAGGTAACATTTTTTTTTTAATCTCGGGCATATTCTCATTCTCGAAAATGGTAATTTATGTAGTATCAAAAATTTTAAAAAATAGTATCCTATTCGATACTTGAATTTAAACCTCTGTAAGAGAAATTAACAATAATCAATTCACTCATAGCTAACTGATAATGTCTTCTGTAAATTATTGCTCCCTGAGATTTTTGTTCCCTTTTTATATATGTCTAATATTTGATCCATCCGATGAGCCATGAAACTTGGTGTTTGCTTACGAAAATTAGGAGTTCGTAAAAAGAAATGGAACTGGCACCCAAAATGCAATGCCTTGCATCATCAAGTTTAGGTATAAAATATGAAGGGGTAAATTACACGAATAGTCCCCCAACTTCACTTTATAATCAGAACGTCCCTTATCTTTTATTTTCTTGCATGATTAGTCCTCTTGATCGGTGATAGTGGATAATCGGAAGATGTTTCTTACCGATCAAGTGGATGAATCGTGCAATAATATTAAAGTTGGAGGATAGTTTAGAAATTATCTCAAAGTTAGGGGACGATTCGTGTAATTTACCTGGTTTGGAATGTTAAATGACGTGGATGAGAGAGAAACGGCTCACGTGTTGACCACGTATGCAAGACAACCGAAAACTTACTATCACCGGTCAAGAGGACTAATCGTGCAAAAAAAATAAAAGATGAGGAATGTTCTAGTTATAAATTAAAGTTGGGAGACCAATTAAAAATCGACTCAAAGTTGGAGGATCATTCGTATAATTTACTCAAATATGAAGTGATAAAGTTGATAAGGGAATTGAAGAGTCTCCATGATTATAAAAAAAATAAGATTATTTATAACAATTTTAAGGATATATAAATAACTAATATCATATAATGTATAAAAATATTAGTAACCTACTAAAATTGCAACATAAATATATTATTTAATATTGAAATATAAATATATTGTCTATTCTATGCTAAAATATTATTATTGATAGAAAATGACTCCAAAATTGTTAGTGTTGATTAATTATTATTATTAAATTTTTATTTCTCATTTAATGCTATTAATAATATGTTAATTTACTCTTACCATAAATCACTCTTATTTCTTCTTATTTTTATTTTTCATTCTTTAATTTTTTTTTTCATTTCTTTCTCTTTCTAATCATTAATTCTCTGTGTTGGTTTTCTTTTTAGTGTTACTTTTATTGCTTTCCTTTTAATTTTGAATGCTGACTTTTATCTATTTTCTTTCTTCTTTAATGGTTATTTTTTCATTTTTCGAGTTGAACCAAGTTCCACCTAGTCCACAGCAGACCCAAGTAATATGTGGGGGGGGGGGGGTCGTCGACGAATCCAGGTAATAGGTGAGGGAGCCCTGCAACTCCCTCCCCGTCCTAATTCTTTACAAATATACATATATATATATATATATATATATAACAAATTAAAATCCCATTTAAAAGTATTTGTATTTATTTTCTTAATTTATATAGTAAATTTGTAATATCCTAGATTTTTTATCAAAGAGTAATTTGGTCTTTTGATCAAATCCTTATAATCTCTCCTATATAAAGATCTCAAATCCCCTGGTTGACATCTTTTGTCCAATTCTCACCTGACGGCTAGGATTTGAGGAAGTAGAACAAGAGGAACAAAGAAGAAGAAAAGAAAGAAAGAGGAGAAAGCTCTAAAAGAAAGGTTTGTAAAGAGGATCCACATTCCTCTCTCCTCTCTCAATATTTTTTTTATATTGGATTGAGAGCAAGAGGACAATCCGTTCTTTTATTGGATTGTGATAAGGACTTTTCTTATTAAAATCATTAGATCTATATCATGTATAGGGATTTTGATTAGATCTATTATTAGGGTTCATAAGTTTTTCATAATGTTCATGAATTGGGGGTTGAACCCTAGATTTAGGAATTGAATGTTTTTGCATGATTTCTGATGTTCTTATGATCCTATATTGCCCAGAAAACATACATGTATCGTCATTTATTATGTATATCGAGTTCCCCAAAATTTTGGATAAAAAATCATGAAAATTGGGCTGGCATCCAGGACGCTTCACGATTGTGATGATCCCCATCATGCTCGTGAGCGCAAGGCTAGAAATGTCCAACGAAAAAAGTCTCGCACACGACCATGACAGACATTGTCACGGCCGTGACAGATTCGCGATGGACCTAGCATAGCCGTGACGTTCCTAGTCACGACCGTGAACTCGTGGAGAAAATGGTGAGCCAGAATCAGATCTTCCACAAGGTCGTATTGCCTTGTGGCACGACCGTGATAAGGATGCGGCACGACCGTGGTCAAGTAGGACTGCTCCAAGTTACGATCACGGGCGTGACACCCACGTCACTTTCTTGACTGACCTAAATGTCAAATATATGGTATTTAAAAGTTATTTTTGAAGTATTAATAGTTTGTATTGATGTTTGTTGATTGTATAAGAATCTAGATATACGTATATGCATGTTTTCCATGTAACTAGGTTAAAGATTGAGAGACGTAATTAATTGTTGATTGAAAAGCATAATAAACCAAATTAGAAATGATGTTACATGTTGACCCTCTATGGCTTTTTATCGAATTTTTTTTGAAATGATTGTTACACACATCGATATCGGTGTGTCATTCCACTGTCGCTATCGGGCAAGAGTTCTCTAGAATGATCGTTACATACGTCAATTACGGTGTGTGCATTCTGATATCACCTTAGGATGAGAGGGGAGCATTGTCTCCAAGGCTTAGCTAGCCTATTGAGAGGGCCACGACATAAATCCCAACTATCGAAAGATATAACAATAAAAAAGGCCAATTATCGATGGAAAAAAATGATGTCCCACGAAAGTGAAAGTCCGAAAGGATTATAAAGCAACTCTGAGGGAAGTTATGAAGGCAATGGTTATGATAAGTGAACTTCATTTATGTGCCTATGGATTGAATTGATGATTGTTATGAATATCCCTACTAAAAGTATGATGATAGTTATTACATGTCTTGCCATGCGTATATTTTATTGCATCATGATAGAAATTGTATGAATGCATCATATGTTAAGAACATGACATGCATATTATTTCCTTCTTTTTATATGAATATGATAATACATATCATATAGTATCATGTTTAGGATTATGACACAGTATTGCATGGTTTTTACATTCTCTACCCGAGAAATCTTGCATTCTAGATCCGTGCAAGTAACCAATGAATGGATGGATGACGATTCAGCTCATGATAAGACAAATTGCACACTGATCTAGGAGTCTTAGAGTCAAGTGTCATCGAGTTTGTCAGACTACGGTTTGAAGATGTTTTATTGTTATTGATGATATTTTAAATTCTATAATATTACTTTCTTGCTTTAATGATGTTTTCCGCATAATTGAAGAACTTATTTTATTTTACATATTATTTATGTTTCCGTTGCAATAAATAAAAATCATATTATATTATGATTATATCATGGCGAACGACTAATACAGTCGAATGACCTAATTACCTTTGACATTTGGGAACAAAATTTCGGGATGTTAAAAAATTCATGTTAGAAATAAAAAAATTATTCTATGTTAATACTTTAGCACAATATTATAACTTGTATTCCACAAATAAATATATCGTGTAACTAGTGGTTAACTACCTAATTTGAACTTATTACATATTAAATTAAAGAAAAATTAAATTATACATATATATATTATACTAAATATATCATAGCATTGTTATCCCATTCGTATGCGCTCGACCAAGAACCAAAAGTTTAGCATTATATTATATATAATAATTAATATATAAATATTTATATTATAGATATACATAATATGAAAAAGTTTGAACAAGATCATAATCCACAATATAAAATTTAAAGTTTAACAAAGTCAAATGTAGATGAAGAAAAAAGAAAGGATAAATGGACAAACATATAGTCCCGCATTTATAAAGTATTATTTTTTATATAGGGAAGGCCTATTTGATATCTTTTCCAATTATTTAAATAAAAAAATGTCCAATTTACCAAAAAAAATGTTTTTTTTCAATTTTATCTAATTTTGTCGGTTTTATCTGATTGGACTGGTTTCCGAGTTTTTTTTAACTATTTTAATTATTGGCCAAACTTATTTGATTGGATGATGCATAATGATGCCTTTTTGGTTCCAACCATGCAACCACTGGAGTGGTGTAAAAACTTTCATTGGTTAGACACTGGGTAGAGTTGAATGGTCTTCATATTGTTGAGGGGCTCTCCACACATGACTTATCTAATGGAGGCCTCCTCCTCTATTTCTGAATCAAATTGAACTTACAAAAGTCTTTTACATGCCCACATGAGGCAGGGGAGAATGCTATGAAGTTTTAAATCCGCTAATGCCAACTTTGTTTGTGCGGGTGTGGATTGAAGGAAGACGAGAACTATGAAATTTCATTTATTTGGATAGAAACTTTAAGGAGGAAGATAAATTTTAACCGCATTTGTCCTTCAAATAGCTTGAAGTTAAGTTAACCTCAATTCAAATTTTTTAAAAAAAAAATTTTGAGCGCATTCTTTTTTAACTCCACGTTCCCTACGCATGATATGATATTATGATGTGCAACGTAAAGTTTTAGTATAACCTTTTACTCGAACAAGATTCATACACAAAATTTTCTCCAAATTTTCTATGTTGATCATCGTTTTTTTTATTTGAAACTTTCAAATACAATTATATAAATGAATAAAAGAAGCTAAAACAAACAGAGACAATCCAGTGGGTTCCTCGGTGAGGCTCTCCTCTTAGGGCACGTGATCCAGCTCAAGCGAAAGCCTTGCACGAAGAAGCCCATCAGCCCATTTTACTCCTACGATGATTGGGCTGTTATTGTTGCGCTGCAAGCGTGGGCCTACACTAACTCACAGGCCATTAAGGATATCCAATATAAAATCATATATATATATATATACTTGGATTCTTCAAACTAAAATAATGAAAAGTGTAGTGACGGTCAGAATATACCATTTCACTCTCGTTCTAACACTAAATTAGTAGCATACTGATAGTCCCAAGGTATCAGCGAACAGTGATCATGATCGAAAAATAATAATAAAACTTTTGAACATGACAAGTTTTCTTTCATTTTTTCTTTCATAAGAAATGCAACATTAGACTGCATCCCGAAAAAAAAACAATTTTTGATGGCTCAATTCAAAACTGAAGACAGCAAGGGACAGAAACTTCGTAATCACATTCTCATTGGGAGGTTTCATCCATAAATTTATTAGATAATGACTAATTCACCTAGAGATAAAGGAATTGTTTGGCTAAACTTAACTTAAAAGTAGTTTTAAAATTTTCTTATAATTGAAAAAAAGTTGGACAGTCGAAGGAATCAGGTTATTTTATATACAAAAAATGTTGACCAATTTAATACTATTTTATATTTATAATATACATAACTTTTCTTCACATCTTATACTATAATATTAAGAATTTTATGATCATTTAATTAAAATAATAATTTATAAGTTTTTTTATAAAAAAAGAATCTACTTATTTTTAAAATCAACCCGGGTCATTAAGTTATTTATTGACAGATTTATTTTATATAAGCTAAGTCAAATAGGTTCAAAGAGCTGCTCAATCAACCCATATTGCTCATATGGATATCCATTAGTATTAACAAGTCAAGTGATGGTCTTAGCAATGGAACATGATACTATTAACTGCCAACGAGTCAGTAAGGCATAATCCTACTAATGATTTGTGACAACCTTTATTTGATCGCAAGTGTTGGCATGTTATCTTGCTATCATCTCCGTCGGATCTAGCTTGGTGGTTTAATCTCGTGCGTCCACGTGCAAATTTTATTTGAACTGTTATAATTATTCTTGATCGAATCTCATCCATTGTTTAGTTTTTTTTATCTGATCCATTCATATTTATTTGTTGTTTTTTATCTGAATCTTTTGGATCAAAGTTTTTTTTTATTGAATTGTATACTTTATGAATTAACCCCATCCATAGATATAATGGGGATTTAGTCGAATCCGTCCAATATCTTATAATTTAATTGCAACAATTATAACCTCATCTCCTTTGTAACCGTTGATCGTGAAAGCTATAACTTTGCTTCATTTCAGATCATTCATCCTATTTTGATTTAATTCGTTAGTTACCTGCATCATTATATCTCATTGTTTATTTCTAACCGTTGATCTGGTTTTTAATCTAATCTCAACCGTTATAATTCACCTCTCATCTATGCCATTAGATCTTGATGCGAACAAATCGTAGGCGTCCATTTCACTAGGCTGCAGAAAGTTCAACATTTCATTCTTTAAACCCACTGATCAAAAGCTCATTTAAGCAATTTTCTTATTTAACATTTATTGAATTTTCTTATTTGACATAAATATAATGTTGTATAAAAAATACTATTATCAATTATTACTTTTACTTGTATTGTTTTTTTATTTTTAAAATATTTTTATTATAATATGAACGTAGGAGTAAAATAGACATTTTATAATTAAATTAATAAATTTAATTAATATTTAATAGAAGGATTTAAGTGTCAAATTTAGATAAGTTTGGAGGTTAAAATTTGTAAGTTTATAGTTTAGGGTTAGATGTGAAAAAAGTTATAGCTGAGAAGGATTAAAGAAAATAACCCTAATATTTAACATAAATCTGGGCAGATATAATTCAATAATTTAATGATCTCATTAAATAATTTTTGCGTAAAATTTGTAAAATTCCTATTAACTGCTATTTTCGAATTTATCTTGATTTATTCAAATAGTTAAATTTAATACCCAATTAATTTACATGATCAAATCAAATTTAATTGTAAAAATATTATTGATTTTCGGATATTTTTTTGTAAAACAAAATTTCAAAGAAAACTTTCTTTTACTGAGTAAAATAGTAATTAATATTTTATAGATAAATTAAATATTTTTTTAAAAAACGAACATTTGATTTCTAAAGTTAATTTATAGGAATATTAAAATCATCATTTATACGAGGACTATCTAACATTTTCAGATTAATATTTCATTGGTTCCAGAAAGTATTTTTTATAAATTTCTTATTTTCTCATGAAAATATGCTTATTAATTTTACATTAGTACCAATTTATCTTATTGTTATTTTTCAACAAATTTGATATCGATATTAATATCTTTATTCGGATCAATATTAATTGTTATTATTTTATGTGGTATTTAACTCACTCAAACAAAATTTTATTCTTTTAGAAAATGGCATCGAAAGTCATAGCATCGTAATTAAAAATTCTTGAACATCAACTATGAAATATGAAATCGTAGAATTAGGTAGACTCTTCATGACATCATCGACTTCGCCGCTCTTACATTTGTCGCGAAAGCTAATACATTGATCCTAATTAAAGCTGCAATTTGCTGAGTTGTTCACGAAATACTCGTGACCTATTTTTGTCAGATGTCATCTACCTCTACTTGGCCTATTATTAAAATAAGTAAAACTCAAAAATAAAAAAGCTTACTTTCTTAAAAAGACTAGTTAGTGCAATAATAATTATTCTAATCGTCCTACTCTCATAATTTATTAGGTCAAATTTTATTAATATATTATATTTTATACAGAATTTTAGAAAAAAAAAAAGCAAAATGTCCTTTCATCTTCTAAATATTGATGAATATTAAAGATGTTAATATATTTTCAAATCCACCTGTTAAATTTCCTAAGCTTGAGCATTTAATAATAACTTTAAAATTTTGGAACTCTCTCATGCTTGTCGTTCTAGTGCAAAACCTATCAATGTATCTTCATGGCTTGCAGGTCTCGTATCTTGTCATTTTGTTTATTATTTTTTGTCTATTGTCATTGCAAGAGAACTCAAATTTATTAGAAGTACAAGATGAAAGTGCTGAAGGAGATTTTTCAAATTTTGTTTACTCAAATTATTCAATTACTCTTTTATGAGTAGGGTTTAATGTTTGTGCTACCACTTCTAAGAAGTAGCACTATCGTAGCCTATTAATTCGATTCATAATAGATGATGAATTGACTAACTGAATAATTTTTTATCTAATCTATCATCAATTTGATAGTGATTAATAGACATATGATAGTACTACCCCTTAAGAGGTAGTACAATTATTTTTTCCTTATGTGTAATCTTGTAATTTTAACAAAATCTAATTTGTTTTTTTTACATTGTTTTCTCTATTTGATCTCTTTGTTTTTCTTTCTTCATTGAAAAAATGAGCTCGTAAGGTTTATATTAACTACTAATCAGTTAATTAAATCCTTGATCCTCTTATATTATTCTCTTCTCGTCTCTTCTTTTATCTACTAGTTGTCGCATTATTTTCGTCTTGTCCACCCTATTACCCATGGCAATCACAATTTAGAGACTTCTTTTTTCAGCTTCTTCTTCTTGTCATGGACATTTATTATTCTTTCCTCCCTTTGGCATCAAACAATTCAACAGAAATATATAAAGAGACACACCACTTACAAAAACTTCTAGAGTTTTTATTTCTCTTCCTTTATATTGAAGTTTTTTATGAAATTCTCTTTAAGTTGACTGTTAGATTGTGGGATTGATCGACCGGAACAAAAAAAAGCATACTCTTAATGTAGTAAGAAATATAATATTAGAGACTTGTAATTTTTTGTTGTAAGATTTTTTCTAAAAAGATTTAAGATATTTTATGAAGTTTGTAGTTTGCCATATTTTTATTTGAATCATTTTTAGGGTGCTCTTCCAAGAGAACAATGATAATGAAGAACAAATAATAGTTTCATTAGAGGGATTTGAGCACAACATAACCAAAAGAATTATGGTAATGTGAATAATAATTCCTTATCGTTCATTTCAACAAAAGAAGAAAATTGAAGAAAATGAAAATGCATCTCTCATCCTAAAGAAGAAAAAGAAAACATCCAAGATCTGGATTGATTTCAAAGAAATTATTAATTCAAATGGTATTAGGAGGGTTGTTTGCTGTCATTGCAAGAATTCATTCTCTATAGATGGACCACGTGTAAGCACAAGTGTGTGTACTCAAAGAATAATTTATATTTTCATCGATCAATGTCTAATTGATTTAATTCTAATTTTCTTAGAAATTAAACATAAGTAACATTTAAGCATAAAATTGTAAAATTAAACTCCATGTATATCCCCCTAATAAAAATAATTATTTCAACTTATGCTATGTCAACATTATGAAACTAGACAAAAGGACTCATACGACATGAAAATTCATTTCTCCTTATATTGAAGTCTTAATTAGATAATTTCTTTTGTTCCTTCAACACTATAAAGTGTAATTTACTATATGTAAATTTTAATCCTTAACTCAATTTATCTTAATCATGCCTTAATTTATAAAATAAATTTATAACTAACTACAAATAGAACTAGTGTTCATAAATATATACTCATAATTTCCTCTATAAAAGTTTTTTTTAGGTTGTTCTGGTGGTCGGTCGTGGAAAGGTAACTTTTGATGATTAACCATGTAAAATTTCATAATTTATGTAATACTAACCATGGAAAAATGATCATATCAAATCAGACGTCAATTTCAAATTAGGTAGTCACCTTAACCAAGTGATCATGCCAAATTTCTCCGGAGTATTATACTAGAGTTTACTCCTGACAATTCTTCAACTATTAGATGATAAGAATAAATATTTTTTATAGATTTTTTCCAAGTCATATGATGGTTCAAAAAAATTGATAACTAAGCAATTGATGAGTTGCTTGCTTCAGCTACTTAAAATCCTATTGGTTAAATTGAAAGTCCAATTATTTTTCTTACAAATTATTGTTTTACCTCTAACTAACCTTACTTAATTATATTAAGCATATATATTATGACATTAATAAATTTTATAATTTATTCCTAATAATACATATATAATTTATTTTTATGGTCACCAATGATTTAATAATTATTATGCCTTAATTTGAATGTTAATTATTAAATGCATACCTGACCATATGAGTAAATAAGGTAATTTAATATGCTAATTAAATGTATGAGTACGTAAATATGACAATAAGCACGTCTATGACACTTCCATGAACATATTGTGTATATATACTTATGCACTCATTTGTAATAGTTGTGGTGAATAATATAAACATTTTGGTCTGTTTGCCCAAGTCACACCCTTAAAAATAGAAAACTGCCTTTGGGAAATGCACTCGGGAAAACCCAGGGTTCAAATGGTTTTACTGTAGAACTTTATAAGCAATACTCGGATATCATTGGAGTAGACATATGTAATTGAGTTACCCATTTCCTTCAAGATGTTGTTTTTCCTATGGACTAGGGATACACATCCTTGGTGTTCATTCTCAAAACCCAATGTCTTAAGATGGTTACTGACTATAGGCCTATTTTCCTATGCAATGTCATTTACATATTTACATTTACGCCCACCTTAAATCATTTAATTGATAGAGCACATATGTGTTTATTGTTGATCGCTCCTAGGGTAACATCCTGCTATCCCAAGAGCTTGTGCATTTGATCTCTAGGGGAAGTAAAAAGTACATAATTATTAAGGACGATATTGAAAAGGATTTTGACTCCTAAGATTTGATCATAAATGTTTCAATTATTATGGGCTACCCACCAAAACTTATTTCATGGATTTCTCTTGTATTCACTCGCCTAGATTCTCTTGTGTCATTAATGTTAAGGCTTCCCATTATTTCATCAGTAGCAAGGATATGAAGCCTAAACCCTAAACCACTTATTTATTTGTCTCTCAAGTCTTCTCTTCCATGTTAAATTAGCAGCCTTTCATCTTAAATGGTTTATCCATTAGTCATCTCCTTTATACAAATGGCCTTCTCATATACATCTCCGCTACCAAGAGATCTTGTAAGCACCTCTGGGACCTATTATAGTTCTACAAGTTTCTTACCAATCAAAAAATAAATACCAAGAGCCTTATCTCCCCCCTAAGTTGAACAGTCCTAGGAAGTCTATGATTATGGATATGCTTGGGCTCAAGGTTGGCTTCTTTTCTTTTATATATCTCGGTGCACATATATCCCACAAAGTTCACCCACATTCCACAAGTCCAGAATCATGGAGTGTGTTGCTACTTGTATATTCGGGTGGAAGTAGAGGTTCCTCAATCAGGTGGGTAAGACAACTCTAATTGACTTTGTCCTTTCTGCAATGCCAATCTACTCATTAAGTTCAACTTAATGTCTCTAGTAGCCTCATCCAATCTTAAAGATGCTTGCTCGCACTTTGTTTTAGGAGAAAGGGGGTCGTCAAGGTGCGCACCTCATTGGTTGGGACAACCATTCCGACCCTAGGGGATGGGTGGGTTGGGTATTAGGAAGCTGCACCTTATTAGACCGGCCATGTTAGCAAAAGGGTTAATCTTGTCACGTAGAAGTATGATCTCCCTCACCCTTGGACCACCTACACGGGCAGCAGTACCCCTACTTTGAGATGGTGTATCATCTTTAGCATGCTTCAGGATATTATGCTTGGTCTCCATGTGCAAATTGGTAATGCATGTCACACTAGTATCCGCAATGACCCTAATTGATCAATGTTCCCCTTGCATGGATGCCTACATATATAAATGTTAATGATATCATGTTTTTTAGCAATGTTTCATATTTGATCAATGAAGGTTCCTAGAATTCTCAACTCGTGCATGATATTTTCTATGAGTCTCTTGATGCGTGTTTTACCTATTTACATTCTTGCTCAGGCCCGTGATGACAACTGAGTGTGGGCTCGGACCCATATGGGTGTGCGAAATGCCAAGTCGATTTACCATTTCTTAAACAATCATACTTTGCTAACATCAAAATTTGGACGACACTTTTAGAACAAAATTTAGAACATAAGAATACCCTCTAAACTCCACATATTCTTATGGAAATTAGCATATTGCAAGCTTAATATATCATTGTGTTTTCATCCTTTCATTAATCAAACTTGTCACTTGTGTGGTATTTCCCCTTAATCTGTTTGCCGTATTTCTTTCTCTTGCCCTTTCTTTGCCTGGTTCTAGAACCTTGTTCAATCTGCACTTAATTTTAATTTTTAATTCTTTGACTCATGGTCAAACCCTTTGATTTGACTTCAAAAATAAAATTATAGTCTATTCTCTCCTATCTGTGAGGTATGTGGAATGCTTGTAATGATCTTTAGTGCAATCATTTCGGTATTGTTTAATGAGTATATTTAATACCATTTATTTGAACCCCACCCTCACCCCCATCATGTTGGAGTCCCCTCCTCTTCTCCAAGTTAAGTTTAACTCAAATGGCTCTTTTATTGGATCTAATGAGAAGGAAGGGATAGGATTTCTACTTAAATCTTTTAATGTGTTTTTCTCGATGCAAGGGCTTTCTGGTGTGGCCATCTTTCGATGCTTGAACTAGAAACAATTGGACTCCAGGGAGGCCTTCGACGATGCACTTTGCTAGGTCATTAAAGGGTTATTCTAGAAACTGACTTGCAAGTTCTTGTTGATATCCTACTGCAAAAACGCTGCTGCCCATGGAAGATTCAACTTTTTGTAGATATTATAGACGCTCTTTCATTTTTTGTGGCATGGGACGTTCGCCACTATTGTCATGACGCCAACCGGGCGGCCGATTTCTTGCCAATCTCGAACGAACAAGTTCATTCAATTCTTTTTGGTGAAGTGACCCTCCTCCCAGGTTCATTCCTTATTGATAGATTTCGTGGTTCCTATTAAGGGTTTGTCAATGTTTTGGTAAAGGCTTATTAAAGATTATTTAATAACTAATTAGATAACTGATTAAAGGGTAACAACATATTATTATTGTGAAATATTTTGCATTAAATGAATGTATGCAATTGAATGTTCTTATCCACAATGAATTTATATAACATCATTGCACTTGCGTAAGATATTATCCGCTTTATAATTTGGCCCGCACGATTTTGTCAAAAGATTAGATCTCGGCCCGCACGATTTTGTCAAAATGCATCCTCTAGTATCGGAGTAGCACAACGATCTCTCTGGGCTCATGATTTTTTAATGCGTCATATCAAGCTAAGGTAATGCTCTCATATATACCCAACATCTCTTCTGTGACTTTTACATGTAAGACTAATCCAAGGCATGTCTTAGGCACTCTCGCACGCTTTTGTCAAAACGTGTCCTCCAGTATCAGAATAACACAATGACCCACCTTTATACTTGACAGAATATTGTCCGCTCTACTTCCTTCTTGGGCTTATAATTTTCTAACGCATCCTACCAAGCCAAGGTCGTGCTCCAATATATACACAGCATCTCTTCTGTGACTTGTGCATGTGGGACTAATTCAAGGCATGCCTCATGCACCTATGGATAATTGTGCATTAAAAGATGTTAATGCAATGAATATATGAAATGGAAATATGAAATTGAGAATTAATTCTAATGATTCATATTGAAATCTTTATTGTTCGTTGATTATCATTTTCATAGAATCATTTTATGGATTATTAAATTACTTATTTTTATGACCCTTACATATAACTAATGGGAGGTGATCCTCCACTGCATCCGAATTCATGTAGATATGAAAGAGTATGTTGAAATTGATGATGAGCTCATGACAACGATTAGCACAGGGTTGAAATTGAGAATGAATTGTTTATTTTTGTCATAGTATTTTATGGTCATATATTAGTCAGCTTACAAGCTTTATTATGGAATATATTGTATGTCCTCGTATAAGAAATATTATGGAGTCATTATATTGTGAAATTTGAGTCTCTTATATATTTGGACCATTCGTTATAATATACTTTGATATAGTATACTTTGACATTATTGAGCTTAGTGCCTCACCGCACTTTCGTTATGTTTTCAAATAAATGAGTTGTAAAAGTTTATTGTCTTCAGTGTCTTGTTATGTTTCGTTGATATGGTGTCACTATTATTGTTAACTTCGGGACCCGCTCGCGATGGGAGCATTACAATTTTGCTCTGTAAACAATTTGTTTGACAATTTAACATTAAGAAAGTGATTCGATAAGAGACTATTGATGACCATCACGATTATTCATGAACCTTAAATTGTGCCAGGAGCTAGTTACGGACCCATGTGTAACAGTGTAACTCCCTACCCTTCTCTTCTCTTTTCTTTTGTCTCCTACAAAATATACAGTTTTAATGTTTACATAATGACTTTAGCCCCCATTAAGAGTGATATATCTAGCTCCTTAAGTAGATAAAGTGTGCATAGTTGCGAAATTTCCAAAATTGCATCCACCATTTTCATTTTACATCAATCATGACAATGCAATGTGCATCACATTGTTGTTCTAAATGTAGGACTTCCTTTCTTAACTCAATTCGCCACTGACTCATTTCTGATACTTGCATATCAAGATTAAAGACAGAACAAAGGAGAAAAAACAATGATGGATGAAGAAGTCTCCAACACTCGACAGAGACCGCCTGGTTTTAGGATAGGACAACTGAAATTGGCATTGGCTTGCATTCTTGGGACTCTCTGTACATGGTCCTTGTTCCACGTCGGAATCGAAGCACAGATTGATCAATTTGGATAAGTATGAGAAAGTAAGAATTGAAGTTGACATTGGCCATAATTGCATATGCCATCTGGGTTCATTATGGTACTACTATTATTACTATTATGGGCGTATTTATGATGGATGTCTAAGCCGAGATCGATATTGGTGGGTGCACGAAAGCGTGGTCGGCCCCGGCCACAGGGAACACCCATCGCTTTCCACCTAAAAGCTCATCTCCTATCTCGGTGTGGCCACACACAAATAATGCTAAGTTCGTGCCACTAAAAATGAACCAACGGCTCTCATCCACATCCCCTTCTCAGTCCATCCATTATCCAATTTAAATATAATAATAATAATAATAATAATAATAATAATAATAATAATCTAATTTAACTCATATATTTAGCGGAATAAAATTTAAAATTAAATTTTCTCTGAAATTAGCAGTCCTGATGTTGATTTATAAAATTATCAAAATAATTAAGATTACTTTATAATATTATTCAAGCGTCGGATTATTTAGTGCTACGAAAAAGAAAAAGAAAAAAAAAATCTATATTGGCTAAATTTAGGATCATTATTAGGCTACTATATGACTTGTCTCCAGTTGCTGTATTGAGGGGTCCAAGACCTTTTTCCCAATATAATAATGAAATTTAACAAGAATGAACGGTTCTTGAATTTTTCTTGTTATTTTTTTTTCCCCACGATGATGTCCTCTTTTTTTAGTGTTAGAAATTTAAGCATTTTTATATTATTTTCCAGAAAAAATATTTAAAAAGACTTAAACTAAAGATAATAATTCATATATTTGAAAGCCACATGAAAGTTTTAAAGACTTCTAATTTAAATCCTCAAATTGAATCAGTTAACTATTAATTTAAAATTATGATTGATATACATGGACATTATTCTCCAACCATTATCATGCAAAACAGCACACCGTACACTTTTTCCCTAGTTGCTATATTGAGGGTCCACGCTTTCATTTTCTTAACAGAATGATAGAAAATTATGACGAATGAACGGTTCTCACTTTTTCTTCTTCCTTATTATTTGTCTTTCTAGTGAAGATAAACATATTGATTACTACAGCTCTGTTAGTCCGGTTCTGGCATTTTCATTTCCTGGATTATATAATAACTTTGCTAACATGAACGAGTGATTGAATCAAATAATATGTGTCTAGATTACAAGATTAGATATTGAAAAGAAATACTAATAATAATAATAAACAATGTATTATTCGTATCTTATGATCCATGGCCAGATAATTATGACTGATGGCGAATGTGATGGTAACTAGACATGCTTGGTGTCTATACGATTTTTAGCTTCTATTTTTTCTCTTAGTATTGAAGTATTATATATTTCTTGTCAATTTTGAACTTACTCTCCTAATCAAGTCTTTTTGTAGGTAATTAGGAAATATGATAATTTGGGTGAAAAAAATCAGCAGCCAGTTTTAGTCTTTCACATAGTTCTCTTCAAGCTTAAAAATCAACCTACAAACATCTAGGGGAAGAAAATAAATCACAAAATTGGTCAAATTTTGGCCTTTACTTCTAGTATGATAACATTTTAAAGGTTTAAATAACAAATCAAAATTATCCTATGAAATTAGTTTTACAATGAATGTATGTAATATTGTAAGGAAAATATAAAATTTATATTTATATCAAATAAGAGGACTACAGATGCAACATGTGCATCTCAATTTTAATTGTGTCAAATGAGCCCATTGGTTCGTTACAAATTTCTTTATCTCAAATTGTAATCCAACTAACAAATTCAAGTTCTTTCGATTTTGAATTTTCCCAGTAGTCATAAGTTGTTCGGTTTAATCTATTTTTCCTTTATTTTTATGCTTTAACCATGCCACAGAAAACCATGAAAGATCGCTGCTGGTTTGTGCAGTGGCACAGTGAGCAAACCAGCGACGGGAGGTGGACTGGAATTGATGGGATGGTCCCAGTCAGAGGAGGATTCCAAGTTTCGCGTCCACAAGGACGGTGGGTGGTACATGCCGTCAGCCGCATGGTGGCGTGTGCACAGCTCACTCGGGCCATTGACGCCACGCCATCAACCCCATCTCCTCCTCTTCCCCCGCGCCCACTCATTGGGGCACAACATCAAACATGTTGCGGCCATCCTCAGAAATCGAGTCGAATCAAGGAACGAACGAACGAACAAACGAGAGAGAGAGAGAGAGAGAGAGAGAGAGAGAGAGAGGTACCTTCTTGTTCTCTTTTGTTGGCGAGCAATCCGGCAATGGGCAGTGCGGAAGCGTCATCCAAAATCATCCATATGCTTCGTTCCTGAGCAGCTCAATCTGTGGGCATTTCCGGAGGTGTCAGTTAAATAATTAGCCCCCCCCCCCCCCCCCCCCCCATGATGCGAGTTATTCTTCCCCTATAATCCTATATCCACATTTGAATTCTTAGCCTTAAAAAAAGTATCATAAAAAGCTGGCCACTTTTAGCCTTCAAATATATATATATATATATCTGGTAGTTTAAAAATCGACAAAACTGAGCACTATTTAAAAGAAAAAGAACGCACCTTTCTTCAAGACGTTATTTTTTGTTCGCACATAATAATTGAATAATATCACTATTTCTTAAGCATTATTTTACCCAAAAAAAAACATTTGCGACT
This sequence comes from Pontederia crassipes, assembly GCA_030549335.1. NCBI lineage: Eukaryota > Viridiplantae > Streptophyta > Magnoliopsida > Commelinales > Pontederiaceae > Pontederia > Pontederia crassipes. The sequence continues at coordinate 56,294,687 of CM060196.1, read as the reverse complement.
TTTAAATTTCATTTTCTACCGCTTAAATGCCAGCTTAACGCTTTAGGTTTGACGAAATTAATTCAAAGATTGCATATGCTCGGCATGAAGTTAGTCTTTATTTAAAGAATATTTATCTTACATAGGAATTAGAAATTACTGTTTTCTAAAGGATATTATGCCATTTCATTCTTATTTTGTACCTGATTGAAGACAAATCCTTGGGTTCGTGCTTATTTGCATTGATGTCTGTTTTTTGCAGCTCGTAACGTGGAACGAAGAATATTTACAAAATAGTGCTTAAAAATATAAGAGCGAATAAAGGTACAATTCAATTTTGTTATGCTCAAAAGGGACAAATTTTTCACAAGAGGTTTGAATATTTGTACTCCTTCTATTGAGATATATAATGCAGATTGTTCATCAAGAAACCAAGGATTCAAGTATGACACTTTTTGTTGAGCATTTATCTTTTACTGAGTCTTATGTCTTTCTCTAGGTTATAAACAAAATTTTACAAAAAAAATATACGCGTAATAAAGTAGTGAAAATAAATTATGATAATTCCGTCATCAATCAAAGAGCTAGTGGTTTATTATATGTTATAGTAGTATCGCAAACAACTTGGCCCCATGTCGCACAATAAGATTCTATGCTAAGCCAACTCACCCACTAGCTCCTCTTGTATAATAACCACGTAGTCTGCAAACTTAAAGCTTCGATTTTTCTTCAGGTGCCTGCCTCAACTCAGCATCTCTACTCGTGTTCAATTTTTAAGTGCAAATAAAATAAATCTTCTGTTTCTTTTTTTCGTTGAAGGAACAAAGAGAAAATACCGATGTAAAAACTGGTGTTGCACCTCGCATCTGATGGATATCCGTAAACATGTCATTTAAATATCATATCGCCCCATTTTTTTCCAGCCATTATGACAAAATATTTAAACTATGACAAAATGAGGTTTATTTAAGAAAAAAAGTGACAATATATGCTTAAATAAGACAGTTCTGAATTTAATTTCTATTTTTTCCTATTATTTATAATACAAAAACTATCTTACTAGTTTCTTCATATTTGTAATGCAGAAAAATTTTAAAACTCCAAGGTATCTGTGCTTGAGTGAGCTTATATATGTGACACAAATGCAAAAACTTAATTTCTCCCCAGTGAATGAAGTCAGAATTGTTTGCTAATGTACCTCGTATATCCCGGGATATTTGCATAGAAGCACTAGTATTTTACAACCCAGAACAAAATTTGTGTATTACTTGTTATGATTATTCAACTTCCAAATTTTCATTGGCAATTAATATATTCAAAGTACATCATTAAACGTCAATAGATTTTGTGAGCATATTTTCTTTTAAAACATTTTCTGGTTGTGTGTAAAAAAAGCTTCATATAGTAATTAACTCTAAGCTTGTTTTTCTTACCATAAGTTGGCATGTATGGTATCAACAAAGATGTTCCCATGTTCATACATAGTTATGCTTCAAAGTAAGTAATAGAATTAAAGCCAAATAAATGGAATATTTCTTTCCATAGAATACCAGTTATAAATATTTAAATTTTCTTTCACAAATTTGAAATAAAGGTGGGAGTGTAATTGTTCAAGTCCACCAAAAGGTTCAAATTCAAATTTTATTTCCTTTTTTCCCATATTTTGAAACCACCATCTGCAATCCAAAATAATCAGAGGTGGTTGTCCATGTGATAGGCAACTCTCAGACTCAGAGATCTTATCATATCATGAATCCAAAGCCTTGTCTGCTTCATGTGATCAGTTATGCCTATATGATCCAACGGCGGAGCAGGGGACCTGTATTTATTTATGTATATATGCCTCAAAAAAATCCAATATAAAGAATAATATCTCATTTATTTATGGAACAGTTGCCGGTTCGGAGATGAGATCAGTCACCGGCTCAACCGACCGGCGACGTCTTTCGACGGTACCGGGCTCAACTTCTCCTTCCAAAACCTGACGACGTCCGCCGCGGACGCCTCCTTCTCCACCTGCACCTCCACCATCGCCGCGCCGTCGGCGACCCGATACACCTCAATCCGCACCACACAATCACCGTTCCGCCCTTCTACGGTCGCGTTGAACCCGTTCTTGTTCTCCTTCCTCCTCACCGCGAAACCCTCCTTCCTCCCCACCGCCTCCACCCGCTCCAGCAGCGCCTCCGCCGATCCGGTCGAGGCGAAGATCTCCCGGTTCCGACCCGGTTCGAGGAGACCGGAGAGGTCCAGTCCGGAGGAGAAGGATATGATGTCGAACGCGTTGAGATGGGCCGACCGGTCCCCGATCTTGGCGTCGTGGTCGACGCGGGGGCGCATCAAGGCCGTCCATGTGTCCGCGTCGAACCCGCCCTTCCTGAACCACGGGTCACGGATGATGTCGTCAACGGCGATCCGCGTCTCCGGGTTGGGATCGAGCATTCGACCCAGGAGCCGCCGGAGCTCCGGTGAGGTCCACCGGGGGCACCGGAACTGCCCGCGGTAGATCTTTCGGTACATCGCCATGAGGTTGGGGTCGTTGAAGGGGAGGTAGCCTGCGTTGAGCACGAAGAGGATGACGCCCGCCGACCAAATGTCCACCTTCCGGCCGTCGTACCCCTTCTTCGACAGTATCTCCGGAGCTACGTACGCTGGCGTCCCGCAGAGCGTGTGGAATAGGTGGCTTTCACTGGCGGCGGACGGAGAGCGAATGGCGGAGAGGCCGAAGTCGGAAACCTTGAGATCGCCGGCTTCGTCGAGGAGGAGGTTCTCCGGCTTGAGGTCGCGGTGGAAGACGCCGCGGGAATGGGAGAATGCCACGGCTGAGAGCAGCTGCCGGAAGAAGCGGCGGGACTGGTCCTCCGGGAGGCGACCGGCGGCGGAGAGGCGGGAGAAGAGCTCCCCGCCCTTGGCGAGCTCGAGAACGAGGTAAACCTTGGACCGCGACGCGAGGACCTCGTGCAGCCGGACGATGTGCGGGTGCCGGAGCCTCCGGAGGGCTGAGATCTCCCGGAGCACGGCGGTGGCTCCGTCGTCTCGGGCGGCAGCGGAGGACGATGCAGAGCACGTGCGGGGCTTGGGGAAGACCTTGATGGCGAAGTTGTGGCCGGAGGAGAGGTCGCGGGCGAGGTAGACCCTGGCGGAGGCGCCGCGGCCAAGGAGGCGCCCGAGGGCGTACTTGCCGAAGATGACCCTCTCCGGCGGCAGCGGCGTCTCGCCGGTGCCCGGCGCGTTGCCTCCGGCGGCGGAATCCGCCATCGTTCGAACTTTTTGGCTGCCTTTTCGTGTAATTTTCGCTTCCTTTCTGTTTTGGCTCATTTGAGTGGATGTTTGGGGTCGAGAGTGAAGACAGAGCCGGGGGGGGGGGCGTTTATAACAGAGTTGCCGCGGTATAATACTCCGCAGGAATTTTATAAACACTTTTCTTGGGACAAGAGATCATGGCGTTTCATCGTAAGATGGGGGGGGGCGTTTACAACAGAGTTGCCGCGGTATAATACTCCGCAGGAATTTTATAAACCCTTTTCTTGGGACAAGAGATCATGGCGTTTCATCGTAAGACGGGGGGGGGGCTTCAATTTCCAAAAGTGATTTTTATATTTTATTTTAATTTTTTAATTCAAAATTTTATTATTTGATTTAGTTTTCATTTCAAAATACAATTATAAGGAGAAATTTGCATTATTAGGAGCTGTAATAAATTCTAAATCAGACAATTTAACACGACAACTTGAAGGTTAAATTGGACTTGGTTCCAAAATTCGGAATAAAAGCATATTTTGGAAGAGCATATGCCGCATACAATTTGGAAGAAAAGTTTATTTGTATCATTAAAGTTAATTAAATTCCTATACTTTTATTAATTGTCCAATTTAAATTCAAGAATCTGTACAAATTTGATTAGAAAAAGTGGAAGTACGGAAGTTCAAAGGATGTAGACCAGATTTGGACTACATTCTCATGAAGCCGATAAATTAATAATCCAATTTAAATCAATAATTTAATCTCAAATCATATGATTAATCAATGATACTATATAATTAGCTCAAGATAAAGTCAAACGGAACGTTGTTTTTTTTTTCAATTCGTAACACTAAACATTTATGCAATCATTTGGCGTCAAAAGATATTTTCCTTTGGGTAAACAAAGAATTTAATCAATAAACGAAGGACACGCATACATAAGAGGTTGTAATTTTCTTAAGTTATAATCATAGTTTCCAAATCTGTTTAACCTTTTTATTTTGTTGCCAAAACCACTAATTGGAAAACGGTAGTGATGGTTCAACTTTTGTGGTGCTGATGATTATGCGTATTATTTATAAATTAAAGATCGATTCACTTTTAAATTCAATTAATTTGATAAAATCATCACACGTCGCGTATACTTTAGAAGAAATATTCTACATTCACCAAGAATCGCTTAACACTCCACATTAATTCCTCATTATGTTTAGCCTTCAAGTTTGAATGATGGTTTGACGGAAGACAGGGGATGCACGTAAAGTGGTGATGAGGGATGGACCATGTTTTGGTGTGTCTCATAAAGAAAGCTAAACGCTTTTGGATGCCTTTACTTCGCCGTATGGACGCCAAATCTTGCACCCAAAAAGCAATTGAGGTTATTAATTCACACCAAAACACGAACACATTCTTATAACTTGGAGGCCTTTAATTCCAGTTGCCATGTCTCCAGTCTCCTCTCATCATTAACTCCCCCAAACTAATTAGAAGACCCAAATGGCCAAAAATAGATTGCCCAAAACTCAATTTTGGGTTTTTATTTCACCCTACAATTGTTTCAATGTTATTTACATTCTTTTAAGGTTGTTCTTAGAAATTCATATCGAATAAAAGATATTATTATTATTATTATTATTATTATTATTATTATTATTATTATTATTATTATTATTATTATTATTATTATTATTATTATTATTATTATTATTATTTCATTTTATGAATCATATTCGTATAAAAAGAACACAATCGATGCTAAAAAAATCTTCTTTTTTCTTTAAAAAGAAGTCGGATCGATCACCTTCTCTTGCTTTGAGCAATCTCTAATTGATACACGAGGAAATTGCAGTAGAAAGGGATTGGCCACGCTCGCAACCTAAATTGAACATGTCACTTGACATCTCTAGATATTTTATTCCATTTCTATGAAGTTGCACGTTTTCTTTTTCCCTCCCTCTTTCTCTCTCCTTATTTTTTTTCATACAAATCATGCACTAATTTATCTCTACCATAGTCTAATTGTTAATTAACTCCATGAATTTGCCGACTTTGTTTCGTTACCTACGCCATTTTATTTTAAAGATATTTCCTTGATAGTTTCAAACGGTGCCTATCTTCTGATAATTATGGGAATTGGTGAAAGAAAAAACACAAATAACACACGTAAATGAAAAAAATAAAGCCAAAATGTTATTACTTAACTAAGATGATGCACTAATTGATCTCATAAACATCCGATGATAAGATAACACAACCATCTTATCAAAATGGCTCTAAACGAAGAGGAAAAGGGTATCATCAATCATGTGATACATAGACCAAGTCCAGCTTGGCCACTACTCGGATTTACTGGCATGGACCAACAAAATATATTTTATTTATTTTAATTAACAAGTAAAAAAAATATTATAAAGAATACAATTTTTTTTTAAAAAAATGCTTCCAAGACCCACCTACCATAGAACAATTAACGTTAAATGCAAAAAATAAATTGTGCATGCGATGCTTAAGAAGCACATCACGATGCTTCTTCCCTCTTTCCGCATAGAAAAAGCACAACACGTTACGCTTCTCGTATCAAAATATCAGATCGGATCGGACGGCGGGCGAAGCCGTAGACCGGGCAGTTGACGGTTGATAAGATGCCGTTGTTATCGAAAGGGAAGGGATGTGAACATACCGTACGTCTCTCTCACTCTCTCACTCACTTTCTCTCTCTCTCATAATAAGTGGTGGACAGTAATTTACTAAGGATAGATAATAAGGACAAGGGAAGGCATCCACCACGCGATGGACAACGCGGTACGGGTAACATGGAAGCAACGGAGATGAGACGAGACACACAGATGAAGGGGCTTAGCTGTGCGCCACTCACGCTTTAATAATAGTGCCAAGGTTCATTTATAATCTCACCAATTTCTTTCGGTTTATTGTTTTTTTTTTCTTTTATATTGAATTAGTTAGCTAGCATAATTGATTAATGAGATTGAACTTTGCCGGTGGAAAGTTAATAATTTCAAAAGTTAATCATTTGTTAATAAAAAAGAATATTATTCTGTTTTTATTCTAACTTTGAATATTGGAAGTCGGAGAGGATGCACAAAAAATAGCGATGGATTTATATTTAATTCCAAGAAGGACAATTTCTCTCTTCTTCTTTCTTTTTTCTAACGAGATTGCATTTATTCATGTATAAAGAAGGAGAAAACTTTTCATGTACTAATTGAATTAACTATTGACTTTTGTTGCTTTGTTGATCAATGTAATTTGGTAGCACGTCTATTCGATTTCGAGGGATATATAAATGTAAAATAAATTTACACTTTACGAATCTTTGGCTACTATTTTGTAAGTTCACATTGTGCTGTCACTTTTTGTGTTGAGCTGTGGATGACTGTCGCAACAACAAAAGGAAGGGGGACACGGCCGAAAGATTTGATTCATTTGGTCTTGGACTTTGATAGAATTGATTTGGGATGTGAAAGTGAGACGTGGAAGTGTCACATTCGAGATAATATATATTTTATAAAAGTTTAACCTTTTGACGGATGATTTTTTTTTTAAAAAAGTCTGAATTATCGTAGTTATTTAATAAATTTTCTCACTCGCTAATATTTGATCGTCTTCGTGAAATAATAGATCGACCTTATAAATTTTGCGCGTGCTTTGTTTGTTGATAATGGGTTCACTACAAGAAAAAAATGAGATCGTCGAAAAATCGGAAGAAATCGTCCGTAACGTGAGTTTTCGACGGGTTTACTGATGGAAACATTCTATCGAAAAAGTGGGCGTCACAAAAGGTTTCAATGGCGACAAACGTCGAAAGTTTCGGAGGTCGTGACCGTCGAAAAGTTCAGACGACTGCAACCGTAAAAAAGTTTTGGCGACCGTGACCGTCGAAAAGTTTTAGCGGTCGCAACCGTGTAAACTTTTCAGCGGCCGCAATCGTCGCAAAGAATTTTTAAAATATAAAAAAATGATGGCCGATAGGCGGCCGACATGCGACAAGATCCGGCCGATCCGGACGCTTCGCGGGCGATCACACTGCCGCTGCTCAGATCCGACCGTCTGACGGCCGTCACATCACCGCCGGCCAGATCAGGCCACCTGACGGCCGATCACGATACCGCTGGCCGGATCAGGCCTGCTGCGGTCGATCACGCCGCCTGCCGGACGATCACGGCGTGACCGGCCAGATCAGGCCGGCTGCAGTCAGATCGGCCGCCCGGTAACTAGATCAAGTCGACTAGCGACCGATCAGGATGGATGTGGCCGGATCGGCCCTCCGACGACTAGATCAGGCCGGCTGTGGCAAGATCGGCTACCCGACGATCAGATCATCTGGCTGCAACTGGATCGGCCGGATGATCGGAGAGGAGAGGGAGCCGGAGAGAAGGAGATCGAAGTGGAGGGAGCCGAGTTGAAAACAACTGTCGCCGGAGGTGGAGCGAGCCGGAGGTGGAGAAAAATGCAAATGAGAGAGGGAAAGAGCCGGAGGGGGAGAGAGGGAGAGGAAGTGCAAATGAGAGGGGGAGATGAAGTGAGGGAAGGAGAGAGAGAGAGAGAGTTAAATATAAGAAAAATTTGGCGGGGAGAGTGGGCGAGAATGAAATTAGAAATATTGACGACTAGGACTGTCGAAAGTATCGACGGTATGAGCCGTCTGTAATTAAATAAATAAAATATCACCCACATTATATATTATGATATATGTGATTATAATATTTATTTATTTTTTAATGACCGACGATCAAGACTATCGAACTTACCGTCGGTAATTAATTATATATTATGATATATATGATTATAATATTTAATTATTTTTATAATTATTGACGGTCCGGAACGTCGAAAGTTTCGACGGTCAAGACCGTCAGTAATTAAAATAATAAAATGCTAATTAAATTATTTATTAGACAATATTATATTATATAATATTTAATTATTTTTATTACCGATGGGTCCAATTGTCGGAAGTTCCGACATATAGCTATCCGTCGAAAATTATGACGTTCTGCACCATCGGAACTTTCGACGGATAGCTATTCGTAAAAAATTTCGACGTTCTGCACCGTCGAAAAATAAAAAAATCATATAATAGATTTAGTAATTTATTTTTTTTAGTTTTAATAGACACAACCATCAAAAATTTTGATGGACTCCTATCAGTCGGAAAATCTATCGCAAGTTGTGAAGCATTTTTGTCCTTCGAAAATTATCTGCCGAAAAATTTTAATTTTCTTGTAGTGGTTGAATTCTAATTCAATTTGTAATTTTAGAAGAACCTTTATATTAGTCACTTAAACAATAAGGGCGGTGACGAGGTCTTGTTGTCCGGACAATGAGTTTGAGGGAGTTGGGATGGAACTTTGGAAATTTAAACAATTTCAAAATTTTTATCTCCTATTTTGTACTTAGTTTTTTATATAAACTTCATGATAGGTGAATTATTTTATGTTATATAATCATCAATATTTCATGACAAAAAGAGCCGCTTATCCGATGATGTAATTCAATTTAAAATGAACTTCGCAAATCACATATGTTATTTTTCATGTTTGTTCGATCTCTCCTTTGGTAACACTCTTTTTCAGTGTGATCCCTCTCGCCTTTGCTAGAAGTCTACAAGAGGCATTTGGATCATTTTATTATTAACCTTTCATTTATAGAACTAAAACAAAAACGTTAATTAGTTTTGAAATTGTACATTTAAAAAATGGTTTAATATAATACAATAATGTTAAGTAAAATAACACACAAATTAATCTCACTTATAATTAATTATAATGAGTTAAACTAATTCAATGTAATACGAGAGGCTTAAATTAAAAAATAAGAAGATAATAGGAATAAAATAAACCAACAGTGACGTACTAATACTTTAGAATTGAATTACTGAGTTAATTTAAAATGAATTATTTTACGTTAAACTAAAATAAAAATTTAAGAAGGAAAAATTGAACAGGAGAAGAAAAAGAAAGGAAGATGAAAGGAGAGAGTCCATGTCTCTAAGAATCAGACTACTTTTTTCAGAGCATACTTTTGCCTTTTTAGTGATTTGTGCTTAGTAATAAAATACTTTAATTGTTTTTTTTCTTCTCAAAATTCTTTGTCTCAACAATTTTTTGTGCATTATTGGACATCAACAAATTCCCCTTACCATCTCAATTAAACATAGATGGAATAAATTTCACTAAATACACTTCAACTTTGATGCTTTCTCATTGTTATTTTTTAAATTTACTTTATAACTAGACTTGTTTTATTAAATGTCCTTTCGATCGAGAATAGTTAATTTTTTTATCATTTCACTGACGTGACATATTATTTTAAAATAAAAATTATATAAAATAATAAAAAAGACGACGCATCTCCTCTCTCTCTGGTCGCCATCGGCCAATGCTCATGCACTAGAGGGAGCAGCTACCCCCTTCCATCATCCTCTTCAACGTCGATAATGGAGATTAAATGAATGAGGATGAAGTGATATGGAGGTCTTATAGAATTTCAAAAAGAAGATATGAAATGTTATGAAAGATTGTTAAGACTTCAAAGAGTCATGTGTTTAGAGAACATTTAATATTATGCAAAAGTTCAGAAGATATACTGAGAGATAAAACATTATGCAACTTAAAGAATATTAAAGAAATCTAGAAGACAACTTGGGAAAGTGAATAATCATCTTGGAAAATGAAGGATCATTTTGAGAAGTAAAGTGTCATATTGAAAAGTGAAGTATTATCTTGAGAAGTGAAAGATCATCTTGGGAAGTGAATGAACATCTTGAGAGTTGAAGAGTCTTTCATTTATTATGTTATTTAATTAGAACTAGTATAAATATGAATGAATGTAAAGTGTGAGGTCATGTTGTGTTGAATTATGAATGTTTATCTTTGACTACGTGTGTCTTGGTTGATTCCTTGATATACTTAGTTGTGCTCTTATCCTTTGACTACGTATGTCTTGGTGGATTCCTTGATATACTTAGTTATTTTCTTGTTATTTTTTAAAACTTCATTCTCTTCGATTAATTCATCCGCCATCAGTCAAAGAGGAGGGGATGCAACCCCCATCCCCCTCTCCTTTCTGACGTCGGGAAGGAAAAGGTCCCCTCCGCGCACACACACAGAGGAGAGGGAGAACGACACCCCCTCCCCCTCCTCTCTAGCGACGGAGAGGATGGGGAAAGGGGGCAGTCGTCCCCTCTCTCTCCTTTCGGCGCCTGAGCGTCGACTGACGGCAATCGAAAGGAGAGAAAAAAGAGGGCGCCGCCCCTTTTTTATTTCAATATTTTATATAATTTATTTTTAAAATAATGTGCCACGTTAACGAAAATGATCAAAAAATTGATTATTCTCGATCGAAAGGACATTTAGTGAAATAAGTTAATAGATGAAAGGCATTGTAATTACAAAGCGATAATGTTGGAAAAATAAGTTAAGTCGGAGGGTATTGAGTGAAATTTATCTCATAGATGGATGTTTGACATCGCTTTACCAAATATCCTATTTGGTTCCGCCAAAACTATGGAACAATTGTTACCTTCCATTTAACTTACCAATCATTTTTTTAATTTATTAAAAAACAAAGGCCATTGTTTACAACCCTGTGTTGGTAGTGCATAAAATAGTGTTTGGAATAGCTTTTATGATTTAAATGTTATTTATTCTATTCGATAAATGATAGAAATAAGCCGACTGATGTTGTGAATAAAAATATTGAATAGTTATTTCTCTTAACATTTAGAAGCTAGAGGTTAAATGTTTATATTTTTTCAATTTTTTCTTTATTCAAATGCATTATTTTTTTCTCAACTTATCTTAATATATTGTTATTTTTATTTCATCATCATTCAACTATATATATTATTATATTAATTCTTAATTAATTAAATATTATTTCTTTATTACAAAAATATTAAAGATTTAATTGAACAATTAAATTTTCATATCATGCATGCACTATGTAAAATTTATTGCAAAGATAGGTTTTAATAAATTTTAACAGAAAAATTACTTTTGGGACTTTTTTTATTTGATTTGAGATATAAATGATTTGTGATTTTATTTTATTTGCTTTGGTATATAAATGATTTACTTATTATATTAAAATAAAATTTGCATAGTGCTTGAATTGAATAATTTATCATATATTCAATCATGTCATTTTATATTCACTGACTAATTCTATTTCAAAGTTTACCAAGCACTTATTTATTAATATTCTAAATGAACATTTAACTTATAATCATCATTCGTCTGATGAAAGCACTATCCGCTTATCAAATCACTAATAATCTCACACAAATAAAAAATGTGAGATTTTTTATTAAATTGAATATAGTGAAATTAATAAGTTAATGGTGGCAATCATTAGTTATGTTAATTTAAATATTTATTCAAAATAATGGTCATTTATTGATATAAAAATATTAATTTTAATTAATGATAAATTAAGTAACATGTAAATTGAGCCTATTTTTGGAGCAGTGACATATTGGTCATTTGAGTTTCAGTTTTTATCTTAACTATAATTTTATTTAAGCACTTACAAAAATAATCTATCAAAATAAATTTTTTCATTTTAAACACTGCATTTAATTTCAACAAATATAAATAAAATTATTCTATCAAATCAATTATGCATTAGGAAAATTATAATTTCTCTTATCAAACACTATTTATAAGGTTCATTGTCAACTATTGAGTATGACCAATGAAATTACATGTATAATTTTTCAGTGATCTTTTTGCTTGACCGATGAACTAGCAGTTGTTAGGTACCACCGCAATATGAGTGTTCATAGGGTCGGGATCCGCAGATCCGATTCGACGCGACCCGACTCGATCATGACCCAACCTAAGGTCGAGCCGGATTCGGATTTTCAACATCACTTGATCCGATTCGATTCGATGATTTAATTTTTTTATTTTAATTTAAGTATTTTATTTTATTTAAAAATTTGAAAATATAAAATAAAATATTTAAAATATATAAAAAAATATTCATATATTCAAAATAATGTTTTATTTAAAACACTATATTAAATATATATTTTATATTAAAATCATAAAAGAAATATTGAGAAAAAAGAAATGGTGGTCAAATAATCCGACGACCACGATGGATCAAAACATGGTAACCGAGAATATATTTTATCCTCGAATAATATTACTTGATTTTTAAATTTTGATTCCTCCTTTTTAATAGAAAAAACATGAGTAAATTTACGCGTACATATTATGGAAAAGGACTCTCTAGTTACCATCCCGTCGACCAGGGCGAGGGCTATCACTAAGCATGTGGATGATCCTATGTTTCCCTTACTTGTTCTTTTATTTCAAATATTTATAACGCACTTATAAATAGTAGAAAGGGAGGGCATCTTGTACTGTTGGTGCACACCCTTAGGAGACCCTGAAATAATGAAACCGTTCAAGAGTCTAATTACATGCCAATTCAAGTGATATTTACGTGTGTACGTTGATGTTGATGTGATGTGCCTTAGAGAAACAAGACATGGTTAGGTGCAAACTCTTTATCATAACTATTTTTCCCAGTGATTTCCTTTGAGACGAATGTTTATTTATTGTTCACACTAATCAATTATCTATCACGTTAATTAGAATATTGGTATTACGACTTGTATTCCCAACAACAAACTTGAAATTTTTTTAAAAAAGAATCTTTCGCGTGAGATCAAAGTTAATAACAACCGAAAAAAGAGTTTTTTCGACATACCCTTCTAAAGTCTAAACTATGAATTTTTTTCACGTTCATCCACGACTTTCGAATATTTCGTTGACTGTCTGAACTATACCATATTTTTCACTTAAGTTTATTCATCAACCTCTGTTAACTTTCTCATTAATTTTTTTTTCTATTTATGAAATGACCAAATTATCCTTTTCTCCTATAATCTAATATTATAAAATATAAAATAATATATGATAAAAAAGTGTGCTTGGTCTGCGATCTCGTCCCAGCTCCCATTGACATCCCCGACGTCAAAGTCATCCGCCATCACCCTAGTCTAGTCCACAATACCGAACCTCTCCAGCCGCATTGGCGGAGGCGGTGGCGGAGGAGGCGGAGGGGGAGGAGAGGAGCGGGTTTGCAGCGGAGGAGAAGCTAGGGGAGTAGAAAGGAGGGAGGACAGATCGAAGGAGCGGTTCGCGTTAGGAGAGCCGACGATGGCGAGGGGAGAGGAGGAGACAGGTGAGGAAGGGAAAGGGATGCGGTAGGAACTGCTGAAGGAAGACTAGTGGAAACCGAGGAGGAAGACGGCGACGATCGTGAGGGTGAAGGCAGCGAGCAGAGCTCGATGGAGCTCTGTGCAGTCACCTAAAGGCTTCATTTTGCTCCTCCAGCGGCTTCTTCGCTCGTCCGAAGAGGCGCAAGCAATAAGAAGCCGACGAAGTTAACAATGTTCATTGTTTTGTCACATTTCCGTCGCATTCCGACATTGGCCAAGTTCTTCGGATTTGATGGGCTGGATGACGAGATTGCAGGGCAGTGGGGACAATCGGCGACGAGATCGTAGAGGGGGGCGTCCCCCCTCCCCCGCGACCTGCAATCTCATCGCCGGCGACGAGATCGCGGGGGAGGGGGGACGCCCCCACTCTGTGATCTCATCACTGGCGATGAAATCGCGGGGTCGTAGGGCCCCCCTCTCCCCCGCGATCTCGTCGTTGACGGGAGGGGGGCGACACCCCCCTCGCGTATCGGAGAAACACCTTTTTTATTTTTATAATATATTATTTTATATTTCAATAAAAGAAAAAGGGATATGACTTTATTAGAACTGTGCGAGGGCAGATTGGTTATTTTATAAATAAAAAATAAAAATTAACGAGAAAATTGACCGAGGTTGACGGATGAACTTAAATGAAAAAGATGGTATAGTTCGAGGGGTCAACAGAATATTCAAAAATTGTGCGTAGACGTAAAAAAGTTTATAATTCAAAGAGGTCAACGAAAAAACTCCGAAAAAAAAAAAAGAAGCAAACAATTAGAGATGGGGTAGATGAAAAGATTCCGGGTCTAGTTTAAGTTTGGGTTGTAGTCTTTTATAGCAAGTGGAGGGTGCATGCATGCGTCCCTGGCCAAAAAGCCATGAATGTTGTTGCGGCTGTCGTATCTCAATAATTCGCATGTGGGGGGACATATATAATTCAAATATATGTAAACACACGAATAATAAATAATATAACGATGTAGAGTAATCCATTCCATTTCATGTAAAATGAATTAAAAAAGGAGATCAAATTGATGATCCAAGTTGAGCTAGTGGTGCACCATAACTTTTGCTTGTTCCATGAAATTAAAAAAAATAAAATAAAGAATTCAAACGGGGCATGTCAACTTTTTTGTTTGTCTCCGAGTGCGTGCCCGGGTCGAATCGGGCGGTGGACCAAGCCGCGTCGCGTCGGCTCCGTATGATTCGATGGCGTACGTGATGTGAAATGTGGACGGGAATATCTTAATTTGGTGAACTCGAATATTCCCTTTGCGTTTGTTCTTGAAAATTCAGTTTACAAATGTTTTTTTTAACGAAAATGATAAATATGATCGACTAAAATATCAATTTAACCATTTCAATGCCTATTGGAGCTACAAAATTTCGACTTCAATTTCTAAAATACTCGTTAATATTAATCAGATAGCGGCGCTCTCTTTTTTTTTTCCCTCAACGATCAAACTCGCAGTGACGCTAATAAATATGCACCTTCTCCATCCCACAATCGACCACTTTTAAATGTCATAACTTCGACTTTAATTCTCCAATCAGATGAACTAATGTTTTTAGTAAATCAAATTGCGAAATCATCGCTGATATTTCTCTAAAAGGGAATCATAGACTCATCGCTTATATTTCTGACAATAGGGTCTCAAGATATATGATATATCACTCATGGAGGAGGAAATTAAGTATTTAAGTTTTCAAAATTGAGATTAGCCTAAAAAACAATGTTTTGATTAGTAATTTTTTTGCGTGAAAAGCGATTTTTGGAAATATCATCTTCCTAGGATCTTAAATGGCGATGCTAAAGATATATTAAAATTAATGTTCTAGTGTTTGATGCAAACTTTACAACAAGTTATAAAGGATTTAGTGAAGGTGCAAATATATGCTTGTAAATCAATCTTGTTAACTTAAGTAAATGATTCCATCGTCCAATCTTGTACCGGTACCATTTTAGTTTGACGGTTACAATCACACACACACATATATATATATATATATATATATGAGCAAGTATGATCATTGCATCCTAACCGTCCATCTTGCTTCAAGAATCAATTGCGCTTGAACTGGCTGCTTGAGGGTGGGATGAGGGTTTCGAATTTCGATCGTTGGTAGTAGAGTCGCGGGCGATTCGAAGGAGGGAGAAGTTCGATTCGAGTATGCAAGCTGCCTTGAGCAAAAGATTGAAGTATGAAAGATTGTTGATATATGATGCTAGCTACTTAAGTAGTTAGTATCACTATATAGTTGGATTTGAAATTGAAGATTGTTGATTCATTAATTTAACATCCGTCGTCTATCTCAGAAGTCAGATCCAACAATCTATTAGGTAGCACCTTCATTAAATTATATATTATATTATAATGTCCACTACTAATCAAATAACTATTTTTTTTAACATATAATAAAGTTGGTCAAAATAAGGTACATCAATAAATCTAAAACTGCACCGTGTACAAACACCCGTCCCACACCTCAAATTGATACAATCTTAATGCGTACAGTGTACAAATGCCCTAGATATATAAACGTGTTTGCACATTAGTTTTTATCATTTTAATATTATTAATTATTTTTTTCTTTTCATTTAGATACCGAATCCTTAGTTTTCTAATAGAGCAATTAAATTCCTAATTAGTCAATGCAAATAACACAGCTTCTTTTTCAATGCAACTCGGAAATAAATTCACGAGTAACTAAAATGCCTAGTTCTAAACTTATTTTCTTGTCTTAAGTTCGCACTTTCCTTTCTTTATAACTAAAACAAACAAGTAAAAGCCAATAACTTATGTAAATGATAATTTAATGCAAAGTTGTATCTTTTCTTTAAACATAGATGTTTATAAGTAACTATAAAAAAAATAACGGAAGAAAATATAAATATTTCCCATGAAAAATCTCCCAGTATAGAAAAGTACTTAATACGTAAACGAAAATATAAATCTTGCATCATGCTTATGTTTTTAATACCATACATTTAATCAATATTAATTAAAAATGTATATATTTTAGATTCAATGTTTCCGTAAGCTCACACTCTGTTCACACAGTATAAATTCTATTCTAATTGCTCTATCTAATACCTATTATTTTGGATATTAAGAAAAGTTCGAACTCATTAATGAAAATAAGTTTCTAAATAAAAAATAAATTACATTTTATATAAAATATTTAATGATGTATATCTCTTTTTACAGAATACACTATGCCTCCCCTCTCTTCAGTTTTTATTCATCAGATAAAAAGTATAGGAATTAAATTACACATTTTAAATGAAAATATATTAATAATAAAAACACAGAGAGTATCTTTCCTTTAAAAGAGAGATACTTTCATTTTATTTCTATATGAATTTATTTTAAAAATAAATGTTTAGTGAAATTGCATTCTAAGATTGACCGAAACAAATAACCATTGATTCACATTTTGCAGTAATGAATTTTGTCATTTCACATTCATCGGAATATCAAATTAGTCGGATATTAATAATCAGATCGCTGTATTAATACTAAAAAGATCCCACAAATATTTAATTCATCTGTCTATGATGGAAGAATCAATTTCTAACCTCTCCAAGTTTTGTATCTTACGTCGGTGACAAGAATATGATATACGTTTGAAGCATGAAGATGTTATAATAATTAAAAAAAAAGGTTTTTGCATGTGAAATGCCACTTATTGGTGGTTTCTAGTGAATTTAAAAATGTCTCGGTCTAATGACCAGGGCATGATTAATATTTTGATCGAATGATTGACCAAATGGTACATAACTAGTGGTTAACATAAATTAGTAATAAACAAATCTTGATTCGATCGAATATAATTTAATTGTGTGCTACGCATTTGTCAGCGACGGATCAATTTTTTTTAATTAATATGAACGAAATTACTTATTTACTCACTCGTATCTGATCAAATGTTTTATGCATGTTATTAATTGAAGAGTTGCATTTTGACTACTAGAAAAAAAAAGAGTGCTCATAATGTCACTCCTCACATGTTTAATACCACTTCAAACTTATCATTTTACTCTTCATTTCATGTTACTTTATTTTTTATTCTCTATCTTTGAATCTCATCGATTTCCACCCTTCCTGTTTAATCATCCCACACACTATGTGTCTCTCTCCCGATGCTATTAATTATTTAATTAATAAAAGTTAAATTACCGAACAAATATATTAATTTAATTAATATGAAAATCACAAAAATTAGGTATATACAAAATAAAGTAAAAATAAGAAGAGCGAACAAATATTAGAAAAATATTTTTTAAAATAATTAAGTTTCTAAATAGTGTTTTGAACAATCAATTATTTGCAGTTAAGCAAATATTTTATTATGACGTGGAGAAGAATTGGATTGGATCAAGAAACTAATTAATTAATGAGAGGTTTAATATCAACTTGATCATTAGTATTTTTCTTAAAAAAATGTGCACTTAATAATGATCCAAAGAAACAATTATTTAAGAATAAAGATAGTGAAAATGAAAATAAATTATTATAGATAAAAATGTGAAAGTTTCATTCCAAAACAATTATATATATTGATTGTTGGTCAATTTTTCACAATTTTTTATGAGCTAATTTATTTTTATTTTCAAAATAACTTTATATGTATATTACATTATTTAATATTTTTCAATCTCATCTTATACAATATTATTATGTTTAATAAGTTGATTGGGTGTCTACCAGATATATAGAAAAAGAGAGTAATACATAAAAATGATAATATGTTAAATTAATATAAATTAAATGGAAGATGAAGAGGCAAGAGAATATATTGATAATATTTAAATAAAAAATGAGGTAAAGATGGGTCAGAGAAGAAAAAAATTATTAAAAAAATGAATAGAAAATGAAAATGCAAGAAGGTATGAATGAAGAATAAAGTTGTCACTTTTGAAGTGACGTTAAATTTTTTAGGAGCAACATTATGAGAGAAAAAAAACTTATGATTTGGTTGTTCTTTGTCGTGCACGGTGCTCGATCACGGAGGAAAAATGCATGCGTCCAATTTGCCAAGCTTGTGAATTGAGAACAATTAATTACCTAATAATCCACGCATCATTTAAACCAATGTACCTACATTTTCTTGCCTTTTTTTTTCTATCAAGTTGGATGGAATTATACTCAATTTTGATAACTAGTGAGGACTTGCCCAACAGAATGTTCACTTTTCTCTCTATTCCGAGAATTTGAAATCTCGACGGAGGCAAGAATTTTATCAGCATTTTTAGCGTTAATTTTTTTATCTCTGCTTTACGTCACATTAATTAATTTTAATATCGTATTAAGAATTTTTATGAAATTCTTGATAATTAGATAGAAATTAAATTCTATCAAATTATGATATCCAAATGCAAAATTGTCCATTTCTTCTCACATACATACATACGTATATATATATATATATATATATATATATATATATATATATATATATATATATATATATATATATTAAAGGGCATGCATTTTTTTATATTGCGTGCATGTGGAGCGATTTTGTATATACTTTTTTTTTATTTTTGAGTATTTTTATTTATCAATAAATTAAAAAATATTGTTGATAAGACAAAATAATTTTATAGCATAGAAAATTATAAAA
Source organism: Pontederia crassipes (assembly GCA_030549335.1). Taxonomy (NCBI): domain Eukaryota; kingdom Viridiplantae; phylum Streptophyta; class Magnoliopsida; order Commelinales; family Pontederiaceae; genus Pontederia; species Pontederia crassipes. The sequence continues at coordinate 56,275,600 of CM060196.1, read as the reverse complement.
ATAATTATATTTATTATGAAAAATAATAGTCTTTAAAATTTTACAAAATTTTAAAAATGATGATTATAATCTTTGTTAATGATCTTTGTACTTTTTTTTCATTATAATAAATTATTCTCTAAATTTAAATAAATAAAACATAAAAATATATGTAAAGTCGCTTAATATATATATATATATATAATATTCAAGTGGATTGAGATAATTGATTGGGGTGAGAATAGTGATTTCAAATTTAATTCTTAAACTCATCAAATTTTTTTTGTTAACTTTTGTTCAAAAATTAAAAGTGAAGTAGTAATAATTTTTCTTAACTCAGTTTAAAAAAAAGGTTACTTTCATAAATCTCCACTAAATTATTACGATTTTTTGCATCTAACAATAAACTATGAACTTATTTTTTTTATCTCTAAACTATCACAATTTTTTTACTTTAGTCCTTCTATTTATTTTTGTTATGTTTTTCGTTACTTTTAATTTTTCTCATTTATAAAAAGACTAAATTACCTCTCCCTTCATAACATATCAAATAATAATAAATATAAAAAATAAAAAAAATTAGGGGGAAAGTAATTTAGTCTTTTTCATAAATGACAAATTTTTTATTTACCACTTTAATTCTTCTAATATTTTTTTTATTTTTCATTTTATATTTTTTCTGGAGGGAGGGGTTTAATTTTTTCGTAAATGAAAAAAAAGTAAAACTAATGGAAGATGTAACAGAAGTGACGGGAGACTAAAGTAAAAAAGTTATAATAGTTTAAGGATAAAAAAATAAGTTCATAATTTTAAATTAAATGTGAAAAATCGTGATAATTTAAAGAATGTTTATGAAAATAACCTTTTTAAAAATAATGTATTTATGAATAGTGGAATCGACGAGAGCCACGTCTTTCTTCAATGTTATTATTGACATCTTCTGAAGAAGATTCATGACGATTCTCAAGGATTCATGTTGATATTCTGGCTCAATGTCAGCCATGAAAGTTGATGACATGTATAAAGTTTAAATAATCCAAAATATCAAAATATAAGAGTCATCAATAAGAGTATAGTTAATCAAACACTATCATACGTCTTAATCCTATTTGGTTTAACAAAAAATTATCATGTATTGTTCTACTTGTCGAATTAAATTTTCCTATAAAACCAATATATATAATGCCAATGGGATTGGAAGAATGTTTGGACTTCACCCCCAAAGGATGATCCCTGCTAACGTAATTTTTTTTTATATATATATAACAACTTTCAACTAGTTTTATTGTTTGTTCCTTTCCGCAGTTTAGAATTATTAGCATATCACTAATTCAAAGAAAAGTAAAATAATATTTTTGTGACTAAATAATCATTTTAAGAATAGAATCCAAAATTTACTAACATTTAACAATCCAATGCCGCTAACTTTGTGTGTGCCAATCCTCTTTGATTTTTGAATTATTTGGTAACAATTGATTTTTTTTATCAATTTACCATTAATTTTGCACACGGCACCGATAAATATCTGGTCAATCATATTACCTTTTTGTCCTGTTGGGTTCATTTGCTGTAATGGCCTCCAATTTGGTTCTCTTTTAATAATCTTGATTTGACTACTATTTTAACTTTAGGTTTCATGCATGTATACATCATATATAGCTAACTACAATATTCTCTACGTAATACGTTCTTATTATTCTAACATGTTTGTTCACCTAATCAGAGTATACGTGTTACTGCAAGTTGATATCACCTTTGTCCTATGGGACCTCCTTGTGATTTTTTTTAAAAAAAGAAAATATTGTTGATGTACACTAATTTTCTTGAAAATAGTAGTTTTCTCTCTTTTTGGTTTAATATTCATATAATTCAACTAAACTATATACAAATACAGATGTTTTATTTTATTGGCAATGATTTTGGGAGACCACCATTATTGATGTACCTAAAACCTTGCATAGTTCATCATATGGGAACAGAGTGTACCTGACCTGACCTCTAACCTGTCATGGCGGGTACACAGATGCATTCTAACATCACTTCATTAGCATTTTGCTTTCAGTCATATCAGAGAAAAAAAAAAAAGATTTGTGACCTCTTAAAATTAGAAGTTTCTGATGTAAGTAAACTTCTTATTGGCTCTTGGCAAGCGTGACTGTTAAACAAAAGATGGAGTAACTTGTCAGAAAGGTTCAATTTTCTACTTGGTGACATATTGATTGCAAAGTCTCTGATCAATGAGCATGTCAGCAAATGCCAACTTTCCAAGTTGATCAACTTTCAGAATGAATTAGGATTAGGTGCAAAAAAACTGACGAGTATGATGTTTTCTTTTCTTTTATCCTGTAATATATTGAAAGAAACAGCATTCTTTGTGTGCCAAACACCACAAAGTTTTGCATGATTGGACTTACTATTTTTTCTTGCTCTGATTTTGATCACTGAAATGAGCATATGGATCAACTGTTCGCTAGTCATCAGGTCACTGTCCATTCCTTTTTCCTCAATAGTGTTCTCTTCACTTGCAAATTGCAACAAGATCGATACGATTTGTGCTGAAGAGAAAATTTGATTAGTTAACAATGTTTTGCAGAAGGTGACGACCAAAGCATATGGAGTTGTAGCCACAGAAGGACAAATCATGGGCGTGGACCAGGTTATTCTTGTACTATTCCATGGAGCTTGGTGGAATCCATTCAGATTAATATAGTGTGTGACCATCTAAAGGATATGGAATTTGGAAGGATGCCCTCATATTGACGGCATGTTAATTCCAATCAGCCACCCAACTTTAATGCTTCTATTTTTCTTTTTCAGATAAAATGAGCTGCAATCGAAATGTTGATCACAGGATCATACAAATATCTTTTAAGCTGCAAAAGATTTCGCAATCCAGGCAAGATGCAGATGCTAAAATTGAATCCTCATTGAGTATGCATTGCTTTAGTGCAGATGGCATCATCCGATGAGAGAGAGAGAAAAAAATCCAGATAATCTTTTCTCTTTTCTTTTCAGGCTTTTGGTTATGCAGTGAATTCTGTTTCTTGAAGACAAATCTGCCATACATATCAGGGTTGAAAGTGTGTGCATTATTTTTCTGCGAAACTTGAGAGTTCGGTTATCAAACTTGTCATCTGTTCTTTCTCCACCACAAGTTTCTGAATATTAAGCGTCGATAACTTCAGAAAAGAAAAATAGGTGCTGCAAAAGGTGAAGCTTCAAGGATGCTTCCTTCTGTAGATGTGTCCAAATCTCTTTTCTCAAGTACGTAACAGATCTGTCAGCGACATGTCGGGTACGGTAAACGGACGAGTAAAGCTTCGTACATTTTTTGCTCCAAGATTGCAATCTTAGAGAGGGAAAATGCACGGTTGCTTTGCAATGGAGGAGAAAAATGGCAGCTTCATTACTGTAAACATACCGCAGCTCACGAGGATTTCTGAATCAGATGCATGACTGTATAGTACAATGTTGATTCGGAATAAATGAAATTATTATGACCGTAAAGTAATTGTGGAGAGAAAAAAAGGTGATCAAGAATCAGAAGTGAATATTGTAAGAACTAAGAACAAGTTTGCAGATCCTGCAGAATTTGGAACAGACTGCCAAGGGCCAAGGAACAATTCTTTTGAGGGAAAAAGTGGCAGGGAGAAAACTAGATATTTATGTACACATCAATCTGTAAAAATTACATTTTAAGATATACAGAGCTTGAAGCAGTGGCCAAGCTTTTATGTGTCCATAGAGGTGACACATTACAAGTAATCAAATCCTACATCATGGATAGTGTACCAACATATATATGCACACATCATAAACTTCTCATCGGGTTTCTCTAATTTCTTAGTTTTTCAAGCAGCTGCAACTAATGATCCATGACTAGCTTTGCAAATATGGAGGATGGTGCAGATATCCTTTGCCTCAAGAAAGCTCTCTGCATTCACCAGGATCAACGGGACATACTCGAAGACCAGCTTCTTGCACTGCATGAAGTTAATAATTGAAGCAATTTTATTGGTAACACATTACGTCATAGCCATCAATTCTTCCTTAGTTAATAAAGCATCCAATGCTGAGAATAAGATTGATTTAGAAGCTCACCTCTTGGACATGGTTCTGTACTTTGTTGCATGCTTTAAGAAGAATCCGAATCAACTCAAGCTGAATAAGTTACAAAACCCCATAACTAATTAGTAATTTAAAAAAAAATCTGAAATGTCCATAAGTTCAAATTTCAAGAATGTCCAGACTCTAAACTGATTGTGGTCTTTTGTTTCTTTTCCTTTTTACTTTGTTTGTTCGGCTGCATAGCATGACGTGTGAATTTATACATAAATCCTGATTATACCACAACCGAAGCATGTTGCAGTAAACCACCTTATTAAATTGCATGCTACCACAACATCAAAGCATATTTAATGAAACTAGAATCTGGTCATAAAACTTCAGAGGAAAAAATGGCAATGACAGACCTTCGTATCAGGATCTTGCAGTTTATCAAGCATTTCAGTTACAGCATTATGACACATCGTGCATGGTGAATCTGATTGACGTGCCATCACAACATTCTTACAAAGATCCACCTTGGTGCAGAACTTCTCTGGTTGCACTGTGGCAATCTCCAAGAAGAACAAAGGTGCATAATAATCTACCAGCAAAAGACACTGCCAGGAAACTTTGTATAAGTATAAATCAGTGTGCATGAAATGAGCGCCAAGCAGCACAGAAAGGACACATTGACTTGAATGCAATTTACAGAACAACAGCCATGCTGTCACATTATGAAAATTTGGCACACCTGTTGCTGAAAAGAATGCAAGTTGGAACATGCTTTGTGAAGAGTGCTGATAATATCAGCCTGTGTCTTATTTTCACCAATGTAGTATAAAGCCTTGTTGACAAACTCCTCGCACAAAGTGCAAACTTGATCATTCTTCACTATAACCTGACCTTGTTGACTTCCACTTGACATATCAACTTGTGTGGCTGAAATAACAGAAGACGTCAACAATGAAGTCATATATCTGAGCATATTCTAGATTATAAGGCACTTCATAAGGTAATATTCTATAAGATACAAGTAACAAATTAATACACGAGAACTTACCCGTGACATCCATACTTTCCAAACTTTGAACATTTGCAGAAATGCAGCTGATCACAAGTAGGAGGAGCAGACAGTCTTGACGGAAACCCATGTTACCTACAAATGAATGAGAAAAAAAAAATCTTTAATTAATTTACATTAACTATTCACATTTGAGCTTGGTTCCATAAACAAACATAAAAACCATTAAAATCAGACAATTGATGCAGAATTTTGATCAACTTTGGCGATTAGAAAAACTATAAATTTGACATAAGGACAAGAAAATGCTGAAACTAATTAGGTTGCTAGACATTGTTACAGATTATTATGAAGAAAAAGTTGCTTAAATAGAATCTGATATTTATGACGCATGTGATTACTTCAAATGGATTGATCATAGATGGCAAAACCACGTTAGTAATCTCAATAGTTCAATGTTTTGTTTATTGTTCTTTTCTGTTGCAAAGACATCTATTGGTATTGCAGTAAACATGTGTTTCCTTTTATCTTATTTACCAAAGCCCGATAGATCTGGCTACTTCTATAACTGATTCAAGGCTTCAGCCTGTTTTCTTAAAGTTATGCAACAGCTAGTACTCCACAAATGACAATTGTGTGCCACAGATACAGAAATATCTGTGAGACTCGCTTTAACTCAAAATAGGTGATCTAAGGGCCGCTGCCCGACTAGACAAATCAATAGTCACCAAATTCATATGGGCTACTGAGGAGTAGGCTATGATCTTCTTAAGATTGATTTCTCTTGAAGTGGTCGAGGAAGGACATTATTATAGCAATCACCATGGGAACATCAATGAAAAAGTGAAACATGGGTACTCAAAATCTTAAAAAACTCATGGGGAACTCCTACAAGATGGTGGATCCAACCGTAGATGTCTCCACATGGCCTTTGGGTAACCAAATGTGAAACTGATACCATAGGCACTTTGACGGGGAATGGAGACCGCATATGAAGCCTTTGCCAATTTTCCATATCCGGCAAGAGTTACAGGCACCAACAGCTCCTCTTAGTTTGAATCTGTTTAACAATGACTCCATTATAAAAAAAAGAAATCCTACCGTATTCTGATGCTTCTCCCTCTAGTTTTCTTTCAAGAAAACATCGAATAATCAAGATGCTGGGAGAACGTTTCCTCTTACTTCTGACCTGTTGCACTAAAATTTTCAATTTCCGCACGCTGCTAACGTTTCTCTCACACTAAATCAAGAAACCATATGGGTGAGGTGGGAGCCCCAGCCGCTCGACTTGGTCAAGCTAAACACCGACGGATCATTCATGGGTGGGTCCGGGGGTGGGAGCAACCTACTTGATCCGCTCTCACTCGTCATTTGTCTGTGCAGGTGCCCTCGGTCGCTGACCTCGGGTCTTGGGTGGGGACTTCAACAGTGCAAGGATCGTGGGATATCACATCTTCTCGTCGAATGCAACTCCTCCAATCGGGCTGCTGACTTCCTCGTCAATTATGGCCGATCGGCCCTTGCCGATCATTTTTTTGATGGAGCAGCCCCCTCTGGGCCTCCACCATATTTTGTACTCAGACTTATTAGGCACCATATCACACCATTTTTCCCTCTCCCACCTCTCCACAGGGCACCAAAATAATTGTGTGGCACTACTCATTAAGATGGTCCAATCACGAGGTTCTTCGTTTACGTGTAAAGTGTAAACTAATATTTCAGTTATCATTCATTTAGCAGCGGGAAACAAATCTACAATTTTTCTTCTCTTCTATCTATTACAAGTTTTCTAGATGCCACATAAACTTTTTTCATAATTCAAGCTCTTTATTCCATGTTAAATCGCACAATTTGGGAAATATATGATAACCTGCACAAACGAAGGTCTATATTTTTCTTCTGATGCCTCTAACAGTACATCCAATCAGTACTAATTTGCATGTCATAAACAAAGTTTTGTTTTTCACTAAAGACTCTTCTAACTGCAAGCAATCTATCATCTTCCATACAGAGCACTAATCGATCTAGGTGCACGGGCTATATTTCACATCAGTGTCCATCATCTCGGATGCCAATTGCTGACCTTAACGTGCACGCATAAACATCTTTCTCTTACCAAAACAGGGTGCAATAAACGCCAAACCCAAAAGAAAGAATTCAAACCGAATTGGTCCTCTGTTCCAACTTCCAAATAGCAATTTACAGAACTTTTTTTAACTTCAGAAACGTTTGAAAACAGATCAAAGAGGCATATAATCAGAAGAAAGAGTTCAATTCCATGCTATCAAGGACTTAAACCCTTGGCAGCAATACTGATAACTTCTGCGAATTTTGATGCAGAAGAAGGAATCAAAAGACATGGATGCATGCATGAACACGAAAGCCTGAAGCAGATTTTGCAGCACTAAATTCCTAACAGCTGCGCAAGGGATCCGATCGGCGGCCATGGACGGAACAGAAACAAGAGTTAAGAGTCGTAATTACCCGGAGCAAGCGGTGGAGGGGAGCCGGAGAATTCTGCACTTGTCGCCCTTCTTTCTTCCTCTGTATCAGACAGAGAAAGGATGACGCGTTGACAATTAAGAGGGTTTCACATGACAGCGGAGATTGAGACGAAAGAAGTCAGAAGAGTAACGGCACAGGCTAAAAACTTCCAACGCATATTCTTATCATTTTTGTTGTTTCGTTTGATTCCTATCAAGATAAATTAATTAATGCAATCGCAATTAATTAATTAGAGTTTGAAGTGTAAAAATATAAGCTCCAAAAAAAAAAAAAAAGAGAGGCCAATAGAATCCAAGAAAATCCAACATAAAAGAATGATTTGAAAAAAAAAATATAAGGTAACTTTTAAATAAGAAAAGGCCTGACTACTTAAAATATGTAAAATAAAATATAGAATTTTTTTTTACGTTTTGAATAATTTTAACATATATAATTACTTAGACTAACATACCGATTGACAAAGTTAATAACTGATGATATCAAAGTATGTTATGAAACAAATTTTATGTGATATCACAAGCAATAATAAAAATTTATGTCCCTGCAAAAAAAAAAATTGGAAAATCACCTAAAAAATGTTCAGTAATCCAATTCGCACCTAAACAAATAAAATTTCTTTACAGTCATAAAAACTTCATAAAAATTCCTATGCATAAGATATCAGTGATTATTGTAAAGGATTTAAATTACGCGAGGCAATTATCATATTATTATCTAAAAAAGTGATGAAGTAGAAAGAAATTTATCTCCTATTTTATTTATTTTAAACGTCTCTACTTAAGAAAAAGTTACGATGACTCTGCGCGGATAAGATTGGTCAGTCGGTGGCGGTGGATGTATGTTACCATACGTTATCTGACATTTTTTTATGTGTTCTTGTTACAACTTTTCTAACAATTTTTTTCGGTCAATATGAATATTGGCATTTGAATAATTTTAGCTGAAAAATACCTAATTAAATTTTTTAAAAAGGAATTCTATATTTGTGTGAAGTGATCGTTTATTAAAAGCATATGTGAAATTTAAGTTAATAATTAAATCTTAAACATAACATTATGATTTATGATTAGAACTATTTATATATGGATAATTTCTATATGAGTAATATAAACTTTTTATATGGGCAGTGCTAATCACGAAGGGCAGATTATATATGATGATTATCATTGTTATGTCAATAGATGATTGATTGACACTAACTAGTATTTTTTGAACCGACAGCCTGATTCTTCTATTATTCAATCAGTGATAACAGACAACTACACGACTGTTCACCAATTCCATGACTTGAATCGATTCATTAGTATTGAATTTTTTTAATCCGAGTTAATTCGATCCATTTTTTATTTAATTTTTTATATTAATAAATATATAAAAGTATGAAAAAAATAAAATATTAGATAGTCGGATAATTCGACCATTTGACTCGGCATGAACCGGATCGAGTTGAGTTTAATTTGCCCCCAAAAGGATTTATCTGATCAAATTTGATATGAATGTGAGCGACAAATTATGAGCCCATTGGGCTCGATCCAAATGCATTCAGCCCAAACGAATAATGGGCAAAATATGATTTTCAAACTGTTTGCTTGATATACGGAGGTTCATTGTTAATCAACAAGACTTTCAAAGTTTGACAGCTAGTTCGTTAATAACATCAAATATCTAAATAGTAAATATAATTAACTATTATTTATAGTGTTGTATACTATTACATAAACTAGTAAACTGATACAATAGCATAATAATAAGGATATAATGTTTACGCCACCACCAGCCATTGGATTCTTCATCTACGCTCATAATAGACACACACATCCCCCGAACGAGTTGAATAAATGAATAGGTGAGCGAGCCACGACATCCTCACTTTGTCGTGGCTAACCAAAGGGTTGCATGTTCCACATCGATCGAGCCAACATCCTTGTTAACTTTTGTGCTCGAGCTCTTAGATGTTGCCGGAAGTGGGGAAGAAGGATGTGGAAGCAGGCACTTGCAGAGAAAGAAGACACGGGGAATTTGGGGAAGAAGAAAACTGTTCAGAGTTAAAGGTGATTACAACTCACACACGCCTATTTATACTACGAGCACTAACACTATAAACTGATAAATCAGTGTTACAACCTAACAAGTGTTGAAAACTAGAACATAGAGAATAATGGCTTTGCTGCTTCCCTCACTTCAAGTTGGCCGGAGGTAGAGGTGACGTGATATTTCCAACAGCCCCTCTCAAGTTGAGGACGGGATGAACCTGAATGACGTCAACTTGAAGATGTCATGCACGTCAACGAAGCAGAAGAAAGGATTCATCCGTTGAGGCAGCGAGGCGGTGAAGGAAAGAACTAGATCACATTTTGTCGAACACTTGATGCAGACATCGGAAGAAGCTTCACGTCGAACAATTTGATGGTAAGAACCTCCGATCCATCACCAAATAAGAATGCTTTGAACGCTATTCCATCACTGGTGACTTGAGGATCGCTGTAAATAGGACTTCCACCGAGTATGTTGACAACGATCTTCACAATCCAGATGCAGACGCATATGCTAAAGACGAAGACACACAAGAGGCAAAGACCAAACTGAAGGGTGGAAACTTATAAGAAACGCAAAACCTGAACAAGGAAAGCTGGCCGAACCAGCAAGAAAGTCGGCAGAATCGAAGAGACTAAAATTCAAAATGGATGAATAGAATCAACAAGTTGAACAATGCCTAAAAAGATACAAGCAAACTATGAAGATGTCGAAGGATGATCGAAGATGAAATCGAGTACGAGGAACAGATGAAGGTCTGACGATGATGTCATAAAGAAAAAACAGAGAGGTTCAGATCTACCGTGAAGAAGAAAAACACATATAACAGTGATTGGATAGGGATGTAAAGAAAATGCAGAGAGAAGACAAGGAAGATAACCACAAAAGAGGAAAAACAAAGAACAATCCAATAGTGCGCCGACCCACAATTGAATGAGAGATAGTTACTAGAAAGAAGCATATCTCGAAGTTGGCGAGTTGCAGAGCAATGATCGGGTGCAATCGATCTTCAATCATGCTCCCTTGAGATGCCTGTCACGATCGCGCCCCATTCGATAGAGAGTTTGGCATCGTTGGCAAGATTAGCGACTAGATCTCACCAACCACGGCCAGATCGACCAAATTTGCCAGATTGACATTGAGTACATGTAGATATGCACTGGCCAGGGCTTCCTGGAGCCATGTATGTTGATGGTGCTCACCTGACGATGGCGAGCTTGAAGACGATCTTCCGGCAATGGCACATCGGACTGACGGTGAAGACGATGATGAAGGAGCTCGACAGGACCTTCAATAGGTTGGCTCTGATACCATGTTAACTTTTGTGCTCGAGCTCTTGGATGTTGCCGGAAGTGGGGAAGAAGGATGTGGAAGCTGGCAGCTGCACAGAAAGAAGACACTGAGAATTTGGGGAAGAAGAAAACTCTTCAGAGGTAAAGATGATTACAACTCACACATGCCTATTTATACTACGAGCACTAACACTATAAATCGATAAATCAGTGTTACAACCTAACAAGTGTTACAAACTAGAAAATAGAAAACAATGGCTTTGCTGCTTCCCTCGCTTCAAGTTGGCCGAAGGTAGAGGCGACGTGGTATTTCCAATAGTCCTCACTTCTTCGTGGCCAGCCGGCAGCAAGTAGAATGGGTCGTTGGGGGAGAAGAAGACACGAGCATTCGAGGGCCCAGAAGATCCACATGTTCATTTGGAGTCGCCAGCATGTTGGATGTCGATCGAGCCACCCTCCTCACTTCATCGAGGCTGGCCCGCAAGCAGCAGGTAACATGCTTCATCGAAGGAGAAGAATATACAAGCGTTCAGGGTCTCCAGAAGATCCGCATGTTTCTTCTGGAGTCATCCGCGTATACGACGTCGATCGAGCCAACCTCCTCACTTTATCGTGGCTGGCCGGCGAGCATCAAGTAACACACATCATCAGGGGAGAAGAAGACACGAGCATTCAGACTTTGGGGTCTCCAGAAGATGCACCCTTTCGTCTAGAGTTGACAGCGTGTTTGACATTGATCGAGCCGAACTCCTCGTTTTGACGTGGCCAGCCGGCGAGCAGCAAGTAGCATGTGTCGCTGGGGAGAAAGCAAGTCGTCGATGCTCCCTCGTTGGTTCGCTCATTTGGCTTGTTTGGAGGATGCACAAAATGCGGTTTGGGCACGTATCATCACGGGGCATGGATGAAGGATCCGATGGCTTGCGCACATGCCTTGTAGGATGCTACACCCTGCAGGTGGAAGCATAAGCATTATATCCTAATAATAAAATAGAAATCAATTGTTCTATTATTAATGAGTAAGTTAAAGTGAACAAACAATGGAAAAAAATAAAATATTAAAAACAAGTTGTGAGATAATTAAAGAAAAGTCAATAATGTCTTAGTCATCGTATTGATTTATTAATATATTATTGTTGAGAAATCTGTGTATAGGAAGCGGTATTCGCACTCTAGATGCGATATGTAAAGATTGAATCCCTTTTTACAAAAGATGTAAACAAGTTTTAAAAATTTGTAATCCCAACTGGAGTTCTCAGGTTGTAAGTATACAACCGTCGTTAATGTATAGGTTGGGGTCAATCCACAGGAAGAAAATTTTGATTATATTTTACAAATACTGCCAATGAAATATCTAGTGTTGAGAGAAAACGGCTAATAGAATTAGTTGATTAGGGAATGAAAGTATGTTTTGTGTTTTCAGTTTTGTAATTTGTTTGTGGTTTTCGTATTCAACTTAAAAAGAACTTACGAAAAGTAAAATTGAGAATAAATGTCGTTACTAAATCAATATATGAAAGCAGAGGCATGAGGGATCATTCTCGTGGGGGAGACTTGGGCTAATAGGTATTATTTCCTTAAAGACTACATTCAGATGATGACACTCGGTGGGTATTTTTCATTCTCATGAAAGATAACATTTGGTTCTCTTACTCTCGTATTTGAACCGAGTCGATTCACCAACATGTGATATTAAACTGAAAGTTGCAGAAACCCTCTCTCAATTCGTTCTATATGAAAAAGTAAAAATAGTAATTTCAATTCTTCTTCTCTACAACCATGCTAACTTGTCGGCTCATACCATGCTATTTAATCGACATATACTCTCCTTTTAGAGAAATCGTCGAACGAAGAAGAACTTGCCATCATAATGTTCACAGAATAGCATTAAGATCAAACATCATGAAAGCTCATCATCCGAATCAAGCATAAAACATCAAACCAAGTCTAACAAGAGATGATTAGTTAGACATAGTAAACTTAAACTTCAGACTAACAGAAAAGTTAATGCGATAAGAAATTGTACGAAAACGAAGGTGTAAACTGAAATGAATGTTCATCCTGCTTGTCCGAATAATTGAAGATGACATCGCCTCCATCTCCCCAGCTTTCCTCCCAGGCCTCCTTATTCCTCCTCTCCGAGTGGCCTCCCCTTCTTCTTCTTCTTCTTCAGCTTTTTCCTTTAATATCCTCTTCCTCCCTGTTTCCTCTTTCTGATTTTCGCCACCTGCCTTCACTAATTTTTCCCATCGTTTGATATTCGACAGGTGTCCATACGAGGATTTGTCTTCTTGATTCTTTGTGACCGCGTCAGACTGTGCATACAGATGCTGTCACCTGTCTTGTGGTCCATATTGGTCTGATTAGGCTGCGCGCTTCCCCTTTTTGCCACGTCTGCTCGCCTTGCTAATCATCCGATGAGGGTCACCCGCACCTATGCGACAAATAAAGTAATTAAAATTAGCCAAAGAGGGGAATATGCAGATATAGTTTGAAAAGTAATTGGAGGGCTTGGACTGTTAGAAAAAAGAGGGGTAATTGTACATAATGCGAAACACTTCAATTCATTATCAAGGAAAATATGACTCTTTTTCCATTTTAAAATAGGTATAAAATACAAGCCATCATATATTATGAAAAAAACCAAGAAATAAGAAAATCATGAAATAATTGTACCCAATTTGGAAAAATATAAAAATAATAAATTCTTTTAAAAAAATATTATGGACTTGCATGACCTCTTTGGATTAGGCGATTAAACAATAATCTATTAAACTAACAAGCCTGCTAGGTTTGGGTAGCTCTATTGCCACTCCACACTTTTTTTTACTAGTGTTGAATATTTTTATTACTATCTAATAAAATAAAATGATAATAGTATTTTTTGGAATGATGCAGTCCCCTTTTTTTTCATATGTAGTCAAATCTTGCTTCTAAAATCTCTTAGAAGTCTTCAAACATACTTTTAATCCAATTAAAAATATTTACAATTTGAACTCGACGTATTTGCTCTTACCTCGTGCCGCCGTATTGGTTAAGAAAATATAGTAAACCTTATGTACACAATATACTTGAATAATTAATTAATAAATATGTTTGAAATTTAGGATGAACTATATCTTTTTCTTTTTGCATTGTCAGCCATCGATATTTGAGAAGTGATGTAGATTGTCCACGATGATGTCGAACCACTATCGCAGACAATTGATCCGATCAATTATCTGCGTTGTGTAGGAGAGGTGAAACTCCTTAAAAGAATATTTAACATTTATAAAGAATCAAATTTGATACCTTAGCTTATCATTTCACCCAAACTCCGTTGACAATCTCAACCATATATATATTCACCAAATTCTTGTGTTAGATTGTTTCATACTCTTAATCTCTATCTTTTTTTAATAACAGTGGAATGCTAAGATCATTAATATTCCAAGAAATCAAAGTCTTTTCATTTCAAAGGTCAGAAGTACTGAAGTAGTTCGAAATTATCAAATAATTAAGATGTTATATGCCACAAGTGTATTAAAATTTCGTAGATGTTCCAGCACAGAAGCTGACCATTCATCCCGTAAATCAACACGAAAACTGGAAACTTTCAGTATATTTATTTGCATTTGCCTCCTCTCTTATGCTTCATTTCATTCATCGTCTTCCATAGCTCAAGCAACAATGGCAGATCCCGCCATGACCCCTTGAGTGGCATGGCAAGAGAGAGCACTGCTGCAGACATCACCCGCCTCAAGAAAACTCTCCAACTTGGCCAGCATTTGTGGGACTTGAGCCATCACAAATTTCATGCACTCCTTGAAGATTTCAAGTAGTCAGAACAGTGAACGGGACAGAAATTTCTAACCAAAGTTACTAGTAAATAAATATGTTCTGCATGCATGCAATTTCAGAATTGTCCATATTTGATAGGTGAGTTTTTAAAGTACCTGAAGGACCTCACTGCTCACCTCTTGGCCAGAGTTCAACCCCATGTTGCATCCAACAAGAAGAAGTCTGATCAACTCAAGCTGAATGAATTCAAGCAAAATCAGTACCATTTTTTGGAAAAAAATGTACAAAATATCAAACTCTGTTTCATATGTTGTAGCAGCAAACTGTGACTCAGTTACATAAAAGTTTAGGATTGCAAACTGATATACTGGCATACATACCTTTGTGTCAGGATGTTTCAGTTTAACAAGCATCTGTGAAGCAGCACCATGGCAGAAACTGCAAGCTGCATCAGATAGGGTGACATTTGTTTTCCCGCAAAGATGCGCCATTTGGCATAACTGATCCGGTTGAAAGGCGCCACCCTCGGTGAAGACGACTGTAGCAAGACGATCCACAAATGACAAACACTAGCAGAGAAAAAGAAGATTATAATTCAAAAGAAACTATTTCTGTTTTCTTGTCAATTTCTTCGCCAGAAAAAAAGGTGCACATGAAATCTAAGCACACCTTGGTTTTGAACATAAGCATCCTGGAACATCCCTTGTGAAGAGAGCTTATAATCTGACTCTGTGTCTTGTTCTGACCAAAGTAGTTCATTGCTTGAGAAGCAAGCTCTTGACACAGCATACAATATTCTCCACTTAGTCCATTTGGTTCAGATCTTTCACCTTCATTGGGGACACAACATCTTTGTGTGAGATGAAAGAACAAAGAAACAGAGGTTAAGAAGATCGTATCACAGTTACGAAGCTTAATTACCTGTGACATCAGTGGTATCCAAGCTTCTACCATTTTCTGAGATGCAGCTGATCACTAGAACAAGAAGAAAGCATTGCAACCGGAAACCCATGGTTCCTACCACATAAGAAGAGCATTAATTGTTTTATTTGGTTATACTGAATCCGCCTAAACATTTGCTATATTGTATCAGAATGTAGGCTCATGTGTAAGCATGAAAAAGATGGCAAAATAAATCTTGAAAACTTATAATATATGACATTTTTGTTGTTTATTTCATCCTGTTTATCATCTAAACCAGAAATTAAGTACCACTGAAAATAAATTTGAAAAAAAATTGGAAGTCTATGTACCTTTTTCCATGTACTAAGGAAATTATTAAGTTGACATAAAAGAAGATAAAAGGAGTAACTTCAACAAACAGAAATATGATGATTTCAAACAAATGGAAAAATACTTGAACTAAAAAAGGAGAGTGATATGAAGACTTCACCACTGTCTGCGCCAAAACGAGGTGATTGGATGTCAAGTCAACAAATCTATATGCCTTTTAAAGGTGATATAACCTTCCCAGTTCCCATACACATTGGATGCCCAAGTTATAGGAAGTTTCTTAACCATAGTGATATCTGTACTAGTACTGCTACGGTCGTGTACCATCAAATTAGATTTTGTAAGCTGGGATGTTGACAACTGAATTAAATTCATGTACATAGAGTGAAGACTGAAAGAGCAAAGAATCCTATGAAGTTTAATGATATAATGGACCCAGAAAAATGTTTTAGAAGCAAGATCTACAAATGATCTTAACCTAAACGTAGTAAATGTTGTTTTACATTGTTTCTGTAGTTAACGACATTGTTATATAACTCCGACAAAATGAGTTAAAAAAGGCTAATCTTGTAGCATTGTTACTTTCTGAACTCGAATGTGCATCCTCAATTATCTGCCAGTACAGTAGCACTTGGAGTTTGACATCATATGGTGCGTGCGACTCCCATTATCAAGGTGAGCATGACGATCGCTCAATTTTTAATATAGTTGATCCTTCCAATCATTCAAAATTATATTTATCTGTCCTATCCAATTTATCCAAATATATTTGTTTAATATGTGATATGTTTTTATTGAATTGAAGAAGTAGACTTTATGTTTTTAAGTATGCTGACATTTAAGAATTCTGTGATCTTATATATTTGATCCTTCCAATTATCACATCTCAGAGGGTCTCTTTACAAAGAGCTTTGAACTCAAATTAAATTGTACGGTCTATAAATAAAGAGCTAATTTGTTACAATATAAAGACAGAGGGACGAAATGGGACATGTCGAAAGTCAATGCGCAGTTGGTGAAAATTACTCTTAACTCTTCTTGTTTTGCTTTGCCAAAAGAAGCTGGAGAGTGGAAAAGCACTACTTTCTTCTTCTCAGAGAAAGTTGCTTTGTGGGGAGATCCATCCTTGGAATGTCAAGGAGATAAATTCCCATGTTCCTTACTAAGAAGAATATGATCAAGGGAAACCTTTAGTTTTTCATTCTTTATTTTCACATTATTGTATCATCAGAATCCATCAATTTCAAACTGGGTAATTGTCTGGTACAAATGGTGATGTAGTCATTTAAGATGAAACCTTCAGGTCAAGCACATGGTCTTATGGTGGTTAAGCAGCTTTTGAATTCAGAAGAGATAAAAAAAATTGCCTCTTCATTTCCCTAAGCCTTTTTAGCCACAAAACATCTCTCTGTTCTTAGTATCTGGACTTCTATTACATTTTCAAGAGCCTTATGTATTTTAGCTACTACATTTGCTGCCTTAAATTCATCAAAATGTATGTCGGGCTTCATCTACTTCTTCCATGACAGCTTTGGTTTTCTCTGTAGATATTTCCTCAATCTCTTGTGCTTTTCTCATTAGAGTAAAGCATTCAGCTGTTGACAAAATTACGTCGAGATAGTTAATTTTAAGATCCAAACCTGAGTTACTCCTTTTCAATATTGGAATAACTACCACTATAAGTTACATGAACATTGTGCATCTCCTATTTACCTGTGTCATATTTCATGCTAAAGTTATGGACAGTTGTAACTATCTATGTAATATTCTATAAATATATGGAAGTACAATGGATGTATTGTGTGGGAAAATATGTGATTCATTACCCTAATTACTTTGAATTGAGCAATAGGAACAACTTCTATGACTCTAGTTGTTGCTTCTATTTTCTTGGCTATGCTAAAGTTAAACAATCTTCATGTTTGCTTGATCTCAGACACTACCCTAGTAACTTCAATTTTAGCAGTTTCTATCAACTTTTTCCACTCGTCTATCTCATAGTTCATTTGTTTGGCTTCCTGTGAGATGGTTAAGGAATCTTCACACCTTTTACTTTTAATATGATGGATTTTATGTAGCTTTTGCAATGTCTGATTAAGTTCTTCCAAGGGGATGTAACTCTCGTAGCATCAGAGGCTAACTTCTCCAAAGATTTTCAAACAAATATGTCTCCTTTATTTCATCATTGATCAATTTAAGATACTTCAATGTCATTAAGATTCCCTGTGGTCTTCTTGCCTAAATTGATCTTGCTTGGTTTAATTCCATTGGGATCAGTCCTGCAGATATATTATGCCCTATTTGGTTATCTACATCAAGTTTCTCTGAATTCACATGAGTGCCCTATGAGATGCAAAAATAAAATGCACTTTTTACGTTATCAGAAGCAATAGTCATTTGATAGCTTCTGCTGCCACCTTCTGCATTCTCAATTTTAGGTCGTTAACAGACATTATGGCACTTCCCAATTCTTCTAGTACATCAAGTATTTCTCTTTCTTTGGTAACAATGACATCTTTCTCTAATTGTGCAGCATGTTTCTCCACCTTCACAATCTCAACATCTTCATAACAATGTTGTTTCTAGGAAGAATGTGGAATTGAATAGTTAGAATTAGAAACGTTCGATAGATCATACGTGGATTTACCCAACTACAACTTCGAGTACAAACAAGAGATAAGATGGACATACATACAATAGGACACATTTACATATTACTGTAAGAGAATTGGGAGGAAATGTCGAAACAGGATTAAAAGCTTAATGTCTTCAAAATGCACTGAAGAAGTTCAAAACCTTCGATACAAGTAACATGCAACGTACAATAGGAGATTATTATTATTATTATTATTATTATTATTATTATTATTATTATTATTATTTATTTTTTCAGAGGATAGGGGTGGTAGTAAGGTTGTCCAAATCATTTGGATGATCAATATGCCTAAAAAATCAAGATACACATGAACAAGATGAAAGAAAACTAGGGGACAGAGATGCTTGCAAATTCAAAGTTACAATTTGGAAATTTCATGTAACCCCAAAAAGAAAAAAAAAGGTATATGCATCTCACTACTAGAAAAACGCTGAAATCAGCCCGAAAATCGTCGGTAACGCAATTATCGACGGTTTTTCAGTCGGAATCGATCCGTCGGAAAAACGCTCGTCGCAAACAGATTTGCGACGGTTGAAAAAAATTCGTCAAAAATATCGACGGTTCTGACCGTCGGAACAGTCCCCAGCGGTTCGAACCGTCGAAATTTTTCGACGGTTGCAACCGCCGTCGCAACCATCGATCTTTTGACGGTCGCAACCGTCGCAAATAATTTTTTAAATATAAAAAAAATTAGCGGCCGGATCGGGCCGCAAGCCGGTCGATCCGGCCGCTAGGGCCGGATCCGAACGCCTGGCGGCCGATCCGACCGCTGGAGGTCGGATCCGCCGCCAGGCGGCCGGATCCGAGTGCCCGGCGGTCGATCCGACAGCTGGAGGTCGGATCCGGCAGCCTGGCGGCCGATCCGGTAGCCTGGCGGCCGATCCGGCCGCCAGTCGGCTGAT
Source organism: Pontederia crassipes (assembly GCA_030549335.1). Taxonomy (NCBI): domain Eukaryota; kingdom Viridiplantae; phylum Streptophyta; class Magnoliopsida; order Commelinales; family Pontederiaceae; genus Pontederia; species Pontederia crassipes. Next base: position 56,256,154 of record CM060196.1, on the reverse strand, counting down.
CGGTCTCTAGGGGCCGGATCCGGCCGATAGCGACCTTTGGCCGGAGAGAGAGAGAGACGCCGACGCGGAGCGGGAGAGAGAAAGAGAGAGAGAGACGCCGGCGCGGGAGAGGGTCGCCAGTGCGGGAGAGGGTCGCCGGCGTCCGGCGCAGGAGGGTCGCCGGCGTCCGGCGTGGGAGAGGGTGCTCGCGGCCGGGAGAGAGAGAGAGGAGAGGAGGGAGAGAGAGAGGAGTGGAAGGAGGAAGGAGAGAGAGAAGAGGGAGGAGGAAGAATATATATAAAGGGAAAAAGTGGAAAGAAAGCGGGAAAAGGGAAAAAAAGCGGGATAACAAAATTTTAATTACGACGATTTCGGCCGTCAAAAACATAAATATTAAATATTTTTATAATTACCGACGGTTGTGATCGTCGAAAATATATTTAGTTATATATAATGTTTATTTTATATTTTACCGACGGTTTGAACCGTCGGTAATCATTACCGACGGTCAAAACCGTCAGTAATTGCGACGGTTTGGACCGTCGCTAGTTATATTAATAAAATACTCTTTATATGATATTATTATACATTTACCGACGGTTACGACCTTCAGAAATTGCGGCGGATTTTGCGACGGATGGATATCCGTCGGAAATATCGACGTTCATAATCGTCAAAAAATTAAATAATAATATAATAAATTATATAATTAATTTTTTATTTTCGACGGTCGTGACCGTCGGAAAATCCATCGAAAAAATTTAATAATAATATAAAAAATACATAATTTAATTTTTTTTATTTCCGACGGTCGTAACAGTCGGAAAAGTCGTCGAAAATTGCGACGGATGGATATCCGTCAGAAATATCGACGTTCCTAATCGTCAAAAAATTAAATAATAATATAAATTATTTCTGACGGTCATAATCGTCGAAAAATCCGTCGAAAATGGAACCGTCGAAAAATCCGTCGCAAATTGCGACGGATTTAGAACCGTCGGAAATTATCCGTCGAAAAATCACGATTTTCTTGTAGTGTCTAATCTTCTTGGTTCTCATATAATTAAGGGAGATCACAATGGTATAGGATTCAAGTAATCCTCTAGTGTCAAAATCAATCTTGACCAGAATAGTATGATAACCATTTAGAAAGAGAGAGCAACAAAAGATGACAGGTAACCAACTTCTTGATGGATTGCAACAAAATGACTAAACTATATATGATACTATTCAAAATATCTACTACATACAAATGATGGTTCTATACTTCTATGCAATGCTGCTATAAATGAGAGTATGCATCGAACTACTCCCAACCCAACTACCAAAACATATAAATTTGTGATCAAATATTTATGATTTCTCTGTGACAACTCATGCCACTAAGTTATGACAGAAGTTAAAACATGTCTCTAGTGAGTTTGTGAAAAAAAATTTGTTGGTTTTTTAATAAATAATTATTAATTCATGGTATAATATGTGAAAGGCCAAATTTCTTTAAATTACAATATAATTTTAAAATTCAACAAGTTTAACAATAAATAATTCCAAAAAACCTAACAAATGTAAAATATTCACTAAAGCAAATTTATAATTTATTCGAACTACTAAAATTGAAGTGCATTGGTGATACACTGTCCCCACATTATTAAAGAGCAAAGAGATAAATGCTAGATTTTTAACACTAGCTTTCAAAAAATAATGCATAAAAAAGAACTTGATTATTCTCAATTACTCCATGCCAATTACCTACGAGATGCCCTATAGCATCAATCAAACAATAAATACAATCTAGTATGCTCGACGGATTTCTTACATACTTATTCTCATATGCATTGTATGTTATTGTGAAATGTTTTTTCCGTATGTAAATTATTTGCATATTGCATGGTAAATGAACTTGAATTTTTCACAATACACAATATTTTTTCTTGTACAACTTGGATTTAAAAGAATGTAAAAGAATAAATACAGTTAGAAAATAAAAGATTAAAAGAAATATTTAAAGTTTGAAATAATGTAAAATACAGTTAGAAAAGAAAAGAAAAAAGATAGATAGATTAAGAATAAAAATTTAAGCAAAAATTTAAAATGAGTCTTAAGTTGTTAATCTTATAATTAAAAATCCAAATTATATTAATATTGTTAGACTTCTCCCTCTCTCTTAATGTACGTGTGCGATCATTCTTCTTGTCCAATCGACCCAAGGTGGACAAATCTAGAAGTTACAAAGAAGTTTAGGCCACATCTAATTCAAAGGTAGGGGTAAATTACACGATTGGTCTCTCAGCTTTGTGTCATTTTTAAACCGGTTCTCCAACTTTAATTTATGATTAGAACATTCCTCATCTTTAATTTTCTTGCACGACTTTTCCTTTTGACCGATGATCGTGAGTTTTTCGATTGCCTTGCTTACGTGGTTGTCAAGTGAGTTATTTCTCTCTCATCCACATTAAGGAGAAATCCTCTCACCCATTAAAATATATTATAAAAATAAAAAATATGGATCAGCGCCCTCTGGACGAGCTTGCTCGAGGGGCGAGCTCGCGTCGGCGAAAATCGCAGAGGGAGGGCGCCCCCCTCGTTTTCCCTCACCGTGCATGGGCCGCTCCCCTCTTCTCCTTCACACGCGGTGAGGGAGAACGAGGGGGGTGGCGGCCCCACTCTACAATTCTCGTCGGCGAGAAAGAAGAGGGGGGCCGGCGAGCCCCCTATGCGAGCTCACCCCGCCAAGCAAACTCGCACAAGGGGACTCGCTGGCCCTCCTCTTCTTTCTCGCCGCGCGTGAGGGAGAAGGGGGGGGGGTGCCCCCCCTTTCCCCGAGCTCGCCTCGCTGGCGAGCTGCCCAGGGGGCGTCGGTCTCGATCGACGGTGAACTCGTGTGCTGTCTCATTTTTTATTTAATTTTAAATTTTATAATATATTTTAACGGGGGAGAGGGTTTGTCCTTGACGTGGATGAGAGAGAAATGACTCACGTGGCGGCCACGTAAGCAAGGCAATCGGGAAATTCACGATTCAAGAGAATTAATCGTGCAAGAAAATTAAAGATGAAGGATGTTCTAGTTACAAATTGAAATTAGGGAACCGATTTAAAAATGACTCAAAATTGGGGGACCAATTGTGTAATTTACTCTAAAGATAGAGAATTCACATTTGGTAATAATTTCTTAATATATTAACCATGATAAGAAGTTTAATTGCAGCCTTAATGATGTCTTATGATCCCAAGATAAGTTTTCTAGTTTTTTTTATGTCGATTGTTCATTGTTCTAGAACTTTAAAAATACCAACAAAGATAGCACAATTGGGTCAAAGTTCTGTGTTAATAGAATCGGTACGAGAACTTGCCGCAAGTTTTCCACTATCCAATGATATGAAAACCTAGCCTGAGTTTGATTTGGCTCGTGTTTGAGTTGGAGTAGGAATAAGATTGAGTCGTCTCGTCGAGACAATGGAAGTAAAAAAGAAGAATAGATTATATTCGGACACAACTTTGATCTAAATTGTCTAGAATCTGACTTGGCGTGGCAGGAAATTCACCTACGTGTTTCTTTCAAGGAAACCGAGCCAAGTCCACCTAGAACCTAGCCCGAGTTAATCGAACTCGAATCCAACTCTTTAGCTTCTAAGGAGAGGTTTGATTCAAAGATTTTACATGAGGTAATCTACCATCACATTATCTCATCGAGACAACTCAAGTTATAAAAAGAAGAATAAATTATATTGGCTTGGCTTGGCAGAAAATACACCTATGTGTTTCTTTCAAGGTAATCAAGCCAAATCCACCTAGAACCTAACCCGAGTTAATTGAACTCGAGTCCAACTCTTTATGATTCTAAGGAGGGATTTGATTCAAAGACTTTACTTAGGGGGTTAATAATGCATTGAATCCTACCTCAACTAAAAACTCATCTGACCCCAAGACTCTCGGAAGTAAAATGGGCCCTCACACTACGGGGGTCTCGCTGCCTAGTTAGTGACCTGTGGGGGTCTAGGGGGATCCCCCTCCCTAGCAAGGGTGAAGGGGAGCAGAGCCCACTCGATGAAAATTTTGTGGCTATTTTGTATGTGATTCGAAATTAATTTATTTATTTTTATCACGAGATAAGTGTCCTATTTTTTAGGGATTAATTCAGAGTTTCAGTCGGTCTATAATTCCTATCTTCTGCAGAAGAAAGTGCCTATGTAAACTCCCTAAAGGGTCAAAACAGAAAGAAATATGTCATGTATTCCTTTTCTATTTTTTCCATCAAATAAAACTTTGCGTCGCCTTAAATTTCTCAAATTTTCTTACGATGCATAATTTTTCTCGTGTAGAAATCCTAATATATGGTCATTTGATATGAGGTAATTTAGATAGATTATCAGTTATTTTATTTAAAATTATCAAAACCCATCACATTCTCGTTTGGACTAATTATCGATAATTTTAATACTCTGATAATGTTAATTATCATCTCATTGGTAATCCAAATAGCATACAGGGAAGGTGGCTTTTTAGATTATCAGATACTTGACATACATTTTGATAAAAATATTCATTCTATCAAATTTTTAATTTTAATATTTTATTATTAAATAAATATCTTTTAATTGCATCTTCTTTATCATTTGAAATATTTTACAAATAAATTTTAATTTTTTCTTGTCTCATTTTATCTAAATTCACTTTTCTATTTTTTGCTTATTTACGATACTATATGATGAACATATAAAATAATTTTTAAGGATATTTTGATAATTTGATCTCTAATTTTTTTAACAATTATTTATATTACCAATACTTGTCAAACACTATAATGTGATATTTCATATTATTTAAATAATGATAATATATTTAAGTGGTTATGTAAATTATTAATTAATTAAATCAGTAATACACCAAACACATATTTTTGGTTGATTGAAAAGCTAAACACATTTTAGACTCTACTTTTTGTTACTTGCCTTATAAAAGGACAGACACATGGAATGGTTCCATTACATGACACAGCAACATTGGACACATTTATAATTTAAACATGTTATGTTGTGGGAGGGAAGGAAAGTGAGCTTTTTGGAGCAAAAATTATATAGAACTATCATATAAATAAAGAAGTTAATTAAGGAGGGATCAAAGCTATACTAGTCGCTCAAGTAATATGGAAAATAGGAGTAAAGAGTGTCGAACCCACGAGGAATATTATTAATAAAATATCTGAATTTATAAATTATTAAGAGAGAAAAAACATGAATTTTGAAAATGGATTTTGTAAAAATAAAATAAGGAAAATAGGATAATAACAAGATAAGATAATGGTGTTGAAGTTGGTCTTAGGATGATAATGCATTAATGATAAAAATGTGAATCAGAAAAGATAAATTAGAAAACTTAAGATGTATTAGAAATTTTTTCAAGTTATTAATTTACAAAATTAAAATCACAGAGTCCACAAACTGATAATTCTGCTATTTAATCTGGCAAATCAAATTATCTTAAATTTAATCAAACTTGAAGTCCCACAAACTAGTATTCGTCAGATGAAATTAAAATTAAGATGCATTAATATGAAAATTCTAGACTATTAATCACTCCACAAACTAGTATAGATTAATAAATCACACAGATCTAATTCTCCGCACACTAGTTATTAGACCTATGTCAATTTTTAATTTCACAATAAATCATTTAATTGAACTAAATAAAATATGAAATTAAGTAGTCCATAAACTGGTAATTATTTAACTCGGAAATTTAAATAATTAAATCAAAAGCACTAAACACAATTAAAAATTGATAAAAAAACTTCAATAATAATAAAGTAAGGGTTCATAGAATTTTCCTTCAATAATAATCTCTTAAAAATAAAATAACAAAGAATAAATTAATAATAATAATCGGAATAATTACACCAAGAATAAAATAGGATCCTCGGATGTCGTAAGAATGTTCGGAATAGTCGTCCGATCAAATCTGTCTCTCTGGTCGAAGCCTGCGCCGAGTCTCGACTCGCTGTGGACGAAAACCAAAATTCAAGGCATACATTGGATTGATGGTTTCGTCCTCTATTTATAGGTGCAAACGAGTCTTCACATTGATTACGGGCGTAAATCGTACGGCTGGAATTAAATTCATCGGATAAAAGTTGATCACGGTCTCTTCGGATTTTGGCAAAAATATAACTTATTCTATAATCATTACTCCCAAAATGATAGACTCTCATTATCTTTACCCCATTCTTGGAATCTCGGCCAAAATGATAAATAATTCTTATCTTTACTCATTTTCTTCTAATTTTGGCCAAAATGATGAGTTCTTCTTGTCATTACATCCAAAACGATAGACTCTTCTTATCTTTACACCTTCTTCGAATATCGGCCAGAATTAAGATTCCTTTAATCATTACACCCAACTATGCATGTCATGTTACGCCCAAAAAAATCAAATTGCATTTGTTTTTACCTCCAACGAAGTAAGACGTAACTTTATCCAATGAAGGTGATAAACTCAATTTTACGTCCTCATGTGATCATCTCGGTCGTAAGATCTTTGGGTGTAAAGATCATTCTTTCATTCCTATTTCGCCCAATGATTTCAGACCATAATGATAAATATTCAGCTGTGACAAACTTCAAAATCTTCTTGGTTTTACTCCTTAAGATAAGATCCGATACGTTTACCCCTTATCTCATTCGGCATTAATTCGACTTACCTGCAAAATAATTATAGAAATTAAGTAAATTTATTAAAAAATTAAAATATTCAGACAATCAATAGTCAGACTGCATAAAATCCGGAATTATTATTAAAAATGACCTAAAACGATGTATGCCATGATTAAATTACAGAAAAATTAACTAAAATAATAATCTAAAATATGTTATATTTTGCATGCATCATCTCTGTTATTCTACTTCTCTAATTTTGATCGTTAGTCCTTCAACTTTGGCTCGATTTTATTTTAGTCCCAAATTCATTTTGTAAGTCCCCTAACTTATAAGTTTGTAATAAAATAGTCCCTTAACATGCAATAGCTGGTTTTTAGATTACTAAGAATTTGATGTGCATGTGTCACTGGGCGTTTTCCCATGATACGAAGCGCGAAGCCTCGCGACACCAATGCCGCTTAACTTATAGCTTTCGGCCGCTCAGCTTCGAAACGATGGAACACATGTTGCCGCCCCGCACTGCGTAATATTACGGAGTACTAAATTATCCGCCCTTAGGGCATTTATCTTGTAAGGTCGTCCTTGTGAATGGCCAAGTAGGTGGCGTTACCCGTAAGGCATGTCTTTTGCATTTTCAATATGTAATAAAACTCCTATACCTACGGTACACTAGGAGGAGTTCACTAGTGCCTTCCGAGGCATTGTATGCTATGTTTCATCATATTTAATACAAGTAAGCTTTCCTTTAATTCTAGTATCATGGCCTTGAGCGTGGGGTGGCAACCCACATCGGTGTCCCTTCGTGGCGTCCCGTGGTTCTTCAGCTGCCCCTTCGGACTTTAAGCGCCCAAGCGCATGCATTAGTACCGCAACGCGCTAATGTCACGATTCCATGACGAGTAGTCCAACATTCTAGTCATGTCCATGAATTGAATATCTATAAGAGCGACTCTCGGCATAGTCGTCAAGATCATAAAACTTTCGCTTCAAATTCCAGACAGGCTTGGCTAGATGTCTATCCGCCTAGTCGTCGCACGTGGTATAGTGTCCGAGAATGACCCCGTGATAAGTGGTATCAGATCATTTCTTCCTGTTCGGATTACCTAGCGACGATGACTCGTTTGTGTCGTCGCAATGTGTCCTGGCATTGAAAAAGTGCTTCCGCTCAAAAACTCCACTACACCCAGGTGCATTGGTATCATGGTCTTTGATCATGGACACCAACAAGGAATGCATGGCAAGCTTCCTCGCCGCACGTCCAGTCGTGTCCCGCAGCATGTTCCTCATGCACCCGTGTCGTGTCAAGGAACATCTGTCATGCACAATGATAGCGGATTGATTGCTCGCCTGATTGGGACCGTCACGCGTCGCTCACTCGAGCAAATCAACCACCCCAGGTATATAGTCGGGAATCTTGAAGTGTCGCGCTGTGTCAAGAGTGGTCATATGCTCCGCATGATGGTCTTGTGATACCCATGCCAAGAGGTCGCTTACACAAACGTCGTGTAACTCGATGGACCCGCGTCACATTCAGGGACTGTCCATCATGCACTATCGTGATGATCTGGCACTGCTCGATATTTCATGATGTCGCATCGCATGCCCAGTCATGCAACGTGAAGTGCACAATCGCTTCACGGGAGAAGTTGGCTCAAGGATATACATCAAGGCTCATGGTCCCTTTCGGCTAAGGAATATCATCCTATCGCCTAAGGAGCATCAATCACAAGCATCTTGTCATGCTGCAACATCGACTGTCATGCCACGGTGACTTCATAGATGGAGTAAAATATTGATTACTTGCAAACACTTGTGGATGAGCTGTCAGCCTTGCCTGTCTCATCAAGTGTCGCCCCGCAAGCGACGTGATGTTATCTATCAAAGACTGGGACGAACCTACTACATGCCAACGCAAATCGACGCTTCAACTCAATGACCAATTTGGCAAATGATCCGAGCGTCGAGCATCGGTGAACCTTGGCATGCTGCTATCAAGTGTTGCACCGCCAACCGAAGGAAGGAGTACCCTTTTCTCTCGGTCAATGCCTCGAATAATCGAAGCAGTCTCCAAATATCGCAATACAAAAGTTTCGAAGGACACACTAGCATTGTCGTCCCTTCGAATGGAGATGGAGGTGATGTTGAGAGCTCATGCCACGAGTTTACCAACTACAATTCGCTTGCCCAAGCGGAACGTCTTCACGAGCAACCTCATGGTTCGTTGAAGACCCAGAACGACCACTCTTTCACTAGGGTCAACCACCCAGTGGACAAGTATGTCAAAAGGTGCATGATCCTTGTCGACAAGCATAATGACATTACTTCGTTCAGATTGCGAACAGACGAGTGTCTAACGTACATCCTCATCGTGAACGAGCACAATGATTTCGCCCCGCCCATACCCAAAGGTGTTGCCTAAGCTGCAAAAGAAGTCCTAAGATTGGAAGAAGGTATAACCCAAGAATCCTACAAGATGTGGCGAACTTAGGATGGCATTGCCATCGCGACAATGTGGAATGTGGATCAGATGGGCATGTTGAAGGAGGACGTGAAAAATATCACCGAGATCCACCTATAGTGTTACCAGGTAGATGAAGACCCAACGTTGGTGCTCTTCAAGTAGATGGGTTGAAGCTTTGGACTAGGACGGAGTTAGAACGACAGAATCGCCCAACCTCCGCTCGCTAGTCGCCGCTGTCAAGACGTTCATGCCAAAACAAGTGCCATACTACCAAAGCTCTTGGGTAAGGACAATGGTGGAGGAGAGAAGTGCAAGTCGCAAAGAGGAAGCTATTATGCCAAAGATAAAAATAGTCTGTCGAAGCAGAAGGATTGAGTTGAACCACATGAATGTGGGGACACTCCTGTCTCTCACTATAGCGACTTGAAGTGGACAAGATAGAGAATGTCATATCCGAGAACCTTGCTATACTTCAAACCATCGAGATATTAGATGATCGTCAAGGGTAAGGTGACCCCGCACTCGACACTCGACAAATGAAGAACTCTACATTGCAGCCATCTGCAACATGGAGACAGTGAGTTGAATCACAAGAGAACGTAGGGAGACTCTCGTCGCTCACGGTGACTCGGAATGGATAATGCATGGAATGTTATATCAAAGAATGTTGTCCCACCTCAAGATAGTCGAAACATCAGGTGATCACCAAGGAGACGATGATCCTATGCTTTTCATTTAGCAAAGGAATGAAAGACTCTACGTTGCAACCACTCGCAACATAAAGACATTGAATCAAGCCCACAAAGAGACCTGAAGCATCCCGAAGCATCCGTGGGAAGACTCTTGTCACTCATCATAGCGACCCAAAGCACCCGAAGCAGACAAGTTGCAAACGTCGTCATTGAAGAGCTTGTGCTATTTCAAGCCGTCGAAATTTCAAAATGATCATCAAGGATGAGATGATCCCATACTTCGCATTCGATGAAAGGGAGACCTTATGTCACGGCCACCCATAACATGAGGGCATCGAGTCAAGTCATACAGGTCGAGACGATATTCTTCACTGTTCTGCACGACCTTAGAGCAACTCTATTTTCGAGCTATTCCCGAAGGTATACAAGAGTTGTTTCGCCCCCAAGAAGTCAAACCACACAAGTTGGCATTGCGCAAGTCGAGAGAAGCTGAAGCCGACAAAGATTTGATGGACGGATAGTTGCTTGATGAAGTCAGACCGCACATGGTGGACTCCACTGACGCTGCACAAGTGATGACCCCGGATTGAACGAAGGATCAGTAAGCGAAGCAGACTTAAGGGAGGAGTCCTTAGTGAGACCCCAAGGAGCGGGCATTCCTGCCTGCGCGATGCTGGTGAAGTATAAGTCAAGGCAAAGAAGACGGAATTGAGCGAGACAAGCAAACTCAAGACGGAAGATGAAGACCCTGAAGAAGCCCGGACAACGGCGTCGGGGGCGTCGCCGACTTTGGTAGGGGAGAATGTCACGGGGAGTTTTCCCATGACACGAAGCGCGAAGCCTCGCGGCACCAATGACGCTCAAGTTATAGCTCTTGGCCGCTCAGCGTCAAAATCATGGAACACATGCAGTCGCCCCGCACTGCGTAATATTACGGAGTACCAAGTTATCTGCCCTTAGGGCATTTATCTTGTAAGGTCGTTCTTATGAATGGCCAAGTAGGTGACGTTACCCGTAGGGCACGTCTTTTGCATCTTCAATATGTAATAAGACTTCTATACCTACGGTACAATGGGAGGAGTTCACTAGTGCCTTCCGAGGTCCAATTATATGTTATGTTTCATCATATTTAATACAAGTAAGCTTTTCTTTAATTCTAGTGTCATGGTCTTAAGCGTGTGATGGCAACCCACATCGGTGTTCCTTCGTGGCGTCCCGTGATTCCTCAGCTTCTCCTTCGGACTTTAAGCGCCCAAGCGTCTGCATTAGTGCCGCAACGCGCTAATGCCACAATCTCATAATGAGTAGACCAATACTCTAGTCATGTGCATGAATTGAATATCTATAAGAGCGACTCTCGATATAGTCACCTCGACCATAAAATTTTCGTTATAAACTCCAGACAAGCTTGGCCAGGTGCCTGTCCATCTAGTCGTCGCACGTGGTCTACTGTCCGAGAATGACCCTGTGACACATGCACTCCAATGAAATATAATACATTTATTAAAATAATAATTATTTATTTAAAAATTACAACAAAAGAGAAGACGGGGCTGATACAAGTGTATAACCATCCTCTCTTTTTAAATTTTATGTATTATTTTAAATAAATATTTCTATTATATTTTATTTGTGTTTGCTTATGTGGATGCTACGTATGATGCAATCAACATCCTTCTACTCCAACCCCTTCTTTTTTATTTTTTTATCTTATTCTTAAATAAATAATTATTTATTATTATAATAAATATGTTATATTTTATTTGTGTTTAATTTTGGGATCCACATCAACCTCCCTCCTCTCTCTTTGTCTCTTATTTTCATATTTTAATTTTAAAATAAATAATTATATATTATTTAATAAATATCATATATTTTATTTGACCTCAGATTATATAGATGCTATGTGAAATCCACATCATCTTGGAAACCTGCTATACTATCTTGTTATGAATTTATAAGTTGGGGAATCAAGTTATTATCAAATCGAAGTTGGGGATCAAAGTGGGATCGAATTAAAGTTGAGGGACATTGATAAGAATTACCTAAATATAAAGAAAATTAATTTTAATTCATTTTGGATACATCCTTTAGTAACTCACATAAGATAAGACACTACAAGAGATATGAAAATTACATAGGGTCGAAACTGTCTGTAATTTTCTCGAAAATCGTCGAAAACATCGTTTCCGACAATTTTTTTGATGGAATCGATTCGTCCGAAAAATGATCGTCGCAAATCAATTTTCGACGGTTGAAAAAAAAATGCCGGACCGCCGATATTTTTGGCGGTCGACGAACCATCGCAAATTTCGGTGGTAGCAACCGTCAAAAATTTCGGCGGCGTCGCGCGACCTCCGAAACTTTCAACGGTCAAAACTATCACCAAGAATTTTTATAATATAAAAAATTAGCCAACCGCCAGTCCAGCAACCAGATTCGGTTGCCAAGCGGCCAATCCGAAGGCCAGCGGTCGAGATCCGGTCGCCAACGGTCGATCGGCCGGATCCAGCCGCCAGCCGGTCGCTGCGGCTAGATCCGGACGCCAGAGGCCAGATCTGGCCGCCAGGTGGTCGATCCGCCTGTCAGTGGCCAAAATCGGCCGCCCGCCCGCGGTCGAATCCAGCGGCCCACGGCTGGAACCGACCGCCACGTGGCCAATCCGGCTGCCAACGGCTGGATCCGACCGCTGACGGTCCGGGCCGGAGAGAGAGAGAGAGAGAGAAGGGGAGAGGGTCGCCAGCGGAAGACGCTTGACATCCGGTCAGGAGGCTCGCTGACAAGAAGAGGGAGAGGGAGAGGGGGAAAGAAATAAACGGATTGTGTATATATAGATATATATTATATATATAATATATATAATATATATGTGGAAAGATGAGAAAGCGAGAAAACGGAAAAAAAGTGGGATAATAAAATTTTAATTACCGACGGCTCTGATCATCGAAAAAGTAAATATTAATTATTTTTAAAGTTACCGATAATTATGACCGTCGAAAATTATTTAATTATAAAAATAAAATACTATATTTAGTTATATATAATATTTATTTTTTATTTTACCACGGTTTGAACAGTCGCTAATTATTATCGACGGTCGAAACCATCGAAAATTACGACAGTTTGAACTATCGCTAAGTATATTAATAAAATAGTCCTCATATTATATTATTATACATTTACTGACGGTTATGACCGTCGGAAATATCAATGTTCCTAATCGTCGATAATTAAAATAATAATATAATAAATTATATAATTTATTATTTTTATTTTTGACGATTGTAACCGTCGAAAATTGCGACGAATGGATATCTATCGGAAATATCGATGTTCCTAATCGACGAAAAAATAAAATAATAATATAATAAATTACATAAAAATTACGGCTGTAACCATCAAAAAATTCGTCGAAAATATTTCCGTCGCAAAATTCGTCGCAAATTTCTATCCATAAAAATTGTCTCGAAAAATGGCAATTTCCTTATAGTGAGAATGCAAGAGAAGAAAATTGAACCAAGTTTTAAACAACCCCTCATCTTCACATTAACAAATCAAAGTGCGTGGTGAGCCTATAATCCACATGTCTCAGGATTGAGACCAAGCTTTGATAATAAATAGCTTTTCTAGTTTTTTTATCTTTCTTATTACAAGATAGCCCGTTCAAACATAGTAAGTTAAATAATTAAAAAAAAAGTAAAACTATTACTTATGGGCACATAAGTAACGCCATGTTGGCTAAGGCAACTTTGAATTGATCACGACAGTTTTTTTAAAGAGAAATAAGTTATTTCGATGCAATACACAATATGTACTCTTCTTATATCAGAAAAATTACAACACCTATATAAACATTTTTTCAAAGTCACTCACCTTTGTTCGAGCTTCAAACCATTGCTTTGCTTGTGCTTTAGAACTAGAACGTCAAAGTTATCTATTTAGTTATACCGCTTAAGATATGAAATTTCACCAATTCCATTATTTCCCATTGCTATGTTGATATCTCAATGATTCCTTTCACTTCGTTTTTTTCAACAATAAAAGGTTTTTTCGTATTTTATATATGTGGAAGAATACATTGGTACTCGTGCAATTAGTTCTGTTATTCTTTAAAATCATTAGGAATAAAATATATTGTGTTAGGATAAAAAGTAATATTTTCAAAATCGATTCGGACCTATTGGTTCAATCGGTTTAATCGCGAATTAATTTCAAATCCGATCCGGTTCATCATTAAAATCGGAACTACACAAAAAATCAAATTGGCTTGGATTAAATCAGAAAAATCGGGTTGAACCAGTACATCGGGTTCAACTCGGTTTTTATTTTTTTAAAATTGAAGATATATGGAAAGGTTTTAAATGATATGGAGAGAGAAAAAAGAGTGTAATTAAAGAGAAAGAGAGAGAAAGTATCACTAATTAAGGAGGGGAATTACATTTCATATTACATAGAGAGAGAAAAAAGTGCCACTAATTAAGGAGAGAGAAAGAGAGAGAGGCACTAATTAAGGAGAGGATGATGTGAGAGATTGGCGCCTGTTTGGCTAAGCTTATAAGTCATTTAAAATAACTTATAAATAATTTTAAAGAAATCTTCATATTTGGTAAGTGACAAAAAGAGCTGATATACACTTATTTTAACTACTTATAAGTAAAAAAATAAGTCGGAGGACCTCAGCTTATTTTGTGTGAGAAAAAAATTTTGATCAGTTTGGTGAATGAATGTACTATTTTGCCCTTATAATATACATAACTTTCTTCATATATTTCATCTATTATAATATTAAGGATATTTTGATCATTTTACCAAACGTGTAACTACTTATTTTTAAAATCGGCTTCAGCTTAAACTACTATCAGCACTTCAACATATCAACTATTTTATATCAGCTAAGCCAAACGGACCCTAAAAGTCTAATTTAATATATAGATCTTTCCTTATATCTTATATTAAAAATGATTTTATATGAAAATGGAATATTTTGAAGAGGAGGGAGATAAAAAAGGAAAGAATATAAAATAAGAAAATAAAAGAAAAGAGGTTAGTGACAGAAATAAATAAAATAAAAATATATTATGAAGAGAATAATAAAGAAAGAGATTTACAAATAAAAATGGAATAAAAATATAATTATGATTTTACGTTAAAATTTAATTGATGATTATATTATTAATAATATATCTAATAAAATAAAATTAATATTTAATTTAACATATGTTAATATATAATAATTGTTAATTTAATTTAATCATTTTTGTAGTAAGTTATATATTATATTACTCTTAAATAATTATAAATAATATTATTATATAAAAATTAGATCCAATAAATTAAAATTCGATTGAATCGGTAAAACCTTGACTTTGTTGACATTGATAAAAAGTGAAAAGGTAATTTCTTTTTACACAATAGCATCGTCAGCTCTCAGGTCATCCAAATGTGATAGATACAACTTTTTAATCTTTTAACTTAGTGGTAATATAATGGCCCAGCAGCCTTTTTTAATACTTGTTGGGCTTTATTCTCATATTCAGCTTATATTTTATTTCTGACATGATACTTCTAAACATGGTTAGTTATTATAAAAGTTAACCATTTTTCTACAGATTACCTAAGAAATTACAACATGGAGGAATGTTCAATTATTATTTTTTTTGTTTGTTAGTGTTGTAAAAATATTATACTACTAATAATAAATAAATCAAATTGTTCCTAATTATTAAAAATTATAATTAAAAATTTATTATATATTAAGTTAAAGTTAAATAAATGGATACTTATTTACTTATAAAAATTTAGATTATTTTATATCTCTTGTATTTTTAAACTTTATATATTTGGAATTTTATTCGTTTCAATCCAAACACTTAGAACAAAATAAAAAAAACTTATCACAGGCTCAATACTTCCATCAACTTGAAAAACAGGCCGTATTGGGCCCCACAGTGAGCGAAATGGGCTTATTGGGTGCTTCAAATGGCCGTATTAGGGCGATTATGCCTGTACAGTTTTTTTTATATGTATCTTTTTACGTAAATAAAGTTGCATTTCACGGATGTTCACGAGTCGGGTTGAGTCGAATTTTAATTTTTTTTGACAAAATATCTAACCCTGATCGAGTTACCTGACCACCTTTTTTTTCTTTTTAAATTTATTTTTATTTTTTAATAAAAAACATTTACTATTTTATTTAAATACAAAATAAAGTATTCTTAGGCATAAAAAATATTGTTTTAAATAGCTACATATTATTTTCTATTTAAAATACATTAATATATATTTTTAATTTTAAATGGCATTAAAACACTTAAATTAAATAAAAAATTTATTTAAAATTAAAAAAAATCGAGTTGATGGGTCAGATAGAGTCAAATCGGGTCGAATCAAATCAGATTGAAAAAATCTAATCCGAAATCGATCCGACCCAAAAGGGTCGAACACTCGATTTCACCGGGTCATAAATAATTGGACGTGAAAATCAGGAGGTATTTCCCTTTCCATTCCAATCAAAACCAGAATTCTCAATGACTCTAGCTGAGAAAAAAAATCATCCATCTTATTTTTAACGAAACAAAATAAATTTTCCTATAAAAAATAAAAAAAAAGGGCTCAGAATATGTATCAAGCCAAGCAAAACTTTTATCATGAACATGAAGCATGCCAATTTGCATCATGGCATGAAAAGGAGAGGAGCTTGGATTTATGATTCCTGGGGGTCATAAATAATGAAGCATATACATACGCATCGCACGAAGAAGAGTTGTGCAAGTCTCTTAAAATGATGTCAACTAAGCAAGAACTTTAATTAAACCTGGTAAATAATTCCAATTCAATTCAGGAGAGCATTCGCTTGATGTGCGTATTTTGTTTAATTGGTTAAGCATCTATTATTGGCATAATATATAATAACAATTAGCTTAACACTTGATTTTAGACAAGTTTAATAATTAATACTTAATTAACGCAAGCCATAATTAACGTTCATCTCCTCATCTTTGCAGTCTCGAATGGGCGTCAAATCGATCGCCATTAATTCGATCCATCAACGTTGAAACTTTGGCCTTGTGGATTTAAATATCTTTATTGTTCATTAGGAGACTTTTTGTGCACCATGCATGCATCAGGGTGCACATTTGATAGCATGAAGCATCTAATAGACACTAATTACGTACGTCAACGTCGACATGTTTAATTCTTACGTGTATTGCTTGCTCAACTTATTGATTTCAAAAGTCGTCTTAATTCCACCAGATTATTAAAAAAATGATTAGCACATCTCACATGCCATCTGCAAATGAAAAGACAATTCGACGGTTTAAGTTTCCATGAATATTATCTGTAAATTAATGAATTTACGATAAGGAAGATGACGCATGACAAATTTCAATTGACTTATTTTGTCGGCTTAATTGATCACATAATTTGAAGATATGGATAATCTCTATTTTAGTTAAATCTATTAAGCTAATGAGCGTATATGTGATAACATTTTAATTTACTAGTCAGATTAATGACAACATTGATCGGATTCGTGGAACAAATAGGTATGAATACGATGATACAAAGTATAATATCTGTAGCTAGGTACCATTTTTTCTGAAGCAATCAACAAAATCATCTAAATGTCGTCTTTAATTAAGCTGATAATTAGATTCGATAATGACAGATACCTTGCATATTAATCAACGCTCGCATCAATATGACATTACAGTAAGCAAGATTGCCAAATTCTCCTAATAGATATTGGTGAGAGAGTATTAGGCGTCAGCTTAATTAGTCTCTCCTTCATAATTCTTTTTTGTTTATGTTACAACACAACTTGTCCCAGAGGTAATTACGGTACGGTGAATTTAATTAGGTGTCAAACTAAACCCGGAATGTAAATGTAACACATCGAAAATCTCATAAATTTTAAAATTTTTAAATGTTAGTTGAGTCGGACTATCAGACGCTCGAAATCAAAACGGACCTCTGCTATCACGACGATCTCAATCGGCTCTACCAGATGGCCGAAATACTTTCGATCGTCCGGAAGCGTAACAGGCGAAATGTTGGAGATCCGTTTTGATCTAGTTTTCTTCACCATTATACTATCATAATGAAGGGGGATACACAACCCCTCCATCATGATATCTGAGCTTTCAAAGGTCGTGAAACCCTCATGGGTGACCATAAAAGCTCCTTTTTCTTTGGTAACGTTCCTTTTTCTTCGTCTCATCTTTTCTTCATCTTGTTGATTCTTATCGATTCGTTCTCTCTCCATCGGACTCTGCCAGAGGACTGATCCGGCAGGTCCTTCCAAGCACATGCGACGCAAAGGAGCAAGTTGGAAGAAGATGGCATGATTAGAGCTCGATCTGACGAAGTAGTAAACAGAAATTGACAAAAAAAGTGTGTTTTCTTGAGATATGGGACATTGGGTGATTTCTAGAAGAATATGCATGCCTCAAGGACGGGGTTAAGATTTGATTTAAATGCTTAGATGGTAATGATTATGTTTTAGGACTTCCGGAAGTCATTTGATGTGCTCTTTGTCTAATTTATGATTCTAATAGTGAGTTAGAGATTTGATCTTATGCTATGTACAATTTATTGATTTACGGTAACTTCTATGCTTATTACATGACATAAATAAATATTATTCTATTCCATAGATATGACAATTTCTTCTACAAAAGATGGTGATGTAAATTTCTAAGATTTGTATATACTAGGATGCATGAGAAAACGTAGGACTATGGATCTATATTCATGTGAATGTTCTCGATCTAAATGAAATGTCTTATGATTCGGCCTCTATCTCGTGTCATATGTTAGGAATGTTGGATCCATGTATTGATTAAAATTGCTTGAAAAACTAAGGACATCCATAATGACTTGTGACTCTGTCTATTTGAAACGTACGATCGAACAATTATTGGATCGGGCATCCAAAACTGGATCGGACGACCAATCTGGACAAGAACAAAAGTTCAAAACTTTTTCGGATGATCGAATCGAAAAAAATATCGAGACATAAAAATGACGACGATAATCATTTGGTCGACCAAAACTATTTAGGATGATCTATCTAACTATTCTCGCTAGAAAAGGGTCCAACAATCGACGGAGAACCATCTTCGTCGATAGAGAATTATGGACCTAGTTCTAGCGGAGGACCAGTCAAGTTTCGGACGACCGAACATCGAACCTCCTTATGCAATAATGGATGACCGAACATCTTTCGATCGACCGATTCATATGCAACTTTGAACGACCAAAGAATGAACTCAGAACAGATGATCGAACTATTTTTTATCGACTCACGAGTACATGTGATCAAACAAACGTCCAATCTTTTTTCAGACGACTGCTCGATCTTTCGGGCGTTCGATTTGTGGACATAGGAAATGTGACCCTAATTAAACCTATGATTTGACAAGCCTTGTTCACCTAATTGATATATACCTACATGAACTTTAAGATGATCAAGAGCCACATTTCCTACGGTTTTGATTCAGATCCAAATGATCAAAAGATAGGTTCATGATTAATAAGATAAAAGTTGAGGATCAACATTGCCTCCCTAGATGGGATTTTACGACAGCCTTGTGTGAGGCACTCCACCTAGAAATGTTATTGCTTTGAGCAAGGTCATCTTGCCTGACGGAGCACCTGCCATGACACTGATCCTCCACTGGTCCATCATGATCTAGATACACACTTGTGTGCTTGCTATGGTATTCCTTAAAAGTGGAGAACTTTTTTATCACATGGATAAGATGGAATGAAATAAATGACTAAACATGAATGAAATGACTTTGTCATTAGGAATATGAACATGAATAATGAATATGAACATGAATAATGAATATGAACAAGAAATATGAACATGAAATGAAAAAGATATGGAACCATGATCTCTTACGATTTATCTTTATACTTCTTTTTATGATTGTTTCATGCTTATTCTGATAAAATTTTCTTATGACTTATATGAATTCACACTTAGCTTTATGCTAAAAATTAAACTTGATTTCTTATGTATCTTCACATGTACATAAGAAAATTGCGCATGGGTTGATATGTGCGCGATTATTGTAGCTCGGGTGGCGTGTGCACATACTTATTTAGAGTTATGTTGAGTCATTTTATATTTTGAAATTATATATGAGACTTATTGAGTTGTACATGGTATGAACACTTATATGCCTATGACTTATGTTCAAATTATATATGTGCTGTACTTTCATTTTATTAGCTTAGGTATCTTTTTATTTAATTATTGTAACATTTTATTTTTAAGTCTTTTACTTACAAATTTGGGTCAATAAAAAAGTCAAAATAGGACTGAAAAAAATAACACACGAGAGGAGATTTCGTGACGGAGTCAAATTTCAGGATGTTTGAAAATCGTATATTGATTTTGATTGAGGATAATTACTTTTATTATGTGATTGGTTGTAGATATTTAGTAAAGATTCCGAACTGCATTGTTTATTTGAACTTAATAAAATAAAACGAAAATGATTGATTAAAAATAATGAATATTACTTTATAACAAGCATAACATGAATGAAACTTTTATTCTTTATTTGTATATGTATTATAATTTCTTTTTTATAAATTAATTAAATATATAATATTAAATCAACCATTAATATTATTATTTTGTATTGTTAGTTTTTAATAGAATTGATGATTTTTTTTTTGTTTGGACATGGGATTCCCAACTCCAGTTGGTGAGTTTTTATTTGAAAAAGTTAAATTCGGTAGTTGGCTTCCCAGTAAGTGCAATTTTGGACCAAACAAAATAGTTTAATGAGCCATATCAAACAAAATCTTAGAAATTAATTGCCTAGCTAGCCCTATAGACCTTAAGAACTCGATTCTAGATAATTGATATCAATACTTAATAAGTCCTCTAATTAACTAATCTTTAACGTTTGTGAATGCTTTCTAATTAAGCAACATTTAGCCTGACGTCGCAAGCCTCCCTTATATAAAACTATAAGACATATTCATGGTCAGATTATATGATTTTTCCTGACATTGAATTAATTGAATCGAATGTAAAAAGTAATACGTTGGGGGTTTAAATTTCAAGAGTCGAACTTCTTCGAATTCCGTTAGTCAAATGATGATAAAAAAAAATTAAAGGCAATTATGCTTCTTGCTGAAAGTTGATGGAAGGTCATTAATTCATTACTATATTTATTTTTTATAATATATATTATATCCAAATTCTTATGGCTAGGGTTAATAAGAAAAATTATCGTACTAACCTATTTATGGAGATATCTTTAATTATGCATGCATTCTAGATCCATGTAGTTGGTGTCGTTTAGCCCACAATAATCGATCGAAGTAAATGCATCATACCTTTGAGCCAAAACTTTAGGCTTTTTCGAGAAATGGAATCCGACTAAAATGCGGTTAATAAATGTGATGCGCAGGGCAGTCGTCCTTCATGCACGAATTCATTGTTACTTCGCTTTCATGCATGGCATTGGTTCCAGCAAACCAAACGACCACGTGATTATACAATACGTACACGCATTAATTCTCTCTCCCCATCTCCTCTGCCCCTCTTTCCATATATATGTATAGAAAAATTACACCATTAATCCTCGATTTTGAATCAATTTTTAATCGGTCTTTAATTTTAATTTATAAGTAGAACGTTCATCATCTTTGATTTTTTTATACAATTAGTCATTTTGATCGATAATAGTGGATTTCCTAATTGTCTTGCGTATGTGACCGTCACGTAAGTCGCTACGCGCGAGGAGCAAAAGAGGGGCTGACGCCCTCCTCTATCAGCACGCATGAGAAGCAAAAGGGGGGCCCGCACCCCCCCTGCGAGTTCATCAGTGCTCCTATCATTTTTATTTTTTATTAATTTTTATAATATTTTTTATTTTTATATTATTTTATTATACCATGTCAACCAGTTAAATTTTTTTATTATATTTTATTATGCTACGTCAGTAAGGTAGTCAGGAGACTGCCTATTACTGGTCAAGTGGACGAATCGTGCAATAAAATCAAAGTTGTGGGACGTTTTAGTAACAAATAAAAATTGAGGGACCGTTTAAAAATCGACTCAAAGTTGAAGGATGATCTGTGTAATTTGTCCGATTTAATAGAGCTAAATGATATGCATGACTTGAATGACATGGATGAAAGAGAAATGACTCACGTGACGACCATGTACGCAAGGTAATCGAAAAATTCACTATCACCGATCAAGTGGACTAATCGTGTAAGAAAATAATAGATGATGGACGTTCTAGTTACAAATTAAAATTGAGGAACCGATTAGAAATCGACTCAAAGTTGAGAACTACTCGTGTAATTTACACACACACACATATATATATATATATATATATATATATATATATATATATGATAGAGAGGGATTTATGTGAAGTCGTTTACACATATCTCTCTTTATTATTTTTATATCTTTCTTCATGAAAAATATGATTTAAATCATCAATGATAATTATATTAATTATTTTTAAAATTTTACAAATTTATGTAAATTATTATCCTTCATATAATAGATATAATCATGTTTTATAACTTTTTTACATTATAAAATTATTTTTTGTTATTATCAACAACTACGTTAAATCCTATATATATAACACACCAAACACAAGGAAGGGTAACAATTTTGAGCTTCTAGTAATTTTAGGAAAAAAAAAACAACGGCATTCATATACAACAATTATGGTCAACTCATTCTAAGAATAATAAAAAGGTATAGAATTTGGTTCTTAATAGATTTTTCTGTACTGTATCGTTTTAGTTTATGTTGCAGAGAAGTTGACATCTATGCTTCACAATTAGCTTCAAATGCAGTATTTTATGTTCTGCCGCTTAAGCGGTGGATCTGTTCATAGTGAATTTTCTTCTAGTGGAAACCAATAATCTTATGTTAGGGGGGCAATTGGATTAACATAAATAATATGGAAAATCTAATTAAATCCAAGTTGGTAAACATGTGAAATTGTCGGTGAAAATTGTTCTTTTCATATGACTATTTGAAGCAAACTACATTAAATTATATAGATATTTCTTTCTCCTAAATATTTCTTCAAAGAGACAACTAGCTAGCTAGAGGTGATGCTTTTAACATTTTGTACAAGATAAATATTTCTTCACCCATCATTTTTTATCCTTTATTGATTCCTAAATTTTACACCACACATTTAATCATAATTCATAAATTAAAGGAAAATTATGATGAATTATTCCAGACTTAACCAAACTTATTACGTAATCATAAGATAAATTAATAC
This sequence comes from Pontederia crassipes, assembly GCA_030549335.1. Classification (NCBI taxonomy): domain Eukaryota; kingdom Viridiplantae; phylum Streptophyta; class Magnoliopsida; order Commelinales; family Pontederiaceae; genus Pontederia; species Pontederia crassipes. Next base: position 56,233,077 of record CM060196.1, on the reverse strand, counting down.
ACATTATCTGAATTACCAGACGGTAAAAAGTAATTAATCTCTATATATACTGATCGCTTTTAATTAACAGCATCATTTCAGCCAACAACGTGCATTTGTCACTCTTTTTTCAATTCAAAATTCTAGGTTCTTAATTATCAGATTATACATTTATTTATTTATTTATTAAGTTGACACCTTATTATTAAGTATATATAAACCGAAAATAGTAACGTGCATCGGCATGCGGAGGGGGGAAGGGATGAATTTAAAGTTGGCACGTGGATGGCCGGAGGACCTGCATCGAACCGCGATTGGCGTCCATTGACCCCGACCAACGCCGGGTCAACTCGACTTGTGCCCCTCCAAACCGGTCCGCCCCGGAATCCAAGGCGTGTTCTTGTGCGCTGTGCATGGGGGACCTCCAATTCCATAAATGTCCCCCACCCCCCTATTAATGTTGAATGAATTGAGATCAACTCTCATGAGCAGAGCAGAGCAGAGAGTTACATTTTGTTCCGAGTGCACATGACATGCACGTTAAAATTGTAATAACATCATAAAGTCAATTATTTTATTTCTCTATTAGTAGCTACTTTAGTCCAATTAATTAGTTTGCTTTTGCTAACACATCTCGTTTTTCTTTTCGTCCCAAGTTTATGAAATGCTAGCAATTGAATAATTGGAAGTAGGAGTAAAAGAGCGATAAAAATGTATTCTTTTTAATAAAAATGATAATTTTAAAAATAAAAAATGGAGCTACTAGATCTCAGCGAATCAACTGAGACATACCTCTGTTAGTAGGTTGTGTCAATCAATCTTAACACATCTCTAATTAAGAGTAAAAGTGGATAAATTTTTTAAATAAAAATTATTCTAAAATTTCTTTTAGAAGAAAAAAATTGATCCAAATAGTACCGGTCTTTTTGGATCAAGATCATAGTTAAAAAAAAAACAATATGTTTAAAAATATTTTAAACATTATATATTTAAAAGAAATAAAATCTATCTCTGAATTTAACTTTTCAATCTGAATTTATCAAAATAAGATACTATCAGATAATATTATATTGTAACTAATTTTATAAAAAACTATATTAAAATAAATTAAAAGCTTGACAATATTCAGATTCAACTACATACTAATAATTTAAGTCAATAATTATTTTAACTTCATGAGTATTTTAATATTCTTTAAAAAATAAATTTAGCTTGAGTTTTTCGATTAAGAGCTCTAATTTAAATCGATGATTTTATATGTTTCAAAAAATAACCTAATTTATTATCGAGGCCTAGTTTTTTAAATTTTTTAGTAAATTTGTCAGATTGGTTAGATTCTCTTAGGTGGATATATTTTTACCTACACCATTATCTCTAATCATATAAAATCAATTTCACGATCTTAAGAAGAACAAGCACTACAAGAAAAAGATGTTTTTTCGACGAAAAATTTTCGTCGAGCGAAAATCCGTCATAATTTGCGACGGATTATCTTTCGTCAAAATTTTCGACGATTCAAACCGTGAAAACTTTTCCCACAGCTCGGACCGTGAAAAACTTTTCTCACGACTTTTGCCACGGCTCAGACTGTGAGAAACTTTTCTCATGACTTTTGCCACGGCTCAGATCGTGAGAAAATTTTCTCAAGGCTTGGACCGTGAAAATTTCATACGGCTTCGACCGTAAAAAGATTTTCCACGACCTAAACCGTCGCAAAATTCAATTATACTCCCACCTATATTTCCCGCTACATTTTTTGCTCACTCCATATATATCTCTCCCTCTCCCCGCTCTCTTTCTCACGTCTCTCTCTCCCTCCTCTCTCTTTCTAACCTTCTCCCCTCTCTCTCTCCATCGCAGGCGGGCGGCGGATCTGACTGTGCGGTTTTGAATTTTTTTTATTTTCAAAAATGAACTTACGACGGTCGAAGCCATGAGAAATTCCTGCGGCTTCGGCCATGGAAAAACTTTTTCATGACTCCAACCATGGGGAGTTCCCATGGCTCAGGCCGTGGAAAGTTTTTCCACGGCTCTAACCAGCCGTGGGAAATTTCCCACGGTTGGAGCCGTGGGAACTTCCCACGGCTTGGGCTACGGAGCCATAGGAAAGTTACCCCGGTTCCGGCTGTGGGGAATGTGTTTTCCATAGCTCCAGCCGTTGGAACTTTTTACGATGAGCATTTTTACGGCGGATCATTTTCGTCGGAAAATCTGTCGCAAAGTGTAGTTTTCAACAGATTTTTCTCATTTTACGACCGCTGGAACTATCGAAAAAAGCATTTTTCTTATAGTGAAGTGACTTATCCTAGTAATGATCGATATATTTTTTAATTAATTATAAATTAGGAACCGAAAACATCATTAAACCTTCTAACATTAAGAATTTTAGGTTTGATTGACATATGTATGATATATTAAATGATCTATTATATTACAACTATTTAATTCAAGATTAACAATCTCTTAATTTTTATGTAATGAAAGATGATAGAAAAAATTGTATACCTAGGACTCTTTGACATGCACTTCAAACATCTTCATTAGATCTTTTGTTGAAGCAATCGAAAATAAAAAAACTCTTTTGTATTTATTAGGCGAATATAATGCATTGCAACACTTAATGCACACAAGCAATTTTACAGCTTAAACTATTATGAGACTTAATCGTAAAATGAATAATTTGAATCTATCGATACGAGCTGCACAATGAGATGCAGTACATTAATTAGGAAGTATATACTGTTTTCATTCTCCAAATATCTTTTATTGACATTGTTTTCCTTTTTTTTATTTTGAGTGTAATACTATGCATGTATATATACACACACATATATGTATGTATGCATAGATAAAATTTTCAAATAAAAGTTTATTGATCGTTTGAACCAAAACCTTACGTCTCCCTGTGTAAAGTCCTCATCCTCTATTAATCTTTTTTTCCATATTCACGATTAGGGTTTGAAGAATGAGAACTAGAAAAATAAGGAGGAAGAAAGAGAAAGAGGCAAGATCAAAATATGTAAAAGTGATCCATCATCTTTCTCCCTTCTCAATGGATTGTAGCATTTGGATTGAGAGTTTTAAGAACACCCTAACTTTTTATAGAAATTGTGATTGAGAATGCATATGCTAAGATTCATTAGATTTGATTAATGTTCATGCTCAAATCTGGATATTTATAGATTCACATTCTAGATCTATGCTTTTATATCTATTTCAGGAATACAACCCTAGTTCTATATAAAGATTATGTTGATGAGCATTCAATTATATACCATGTACCTAAAATTGTGAAATAAAAAAATAAAAAAGGAAAAAAATGAGAATCTATGATGAAAGTGAAGGGCTTGGACCGTTAGGGTTTTGTACAGACCTTTATATATGAGAATTGGTGTTTTGTCGCGATGTACTTTCTTTTTCTCATAGTAAATTTCTTCTGCCGATAGACTCTTTTGCTTATGGATGTTTCTCTTTTATTCACACTGATCAAAAGAATTTTACCATGTTAAATCTATATGTTTATTTTCTCTCTATTTTGTCTTCTTCGTTTACTTAGTTATTCATTGACCATCGGTGTTGTATTCACAATAGATTAAAATTGCATGTTTTGTAATATATTTTGTGATGGCTAAAAGTGTATAAATCATGCCTTCGATGTCTATGATGTTTAATATTATTTCCCCAAAATTTTGATCTCAAAATCATGTATTTTTGGAATGGAAATAGGGTTCAACATGGTTAATAGACCATTATAAATGTGTCTTGATAATCAAGTTACAATAAGGTTGGTGGTCAGTTGATGATAAATAAATTTTATGCATACTATCATATGTTTAGTAGTGTATTTGATATAAGTTTTTATAGTTTGTTGTACTCATTTTGGTTGTTAATGATAAATTTTTACTAGTGTAAATGAAATTCTTGTATCATATCTTGTAATATCAATAGACTGTAGTTCTAATATGAACTAGTTCCAATTTACTCCAATTCTTATGTTCCATTGAATTCCTTTTTAGATGATATGCTAAAGTATGCCATCTAATGGCAAGTGGGTGCAGAAAGACTCTAGAGTGGACAAGATTACAAAAAAAAGACAACTATCAAGCGACTCTAAAATTAAAAAGGTGGGCAAATGTTAGGAGAGCCATGACATGAATTAAACCCTATAGATAAAATAAAGAAGGAATGAACATTTGAATGAGGGAAACCATTTTTGGATGCAGAATTACTTCTTCCTCTAACGGATGAAGTGTATGGGAGAAGAAAGAGTCATAGTTTTAATTTATATTTTATCTTAAATTGTTTTGATTTGTATTTTTATACTCTTTATATTTTATTATGTTTGTTATGGAGATAATGGATTCGAAGTCATTATTGTTCTAGTTAAGGCTGGGAATGATGAGGGTTTAATTTTTTGTCATCTCTAATTTTGAAGTTATATCCTTTAGTGTCCTTATTTTAATATAGTAATGTATTATTAAATTGACCCATCAATCAAGATGAAAAGTTTTGTATAAGTTAATAAAAAAATATGAACAAAAAAGTAGTGTGTTAATAAAAGATAGAAGTTCCATATAAATTAAACATAAAATGTATTCATGTACCAAATAGAGTTTCTTAATGGGAAAAAGGTTTGGAGAAAAATTTAAAAAATAATTTACAAGAGAATGCGATCGCATTCGAACATTACCACTTCGCAAGTCACCAAATCCTCACCAAATTAATTTCAGAGTATTTATAACCTAATCGACGAAGAGGTTATTGTGATGTGCCAACTTATCCATAACTAATTTTAGGTTTTAATTGTTTTTTTTTAATTTTTAAAATTTTCTGCAAATAAAAAAGTTAAACTAGTTAGGATCGCATGAGCATCGTCGCAGCACACCGACTCAACACTATTACTGACCTGGCCCTGTGAAAATCAAACATAGAGGAGACATTTCTCCCATAAGCTTTACAACATAGTGGGGAGCCAATAACAATATACAATGCATAATTCAATTAGAATAAATCAAAAAATGATTAGATCATACCATAAGAGTCATCATAAAGATACCATGAGCAAAGGATAAGCAATAGATAACATGGCGCGATATAATTTCATGAAACATGATGAACTTGAAATTAATAACTTGCTTGATAGTCATGGCATTTGATATGGTAACATGCTTGATAATTGTGATAACATGTGATATCAATAACTTAATTCAACATTGATATTTCTTTACTTGACAATGCTTCATTATCTTGTAACCTGTTTAGCAATCAAGCGACTTTGAGGTGCCTTTAAATCCTTCATCCTTTACATATCATAGGATGAGTCATTATTCACTTATGGGGTATGCCAAGTGAACCGATACAGCCGCGTGTGAATCAATGGTTAATCAAGTTATGAGCAAGGGAGTGACCCTTATCATAGAGGCATTTGACATAGGTTGACGATTCAGTGATTATTTTTCATCTTATCTTATTAGTCACTTTAGCATCTTGTGCTTCAATGTTCAATGTCAAGATGAAATCAATGTGATGGTAACATAAAAGTTCTCATTGTAGATCAGTATATAATCTGATCAAGTCAAAGTTATGTCATAAAGATCGGAAAGTTTCATATAATAATCACAATCAACGGAAGAGAGATAATGGAGCATTTTGTAGTTCGATGGTTCGATAACGAGGTAAATAAACTTGATAGATCTTATATCGGATTAGGACATCATGGGTTCATAATTAGATAAAAAAATTATGTTAAGCTTGAACTTGATCAGGAATAGATTCGGATTAGATTTACATATCAAAATCAAGAGAAGAAAATGGGTCTCAAATGTTATGACTCGAATGGGATACAAGGTGGCCCAAGCCAAGCTCATGACACGAACTCGGGCTGAATATGAAAACTACTCGGGCCGAATTGGGGGGAAATGTCGCGCAGTCGTCGGGGTCGACGCGGAACTAACCCGGGCCGGGCTTAATGGAACCGGGTCGGGTCCTAAAATGTTGAGAGGGCTGCAATTTCGTTGTCCTCTAACCCGGGCCAAGTTCGAAGGTGACCGGGCCGAGTTTTGCAGATGCAGATCGAGCAAACATGAAAAATTGTATGAACTCGGGTCAGGTTCATACCAATCAGGGTTGGGTTACATATTTCACAAAATGCAGATACTTAATCTACTACTAACTAACATATAAAACGATACTATAGTTATTTGGGGCCTTGAGCATGATTATGCTTATATGATTTATGCAAAAAAGATCAATCAACTGGATCCTAAAAGCAAATCTAACAATGACTAAATCATAGAATCCTATAATGAAATTAATATGATGTAGAGCATGGCAACGAAAGCAAATCAGATCAATAATCATGGACATGCATCTATTCGATCATTCTTGACACTCATGGGTCGTTTTTCTTATATAACATGCACTGATCTTGGATGAAAATAAGTAAAATGGACAGATCTATTCTAAAGGATTATGCAAGGTGATTTTTGAAATCATCCACCTAAATTCGATTGTTTCCTTGCTTTGATTTGTTGAGATCGCTAGCGACCACATCCTTCGCGTCCTCTCTACGCCCTCCTCCTCTAGTCGGTCACCACCTGTAGGCCATCAGGATTCTAGCAGATGTGTGGAAGATCAGCAAAAAATCAAGGAGAGCGTAAGAGAATCGAAAACTACGATTTGTTCCTTACGAGGTGCTGAAATTCGGATGTTCCAACCTCTTTGGTTTGTGCATGAGATGGGGGTTTCTAAACGAAATCAATTCTGCTGTAAGGGAGGTTTAGAGGAGATCCAAACCAATTATTGCCATTAATTTTTGTTATCTCCATTTTTATTCCCTTATTAATCTTTTTTATTCCCCCTTAATTGTTGTCGTTTGGATTTCCATGATATCAGGGATTTCGATCCTGATTATGCTAGTTGGTCGTTTCATATTTATTTTTTTATTACTTTTTAAAGTTGTTACAATATCCAAACTAGATTTTGGATAAATTTGATTCCAACTCGAATTCTGCTCAAAAATAAAATTGAACAAAACTCACCTCGAGTTTGTACAAACTCGGACAAAATTTAATACAATTAGTCAAATTGATGGATGGCTTTAATTTTTCAAACAACATTCACAAGAATGTGGCCCCATAATCAACTCAGAATCCTAGAAGACCATCATACCTATAAATACTAATGTACCATGAATTCAATGGACATGCAATATTATAGTTTAGAACCCCAACTGCATTGATAATAAGAAAATAATTTCTATTGTGCGCTAGTGTAAATCAATCGAGAATTGAAGAATCAAATATTTTGATGATGATTTTTAACATAGTTTTGGTCAAAGGCTCATTCCAAAGACATTGTCTACTACCTAGGAGTTTTATTTGTTATTTTCATCATTTTATTATAATTAGTTGTGTACGGAGTAGTTTCGTTATTTGGAAAAGACTAAAATTAAACTCCATTTTTCTCTTAATTTGTTTTGCAATTAGAACTTTATGGATTGATGTATGACATTTTCTTAATGCTTTTATCATAATTGGATAGATTTACATTTTTATTATTAGTTATTTAGCAGTAATTACAAGTGAATCTTGTTGCATGATAACTGATAAAAAAAACTTGTCAAAATTAATTAAATACAGAATCAAGCTAAGCTTGATCAACTCAGGCTAGGTACTCTGTCAACTTGAGTTGTGCCTTGCGGACCTGAGCTGGGTTCGTTCAGCAGAAGTATAACAAGGTAGAATCCATGTTGAGTTTTTTTTGTGTTGTAGTCTCATCTATTTTTAGACCATTAATAGAAATTTTAACTAATAAACTTGTTTAATAATTAATCACATATATTTGCACAAATAAAAGCATCACAGTTAAGGTATATCGAAGTTGACTTGTTTAGGTGCTTTTATCTATTCTTAATTTAGGATAACTAGATTGTCTTAACTGTAATTAATACTTTTGGTGATCTTTTTTTATTAATTAAGAGATGATGATGAGATTAAAGATCTTATCTTAATTTTCTCTCTCATTAATTAAGGGTTAAAAATTTGAGGTTGACATCATCTTCATCTTATTTTAATTTCATTTTAAAATCATAATATTTTTTAATTAAATTAATTGACTAAGGTGAGAAGACAAAAAAGTCACTAGTCCTTGTGGAATAGAGAACTTTTGTCCTTTGTTACTTGATTAGATCTATTATAGTTGTTAGAGTACTTGTGTTTACAATTTTTGCATCAACCGTTTAGGTGATAAGGAGTATTTTCTTTTAAACAATGTTTAGAGCTCAATTATGTGTATGTCAAAAAGTTTTACCAAAAAGCAAAATATACTATGCATATTGTAGTAGCACAATCAATTATTGTGTAATAAAAAGACAGTTTTATGGTAAATTAATTTACCTGTATTTTATGTAACATCAACATATTGTAATGTAATACTTTTATCCTTTAACTGAAATCGCATGCTCATCATATTCAGACATAAGGGGTGATTTCACTTACTCAGGGCACTTGAAAACTAGTGACAAAGGTAATGGAAAATTGCATTTTGTGGTGAGGTAGCTATTTTTTCCTCTTAAGACTAAGTAAATTCCAAGAATGATCATCCAACTTAGTGAGTATTCATAAAATAATCACTCAACTTAGATTATTAATTTGTTGATCATCAAACTTTAGAAATCATGCAGTTGTGCTCATCGCAATCGGCTATCATCCATTTTTTTAGTAGATTGCTTACGTGGATGTTTTCATGGTACAATGACAAAGTCATGAATTTTTGTCATGGATGCACAAATATAAGTTTATAAATGTACTAAAAATATTCAAGATGGTAACCATATGAAATAACTTTTATAAACTATTTTTTATGTATTTACTAATTAAAAATTCAAGTAGTGTTAAAATAAAGAAATAAAAATATAAATGAAATATATTAATACTAAAGCATTCATGAAATATATGTCATAATTAAATACATAAGTAATATTATTAAATTAACATATCTAACAATTGTAATTAAAATTAAGTGGTAATTGTTTAATTGGAATTAATTTTACTTTTTATTATAATAATATAAGTTTATAACTATGTTAAAATATTTTAAATGAGAAGCCATTATGAAACTATGTCTATATATTATGGTTGATGGCTAATTAGAAAAAAAATTAGCATGTTGAAATAAATAAAGAATAATTTAAATATATTAATGGTAGAAGAATTCAAGAAATATGTGGCACAATAAAATAACACAAATAATATTATTGAATTAACATATCTAACAACTTAGACCAAAATTTATTTAAAGTTAAATTTAACTTTTAGAATTATATACTAAGAAAATTAAAATATAAGGAAATTGTAATAAAACTAAAACATATAACAAAATTTTATATGAGTTCAAGCGAGATAAAATAAAAAATAAAAATGTAATTCTGAAGTTTATGATTGAATTCTAATAATATTTTAATGTCACACCACGATAATATTTTCTCTCTTCATAGCATCATATTTTAAAAAAAATTAAAAATACTACATTTATAAAGAAAGGAGTCCCGCCTTTCGCTGGCAACAAAAGGGAGAGAGGGATAACTAATGGTAGTTGGCTCAGGTAGTCACAAGCGTTCTTGGTGCTAGTAGGCTTAGTTTCGAATCTTGGTACAATCATCTTGATCAGGGAATAAATCATTACTGCTTTATCTTTTTGATTTCGAATTAGTTGAGTGCTAATAGCCTCGAATATCGGAGGCCTCCTATAGACTCGGGCTGATATCCCAAAAAACAAAGGGGCCAGAGAGGTGATAAGGGGTGATAGCCCCTTTTACGAGGCTAATGTCCTTTTTATTAATTTGAAATTTTATCGGAGAGAAAATATTGATACACCATTATTTTTTATTTTGTTAAGTCATTAAAAAAATGAATGACCCTTCTAAAAAGTTTTTATTCTTTAGTATTTTATTTTATGTATTTTTATCAGTTTATTTTTTTAATTATCACCATTATTCAAGCTTCTGAATGATAAAATTAACTTTGAATGGAAGACATAAAAATGTTATTATGGCATTTTTAATATTTAAAATCTAATATGAAAGGGGGAGAAAATATTAATGTAATGTCACGTAGATATTCATGTACGTAATCCATCGGTTGATAGCTAATCCCATTGACTTGCTACTAAAAAGTTGTTTTTGAAATATTTCTTGAGTTATTTGATAAAATTTACTCCATGAAAAGTATATCCACTGGTCATTTACAAAATTTACTCGTGAGTTATTTGATAAAATTATGATGTCTTTGTAGCTGTCCATCTTAGTGTTTAACTCTCTTTGATTCAACTACTAATGGATTAAGTTTCTACAAAACATGATTTAAAATAAAAATTCAGAGATGTTACCGGTGTGGCAGACATTTTATGGTTCTAGAATTCGATTAACAAAAAGAAAATTATATATAACATTCAGAAATTGAGCTATTGCACATTGGCTATTGTAAATTAATCATCAAATAAAGGACTAAACAAAACACTATTGTTTTGATCATATTTTGGTATAAAAGCCACAATATTAATTTGAAAATTTCTTTAATATTGATACTCCAATAAGAGACTGAATTATTTTTTTTCACTTTGTTCAATAATGAAACCAGGGTTGCACCCATAAGTAATTGGCGCACAATTATTTTTCCCCAATGGTCTCGATTTTTTGAGGTCAAGATACTAGTTAAAAGAATAATATTTTGTAAAAGAATTATAAGCTCTAAATTAATCATATTGAATGTTAACGTTTAAAATAAAAATGTAAAATTGAACTTTTTCATCTAACTACGTCAAAGTAAACATTATAATTCAATATATTCTAATTGATTTCATATTCAACTTCATTAAAATAGGTTAATTATTTGATAATGTTCAAGTTCAACTATATATAATAATTATAATGAATGTGAACAAAATTGAAAGAGAAAAACTATGAAATATTATTTGGAAATAAAATTAATATGTTAGTTATAATATTTTTTAAGAAAATATTTGATTTCATCATATTTATCTGTTTTTTTTTTGTTAGAGGTTTTAATTTAAACGAGTGATTTTTATATATTTCATTCATTAACTGTAATCCGAATTTTTTTTATCATTTTGCAACGATTTTTCAGAGTTGTATATATATATTAAAAGGAAAGAAGTCTTAGTTTAAAGTCTATATGTGATAAATAACATATTATATAAAATAAGTAATAAAAATATTACTATTGTTATTGTAGTCTCACATTTAAAATTTGCAACATGAAAAGAGAGTTGTAAGAATATAAGACAGGAAGGATTTATAATTTTAATAGCTGCTTATTAATCTTTAATCAATGAATATCATATTAAAAGGACAAGAATATTTACTCGTGTGTACGCGTACGTGTGTACGCGTGCGTGTGTGCGTGTGTGCGTGTACGTGTGTGTTTTCGTGTGCGTGTTAATAATATTTGTTAGAGTAGTTATACGATATATATTTTTTCAAAATTTGTTATCAAATATTTAGTACTTTACTATAATATCATCATGATATCTAGAAGTTAGTTATGAAAATTTATAATTTTATCTATTTATATTTTTAAACTCAATATTTATAGTTATAAATAAAGGGCACTTTCAAATTCAGTAATATACATGACCCCTAAAAGAGCAAATGTGAATATTTGCGTATAGGCCTGTATGTGTTATAAAAAATAATATATATATATATATATATATATATATTTCTCTGTATCAGGTAAAAATATTAATGTTGTAACTTATAAAGAAAATTTGAAATGGTAATATTTACATTGAGAATTAATAAAAAAATCATGAAGATTTTAATGATAATATTATAATACTAGCTATTATTTTAAATTAACATTAATAAAAATAATAGTATAGTAAACTTTATAATGTCAATAAGTATCACATAATTTAATGTTAACTTATTTGTTGAAGTTAACACATATATAAGTAATTTATATTCATATTTTTATATCCATACAAAAAGAAATGTGGAAGATGCCAAGTATTTTCTCTTACTAATCTATCTATCATTAAATTGATTTGTTAATAAGAAATTGTAAAAAATATTAGTTATGACAGATAATAGTAAATCAAATAATTCATAGTCATGATTAATATACATTGTAACACTATTTTAACTATAGTTAATAATATTATATATATATATATATATATATATATATTACACCTATACATAGATAGAAAAAGAAAGTGTCATGTGTCGAATTGTCTTGAAGCCATGCATTATTCAAATTATCTTTTTAACATAAAAACTAATATATATCAATTATGAGAGTTAATAATATATAAAATAAATTATATCAATATTAGGTATCACAAGAATATTTGTTCTTTATTCATTTATACTATAATATTTTAAAATGTGATCTCAAATAATTATTACTTTACTATAATATCATTATAATATTTAAAAGTTAACTATGAAAATATATAATATTTTTATTCATATGTTTTACTTAATATTTATAGCTATAAATATAGGAAACTTCCAAATTCAGTAGTATACTCGATTCCTTTTTAATACGCAGGAGCTCATACGGATATTTGAGTATAGATTTATATAACTATAATGTCTATGAAACTAAAAATATCTCAGGACAAAATAAATGATATTTTTAGATATAACTATAAGAACTAATATATAAACCATATATATTATTAAAAGAAGTATAATTTTATTGTAAGAATAAATTTAATGATATCCAAATAAAAAGTAAAATATAAGCCAAAATAAATAAATAATTTTTATATGATCATATATAAATAATTAAAAATAACATATTTGTAACTATTATCTATAATTAAACTTCGCGATGAATATGTGCAAATTATTCATGTACTTTATGAGTTTGAGCATATCTAATAGCATATTTTTAATTTGATATAATTACTTATATTATTTTTGTAATGACAATAATTTCATATTAAATTAATTAACTTAATTAAATATTAATTATGTTAATTATTATATTTTAGTGAGATAATTGCTCTACTGATTAGAATTATAAGAAGGTGCCAATTACACTATGCATAATTTGAAGAACTAACTTAATCTAGGTTAATTTATGTAAATAATAGTTAAATAACTTAATTATTATATTTCTTTGATCAATTGCTATTGTAATTGAAATATCATAAGTGCTAATTTTTCACGTGGCTAATAGCTAAAGAACCACTTTGAAATAGTTAAAATAACCAATTTAATATAATTCCATAAATTATTAATTTAATTAGTGGTTGTGTGTGTTTCCACTCTTTAATACAAATAATTTATAATTATTTTTCTTCTTAACCTTGTACGGCTGAGTGCTCACACTCAATATCTTACAATCTCAAATCCACCACACCGTGCCTCCACCTCATCTTCTATCTCCTTCACCTGGTGACACCTCGTGCTCCCCAAGTTAGACATTTTAGCCATCTGTATCCACCTTTGGCGGTTAGGAGAGCAATGGAATAATTAAAAAAAAAAGGTAAGAAACTTATTTACCTTATTGCTTGCCGAATGAGGAGAGTTAGAAAAAAAAAGAAACAAATTAGAGGAGTTATATGTTGGTCTCCGGCGGAGTCAAGGGAGATAGAAGAGAAAGGAGGAGAGGAGAATCACAAAAAAAAAAAAAAAAATTAACAAAGGTACGTAAGAGTTGGAACCTATTATTGTTATGTTGTTAATTTTCATGATGTAAACTTCCACTCGTTTAGAATAAAATCCATCTTTACCAATTGATTGGAGAAATTTTACAATTTGTAAACTAGTTAAAGAAGCATGCGTTTCAATTTTAAATCGTAAGAATCGAATGTTGAGTTGGTCAACAAAAATATTTTATTCAAAAATTCTATAAATTAAATAACTCGATCCATGGGAGGTCTAGTTTACGGAGAAAAAATAATTGTTTTAAAACCACTCATGTTTAAAAAGTTGTGTGTTGTAGATGTCTTAGCAAAAGAAGTATGTCTAATTAGAAATTATGTTATAAATTTTATACTTTGAAATAAATTATGATTTTTATAGATCCCACACTTATTTGAAATGATGTTCTAAAACAATTTTAATCACTTCAAAATAATCTGTGTAGAAGTTAGGATGAGAACAAATAGTGTCACTTCAACAATTTTTGTAGAAGTATGAACAAGATAATAACATGTCAGTGATCACGAAAATTCCTATTGATAAATTATGAGGAGCAAAATTTGTGATTAATGTATGTTATACATTTTCTAGTATAGTTTTATTGGGTTTTGAAATCAGATTTATTGAATATCCGCGGAGAAAGATATGTGTTCATTTATAAGGTTCTACCATTTTGTCTATTGAAATTGTTATCCAAATCTGCAAATTAGATATTAAATCTAAATTATGATATAAATATTTGATACTTTAGGATCAACAATACTAATTTTAGGCTTCATTTCAAAGTGGGATCATTTGAAAAGAATGTCTTTGTAGGAAGTAATAAAGGACTACTCGAGCACTCCGAGTAAGGAAATTTAGATCATATTATCTTAGTGCTTATGAAATTTATTATGCTTGGTTCAAAAGGATATAAAAATTATAAATTTTATAAGTTACACCTCTAAAAGTGTAAGAAAAATTAGAATTACTAGAAAATGAGTTGTCTATCAATAGATATAAATCACATAATCAATATCACTCAGTCTGTCAAAACATAGAATTAATACCAATTAGAGGTTGAATGCTAATTTTTTTTGGAGACCAACTATAATGAGATAAAATATGAAACAATCATTTCTTAAATTTGTATAAGCCTACATTCATGTAAAAACTAGCACCATGTGATTTGGTTAGGTGTAACAAAAGATATCATTTTTATTTCACCAAGTATGTGATTTGCGAGTACAAGATGAACTCTTATGAGTAATCAATTAATTAAGCTATAGGATTTAATGCATGAGTAATATATAACATTGGTCATTGTTTTATCCATGTAAGACAAGATACTTGTATCGTAGTATTAATAAGAACACATATTATTGGCATAGGACTAGAAGAATAATAAGGAAAAGAAAAGGCAAAAGTCTCTCATATTGACATAAGAGGTAAGTTGATTTCTCCTACTCTATGTTTTCATCTCTTTTGAATTCGACGTGACATCGATTGTTATATGTATTGAATATGTTTTGAAATATTATGAATTAATTTCGAGAAATACAATTATGAAAAGTATATTTGAATGATTGTATGATTGCACATTTGAAAAACATATGTGATATGATATGAATGAGTTATGAGAAGTACAATCTTTTTCGGTTTAAAATGATATTTGATATGATTCATCTTCTGATATTTGAAATACAATTATAATATGATGAATCATGCATCTGCATTTGTCTACATTGCATGTATGATGGTTGGAGCTAAGTGCTACATCGCTGATCACGATGGGAGCCACCTCTAGAGTCCAATCAATCATTTTGTTTCCCAATAATAGGATGAGATAGGCTGGAGCTAAGTACCATGCGGAGCTAAGTGCTACTTCGTGAAGAGTCGCGATGGGAGCCACCTCTAGAATCCGTAGGGACCACCTTTAGAGTCCACCTATCGCTATGTGATTTATTTTCCGAAAAGGATGAGGTAGAATGGAGCTAAGTGCTACATCGCTGATCACGATGGGAGTCACCTCTAGAGTCCACCTACGGACCACTGGCCAGTTGGTGATCTGTGCATTCATGTGAGAGTGTTGCATTTGCATACATCTATTGAATATAATTTGAATGATATTGATTGCAATTGAAGTGTGATGATTTTGATTAAGAAATTGTATATATTATTTTCAAATATATGGAAAACGTTATTTGTGATATTATAATTTTTTCATATCTTTGCATGTCCCTCCGAAGGTATTAGATGGTAACACATAACTTATGAGTTATTAACTTACTGAGCTATTTTTTTTCGTAATGTTGTTTTTAATATTTTTCAGATTCATATAGCTCCTTGGAGATTGTGCAAGGTGATAGTCTTAAAAGGAATTCTATAACATCATTGATGATGAGAAAATTTATGCCTCTCGTGTCTTTTTATTAAGATGTTGAGAGATCTAGTTATGTTTATGACTTATGATAAAATAAGTTGTATAAAAAAATAAAGTTATTTTGTGAAATGTACGACCTAAGGAGTATCAGTTTACTCTGAAATGATCACATATTGTGTAATTTATTTAATGATATACTTTTATTTTTATGTTATAAAAGAAGAGTAAATTACATCAAGTTTTCGTAATCTTTTCTGATTTTATTTGATTGTCCGTAATAAGTCGCGAACTCCGGTTTAAATTACGGTTTAAATCGGGGTCATGACAATTTTTTAAAAGGGTTAAAAATAAAAAAAGAAAAACCAATAATATATATATATATATATATATATGTTAAAAGAAATAGTCATTTGATGAGTTTTATTTTGTACTATTCTCGCGTCGCGGGGAGTATATACTAGTAATTCTTAGATGGGTAAGCTTTTCCTTAAATTAACCTTAGCTCGAAGAAACTGAAAATTGGGAATTAAAGTTGTTTACTCCATAATTGTATTCATACACTTTTTGAGGAAAACGTTATATTTTTTTTAAAAAAATTTATTGGAACCAAAGTGCGTGTCACGTAGAGCTCTGCAAAATGTGTCCGTACAACGAATGCACGTTTCAGACTCGGAACGGTGGGAGCAAGAAATAAGTGGCTCCCATGCTCGGTATAATAATTATGCAGCGATGCACCCAATGATGGATATATTCTCAAAAGCCTTGCTAATCATATTAATTCATTGCACCTGATTGGACAATTTGTGAATCTTCTCGTTCTACTATAAATAAATAAAAAGATAAATTAGAAACACAAAACGTACATGATTTCCTCCAATGGAATTGATTTTAATATATCTTGGATTAACGAGTTGATAAGATGAGTCACTATACATACCATAGTCCTCATTTGTCAGCTTTTTGTTCTAGTGATTTTGACAGCATACTGCCCAATAATTGTGTTTCCACGTTAATTAATGAACCCTACAGTTAATGATGTTCTTGGTCGATCCACAGTTAATTGTCAATTTCGAAAGATTACATGGCTTGATTTTTCTTATTAGCACTAACAAGTGAACTAAAACCGCATAATTAACGTGATATATTGAGGCGGAACTAATTATCTCAAATTAATTGGAACATAAATTAACCTAATTTACATTATTTTTTTATGTTCAAATATTAAATGAATTATAAATTTATAAAGGTTAATTATAATTAGTTTAAAGCTCTCTATTTTTTATTTATTACTAACAAGACTACTTTATACATCATATATATGTTTTAAAAAGTAAGATATAATATAATAGATAAATAATATATATTATATTATAATATATTTATATTGGGTCAAAAATGAATTTAGGTTCTTTCTGAACTCAGATCCATCCTAATTAACTTGGTAAGTATTTTCAAGCATTTTCAAGCAAATGAGGTTCTTGGTTTCTTTGTTTAGCTTAATTAAGGTAGCCAGTTTAAGTGTTTATGTATACAAAAGTCTTTATTGAGAATATTATCATTATAGCCAAGCGATTGACTTCAAACGATTAAACTATATTTAAGTGGAATTTTTTTAATATTAAGTTGGTGAAAAAAAAAAGAAGAAAAGCTCCTGTCACCAGATTTTTAAAGTATAATTTCAATAATGCTTTTGTCATAGCATTAGACTATGATATAATATAAAAATGTCACGGCCTATTACATAAAAGTATGAAAAAATGAATATATTGCGTTTCATGTAAAATAGATTTTTATGAACACTAATTTGTATAATTATCGATTCATTTATTATAGTATGCCATTGAATCCCATGATGATTACAAAGAAAATTGGATGATAAAGTTACTAATGATACTTGAAGTGATTAGTGATTATATACACATTTAATTTCAACAGGGGTGTCGAACCGCTCAGGACAAGTCAAATGATAACTTGAAGAAATGAATCAGAAACTTAGCCGGCCACATCACCGGTCAATCACTCACACGATCGGACAACATCAGGGATCGTGCCAGTCATGATTTTATTCTTATCAATCGATCGCGTACACGACCGATCAACATCAAGGATCGTGCCGGTCGTAATTTCAATTTTATTAGTCGACCGCCCACAAAACCTGACAACATCAGGAATTATGCCGGTCATGTACCTGACTGCATTATCAGTCGACCGGCTAGAAGATTTTCGAAAAAAAGCTAGTAACCGATCAACCGACTAAGTTCATAGGTTGACCAATCATGAATACGTACAGAAACACAATAATGACTATTTTTAATGAGAACTATTTGGACAAAAACTTTTGGACATACATAGTTCATGGAGAAATCTATAAAAGAAGTGCCAAAGCCTCAGAGAAGATTATCCGAGTAAGGGAAATCAATCCAATTTTCTTTTTAAAGTCCAAAGCATTATTTTGAGTTCATATTTGCAATTCATCCATCCTCTCTTCTATTTCTAAGTGTGAATAATCTTTGTCAGAAGAGAGAGTTGGAAGGAACACTTGTATTCACATTTAGTGAAATTGAGGAATCTTTATAAGAAGATATGTGCTTTACTTCTCAAGCGAAGAAGAAAGTGGTATAGTATAAATATGATTATTCTCTTTTTATAAAAAAAAAATTAGTAAATCTCCGACGATCTCGAGGACGAGAAGTCAAAGTGGAACGTAGACTATAAAATTAGGTCGAACCTCGTCAACACATCGTACCTTCTTATGTTTACTTTCTTGCTCTTGCTTACGATCGATTTTTCAAAATTGATTTTGAAATTTACGATTAAACTTGTTTATATATCAATTCACTCACCTGTTAATTGCTTTAGATCCTACACATGCATATATTGAGTGCTCCTTTTTTAGTAATATAAAAATGTTCAATTCACATGTCACATGTACCAATGCTAAATAATGTGTCCCTGAACTGTATCGTTTCTGTGGCAAGTAATTAATTCTGAGGGTAACTCCGAGGAGGAATTCATCCGATTTGCACTTATATTTTCTAGCGAGTAAATGCATGTTGAGATAGTTGTGAATTCAAGCCATTTTATCACTTGGATTCATCCACTTCTATTTCTTACCTTCTTTCACATTACAAGGGAGTTAAAATTTCAATGCATTTGTAGATGAGCTTAAAGTCAAAGAATCATTTGTAGTGGATATTGACAAAAAGCTCTCATGCATATCTTGCATTTCCCTCGTTTTCCATTTTGCAGAAGTTATAAAAAAAATATAGAGATTTAAATCCTTACACTCCTCCTCTTAAATAAAATAAGATGAATATTCTGATTCCTCGTCCCTTCCCACCCTCCAAAAATGAATATTGATATTATCGAAATAAGTGAAAAAAAGGAAATTATATATATTATATACTTGATAAGGATTTCTGTATGGCAAAAGGAATAAGCACATATCCCCAACCATCTCAATATGCAACCATGTTATGTAACTCACATCCTCTAATTTGACTATAGCTCTGTTTGACTATATCCATCAGTAATTAACGCAAGAGGGCCACATGCAAGTTAGGGGGGAAAAACATACAATTACAACCATTCAAGGAGAGATGGGTGTGTTACCCACAGCAGGAACACCCACAACTACCACTCCCTTTCTCTCACCTTCACATCCATTAATTCCACTCTATCCAACACCAACCTGCCCCCCTCCCCTCTCATATCGAAACGTTCTACGATCAGCAACCAGCACTCACACTCACAACCCTTGATATCACAGTTTGGGGGCGTGCATGCATGGCTGCAGACAGGTCGCAGACCAGATTCTGATAGATCAGTAACATTTTGCATGGCATGATCCATGCAATAACAAGGACTTAAACTAATAAAGTAATATATGCGTTTATTAACATCATACGTCTACAAGTCATTTTATCATTTCATCTTACTAGTCAGTGGAGGTTAACAGGCATATCATTAATTAGCGGCTTGGGGAGACTTGGTGCAAGAGCTGAGTTAATGTCCCTCTCTCCATATTCTTTAATTTAATCGAGCCCCTCTGCAAACCTACAAGACCATCAGCAGCATAATTCTATTCTTTTTCTCAGCTCCCTCGCTGCTTGTTTTCTTCATTTGAGTCTGGTCCTTCTCTCTTTCTCTCTCTCTCTCTCCCCTTAGATCTGTCTCTCTTTTCTCACTCCTCTCTCAGAGCACACACCAAAGATGCGCTCCACCAGCTCTGATATCCAGAAGGACTCCGTCCTTATAGTAAAGGAAGATGGCAATAAGTTCTACTCGAGGCTGCTGTCCAAGGAGAGCTCAGTGGCCAACCCTTCCTTCAGAGTGTACTACGGCGTGGCCGCCGGCTCCGTGCCCTTCGTGTGGGAGTCGCAGCCGGGGACGCCGAAGCACGTCAGCTCCGGCACTGCCCTCCCTCCCCTCACCCCGCCGCCCTCCTACTACTCCACCACCAGGAGCAAGAGCATCCCCAAGCTCAAGTCCTCCAAGTCCCTCAGCTTAATCCACACCATACTCCCCAGGCTCAGCCTGAGGAAGCACGCCCACGCCACGTCTCCGTCGTCCCCTGTTGGCTCGCTCTCCTCCACCTCCTCGGTGTCCTCGTCCTCCTCGTTCAACTCGGTGGCGTCGGCTCGTCGGCGCCGCTGCAGGCGATCCTCGAGCACCGGACTGTCGTTCTCGTCCTCGAGGGAGGAGGACAACGACTCCGACGCCGGCTCGCCGTCTTCGAAGGCCCTGTGCTTCGGCGGGGCCCTCGGAAAACTTTACTCGGCCGGGCTGATGAAGAGCGCCTTCCTGTCCATCGCGGGCGGGCACGGATCGCGCCACGGCGCTGCTGCTTCTTAAGATTCTACGGTTGGTCATAAGTTGAATGAAAGGTTTGCTATGTGCTGTGTTGTGCGTCAGTGCATGCATTTAGCTCGTCAATATCTTCGGTAGCATGTCTCGTCTACCAAAGACCACAAAATATATTAGGATGTCACAAGATCATGTACCGAAGGGCCTCTGTTTTTTACTTTAGAATTATGTTGATAAATAGTTATAAATTTGCATCAGTACTGTAAACTTGTTATCAATTGCATTGCATTTGTGCCTCTCTAAACATGAAGACTTCTGGTTTTGGTCTCTTCTTTCCTCTTTGCTGCATTTGATCAGTACTGCTGCTGTTTTTTTTTTCCTTTTCCATGCATGGAGATAAATTTTCACCTAAAGCTTTCTGCTAGTTGTGTTGTTCTTTAATTTGGTGGTGTAGGCTTTTGAAATGACAAGACTTGTCTGAATCAGTAAGGTTTTAGCCTGTGCGCCATTTTGAAATGGATTAGGTTATTAACATAAAAACAAGCTTAGTTAACCGTGTCATGTTGTTGCTCCTAAGAATTAGAATACTTGATTCTATGACTAATGGGGTTCCAAAATTGCACCACATCTCTTTAACTGCATTTGCAAACAGTAGGAAAAATGTCCAAATCTTCCTGCTAAGTATTTAATTGAATTGAAAGAGCTCCTCTCCTCCTCCTTTCCTCTCCTCCCGTTCCTCCCTCCCTCCCCTGTCCGGGTACATGTGAAGAGTCAGAAGAATTGGCAACAGGATCGAAAAAATAAAGGAGCCTTAATGTTGAATAAAATACAAACCAACTTAACGAAGGCACTATCCTGAAGAGTCGATGTATTAATTTTTCATGAGGGAACATATTAGAAATCCCACCTTTTAGTGGTCAACGAAAACAGCAAGCAAACCCTGTTTTGAACAGATGTCCTGCTATTGGAGCGTGGGGGTTTAACCAACCCTGTTCTTCGCATAATTAGCATACCACTTTGTTTACAGATTAACATATTTCAAATGTCGGCCAATATTTTTTATGTGCCGAACTTCTAAGAAATAAATTAATGTCTTCTTAGTAGGAAAAAAAAACTAAAAAACATAGATCATGGTTTAAATAAGTCATTGCATTCAGTAAAGAAGGTTCATTCCATTAATTTTATACCTTGCTGGCGAACTGGATTTTCTATCCTTAAAAAAAGTTATGATTTAAGGTGATCACCAATCTCTGAGTTTATGTATATTGAGTTGTATTGTGCACATTTTTAGTGGAGCCAGATCTTTTCTGCGCAGTTTGATATTAAAATTTTCATCATAAAAGAATTTGATCAAGAAAAGTTATCTTGCACTCAAAATGTACTATATATTAAACTTATCTTGGATGTCATAAAAGGATAGCTTATTTCAGATCCACCAGTTTAAAGGAGAGGGAAATTGATCACATAAAAAATTATCATCAATGACAAAAACAAACTATTTTAATGATGTGATCTACATATATGCTGTTATATAAGTCAAATTCTAGGTCCATTCCAAGATTTGGAGTGTTTTAGAGGAAAGCTGGACTGAAGTACTTGAACAGAGCAGAGAATATCAATGGCAGTCAGATATTTTTTCACATACACACATATAGCATTTTTTGAAAATAACTTATGCTGTAATTTGGCTTGGAGTATTTTCATTCTTTTATTATAGAGAGATTATTAGTCTACACAGAAATTATAAATAAATTATTCCATCAGCCTTTCAAATCATTAGCTAGTCGAGTTAGAGGCAAAAGTATTGCAAAACAAACTGCAGCTGAGAAATGGCATTGCAGGCACTACATCAGGCATCAGCAACAATATCGTTCCGTATGGATGGAAGAACTCACTGCATAGTTGCAGCCTTGCAGGCACACCTCAGCGGCTCATATCACTGGCAAACCAAACCAACCAAGATCCCATGTCCCGAACCTTCCTAGTGCTCTCACAAACACAAAGAGAGAGCACTTTATTCCAGAGGCACACACTTGTTCCAAGTGGCATTCATGAGAGTTTGAATCAAGCAGGGTACCTAAACTTGTCGGCCCCAACTCAAAACCTCCTGTTCTTCATCTTTTTTTACCTGTGACAAGATCTTTCTGATGCTTTGGAACACACAAGCTACACCACTGTGTGTAGCACAACTGTTACAGTGCTGATCAAGAAGAAGTTTAACTAGAAGCCTTTATGTATCACCTCGATGATTCATCCTCGTGCAGACATGTACTAAATGGCCAAGACAAAAGAGACATAGAAAGAGCCAAGAGGAGGGGAGGAAATGTGGAGGGGCCAAGATCCATTGATGAGTGCAGCCTGGCCTGAAGTATGTGGGACAATCCACCGACACCTTGAAATTAAGAAGACATGGATGGCCCTCTCTCGACAACACAATAGAAATTTTCTTGGGGAGGGGGAGGGTGCCCTACAGCTATTTAATTCAGAGATCATCCACTGCATGTTGTGGAAAGAGATGTCCTTGAGAATAAGATCATGAGTGACGCACGTAAATGATTTTGAATAGGGAGGGACATTGGGCCATTACAAGAAAACATTATTTTAGTTGATGGAAAATTGTGATGAAAAAAAATTCATTACAAAATGTGATAAAATAATCATAGAATTATGAGAAATCAATTTTTTAATTTTTTTAAATGTTAGTGTCAATTTTGTGATGAAAATATGATCACAAAATATTTGATTTGTCATAATTCTGTCACAAAAAATTTTTGTAACTTAATCAATTGTGACTAACCAATTTTATTACAAATTTATCACAAATTATTATAGTAACAGACTTTTATTATTTTGTGATAGAAATTTTTGCCCTAGTAGCTTAATTTTCTTATAATGCCAGCGGAATATTGAGGATAGCCAATGTATATACAAGGAGTCGAATCTACATAATGAATAATTCTTTATTTCAGTAAAAAAGAATAGAAGAAAATCTAAAGGACATTCGCTACTTTTGTTCTCACTATTTTCAGCTTATCTCTTATATGTAATTCTCAGATATGTCAACTTTAATATTAATCCAATAGCTCAATATTATCGAGTTCATAATTACGGTATAATTTTCCAAAATTGAATTTTATTCTCAATGTGAATTAACAGCATAATTTATGTAGATACAACATTAATTATTCTTTTGTGAGATCCAATATGTTGCAATTTTAATTTTTAAGAATTAATTTAAAAATCATATTGCACTCCGCAATATGTAAAATATTTGAATAAATTACGAATAAATATCAATATTTGATTATTAACTAACTCATATATAAAAGAATGCATCACTCTATACAATAAGTCGATCAGCTTATTATATAGCAAAAAATTATCTTTAGGGTGGGTCGATCGACCTAGCACGGGTGTTTTAACTTATGAATTGTATGCTCTTTTTAGCCATATATATATAAAGTATTTATAATAGAAATCTACTTTTTATTAATAGGATGTGATCTCACCTGCACCCAGTCCTTAAGTCTATCCTATCTCAAAAAAGTGATCCTAATGACTTGGTGAAATGTATAAATTTATTAATTATTTACTTTGGTTTTAATTTATTAATGTACAAATGAATAGATTTCTAGTTGCAAGTATAATTCTTGAGCATATCAAGAATTTTTTGAGTTACAAGTGGTGGAAGACCCCGAAATAGAGGAGGTAAAATCAACACAGGAGATGCTCCATATGAATTCATTTGAAATGTAATTCACACATTCATTAACCCCTTATATATTTTGTATGTAGTATTCTTTTCAATGGAAAATATTGTATTTGTTAGATAGGACAACATGTGCATGATCCTTGGTCCATGCAATTTTTTTTGGCACCATATACCAATTGAATTGGGATTTAAACAACTTCGAATAATGAATTATATTTTTACTTAAAACTTTGATAGAATAAAGATAAAATATATTCTTCTTTGAATAGGCGCAATCAATGAAAGCACAAAAGTGTGATATCACAGTTATTTAAATGTTAATATTTTGTACTGAACATTCGCAATGCATTGCATGCAATAGAGATTTTGTCATTTGCAATGTTTTCTATATTGATGATTTATCTCTCATATTTTCGAATTATTCACTTAATCTAAGAAAAATATAGTGGGGTCTATCCCATATGCTTTAGATTCTCTTTGTTCTTATACGAACAGTTTCCTCACTTGGAGATAATTAAGCTCCTTAATGGAATAAAAATCTGAGCGAAATTTAAGGGTGTAAAAAAAAATCCATTTGACCTGAAAAAATCGTACTAAAAAAATTAAACTTTAGTAGTCTGAATATGATTTAGGATAATTTTTAATAAATTAAAATTCATCCAGTAAAATTAGGGTCCACCCGAAAATGGTCCGTGGAGTCTATTTTTTATTTTTATAATTAATACATATATTATTAATTCTTTTATTATAGATATAATATCTTTTGTATAAAATTTCATACTTTTCTAACATATTATCAAATTCTAATATGATAACTTTAAAATTTTAGCAATATATTTCATATTTAATATAAAATTAAATATTTTTATATAAATTTTAGGTTATCAAATATATTTTTGAAATATAATTATAATAAAGTAGGGTTCCGAAAAAATCATCTAAAAAAATTGATCTGCTAGAGAGTGGTTTTTGTTTTTTTTTAAAATAATTTTAGGATGATTTTTTAAATTTTAAAATCCAACCCAAAAAGCAGTGATTATTTTTTTACACCGAAAATTAAAAATTCGACCCGACCAGAATTATTTTCACCTAGTGAAATTACTCTTGTTAAAAAAAAATACTGGTTTAACTACCGAAAAAAAATACTGGTTTAAAATATTGCTTTTACCCAGATTTTTGGAATTAATTAAATATATTTAGTTAACTAATTAACAAAACTCTTAAAACTAAAGGATAATTGGTGTTAGAGAAGAGATAAAATTTTGGTTAAAAGAAAAGAGGAAAAGAAACAAAAAGAAGGTGAAGTTAGTTAAATAAACAGCGTTAGAAGTTCTTATAAATTGAATTCGGATGAAAAGCTTAATCCAAATCGAAGTTTGTTCAATTAGAAATTATTTCCTATATTATAAACATCCATGTCTCTGATCTCATCTTCTTATTGGCGAGTTTTTTTTTTTATCCCATTTGTGCACCCATTTTTCTCTCCTTTGTGACCGTGCATGAATCATTCCCATGGTCAGTCAACCTCAGTTATTGATAAGAGACAACGATCACCCTAATATTTTCAAAATTTTCACGATTAAATCCATCAGAAATTTAATAAAATTCATAAAAAAACATCTAATTTTTAATGTATTTTTTGACGAGATAATGCGATCGGAAAAAATATTCGTTGAAAATGATATCTGACGAACGCATTAAAAATCGTCGATATTTTTCATGAGGACGGCCGTCATAAATACATCATTCGAAACTTCTAGTGGCACGAACTTGTCAAAGGATGGAAGCCCCTCGAAATTTTCATTTACTTGTCGAAAACTTTTCTTAAATATAAAAAAGTTTGGTCACCTCCTACAAGCATGTTCGACCGCAAACGATCTAAGCTGGCCACTTGCGTCCTGATCAAATTGTCAAATTTGATTGTTGGATAGCCAGATCCGCCTGCAAGTGACCGAATTCGGCTGAGAGAGGGTGCTAGACTTGGCGTCGTTCTGTCATCATCGGAGCTACAGGATTGTCAGAGTCAGGGATCATCCGAGCTACGTGAGACAGAGAGGGAGAGAGAGGAAGGGAGATGGAGAGGGGAGAGAGAGGGGGGGAGGGAGAGGGAGAGTGAGGAAGAGGGATCATTGAAGCCGAGGTCACTACAGAGAAGAGAGATCCAAAAGAAGGGAGAGGGAGAGAGACAGTGAGAAAGGGAGAGAAAGTGAGAGAGTGGGAGAAATAAAGGGAGAGAGATTTAGAGAGAGGGAGAGTGTAACGCTCCCAAATCGACCCCCGCCACGTGGTGAAGACCAACCTGAAGGCGCTATGGCATGCTATGAATTTGACCATAATATTGATTGTATCTCAATCAAGAACCGAGACACGTCAGCGAAAGAAAGAAAAATAAAGAAAAAGGATAATTTGCGGAAGTCTAAAAGTGGCTATATCATTTTTTAGAAATAAAATAAGTTTTACATCATGAATCTAAATGCGGAAGATAAAGAAAACTAAAAGATAATCTAAAAGCCCTGTGGTTCATGTGCTGTCCTATCGTCAGAACTTCATCACTACACGGCTACTCCACCACGTCACTGACTTGGTCCTGTGAGTTATGGGTCCACCACACTTCGACTGACGTGTCTCGGTTCTTGACTGAGATACGGTCAATATTATAGTCAAAGTCATAGCATATCGTAGCATCTTCAGGTTGATCTTCGCCATATGGCGGGGGTCAATTTGAGGGCGTTACATTTATGGTATCATAAATGTAACGCCCCCAAATCGACTCCTGCCACGTAGCGCCTTCAGGTTGGTCTTCGCCACGTGGCGGGAGTCGATTTAGGAGCGTTACAAAGAGAGACAAACAATGAGAGAGGGGGAGAACAACAGAGCTCTAGAGAGAGAAAGGGGAGGGATCCATGAGGGATCCAGAGAGAGGGAGAGACAATGAGAGATGGGTACTTATTATAAATTCAAAAATCGATGATGTTGACCTTCGAAATTATCGACGGAATAAAATCGGTCAATAATTCTGAAAGTTGCAATCGTCGAAAATCTTAATATGAAAATATTAATTGTATGCAAATATTTTATTATATAATGCTATAACATATTTTATTATAAATTCAAAAATCGATGGCTTTGACTTTCAAAATTATTGACAGAATAAAATTTGTCGATAATTTTGAAGATCATGATTGTAAATAACTTAATATTAAAATATTTTATTATGAAGTGTTATAATATACATTGGAATATTACACTGAGAATCGATGAATAATCAAGACAACGAAGTAGAGAAATAAAAGAGAAGATGAACATAATGATTTAACGTAGTAAACTTTTTTGATCAATGTGAAAGAGAAATATCTACGAACAAAGAAAATCATTGCAAAAAAAAAATTCACTACGATTAAAAGAGAGTACATAATGATAAACTCTTAACCTTGATCCATCATTTTTTTTCTTTTTCTTATTTTTTTCTTTCATAATTTTGGGTACATGATACATAATTCAAGGCACATCGATAATGTATTTTATTATAAATTTAAATATTGATGATCTTGACCTTCGAAGTTATCGATGAAATAAAATCCATAGGCTATGACCGCCAAAAAATGTAATATTAATATATTTATCAGTAATATTAAAATAATGCATTTTCTTATAAATTCAAATGCCCACGATCTTGCCCTTCGAAATGTCGATGAAATTATATTTATCAGTAATTCCAAAGGCTACAATCTAAGAAATCTTAATATTAAATATTAATTGTATGTTAATATTTTATTGTATAGTGTTATAATATATTTTACTATAAATTTAAATATTAACGGCCTTGGCATTTGAAATTATCGATAAATTTTATTTTGCCAATAATTTTGAGAGCTAGGATCATCAATAAATACTGATATTTTTTCTCGTCGAAAAATATGAAAGATTTTGACACGTAAAAAATTTCCCATCGAAAATATGCAATTTTCTTATGGTGGATGTTGGTCTTGCGGCCGGAAGTAGAAGTTTAGTTCTCAAAAGTTTGATGAAAAGTGACAATTAGTACAAAACAAAATCAATATACCTAAAATATTCAAATTCATTGTGCATGCCACATTTTAATAGGTTAATTAAAATAAGTAAGTTAATTGAAATCCTAAAATTGTGATTCCTAAAGAAGTCCCCATAAGTTCTTGTCTGATGCATGGCACTTTAGGTAAACAAGTCACGACCAAAGTTGCAGAAAATGATGTGTATGGCTGGAAACTAGATCGCAGTGTAACAACTGTAAAAAAAAGTTTAATCAAACCGTAACAGCTAGTTGAAGATAAAATGATGGGGTCTATCTTAATAAGTGATAAAGACCGGATAAGAGGGAAACCATATCAGGAAATCCGGATCCAAGGATTAAGGGAAAATCAAAGATTAATTGTAGACCCTCTCTCTCTGATATTCTCTCCTCTTTCTTCCTCTCATCCAGGATCTTATAAGGGGGCTGTGGGAAAGAAATCCTTCTCGCTGGACAAGGGTGGACGACTTCTTTTCTCCCTTCTCCCTTTTGTTCTGGCATCTGGTTCATGACCTGTGAGGAGGAATTTCTCCTTGTCATCTCCAAAGGCAAGGATGGGAGACCTTCCTCCCTTCTTATCACACTGACTTTCTACATCGCCTCACGCCCTCCTTATCTGAAGACTTAAAGGTGGTGATCGACCGGAGGAAGGGGCGCCGAGAGAATAGGGAGGACGCAGTCGATAAGGTTTCCAGCGGATCGAAGAAAGGATCAATCACATAGAGGTGGGTGATCCCTGAAATCACCTTGTATGATTTTTAATAGATTTGATCCATGCTCTCTGCCTCTCAAGATTAAATCATCTTCAGAGCATGATGAACATGAAGATAGATATGCTATTTGATCTGATTTCTATTTACATTTTTGGATTGTTTGATTAGGACTGATTTGTTTCGTTTGATTATGAAATTGTATGATTAAATTGCTTGTAGGATTTGATTATTATTGTCAACTGATCTGCCTCGATGATTGTTAGGATGTAGAAATAAATTTAGGGTGATACTCTGTTGAAGTATAATTGATTTCGTGACTGAAATAAGCTGGAACCCGCTCCCCATGTCACGGCCGTGCCACCCTTATGGCACGCTCATGCCACCGCCGTCACGGTCGTGCCACTCATCTCGCACGTCCATGCCATCGCTTGACTAAACCTAAGAATCGATCGGTCGACTCATTAAATCTGTCGATCATCCTCCCATGCCGTCATGGCCGTGCCACCCTTCTGGCACGCCTGTGCCATAACCAGGCCAAACGAACCCGACAGTAACCATAGATCGATCGACTGATCCACTGAATTAGTCGACCGCCCTCACGCTCAATCATGACCGTATCACTCTTCTAGAACACCATGCCACCGTCATCATAGTTGTGCCACTCTTCTAGCATGTCCGTGCCGACTTCCCTATACACCCATGCGTTAGCTGTCACGATTGTGCAGGTTATAGGCCGTTCAATAGAACCGATCGACCAACTCATAAATTGTGAATCCTTACATTACCCTTGATTTTGATCTGAATACTTCCAGTTCCTCTTATGTTTGATCATCGTTATGACTATTTGATAATATGACTCCATTGAAAATCATTCTCGAGTTAAGATATGGACCCTTCTTTTGATTTCCTCTCCTATTGACCCACTTGCTTCCACTGCATGAAGAATATCAAACCATAAGTTTCAAAAGTGATTAATAAGTTAAGATGAAAGATGAATAATGTGTTGTTAGTCTATGTCAAGTATCTCAAGATAAGGGTCGCTCAATTGATCATAGTTTGATCACTCATTCACTCGCACAAGATTGTATTATTTCTCTTGGCATACCTCAAGAATCTAAAGACATCTAAAATCACCTTTATTTTCTAAGTATAATTTAAGATTAAGAAGTATGTACATGTAAAGGAAGTATGAACATCAAGTCAAGCTATCTCTATTACCTATGTCATGATTATCAAGTATGCTATTGATTTTAAGTTTGCTATGTATCATCTATTTTCCATTAACTATGTCATCTATTGATCTTCCATATTATGATTCAGGATAATCTCATGCTTCCCTTTTTTTCCAATATAAATTATGTTATCATTTTTTACTCATTCTATTTAAAGTTATGCATTTTATACTCTTGTTAATTTTTCACTAGGTTGTAAAGCTTACGGGAGGATCTCCTTCTTTGTGTTTGATTTTCACAAGGCCATGTCAGTGATGATATTGAGTAGGTGTCTTGCGACGATGCTCAGGTGACTAGAAAGCACATAAACTACATATCCTAATATTGATGGCTAAATAACTGTCGAAACTAATCATATGCATGTCATAATACTTTTGTTCCATTTATCACTATATAATACTTGTCAAATATTTCAGCAGGTGCACTTGCATCCATGATCACCTACTTGGTATTGTGCCCTTGATTATACATGAGACAAAGTCATTAGAATCAATGTTTTTAGAACTGAACCGGCAATCGGACGGGGCTCTTTACTGGGTCGTGGATGGACCGGTCCGATCGAGTTCGATCGAATTGAATAGATTTATTAAAATAATATTATTTATAATAATTATAAATATATAATATAAATTATATAATATAGTATATGAATATTATACTAATAACCTATTAATAATGTTAAAAATTAATATAACATATTTTTTTATTTATTAAAATTTTTAATAATGATTAACATATAAATATAAATAGATTATTATTAATTTAATATCTATTATTCATTGATGATAGATGCTATATTAATAAATTTCATCTTAAATTATTGTTATTTCTCTTTTTCTTTAACACTTTCCTTTTTATTTCCTTTATTTATGCCCTTTGATATTTTTCCATTTTAATGTTATTCAATTTTAAATATTTACTTTTTTATTTCAATTCCTATTTAATTGTAGACATGTCATATTCCTCTTTTTTTTACCTTTGTTATATTTCTTTTATTTTTCCTTTTTTATCATTTTTTAAATTTTATTCTTTAAAATTTATATTGAACCGAGTTGAAGCGGTTCAACCGGCCTGGTTCAATCGATTTTTTTTGTTCAATTTAAAACTAATTTTAATATCAAACCGAACCAAATTTTTGGTCGATTCGCGATTGAACCGGCCGGTCCGATCCGATTTCGATAATATTGATTAGAAGTACTTAGAATTTTGATGTAATAGTGCTATGGATGCTTGTAAGCTTTTGGAAGATATGTAAAAAAGACAATTATTTGACTTTCACAATTTGAATATATAAAAATAGTTTCCTTCATTTATTATTGCTACGTTAATCAAATGTAAGCCTCACTGCTCGGAAACACCTAGTGCTGAGACATGAAAGCAGTTAAAAATTCTAGAAGAAACATTTGTAGTATCCTTAATATCACAAAGTTGGAGCATGAATTTTTGAGGTGTTATATGAAACCATAAAAATATAAGAAATCAACGAAAGGACAAAAAAATGCAATAGCAAACTTTGCTTATATACTAATACATTGTGCTCAACTTTGATAATTAATGCAATGAAAGGGAATATACATTGTCATTTGGAATATTTTGTTGAAGTAGTGTCCTTAAATTTTATACTAACCGTTTATGTCTCTTGAGTATTCGAAAGTTTATTCATTTTGTTGTCACTTCTTACCCTATATATCTTTTATATGTTTCTATTTGAACATGAGAGTTAGGGGTGACAGGGAGCTGACCCACGGGGTAAACAAATGTGACTTGGAGGTAGAGATGTCACGAGTTTTAATTATCGGTAAGACAGCGTATTTACTTTCCTTATATTAGATTCATAAATCTTCTTTTATAATAGAAAAAAAAGGTTGTCTCTTGAGTACTCCCCTTCGGCGTCTCCTTTTGTCGTGACAGGTGCAATGACGCCTATGTTCCTGACCGAGATGGAGGGGCTGTCCTTTCCCCTCTCAACAATCGTCGGGAGGAGGGGCTGATCCATCACCCCCATTCCCTGTTTTTTTCCCCACTACCTCTGTAATTATAAATTCACTACAAGAAAATCGCGATTTTCCAACGGATAATTTTCGACGGTTCTAAATCCATCGCAATTTGGGACGGATTTTTCGACGGTTCCGTTTCCGACGGATTTTTCGACGGTTATGACCGTCGGAAATAATTTATATTATTATTTAATTTTTCGACGATTATGAACGTCGATATTTTCGATGGATATCCATCCGTCGTAATTTCCGACGACTTTTCCGACGGTTACGACCGTTGAAAATAAAAAAATTAAATTATATATTTTTAATATTATTATTAAATTTTTTCGACAGATTTTCCGACGATCACGACCGTCGGAAATAAAAAAATTAATTATATAATTTATTATATTATTATTTAATTTTTCGACGATTAGGAACGTCGATATTTTCGACGGATATCCATCCGTCGTAATTTCTGACAACTTTTCCGACGGTTACGACCGTCGGAAATAAAAAAAATTAAATTATATATTTTTAATATTATTATTAAATTTTTTCGACGGATTTTCCGATGGTCACGGTTGCAACCGTCGGAAATATCGACGGTTCGAACCGCCGGGGACTTTTTCGGCGGTTGCAACCGTCGGAAAATTTCGACGGGTCGAACCGTCGGCAACTGTTCTGACGGCCAAAACCGTCGATATTTTCGACGAATTTTTTTCAACCGTCGCAAATCCGTTTGCGATGAGCGTTTTTCCGACAGATCGATTCCGACTGAAAAATCGTTGATAATTGCGTTACCGACGATTTTCGGACTGATTACCGACGGTTCGGACCGTCGGTAATCCGCATTTTTCTAGTAGTGATTGTTCATTCATTGCATGACTTACACTCCTATGGCTAATTACTGGCAGTTGTACCCTCTCAAATATCATTGTTTTCTCAACTTTTTCCCATATTTGATTAGGGATCAGCAAGAACTATGATACAGGTGACTGCGGCATAAAAAAAAAAATCTAAACTTAGCATGCGGAGGAAAAGGAGGGTTGTGTTAGGCCCCGACAGTCAGCGTAAAACCTTGTCGAATCGCATGAACATGGATCAACGAATGGCGTCGTATGATCCATGTAGCCGACCCCATCTAGTAGGATAAGGCTTTGTTATTGTTGTTGTAGCATGCGGAGGAAAATGAAACAATTCTTATCTTATGTCTCTTAAAGAGAGAATAAGAGGGTTCCCTCCAAAGTTGAGACAATCACAAATGGCCAAATTTATCTAGCAATCAGTTCCTATCATCTTGTACCTACATGTTGAACTCTTTAATTCAAAAGTTAAACTTGTGATCACTTTTGCAGAAGAAGGCTATTCGATCTGAGAAAAATGTCACACGATGCCAAATAGCGTACTGCTTCAAAATTTCATGTCACTGGTCTGATCAAATTCAAGGGCTCTAACGATGCACCAAGTTGAGAAGTGGAATTAATGCCGTGGGACCTTAAACCTTGCCTTTCCACAATGCAACAGTACTTCGTCATGCATTCATGATCTGATGCTGGCTTCGACAGTTGCAGAAGCCCACCTTGCAGTGGATACCTCAACCAAGATTAAGAGGGTAGGTATCAATTCAACTATTCATTTTTTTTAGTACAACTTAGTGCATGAAATAAAAGAACATACAAACCCCAGAATAAAAATGTCAATCAAGTGACTTATCTTTTTCTGATGAGATGCCATTCACATCTCTGACACATATGTGTGACTGTATCCACATTTCCTATGCTTTTAAGCTTTGTCCATCCTTTAAATTATGGAACTGTAGATAGAAAAAAGAAAACAGTAGCACATAGGAATGCAACCAACACAGTGACACACAGTTCACCTGCACTACTATCATATCACCTATAGTAAGCAACAACGCAATATTATTGACATATCCTGTATATGACCATTTGTTACCATGCTCGACACCTGATATGGAGATCAATATGTTGCAAACCTTTGTCTCTTATTAGTGTAGAAGTATTGCAACCAACTACTCTTTACGAGAAAATAAATTTTTTTTATGTTCATAATCTCAATTAACAATTTTCTTTTATGAAACGAGAGTTAAATTTTGATCTAATTCAGCTTATCATGATTCTTAAGGGAGAAAGTAATTTTCTTAGTAGGAGTTTCGTGTTTTGTTGGAGAACTAGAACTTTATTTTTTTTAATTTCGGTTTTCTCTTATTTTCTTATTTTCTCTCTCTCACACACATTTCTCTTTTAAAATAATTTATTTATTAATATAAAATATTTATAATAAAATATTAATATAATATTATTTATTGCTTAACATTTAATTTAAAATTTTATTATTTTATTAATATAATTTATTTCAAAAATGGTTTTTAATATTCAAATAATATGTTTTAAACAAATTTTTTTCCATAAAAAATTAATTTATACTTTTATTTTTATATTTAATAAAATTATACTTTATATTTATAATAATTATTTTAATATAAAAACTCATTAAAAATTGATTCATCATATATAATTTTTCCTATCATATCCACTCATTTCATACACACCGAACTAATATATCAATTCAACTGTTCATGAAGAACTTGAAAAGTACTACGATTCCGTTTCCAAAGACAATCTTAGAGCTTGAACTCAAATCTTTCAATTATTTTATGGTATTAAATTAAATGTGCTGCCAAAATAGTTGAAAATAATATCTTAACAAAATTAAACTTTTTATTTGACTTTGATCGTTTTTTTAGATGGAATCGTTAGGTTTCTATCCATATTTAATACTTTTGATTTTCAATATCACTTGAATTTATAACATTATGGACTATTTGCAACTTTCCATCACGATCATCGAAAATAATCGATCTCTTTTTTTTTTACTCGCGAGTATAAAACCCATCCACTTTATAATTAATCAAACTCCACTTTCCCTGGAAAACATGCATGAACATTGATGTCTTATAGCCAAAAAATTTAATAATTCCATTATCTTAATTTTTTTTCAAAAAATTTCATAGCCACAAATCTGGAAATATTTAATCCTGTTAATATACTTTTTCCCAGAGTTTTCCGCTGATAATTATACGGCTCAGAAGTAATAAAGTTTTATTTGGTGAGAAACTGAGAAATTAATTATATTGGAATTTGGGAAAAAGGCCCAACCTATCATTTTATTCATGCAAGTACTGGGATTTTCTTGGGTTTCTATCAATGAGGTAGTGCGAGTTACGTGTGAGGCCGAGTTATGTATGTGTTGGTCCATTACTCAGAATTCTATGAAAAAAATTCAATATTTACGTGAATTAATTATCATTTAGATATTCATTTGTTAGATATATTCGTGGAAGAAAACATTATCCATATAATGATTTCAATAATGAATCATAATCATAAATATGGAATATATTAATTATAATCAGTATATAGTTTGTTTGCACTGAAGTCTGAACCCATCGAAAAATGAGGTAACTTATTAAATGATATAAAAGAAATAATAATAAATTTAGTTCATAAACTAAAACACTTGTTTAGTGCGCAAAGAAGAAAAAACATATTTATTGAAGAGCAAAATTATTGTGTGAATGATATGCTAATTAATGTTAAGTTGGCCGACCTTGTTTGTAGATATGTGATTATAAGATGTAGAAATATGTACATGAAACTTAATTTAAGAGAGGTCGACCATATTGTGACCGACTTACATGTCAAAAAAATAATAATTCACATACACATGACACGTTTTATTAAATTTATTTTCCGTAAACGCGTAGTTAAAACTTTGATCATATTAAAAGTTGTGAAATAAAATCTTAGTATCCATCATTTCTTTTTGCCTTAGTGGATCTTTGGATTTACTTCTATTAGGGTTACTTTATAGACATGCTATATTAAACTTTGTCAAGAAATAAATGGTAGACTTTATGTTTTTTTATTTCCTTATAATATTCGGGAAATGATTGAACAAAAATTCAAATTCGACCCGATCATTTATATGTATCATAATGGACTACAAATCTGACAATGACAATTAAAACTTTTAGCAAATTTTTTTCTTTATACATAGAAATCGTTTCTAAGATCTGTTTAAGAGATGAAGAGATGAGTACTATCTCATCCCATTGTAAGGTTCATGATTTGTTAGTGCATCCAAATTTATCAAATTTAATTTCTGATTTAAGAATTTTATCTAGCCGTCTTAGTTGTAATATTATATTATTGTATATATAAAAACTACTATGACTGCTATAAATGATCTCTCTCCAAGTGAAAGAAACGTGGCTTCAATTAATTCGAATTTTGAAAGGAGAGAACAAGCGAGCGATTATTTTGCCGTCAAATACGGGTCAAACAAAAATGAACGTGCCATTTTCGTTCAAGGTACGCATATGCTCGTACATCGTGTATTCAAGTAAAGTTAGCCACGAATCCATTATTTATAGTTTACTCCAATATATGTTTTGCTCTTACAATATAAAATATGGAAACCCATAATCCAATTATTTGCATATTCCATTCTTCTTCTTCTTCTTCTTCTTTCAAAACATGCATGCACATAAATCTTCAACTAGTGGATAACCTAAAAAAAACAGCTTTATATTTTGCAAATCTCGTTTATTTAAAAATATTAAAAAGATCGTTAAGTTTTAGCTGAGAGAGAACTCGTCATTAAATGATATATTTGGATACTTCATGCCGTGAAGTGTGATCTTATAAGAGGTCAACTCAAGCATGCATGGAACTTGAAAATCATATGTGCATTGATCGGTTGATTAGATCTGTGCCTATTTATCTTGACCTATATTTTCATAATTGTTATATAGCACTATCCAATGCAACATACAACCAGATAGAGTTCCCTATGGAACTTGGCTATGGATGTCAATACATGTAATAATAAGAACTTCAACAAATAACGCCTATAAGTAACATTACAAATTTTTTGTCTCTGCGTGTAGTTGATTACTAAATTTTCAATGTATTATCCTGGTTGGAGCAAATTTTTTATCAAAAAAATCACCTAGAGTATTTTGAGAAATTTCACACTTTTTAAAAGAAAATATCCTAAAATAATTTAGGAAAATTGCCATTTTTTCA
Organism: Pontederia crassipes; assembly: GCA_030549335.1. Classification (NCBI taxonomy): domain Eukaryota; kingdom Viridiplantae; phylum Streptophyta; class Magnoliopsida; order Commelinales; family Pontederiaceae; genus Pontederia; species Pontederia crassipes. The sequence goes on along the minus strand of CM060196.1, from coordinate 56,195,454 downwards.
GATTTTCATGTTAATTAGTACGTATGATAATATTTTATGAATTTTAAATAATAAACTAAATTTTTATATAAAAATATTTGATAATATACCAAAAAAAAGAACTTAACAAGTTAGATATATCAGTTAAAAAGCTTAATGTAACAGTACAATATTAAATTATACAAACTATTCCATGAAGAATAATAAAAGTATGGGAATTAGATGATAGTGCATTGCCACATTCTTTGACTTTGATGGAAAAATTTAGAGTTCAAATTCCTAAGAAGTTTAAATGGTTTTTAAACTATTTTTTTCACATCTAACCTTAATCTATAAATTTATAATTTATAATGCTTGAACTAGTCCAAATTTGACATTTACGTCCTTCCATAAAATTTCTTCCAATTTCTGTTAATTTATTTTTTAATAATTGTAAAATAACATTTTTTCTTTAGTTTTTTATTTTTATAAAAAATGAAAATAAAATATAATTAACGTCGATAAACCTATTATTTAATAATCATACTTAATGCAATATTATGGTATGATATTTTTTATTATTTATATATTTTTCTTCTATTAACGATGTAAGGATAAAATTGATATTTTATAAATGACAAAAAATAACTTAACATATTTTTTATGGAAGTTAATGCAAGGACTAAAGTGTCAAAATAGATAAGTTTAGAGATTAAAATTTATAAATTAGGATTAGATGAGAAAAAAAATATAATTGAGGGAGTGTAAAAAGAAATAACCCTTTTTAAATTCATTTTTTTGGATATTGAGTTTGCGGCCTGGATATTCAAAACTATTAGTATTATACTAATTTGAAGTCGGAATAAAGAATAGAAATCAAGTGATGATTTCAGGAAATGAAATTGGAACTACTGTCATTTATTTATATTGAAAATGTTGTGCTGGTTAAATTTATCTTTCTTTTGCTTTTTAAGTCTCCCTTTGAAATTTAAAGAAATATTAAAAAGTATTATTTCAAAACTAAGAAATAGAAAAATGTGCCGCTTAAACTCCTGTAATCTTTCGGATGAGCTCTACTTTTGAACGAATCAATTTAATGTTTTTAAAAGATTGTCCTAAAATTGAATCAAACTTATTTATTTACTGGAACGAGAAAGTTTTTAAATTGGTTAAATATTACATGCTTTCTTATAGAAAATTATATCAACAAAAAAGTATATGGATCCACACTAATAAAAAGCTTGACCAAGAAAAAAAAAGTTTTTTCTATAATGATGCACACTAAGTCGATCTGAAATATTATAAAACAATGTGTGTGGATCTAACTTGAACAACAAAAATTAACTCTTCAAAAAGTCAACTATGAGGGAATCCACATGAACTGCAACTCATGGTCTGCAGTAAGGTGATCCAGAATTCTGACGCACACATTAATCAATTGAAACACTTCAATGACTCCATACAAGAACAGGACCTCTTCAGACAAAAAGCTTCTCCCCATTCTCTCTCTATCTCTATCTCTCTCTCTCTCTCTCTCTCTCTCTCTCTCTCATTTCTCTCTCTCTCTCTCTCTCTCATGCCTGAATGTCCACGACAAGGTAAGGGAATTGCCTTTTCTGGTACTTTCTTTCATGGATTTTGCTATAGGACATATCACTATGTGATCCACAGTTTTGATGTTCATGTTTCACCTAATTTTCTGTGTTCATAAACTTCATCCTTGTTGGCGTGAGTGATTCCTTTCTTTACAATCTTTGTTGCACCATACAGGGAGAAGATTGACGAGGTAACAAAGAAGATTAAGAGGGAAGCCGATGCCGCCCCGGCCAACTGCATGCCGCGGCGACACCTGCTGGGCCCAACTGGAGCCTTGAACACAGCGATCCCCTGCGCCGCCTGCAAGCTCTTGAGGCGCCGTTGCGCGCAAGAATGCCCCTTTGCCCCATACTTCTCCCCTCATGAGCCCCAAAAGTTCGCAGCCGTTCACAAAGTCTTTGGCGCCAGCAATGTGTCCAAGATCCTAATGGTAATTGGTTCTTGATTAGCTCCATTAATTGACTTCACTACGTTTTGTTCAACAATTTCTGTCATGAGTCAGTCAGTTCAGTTGGTAAAATTTCTGGTGGTCGATCACAAGCTGTGCCAGCCTGAGAACAGCGATCTGGTGTTCTGAATTTGAACTCTGTACCTGTGTAATTGATCAGGAGGTTCCTGCAAACCAGAGGGCTGATGCAGCAAATAGTCTCGTATATGAGGCCAACATCAGATTAAGGGATCCTGTCTATGGCTGCATGGGGGCCATCTTGGCCTTGCAGCAGCAAGTGCAGGCACTGGAGGGGGAGCTGGAAGCTGTGAAAGCTGAGATCGTGAAGTGCAAGCTGAGGCAAGCTACGGCTGCGTTTCAACTTCCATTAACGTCTTCTCACAGTGGCGCTTCCAATTTGTTGGCTTCCTCCAGGGGAGTCTCCGTAGCTGCACCGCCACCAATGTCGAACGCTGATATAATCCCAGCTCCTAGTGCACGTCCAGCTTCGTCTTCCTCGTCCATGTATACTGCTGCTTCCAATTCAACAGATTACAGTTCCATCACCAACGAAAATGTTCCTTACTACGGCTAGAATTTTTTTCCTGTCTGTGGGGTGGTGCATGTCACAAGCGCAGTCATGAATCGATGCGTTGTCTTTTTTCTGGTCTTCTCTTTCTGTGTTTCGACCGACGTGATTACTGATTAGTAGTAGATGATCGATCTGAAATCATATATACAAACAACAAAACTGTTTGTCTTCGATCTCTAGATTTATCACATGGTATATGTCGACATCTGCAAGCTCAAGAGCAAGGACACCCCTTAAAGTTGACCAGTTGATCGTCAGATAGTTTTATGCCATATATTCTCATCTAGCAGTTTACCTTGTTCCGGAATTTACTTCTCAGTGCCGTATATTTGTTTAGTAGTGTTAGAAAAATGGTTAACAAATACATGTATAGCGCGAACTGATAAAAAAATTAATTAATTGATTCGATGAATCTGATCGTGCAGGTTGCAATCAACCACGTCTGGGATATGTCATAATGGCATATTGCCATGCACATCTTTCTTTTCTTTTTTTTTTTTTTGAAAGATGTATTTAAAAAAAGATACAAAAAACATTTGAAATGATATAACAATCTATCTATCTATCTATCTATCTATCTATCTATCTATCTATCTATCTCTCTCTATATATAAAATTAACATTGAGTGCCCACAGCTAACGTGTCGAAATCATGTTGAATCTTAAGAATGCAGCAACAGTGCATGTATCAGAGAGAATCCATTCGGGGGTGTACCATTAAGTTTGTTATGCAACCGTGTGAATTTTAACATTAAGTTTTTTATGCAACCGTGTGAATTTTAAACATTTCAAGATTGATCAAGCATCGATAAGGATAACTAAACAGGCTTTAAAAGGAATTGCAAGAAACTAAAGGGAAATAAAAATGAAGTGGCTATTTTAATTTTTGGTCTGTTCATTCATGACATGGATAGCAATTAAGAAAGTGGATTATCAATTATTTTTTATCAGCTAAATCAAACATATATACTCTAGATTGAGGTGCCTAGAATTCTTTCTCAGATATCTGGATTTAGAGGAGACATAAAAATTATCGTGCAAATTCCACTCATTGGTTGTAACAACCACCATTGGCAACTACTTATTAGTTCATTATTAACTACAAATTTATTGTCCTCTCGAATTAGATCTAGAAATCATCAGCTTCCTCAATTGGTTTTAGGCAAGAGATGTAATATCCTAAAATTCTACCATCGTCACGTGTGGCTAAAATCTTCTCTCGAGATCTCTACGTGAACTTACATCTTGATTTTTTCTTTGATCGAAAGGAGTCTTGGAAGATGATACATAAGCACAAAACTTAATTAATAACACAACTCAACTTCCATAATGCAAAAATGATAGCAAATTGTAATACATTAATATGAAAATTCAATAGTCATGTAACACATGTTACATCAATATTTAGGACATTACTTAACTATTCAGATCCAAAATTGTAATACAATATGACACTAAGTAAAGAACATATTTAAGGACCATATCCATGTCCTATAATACAATATGTCATCTCTATGGTTACCATATATAAGTAAAATCATCCTTCGATATTTTGATCATAGGGTATTCAAAGGATCTAATTTGAGATACAATCATGGCACTTAGTCAAAATACATCGGTAAAGTCACATTGGGAAAATGATATATCATCATGGTTGATAAAATAATGATCCGTGACATAGATATTAATAATATCAATGTATGATAAGTCGATGTCATTTTGATTATAATAAATATGATCACTCTTTGTTTGATTAAAAATAAATAATGGATTAGTATTCCTTATTCTTATATTAGTGCTTGATAAATCAATAGTCTTTAATTGGTAGCATTTGATCCCTCCATATATACATACATATATATATATATATATATATATATATATATATATATATATTAAGCATGTGCCTTGGAGTAAGAGTCCCATGAAGAGTAAAATGGAATATAACAATATCAGGAATCATATGCCACTTTGGATGTCATTACAAAGGAAAAGGATTATAATTCATGAAATTATCATTTGACCAAGGTAAAGATCACATCCTTCCTTCTATTAAAGAACCATATCAATACCATCTGAGAGGACGGCCATAACAATTAGGAAATATAGTTTTGTCAATTCTATAATATTATCTTTATAACATTAGGAATAAAGTTCCTCGATCTATACCATCAATATTATCATAACATTGTCATATTCTTCTTATTAATTGAAAAAGATCTCCACTTGTCAAGGGTGTGCCTTGAGAAATAATATAACATATGGCATAGGTCACGAGGGATAATGTGTTATTATAAGAGGATGATTGCATGACACAATGCTTCGTTGTTTAGGATGGAGCAGACCCGCACAATAAAAATAGGTGCACATGGCCACATAACTATATGTCTCTCCTTTAAACAATATCATCCTTAGTTCTTCTTGATTAGGTATAGGCAAGGTAACTCACATCTTACATATTTTATCCTTTTCTAAACTTCATCACTATTTTTGGGTCATGAAGACCAAATTAGATTATAAAGGAGCAAGAGCGGCTCCAATCATTAAGGTTAACTGATAAGTCATGAAGACCAAATAATATCATAAGGGAGAAAGAGTGTTTCCAATCAATAAGATATGTCGATAAGTCATGAATAGAAAATTAGATCATACAGGAGCAAGAGTGGCTCCAGTCAATAAGATATGTCAATAAGAAAATCAATATCATCATGGAGGTCAAAATTTATGTATAATCTAATCAATGATAAAAATCATTAAAATAAATCAAGATTCACTTGGTAGGTTTAATGATTCCATATGTGGTTCATCCTTCATCATTAATGGGTTGGTCAAATCAATCAATGATATGAAATCAAAGAGAACACCTCCTATCAGTAATATAATTCATGGGGAGGAGTATGAGATCAGATAAGAAATAATCGATTCGAATTGGATTCACAAAAAGAATATGAGCATCATCTCTATACTAGTTTCGGACATGCAGTTTGAGGTTCAAGCTTCTGGTCCTGACGATTGGACGATTGGTCCAACTATTGTGAAATGAACATCCTTTGTCTGCTCAGGAGAGCAAACGTTTGATACCCAATTATGTGAGAGTATGTTATGTGGAGAAACCATATTTACTTTTCATTTATATTTAACATTCACTTATTTTATGTTTTGTTATGTTCTCATGCTTGAACACACACTTTATTATTGAAATGCAATTCTTATGATTTCTCCACATCCATTTTATAGAGAAGCGACGTTTCTAGGATGGCATTACTTGTTTTGATTATTTTTCATATAGAAATTATAGCAGACAACACATGGTGGTATGCAGACAAATATCACCACCTACGCACCACATAGGGGCATATAGATGAATGCCTCCACTTAGACACTTAAGCGAATTTGAGAGAAAGCAACACAGTTCGAGAAGACAACCTGTCTAAAGTAGCAAATAGCTTGAGGAAGACATCTTTCCACTTCAGCCTGACATATTCCATTGTACTAGAGGAAGAGAACATTTTCTACACTTTATGGGCAAATGTCAACAAAAGTAATAGCTAAAAAATCTATAAAGGTGGTAGCTAAGTGGGAGGCAGACAAGGAGGGACCACAAGCATATTTCTTTGATAAAAAAAGTGGGTAGAACAAGATAAAAGTTGGGCAAGTGGCAAGCTTGAATCCGAGCCTAAAGTAAAGACAAAAACAACCAAGGAAAAGAGGATTCTAGAAAAAGCATATGCCATATTCAAAGTTTGAAGAAGAAGATAAAAAAGTAGGTGAAGATATGGACAAGTGGCACAAATCCCTTGAGCTATGATAAGGCTTAAAGGATGGCTAGCAAGAGGGTTTTGAACCATCTCAATCCGAAAGGCATTCCATTTCTACTGCTGAAGGAAGCTAGAAGAGGAGGTTGTTGTAGTCTCCCTTCTTCTTCTCCTTTTCTTTTTCTTTTTTCTTCTTTTATTATTTCTTTATGTATAGTTGAATAGCCAGTTAGTGGGCAGAGGGTTTGTGATGGATGTTTACGTTCTAAACATTATCTTTTCTAAGTTTATGTTTAACCACGTCTAGTTGTCATTTACTTCATGTCTCGATTTCTTGTTCTATTGTTGCTTCTTTATTATTCAATTGTTGTCGTCGTTTTAATGATAAAGTTTTGATTGTCGAACATATTTTCTTTAACTGTACATGCATTGTGTCTTGGGCCAAGAAGGTGTTTATCTTCCCTAGCTCAAGCTTCAATGCCGAGAGGTGAGAAGCTTAAAAATGGAATTCTTCAGCTAGGCATAATGTTACTTGGCCCTTCATTAATATGTCTCCTATTTTCATTCAACTCCTTGGGTTCAATTTGGACAGCCTTCAGTGAAGATTATGCTCACCCGAGAAGGTGTTCACAGTCCCCAAACTAAGGCATGCGAGCCAAGAGGTTGGACCGGTGCTAGGACATGTCATGAATTACTGTTCACCAAGGGTTAGCTATAAGGGAAGCACTTGAGGTTCCTCTATTTTTTTGGTTTTTGAGAAATGGCTCCTATTTTTAGAACTTCGATCACACATTTTGATGTTGGCATCCCTGCTCGAGAGGGTACTCTTTGCTTAGTTGTTGCATGAGGTGCCGAGAGGTGGAGGCAGCAGTTGAGTTGTGTTTGAGGTGCTAGCAGTCAGTTTGCGGTGATGTCAAGAGGTGGATTCAGAGCACCCAAAGGTCATTTGCTTGTTGAGGTTCTTTCTTCATCCGAATTATTTTTGGCTTCGTAGTGTACCCCCGCCCGAGAGAGTAATCTATCCCTCAATTATCGCATGCATGCCAAAAGGTGGGGGCAGCAAGAGTTGAGTTGTGTTTAAGGGGTCATCGATAACCAGTGCCAAGTAGGGTCAAGATATCTCTCGGGAGTTTTCTTATTTTCTTTCACTACAGGAAAATTGAGATTTTTTGTCAGGCAGTTTTTGATGGATAGAAATTCGTCGTAATTTGTGACGGATAGTGATCCGTCAGAATTTTCGACGGTCACAATGGTCGGAAATGAAAATAATAAATTATGTAATTTATTATATTATTATTTTATTTTTTTGATGATTAGGAAGTCGAAAGTTTCGACAGATATCCAACCGTCGCAATTTCCGACGGTCCAGACCGTCGGTAAATGAAAAAGAATATAGTATAAGGAGTATTTTACTAATATAATTAGCTACAGTTCAAACCGTCGTAATTTTCGTTGGTTCTGACGGTTCTAACAATCAGTAAATGAAAAACTAATATAATATAAAAAATCTTTTATTAATCTAATTAGCGACAGTTCAGACTATCAAAATTTTCGACGGACTGGACCGTCGATAACCTAAAAAATAAATATTATATATATGTATGTAGTATTTTATAATTATAATTAAATAATTTTCGACGATCTCAACTGTCGGTAATTTTAAAAATAATTAAATATCATATTCATATATATATATCATAATAATATATATTATTAATATTTAATTAGTTTTCGACGGTCATAGCCGTCGATAATTAAAAATTTTTCGTTTTTCCGTTTTTCCGCTGCTGCTACTACTACTACTACTACTACTACTACTACTACTACTACTACTACTACTACTACTACTACTACTACTACTACTACTACTACTACTGCTGCTGCTACTGCTACTGCTACTGCTACTGCTACTGCTACTGCTACTGCTACCGCTACTGCTACCGCTACTGCTACCGCTACTGCCACCGCTACTGCCACCGCCACTGCCACCGCCACCGCCACCGCCACCGCCACCGCCACCGCCACCGCCACCGCCACCGCCACCGCCACCGCCACCACCACCATCATCATCATTATTATTATTATTATTATTATTATTATTATTATTATTATTATTATTATTATTATTATTATTATTATTATTATTATTATTATTATTATTATTATTATTATTATATCCACTTTCTTTCACTTTCTATTTCTTTATCTCTCTCCTCTCTCTCTCCCTCCCCTATTTTGCCGGCGACCATCTCCCTCCCGGACGACGACCTCTCCCGCCAGCGACCCTCTCTCTCTCCTGGACGACCCTCTCTCTCTCCCGGATGACCCTCTCCCGTCGGCGACCCTCTCTCTCTCCCCCTCCCTTTCCCGCGGCCAGATCCGACTGATTTGACACCCGCGGCCGGATCGGCCACTGCTACTGCTACTATTACTACTACTACTATTACTACTAGTACTAGTACTACTACTATTACTACTACTACTACTACTACTACTACTACTACTACTACTACTATTATTATTATTATTATTATTATTATTATTATTATTATTATTATTATTATTATTATATCCACTTTCTTTCACTTTTTATTTCTTTATCTCTCTCCTCTCTCTCTCCCTCCCCTATTTTGCCGGCGACCATCTCCCTCCCGACGACCCTCTCTCTCTCCCGGATGTACTACTACCACTACTACTACTATTACTATTACTATTATTATTATTATTATAATAATATCCACTTTCTTTCACTTTCTATTTCTTTATCTCTCTCCTCTCTCTCTCCCTCCCCTATTTTGCCGGCGACCATCTCCCTCCCGAACGACGACCTCTCCCGCCAGCGACCCTCTCTCTCTCCCGTCGGCGACCCTCTCCCCCCTCTCTCTCTCCCCCTCCCTCTCCCGCGGCCAGATCCGACTGATTTGGCACCCGCAGCCGGATCGGCCGCCTGGCGGCCGGATCTGGCCGTGGGAGCCGGATCCAGTTGTTGGCGATCGGATCTGGCAGCCTGGCCGCCGGATCTGGTTGCGATGCCCTCAACTACTAACGGTGCCATTGATGCCCTCATTTAATCTTTACAGCCAGTAGGTGCTAACGCACAAACATCCCACGGTCCATAAGGGCCAGATCCAGCCGCTGGTGATCGAATCTGGCAGTCTGGCGGCCGAATCCGACCGTTGACTCGACAAAATATAGGTCATTGTAGTCCTTGTTTTCAACATCCAATCACTTTCAAAGATCAAGACAACATATATCGCTCGTATAGTAAAGTTATGGGACATTCATAAATCATCTAGACATCCAATCATTCATAAGTTCATTAATTTCATTCTCTCATAGTCATCAAATACATGCCATTAGACCTCATTTATAAGTCACAACTTCGACAAGTTCACCGTCATCTAAAAGAGCATCTAAAGCATAAATCAAGGTTTCATATATATCATATCATATGATCAAACTATTTAGTTCAAAATTGTCAATCACATAAAGGCCAATTACAGTAACTTAAGGAAGTTCAAATATGCTTAAAGATCATAAAATTGTAACCAGAGTACTCATACATAATAATTTTGAACCATAATAGGGCTTCTGAGTCAAATATACTTATTTAAAGTATAGTTTCACCCATCTTTCTCATTCATCATAAAAACATTTCATTCTGAATCAAAGGACATCATTTCAATGACCATAAAAGGTCTTAAACATACCACTACTTTTAGGAAATACCTTGCATGACAAAAATCCCATTACACACACATTTTTACCTAAAAAAAGTCTTTCTTTCAATTTTTCTTCCATTCCATTAGGTAGTAGATATGAAAATGGTGTTCATTCACCCCTAGAACATCCATAGGCATCCATTCCCGAGTTCCATATTCATACATTTAAATTTGGAAGAGAAAAGTCTTGAGTTCATGTCCTTTCATGAAAATATACAAAAGTTTTGGACATCAACTCCATCCAACTGGCACGACACTCATTTTGCTGAAGTCAACGCGACACAATATTTTTTTCTAAAATTTCTAGGTGTTACAATAGGTCAATCTCTCCATCTTAACAATGACATTAACTCTATACACAAAAGGCTATACACATATAAAAACTAAGGGTCATACAAATAACTTTTAGTTGAATATAGGTGCCAACATTATTACTCCATTAACCTCTGGATTTAGGAGTAGGTAACACAGTTTGAGTAATCCTTTTTATCTAAAACTACTAAGGACCAGAACCATTGGCCTCACGGGGCTTAAGACGGTCCATGTGTTGATGTGAATCCTTTTTTAGGAAAGCCATCATGGCATAGATGAGTAACGAAAAGAGGAAAAAAAACTCATTAATTAACACAATAGGAACTCAAAAGATATTGGACGAGACTATATATGGAGTTTAATCAAAGCGAAAACTAGACATTCATTGTCATTCATGCATAAAATCAATATGACAGAACGTATTAAACAACATCATAAGGTTGGACTAACTCTCAAGCTAGAATTTATTCACTAAAACTCATCAAATATATCAAAACATTACCGATCACATCAACATAAAGATTGCCGAATAAAAAGAAAGATAAAACTAAGAGAATTATTTATGAGAAAAGGTCTTGCAATGACTCTCAAGGTGGATCCCCTTTCCTTCTCATCTATGATTCGTATTTGTGTAGCCGTAAGTGTCCAATCTTTCCCTTCCTTTTTAGGCTTTTGGTCATTCTTATATCTTTAGTCTCCATTTGACACATGTCCATAAAGTTTTAAAAGAAGTTTCCTTAAAAAGTATTCGAGTTGGGGAGTAAATAGTATGTACAGAGTTTTGCCAACCTTTCGAACCTTGTTTTATATTTGTGATGAGTTATATGAAGGTGAAGATAATTTAAGCTAGTTAGATGTGGATGTACACAATTCACAAGAAAGCTCCAACTAATCAAGTAATCAACAAAATTCCTATAATGAAATTTATTTTATCAAATTAGTTGTTAAAAATATCACAACTCTTTGTAATTTACTTGTGAATTTGCTTAAGTTTATTGGAGTAGATAATATTGTGCATTTAATTGCAGGTAATGATAGAAATTATAAAATTGGTAGATTGTTGAATTAAAAGTACTATCTTTGTATTTTTTTATCTCTTTGTATTGCACATTATTTGAATTTAATTTTAGAAGATAGTCAAAATTGATCTTGTCACTAGCTTGACATGAAAAATCATTTACGATAGCAAAATTTGCATATTGTCTCCTTGATAAAAAAAAGTTCAAAACATGAACTGAAATCCTACATTCTATATCAATCCGTTTTGCAACGTCCTTTATTACATTAAAAGTATACGTTATTATAAACTTCATTTGCAAGCTCTTGTGACAACTCTAAAATTTTCAAGTTCAAAATATCCAAATGATAGAAAAGCAAAAGTTGTCATGTACATTATCTTGAAATAGTAGGATATTTAGTAATTATTGTGAAAATTATTGTGGATCCTTCGATTCAATTGCTATGAATTATTTATGGAAATGATAGATTTTCATTTGGTTATGCATATGATGGAATCTATAGAGTAAAGAAAATAAATATTTATGAAGAAAATTCTTTTGAACAAGTTATGAAAGAATCATTAAGAATAATGTGACAATCAGATTCACAAAAAATTCAATGTATTACATATTCTTTAATCTTGTATTTTTATGACAATAATAACTTTAATATCAAATAAAAAATTGTACAAAGATGACTTGATGTACTAGATAAAATTGTTACACATGAAAAAACTAAAGCCTTCGAACAAAGTTGGTTATGTTATAGTTATTGAAATAGTTAAACATATTAGACAAAATTAAAATTAACTTTCCCATTTTTTTATATTAGTAACTTTATTAAGTGTTATTAATATGTATATATTATTTATGAAATTTAATGCTGGCATAGATTTAATTTTAATGCTCCAATAGTGTGATAATTGAAAATTTGACTACTTGGTCGAACCATAAGTGTGTTTTGAAATATACTATCAAAGAAAAATGAATAAGTTAGAACATAATATATCTATGTTCATTGCAATTTTATTTTAAAAAATAGATACATCATTTTGCAAAAATCTATTTACTTATTTATTAAAAATTTATAATTGATCATTTGATTGTTTATATGCATTTCTTTGTTTTATAAGATTCTTAATAAAGAGAAATCACTACTTTATCTACTGATCATGAAACCATGAAGAAGGTTTATAATTGGATTAGGAAGGATAAAAATACTCCATTACTTGATTATGATAAGATGTGGAAAAAGAGTTATAATGATTTTAATGCCCTAAAAGTCAGTACACAAAAAAGGTAAAAATTCAATTCCTTATTTTAAATTTATTTTGTGCACAATTATAATAGTTCATATTTAGATATTAAAGCTATGAATTTTAAATTGTATATTTTAAATTTAATTTATTATACATTTTGCTAAAGGTGATATATAAGAAAAAAAATTAAAGCTTTGAATTTTAAATTGGATATTTTCTCGAGAAGTTGAAGATTATTTGAAAAGAGAATAATATTTGAATTAAACTTTCAGCTTGAAGTTATGGACATGTCAATTTATTGTGTGTGTGTGTTTTTTTTTCTTTTTTTTTTAAATTGTTCTTGTTGGGATTTGAATGGCATTTGAAATTTGAAAACCTGATTCTGAAATCATGGACATGTATCAACTTTAATTTACAAGTTAAGTTGTCTATTTTTAGTTATTAATGTGTATTATTGATTGTGTTGCTTGTCAGTTTTAAAATTCATAAACCATGATTTATTTCATCGGAGTCTTTTATTTTATTTTGGTAAATAATTTGATAATTGGATACACTATATTAAATTATAATATTTTATTATGAACCAATTTGATTAATCAATCTGGTCGATTTGGTAGATCCAGACTTGAAACGGAGACAGGTTCGATCTATTATCTTTCTTTACAACAAATTGGTTTGGGCTCGAATAAATTCATTTTCGGCCCAAACCGTGCAGGCCCATGGGTATGAATGTTTTGGGGCTAACCCAATTAACTTTGTCCGGCTCAATCTGCTATTTTAGAATCAACGTTGACCTTTGAAATTTTAGGATGCCAATTGGGCCCATTAATTTTCAGGAAGTGGAAGAAATTTTTAGGTGATCAGTCCCGATGTTTGCCCAATTAATCGGGTTAGTTGGTCTCGGGTCGTGTAAATGACAATGAGCTCCCAATAAAAATGTGTTCATGAGGGAGGAATCACTTATGAATTGGTGAAGAAACTTTTAGATTGATCAATTGGAATTGACTGATAAAAACTAAAAGTATAGTTTTGGAAGGAAATATCTTATATTTTCTTGTTTATCGATAGGTGCAAAAAACAATATGTGAAGGAAAATATTTTTATTAATACAAAATCTTACAAAATTTGGAGAAAGAAATAGCAAGGAGGAAACATTTTTTTGGGTTCTCGTGTCACGGGGCGTTTCCCGTGACACGAAGCGTGAAGCCTCGCGGCACCAGTGCCGCTCAACTTATAGCCCTCGACCGCTCAGCGCCGAAAACATGGAACACATGCAGCCGCCCCGCACTGCGTAATCTTGCGGAGTACCAAGTTATCCGCCCTTAGGGCATTTATCTTGTAAGGCCGTCCTTATGAATGGCCAAGTAGGTGACGTTCCCGTAGGGTACGTCTTTTGCATCTTCAATATGTAACAAGACTCCTATACCTACGGTACACTGGTAGGAGTTCACTAGTGCCTTCCGAGGCCCAATTGTATGTTATGTTTCATCATATTTAATACAAGTAAGCTTTCCTTTAATTCTAGTGTCATGGCCTTGAGCGTGGGGTGGCAACCCACATCGGTGTCCCTTCGTGGCGTCCCGTGGTCCCTTCGTCGCCCCTTTGGACTTTAAGCGCCAAGCGCCTACGTTAGTGCCGCAACGCGCTAATGTCACGGTCTCGTGACGAGTAGTCCAACACTCTAGTCATGTCCGTGATTGAATGCCTATAAGAGCGACTCTCGGCAAAGTCGTCTCGACCATAAAACTTCCGCTGCAAACTCAAAACAGGCTTGGCTAGGTGCTTATCCGTCTAGTCGCCGCACGTGGTCTAGTGTCCGAGAATGACCCCGTGACAAGTGGTATCAGAGCAGTTCTTCCTGCTCGGATTACCCAGCGACGATGACTCGCTTGTGTCGTCGCAACGTGCCCTGGCGTAGGAAATGTGCTTCCGCTCAAATACTCCATCACGCCCAGACGTACTGGTACCATGGTCTTTGATCGTGGACGCCAACGAGGAAGGCATGGCAAGCCTCCTCGCCGCACGCCCAGTCGTGCCCCGCAGCATGTTCCTCATACACCCGTGTCGTGTCAAGGAACGTCCGTCATGCATCATGATGGCGGATTGATCGCTCCGCCTAACCGGGATGGTCATGCGTCGCTCACTCGAGCAGATCAACCACCCCAGGTATACAGTCGGGAATCCTGAAGTGTCGCGCTGCGTCAAAGAGTGGCCATATGCTCTGCATGATGGTCTTGCGCTGCTCATATCATGAGATCGCTTACACGAGCGTCGTGTAACTCGGAGGACCCGTGTCACATTCAGGGAGTGTCGGTCATGCACTATCATGACGACCTGGCGCTGCTCGGTATTTCGTGACGTCGCATCGCATGCCCAGTCATGCAACGTGAAGTGCACAACCGCTTCACGGGAGAAGTTGGCTTAAAGACAAATATCAAGGTTCATGGTCCCCTTGCGGCCAAAGAATATCATCCCTTCGGCCAAGGAGCATCAATCACAAGCATCTTGTCGTGCCGCAGATCGCCTGCCACGCCATGATTACTTTCAGGAATGGAGCAAAGCGTTGATTACTTGCAAACACTCGTGGACGAGCTGTCAGCCTTGCCTGCCTCGTCAAGTGTCGCCCCGCAAGCGGCGCGATGTCATCCATCAAGGAGTGGGACAAACTTGATACATGCCAACGCAAATCGACGTCTCAACCCAGCGACCAATTTGGCAAATGGTCTGAGCGTCGAGCATCGGCGAACCTTGGCATGCTGCTGTCAAGCGTTCTGCCGCCAACCGAAGGAAGGAGTGCCCTTTCCTTTCGGACATCGCCTCGAGTAATCAAAGCGGCCTCCAAGGATCGCAATGCGAAGGTTTTGAAGGACACATTGGCGATGTCGTCCCTTCGAATGGAGATGGAGGTAATGTTGGGAGCTCATGCCATGAGTTCACCAACCGCAGTCCGCTTATCTAAGCGGAGCGTCTTCACAAGCATCCGCCCGGATCAGTGAAGGCCCGAAACGGCTACTCTTTCGCAAGGGTCAAGCCGCCCGATGGACGAGTATGTCAAATGTGCATGATTTAGGATGACAAGCACAGTGACATTACTTTGTCCAAGGTGCGGACGGACGAGCATCTAGGGTGCATCCTCTTCGTGAACGAGCACAACGATCTCGCCCCGTCCATACCCCAAAGGGATTGCCAAAGCTTCAAAGGAGGTCCCAGGATCAGAAGAAGGCATATCCCAAGAACCCTGCAAGATGTGGCAAACTCAGGATGGCATTGCCATCGCGACAATGTAGAATGTGGCAAACATGCATCCCAGACATGGGACAGAAGAAGTGGCAGTTCATCAATTATGCAAGCCCTGACAAGTTGGGACTGGAGGTCAAGATCGCATTGTTCAGCATCGGCCAGATGGGCATGTTGAATGAGGAAGTGAAAGGAATCACCGAGCTCCGCCTACAGTGTTCCCAGGAGGATGAAGACCCAGTGTTGGTGCTCTTCAAGCAGAGGGGTCAGAAGCTTTGGACTAGGAAGGAGTTGGAACGACCGGATCGTCCAACCTCCGCTCACTAGTCGATGCTGCCAAGTCAATCAGGACAAGTGCCATACCACCAAAGCCCTTGGGCAAGGGCAATGGTGGGGGAGAGAAACTCAAGTCGCAAGGAGGAAGTTACTTATGCCGAAGATAAAGATCGCCCATCGAAGCAGGAGAAGAGAGTCGAACCACAGGCACATGTGGGGAGACCCTCATTAACGCTCACTATAGCGACTGGGAGTGGACAAGGTGCGGAATGTTATACCAAAGAACCTTGCTCCACCTCAAACCGTCGAGATATCTATTGTCTACCAAGGGGAAGGTGGAGATGTTCTCAAGGCTCGGCGGACGGAGGACTCAACGTTGCAGCCATCTGCAACTTGGGGACAGCGAGTTGAACCACAAGGAAATGTGGGGAGACTCTCGTCGCCCACTATGGCGACTGGGATGGACAAGGCATGGATTGTCATATCAAAGAACCTTGTCCCGCCTCAAGACTGCCGAAACATCTTGTGGTCACCAAGGAGGAGGTGGTCCTGCGCTTTTAGTTCGGCAGAGATATGGAAGACTCTACGTTGCAATCATTTGCAACATAGAGACATTGAGTCAAGCCCACAAAGAGACCTGAAGTGTCCCAAAGTATCCGTGGGAAGACTCTCGTCGCTCATCATAGCGACCCCAGGCACCCGAAGCAGACAAGCTACAAGCATCGACATCGGAGAGCTTGTGCTGTTTCAAGCCGTCGAAATTCAAGAATGATCATCGAGGGTGAGATGGTCCCGCACTTCGCATTCGACGGAAGGAAGACCTTATGCTGCGGCCATCCGCAACATGAAGGCATCGAGTCAAGTCATGCAGGTCGAATGGCGAGACTCTTCATCGTGTTCTACACGATCCTGAGACAACTCTTCTCTGAGCTATTCCTGAAGGCATACGAGAGTTGTTTCACTCCCAAAGAAGCCAAACCACACAAGTTGACGCTGCGCAAGTCGAAGAGAAGTGAAGCCAACAGTGACTTGATGGACGGATAGTCGCTTGATGAAGTCAGACCGCACATGGCGGACTCCACTGGCGTTGCACAAGTGATGACCCCGGATTGGACGAAGGATCAGCGAGCGAAGCAGGCCTGAGGGAGGAGTCCTCAGCGAGACCCCAAGGAGTGGGCATTCCTGGCGTTGCGTGATGCTGGTGAAGTTGAAGTCAAGGCAAAGAAGGCAGAATTGATCGAGACAAGCGAAGTCAAGACTCAAGACGAAGGCTCCGAGGAAGCCCGGACAACGGCGTCGAGGGCGTCGCCGACTTTGGTGGGGGAGAATGTCACGAGGCGTTTCCCGTGACACGAAGCGTGAAGCCTCGCGGCATTAGTGCCGCTCAACTTATAGCCCTCGGCCGCTCAGCGCCGAAAACATGGAACACATGCAGCCGCCCCGCACTGCGTAATCTTGCGGAGTACCAAGTTATCCGCCCTTAGGGCATTTATCTTGTAAGGCCGTCCTTATGAATGACCAAGTAGGTGACGTTCCCGTAGGGTACGTCTTTTGCATCTTCAATATGTAACAAGACTCCTATACCTACGGTACACTGGGAGGAGTTCACTAGTGCCTTCCGAGGCCCAATTGTATGTTATGTTTCATCATATTTAATACAAGTAAGCTTTCCTTTAATTCTAGTGTCATGGCCTTGAGCGTGGGGTGGCAACCCACATCGGTGTCCCTTCGTGGCGTCCCTTGGTCCCTTCGTCGCCCCTTTGGACTTTAAGCGCCAAGCGCCTACGTTAGTGCCGCAACGCGCTAATGCCACGGTCTCGTGACGAGTAGTCCAACACTCTAGTCATGTCCGTGATTGAATGCCTATAAGAGCGACTCTCGGCAAAGTCGTCTCGACCATAAAACTTCCGCTGCAAACTCAAAACAGGCTTGGCTAGGTGCTTATCCGCCTAGTCGCCGCACGTGGTCTAGTGTCCGAGAATGACCCCGTGACACTCGCTCCCATTTCCAATGACACACGGATATACATATAAAGATAAGTAGTTTACAGTATTAAATATAATTAAAATGTTGGTACTGAGAGAATATACATATCTATAATTATCATTATGACCGTATTGGCATATTGCACAAACAACTGAAGTGAGATTATAGTAAATCCAGCATCAACTAACAACTAATTAATTAAAAATGATAGCAAAGCATGCACTTAACCATCATAATTGCAATCCTGGTTCGGGTGAGGCGAGGATGATCCTTCGAGGTCCAGGGCCTTGCCTTCCATCTGAACACACTTCTCCTCCCCCAACTCCAACACCTCCTTCTTGTACTTGTACCTCATGGACACCCACGCGAAGGCCGCCAAGTTCACGGCCGAGATCGCCATGAAGAACGCGTAGTAATAGTCCAAGTGCGAGTCGTTCAGGTTGTTCCCAATCCAGCTCTTGCCGTCAGTCTCCCTCGTCACCTTATCGACCACCGTCACCAGCAGGCTGTTAAGGAAGTTGCCCGCGCCGACGCCGCTGGTGAAGAACGTCGTCCCCAGGCTCTGCATGCCTTCCGGCGACTGGTCGTAGAAGAACTCGATGAGCCCTATGGCGTTGAACACGTCGCCCACGCCCAGCAGCACGTACTGGGGCAGCAGCCAGAAGATGCTCATGGGCACCACGTCGGTGGGGCCGCGGATCCCGTGCGCCCTGATCACGCGCATCCTCCGCAGCTCCACGACGTAGGCCACCAAGGTGACCAGTACGTGGAACGCGAACCCAACGCCCACGCGCTGCAGGAGGGTGATGCCCCTGGGGTTGCCCGTGCGGCGTTGCATGAAGGGCACGAACCACCGGTCGTAGAGGGGCACGGCGAGGAGCATGGACATGGTGATGAAGCTGCTAAGGGACGCGGCGGGGATGCAGAAGCCGCCGCGACCGATGGTGCGGTCGAGGGTGGTGCCCTGCTTCACGAAGAGGGTGTTGACTTGGGCCAAGATGGTGCAGGGGACAAGCGTGGCGAACCAGATCAGGAGCATGCCCAAGACCAGCTTCGTCTCCTGGACCTGGGTCACGGTGCAGGGTTTGGCGCTTTGCTTGATGGCGGCTCTGTCAAGGAATCTAAACATGCAGGATGAAAATCGTTATGTCACCAAGATCTTGGCAACTGAATTATAATTGCAGTTTCCTTTCAAAATTACGTAACTTAGAAGATAATAGTACAGAAGTTGCATCTAAAAGTTTGCTAAGTTTAATTAGGCCGGTTCAAAATTCTTATTTTTGTTGCATTTTTTATGGATTAGTTGTTTTAACCGAGCACTAAATAACAATTTAATTACTCATTTTTAGTGAACGTTAAATGTTAGCATTTGAAAATGTTAAAAGTTCCTGGATTTAATAGCTTAAATTGTCGAGATGAAAAATGATATCTTTTCAGAAAAAGATATTTCTTTTTCATATTTAAATGTTAAAAGTTCATTCATCATGTTTCTTCCATGGAGGTAAAGCCACGACACATGACATTCGAACCCACGTTTCTACAGTGTAGGGTTTGAAATTTATTGGACTTCGTTGCGTCTGGGTGTCTGACCCACCTGGCTGAATGATAGCAATGAAAAAAGCAACGCTAATAATTTTCCTCCCACTAGCTAGTCCACTGTTCAGTGTTCTCCCGACACCCAGCGCCCGCCCTGCCCTTTTTCTTTGCATTAATTTTAACAAACGAGTGCATGTGTTCCAAGTCAAATGTCAACCCTGGAGATGCATTTGGATCAATGTTTTAAAAATCGGTTCAGACCATCTGATCGTGAACCCATAATAAAATTGGTGCGATTCAATAATAAAATTAGAAATGTTAAAAAATCGGGTTGACTCGAAAATCGAAAAAATCGGGTTGAACCGATGAATCTGGTTGAACCCCCAGTTTTTTTATTTTTTTTTTCAATATATATATGGAAATTATTTATTATGGAATATTAAAGTTTAAAGTTATCAGATTATTTTAAATGAAATTGGAAGGTTACGAACATTGAGGGAGAAAAAAAAGAAAGTATTTGAAATAAAAAATAAAAAGGAAAGTTAGTAGTGGGAGAGAATGAATAAAAATTGAAATATATTATTAAGAGGATAATAAAATATGGAAAATATTTATTAGGGGATATGAATGTTTAAATAATTTTATAAAATTAGAAAGTTTTGGATGTGAAAGTGAAATGAGAGAAAAAGGAAAATATTTAAAATAAGAAAATAAAAGAAAAAATCTTGAATTCTTGACTAGAGGAAATAAATCAAAATAGAAACAAAATATTAATCAAATTAAATCAAAAGACATATATGTGGAAGGAAAATAAATTCGGCAATAATATATTAGTAATAAATTTAGATTAAAATTGAAGTTAGATTATTATATTAGTAATAATAAAAAACTAGTAAAATAAAAGAGAATTATTTATGAAAAGAGAATAAAATTTGGTAATAATATATTAGTAAATAAATTTATATTGAAATTAAATTTATACTATTATAATAGTAATAATAAAAAGAAATATATTATTTAATTGATTTTAATTATTTTTATAATAATTTATGTATTAAATTACTCTTAATTAATAATAAATAATATTATTATATAAAAATCCGGTTTAACTAGTTGATTTTCGATTGAACCGATCGAATCTAGACTCGGTCGGCACGCTGATCCGATCTCCAATTGGATTTTTAAAATATTGATTTAGATATTCGTATCGTATGCGTGCTCATTCACTGTGATGGAACAGTAATAGGAGCCTTTTGTTGCCCTGCTGACATGATTACTTTGTGGCTTATACTTTATAGAAGAGGTGGGTCATGCCTAACACTGCGTACGAGACTCAAGCTGCGTGTACAGTGCAAGCAATAGGCAATAAGATCTCACCTGAATGCTGTAGTGTGTAGCAGCTGCCGATTTCCAGTGGCAACGTAATGCTGGGTGTCGAGCTCGTAAAGCTCCGACGGTTCGCGGGGAAGCTCTAGCTTCCGGTTGGCGATGGCCGCCACCCAAACCCTCGCCACCTCCTTCGTCGGTCCCTTCGTCTTCTTCGTCTTGTGCCTGTAGTAGGGCACACCGAGGTAGAATATGACGAGGGATGCCATGAGCCCGGCCGTGGGGATGCCGTACCCCAAACCCCATCCCAGGTTCTCCTGGATGTAGACGAGCCCCAGCGTGGCCAGGAGACCCCCGAGGAAGGAGCTAAACATCCACCAGTTGAAGAAGGAGGTCTTGAGCCTGCGCTCGTGCACGTCGTAGTCGTCGAACTGGTCCGCGCCAAAGGTCGATATGTTGGGCTTTGTCCCCCCCGCACCGACGGCCAGGATGTAGAGCGACGCGTAGAAAAAAGCGATCTGGGAGGCCGTGGCCTTGTTGCAGATCCCACCGGTGCATGTTGGCCTCAGACTCTTGACGGAGACGGCCATCGTCAACAGGACCATTCCCTGTGTGCATGAATCGAACGCAAGCGTCCATTGTTACTTTTACGGCGGATTCCCAATAATAAAGATGATGAGGTTGGAGTGCACATATATATAGAGAATATAAGCACATTTTCCTCATTACAGCTTCGTCTATAATTTTTCCATAATGAAAAGGAAGGGTATCAACTACAGTACCATAATCATAGAGAGCAAGCAAGATAAGGATCCTGGACCATTGGTACAAGTAGCAGATATTGGCAACCCTCAATTATTGCTCCTTTTTTCCGCAGCGATATTGAGAACTCCACTTTGTTCTTGTTGATGAAATTTAAGATGGAAGGACTAAAAGTGATATTTTCGGCGACCTTTCTTATCAAAATTCAATGCCCTACTGGTCCAAGTCCAACTATATATATGGGGGTATATGACCATTTATTGTGTATGACTAATCATTGGCTCAATCCTCACGAAACGTCAAGTAATCGCTGGCTCTTTTGTGACATACAAGAAGGCTACAGTTACCACTTGCAACTAGAGTGTTATGTGCATACACAATTCTCTCGTGTGTGAACTGTGAACCATATATACATATGGATGCCATGATCAGAAGAGCCTAGAAATGGCGGATGTGTGGAGGTCTCTATCTCCATTATTTCTGCCGTCGGCAAGGAGTGGTGCTTTCCATTGTATATTGATGATAAGAAAGATTAAGTGTATATTCTTTTAGCACAATGCTTATTTATATGGTTGTGTGATATTTAAGTTTAACATATATAATTAAGTAATTTATACAAACTGATCATACGTACTTATATATATCTACCGTGCGTACGTATATCTGAGCTGAGGGATGGAATCAAGCAACGGGACAAATTCGTAAGTACCAGTACGTAGACGAGGGCGGAAACTGTGAACGTCCAGAAGCGGCCGAAGTAGGTGTCGGCGACGTAGGCGCCGAGGATGGGCGTGATCCAGACCGAACCGGACCAGTTGTTGACGTTCCTCACTGATGCCACTGTGTCCTCGTGTAGTTGGGTTGTGAGGTAGACCACCAGATTGGAGGCTACGCCGAAGAAGGCCATCCTCTCAAATGCTTCATACCCTGCATCATGATCATGTAAAGTATGCATATGTACAGATTAGTTCAGA
Source organism: Pontederia crassipes (assembly GCA_030549335.1). Lineage (NCBI taxonomy): Eukaryota > Viridiplantae > Streptophyta > Magnoliopsida > Commelinales > Pontederiaceae > Pontederia > Pontederia crassipes. The sequence goes on along the minus strand of CM060196.1, from coordinate 56,172,738 downwards.
ATTCAAGACATGTGCAACTGAAATGACACAGTAACAGTGAACACATCACATGAAGCCTAGTGATTACCTACTAGAAAGCCACATGCCTTCCATCTACCAGTTTGAGAAGCGATCACGGGACGGCCACGGAGACCAACAGAGCCATCTTTGGTGTATCCTTTGTTCTCCATGAGTGTGAGAGAGAGAGATAGAGAGGGAGGGAGAGGGAGAGGGAGAGGGAGGGAGAGGGAGAGGGAGAGGGAGGGAGGTTGATGGGAGGAAAGAAGATTATACGAAGATGGGTGTCACTCAGCTCCCATGACTTGGCTCTTATAGAATAAGCTGCCGTACCAAAATCGTTGATGGCAGTAGTATGCCAATGATCGTTTCTCTCCTAAGTCTCATTATTTCTCTCTATTATTCTCATAGCAGGTTATCTTCTTTTCCACACGGGAGTATTTCATCCCTTCGGTAGTTGAGGCTAACTTTGAGAATGCCTCAATTACCCCACCACATAAATTACATTTAGGTTTTGATATATTGATTGTTTGATTTGATGGCGAAAGTAATCGAAATTGTTATCATTTTAACACGAAAAATTATATATCTGTATAATCTCTTTGTTTTTCTTCTGAATTCCTATGTTTATCGGGTTATTTTGATAGATTTTTTCTCATCTAGCATAAATCATAAATTTACAAAAGTTAGTTTTTGAATTTATTCAAATTTAATATTTAGGATAAAAACTGTGAAATATTATCTTTGTCCTTATTTTTTAATATTAACATAAGCATAATATGACATAAAACATTTTTATTAATTAATGCTTTTACTCGTATCATTTTTTTATCTTAAGATATTTTTGCAATATGAAAACGAAAATAAAAATGACGTTTCACAATTATTAGGGGAAAAAATTAAAATTTAGTTTAAACTAAATGAATGATTTAAATGTTAAATTTGCATAAGTTCAGAAATTAACATTTGTAAATTTATAATTTACAGTTAAATGTAAAAGAAGTTATAGTTTATGAGGTGATGAAGAAAAGAAAATTCTAGTGCTACGTACAATTTATTTTCACCAAGTTCAAAATGGATGGAAGCCGGTGCCTTTTGTTTTCACCTATACTACTTTTCTTGTGTCGATGGATGCCGGTGCCTTCAGCATTAAATTTTCGACATCGATGTTACGTGAAATAAACTTGCATCGGTGTTAATATTTGTCCTCTGGCCGATGGGGCCAAATTCTGTAACCATGATGTGCTGCTGCCAATAATAGGCTGTAGGCATCTTTTTATCTGTAATCTTGTAATCTTTTTTGTGGCATGTTGAATTTGGGAATTCGAACATAACCAAAGCCTTCTTTAGCACACTTTTCACCCAATTGTTATCGGAACCAGTGAACCACCCATGCAAAAATACTTTGTGCAAACTTTATGTCACAGCAGAAGGCCACTTCCTAGAGGAATATTGACCCCAAAATGGTCAACCTTTTAACATGAGCTGTAGTGAACAGTTCATAAATTAATCATTTTTTTTAATATAAGCCGTTGGGGATGAATCTTAGATACATCTCAATGGTCAATCAACTTTATATTGATATTATCTTACATTATCTCAAGTTCCATTGTTTAAAATCTTTATCCAATTATAAATTCACGTATCACTACATCCTGTAAAGTAAAAATGCCGTGACGAGAAAAGTTATTATTAGTATACATTTCGCACTAAATTAAAGAAAAAAACTAACATATATATCAAAGTTTGCCTATATAATGTGGATAAATTTTGCTAAGCGTCTTGAGCTACTCGAAGAGTTTCATAAGATGAGTATGAATATGGATTTAATATATCTTTTGTATAAATTAATTCACAAGTCTACTACTTAGGAAATTAACTTTCTGTTCCACGGGATTGCGGCCTTTACATTCTTCGTGAGAAGTTAACCGTGCAAGTTCATTAGCTTTTAGGTATCAAATTTTAAGTTTGTTTCTAAATCTTGCTAAAAGATCTGAATAAACTAAGCCTCCAGGACACGGACACCCGAAGCTTTTGTTAATCCAAAATTTACAGCATTATAGTATGTGTGTATGCGTATATTCTTCCAATAAATGATAAAGAAAATAAGTTATATTTGATCATCTAGCTCGTCCCAGTCAGACGTCTTGGAAATATTGCAGGGTGCCGTTGACGTATTCGACAGATTAATTTATTCGGGCAATCCAGCAATGCATGCATCCAACTTCTTTCTGTTTATTTAGTTTCTCTTTTAATTATTGTACTCTTGGACACAAACCCAAATCATGAAAATGAAAACTAAAAATTTGTGACCGTCACAAATGACTTGGATTATAAAAGATAGAGTATTATGATAATTCTTTTTTGTTGATAGTGAAAATTATCCCATTGGCATTGTTTGCGAATGTTTCTCTCATCGTATTGATCAAGAAAAATTTTTTGTCTCAATTATTTATTTTGTTGATCGAATCTTGGCGTTCTATTACTTTACACATTCCTAACTCAGTTGGCGAACTGGCCTAACATCTCTGGACAGACGAATGAATTAGTAACTCTATCTATACCATCAATATTATCATAACATTATCTTCTTCTTATTAATTGAAAAAGATCTTCACTTGTCAAAAGTGTGCCTTGAGAAATAATATAACATATGACATAGGTCACGAGGAATAATGTCTTATTATAAGAGAATGGTTGTGTCACACAATGCTTCGTTGTTTAGGATGGAGCAGACCCACACAATACAAATAGGTGCATATGGACACATAACTATATGTCTCTCCATTAAACAATATCATCCTTAGTTCTTCTCGCTTAGGTATAGGCAAGGTAACTCACATCTTACATATTTTATCCTTTTCTTAACTTTATCACTATCTTTGGGTCATGAAGACCAAATTAGATTATAAAGGAACAAGAGCGGCTCCAATCATTAATGTTAGCTGATAAGTCATGAAGACCAAGTAATATCATAAGGGAGAAAGAGTGTTTCCAATCAATAAGATATGTCGATAAGTCATGAATAGAAAATTAGATCATACAAGAACAAGAGTGGCTCCAATCAATAAGATATGTCAATAAGAAAATCAATATCATCATGGAGGTCAAAATTTATGTATAATTCGATCAATGATAAAAATCATTAAAATAAATCAAGATTCACTTGGTAGGTTTAATGATTCCATATGTGGTTCATCCTTCATCATTAATGGGTTGATCAAATCAATCAATGATATGAAATCAAAGAGAACACCTCCTATTAGTAATATAATTCATGGGGAGGAGTATGAGATCGGATAAGAAATAATCGATTCGAATTGGATTCAGAAAAAGATTATGAGCATCATCTCTATACTAGTTTCGGACATGCAGTTTGAGGTTCAAGCTTGTGGTCCTGACGATTGGACGATTGGTCCAACTGTGGTGAAATGAACATCCTTTGTCTGCTCAGGAGAGTAGACGTCCGATACCCAATTATGTGAGAGTATGTGATGTGGAGAAACTATATTTACTTTTCATTTATATTTAACATGCATTTATTTTATGTTTTGTTATGTTCTCATGCTCGAACACATGCTTTATTATTGAAATGCAATTCTTATGATTTCTTCACATTCATTTTATAGAGAAGCGACATTTCTAGGATGACATTACTTGTTTTGATTATTTTTCATGCAAAAATTCTAGCATACAACACATGGTATGCAGACAAATATCACCACCTAGACACCACATAGGGGCATACAAATGAATGCCTCCACTTAGACACTTAAGCGAATTTGAGAGAAAGCAACATAATTTGAGAAGACAACTTATCTAAAGCAGCAAATAGTTTGCGGAAGACATCTTTCCACGTTAGCTTGACAGAATTGATTGTACTAGAGGAAGAAAGTATTTTCTACACCTTATGGACAAATGTCAACAAAAGTAATAGCTGAAAAATCTATAAAGGTGGCAGCTAAGTGGGAGGCAAATAAGGAGGGATCACAAGCATATTTCTTTGATAAAAAAAAGTGGATAGAACAAAATAAAAGTTGGACAAATGGCAAACTTGAATCCGAGCCTAAAGTAATGACAAAAACAATCAAGGAAAGGAGATTTCTAGAAAAAGCATATGCCATATTCAAAGTGTGAAGAAGAAGATAAAAACGTAAGTGAAGATATGGACAAATGGCACAAATTCCTTGAGCTATGATAAGGCTTAAAGGATGGCTAGCAAGAGGGTTCTGAACCATCCCAATCCAAAAGGCATTCCATTTCTACTGCTGAAGGAAGCTGGAAGAGGAGGCTGCTGTAATCTCCCTTCTTCTTCTCTTTTTCTTTTTCTTGTCTTCTTTTCTTGTTTCTTTATGTATAGTTGAATAGCTAGCTAGTGGGCGGAGGATTTGTGATGGATGTTTATGTTTCTGAATATTATCCTTTCTAGTTTATGTTTAACCATGTCTAGTAGTCATTTACTTCATGTCTCGAGTTCTTTTTCTATTGTTGCTTCTTTATTGTTCAATTGTTGTCGTCATTTTCATGATGAAGTTTTGATTGTCGAACATATTTTCTTTAACTGTCCATGCATTGCGTCTTGGCCCAAGAAGGTGTTTATCTTCCCTAGTCAAAATTCAATGCCGAGAGGTGAGAAGCTTAAAGCTGAAATTCTTCAGCTAGGCATAATGTTACTTGGCCCTTCATTAATATGTCTCCTATTTCCATTCAACTCCCTAGGTTCAATTCGGATAGCCTTAAGTGAAGATCATTGTCACCTTAGATGGTGTTCACAGTCCCCTAACTAAGGCATGAGAACCAAGATGTTGGACCAGTGCTAGGACATGTCGATGAATTACTATTCACTAAGGGTTAGCTATAAGGGAAGCACTCAAGCTTCCTCTATTTTTTTGGTTTTCGAGAATTGACTCCTATTTTTAGAACTTCGATCATGCATTTCGACGTCGACATCCCCTGCTCGAGAGGGTACTCTTTTGTTTAGTTGTCGCATGAGGTGCCAAGAGGTGGAGGTAGCGGTTGGGTTGTGTCTGAGGTGCTAGTGGTCAGTTTGCGGTGATGTCAAGAGGTGGATTCGGAGCACCCGAAGGTCATTTGCTTGTTGAAGTTCTTTCTTCATCCGAATTACTTTTGGCTTCATAGTGTCATTGACCTCTGCCCGAGAGAGTAATCTATCCCTCAATTATCGCGTACATGCCAAAAGGTGGGGTGGCAAGAGTTGAGTTGTGTTTAAAGGGTCATCGATAACCAGTGCCAAGTAGGGTCAAGAGATCTCTCTAGAGTTTTCTCATTTTCTTTCTCGAACTAGACTTAAGAGGATCCACCCGATATGTATTATCCATTGTCGGCGTCCAATCTTATTGCATACTACTCTCAACCAAGAACTTCCGAACGTCCTCTTTAACCACTAGTTGCCCAAATGTCTTGACAAAATATAGGTCATTGCAGTCCTTGTTTTAAACATCCAATCACTTTCAAATATCAAGACAACATATATCACTCGTACAATAAGGTTATGGGATATTCATAAATCATCTAAACATCCAATCATTCATAAGTTCATTAATTTCATTCTCTCTCATAGTCATCAAATACATGCCATAAGACCTCATTTATGTCACAACTTAGACAAATTCACCATCATCTAAAAGAGCATCTAAAACATAAATCAAGGCTTCATATATATCATATCATAGGATCAAACTATTTAGTTCAAAATTGTCAATCACGTAAAGGCCAATTATAGTAACTTAGGGAAGTTCAAACATGCTTAAAGATCATAAAATTGTAACAAGAGTACTCATACATAATAATTTTGAATCATAAATAGGGCTTCTGAGTCAAACATACTTATTTAAAGTATAGTTTCACCCATCTTTCTCATTCATCATAAAAGCATTTCATTCTTAATCAAAGGACATCATTTCAATGACCATAAAAGGTCTTAAACATACCTCTACTTTTAAGAAATACCTTGCATGACAAAAATCCCATTATACACACATTTTTACTTAAAAAAGTCATTCTTTATGAAAATGGTGTCCATTCACCCCTAGAACATCCATAGGCATCCATTCCCGAGTTCCATATTCATACATTTAAATTTGGAAGAGAAAAGTCTCGAGTTAATGTTTTTTCATGAAAATCAACAAAAGTTTTGGACATCAACTCCATCCAACTGGCACGACACTAATTTTGTTGAAGTCAACGTGACACGACATTTTTTTTCTAAAATTTCTAGGTGTTACAATAGGTCAATCTCTCCATACTGAACAATGACATTAACTCTAAACACTAAAGGCTATACACATATAAAAACTAAGGGTCTTACAAATAATTTTTAGTTGAATATAGGTGCCAACATTATTACTCCATTAACCTCTGGATTTAGGAGTATGTAACACAGTTTGAGCAATCCTTTCTATCGAAATTACTAAGGACCAAAACCATTGGCCTTACGGGGCATAAGACGGTCCATGTGTTGATGTGAATCCTTTATTAGGAAAGCCATCATATCATAGATGAGTAATGAAAAGAGAAAAAAAACTCATTAATTAACACAATAGGAACCCAAAAGATATTGGACGAGACTATATATGGAGTTTAATCAAAGCAAAAGCTAGACATTCATTGTCATTCATGCATAAAATCAATAAGATAGAACTTATTAAACAACATCATAAGGTTGGACTAACTCCCAATCTATGATTTATTCACTAAAACTCATCAAATATATCAATACATTACCGATCGCATCAACAAAAAGATTGCCGAATAAAAAGAAAGATAAAACTAAGAGAATTGTTTATAAGAAAAGTCTTGCAAAGACTCTCAACGACTCTTAACATAAAGATCACATCCCTTTTCCTTCTCATCTATGACTTGTATTTGTATAGTCGTAAGTGTCCAATCTTTCCCTTCCTTTTTAGGCTTTCGGTCATACTTATATCTTTAGTCTCCATTTGACACATGTCCATAAAGTTTTAAAAGAAGTTTCCTTAAAAAGTATTCGAGTTGGGCAGTAAATAGTATGTACAGAGTTTTGCCAACCTTTCGAACCTTGTTTTATATTTGTGAAGAGTTATATGAAGGTGAAGATAATTTAAGCTAGTTAGATGTGGATGTACACAATTCACAAGAAAGCTACAACTAATCAACTAATCAACAAAATTATTATAATAAAATTTATTTTGTTAAATTAGTTGTTAAAAATATCACAACTCTTTGTAATTTATTTGTGAATTTGATTGAGTTTATTGGAGTAGATAATATTGTGCATTTAATTGCAGGTAATGATACAAATTATAAAATTGCTAGATTGTTGAATTAAAACTATCTTATCATTTTTTATCTCTTTATATTGCACATTATTTGAATTTAATTTTAGAAGATAGTCAAAATTGAGCTTGTCACTAGCTTGGCAAGAAAAACCATTTACGATAGCAAAATTTGCATATTGTTTCCTTGATAAAAAAAAGTTCAAAACATGAACTGAAATGCTACATTCTATATCAATCCATTTTGCAACATCCTTTATTACATTAAAGGTATACGTTATTATAAACTTCATTTGCAAGCTCTTGTGAGAACTCTAAAATTTTCAAGTTCAAAATATCCAAAGGATAGAAAAGCAAAAATTGTCATGTACATTATCTTGAAATAGTAGGATATTTAGTAATTATTGTGAAAATTATTGTGGATCCTTGGATTCAATTGCTATGAATTATTTATGGCAATGATAGATTTTAATTTGGTTATGCATATGATGGAATCCGTAGAGTAAAGAAAATAATTAAGAAAATATTTATGAAGAAAATTCTTTTGAACAAGTTATGAAACAATCATTAAGAATAATGTGACGATGAGATTCATAAAAAATTCAATGCGTTACATATTCTTTAATCTTGTATTTTTACGACAATAATAACTTTAATATCAAATAAAAAATTGTACAAGGATGACTTAATGTACTAGATAAATTTGTTACACATGAAAAACTTAAAGCCTTCGAACAAAGTTGGTTATGTTATAATTATTGAAATAGTTAAACGTATGAGACAAAATTAAAATTAACTTTCCCATTTTTTTATATTAGTAAATTTATTAAGTGTTATTAATATGTATATATTATTTATGAAATTTAATGCTAGCATAGTTTTAAATTTAATGCTCAAATAGTGTGATAATTGAAATTTTGACTACTTGGTCAAACCATAAGTGTGTTTTGAAATATACTATCAAAGAAAAATGAATAAGTTAGAACATAATATATCTATGTTCATTGCAATTTTATTTTAAAGAATAGATACATCATTTTGCAAAAATCTATTTACCTATTTATTAAAAAATTATAATTGATCATTTGATTGTTTATATGTGTTTCTTTGTTTTATAAGGTTCTTAATAAAGAGAAATCACTTCTTTATCCACTGATCATGAAATCATGAAGAAGTTCTATAATTGGATTAGGAAGGATGAAAATATTCCATTACTTGATTATGATAAGATGTGGAAAAAGAGTTATAATGATTTTAATGCCCTAAAAGTTGGTAGACAAAAAAGGTAAAAATTCAATTCCTTATTTTAAATTTATTTTATACGCAATTATGATAGTTCATATTTAGAGATTAAAGCTATGAATTTTAAATTGTATATTTTAAATTTAATTTATTATACATTTTTGCTAAAGGTGATATATAAGAAAAAAATTAAAGCTTTGAATTTTAAATTGGATATTTTCTCGAAAAGTTGAAGATTATTTGAAAAGAGAATAATATTTGAATTAAACTTTCAGCTTGAAGTTATGGACATGTCAATTTATTGTGTGTGTGTGTTTTTTTTTCTTTTTTTGTTCTTGTTGGGATTTGAATGGCATTTGAAATTTGAAAACCTGATTATGAAATCATGGACATGTATCAACTTTAATTTACAAGTTAAGTTGTCTATTTTTAGTTATTAATGTGTATTATTGATTGTGTTGCTTGTCATTTTTAAAATTCATAAACCATGATTTATTTCATCGGAGTCTTTTATTTTATTTTGGTAAATAATTTGATAATTGGATACACTATATTAAATTATAATATTTTATTATGAACCAATTTGATTAATCAATTTGGTCGATTTGGTTGATCCAGACTTGAAACGGAGACTGGTTCGATCTTTGATTACGCCCCGGTGATTAATGTTATCTTTCTTTACAACAAATTAGTTTGTGATCGAATAAATTCATTTTCCGCCCAAATCGTGCGGGGCCCGTGGGTATGAATGTTTTGGGGCTAACCCAATTAACCATGTCCGGTTCAATCTGCTATTTTAGAATCAACGTTGGATCTTTGAAATTTTAGGACGTCAATTGGGCCCATTAATTTTTAGGTAGTGGAAGAAATTTTTAGGTGGTCAGTCCGGGTGTTTGCCCAACTAATCCGGTTAGGATCATATAAATGACAATGAACTCCCAATAAAAATATTTCACATTCATGGGGGAGGAATCGCTTATGAATTGGTGAAGAAACTTTTAGATTGATCAATTGGAATTGACTGATAAAAACTAAAAGTATAGTTTTGGAAGGAAATATCTTATATTTTCTTGTTTATCGATAGGTGCAAAAAATAATATGCGAACGAAAATATTTTTATTAATACAAAATCTTACAAAATTTGGAGAAAGAAATAGCAGGGAGGAAACATTTTTTTGGGTTCTCGCTCCCATTTCCAATGACACACGGATATACATATAAAGATAAGTAGTTTACAGTATTAAATATAATTAAAATGTTGGTACTGAGAGAATATACATATCTATAATTATCATTATGACCATATTGGCATATTGCACAAACAACTGAAGTGAGATTATAGTAAATCCAGCATCAACTAACAACTAATTAATTAAAAATGATAGCAAAGCATGCACTTAACCATCATAATTGCAATCCTGGTTCGGGTGAGGCGAGGATGATCCTTCGAGGTCCAGGGCCTTGCCTTCCATCTGAACACACTTCTCCTCCCCCAACTCCAACACCTCCTTCTTGTACTTGTACCTCATGGACACCCACGCGAAGGCCGCCAAGTTCACGGCCGAGATCGCCATGAAGAACGCGTAGTAGTAGTCCAAGTGCGAGTCGTTCAGGTTGTTCCCAATCCAGCTCTTGCCGTCATTCTCCCTCGTCACCTTATCGACCACCGTCACCAGCAGGCTGTTAAGGAAGTTGCCCACGCCGATGCCGCTGGTGAAGAACGTCGTCCCCAGGCTCTGCATGCCTTCCGGTGACTGGTCGTAGAAGAACTCGATGAGCCCTATGGCGTTGAACACGTCGCCCACGCCCAGCAGCACGTACTGGGGCAGCAGCCAGAAGATGCTCATGGGCACCACGTCGGTGGGGCCGCGGATCCCGTGCGCCCTGATCACGCGCATCCTCCGCAGCTCCACGACGTAGGCCACCAAGGTGACCAGTACGTGGAATGCGAACCCAACGCCCACGCGCTGCAGGAGGGTGATGCCCCTGGGGTTGCCCGTGCGGCGTTGCATGAAGGGCACGAACCACCGGTCGTAGAAGGGCACGGCGAGGAGCATGGACATGGTGATGAAGCTGCTGAGGGACGCGGCGGGGATGCGGAAGCCGCCGCGGCCGATGGCGCGGTCGAGGGTTGTGCCCTGCTTCACGAAGAGGGTGTTGACCTGGGCCCAGATGGTGCAGGGGACAAGCGTGGCGAACCAGATCAGTAGCATGCCCAGGACCAGCTTCGTCTCCTGGACCTGGGTCACGGTGCAGGGTTTGGCGCTTTGCTTGATGGCGGCTCTGTCAAGGAATCTAAACATGCAGGAGGAAAATCGTTATGTCACCAAGATCTTGGCAACTGAATTATAATTGCAGCTTCCTTTCAAAATTACGTAACTTAGAAGATAATAGTACAGAAGTTGCATCTAAAAGTTTGTTAAGTTTAATTAGGCCGGTTCAAAATTCTTATTTTTGTTGCATTTTTTATGGATTAGTTGTTTTAACCGAGCACTAAATAACAATTTAATTACTCATTTTTAGTGAACGTTAAATGTTAGCATTTGAAAATGTTAAAAGTTCCTGGATTTATTAGCTTAAATTGTCGACATGAAAAACGATATCTTTTCAGAAAAAGATATTTCTTTTTCATAATTTAATGTTAAAAGTTCATGCATCATGTTTCTTCCATGGAGGTAAAACCACGACGCATGACATTCGAACACACGTTTCTACAGTGTAGGTTGACATTTATTGGACTTCGTTGCGTCTGGGTGTCTGACACACCTATCTGAATGATAGCAATGAAAAAAGCAGTGCTAATAATTTCCCTCCTACTTTTTTTTAAGTAAAGATTAGCTATACATTAAGCTAGTCCACTGTTCGGTGTTCTCCCGACTCCTTGCGCCATGCCCTTTTTTTTTTTCATTAATTTCAACAAACGAGTGCTTGTGTTCCAAGTCAAATGTCAGCCGTGGAAAGGCATTTAGATACTCGTATCGTATGCATGCTCATTCACTGTGATGGAACAGTAATAGGAGCCTTTTGTTGTCCTGCTGACATGATTACTTTGTGGCTTATACTTAATAGAAGAGGTGGGTCATGCCTAACGCTGCGTACGAGACTCAAGCTGCGTGTACAGTGCAAGCAATAGGCAATAGGATCTCACCTGAATGCTGTAGTGTGTTGCAGCTGCCGATTTCCAGTAGCAACGTAATGCTGGGTGTCGAGCTCGTAAAGCTCCGACGGGTCGCAGGGAAGCTCTAGCTTCCGGTTGGCGATGGCTGCCGCCCAAACCCTCGCCACCTCCTTCGTAGGTTCCTTCGTCTTCTTCGTCTTGTGCCTGTAGTAGGGCACACCGAGGTAGAATATGACGAGGGATGCCATGAGCCCGGCCGTGGGGATGCCGTACCCCAAACCCCATCCCAGGTTCTCCTGGATGTAGACGAGCCCCACCGTGGCCAGGAGACCCCCGAGGAAGGAGCTAAACATCCACCAGTTGAAGAAGGAGGTCTTGAGCCTGCGCTCGTGCACGTCGTAGTCGTCGAACTGGTCCGCGCCAAAGGTCGATATGTTGGGCTTCGTCCCCCCCGCGCCGACGGCCAGGATGTAGAGCGACGCGTAGAAGAAAGCGATCTGTGAGGCCGTGGCCTTGTTGCAGATCCCACCGGTGCATGTTGGCCTCAGACTCTTGACGGAGACGGCCATCGTCAACAGGACCATTCCCTGTGTGCATGAATCGAACGCAAGCGTCCATTGTTATTTTTACGGCGGATTCCCAATAATAAAGATGATGAGGTTGGAGTGCACATATATATAGAGAATATAAACACATTTTCCTCATTACAGCTTCGTCTATAATTTTTCCATAATGAAAAGGAAGGGTATCAACTACAGAACCAAAATCATAGAGAGCAAGCAAGATAAGGATCCTGGACCATTGGTACAAGTAGCAGATATTGGCAACCCTCAATTATTGCTCCTTTTCTCCGCAGCGATATTGAGAACTCCACTTTGTTCTTGTTGATGAAATTTAAGATGGAAGGACTAAAAGTGATATTTTCGGCGACCTTTCTTATCAAAATTCAATGCCCTACTGGTCCAAGTCCAACTATATAATATGACCATTTATTGTGTATGACTAATCATTGGTTCAATCCTCACGAAACGTCAAGTAATCGCTGGCTCTTTTGTGACATACAAGAAGGCTACAGTTACCACTTGCAACTAGTGTTATGTGCATACACAATTCTCTCGTGTGTGAACTGTGAACCATATATACATATGGATGCCATGATCAGAAGAGCCTAGAAATGGCGGATGTGTGGAGGTCTCTATCTCCATTATTTCTGGGTCAGCAAGGAGTGGTGCTTTCCATTATATATTGATGATAAGAAAGATTGTGTATATTCTTTTAGCACAATGCTTATTTATATGGTTGTGCGATATTTGAGTTTTACATATATAATTAACTAATTTATACAAACTGATCATACGTACTTATATATATCTACCGTGCGTACATATAGCTGAGCTGAGGGACGGAATCAAGCAACGGGATTACCAGTACGTAGACGAGGGCGGAAACTGTGAACGTCCAGAAGCGGCCGAAGTAGGTGTCGGCGACGTAGGCGCCGAGGATGGGCGTGATCCAGACCGAACCGGACCAGTTGTTGACGTTCCTCACTGATGCCACTGTGTCCTCGTGTAGTTGGGTTGTGAGGTAGACCACCAGATTGGAGGCTACGCCGTAGAAGGCCATCCTCTCAAATGCTTCATACCCTGCATCATGATCATGTAAGGTATGCATTTGTACAGATTATTTCAGAATTCAAGAGATCAGTGGCCATGTGCAACTGAAATGACACAGTAACAGTGAACACATCACATGAAGCCTAGTGATTACCTACTAGAAAGCCACATGCCTTCCATCTACCAGTTTGAGAAGCGATCACGGGACGGCCACGGAGATCAAGAGAGCCATCTTTGGTGTATCCTTTGTTCTCCATGAGTGTGTGAGAGAGAGATAGAGAGGGAGGGAGAGGGAGAGGGAGAGGGAGGGAGGTTGATGGGAGGAAAGAAGATTATACGAAGATGGGTGTCACTCAGCTCCCATGTCTTGGCTCTTATAGAATAAGCTGCCGTACCAAAATCGTTGATGGCAGTAGTATGCCAATCATCGTTTCTCTCCTAAGTCTCATTATTTCTCTCTATTATTCTCATAGTAGGTTATCTTCTTTTCCCTTCGGTAGTTGAGGCTAACTTTGACAATGCCTCAATTACCCCACCACATAAATTACATTTAGGTTTTGATATATTGATTTGATGGCGAAAGTAATCGAAATTGTTATCATTTTAACACGAAAAATTATATATCTGTATAATCTCTTTGTTTTTCTTCTGAATTCCTATGTTTATCGGGTTAGTTTGATAGATTTTTTCTCATCTAGCATAAATCATAAATTTACAAAATTTAGTTTTTGAATTTATTCAAATTTAATATTTAGGATAGAAACTGTGAAATATTATTTTGTCCTTATTTTTTAATATTAACATAAGCATAATATCACATAAAACATTTTTATTAATTAATGCTTTTACTCGTATCATTTTTTTTATCTTAAGATATTTTTGCAATATGAAAACGAAAATAAAAATGATGTTTCACAATTATTAGGAAAAAAATAAAATTTAGATTAAACTAAAAGAATGATTTAAATGTTGAATTTGCATAAGTTCAGAAATTAACATTTGTAAATTTATAATTTACAGTTAAATGTAAAAGAAGTTATAGTTTATGGGGTGATGAAGAAAAGAAAATTCTAGTGCCTTTTGTTTTCACCTATACTACTTTTCTTGTGTTGATGGATGCCGGTGCCTTCAGCATTAAATTTTCGACATCGATGTTACGTGAAATAAACTTGCATCGGTGTTAATATTTGTCCTCTAGCTGATGGGGCCAAATTCTGTAACCATGATGTGCTGCTGCCAATGATAGGCTGTAGGCATCTTTTTATCTGTAATCTTGTAATCTTTTTTGTGGCATGTTGAATTTGGGAATTCGAACATAACCAAAGCCTTCTTTAGCACACTTTTCACCCAATTGTTATCGAAACCAGTGAACCACCCATGCAAAAATACTTTGTGCAAACTTTATGTCACAGCAGAAGGTCACTTCCTAGAGGAATATTGACCCCAAAATGGTCAACCTTTTAACATGAGCTGTAGTGAACAGTTCATAAATTAATCATTTTTTTTAATATAAGCCGTTGGGGATGAATCTTAGATACATCTCAATGGTCAATCAACTTTATATTGATATTATCTTACATTATCTCAAGATCCATTGTTTAAAATCTTTATCCAATTTTAAATCCACGTATCACTACATCCTATAAAGTAAAAATGCCGTGACGAGAAGAGTTAATATTAGTATACATTTTGCACTAAATTAAAGAAAAAAAAAACTAACATATATATCAAAGTTTACCTATATAATGTGGATAAATTTTGCTAGGCGTCTTGAGCTACTCGAAGAGTTTCATAAGATGAGTATGAATATGGATTTAATATATCTTTGGTATAAATTACTTCACAAGTCTACTAGTTAGGAAATTAACTTTCTGTTCCACGGGATTGCGCGCGGCCTTTACATTCTTCGTGAGAAGTTAACCGTGCAAGTTCATTAGCTTTTAGGTATCAAATTTTAAGTTTGTTTCTAAATCTTGCTAAAAGATCTGAATAAACTAAGCCTCCAGGACACGGACACCCGAAGCTTTTGTTAATCCAAAATTTACAGCATTATAGTATGTGTGTATGCGTATATTCTTCCAATAAATGATAAAGAAAATAAGTTATATTTGATCATCTAGCTCGTCCCAGTCAGACGTCTTGGAAATATTGCAGGGTGCCGTTGACGTATTCGACAGATTAATTTATTCGGGCAATCCAGCAATGCATGCATCCAACTTCTTTCTGTTTATTTAGTTTCTCTTTTAATTATTGTACTCTTGGACACAAACCCAAATCATGAAAATGAAAACTAAAAATTTGTGACCGTCACAAATGACTTGGATTATAAGAGATAGAGTATTATGATAATTCTTTTTTGTTCATAGTGAAAATTATCCCATTGGCATTGTTTGCGAATGTTTCTCTCATCGTATTGATCAAGAAAATTTTATTGTCTCAATTATTTATTTTGTTGATCGAATCTTGGCGTTCTATTACCTTGCAACATCCCTAACTCAGTTGGCGAACTGGCCTAGCATCTCCGGACAGACGAGTGAATTAGTAACTCAGGGTGTTAAAATAACTGAAAAGAGGAAAATCTTTGTACATGCCTTCACGTCTAGCTACATATATTTGTTGTTCGACTCAAATACAATTTACCTAGAGATGGGCATGAGCTGATAGAAGTTATTCATTAAATTCTGTAGTTATATATGAGTTTACTCTTGATCATCGTTTCCGCTATATACACTCAGTTTAGTATGTGTGGCTGCAGTGTTGCATGCCTCCGTCCTCGAAGTATTAAGCCTCAGATAGTGAAATATTACGTCAACCGCACTGATCACAACAGCCACTCCCCTAATTATAAGACGATCTCCAGCCTCTCATATCGTCTCCATGCATGAATTCCACTGGGAAAGATCGATGCAAAAAGGACCTCCCTTTGAGGAAGCTTTTTCGCTGAGTTGCGTGGTTCAGAACCTTTGGAGCGACGTCGGCAGGAAGGAGATGCTATATGGAAGCAGTACTGGCACAGTATATATGCATGTATCTGCAGTATATATCACCCAATGGAGACTCACCAGTCATCATTCTAAGGACTAAAATGGAACACTTTAGTTTCCTTTAGGATAAGGTAAGTGCAGCTAGCTAGACATCACCAGGAATTTCTTCCCAAGATTTGCTTTCTCTATTGTGGCTGTAATTTTCAAAAATATTTGCATGCATATAAAGACCCACGCATCCATGCGTGATCTAATGACTAGGTCAATGTTTTCTATAACATCTATATATGATGAATAATTAGTCTTCATCAATATATGTTGTTTTGCCAGTGAAACCTTAATTACCCTCTAAAAGAATCCTTTTGTCATTCGTTGTTTTTTTTTTAACTTTTCTGAAAGAAACCTTCCAAGTATACATATTTGTTTCGTTCAAATCTGTTAGAAGGGACAAGTCAAGAATTTAGGAATTATGAAGTTTTCGCAAAAAAAATACAAGTACATAAACAAATAATGCGTTCTTTGTGTGATAAAAATACTAGAAAAAATCGGAAGTGGGAATGGAGAGAATTGAAATTGAGTTACTCAACGTTGCATGAATCAGATGAATGTCCGAGATGAAAAGGAAATGTGCCCATGGAGCATATAAAATATATGGACATGATGGACAACAATGTGTGTCCTCAGAATCTTTGGTTGGATATGCTGAATGGAAAATTGATTCAGTCAAAGCTTGCGGAGTGCGGATTACAATGATGTACTTGAAAAAATATAATATAAATTTGGGGAAATAAGAAATATCTGGCAGCGGAAAAACTGGATCCGTTGCTCCGGACTCATTGTGTGAACTTCAATCAAGTTCATAAAAGAGGCAGTGGTGCCGGACGTGAAAATCAGAAACCTTCTTTATGTGACGGGATTACTATTGTCGGACTGCAATTACTATGTAAAATAGTGATACTTATTTAAGAAAGTTTTGAGTATAAATGCAACTGAAGTTTTGAGTATATATACTATTGTCGAAATGACTTATAGATATTCATTGTTATACATTTCCAAATCATAGACATGATCGGACTGTGGCACTAGCATTGAGAAGCGGGGATTGCCACCTCGCGTTAAAGACATGAACAATAGAATTATAAAACTTGCATTATGTATAAATACATATATACTTGGGAAGGTACTAACTCTTCCTTAATATATTGTAGGTATGGAAGTTAAGTTCTTGAATGTGATGTGGAGATTAGTCTTAGAGTGCAATTTTACTTGTTCTCAATATTATAAGATTGTCATTTACCAACTCTACTAATTAAGCCATAAAAGTGAAAATGTAAAAGATAACACTTTACTGATAACTTGACCATATCTTATAAGATTGTGTCACAAGGACAGATACTTGGTACTTGTTGTAGACTTTATATATCTATAAGCGACTGCAAGATTAAATTAGGCGGTGTTTGTGCATCATGTCACGAGAAAATATCTATGACAAACTCTCTCACCAAAGTCGGTGATGCCCCTAATGTTGTTGTTCGAGATTTCGGGGTCTTCGTATTTAGTGTTGTTCCTCCCTAATATTCAGTGTTGACTTCGTTTGTTCAGTTGGAATTCATCTTCTTTGTTTTGACTTTTACTTCATCAATGTCACGCAACGTGACCAATATCCACGACATTTCAGGACTTAGGACTCCTTTTTCAAGTTGACTTCACTTATTAATCATTCATCCAATATGGGGTCGTCATTTGTGCACCAGCGAAATTCGCAATTTGAGCGGTCTAATTTGGCAAGCAACTATTTGTCCATTAAATTTCTGCTGGTTTTAGCTTCTTTGGACTTGTGCAATGTCAACTCGGTTGGTTTGGATTATTAGGGAGGAACAACTCATGTATGACTTCGTGAGTAGCTCGAAGAAAGAGTTACTTTGGGATCGCATACAAGAGTGCGATGACAGTCTCGTCATTTGACAAGCATGGCTTAACTCAATGTCTTCATGTTGCAAGTGACTATGACATGAATTCATTCGTTCATCAAATGCAAAGCATATGATGACCTCACCCTTTATGTGATTCGAGGCAGAGTAGAGCTCCTTGGTTGGACACTTTGAAATTTATTTGCTTCGAGTCATTGTTGGGAGCGACAAGTGTCTTTCAACATTTGTTGTGGGCATGACTCGATCATCCTATGACGAGCTTAATCATCATAGAATTTGTTGGGATATGCCTTCTTTCGATCTTAAGACCTCTATTGAAGCTTGGATAACACCTTTGAGCATTGACAGGGCGATGTGATTGTGCTCGTCGGCAAAGATGATGCCCATTTGATACTTGTCCATTTGAATGTTCAAACAAAATAATGTTTGCTTGTCAACAAAGATCATGTACCCTTGAAATAATTATCCACCAAGCAATTGACTCTTGCAGAAGAGTAAACATTTCGAATTTTCATCGATCTATGAGGATGTTTTTGAAGATGCTCCACTTGATGGCAAACATATTGATGTTGAAGAACTCATGGCAAGACCTTTCAATTTCACCTTCATCTCCATTCGAAAGGACAACATCAACAATGTGTCTTTCGAACCTTAGATGTTGATCTTGGAAACTACTTCAATTACTTAAGGTGTTGGCTGAGAGGAAAAATAGGTGTTCCTTCAATTGACAGTAGGATACTTGACAGTAGCATGCCAAAGGTTCACCAAACGTCCGATGCTTAGACCATTTCTAGATTTCTCATTGGATTTAAAGCGTCTATTGTATTGCCGTGTAAAAGGCTCATTCCAACTTTTGACGGGTGAGATTACCCCGCTTGTGGGGGGACATTTGACGAGGCAAGCTTGGTTGACAGCTTGTCCTAGAGTGTTTGCAAGAAATCGATGAATTAGCGGGAGTAATCTTGATGTGATAGGCTGGGCTAATAGCATGATAAAATGCTTTTAAGAATATTGTTCCATAGTCGAAAGAAATGTTGAACATTGATGCTTGATATTGTGCCAAGTTCTGTTGTGCAGTGGTTGGACGATTCACATTGCATGACTAAGCATGAGATGCGACATCATGGAATGCCAAGCAATGTCGTGTTGTCATGGGACATTTTTCTGAATGTGACATCAATATTTCAAGTTACATTGTTGGACACGTAATGTGACCTCGCCAAATGAGAGGCGCAAGACCATCATGGTTGGGTATGATGGCATTGTTCGTTACGCAATGTGTTTAGGATTCATGATTAGATATGTGGAGTGACGATTCACTCGAGTGAATGACTCATGGCCGTCCTAGTTAGGCGGGATGATCAATCCATCATGATAGATGATAACAGGTATTCCTTGGCGTGGCACAAGCGCATGAGAAACTTATTGGGGGCACGACTAGGCGTGCAATGACGAAGCTTTCCAAACATTCATCATTGACGTCCACGATTAGTGAACGTGGGGTTAGTGAGTGAAATCATTTTTTTTCCAAGACACATTACAATGTCACAAATGGTCATCGTCGCATGGATTCGAGTAGGATGAACTTCTCTATATCACTTGTCATGGGGGGTCATTCTCAGACACAAGATCACATGCAGTAATTAGAAGAAGATGCACCTAGGCAAACTTATTTTAAGCACGCAACAAAAGTATTATGGTTGAGACGACTTGCAAAGAGTCACTCTTATAAACTTTCAAATCACGAACATTATGAGAGTATGCAACGAGTTGTCATGAGACTATGGCACTAGAATGTTTAGGCATCAATGTGAACATGAGCTCTTGACATCTCAATGATCGTTCGAAGAATCATTGGGCATGAGAAGGGTTAATGATGTGAGTTGCCACCCCACATTCAAGGCATGAACACTAGACTTAAAAAGTTAGCTTGCATTATGTAGGAACATAAAATACATATGAGATTAGGGATGTACTAGTGGACTCCTCCTTAATATGCTATAGGTATAGGAGTTGGATTGGCGACATGCGACATGAAGAACAATCTCCGGGGGTGTAGTTTTACTTTTCCCTAATATTACAAGATTGACATTGTCCACCTCTTCTAAGTCTAAATACAAAAGTGGAAATGTAAAAGACTAAGGCTCTACAAGATTGTGTCAAGAGGGAGGATATTGGTACTCTGCAAGATTACATAGTGCACGACGTCTGCGGTAGTACTTCGACGGCTCTAAGTGCCGACAATATTAAATTGGGCGGTGTTGGTGTCGCAAGACTTTGCATGTCGTGTCACGAAAAAATGCCGACATTTACAAGCTAGAATAGGAATGGCTAGGATTGATATGTTTCTATTGCGCAAAGGTCAGACACGACAAAGAGCCTCTACGAAGGGCCATTAATACAACATTTGGGGCTCCGACAAATCTTTCACAAATATACATATACAAGATCATAATATATAAAATATCATCCCATATGAAAGAGGTCAAATACTAGATGATATAATTTTTTATATTCTATAGAATGTAGGAAAGAAAACAAAACCAAATAGCATAAAAAAGGAAGAGATGACTAGGCTAAATTCAAAAGTAGAGAGAGAGAAATTGTTTAAAGATTTCTATTAGAAAACAATTATAGGGATCCAAATCCACCAAGGGTTATAATAATAGAGATCTCATAATATTTTTTTATGCTGAATATTTTACTTCTTTGAAGTCTTCATTTTAGGTTAATACAATTCTAATTAAAATAAATAAATACTTATTTCCATGATCATTTGAATTATTTTAAATGCATTAGAAGATAAGATTCTTCGAGTAAAATAGATGTACTTATTTTTACGAAGCAATACATTTCTTATTATTCATTTTAGATAAATGAATTACCTTCATAACAAAAAATATCTTAGCCTCAATTAGATGACTAGTTTAACATAAGTATTTCATCAAACACATAAAAGATAAAAATAATATGCACAACTCTAAGTTTTGTATAACTCGAGAAAGAGAGGTTTGACCACAACGACCTAAGGAATTATTCAAGAAACAAGTTTTTGCATTAAAAATAGATAGGATTTGAAGTTTTAATAAAAAAAATAGCAAAGAAAAGTGCAGAAAAATACATATGTGCATCATCTCCTTTCGTGCTTGAAACAAATGCCCCTTTTTCATTAAAAAAAAACTCTATTTTGTACTCCCCTAGTATGTTTACATAAAAATATACAAAATAACCCTAAAAAAGAATATAGTCCGGATTCGCCAAATATTTCTGGATGCATGGGTTCCTAGTTTGAAGTCACACTCACCTTCAAAATGCATTAACACTTGATTCAAAAAGCAAACCCAGGTTTAACAATATATTTCCATTGCACACCTCTTGTCATATTGGTCCAAAATGTCACAGATAAAAAGAATGCGAGGTTCAAATGTTTAGCATGTAATGCATGCATTATTATACATATTTTACATGTGTCACTTATTTTTTGTAGTTTTTATTATGCATCTATTTTCTTATTTATTTTCACAATTTTTTTAGTCAGAGGCTATGCACTTTTGGTTTATTTTGATATCACAATCGTCATTTCATAGGTTTTCAAAGGCATGTGGAATAATTGGAGCAAAAGAACATGGAAATCCAAGCTGAAACAATGCCCATATTCATATTCTAACAGAACCTAGGTTGGCTCAGTATTATAAGTTGCCTTGTCATGCACATCTTGATGGACGATTGTGATTTTTCAGATGAATTTGTGAATTTGAGCTTCGAAATCAACTCGAAATCCTAAGAGGCCACCAATATACCTATAAATGATAATGTACCACAAATTGAAGAGTTTGAACACTTAGTCAAACAAAAAAATTTTGGACAATCGTTTGAGGTGTATTCTCAGTCAAAACTTGTTCCATAGATGTCCACCACCTTTTTAGAGTTTGATTTACAATTTTTAATCATTATTTGATTTTTTTTCTTAAAATTTTTTATTATTTTTTTCAATTATGGATTAGTTTAGTCATCAGAGGAAGACTACGTTGAATCTTGTTTTTATTTTAATATATTTTACTATTTAGACTTATGACATTATGGTTACATTGAATATTTAATATGTCATCTGAGTTAATTCATATGTTGCATTAGTTTATTAATTTCCATGATAATTAACTAACAATTCATGTCATAATTTTCTTGTGAGAAGAACTCGGGCTGAGTCGGGTCTAACTTGGGCAGGTTCCTTAATTATCTTCGTTAAACTAAAACTTTTGTGTCAACCCAGGCCGAGTTTTGACATTGTGAAATTGTTGTTAGTAACTTAGTTTTAATTTCTAATGATTTTATCATTAAACAGAGGTTTGCAACTTAAAGCATCCTATATAAAATAAGTTCAACTTGAGCAAGTTTTCGAAGTTTTTAACTATACTTCTATTTAGGATAATTAGGTTCTCCAATTTTTTAATTCTTTACTTTAAGCAACCTTTTATATCAAAACATCTAGTTGAGAGTAGATTAAACCAAATTGAGCTTTCACGTGCTTTGATCACATTTCTAACTAACGTAGTAAGGTACTCAAATTTTTGGGTTCTATACCTTTGATTCATTTCTTTCTAATAAGAAGTCTATATTTGATTAATTCATAATTATGAGATAATTGTGGAATAAAAAGTTTGAACTCTAGCTCTTTCTCACATTTTTAGAGGCATGATTCTCTCTAATTGCCATCAGTTTGAATTATTTTCTTTTGAAATCATATTTTGTTAATTTTCCAATTAATAAACTAGGTTGAACGAAAAGAATCTAGATTAGTACTTATGGGTTTGACACTTGTACTTCCTCTATAATACTTGATACCAAGGTTATCAAATTCGAGTTTTACCTAAACTCGTTTTGAGGAGGTAGACTCATATCGTAAGTTCGATACATACATACATAGAGTTTAGGTATAATAATTTAATAATAATGAATTTTAAAATTATATTAAATATAATAATAAATATCCAAAAAGATTATAATAACATGAATAATTAATAAATTGAAATATATAAATTATAAACACATAAAAAATTCACTTACACATTTTCTAATATTTTAAGTATTGTTATTATTTTATCCTCACTCGTTATCACCTTTTTAAATACTTTATTATTATAATATACATATTCAACATATTATTTAATTTTAATACTATGGTTCAAAGAATGAAGTTTTAAAGAATATTATTGGGAATAAATATTATTATACAAGTTACTGTAATGTTATATTATTCAATTAGTTTATTCTATCATATTTATATTTTAAAGAATAATGTAATTACAAAAATTATGAGAAGAGATAAATGAAACAATAAAAGATAAGGAAATGAAAAGATGAGATAGCAAACTAAAAAAAGTGTTGGCAATAGGCTTCAAACCCATGACCTTATCAAGCCCATGATTCGTTCAAGCCACAACGTCAAAATAGATGTTGATTCAAAATCGCCGAGTTTACGTATTCAGGCGTTCGTATCTACTTCAACCGATTTCACGAACTAAAGTGCATCTAATTCTGAGTTTACATCAAATTCCGAGTTTACAACTCATTTTCCTACCCTAGAAACGTAAACTCATACGATTTTAAGTATTAATATGCAATTTTAACAACCTTGTTTGATACTATCTAAACTTGCTAGTATATTTGTGCTTAATTTATATGCATCATGCAAATAGAAAAAGAAATATCAAGTTTAAATGTTCCATTTAGAGATGAGAACGAGGAAAGAGAATACCACTTGGTGAGATTAAAAGAGGAGATTGAGATCTTGTGGGAACACATGTAGTGAAAGGTGAAAATAAATGGAGCATCCTCACGAAACGATGAAGTTGACACAACCAGAAAAGAGTCTTTATTTTAAGGGACGAAGAAATAGATGACTAGGGCAAAGAATGAGATTGTCATGAGAGAAAAATGGAGGATGCACCTTCAAAGATCATATGATAGGATGAGGAACAAGAGTCTTCCTTTAAGATCGGAGGAGGAATAAGAATCATTATCCACCATAGTAGATCTGGAGATATGACTTTTTTAGTCATGGAAAGAGGGATTTGGAGAGAAATTTGGGAGAGGAATGAAAATCTTGGATGGGTGTAACCTATTTCTCATGAGAATAATCCAAGGCATCACTATGATCAAAGTGTGAAATCTCTTATTTTGATCACGCTTATGATGGCTAGAAAGTGGCAGTCTAGGAATGATAGAGAGACCTTTATTCATATGAACTTAAAAGTTAAGTGGAGACTACGCGTCTTGAATTTTTATATTTCTTGATATTAAAAAATTTTTTAACCTTCCTTTTGATATCTCTATCTATGTCCTAATAACTAATACTTTTACTCTCTTTCTCTCGATTTATATCCTTAGTAATTATGGGATATGTATTCCTTGATTAAACTATTGGTGAGAAAACAAAGCTAAAGGATATTAATAATTCAATTTGTTGGATTGTGTAGGATTGAGCAAATTAAGTAGGGTTAATTGATGTGGAGAAATTATATATACTTTTTATTTATGTTCAATATGCATTTATCTCATGTTTTGATATGCTTTCATGCTCAAACACATGCTTTATTGTTTATGATTTCTCCATATCTATCTTATAATATGCTTTTTTAAGATATTTTTACTTATTTTAATTATTTTTCATGTAGAAATTTCTGCCGACAAAATATGGGGGAATGCATGTGTATGTCCCCATAGATGCACGCATAGGAGCACATAAGTGAATACCCCCAACTTGACACTTAGACGAATTTGAGAGCAAATGATGCAGATTCACCAAGACAGCTACTCAAAGAAGCAGACAACAAAGAAAAGGATGCTTTCTCACGTCAACTTAACAGATTTCTTGTACAAGGGAAAGAAATCTTCCCCTACACCTTTATGGGCAAATGTGGATAACAAAGTAATTTGAACATTGGACAGGTGGCAAACTAAGAAAAAAGTAGTCAATGAGGGATCACAAGTATATTCCTTTTGCTGAAAAAGTTGGACAGGTGGCTGAAGGGGGTCAACCAAGGAGGGACCACAAAAAGATTCTTTTGACTAGAAAAGTGGACAAACATAAGGCAAAAGCTGGATAGGTGGCAGATAGCTAAGAGAGGACTACATGATGATTCAAAAGTTGGATAGGTGGCAAATAGCTAAGGGAGGACCACATGATGATTCTTAAGCTAGAAAAGTTGAAAGAAAAAGACAACAAAATAGTTACATATATGGACAGGTGACATATACACCTTGGACAATAAAAAGGGGCCGAAGGCAACAAAGAGGAGGGTTTCCAATCTTCTAATCTATTCGACATTACTGCTGAAGGGCCTAGAGAGGATACTGTGGCCGGACGCCTCCCTTATTCTTTTCTTTTGCCCTTTTCTTCTTTTCTTTTTTTTTTCTAACTTCTAATGTGTAACTAAACCAGCTAGCTAATGTCTATGGGATGTTGATCTTGGATTATTTTTGTTCTATGTTTATTTTTATGACTTTCCTCTGGTTGAATGACTATTGAACACTCTATTGTTGATCTTATGCTTTGTTATGTTTCAATCTATTGTGATGATTTTGCATTTTGATTGAGCTTTAGAATTTATCCTGAATGCAACCGGAGAGGGACTTTCCACCCTTTATCCAACTGAACATTGAGGGGTATAGAAGTTGGATAGCGCTATCTACATGCAGTTTGAACAGTTTCTGGTTTTGTGATGATCTTGTGCTTGTGATGACGTTTGCTGAGTTTTAGTTTCAGGCATCATGTGTTCACTGCGGTAGGACAGAGGCTCAATAATCAAAGATGGATTCATGGATTGCGTGTTTTGGGGCTGAGTTTGCTCTGCTTTTCATTTTTCCTTTTCGTCTTGATCCTACTTTTATTGATTCCATGACCTCTTACCCAAAAGAGAACTTCCATTCTTTATGACTGCGGAGGATCCAAGAGGGCATGCATTCACAAAGCCATTTATAGAGAGGTCATAGGAGTCACGGTCTTCATTCTTTATTTGGATCTTAATCGCCTGAGCTTAATTTATTTCACGTAATCCTCGGCCATAGAGGTGCTCACCCGAAGTGTTATTTTCAAAAACTAGAGTTTGACTTAGGTCGAGAGGTCAGATTGAATCTTCATTTATTTCGGAGAACCCGGTAGGCCGAGATGGAGCAAAACTTACCTCAATCCATGTAAAGGAAATTTGATTCATCTACCCGCTCAAAGTACACGTGAGTGTTGCTATAGCTGAATATTTGATTCCATCAACATGCAGGAATTGTGCCATTCATACGCACGAGAGTGTCACAGATGAGCTTAGTGATTTATGCTGCGATCTATGCTCATGCTGAGGTGTAGTCAACATCTCCCTAAGCCCTAGTGTTTTATCTACATTGATTTCAGTCTACTTTTGCATTAAAAATAAAAAAATTAGTGCAACTTAACTTCTTGCATTTTCTAGTTTAGTGTTATCTCATTTTCTCAGTTTGAACATCCACGAACTTAGTTTTTCCTTCTAAACTATTTCAATCAAGCGTGAACTTCTCAAGCTTTGTCTCTATGGATCGACTCTTAAGTACTACATCGATTGTTGTGCTCTTGCAACATCTGTTGGATCTAAGTTTTAATGACATATTAAATTATCTTTTGATGATACAAACCCCGAATGATTAAAGATAAAATGGTAAAAAGTTTTAAAAAAAGAGATAACTTTATGCACTACAATTTGATTAAGTAATTGGCACTGATCTTATTAGTTTTGGAGAAATGTAATATCAGAGTTGTAGAAAATTTTGTTAGCTTTCTATGAACTCCAAGATCATCTAATTTGGATAACTATGCAGAAAGTTATACTCAAAATAGTGCAGGACGATCAACCTGCCGGTTGAAATTATGAAGGCCGGTCGAGACAGTCCGGTCGACCGATTGGAGATACTGGTCGACCGATCAAGGCATAAATTGCTCAAATGAAAATTATGAGACTGTACCAGTTGACAGTTTGGTCGATGCAGCGGCCGACCGATCAACTGAACGGGAGGAAATCAAAACTGCGAGACTGTACCGGTCGAGATATCGGTCGATCGACCGAGTGCTGAAGCTGTAGAAATGAGCGCAATGGTCATATAGACAGGTCCACCGGTTCATTAATGCGGTCGACCGATCAGTTGTGGCAAATCAAGAAAATGAGCCAACGATCATATAGACCGGTCGATCAGCCCATAAATACGGTCGACCGGTCTATTACTGCAATGAACAGTAACGGCTATATTTTGAGGAAAAAATATGGAATTAATTCTGGACAAATTTTTCACATACCAGAGCCTATAAAAGGAGTGCTAACGCCAGAAGCAAAGGTATCCAATCCAATCATTGAAGAAAAATTTCAAGAAATCAAAAGGAGATCATTTCCCTTGAAGTTATCATTTTAGAGTCTTCTTTCTTTCTCTCTTCTCTTCTTGTGAGTGTTCTATTGTAAAATAGAGAAACTATTTTTCAGAAAGATTGTGAGAGCTCATGTGTAAAAGAGGTTCCATATCTTACCTCTTGAGCGAGATAAAAGATTAGCTTCTTAAGAGGAGGTTGCCTTGCCTCTCGAAACGGAAAAAATGTGGTTGGTGTAAAAGGTTTTCTTCCTTGCCCCATTTGGAACAAAGAAAGTGCTAGTGGAATCTCCGACGGTCTCAAGGTCGAGAAGTCGGAGCGGGAACGTAGGCCAAGGTGTGGCCGAATCTCGTCAACAACCACCCGTGTTCACTGTGTTTGATTTCTCTCACTCTATCTCCCTCTCGTATTGTGTTTATGATCTGAATTGTAAAGGTTTTAAGAATCGGTTTTGTGCTTCCGCGACGAATTTTCGTAAAATTCATATTTTCGGTTAAGCATCAATTCACCCCCCTTCTTGGTGTCCTTTGAGATCTTACAATTGGTATTAGAGCGGGTTGCTCTTATTTTGATCTTTTGAATCTTCTCATTTTCATATTTAATCATTTTAGATCTAATCATTTTTAATATTCAATAATATTTTTAAGATTTAACAATCTTAAGAGCTATGGCATCAAGTTCATTTATTTTTGCCAAAGGACAATCAATTAGTCGTCCTCCCCTTTTAAATGCATCAAATTTTGAATATTGGAAAATTCGGATCCAAGCCTACATTTGTTCTATTGATGTAAACATGTGGGATATTGTCGAAAAAGGCTATTACCTACATGAAAAATTGCCTTCCGAACATGATAAAAGACAGAAAGTTTTTTCGAAATTGGATCGGAAAGCAAAAAATATTTTTTTTATTGTGCTTTGGATTCAACGGATTATAATCGGATTTTTAGTTGTGAAAATGCAACCGAAATTTGGAAGAAACTTATTACCACTTATGAAGGAACGAATAAAGTCAAAGAATCTAGATTGAACATTCTAAATCATCAATATGATTCTTTCAAAATGTATGATAATGAATTTATAAATGATATGGTTGCTCGATTTAATGATATTGTGAATGGCTTAGCCTCTTTGAGTGAACCAAGAACACCCCCCAAAAAGTGAAAAAGATTCTCAGGTTTTTATCCTCCCGTTGGCATACAAAAATGACGATGATCGAAGAAAAAGATTTGAACAAATTAGATTTTGACAATCTAATTGGTCCACTTCTGGCCTATGAGATCGGAATCCAAGAAGAAGAAGAATCAAATGCTCCCCAAAAGAAGACATTGGTTTTGAAAGCAAGCAAAAGTGAAGATGACTCGAGTGAAGAAGAAGTAGACGAAAAGAGACTCGCTCTCTACTCAAGAAAACTCGATAAGTATCTCAAATTGGTGAAAGAGAAAGAAAAGAATGTAAAGCCTATCCGAAGATCATACAAAAATCACTAAAAAGAAACATCTCATAGAAGAAAGAAGAAAAGACATGATGAATCAAGTGAAGGTGAATCAAGTGAATCATCAAATTCGTCCAACGAGAATGCATATCTATATTTAATGACACATAATGATGAGGTATCATCCAACTCTTCTTATTGCTCTAGTGCTAATAGTGATATGATAATGATGATGATAATATCAATCTTGACGTACATAAGGAATTCTCTTTCTTAATTGAAAAATATCTTATTCTTAAAAAGAAGAATAAAAAATTAATGAATGACTTTCATATTATAAAAGATGACTTTGAAATTTTGAAAAAGGAAAGGGGTGCACGTCTAATTCCTAATGAGACCTTGATGAATGATCTTCACATTATGAAAAATGAGTTTGAAAAATTAAAAATAGAAAATGAAAATCTCAAAAATGAAATTGAAACTTTGGAGATTACACATGCATGTGAAATTGTGAAACTAGCATGCTCTTTAGAAAAAGAAAAGAAGGAAAATGCATTTTTGAAAAATATAACTATTTCTCATGTAACAAAAAATAATCTTAGAAAACACTTTAGACATGAAAACTCTTATTGAAAATCTAATCATACATATAGAAAATCACATATTACATATTTTACATGTAGATTTAATGGTTATTTTGCATATCAATGCAAAGCAAGAAAATCTTCACAAAATGGCATGATTTGAGTTCCGAAATGAACAACATCTAACAAAATATGACCCAAAAAAATTTGGGTACCAAAGGTTACATAATCATTTTTGCAGGTGTGCCTCGCATACAAAGGACAAGTGGAATTAAAAATGTGAAGGCACAAAGATTATGGTAAAAGTATCACTGATTGCATTCTTATATTTCTTAAGTGATTAGACGTGTTCTTTTAATTTCATTCAAAAATTTCAAAATGACTATTTTTTATATGAGAAGAAAGGAACAAAAGAAAATTGGCCATAATGATAGGGGGAGCATGTTAAAACTTCAAAACTTTATTTTTACATATCATGGATATCATTGTTGCATCAAAGTTTTATGCCATATCCATAAATATATTTTTGGATTTCATCAAATTGTCTTCATTTTACCATTATAAAATAGTCATAAATTTAGGGGGAGTCATATTTTCAAATCCTTATGTTGAAATACTCTCTACATGACTATTTTCAAATCCTTATGTTGAAATACTCTCTCCAAGATCATCTAATTTGGATAACTGTGCAGAAAGTTATGCTCAAAATAGTGCAGGACGGTCAACCTGCCGGTCGAAGTTATGAAGGCCGATCGAGATAGTCCGGTCGACCGATTGGAGATATTAGTCGACCGATCAAGGCATAAATCGCTCAAATGAAAACTGCAAGATTGTACCGATCGACAGTTCGGTCGATGCAACGATCGACCGATCAACTGAACGAGAGGAAATCAAAACTACGAGACTGTACCGATCGAAATATCGGTCGACAGTCCGGTCGACTGACCAAGTGCTGAAGATGCAGAAATGAGTGCAACGGTCATATAGACCGGTCGACCGGTTCATTAATGTGATCGATCGATCAACTGCGGCAAATCAGGAAAATGAGCCAACGGTCATATAAACCGGTCGATCGGCCCATAAATGTGGTCGACCGGTCCATTACTGCAATGAACAGTAACAGTTATATTTTGAGGAGAAAAAGGTGGAATTAATTCTGGACAAATTTTTTACATACCAGAGCCTTTAAAAAAAGTGCTAAGGCCAGAAGCAAAAGTATCCAATCCAAGCATTGAAGCAAAACTTCAAGAAATCAAAAGAAGATCATTTCCCTTGAAGTTATCATTTTAGAGTCTTCTTTCTTTATCTCTTCTCTTCTTGTGAGTGTTCTATTGTAAAAGAGAGAAATTATTTTTCAGAAAGATTGTAAGAGCTCCTGTGTAAAAGAGGTTTCAGATCTTACCTCTTGAGCGAGAGAACATATTAGCTTCATAGGAGGAGAGGTTGTCTTGTCTCTCGAAGCGGAGAAAAGGTGGTTGGTGTAAAGAGCTTTCTTCCTTGCCCCATTTGGAACAAAGGAAGTGCTAGTGAAATCTCCGGCGATCTCGAGGTCGAGAAGTCGGAGCGGGAACGTAGGCCAAGGTGTGGCCGAACCTCGTCAACAACCATCCGTGTTCATCGTGTTTGATTTCTCTCACTCTACCTCCCTCTCGTATTGTGTTTATGATCTGAATTACAAAGGTTTTAAGAATCGGTTTTGTGCTTCCGCGATGAATCTTTATGAAATCGATATTTTCGGTTAAACACCAATTCACCCCTCCCCCCCTCTTGGTGCCCTTTGGGATCCTACAACATCGTCGTGTGTACTAAGGATTTAGAAATTTTAAAGCTTAATTTGATGGTTCTTATGAAGTAACTGCTCCTTATACATAGCCTTTTTCACGAACTATCTGCATCACATGATTCTCGATGCATCATTATTTTAGAGTTTAAATTTACTAACAAAAGAAAATGATTGGACCTTCATTTTAGCTAATAAAATTTGAAGCAGCTGAAGTAGACAACTCACCAGCTGTTTAGTAATTTATTTTTTTTGAGTAATCATATGATGTGTTAAAACTCTGTAACAATTATATAAATTACCTATTCTTATCATCTGGTAGATTAAAAATTTTTAGTAGCGAAACTCTAGTAGAATGGTCAAAAGAAATTTGACAAGGTTGCTTGGTTGAAGTAGGTTCTTTGATCCAAAATTGTCTTTGAACTTCAGTGATCATTTCTTCATGGTTGTCTTCATAAATTTTAAAATTTTACATAATTAACCCTTTTGAAGATAGCTTCATGTGACCACTAGAATCATCTTAAAAAGACATTTATAGAGGAAATTATGAATTTAGTTTCATTGATCTCTCGCTCTATGTCGAGTCAAAGATAGGTTCATCTTGTAAATTAGTACATGATTAGGGTAAATCAAATTAGGATTTAAAATTTAGATATGTTAGATTATAGTTTGGTGAGAAGTTGAATCATTTAATTTGATTTGTATATATGGAGAAATAAATTTTCATCCCTTATATGTCTTCTTTTATCAGATTTTAGAACATGGACAAAACCTAAACTGAATTGACTATTTTTATTTGAAGAGTAGACAAAGAATTAAACACTACAATTTTTATTCCAAAAATATTAATGTAGTATATTTGCTAGAAAAATTGGGACCTTCTCAAATAGACAAGTATTAATGAAGATATAAATTATTCTTTTAGTGACACATTTTGTCAGAACACAAACTCTAGGCTCAATTGTCTAGACTTTATGATTTTCTCACTAGGATCTAGTTGAGGATATTTACAGATTCAAGATTTTAGTAAGTCAAAATTTTAATTCATCCATAATCATAATATTTGGTCATTGGGTTAATAGTTGGAAAATATGAGATAACACCTAGTTAAATTTTGGGAGATCAGTAATATTAAGTAGTTTCAAATGTGTAATAGCATATGTACATAGATACCTTCGATTGAACATTAATATTTAGAATAATTGGCATACATTCTTAGGTGCATAAGCATTCATACATCATGAACATTCATTACATATTATTTTTGCTAGTAATTGAAAAGTAAGAAAACATTATTTCTTGCAGGAATCATCAAACTACAAGTGAAAGGAGGAAAATATAGTAATCCTCCTTAAAAAAAATAGAGTAAAATGTGAGTGGGTACATTTAAAATATAGAAAAATGATAAAATACTACTTTTATTTATAGTAATATTTCAACAAAGAGTTATTGTTATTCAAACATATCATGAAATATGCAAACGCTTATGATATAGTTCAAGAATTTCATATGAGATAGATTTATGCAAATCAATTAATGAAAATATTTTTAGGGAACAATAATTATGATGTTAAAATAATATTTATTTGATATTGATAGGTGATTATGATATATGTACTTTGGTACTATTAAACTTCATGTGTTCATTGATCATGTTGATTAAAAAGGTTTTTGGGACCACATTTGATATACATGATCCATTTGGGACGTATATCGATTGTATTTGTCCTTTGTGACTGTTATGCATATACGTATTGACCCAAGTTATGTTTTGTGTGGTCGTATTGACATATGATTGTGAAGCTCTCCTTAATTATATGACACGTGATTATGAAGCTCTGCAACACGTATTAATTAATGATGATTGCTTTACAACACGTATTGACCCATGTTATGATTAGTGTATTCGTTTTGACCCATGATGGTAAAGTCATGGATAGTTGTATGACACATGATCATGGAGCTCTGTGATGCATATTGACCCAGTTACTCTGCATGGTCATATGTTGAGTATGTCCAATGATATATGGGTGGATTTTAGTTGTGGATATTATGATACTTGAGTTATTTATATTTATATACAAATTCATATTACTTGACAATTTATGTTATATATGTTGCTTTAAATATTTTTTCATATGGAGAATACGATATTTATATGTTATATGCACTCGTGTTGCTCTCCAATGTTATAATTTTATTTTACTTACTGATCAAATGGTTGTTGCTTACATTATCTTTTTTGAATTTTTAAATAATTGTAAGTTTTTAAGTCGAGTCGACTTGAAACTTGCTTTTGATGCATATAAAAGATGTCAAACGTTGGATCATTTTTATTTTTTGTTTCACTTTTACTTTTGAAAGCTCGTATGCATATGTGTTGAAATAAAGGGTGATAAAAACTTCTAGTGTTATAAGATAATTAATGAGAGTGCTATATGTTAAATAGTGTGTAAAAAATGATGGTATTATGATATATTTATATCTTTTGACTAAACTTTGATGAATATAATTTGTATTGGTTATATGTATTAATAAGTAACATCAAGATAAATAAAAGGAGCATATTTGCTAAATTTATTATATGATGGTTAAATAAGATTAATAATATGATAATTAAAATTAAAACATAGTAATCGAGTTGGGTGTGAGAGTCATACCATATTTTATTCACATCTTGTTGAAGTGTGTTCCTAGTCATCAAATTTTAAATATATAATTATGATATTGTGAGATGTATATATTAAGACCAAGACTCGGTGACCTTTACTAAACTTCAATAGCAAGAATGATACTATTTTCCCGTAGTTGATACAAAATAAAGTAACACGTTTTCCAACACAATATAGATGATGCATGAAAAGGTATAAGCGGCCGCTTTTGATTAATTTTAATTGGTCTTCCTGCAGTTGATCCTGATCTCTCCGCTGCTGCCGGTGAGCGGACCAATGTTGCCCATATTTATCATGGCCGCGGCGAAGTCGGTGAAGAACTGGGCCGAGTTGGTCGCATAGGAGCTGACCTGAGAGTCGGTGGAGCCGCCGTTGTATAGCTGCTGGTCCGAGTGCAGGAGACCCTTGTTGCTCTGCAGGTCTCCGAAGTAGAGGTTGTCGAAGACCGTCGAGGTCGCGTTGTCGAGGGGTGCAAGCAGGTCGTCGTTGCCGCCGGAGCTCGGGCAGATCGACTGGAGCGACGCCGCGAATCCCGAGTCGATGTTGCTCTCCCCGAGTCGACCTCGGAACGTGGAGCACCTGGCTTGGCCTATCGTGTGAGCACCTGCACATCGTTTGACAGAGGAGGAAGAGGTGTTCGTTTACTTGAAATCCCAGATGATGAGTGCAGCAAAACATATGCAAGAACATTGAACTCTTGCTGCTTATGGCATCTCGATCATGTCAACTACGTACCTGAGAGAGCCACCATGTCAGTGGTGCTGAGGCCCTTGTTGGAGAAGGCGGAGATGAGGGCAGCGAGGTCGAAGGACGGTGCAGGGAGGTCACTATTGGCGGAGCTGAGGCTTGCTGTCGTCGAGTCTCTCCTGCCCAGTTGCACTGTCCATGAAGGGCCTCCCAGCTGATCAAACGGAAGATGGCTCATTCGTGGTTAAATGCGAGAGAGAGAGAGAAAGAGAGATGATCTTAATATGAGTATTGAGTGCACATACGGCAACGACCGAGTCACGGGCGGCTACTGCAAGGATGTCAGCACAGGAGACGACTTGGCTGCAGGCGCTCTCGACGTTGGATTTAATGGTGTCAATGACATCAAATCCCCTCAGGGAGTTTTTGTTCGGGTTGGCCGTCTTCTCTCCTGTGAAGGTGGTGGTATCATCCAGCAGCACGGAGGCATCGCAACCCTGTATTTTTTTTAGGAAAAAAAAACAGAAATAGAAGTCAGAAATAATTAATTTAGAGGCATCCGATAACGTTGAAATTTATCTTCCGGTCTCGTGCCGACGAAAATTTTAATTAATTTGATTCGTTCTACTCGTCCTATGGAGTGGAATTTAGTGCTTTTTCATCACTATCTTCTGACGTCACCGAAGAAAAATGCGGGGCAAGTTGACCAAGTAAATTGTTTGATTGCTTCTCATTTTTAATCTACCAACACCAAGTTTCTCAATGCAGGTTTCATGCACTTTGTAGCAACATTTAACAGACTTTCATATCAAGTAACATCAAAACCAGAACTCCTAAAAAATTTCTTGAACTTCTTATCCCGCGGAACACAGATAAAGAAAAGGAATCTTAAAGCTTGGTAGGTAAGAGAAAATTTAAATTTACACAACAAGAGCAGGATTTAGACGTTAATGCATGTATGACACTGAGTTTTCTGCAGCAGTGCTCTGCAAAATCTAGTTGTGGGCGAACGCATAAAGTAGTTGTTAAAACTTACTTGAACGAAGCAATCGTGGAAGTGAAGCCGCAGCAACGACGCCCCCATGCGGGGCTCCTTGTTCACTGCATCTTGAACAGCACTCTGGATGATGGACAGGGCGGTGGGGCAAGAAGAGTCGTAGAAGGTCGAAGACAGCTGAGCAGAGGTTGATGCGATAGTGAACAACAATAACATGAACAGAGCTGAGACGCATGTAAAGCTGGAAGCCATTTCTGAGCAAGCAAAGCCAGTGATCAGATATTTCACCAAGCACTAATTTGCAATTAGAACTTCGAAGTTATGACCAACACCTACTTATAACATGTTCTTGCTTTGACCAGTAAACCAGCCAATGACTAAATTTTTTTGGTGGAGTCTACTAACAGATGACACTATGTTCAAAGGTGGTTTTACAGTCTGATTGGACTACAGGGTAGAAAGAATTGAGTTTAACCAAGTTGCCATATTATGATTGTCCAACCCAACTTTATTACACATGCCTAATACTAATAGAGTACTAATATAATACCCAAGGTTGCCAAGATCTTGATCTAGATTTTAAGATCTTACGATTTTACGATCTTACGGACTCCTTCCGATCTCGATCTTATCTTGAGGATTTTATGCGTAAGATCTTAAACGATCTTAATTTTGGTCACACGATCTTACGATCTTATCCGATTCTATATGATTTCCTATGATTAATATAATCATTTAAATATTAATTTAAAATATATTTATGATAATAAAAATTAATTTATATGAAGTTAAATACATTTTCTTTTATTTTTATTATATTTTGATATAATTTGATTTAAGCATCAATAAAAAATATCTTAGTGGGGTATCATTTAAGATTTTAATGCGAAAAATTTATCAAAAATATATTTATATTTTAATAATATATTATTTTATTAATATGTAAGATCTTACGATTCTCGATCCGATCTTACGATCTTCGATCTTATGACCCCTCCGATTTTATATAAGATGCCGATCTTGACAACCTTGGTCATACCTATTTCATATTAGCATTATACACCTTACATGTGCACCAAGAGGAAATTACGTATTGTTTTCTTTTAGCATGCAGTTAAAAGGTACATGATAAGAAATTTGGATGTGGACGCATGCCCGGAGGCCACCAATTCCACGAACAAATCAATATGAAATATGGATGGCTTGATTAAAAGGGAGGTGTGAAAGTATCATTTGAGTGAAGAATCTTTGGAGGTCAAGATATATAGGCGCTGATCCGTTCCAAGCTTTAAATTGGCTTCGCCATTCTTTCTCTCAAACTAAGGAACCTTCCAATACCTGCCAGACAAATTCTATCAAAAAAATGGACTCATGATTTCATTCAATGTGGGTTACTGGTAACATAAAGGAAAATTCTGCAGGCTAGTGGGCATGTTGTGAGCCTTCATTCAGCAACTTTTTTGTGTTCTTTTGAGACAGTTCATTCAACTATTTTGCAAGCTTAGAAGGAGCTAATACATATATGAGATGGTTGCTGAGATTTAATATACTTTGTTTTTTCCTTTGGATTTTTTCTACCGACTAATTATAATTAAAAACAAAGAACTCGTGGTTTGGGAAATTTTCTTTCCCGAATAAAAGAGATGTTTTGCAATAAAATCAACGATAACGAAATGTTTGATTTAACTATTGTCGGGTTCCATGGCTGGAAGGCAGTTACATGTATATATATTGAATAAGTAAGCGGGTCATTGTACCAAATCAGTTGAAACGTTATATCATCTTTTACCAAGTAGTCGAGTGTGTTCCTATCAAGCTCAGAAGTAGTATAAGTCTTGTAAACTCTTGCGTGTGGAATTAATATTTAAATCTAGTGATAATATTCGAGAATATTGATATTCACTCTTTTAAGCAAAAAATGCATTTTTATGGTCAGTAACTGGAGGGTGTTTGATATGTGACTTAAGCACTTCACATAATAATTTTGAATAAGTTTTAAAGTTTATAAATCCTTGTCACGTACATATTGACCGCAAGCGCACAAGTGTAGTACTTAAGGGTCGATTTATATGGATAATGCTGAAATAATCCACATTCGACCGAAACTATTTAGGCGGAAAAGGTATAGAAAACTCCGGGCAATCCTCTTGACTCTACTCGGCAACAGTCATCGATGATTCTTTAGACACAACTTGATCGTTGTCTTACCTCTTGGCACGCATACGACAATCGAGAAATAGATTATTCTCTTGGCCAAGAGTCATTGACACTAAGAAGTTAAAAATCATCCGGACAAAAGAAGAATGTTGATAAACTAAAAATAGTATCGAACCTGCTCGATATTGGCCATTGATGACTCCTTAATGTAGCCTAATGACCACTCTACTTCTCGGCGCGAGTGCAACTGCTTAGGAAATTTTCGTATCCTATCGGGCCAAAGTCATCAATGCTGGAAACTCAGATCACTAGACAAAGAAAACTCTGACAATCAACCTCATTAAAGGAGGCTTCAATAAAAACATCTGACCTTTGGGGCACTCTATGTCCACCTTTCGGCCTCACCACGGACTGCCATCAGTGCCACCTTAGAAATGACTCATTCGTTTCGTCATCTCTCGACGTGCATGCATTGATTGGTGAATAGAGCACCCTCTCAGGCGAAAGATGGTGATGTTGAAATGAACAGTCCCAAAAACAAAATATCATCTCTAAAAATTATAAAATAGGGGAAGCTCGAACGCACTCCCCGCAGTTGGACCTTAGTGATGGTGATTTCTCGACATTTTCTAGCACCGGCCCAACCTCTCGACTCGCATGCCTTAGTTAGGGATTGTGAACACCCTCTAAGGCGAGAATCACTTTCACCGAAAAGCTATCCGAACTAAAAGTTTTAGAAGAAAACATGAAATGAAGAGTAAAAGGTGGAGTCGCATTGTGCCTTTCGTGATGGAAAAAATTCGAGAACAGGAAGAGAAGATCGCAAAGAGATTGCAGAAAAATAGAGAAGACACACGATTTACTCAAGTTCATCCTTGATATTAGGGCTACGTCCTGCAAAGAGGTTTCACTATATCGTTTTGAGTTTACAGTCGCCACATTGGTTACATCTGAAAATAAGCTATAAATAAGCCTCTGCCAAATGGGTTCAAAACCCCAACAAAATAGAGAAAAAACCTAATCCGAACCACACGGACCGGCTAAACAAAAGCCCAAACCCGTCTAGATGATTGAGATAAACAAAAATCACACGAGCAGGACCGCCGTTGGGGGGCGGGGCCCTCCGAACCCCCCTTTTTATTCGTATGCTAGCAGCACAAGTAATTGAGTAATACTCAGATTCCCCTAAACTCGCGTGGGCGAACCCGGTGTGAGAAACAAGGGGCCCTGAAGTATTTACCAATTCCAACATTCTCCCACTCGGTGGATACTTCCCACCAATGAGAGCCTTGCCAGCAACATTCTTCTTCAATCCGATAGCAGTAGAGCACCACTCAAACTTTGCACTTGTAGTAGCTTTAGTCAGAAAGTCAGAACTATTCTCCGTTGTATCAACCTTTTCAAGCTGAACCTCTTTCTTTTCCACCTTTTTTCGGATGAAATAATATTGGATGTCAATATGCTTTGTGCGTGAGTGAAATGCAGGATTCTTAGCTAACTGAATAGTACCTTGACTATCACATCTCACCTCCATGGCACCTTGCTTAAATTCGAGCTCCAAGCACAATCGTCGTAGCCATATGACCTCTTTTGCAGCATGAGTAAGAGCCACATATTCAGCTTCTATAGAAGAAAGTGCTATCACGCTTTGTCTCTTGCTCATCCAACTTAGTGCAGCCCCAAATAATGTAAACACATATCCGTTAGTGGACCGTCTAATATCAATGTCTTCACCCCAATCAGCATCTACATGGCCTACAATATCAAGCCTCTTTCCTTTCCTTGTACCTTCAAAATACAAACCAAAATCTGAAGTTCCATGAAGGTACCTGAAAACTCTCTTGATAGCAATCTAGTGTTTCCTGTCTGGGTTAGACATATACCGACTTAAGACACCTACTGCTTGGGCTATATCTGGACGCGTGCACACTATGGCATACATCAAGCTGTCCACTGCACTTGCATATAGCACACGGTCTATCTCTTCGGCTTCTTCATCCGTCTTCGGGCATTGCTCTGCAAAAAGTTTGGTTCCTAGAGACATAGGAGTACCTACTGGCTTGCAGTCCGACATGTTAAATTTTTTCAACATTTTCCTAGCCACAACTTTCGCTTCTAACGATCCATTCTAATCTGCATACCCAAAATAAAATTCGTCGGCCCCAAGTTTTTCATCTCAAACTTCTTGGCCAACAAATCCTTCACTGAATTCATCATCTTCATGATGTCTTCAATTAGTAACATGTCATTCACATACAGTGTAAGAATGACAAATTGATCGCCAATTCTCTTCACGTAAACACAATGATTTGAATCTGAACGTACAAACTTGAGTTGGAGCATCTACGTATTAAACTTCTAGTACCACATCCTTGACGACTGCTTCAAACCATACAAAGACTTCTTCAATTTGCACACCAGATTTTCTTTACCTTGAACTTCAAAGCTTTCTGGTTGCCTCATATATATCTCTTTCTCCAAGTCCCCATGAAGGAATGTCGTCTTCACATTCATCTGCTCTACCTCAAAATTATATGCTACTGCTAGAAATAGAACAAATATGATTGAAGTCATTTTCACCACAAGAGAAAAGATCTCATCATAGTCGACTCCCTCAATATGAGAGTACTCTTTAGCTATCGGTCTCGCCTTGTACTTCTCTACAGATCCATCCGGTTTCAACTTTCGCTTGAGCACTCATTTACAACCAATTGTCTTTCTACCCTTAGGCAATTTACATAAGCTCCATGTTTCATTCTTATCCAGTGACTGCATCGATCTTGCATCTTTTACGGAACTAGGTTCTTCTCCGATGATGTTCAAAGCATGAAATAAACTTAGAGCACTAAGAGAGTATTTAAGAGGTGCTCTTCTTTCTCGTGTCGATCTCCTGAGAATTGGTACGGTACCAATATCTGGGTATTCATCTGAATCTGCATCTTCAACTTTAACTTCATTAACCAAATCTCTTGATCAGATTCTGGTACAGGCTCAACTGAAGTATCTTGTGCCATCACCTCTGCAGCTTCAGAATCAAAATCTTTTTCAAACACTACAGCTTTCTTGGGTTCATCATTTTCCTGAGCTTCAACTTGGGATCGGGATTCACGAAAAATAACATCCCTGCTGTATACGATAGTCCTTGACCTTGGATTCCACAATTTATAACCCTTGACCCCTTCTTTGTATCTGACAAATATGTTCTTCTCAGACTTACTGTCAAGCTTACCCCGCTTTTCCTTGGGTATATGAACATACGCGTCACATCCGCACATCCGAACATGAGATAAATTCGGCTTCTTCTCAAACATTACCTCATAAGGCGTCCGATCCATCACTGATGAGGTCGGTGAGTGATTCTTCAAATAGTTTGTTGTGGCTACAGCTTCTGCCCAGAATTCTTGCCCCTATCCAGCCCAACTCAGCATACATCTGGCCTTCTCTATGAGTGATCGATTTAACCTTTGGGCTACTCCATTTTGCTCAGGTGTATATGAAGTTGTCTTCTGCCTTGCAATACCATTGTCCATGCAGAATTGCTCAAACTTCTCTGAATAAAATTTGCCTCTGTTATCTGTACGAAGGACCTTGATCTTGCTGCTCAATTAGTTTTCTATCAAAACATTAAATTCTCGAAACTTATCGAATACATCTGATTTATTTTTGATAAAATAAATCCAACTGTAACTCAAAAAATCATCTATGAAAGTGACATAGTACTTGGACCCTCCAATAGATGGAGTCGGAGTTGGTCTAAAGACATCACTATGGATCAATTCGAGTATATTCGTTGCTCTTGTACTTGTGTGTTGAAAACTGACTCGGTTCTATTTTCCATGGCGGCAATGTTCACAGAACCCGAAGCCCACAGAACAATCTGGAACTCCTTCTTGATGCTATGGTAGAAAGTCCATTCTCACTGATATGGCATAATCTCTGATGCCACAACATAGATGTGCTGTCTTCATCTTCCTTAGCCTCTTCAAAAATAAATTCGCAGCCCACAGATATTGTCTCTCCGAGCAACTTGTACAATGTACTATAGCGAACTCGAGCAATCACAATAGACCCTCTGATCATCTTGCATGAATCATTGTCGCAACTGAATATAACACCCGAATCAGTCATTGTACCAAAAGATAACAAATTCCTACTCATAAGTAGTATATGCATCACATCTGATAGAGTCTTCACTGTGCCATCATTCATCATCAACTTCATCCTGCCACGTCCAATAATCTAAACAGCAGTATCATCTCCGAACATGACATCCCCATCATTATACTCCTCATATTCACAAAACCAGTGTCTATGAGGTGTCATGTGGTACGAAGCACTAGTATCGATGAGCCAGACATCCTTATCTGACTGTGTCATACATGCAGAAGCAAGATACATATCCCCTGCTTTAGCCTCCTTTTTGTCCGATGTTGACTCAGCTTCTTTCTTGTGAACCGGCTTATTTTTATAATCTCGCTTCAGATGGCCCCACTCTTGACGTCTCCAGCATTGCACCTTTTTATCTCTACTCTTCGAATGCCCATGAGATTTGGATTTGGACCCTCTCTGATTCTGAGTCCTTTCTGGTTGCCTTCCTCCATTCGCCAGCGCCTCTTTACTAGAACTTGTCGATCCCTTTCTTCGTATTTTCTCTGATAACAAGGCAGCACATACACTTTCATACGAAAGTTCTTTATCCTCGTCACTGATCACGACAATCAGATTGTCCCATGAATCCGGCAGCAAACACAACAATGTTATTGCCTTATCATCATCTTGAAACTTAACACCGATTGATACAAGTTGACTGATCACCGTGTTAAAATTATAAAAATGTGTAGAGAACGAGTCACCCTCATGCATTCGAAGATTGTACAGTTTCTTTC
This sequence comes from Pontederia crassipes, assembly GCA_030549335.1. Classification (NCBI taxonomy): domain Eukaryota; kingdom Viridiplantae; phylum Streptophyta; class Magnoliopsida; order Commelinales; family Pontederiaceae; genus Pontederia; species Pontederia crassipes. Next base: position 56,130,002 of record CM060196.1, on the reverse strand, counting down.
TCAGAAATAACTTGTTAACCAGTGACTTACTTTGATATAGAGATTCCAACTTCCTCCACAGATCTCTGGTTATAGGTTCGCTCATCACATTCGTAAGAATTGAATCTGCGAGACAAAGCCGAATCAAACCCTTCGCCTTTCTATCAATCCGATCCCACTCTTCGATCGCCTTTGGATCTGCCTGACCGGAGGAAGTCTCATCCGCGACCTTTGTCGCTTCCATGCCTGGCCTCTCCTTCTCGATTGTCGTCCAAAGATCTCGTTCACAGAGGAGATCCTCCATCTTCATCTTTCAGAGATCAAATCATGTTCCATTAAATTTTTTTATCTCAATCCGCGATCCTCCTGACATCTCGAATAAACCCTAATTCCTCGAACAAACTATGCTCTAATACCAATTGATGGGAAAAATTCGAGAACAGGAAGAGAAGATCGCAAAGAGATTGCAGAAAAATAGAAAAGACACACGATTTATCCAGGTTCACCATTGAGATTAGGGCTACGTTCTGCAAAGAGGTTCCACTATATCATTTTGATTTACAGTCGTCACACAGATTACATATGAAAATAAGCTATAAATAGTCTCTCCCAAACAGGTTCAAAACCCGAACAAAATAGAGAAAAAATCTAATCCAAACCACACGGGCCGGCTAAACAAAAGTCCAAACCCGTCTAGGTGATTGAGATAAACAAAAACCATAAGAGCGGGATCGTCATTGGGGGGCGGGACCCCCCGAATCCCCCCTTTTGTTCGTACGCCAGCAGCACAGGTAATTGGGTAATACTCAGATTCCCCTAAGCTCGCGTGTGCGAATCCGATGTGAGAAACAAGGGGCCCTGAAATATTCACCAACTCTAACATTTCGGAATGAACTCATCTCAAGTTTGTGCCCTTGAAGCTTTGATCTGAGGAAGATATCGCCCTCTCGTCTCAAGGCACGATGGATGGACAATTGAACAAAATAGTTTCGGCAAACAAAACTTCATCACAAAAATGACAACACAAAGGTGTAGTAAACAAGGAACAATCGAGTAGGAAACTCAAGACATTAACTATCTACTGCTCATAGGTTTCAATCAAAATTAGGAAATAAGTAGAAGGTAGGTTGAATCGTTTGCCTTGCTAAATGAATCCAGCTTCTAACTCTTGCCTCTCGACCTTGAAGCTTGAGTTGGAGAAGAATGTAACCCTCTCGGGCCAAGACGCAATGGATAAACCAATTTGTATAAACACATTCAACAGACAAGTCGAAACAAACAATGAAACAGTAGATATAAGACATAGAGTAATTGGTTGCTGCTTAACACACACCCAGAAAGAAATATATAGAAACATAAACATCCATTGTAGATCCCCACCCATTGGTTGTTTAACTACACATAAGAAACAAGAAAACAAGGAAAGAAGAAAAGGACAACTAAAATAAATGAGGGAGGAAGCCTTTAGTTCCTCCTTCCAGCAACAAAATATGGCCTCCTAAATTCTGATTCCTTATTTAAAAGTCCTCTTCCATGGCTAGCCTCGTGTCCTTTTATAGCCTCAATGTTTAGTGCCACTTGTCCACTCATGTGCTATTTCTTTATATTTATCTGCTCACTTTTCTAGCCAAAAGAATGGTCCCTCCTTGGATGCCAACTTTTCCGGCTACTCTCTTATTCGTGTTGTCCACTTTTTCAGCTACTTTTTTATTCTCATCCGTCCATAAAATGTAAAGAAAACTTCCTTCCTCTTGTATAAGAAAATCTGCTAGACTGACGTGGAAATATGTTTCGTTAAGTTGTTTGCTGCTTTGTACAAACTGATTGGGGAACCATGCTGCAATTCTTCTAAATTCGTTTAAAGTGTCTAGGTGAAGGGTATGCGCCTGTGTGCCCCTATGCGGTCCGTAGGTGGGGGCATATACCTGAGTGCCCCCATGTGTTGTCGGTGTTGTCAGATGAGATTTCTACATAAAAATAATCAAACCAAGTAATAATATTTCAAAAATACAAATTATTATAAAATAAGAGTGGAGAAATCATATAAGCTACATTTCGATAATAGAGTTCGAGTATAAGAATATATCAAAACATGAGATTAATGCATGCTGAACATAAATAAAAAAAAAATATAATTTCTTCACGTCACTTAGCATAGTCCTTTTTTCACTTAGCGTAGTCCTTTTTTCAATTTAAGTTAATCACAATGAATAAACAATCACTTGGAGTTCCCAAATTCTTTTACCTCATTGTGAACCTCAATTATTAGTAAACAACTAGAATTAAATTATCTTTTTTTATTTTATAATGTTATTGACAATAGATCTTAGTTTAATGTTTATTTGGAGACAATACTAATCAAACTAACTATTAGAGGGTATTTCAATCTTCATCATATTGAATATGAGTTTGATTAAACTTGGTTTTACTTGTTTTTGTTAATAATATGAAATAAATGATGTTGCTTTTTTTAATGAGTTAAGTTTTTAAAAAAATTGATTATCGTATCAAATTTTAATATGATATTGAAATCAAAAGTCCAGAGTTCAAACCTCATTAAAATTTTATTAAAAAAATATATTTTCCTCATTTTATTGTCAGCATGATGAGTTGGATTAGATCAAAATTATTAACGGTCCACGAGGAGAAGTATTAATAATATAAAATATTGCTCTTCAGTTTTTAGAAAAAAAATGATTAAACATTAAATTTCAACAGATGTCAAATTAATGCAGGTAACACTTGGTATGTAGCATGAAGTTTGTGTTGCTTTCAATGCCGTCATTCCTAGTAATCAGTAATCTGAAGATGACAAAAACATAGGCATCAAAAAAGGGGAAAAGGGGACGGGAGAATTTAGTCGGCAATATGAAGAGAAGAATTATAATCCTAAAAACTGCAGAGGCACAGATTAATTCATCTTAACAGAGTGCCATTCCCTCTAGGGAAGCTAAATCAATGTCACAACTATTTCCACAAGATTTACAATACAGACAACACTTCACAAAGTTCCTGTAAAATCTGCAAGATAAAATTTGAGCTCAAATCAGCTATATCACTTTGGAATTTGGATTGTATCACTAATCAGCATAGTGACGTATTTTCCCATAACATGAACGTCTGCTGCATTTGGTATCTGAAGTCTGCCACATATTTACCTCAGTGTGGATCAGAAGCTTGTAATAGGTTTCACGAGCAAAAGAAGAAAAATCCTAAGAACAGATTGTCTACTCCAAGCAGGCTTCTGAGACAATTTCCTCAGACAATTCAAATGCATCTATTTCCGCGAAGTAAGCTCTCTGCTTGTTGATATAATCTGTGAGCTCTTGAGTCTCGGATTTATGATGAAGCTTCTGTGACATCCAAGAAGAAAAAATTATCTGTTACTATTTGATGTGCATTGGGATGGACAATAAACTCTAGGGAATGTAGAGCCTTATACACATTATTTTTTTAATAAGCCTTAATATAGATTGCCTCACGGATCATGTGACAATAATTATAGTGTGTAAAATCTACCTCTGAACCAAGAGAATGCAGTGAAATGTTGTGAATCATTGCTTTATTAACCGCATGATGCAAATGAATCTAAATAATGAACCATGAAAAGAATATTATCACACAACTATTCACATGAGGCAGGCAAAATTCATACTGTGTACTTCAATGTGACACCGAGTTATGCAATGATATTTTAAAACTTTTTGCTTATCATAGGCAACAAAAGGCTCCATGCCATTCACGTCCTCCTGCGTGCGAGCAGGGGGCGGCAAAAATGTTTCTCATCTCAAATTGGGATCGACAGACACAATCCCATGGGCCAGCACCTGATCCTACTGGGTGTTAGCAAAAATGTTTCAGTGTGGGATCGAGCACGTTTTTCTGGGTTAACGATTGTCCAACTCAACAAGTTGAGACGCGATTTTGTTAACATTGCTAATGACAAAGAGTAGTTGCATGGTTGACTATTTTCACAACTTTTACTATATACAAAAATATGAGATTTTGACAATTCAGAAGAGAACACATTTAGTTTCCTTCATAAGTATTATGATCAAACAGAAACATAGATAGTGAAAGTTTAGCTTCAAAAGGCATAAATACCTTCTGCTTTTGACATGGAGCTGGCAACTTTTGGGGAAGAACATCTGGTCCAGCCATACTTTCCTCCTCTCTATCAAAAGACACAAATTTGATTAATAAATGAGACCTTAAAAAAGGAAGATATGTTTTAACTCATAGATTGCACTACTTAATTCCTGCTCAGATGAAATGAAAAAAAAAAATGACAAATGGAATTCAAGAAAAGAGATTTTATCATCAATGGGCTTGGTTCTTTTCACTTACAAAATGTAGCATATTCTGCCCACCAAATCAATTGTCTTAAAAAATAGCATATGAAATATAATGCTGATGAGATCAGTGAGAAATAATGCAAGAAGTTATACATTCAAAACATCCATAGTTCTCCAAAATAAAAGATGTTGATTTTACTGTCGAATCTCATGAACATGGATCAACGAATATGCGTCGTATGATCCATGTAGCCGACCCCACCTAGTGGGATAAGGCTTTGTTGTTGTTGTTTACTATAAGTACTAGTAAGTGTCGATAAGCAAGCTAATGATTGTTAAGATTGTCAGATCCTACTGATATAAATATAATGATTCATAGTTGTGGGTCATGAGTTATTGGATAAATCCTCATTCACGTACCAAGATCTTTGATATAAATGAAATCTAAGGATTCATCTTTAATAATTGTCACGGAGAGAAAAAAATTAGGCCCAGATGTGTAGAGATAAGTCGCTATAAATTCCTATTGTTCTCTGTTTTCTTTCTACTTTTCATATTTTGTCTAAAGAGTCAAGGGTATCCACAGGAAAATACTACCAAGAAATTTACCCGACTTTATAGTTTGCATGTCAGAATGAAGCTGAAATCTCGAATACCTCATATGGTCAATGGCTAATGATGTGATAAATGTAAGCCAGATACAAAAAATGTCAAACAAAACATACCTGTTATCTGATTTGACATCCCCAGCTGGAGAACAATTAGAGTTCACCATGGTCGCAACAAACCTTTCTGCATAGAGAATATAGAGCTCAGCTAGCTTGGAACCAATTCAAACTTCTTTCTCCATCAAGAGTTTTCCTTTTTTTTTTGTTGAGAAATTGAGGATAGGATTTTATGTTTTAAGAATTGCAAATGCTAAATGCATCATTCGCTGTATTGCCAGTAATCGGACTAAGGTTGCATCCATAAGTTGTTTGAGCTGACATACATGTTTCGTAATACTATGGTGCAATATGACCTGTAAAGCTTGGCAAATAAAATAGCACATACGTTATTGATTTATATAAATACCATATCAGATTCTTACATAACTGGATAACAAACTGAATAGAATTTATGTTCTTCATATATACTGCTCAATACTAGGACAGAACTATATAAGAAAGTGACCTGAAGGCACCCAACTGACACTATGGTAACCGAAGATTTGACAAAATAATCTGAAGAGCATGCACCTCGTCAGTAGTGATTTTACAGTATATGAAATTAACACATAATTTTGTCCAGAAAGATGCATATCTTGCGAAAAAAATATCAGTAAAAAAGTACTTACTAAAAATGCACTTAAGAAACTTTAATGAGAAACACATTGGGAGAAGAAGAACTAACTTGCAAATTAGTACTCGTGTTGCAACCAAGAAACTAAATTCCATTACCCCATTCAACGTCATGAAAACAAGTCCGTCGAAAGATAAAACATTGTACTAAAAATCGCAATACCAGAATTCAATAGCACACAACTCCTTATCACATCTCGGAAGAATTTTACTTATATTACTTAATGGGGAACTCAAAATGCGTTGGCAGACCCAATCTTAAGCATCAAATCCCCACTAAATTATTCGACAATCAGGAGATCAAGCCCATGAAAGCCGCACGAAGTTTACCGCAATGATAACCTGAAATATTCCGACCTCCATCGTATGGAGCGCTAGGTCCGATGCAGGAGCAGGATGCAGCTGAGACGGCGTCGGAGGATGAGGAAAGGGACGACGAGGCAATGCACTTGGGCTTGGGCTTCGGAAGGGGAGGAGGTGAGAAGGGCAGAGTGTTGCCGAGGTCGGACAAGGGTTTCCTGCCGACGCGTCTTCCCCTCTTTCCTTCGGATCGGCGGCGGCAGTGGCCGGTTTCCATCGCGCCCAGAAGGCGTTTGCCTCCTGGCCGAAGAGGATGGAGGAAAGATGCCGAGCGGAACATCGTAAGCTCGCGGACAATGTGACAAAAGCGCGCGGGGAGTCGTAGCCATCCACCTGGGCTGGGCCGGTCCGGACCGGGCCGAAACTGGATGATCCAGTTGCATAATATATTTTTTGGGGTTATAGTGATTCACCCATGGGAATTTAGGATTATTAGTATATGATTAATTCAGTATTAGTGAAAATAGTAATTAATTTATTAATTTTTAAAATCAGACTTTTAGCTCTTGTCGTTGTTAAGACACAATCATGATATCTAGTTCTCTTTAGACTATGTGTTGTGCATCGCATATAATGCAAAAGAGGAGGTACGGCATTATCAGCATTTAGCATATAAATCGTTTCTTTAGGTACAAATATTATTCTTACATCTTATTTAAAATTAAGTTTTAAATCAAATTTAAGCTTTTCCTTAGAGTACTGTTCAGTTAAACAAAACCAATTTGGAATTTTGTTCTAAGAAAAAAAAAAGATGTAAATCATTATATGGAATTCCGAAGGTTGAAGAGGTTAAAATGTATTGGAAGAACAAAATTCACTTGGGAGTTACTGACTCTTTCCGGTTAGCAATACAGCTATACAAGTTGAAAAATAATAACAAAAAGGATAAGTTCTATTCACGAAAAATCAAATTTCAAATGTATTAATTCACAGGTCCAAAAGAATATACCACTAACCACTGTAACTTAAAAGAAGTGGGTTCCTGCCAATGAGCCAGACCAGCCCATAAGGATCCATAGGCCATCAATGGGCTGTGCCGTGTAACAACTAGCTTGTTCGTACTGTCACCCACAACGTGGTTCATTTCCTCTTGATGGGAACAGATTATAATTCTTTTAAGATTCACTTTTTTTATATGCGAATTTTCGTTGGATTATTCAAACTTTCTCATTTATTTTATGCAATCTTTATCCTGTTACATCCTGAACCTCTGTTACGATTTGAATAAAAAAGATAATATAAATAAAATTCAATGATAAAGCATTTAGTTTGGTTCTTCTCATCTCAAATGTATATTTTCTTATATTTTTATAATTTTCCCAAACACTAGTTAAAAGTAAAAATACAATGAAAAAATCGGACTAATTTTAAAGAGAGGCACTATTAGAAAAATGTAACTCCTTTTTTTCAAAATAATTGGTAAGTCGCATGAGGCTTCGTACTCTCCTTGTAAAACACCGAAAAATTCCATGGAATTTAAATTTTGTATTATTGTTGACGGACTTTTTGGCAACCAAAACTAAAATGGGTGTTTGATGTCGCGATGAATCGGCAGGTCAATTGACGTACTACCGGATGATTGAAACTCTTTCGAACAACTGAAAATGGACAGAAACTTAAGAAGATCGGTGACTCCTTCTCACTCATGGTTGAGATGATTAATGGCCGAAAACTATAACCATCGTTCTCTTTAAGGCTTATCTCTCTCTTTTTTTCTCTTTCTCATCTTCCTTCATTGTTGCCTTTATGTGTTCTTCCTTCATCCTCGGCCAGAAGACATTGGAGCAACTCCGGCAAGTCCTTCAGGCGCAAACGAAGGACGGAGGGGAAGGAACTAGAGCTTGATCCAGTGAGGAGAAGAACCACACAACATCGAAAAATGTGTATTTTCGGGATCTAAGTCATGAGGTAGATTTTTTGATGAACTTGCATGTTATAAGGATCTAATTGGATGTAGAATCATGCTAATAGAGATAGAAGTCATTTTATATGATTTTATAGAGCTTTAGATCTAATTATATTGCATGATATTCTGACTTATTCATGTGATGAATGATAAGATTTAGATAGATAAACAAGGAATTATTATGTGTTTTAAATCAATAAATTCTATTGTCTTGAGCTATGATAAGAAACCGACAAATTATTTTGTATAACAGAAGTGATAGAAACAATACGTTTAAGATGAGATTCATGTTTAGTTATGTTGTGGAGCAAAATATATGTTAGAGATAATGTTAGATAGTGTTAAATCTCTATTTTATTGAAAATATAAGGATTTCACAATGACCTACAGGTGACCGAAATGTCTTTTGAGCTTTCAATTCATCTCGACAGAGTATAGCGGCATGTCATACCAAACATCCGAAACTCGATTGGACGACCGATATGGACCAGAACGAAAGGAAACTCTTTTGGATGACCAAAATGAAAAAATGTCAAGATTCGAAAATGACGATGATAACCGTTCGGTCGACCGATCTAGATTATCATATCGGAAGGGCTTCCGAAGGTGGATGGGGAAACCATTCTCGATCGATCGAGAAAGACGTTGTTACCGACGGATGATCGGTCAAGTTTTGGCCGACGGAAACTCAACCTAAAGACTGAGAACCATCTCGTGTTATAATGGACAACCGAATCTATTTCAATCGACTAATCGTATGTGACTTTGGAACGATCGAAGGATAAACTCAGAACGGACGGCCACATCCTTTTTGGTCAATTGATGAATATAGACAAAAATGGGTGCCCGCTCCTCTTTCGGATGACCGTTGACTGCACACCGAACAGACGACCGTTCAATCTTTCGGACGTCCGATTTGTGGACAGAAAGAATATAGCCTTAAATGAAACCATATAATTTGATAAGTTCTATCCACTTGATTGATATTGATTGATATAAACTTAAAGTTTAATCAAAGCCACTTTGCTCCCCTACAGTCTTGATTAATCCAAATGATCGAAAGGGAATCTCATTATTAATAAGATAAAAGAAGAGTTATCATTTGCCCATCTAGATAGGACTTTCTCCCTTACAAATGTTTTTGTCTTACGCGAGGTGATCTGGTCCGACGGAACATTGGTCATGGCACTAATCTCTCATTCGTCCACCATGGTCAAGATAGTACGTACTTGTGTGTTTGCAATGATATTCCTTAAAAGTCATGAGCTCTTTCAATCCATGGATAAGACAAAAGAATATGAATGGCTAAAGAATGAATGGAAGGACTTTGTCCTTATGAATATGAATATGAATATGGATTATAAACATGAACCATGCCATGAAAATGAAATGAAATTAAAGGACATTAAACCATGATGATCTATTGAGAGCTTGCTCCCTTTTTGTGATCCATACAGGTACATGAGATGGTTGCGATTTTGTTGATATGTATGGCTACTTCAGCTCGGGTGACGGAGTCTAGGTGGAGTTTTTTTCTTTATTATATCGAGTTGTATTTTCATTATGTATTAGGACTTATATAGTTACTTATGGCATAAACTTTTATATGCTAAGATTGATGTACTTTTCTTTATCTAGCTTTTGCATTTTTATTATTCACTTGTTGTAACATTTTATTATTAAGTCTTCTGCTTATGTGTCATCTTTCTTGACCATTTTGGTCAATGAAAGAGTAAAAAAAAGATCGAAGAAAATAGCGCACGAAAGAAAATTACGTTACATGGCAGGGTCAAATTTCATGACTCTATATTTATGGTATGAGAGTCTAACGTTAGTACTCTCTTGATGTCCTAGCTATAGAGTATATGTTAAGTATGATGCATGTGCACCCACTACCGCCACACTCAACCGCCACAAAGTAAAGCAAGATGCTCTGCCTTTATGGTTACGATTGATTATTGAATTATGTTGTTATGTTTTATAGATGGCTTCTACGACAGGTTCAGCGACTCGACGTGGCAGAGGCCATGGGCGCGAATGTAAAATAGTGGCTACTCTAGAGTTGATCACGATAGATGGACTTGACTATGCTCTAGGAATCAAGTAAGGGAGAACTTGCAGTAGGAACTCCCTCCAGTGCAGCAGTAGGAGCTCCAACAGCCATCATAGCAACCGACATACTCGGTGTCCATGTATCAGACACTACTTCTTCCTCCGCCAGCAGCATCACTAGGTTCTTTCAGTTAGGAGGACATGAGGGGCAAAGCCATTCACTAGCTCATTTTCATGGAGAGGATATATATTTTGCCTCTCCCGATGCGACGAGGACCGTAAGGTCCTATATGCTACCCGCTTGCTCAATGATCGGGTCAATAATGGATGGAAGACCACTCAGAGACGAAGTTTTCGAATCATGAGGTCATACCCTAGTCAAGTTTTAGAAGGATGTTTGAGGCCCAGTACACTCCTCTCTACAAGAGGAAGGAGAAGAAGGAGTTCCGGGAGCGACGACAAAGCAACATGTTTGTCATTGAGTATTATGCACGCTTCATCCAGCTAGAGTGATACAACACTGAACACATGGATGAGGCTGATTGCATTGAGCAGTTCCTTGACGGCCTCCATCACACTATATGCGAGAGAGCCATCTTTGGAGCAGAGCTGGACAAGCTTTTTGCATGGAGAACAAGATCGAGCGGGAGATCGAGGCGTGAAGAACTGAAGGAGCAAGTGCGACAAGCCGAGCCGACCAACCCGAGATGGGAGAATCGTCGCCTAGCTCGTAGAGATGTTCGTCGTGACCACCGACAGTCGTACCCATGGCCATAGTGCAAGGCTCCTCGTCAGCTTTAGCCCGCACCTTGCTAGCCTCAGGTGAAGTAAAAGAAACCAATGACATGATTTAGAAAATTGAGTAAGATGGGACTTTATGGATGTTTTTCATAGGACATCTTCGGATTACCGTCGAGGAGGGAGATCGACTTCATGATCGATTTGGCACCGAGGATGGCACCGATGTCCAAAGCTCCCTCTCGCATGGCACGATGGAGATGCTAGAGCTAAAGAAATAAATGCAGGAGTTACTCGACAAGGGTTCATTTGATCTAGTGCTCTATTTTTTGTGAAGAAGAAGGATGGATCCTATGGTTGTGCATCAACTATAGGATGTTGAACAATGTCACGATTAAAAATAAGTACCCACTGTCCAAGATCGACAACTTATTCCAGCAGCTGTCCAGGGCCTTGGTATTCACGAAGATTGACTTAAGGAGCGGCTATCATCAGCTAAGAGTCGCAGAAGAAAGTGTGCCGAAGACTGCTTTCCGATGACACTATGGCCACTACGAATTCATGTTCATGCCTTTCGGACTGACGACTGCTCCAGCAACATTCATGGATCTGATGAATAGGATGTCCAAGCAGCAACTGGATCTCCTCCAGCCTAACCAGCATTGAGAGCATTTACGGATCGTCTTGGAGACTTTGCATCAACACTAACTTTTGCAAAGTTTTCCAAGTGCGAGTTGTGGATGGAGCAGATGATATTCTTAAGGCACATTGTATCTAGACATGACATAGTAGTGGGTTGAGGCGGTAACCAACTGTGTAAGACCGAAGAATACGACGAAGATTCGTAGCTTCCTCTCGGTTATACGAGCTACTACATGCGCTTCCGCATTTTTATTATTCACTTGTTGTAACATTTTATTATTAAGTTTTCCATTTACGTGTCATCTTTCTTGACCATTAGGATGAAAGAGTAAAGAAAGACAAAAAAAAGTGGCACACATTATGAAATTATGTCACGTGACAGAGTCAAATTTCGAGGCGTTACACTCCTTAGCCTTTTATACTGCTAACCCTTAATCTTGATCATAACCTCTTTAATTTACGTTTTGATATATCTAATAAAAAAATTAATTTCTTATCCTTTTGAAAAAGTAATCCTATATAATAATAATTCGATGCCTTTTTTCTAACAATAATAATTATGCTTTCATATATCCAATAAAATAGCAAATTATTTTCTTATCATTTAGAAAAAAATAAACCCATATAACAATAATTCTCCAACTAAATCACTTGTAGGATAATGATTAGCAGCGGGAGTTATCGATGCCTCTTTTTTTTCTAACATTTGCATAACCAATTAAAGACCATGTATTCGTACAGTTATACATAGAAAACTCCACGTACCTTCATTGAGGGCCTCAGCGTGCCATGCATGCATACATAAGTTAAATAAAAAAAGGGAAATTAAAAAAGGAAGAAATAAAAGAGAAAAAAAAGTGAAAAATATAATTCGAAAAGCTTGCACTGGTTCTTGGCATAACTCTTCTTCTGTACGTTTTATTCTTCTTCGCTGCTCACCGAGCAATTATTGATGGCACGTACCACTGCTTGTTTCACCACTTGAGCATCAACATTTCCACATTGAGCCTGAAAACAATAAATAAATTGGATAATTCAATTTGCTAAGCCTGCTGATCAAGAAAATATTAAGTCAAACCTTGAAAGATAGCAACAATTAATCGGGTATTATTGAGACAAAAATATATGTTCATTTGTTATATATAAGGCCTGATTAGGAATGCTAGATGGTCTAATTACAGTTAGGTGTATTTATTATGCATGTAAGTAGATACTAATAATAAATGTACTAGTAATGCATGTTAATAGAATGTATATAACAAAATTGTACATGGATAATATGCATGAATCGTGATGCATAATATCTATTTCTATATGAACAATCAAACAAGGTAAATCCTTGATGACAATTGGCAGTTGGCAATATGTGAAATTAAGGACAGGAAGGTAGGGGAGATTATATATTTGAATATCTCTTTATCCTTACTCATGAGGAGAAATCTGTGTCACATGTTATAATATTTCTGTTGAGTTTTGAGTTTCAAGAACACTCCACTTGTATATATATGCATGTACATCCTAACAAAGGAGAGAGAATAAATCACTATTGGTAAATGTGGATGCCAACTGCAAGTTGCTGTTCTGTGACAGTATATCAATATTCACATGCATGCATTCATAGAATTAGTAACATAAGGACAATACATGTAACTATCTTCTTAATTAGTGTAGTACTATTCTTAGATTATCATGAAATAATGTTGTAGGAAATTACAGAACCTCAGTTTACAATTTAAATGCTGATGTAATTATTCTTCAATAATTTCAGTACTTCACTATCTGGTTTATATTCATGCATGGGATAGCACATTTCATAATTAGTCTCCTTTGCACTCTCGCTCTTTCTAATGTTGCTAGTGCTACTGCAAGATGTTGAAGAATACATAGAAATAGTGCTATTTCGGACCACCGGGCGTGAATTGTTAACATCTCATTAATTTGGATGAATTAGAATTATACTTTTCTGAAAAATTGATACTCAAAAGATTAGATTCGAGACCACTAAGGATCTTTCCATTGTAAAACTCAAATCATCTAACCACATTTAAATATGATATATGTTTGAAAAAAAGGAATATAAATGTTGGATATATATATACATATATATTTCTCTTACTTCTCTTCCTCCAACTGCTTCTAGACGAAAGGTGTCAGTACAAGAAGCCCTGGCTTCCAGCAGATTGAGTCCCAGCTCCTCAAAAGCCTCCAGAACACAGACAAGCAAACCAGAGCAGCTCCTTTCTGAGAATACATTGATAAGGAATCCGTTCTGCAGCGTTTCAACAGTCACCTGCTAAGGTATACAGGGAAATTTGATGGGTATTAATTCGTGAGAATCCACATAGTGTGCCCTGGAAGGCCTGAATCAGCCAACGTAACTTAATGCTGGGTGGAATAGTCCAAAAATTTACCACTGGAGTGGGGCTTTGGTCGACTGTAGTTCTCGCGCATGAGATTTCTTGGTTCAACCTTTCAATCTTCTGCTTTAGCTCTTGGATATATTTCGACGCGTCCAGGATGATTGAGGATTTATTCAGCTGTCACAGAGAGACGATCAGGCCATCATAAAAACAAGTTAGCATGAACAAGTGATCAATCAGAGCAAAATCCCTGAGTTCATATATAGTTGATCATATCTTGTTATTCTTCTTTTTTTTCTGTTTTCATCATGTTTATGACATAACCTGGAAGACTTTCCTAGTCATCAATGTGATTAAGTTCATATCATATTAATTCCATGAATTCAACTAATCAAATTGTGAGGAGTACATGCTACACTTATTAAGAATCATGAAGTAGATGACTTCCATAAGACGTATGCACGTTTGGAGACATCAGAAGCAAGAAAAAATAAAGTTCATATAAAGTTGTTGAGAAAATAAAAGAAGATCCATATTCATTGAAATGCATATATATGGCATTTTTGTGTCAAAAGTTACAGCATAAGTCCGAATTCAATTATACTATATGGTAAAATTATTCAAATTCTCAAGAAAGTGTTGCCTAGATACTGAATAATTCGAAAATATCCAGTGGGAGAAGAATTTGATGAGTAATGAACAAAAAACACAGTAAAAGCTTCCAGAGAAACCATGTAAAGCCTCGAAAAATAAGTAAATTACTGCATGAGAATGAGTGACCGAGCGAAGAATTTGTAGCTTGTCATGCAGAGCAGCTCTCTTGTGTTCTTTAGACACCATCTCTCTCTCTCTCACACTCTCTTTAGAACATACACTCACACGGCCCTGTGCTCTCTCAGTTTTCTCAATGGACTGGGGACTGCTTAAAGAGGGGAGGAAGGAACCTTCAAATACTTACACATCAAGCCCCCCCTGATTGCCACCCACATGAGTTGCCTCAGTTTCCTCAAAATATTTAGATTTTGTGCTCCTGGTTTGCCAAATGTACCCTTGAATTATTATAAAATAGAATAACTTTGACAGCACCCACACACTTGGTCTTGCTGATAGATTACGGCCAAAATTATGTTATATACCTTTTTTAACAGAAGTATATATAATTTTTCTTTAATTAGTATAAATAAAAAAGCAAAAACACTAGGTTAAACATGTTAATGCAATGTCAAGACGAATACAACATGCAGTTCATACAATGGAAAGACGACGATCGAAGCCAATACATCTTTCTAAATTTGACATCAAAGTTATGATTTTGTGTCAAAATATCCTGTTAGGATTGATTCCTTTATTAATAATATACGCCATAAGAAAATAATGCAAGATTGACCAACATCATAATACGAAGCTATGCGCTTAATTATTATGCAAGTAAGCACGGTTAGACTTAATTATTATGCAAGTAAGCACGGTTAGATATGTGTGGATTGATTAAGGACACATACATGTAATTAAATATGCACGTTGCCTATCACCGGAAGACACGTGAGCCCTAAATGATTCGACTTTGAGCAAAAGCATCTACATATTATAACCAGCAACGAAATGCTACATTCCAACATTCCTTTGGAAACAAACTGGCATTGCTCCCCAAGCACTTCTTCCCATGATTAATTACTCTTTATATTAGCTAATATATATAATGGACAGACTTGGATTCATCGTCTCAAGGCTCTCTCAAGCGTCCAAGGAGAACGTCCAAAACCCTTAAAAGATAAATAATTATTTATAAACCGCATATGCACCATCAAACATTCCTTTGGGGATGCAAAACAACAAGAAGAGATCAATGAGAAAAGAAAGCCACCTTGGCGTGGCCACCTCCAGGTCAAGTAAGCCATTGAGTAGTGTC
This sequence comes from Pontederia crassipes, assembly GCA_030549335.1. NCBI lineage: Eukaryota > Viridiplantae > Streptophyta > Magnoliopsida > Commelinales > Pontederiaceae > Pontederia > Pontederia crassipes. Next base: position 56,114,421 of record CM060196.1, on the reverse strand, counting down.
CAGTTTGACACATTAATAATGGCAGCTGGTTCATGCATTAGCCACCACAACTGCATGCTGCATCTGGCTGCTCGCGTCCTTTGATTTTGCACCATGCACAGCATCCAGAACTCCTCAAAGGTCCCCATGGATCACGCCATTGATGTTCGAGGCCACAAGTACTGTTCTCATGGTATAAAAAAGGGTAGAGTCCATCAGTTGATCAAACGGGTCCAGTAACTTATACGGAGCCACATAACAACAGAAACAAATACATACGACTGTAATAATACAGATGAAATACCAAATATGTACTTTGTCAAATTTTTTTTGTGTTTTCTTGAGTCATTGTGATCATGCATAATTAATCCTTGTGTTTATGCAAAAGGCTTTAGAGCGAGCTGAAGAGGAATCTGCTCGTGATCAGAGGCACAATGGTGAGAGAAAGAGGAGAAGGGAAGGCGCCAAATTGGAGTTGTTTTAGTGCAGAGGAGTTACGTGAGTCTGAGAGAGGGAGGAGGGAGAAAGCCAACACAAGGGTTTTGTGGGGTTTTCTTCCGGGGGTGTGCTTCTTTATTTATTTATTATCCTATTCTGCTATTTAATTTTGTTTTTGTTTTTTTTTACAGGAAGGGAATGAGTTGTGAATGGCTCCAAATACCCCTCACGGGGGGAGGATTTGGACATGGCTATCTTGGCCAGTTCCTTGGCCACGCACAACCTACACGTGCCGACGCCCAAACCAAAAATGACGCAAATCTACTTATATTTTTTAATTAATTTTATAATATGTTTATTTTGTTCCCTTCAGAAAAAATGTGTGTGCGTGTTTTGTTTTGTTTTGTTCCATAAGACATAAAAGTGGATAAAATATAAAAAAAGAAAAAAAAATATTTCCCAGCGCGATAAAAAAATCCAATCATTTTATTAGCATACATATTTTTTTTTATTTAGGGCTGCTACTTTCAATTTACTCCTGGCCATATGTCTATTGGCATTTTCCTTTGGATGTTAAAATGTTATTAGAACTGAATTCTTCGATCACTTTAGCTGTAAAATGTCATTGAAATTAACTACTCTAGTCCTCTTTACTCACTGCTTATCATACTCATATGAATTGATAGATTCTAGCAATTATCCAATGGGTCTCTTCATAAACCTCTTGAGTTCGCAGATGATGCATGCTTGATCAATGATTTTGATACTTTTCTCCACATTCAGTGGAGAAGGTGCAATTCACTTGCCTTCTTTTGAGCAAGCCAGATAATATAACATATATTCAGGGTGCTTTCTCTACATGGTGAGGATTTCTCATAATTAGACAAGGATTCATGTCTAATATAGATTATTTTATTAGGTTGAATTAGCTTCTATGAGAATACCTTGCAAGTATGAGTCCAACACTTAGGTTTTGGCATTCTCAAAGATTTATTCTATAGCAAAACTGCTTATATGAGTTCTTCTTAGAGCTTTGATGTATGCAAAATTTAGCATATATTTAGTATTACATTTAATCTTAGTTCGAATAATTTTTTAATAGTATGCATTATTTTATGAGCTTATTTATATTTATTTTATAAAAAGAAGCCTACCCAAATGTTATATTTTATTGTCTAGTAAGAAAGAAACTTAATTATGAAATCAACGAAGAAAATCGCACTCAAATCAGAATTAAAACGGAGTCAAAAAATGAAAAATAGTGAAGTTATAAGGGTTGAAATTTCGCTATCAAGGACTCTGAAGGCTCTATCATGGGCCGCGATTGGAGCCGTGAAACTATCGTAATGGGTTGTTAAAATATATTTTTCCATCGGAGAAAGTTGTTCAAAGCACGACCATGACTAGCCTATCAGGAACATGAAATTCATAATTTTTATGCGAATCAAACACTATAAGGACCGTGAAAATACTTTTCACGGGTCATGAAAATTCATTTCTATTTTGATTCGGACATTGTTTAGGTCGTGAAATCACTTTTACAAGTGACGAAGTTTGGATTTGAGATTTGAATGTATTTTTGAAAAAAATTCAAGTGCACAAAGATTCCTACTCCTACTATATCATCCCAAGATGATATGAAAACATATTATGTACTAAAATTCAGAGTTTACCTTATTTTATATGGAAAATACAACCGGTGCTCTGAAGACAAAAATGTGAGAGCAACTTGAAGAACAACCAAAAGAACCTTTATGCGATGATCTCGTGCAATCATACAACAGTTCATCATTTTGTTTCAGAGAGTACTTCCAGTTTTATTTCATATTGAGATGCATCATTATGTTATAAAGTTTTATCTAATATGGATAATTTAGTTTAATTTTTCAGTAAATTTATTTCTACAAAAGTTTTATTGTTAAAACAACTCGTGAATCATTTTTTAGTATTCATTATAGCTTGTTTAACTTTTAAGGACATGATTGTTGTGCTTAAGACTTCTTATTAGTTTTATTTGGATTATTAAATGATTATTAACTAGCATCTATTAATTGATGAATTATTTGAGCAATTTATTCGTAATTTAATAGAGTTGGCCGGCATATTAGATTATGTAATCTACCAAGTTGACTCGGGTGAGTAATTGGATAACATAGGAATCACAACACATAGCATTCTAATCTGAATGTGATTGAGAGTAGAGTCGGGTGGAATATTTTCATCTTATTAGGATTAAGAATAATTGATTCACCTGGTTAAGGAGATCATATGTTAGGTATTCCTAATTCATCTAAAAATTGAACATGAGTATCTTTAAAAATTGAACATGAGTATCTTTTAATTAAATCAATTGCTACACAGTGAAACAAGTTAATTTGTTCTTAATCATTTTAATCCATCCTAACACCCTAGACATTAGTAGTTTAGTTTAGTTTTATTCTTTACTTTTATGTTATTTAATTTTTTACAAGTCATTTATCACTATCTTGTTGTCTCTTATTAGTTTCTAAAATTACTTTAGTTAAGTTAGTTAATTCCTCGTAGCTTCGACACTCTACTCATTACATTTTATTATTTGAGCGACTAGTGCACTTGCTAGCAATATATTGTTACTAATTCTCACATCAAGCTTAATGAAACTATCAATTTGGCTAGAACACATGAATCTTGACAATGAATTCGTTATCAACTTTTAATCCATGCAATGGTGATATATAGGAGAAGAAAACAGTTCTACTAGAATAGGCCTATAGAAGGAGCTTTTGTTAGTGTAAATGCTCTTATATAGCAAGTGAAATATGATTATACTATAAGTTGTTAGTATTATGACGAATCAAGACACAAGAAGTTGTTATATTTCTTATTACTTTAAATTTGACAAAGTTATGTCCAAAATTTAGCAAATAATTTAATGCTTGTTGAAGTCTCACTAGAATGTGATGTATCTTGATGCTTTTGAAATGGAACATGCTAACTAAAGAAAAATATCATCATACCAAAACTATCAAATAAAGAAATTATGTGAGCAAAGTAAATATGGTATGTATAAATCTCGATTGAAGATACAATACATATTTAATGAAACTAGTGTTTCTAATCATATGACTAAAGAAAATATATGAATAGAGATAATGATAATATAAGTATGGATCTTATCCATCATCTCATGTTTGTAATTCATTGGAGAATAGTTCATCAAAATGACTAGATTGGCAATCCCTTTAATAGAAACCATGGCAAGAAGAGAGTGGAGTAATAGAGAGAATGGAGAGAGATAACCATTTTCTTTATCATTTAGACAACTCATTATTATATAATAAAAGGCATGAAAAAAATTGTAATTTTTTCTTCGTGATTTTCTTCCTCATACATGATAAAGAAAAGTATAATAGTATGAGAGAACAAGATAATTATGAACCCCAGTAAACTTAATAATCATATAATAATTTGAATATCAATGATGTAGACTTTTTTCCATCATTATCATAAGATTTCTTTGTCCGATCAATGATTCGATTGCATATCATTCGATCGAGATCATCCAATCGAGTTTAACATATATGTCTTATCCATTGTCTAGCAATGGCATCATAATTGCACCAACTCACTATTACAAAAAAAATGTGGTTTTGTCCGATGTAGTAATATCATTTGTCTCATCTACATTGTTCTTTATCTTTCATGCAATCCTTCTTTAGTTACTTGTGTTGCATAGCATTTTCTTTCTTAATCTTTGTATGATTCAGGACCAATATAGTGAAAACTTTGTATACTTTAGGATGAGCCTAGTGCAAAGGCTAGAATCAACAAAAAAAATTATGTAACGAGCAAGAGAAGATCATGCTCAAAATATATAGGGATAAATTACATCAAATGCCATCCAACCTCCGGTGAGATCGCAAGGAGGGGGTGACCCCCCCACCATCCTTGCGCTGCGCCGACGAGCACAGGGGAGGTGGGGGTCGCCCCCTCCTTGCGACCTCCGGCGAGGTCGCAGGGAGGGGGGCGACCCCCCACCTCCTTGCGCTACGCCGGCGAGCGCAGGGGAGGTGGGGGGTGGGGGTGGGGAGGGGGCGCCCCCCTCCCTATGACCTCCGGCAAGGTCACAGGCAGGAGGGCGACCCCCCCACCGACTGAGGCCTCGTCGGAGGTCGGGGCGACCCCCTCTCGCTGCGTCAGTGAGAAGCTCCACATGACATTTTTTATTTTTTTATTATTGTAACGTGAACATGGAGAGGAAAGAGTCATGATGTCAGCGCCATATCAATGCTATGATCGGAAAACCGCCGATTATAAGTAAGGAGGGCATCGGGTGAAATAAGTTAAAAGATAAAGGACATTCGTGTTGTGAAGTTGGAGGGCATTGCTGAGAAAACTTCAAAGTTGGAGGGCATTTGGTGTAATTTATCCAAATATTTAGTAACAATTGATATGGCAATGGATTTCAATATTGATCCATATTAAAGATTTAGTCTAACCTTAATTAGATTCTTTTATGTTGCAAATTAAAAGTTGTATCAAAAGTATAATTTATTTATTTCCATAAACTCTCATGTTATAATTATTTTAAGTTGTAGTCATAAATTATAAATTAGTCTTGCCTAACCTTGACTTTGAACTAATTTCTCATCATTTTTTTATTCATTTGAAGAATATGTTTGACCTTTGAAGATTGATAAATAAAAGATGAAGGTGACAGAAGCCCCTTTCTTCTTAAGAGAAGGACAATGGGATCGACCGCCCCTCCATTCTTTTTCACTATTAGCAAAGTTGTAGAGGGTCGGGTTGACACTCCATTATTTTCTTTCGCTTCCACTTTTTTTAATATTACATATGTATTGTTCAATTATTAAAAATGGTAAATAGTAAACAATAGAATATCTCTAATCATCATGTGAAACTTTTTCATTTAAGTCAAACAAGATAGTATTGGTAATAGCCCTACATTAGCTAGGTAGACAAGATAGTCTTGTTGATAGCTCTAATGTGCATGTGAAACTTTTTTATTATTTTACGTTTGTGTTATTCGGCTTTTGATGACAATAAAATAAATGTATAATTGAGATAAGCCCATAAGAATAAGAAAGATGTGGACTAATAGATTTTTTTTCCCTACTCATGAATTAAAGAGAATTAGACTCAACCTAAGACAACAATATAAAGACAACATAAAAATAATGAAAATCAACTTAACATTTGATTTAATAATAATTCATCATAAACACCTCCAAAATGTCCTTAGATGAATGGTACTAAAGAGATTATGAACACGACACTTATTAAAATGGCTAGTTACTTATTATTAGAGGCAAAGTTGACTATTCTTTTTTCGTGTGAGACATTACATATAGCTTATGAATTTGTTGTCATATATCACCTTGGATGATTATGTTCCAAATAGGATTTGATTTGGAAAACATGTTTCCTATAATCATTTGAATCTTTGATCATAAGATTCTTGTTTACATCGATCAAAATTAGAATTAAAGAGCAAATAATGTATTTTTCCTCATGTATAGACATAATGAGTTTGATTATATATTGTATGATTAAATTGTGAAGAAGCTTACAATGAATCGTGGTGCATTTTTATTAAGGATAAGACCATTGAAGATATCCAAAAGAATAATTTTAGGAAAATAATAAGATAATAGGGTGATTGTACCTTTGCAACATAATCCATTTGTAGTTCCTAATGACACACATGATGATGTGCCGGGTGAAGGGGATAAGAAAATTATACTTGATTTTCCTATTGACGATATTGAACACAACATGATGGTAACATGTCATCAGATCCTCAACAAAAATCCACAAGAGGGAGGCAACCATCAACCAAGTATGTTGCACATGATTATATTTATTGACTGATATGGATGAGTTTGAATATTTTATAGATCTTTGGATGATACACAAGGGGATAAATGGAGTGAAACAATGGAAGATGATGATATGTAATGTCCTTATGACAACCAAATATTTGAGCTTGTGAAGTTGCCTAAAGGAAAGAAAGCTGTCTAGAATAGATGTCTGGTTAGAGTGAAGAATGACGAGAACTATTTTAATTGAACGTGTAAAGCAAAGTTAGTTGTGAAAGGATATAGTCAAAAGGAGATTATTTATGATGATATTTTTCAACTGTAGCAAGGATGTCTTTAATCAAACTGATACTTATATTAGCAGCAAGCATTAACTTGGAGGTTAAGTAAACAAATATGAAGACAACATTTTTGCATTGTAATCTTAAGGAATAGATTTATATTATGCAATATAAAGGTTTGCCAAGGAAAATAATATTATGCTTGCAAGTTAAATAAGAAATGGCTTGAAATAATATCTTAAACATTGGTATATATAATGAAGTTGAAGTCATTTATGAAGGATACTTTATCTAACTTTACATCATTGCATTTTCATGAAGAATATGCATGACTTCAACATTTTTCTTATCTATGTTGATGGCAAATTGATTGTTGCGAATGCTTTGAGAATTTTAATTTTGGAAAAAAAAAAGAGTTGAGCAAAATAGGAAAGTTATAGTTGTACTCTGAGAATACTTTTCTACGAAGGATTGGTCTTGCAAAGAAAATTTTAAAAACGTAAATCTCACTAAATAGGAAAGTTGTAGTTGTATCAAGAAAAGTTAACAAAAAGGTACTTCAGATGTTGAAAATGCTGAGTCTATAAGTACATATCATAGGATACATCACAAGTTGAGCGGGAAGCATTACCCAATATCAAAGAACAAGCAAGAAATGGAGATGATTACATATGTGATACATACAAAGAAACATATTTTAGCATTATATTTTAATTACTTTTTTGAACTTTGATCATGGCAGGCATCAATTTTTATTTATTTAGTTGTCAACATTAAGAGTTAGTGATAAACCTCAATGTGATTATTATTTGTGTAGATTTATCAAGTTGAAGGTGAAAAAACATTAACTTTATTGTTGGGAGTAGAACACCGAGGATCGATGAATGATCAAAACAACGAAAGAAAGAGAAGATGAACACAGAAATTTAACGTGATAAAACTCTCTTGATCAATGTGAACAAAAAAGAAACATCCACAGGCAAAGGAGGCCGCCATCAGGAATTTCACTATGAGTCAAAAGAAAGAGTACATCATATAAAATTCTAACCCATCATATATAAAGGTCCATACCGCGGGGAACTTCGCCCCTCGCATCCCCTACGAGAATCAGTGGCGGGCTTCTCGTGGTCCAAGCCCTCCGCTTCCGCCACAGATTTTCATTTTTTTCTCTTTTTTTCATTTTTTTTCTTTCATAATTTTGGGTACATGGTACATAATTCAAGGCACATCAACAAATTTCCACCTTGACTTGAATTTCACAAAACTCTCAAAAAATAAAATGCTCAACATGCTCTCCTTTGCCGAATGGTCCACGTGGGCCTAGCTTGATCTTTGCGTAACACCCGTCAAGTCTGAACAATAGTCGAACTTGACAACAGGTAAGCTCTTTGTCATCATATTTGCTGGAATGTCATGTGTGCTAATCTTCTGAACTTGAACATCTTGCTTTTTCACAATATCTCGAACAAAATGATATCTCACATTTATATACTTTGTCCTTTTATGATGCATTTGATCTTTTGTAAGATGTATTGCACTCTGACTGTCACAATATATGACAGTAGCTTCCTCTTTCATAGTGAGCTCTCCAACTAATCCTCTCAACCAGATAACTTCTTTCACAGCTTCAGTGATGGCCATGTATTCAGCTTCAGTGGTGGATAATGCTACTGTATCCTGCAAAATAGCTTTCCAACTTACAGCACAATCAGTAATAGTAAAGACATAACCAGTTAGGGACCTTCTTCTATCAAGATCTACAAAATCTGAATCAACATAGCCAACCAGTTCAGCTGAATTTCTACCAAATTCCAAGCATACATCAGAAGTACCTCTTAAATATCTCATTATCCACTTAACAGCTTTCCAGTACTTCTTTCCCGGATTAGACATATATCTACTAACAACACTGACAGCATGAGATATATCTGGACGAGTGCAAACCATTGCATACATAATGCTACCAACTGCACTACAGTAAGGAACTTTTGACATATACCTTGTCTTCATCAAATTGTGGTGAACATGAAGCTGAGAGTTTAAAGTCGTGCTGCAATCGGTGTACTGACAGCTTTAGCATTTTGCATTCCAAAACGTTCCAAAACTTTTTCAATATATTTCTGCTAAGACAGAAATAGTCTTCCTGAACTTCTATCTTTATAAATTTCCATTCTCAAAATCTTCTTTGCTGCTCCAAGATCCTTCATCTCAAATTCAGAACTTAATTTATTTTTCAAAATGTTAATTTCAGATATATCTTTCACTGCAATTAACATATCATCAACATAGAACAACAAATAGATAATGAACCATCGGCAAGTTGATTCAAATAAACACAACTATCATATTTGCTTCTAACAAAACCAATACTCAGCATGAATGAATCAAACCTTTTATACCACTGCCGAGGGGATTGTTTAAGTCCATACAAAGGCTTCTTCAGATGGCAAACTTGATCTTCTCTACTTTCAACATGAAAATCCTCTGGCTGCTCCATATATATATCTTCTTCTATATCCTCATATAAGAATGCAGTCTTAACATCTAGTTGCTCAAGTTCAAGATTCTGCAAAGCAACAATAGCAAGCAAAGTACGAGTAGAAGTATGTTTTCACAATTGGAGAGAACACATCATGAAAATTAACACCCTCCACTTGACTGTACCATTTTGCCACCAATCTTGCTTTGTACTTTGTCTCTTTATTATTGATTCGTTCTTTCTTCTTGAACACCCATTTATAACCAACAATCTTTTTATTCACGGATTGTTTTACAAGATTCCAATTGACATTCTTCTGTAGAGATTCAATCTCCTCCTTCATTGCTATTAATCACTTATTACAATTAGGACTTCGAATAGTTTCAGAATAGGAGGAAGGATCAGGTAACTCAATATCTTCAGCAACACTTAATGCATAAGCCACCAGTTCTTCAAATCCGAGCCTTTGAGTGCTTTTATTTCTCTCCTCGGTCTATCCGAGCTAACATGTATTGCTGCTGAACTTGAGGTGATGTATGAACTTCAGGAGCATCAAGAGTATCATTCTTTTCATAACTTGACAGTTCTAACTCCACCTTCTCCAAAGTTTTCTATTTTTCTGTATCACCAATAATAGACAAATCTTTTCTCGAGTGAAGCATATTCATCAAAAGTAACATCTCTACTGATAATAAATTTCTTGGTTTCAGGACATCATAAACTATAATCTTTAACACCAAATTTATAAACAAGAAATATGCACTTCCTAGCTCTAGGTTCAAACTTTGCATCATTAACATGTGCATATACATGATAATCAAAAACTCTTAAATGTGAGTAATTAGGAGAATTACCTGACCACACTTCTTCAGGATTTTTTAAGTCTAAGGATCGGTGAGGAGATCGATTCACTAAATGACATGCCAGATTAACATCCTCTGCCCAAAACTCCTTGCTAAGTCTTGCATTTGACAGCATACATCGTGCTCTTTCTAGTAGAGTTCTGTTCATTCTTTCTGCGACTCCATTCTGCTGTGGAGTTCTCACAACTGTGTGATGCCTTGCAATATCTTCTTTGTCACAGAATTCATTGAACTTAGAATTATAGAATTCTAGTCCATTATCAGTCCTCAGCCTCTTCACAACTTTTCCAGATTGCTTCTCTAGCAAAGTCTTCCATGACTTGAATGTTTCGAATACATCATCTTTATACTTTAGAAAATAGACCCAAACTTTTCTAGAGAATTCATCAATAAATGTCAGAAAATACCTATTTCCTCCTTTCGAAGGAACCTGAGAAGGACCCCATAAATCTGAATGGATGTAATCAAGGGTTCCCTTCGTCTTATGAATGGCTGAGCCGAAACTAACTCTCTTCTGCTTTCCGAAGATACAATGCTCACACAGCTCTAACTTTTCAACTTTTGCACCAGGAAGAAGACCTATGTTACTGAGAACTTGCATGCCCTTCTCACTCATATGGCCCAAACGCATGTGTCATAATTTTGTGCAATCTTTCTCTGAGGTAGATGAGACTGCTGCTGAACCTATCACCGTCGAACCTTGAAGAACATACAAACTACCGATTTTGAGGCCTTTCATCAACACAAGAGCACCGCGGAAAATTTTCATTCCATTAGACTCAATAACAACTTTGCAACCATTTGAGTCTAAGACACCGAGAGAAATAAGATTCTTCTTCAGATCAGGAATATGTCTGACTTCAGATAATGTCCTAATAATTTCATCATGCATCTTAATCTGGATGGACCCAATACCAACAGTCTTACAGGCAGCATTGTTGCCCATAAGAACGACTCCACCTTCGACAGATTTGTACGTGGAGAACCAATCTCGATTGGGACACATATGGTATGAGCATCCAAAATCGAGAATCCATTCACTTGATGATCTGGATTTGTTTGATATCGTTACCAACAGAACATCTTCATTCTCACTTCCTGCTACACCGGCATCTGCAACTTCAGCATTCTGATTTCTCTTCTCGTTGCCATCATTAATCATTTTATTCTTATTCTGTAATTTGTAACATTCTGCTTTGATATGACCCTTCTTCTTGCAATAATTGCAGACTTTATCTCTGTTCTTCGACTTGGATATGGATCTATCTTGATTTTGATTTCTCGTCTGATGTCTGCCTCTTGCGATCAGACCTGAGGCTTGATCATCAAATTTGCTGCTTGATCCCAATTCATTATCCAACTTTTCTTTGCTCAGCAGTCTGCCCTTAACATCTTCAAACGTGAGTTTGTCCCTATCGTAGATCATCGTCTCCTTAAAGGTTTTATATGAAGATGGCAGAGAACAAAGAAGTAATAGGGCCTGAGCTTCATCATCAACCTTTGCATCTACGTTCTTCAAATCATTGATTAGGGCAATAAACTCACTGATATATGATTTGATCGACGTACCTTCAGCCATATGAAAGGTGTACAGCCGTTGCTTCAACACAAGTCGATTCGCTAGGATTTTCGTCAGATATAGAGTTTCCAACTTCGTCCAAAGACCAGCCGTCATCTTCTTTGCAAGAACTTCCTGAAGAACATCGTTCGTCAGGCACAACTAAATCGCAGACATGGCCTTCTCGTCGAGATCCTCCCAGGCGGACGCCTCCATGGCGTCAGGCTTTTGACCCGACAACGCCTTCTTCAACCCATTCTGAACCAGGATGGCATGCATCCGAACCTGCCATAAACTAAAATTTTAGTTCCCGTCGAACTTCTCGATGTCGAACTTCGTTGTAGTCATCTTTGCGGAAAGAAACTCGGCTGTGGTACCAATTTGTTGGGAGTAGAACACCGAGGATCGATGAATGATCAAAACAATAAAAGAAACAGAAGATGAACACAGAGATTTAACTTGGTAAAACTCTCTTGATCAATGTGAACAAGAGAGAAACATCCACAGACAAAGGAGGCCGCCGTCAGGAATTTCACTATGAGCCAAAAGAGAAAGTACATCATATAAAACTATAACCCTCATATATAAAGGTTCATACCGCGGGGGGCTTCGCCCCACGCACCCCCCACGAAAATCAGTGGCGAGCTTCTCGTGGTCCAAGCCCTCCGCTTCCGCCACAGATTCTCATTTTTCCTCTTTTTTTCATTTTTTTCTTTCATAATTTTGGGTACAGAGTACATAATTCAAAGCACATCAACATTTATTAATATCTACAGGTCCCAACCAATTGTAAGTCTTGAAAATCTTTTACTTGTCTAAAAAATTCAATTGGTAAGTCTTGACAAACATGAAAATCTTGACTATTTAAATGGCTTGCTATGTCAACAAATTGCAATTGAATTTATAAGTTCCGACAAGACAATTGCAAGTATGACAAATCATTTTACAAGCTATGAATCATTATTTTGAAAGATAGATAGGGTTTACAAGTCCTGAGAATTCAAACGTCAAGTTCTGACAACTTATATGACAAGTCGTGACTATAAGTTAATTCCAAATGTACAGGTTATGAAACATTGATTTCAATATGTAGTCTCAATAGAAGCATTTGGATCTCCACATCAGTGATACTCATGTACATTTGTTTCTTTTATATATATTGATGTTTTGTTATATGACAAAAACATATATGTTTTATTTTTTTGGTGAAAGAATCAATATTTCATTTAGTGAAGCTTTGGATTAATATTTTTATTTTTTTATTTTTTATTTTTATTTTTGGTTGTTTTCCCTCTCAAGTTTGAAAAGTTTATCTACATTAAAATACTTCATTGCAAATGTGTATGTGTTTGTTCTTGTATTATAGAGTTTGTGTAATTTTTAAAGTTTCATATGTGAAATAAAGTATACAACTAATTCTTATTCAATTTCAAGGAAAGTGTTGCATATTTTCCAAAAAAAATTAAATTGAATCTTGATCATTTTTTTTTGTCTTCTACAATTACTAACACTATCTAGAAGGAGAGGGGAAGGTGATGAAAGGTATCCCCCCTCCACAATAGAAGATGGGGAACCTTCTATTTTGTCCCTTTTGCATCAGCGATCCTTTTATTCAATTTAAATTTCTATATTTAAATTATTTTTATTTTAAAATTGTATTTATATGACTAAATATGTAATGCCCTAAAATTTGACCTCATCACATGGCGAAATTCCCTCTCATGCACTACTTCCTTCAGTTCTTATTTGACTCTTTTGTTGACTCCGATGGTCAAGAATTATGACACGTAAGCGGAAGACTTAAATGAAATTATTACAATAAAGAATGCAAGAAAGACGAAAGCTAGATAAATAAAAGGTACATCAAATGTCTCGACATAATGCATACAAAGGTCCATGCCATAGTACAATCTCGATAGGTCTCGTCCAAATAAAAATACAACTTGATATAATGAAAGAGAAAGACTCAATTTGGACTCTAAGATAATCATGTACACACGCCATCCTAACTGTGGTCGCCGCACACACCTCAACTAGGCATGCATCCATATCAAGTACTTGTGGGGATCACATAAGAGAGCAAGCTTAATCATTAACATAAAACTATGTATGAGTTCGTATAAGTTATAAAATAATTTCATTAGAATAAGCATGAGATGGTGATGTGATAATAAAATCAATATATCATTGTGGACCCATGTCTTTTTCATTTTTCATGTTCATAATCCATATTCATATTCCTTGTTCATATTCATTGTTCATGTTCATGTTCATAAGGACGACGTCCTTCCTATACATCTCTGTCCATAAGTTGGATGAGCTTTCCACTATTAGGGAATACCATTACAAGCACATAACTGTGTACTACCAAGACCATTGTGTACTACCTAGACCATGGTGGACCAATGGAGCATCAGTGTCATGGCCAGTACCCCATTGGGCAATATGAATTTCGCACAAGGTGAAAATATTAGGGAGAAACTCCCATCTAGGTAGACAAATGGTAACCCTCCTGTTGATGTGCCTTGAATTATGTACCTTGTAACCAAAATTATGAAAGAAAAAAATAAAAAAAAAGGAAAAATAAGAATCTGTGGCGGAAGCGGAGGGCTTGGACCACGAGAAGCCTGTCATTGATTCTCGTGGAGGGTGCGGGGGGCGAAGCCCCCCGCGGTATGGACCTTTATATATGAGAGTTAGGGTTTTATATGATGTACTCTCTCTTTTAGCTCATAGTGAAATTTCTGGCGGCGGCCCTCCTTTGCCCGTGGATGTTTCTCTTTTGTTCACATTGATCAAGAGAGTTTTACCACGTCAAATCTCTGTGTTCATCTTCTCTTTCTTTCGTTGTTTTAATTATTCATCGATCATCGATGTTCTATTCCCAACACCTCCTTTTATCTTGTTAATCATGAACCTCTCTTTCGATCAATTGAAATTAATGTTGTACGGAGCGAAATGACTCCAAATAATCTTTTGAGTTCATGTCAATCAATATCAATCAGGTGGACAAAAATTTGGCAAAATAGGTGGTTTAGAATATTTAAGTTGCATTCTTTCTGTTCACATATTGGACACCCAAAAGGTCAAGCGGTCGCCAATTTGATATGCATTCAGCGGCTTTCCGTAAGAGGAGTAGACGTTTATCTTTTTTTTCTGTGTTCATCGATCAATTGAAAAGAGAGCAGTTGTCCATTTTGAACTCATTCATTAGTTGTTTCAAGGCCTTATATGTTTTGTCGTCCGAAAGAGGTTCGATCGTCCATTATAACATGAGAAGGTTTTCGGACTTTCGGTCGGCTAAAACTTGACTGCTCATCCGTTAGAAAGAGTCATCTTCCTCGGTTGATCAGAGGTAGTTCTTCGTCAATCATCAGAAGCTCTTCTGGGGTGATAATTCAATTATGTCGTCCGAAAGAGTTTCGAACTTCTATTCTAGTCCATATCGACGGCATGTCGCTATGCTCTACCGAACTAAATCAGACACGCGAAAGAGTTTCAATCGTCCGCTTCAGTTCGATAGAATCATATGTCATTATGGAATCCGTACATTTTCGATCAAGTTTTTCAATACAAATTAAGATAAACATTACTTAACTTAATCACTAACATATAACATGAAATAGAGCCAAATTATACTATAATCATTTCGTTTACATCAAGTACTTTCACCTACATTTCTATATCAAAAAATTCGTATAATATACAACTCCTCTTCGGATCAAATCGTATATCAATAACATAAATCATTCAACTCTAATGTTACTCTTTTCCTTCACATCATAATCTATTCCATAAGATTAGCATGCTTCATATCTACTTAATCATCAAGAAAGACATGGATCTATTGGGTTATCATATTATGGCCGAAAACACATATGTAGTACATCATTTCGCCATACGACATATTAATAATATCTAATCGAGAATGTACAAAGCATGATTTCTACCCCACATAGCATGAATCTAAACCTCCTTAGAGTTCTTAAGCATGCAAAAATCCTCAAGTAATTACCCATGAAGTAGATCCCGAAAATACACCTTTTTGACGATTCTTTCGGACGTTCTTCAGAGGATGAAGCTTCAATCGTTCCTCCCTCATCCTCCTTGCCCTTGCGCACCCTCGACGTCTGCATGCCACCACATCCTCTGGCTGGAACCAAATCGTAGAGCAAAGGAAAACACCAAAACCGGGGAAGATGATAGGATGAAGAAGAAATAAAGAGAGAGAAGAGAGAGAAGAGAGTGGACTTTTAAGGGTATGATGGTGGGGGTTTTATGTCTCTTGAGATCTCCGAGATCATGGTCCTAGAAGTTACGAATTTCATGAGTTAATTTGAAGTAACAAAGGAAGAAATCGGAACTAATCTCTCGGCTACCTTTTATCAGTTTCACTTTCGGACGTCCGAAAATATTTTGATCGTCCGATAGTGCATTGAGCTGCTGACTCATCGTGACATCATACGCCCGTTTTGGTTTTCGGGCATCCGAAAGTCTGACGTCAGAAAATAACAAGTTTTAATTTTTTATGAAAAAATTTGGGGTGTTACAAAATACATGTTATTTTAGCCTTTTAGTTTGCTGATTTATTGATGGCATGGATGAAAAACAATGCTTACACCTACTGCGAAAAGGGAAAATGGATCTCAATTAATGGCAAATTAAGTTTGTGTACCTAGGAGAAAAAAATACTAGTATAAGAATGATTTGAAGAAAAAAATTGTAAGTCCATTCAAATATATGGCTCATGTTACAATGAGTGTTCTTTTCTTTTCCAATCTCAATGTCTGAAAAGCGGTGTTGACTCTTTAATTCGTGTAATGTCGCTAAAGAACACATTATTGACAGGTTAAAGGTCGACTGTCATCGAGCCCAATTAATTCAATTAGGTCGTCCCGTCGCATTCCTGATAATGACATGTGAGAATCTAATAAATTTTTTTTACATTCTTATAAATTCGAACTTGAGATCTTACTTATACAAGAGGAGGCACTCATTAGCGGTCTATAATGCAAAATTGCGCTTATGAGTGTTCTATAATGCAAAATTTAATACAACGAGGACGATATGCAAAGTGGCGTATCAGTGGGATCCATCGAGTACTAATTTGGGACCCCATGTATATGCGAGATATCTATCTAAACATCTTTGGATGTGGGGAAGAGATAGCAGCGTATTAACGGTCACAGGACCAGAATCCGCACACACTAAGCCAACTCTCGTGACCATGCTTGTGATAACAACAAGCTAACGATTTCCTTCTGGACAAACAGGTTTTTGGTATGTATGTGATGCTTTGAGGGGTTGGCTTTTGTGTTTTAGCTATGTCCATGTCTCTCCCAACTCCCTCCCCCGTTTGCTCTTATTGCACGGGCGTTGTCTCCATGACACAGTGGACAAACCACGTACGTGCCATACCAATGTATTCACATGCACCAAACTCCTCTCTCTCTTCTCCCCTCCCTCCCTCCCTCCTTGACCATAAGAAACAAAACAACCTGCCATGCACATAACTTGCCCCTTGTTCTTTCCTTCCGTTGGCATTCTCTAGGGCTTCCCCTTCCGGCAATTAGGCTTTCATCGACCATGCTTAAAACTTTCTGGACAAGGGAAACAGATAAGTTGTTCATTTTCTCTTTAGAAAATGTCAGAATTTGGACATATACAGCAACAAATTTTATAATGAAAAAAGAAAAAGTTATTTTCAAGTTGCATGATCACAAGCAAAGTGTTCCTGTATATAGATCCCGTATGAAGCACGCACGACTTTAAGAATAATTAAACGAACCAATTGCAATGATATATATATATATATATATATATATATATATTCAAGAGATGCGAATTGTTCGTGATGGATATCTAAATAACATTCCTGCTTTGGTTCAAGCGCGCGTCATATGTCGTATGGGCATGAACGGACTGCTTTTTTTTTTCTTTTTATATTTTACAAGTGAGTGTTGTTGGATGTTTCAAAGATGGATTGTTCGCGCGTTTGTGTGCTAATTTTTCATTTGTGTGGATACGAGACCTATGAGATTATTCTCAATTACTGCAGACACGTACAATGAAATTATAAATGCTAAAAAACAGTAACGTTAATTAGGAGTGTCACGGGTCGAATTTGATTCGACTCGTGAATAAATTCGACCCGATCTGATTAAGTTTCGATCTCTTATTTTTTCTTACTACGACCCGACTCAATTCGACCTGGGTCGAACAGGATTGGGTCGGGTATATATATATATATATATATATATATATATAAGAGATGCATATATATATATATATATATATATATATATATATATATATATATATAAGAGATGCGAATTGTTCGTGATGGATATCTAAATAACATTCCTGCTTTGGTTCAAGCGCGCGTCATTTGTCGTATGGGCATGAACGGACTGCTTTTTTTTTTCTTTTTATATTTTACAAGTGAGTGTTGTTGGATGTTTCAAAGATGGATTGTTCGCGCGTTTGTGTGCTAATTTTTCATTTGTGTGGATACGAGACCTATGAGATTATTCTCAATTACTGCAGACATGTACAATGAAATTATAAATGCTAAAAAACAGTAACATTAATTAGGAGTGTCACGGGATGAATTTGATTCGACTCATGAATAAATTCGACTCGATCCGACTAAGTTTCGATCCTTATTTTTTCTTACTACGACCCGACTCAATTCGACCTGGGTCGGATCGGATTGGGTCGGGGCGGGTGGTCAGGTCACTCGATCATCATTTTTTTAATTTTTAATTTATATTTTAATATAAAAAGAATTTATTATTATATTTTTAATGCAAATAAAGTATTTTTAAATGTAAAAAATATTATTTTAAATATCTATATACTTTTCTACATTTAAAAGAGTTTATTCTGTATTTTTAAAATTTTAAATGATATAAAACTGTTAAATTAACTTTAAATAATTTTAAAAAAAGAGAAAAAATGGGGTCTATCGGGTTGGGTCGGGTCAATTTGGGTAGGAATTTTTCAATCCCTACCTGAGCCGGCCCTTGGTCAGGTCATGGTCGGATCGGGTCAGATTTTCGGGTCCACCGGGTCGACCTGACCCAGTGAACACCCCTAACCACTACAAGAAAAATGATATTTTCCCATGGTTTTAGCCGTGGAAAAATATGAGAAAACCGTCGCAAACGAGCTTTTCCGATAGTTATTCCGACGGAAGGCAATCGTCAAAAAATTGCTCATCGCAAACTTTTTCCATGGTTTTGCTAGAGCCGTGGGAAGTTCTCGCGGTTGAAACTTTGGGAAACTTTTCTCGCGGTTCCAACCGTGGGAATGTTCCCACGGCTTCGACCGCAGGAACACTCTTGTTACGATTCTAACTATGGGAACTTCCCACGGTTATAACCGTAGGAAAGGGTTCTCACGGTTATAACCGTAGGAAAGGGTTCTCACGGTTGCAGTCGTGGGAAGGTTTCCACGGCTTAAATCACGAAAAAGCGTTCTCACGACTCCAGCCGCGGGAAAATTTTCCACGGCGATTGTCGCGGGAAAATTATTCCCACGGCTGCAGCCCCCGGGAATAACTTTCGATGGTTGTAACCGTAGGTAAATGTTCCTACGGACCCATACGTGGGAAGGTTCTGATAGCTAAGACCGCGGGAAGAAATTTTCTTCCCACGGCTTTCGCTATCGAATAATTATTTTAATTTTAAAAAATATCGGTCGCGGCCGAAATGGTCGTCAGCATGGCCATTTCTGATCACGCACGCAGGCGTCCCTTCTCTAGCCGTGGGAGACGATCCCCGATTGCGGGACAATCGATGAGACCATCAGGCGGCCAGACTTGGCCAGATCGGCCGTCGAACGGCCCGATCCTGCAGCCCATAGGCAGAACGACCGTCATGCAGCTGGATCGGCCGCCGGGCAGCCCGATCATGCCGCCCACAGTTGGATCGGCCGCCGGCCGGCGCAATTGTGCTGACCGTAGCTTGATCGACTACCAGGCAGCCAGGTCCAGCCATCGAGCGGTCAGACCTATCCGCCTCGCAAGCAAATCCAGCCGCCTGCTGCTGGATCGATCGGCGACCCATCGCATCTGGCCTCATCTGGCCGTGGGAGGCCAGATGCAACTCCCCACAGCCGGGTCGGCCGGCGAGGAGCGACCAATGACGAGCTGTCGACAATGAGCTGCCGATGACGAGGGGGCGAGAGGGAGAGGGAGCCGTCACAAGAGAGGAAGATGTTTCGAATGCTCGGAGAGGAAGCCATCGCCGACTCGCGCCAGAGGATGCCGCCATCGCCAGAGAGGAAGCCGGTGCCGCCACTAGAGGAAGAATCCGCCATCGTAAGAGTCCTCTCCCTCACTCGCCTATGCCGTCGCTCACCTACGCACGAAAATGAAAAATGGAATTTTCTACGGCTGGAGCCATGGGAAAGGTTCCTGCGGCTCCGGTAGCGGGAACTTCTATTTTCAGGTGGAAATTTTATTTTCATGGTTGAAATTGTGGGATTTCTATTTTCATGTAAAAAAATAAAAAATGACAAAAATATAGGTGAAAATTATGATACAGTCAGGTGGAAATTAAAAAAACCCATAAAAAATACAACAACAATTTTCAATCCGCAAAAAGTAAGGTGGAAATTCATATGTCCAAGTACGATAACAGTCATACAAATAAATTCAAGTAACAACTAATCTTCTTCTTCATCCTCGCCATCATCGTCATCTTGCTGGCCACGCATCGCCTCATGAATTAGTCTCATCATCTCCTTTCATTGTCGCGCTTCAAAAGCTTCTTGTCATGCTTCAAATTATTGGCGCACCTCTTGATTGTCCTATTCGCGAACTTTCTATTGGACTTCATTAATTGTTGATCCCACATCTCATTAAATAGTCATTGCACGTCTTTACCGAGAACACTGGATATTGAATTTCGCTCATAACCACTATTCGAACTACTAACGGATGACACGAGACCGTAGATCCGGCTCCTATTCACTCCAACATGGTCCGTCCATAATTGTCGATAGGTCAATGGTGTTTTACCCATCTCCTTTCTCCTGCATTTCAAATCAAGGTTAGCACATGCTGCAATTTACATTTCAAGTACAACAACAACAACAACAACAACAACAAAGCCTTATCCCACTAGGTGGGGTCGGCTACATGGATCATACGACGCCATTCTGCTCTATTAGTAACCAAACCTTTCGGTATATTATTCACCAATAGATCTTGCTCTATTAGTTCGCCAAGTGTCCGCCTTGGCCTCCCTCTCCCTCTTTTAATCGGACTCCAGATTATTTGATCTACTCTTCTTACTGGCGCATCTAATGGTCTTCTCTGAACATGACCAAACCATCTCAAACGATTCTCTACCATTTTCTCACTAATAGGAGCCACTCCGACTCGTTCACGTATATGGTCATTTCTAATCTTATCTAATCTTGTATGACCACACATCCATCTCAACATCCTCATTTCGGCTACCCCCACTTTACGTTCATGTTGTCCCTTCATAGCCCAACATTCACTACCATATAACACTGCTGGCCTTATAGCAGTACGATAGAATTTTCCTTTAACTTTATTGGGTACCTTTCTATCACAAAGAACTCCAGTGGCTTTCCTCCACTTACACCAACCAGCTTGAATTCTATGATTAACATCGTCATCAATCTCACCATCTTGTCTTACAATTGATCCTAAATATTTAAACTTTGTCACTTGAGGAATTATATCCTCCCCTAACCTAACTTTCAAATCGTCTCTAAGTTGTTTATTTGTGAAATTGCTATGCATATATTATGTTTTATTCCTACTTAAACGAAAACCCTTTGACTCCAACGTATTTCTCCATATTTTCAATTTTGTATTAATCTCTTCTCTTGAATCCGTTAAAAGTACTATATCATCCGCAAATAGCATGCACTTAGGTACCTCCTCTGTGATACTCTCGGTTATAGCATCGATAACTAAGTTAAATAGATACGGGCTTAAAGCTGATCTTTGATGTAGGCCAATTCCTATAGGAAATTCATTTGTCTCACCTCCGGGTGTCCTAACCCTAGTCAATGCCCCATCGTACATATCTTGTATTACCTTAATGTATGCAACATTCACCCTCTTCTTTTGCAAGGCTTTCCAAAGTACATCCCTTGATACCCGATCATACGCCTTCTCTAAGTCAATGAAAGCCATATGTAAGTCTCTTCTCCTACTTCGATACTTCTCCATCATCCCCCTTAGTAAATAAATCGCCTCTGTAGTGGATCTTCCTGGCATGAACCCAAATTGTCTCTCAGAAATACTAGTCTCCATTCTCAATCTATGCTCAATCACTTTTTCTCATAATTTCATAGTGTGACTCATAAGTTTAATCCCTCTATAATTTGCACAATTCTGAATATCCCCTTTATTTTTGTAAATAGGAACTAATGTACTTAATCTCCAATCATCAGGCATCTTTTTCGACCGTAAAATCTCATTAAATAGTTTACATAACCACAACAATTTACATTTCAAGTAATATATAGAAAATTAAGTACCATCGAAACACAACCACCCACGTGCAGGCATGCTTCCTAGTCGTACTCGCGATTCGTCTTCGCTCTTTGGCACTTCAATTTATATGCCTCAGTGGCTAGTAGCTCAGTCCAGATTGACTCGCCAATCAAATTGGGATGCTCTCCTGTAGTCTGTGCGTCTGACAATATCAATGACAAAGGTCTGGAGCACCTAGAATTGAATGTCTTCCACATTTGCTCCATGTGTTCGGGATCCCACCATACATCAGCCTACAAATAAGTAGAATTGTCAATTAAATCGGACGCGCTGAAAATCATATTATGACAGCATTTTTGTACATTACCTGAAACTCCCGAAACATTATCTACCGTGTAGCATATGGAATATCTCTCCAGGTGAGTCATGATTTCATATATCTTTGGCAAATGACTTTTGTGCACGCAGCTGGTATAGGTTTTGATGGGTAAAACTTACAATTTCGAAAGAAAGTTTGGTAACTTCAGAATAAGTCACAAATATTTCCTTTGAAAATTTTCATATACAACTACTTTCGCGTGAACGGCCCGGATCCGGCCGTGCATGGCCGGTTCAATGCGATGGTATTTTGGTACATTACCTGAAACTCCCGAAACATCATCTATCATGTAGCATACGAAATATCTCTCCAGGTGAGCCATGATTTTTGTATATCTTTGGCGAACGACTTTTGTGCACACAACTGCTGTAGGTTTTGAGGTGTAAAACCTACAATTTTGAAAGAAAGTTCGGTAACTTCATAGGTCTGGATCCTACCGCACATGGCCTGAATGGCTCGGATCCGAGCGATTCATGGTCAGATCCGCCTGCCAACAGAAGTGAGCGGTCGGTGGGCAAAGCGTGAGCGGCCGAATCCAAACGTTATAGGCCGACAGGCGCTACAAGGCCGTCTGGCCTCCCAGCGGACGACACAGCCACAGTAAGGCCATCCGGCTTCGCAACGGCTAAGACAGCCGCAGCGAAGCCGTCAAGCCTCTCAGCTGTCGGTTTCGATCGTGGAAGGCCTCACAGTGGCCAGCAAGAGCCGTTGCGAGCTAGGGCGGCCGACGATTCCACCGAGCATCCGAGAAATACATCACAGGGGGAGACGGAAGTGAAAGACGGGAAGGTGTGGGTGGGCTCACCGGACATCATTTGAAAGGGACCTCCATACGTCCTTTGCAGCAGCACCGGAAGCAGCAGCAGTAGAACGAAGTGTGAGCGAGGAGGTTGGACCGTGAGCGATGGGGCGGGAGGTCACTAGAGATGTCGATTGATCAGGGGGAGAAATGGCAGGGAGCAGAGGGGGTCGGGTTATTTATAACCAAACCTCCGACTTATCTTTCGGCAGTTTAAACCATCTGTACCATTTAAAATATATTTCTCCAACGGTAATTTATGAACACTATTTTATTATTTTTTACTCCTCTGATGACTTTAGCTGTATGAATCATTTTTCATGGTTGTAACCGTAGGAAGTTCCTATGGCTGAAGCCGTGGGAAGATTAATATATATTTTTATTATTAAATAAAGGAAAAGATTTTTCCAATTGAACCGGTGGAAATATTATATTAGCTTTTCGTCAGCGAAAACGTGCGACGTTCACAAAACCGTTGGTACTTGTGAGGGTTTGAATCGTAGAAAATTTCTCCGTCTTAACTTTCGAAGGATAGCTAGAACTGTCGGAAAAATTGCCGAAACTTGCGAGGGATAGCTAGCCGTCGGAAATTTCCACCGCAAAAACCCATTTTTCTTGTAGTTTAACGTTAATGCTTAAAGCTCAGTACAAAAAAATGTGATACAGTGACTGATATTTGGATCTCAGTCAGCCAAATTAGTTGGTGTTAACATAGAAAATTTAGGATGATAACTGCGACGGAAAAAAGAAAGATGTGATGAGGCCCTCCAGCTCAATACACCAAATAATTGCATATGGTTATTATTTAATGGTGTGCATCTAAAATATTTGTAAGGTAAAGCATTATAGAGCCTTTATAAAGGGATAATGAGTGTGCAGAGAATTTTGAGTGCAGTAAATATACCACACACGTGTGATTATTTTATGTTGCTCTTTTCAATAGCTTAAGTTTTTAGAAAATTTGGTTAACAAATCAATTTTAACATATATCAAAGCAAAAAGTTAAGAGTTCAAGTTTTGTTAATTTTTTATTAAAACTGTATTTTTCTTTGTTTTATTCACATGATGAGCTGATATAGTCGTCTAGATCAAAATTATCAGCAGTCACACACGAAGAAAAATGTTAAGAATATAAAATAAATGATATAAATTTTCATAATGATTTAAAATTTTAGAAAAAACTACTGGGCAAATTAATTTTAACCAATGTTATCAAAACTGGATCGGATCGGCCGGTTCAACCGCGAATCAGCCAAAAATTTGATTCGGTTTGATGTTAAAATTGGTTTTAGTATTGAACCGAAAAAAACCGATTGAATTGGGCTCCGGTTCAATGCAAATTTTGAAGAATAAAATTTAAAAAATGATAAAAAATAGGAAAGTTAAAAAAGGAAGAAGGAAAGAAATATAACAAAGGTAAAAAAGGAAGGAACATGACATGTCTAAAATTAAATAGGATTTGAAATAAAAAAGATAGGTATTTAAAATTGAATAACATTAAAATGGAAAATTATCAAAAGGCATAAATAAAGGAAATAAAAAGGAAAGTGTTAAAGAAAAAGAGAAATAAGAATAATTTAAGACAAAATTTATTAATATAGCATCTATCATCAATAAATAATATATATTAAATTAATAATAATATATTTATATTTATATGTTAATCATTATTAAAAATTTTAATAAATAAAAAATATGTTATATTAATTTTTAAATTACTAATATGTTATTAGTACAATATTCATATACTATATCATACAATTTATATTATATCTTTATAATTATTATAAATAATATTATTTTAATAAAATCCGATTCAATCCAGTCGAATTCGATCGGACCGATCCAACCGCGACCCAGTAAGGAGCCCGATCCGGTTGCCCGTCCGATTCTGAAAACATTGATTTTAACCAATGTTATTAAAACCGCATTGGACCGGCCGGTTCGACCGGTTTAACCATGAACTAGCACTTGGTCCGGTCCGGATTGACTCTAAAATCGCTGTGAGTATCAAACTGGAACACATCTTGTTGAACTGGAAAAAATCGGCAAATCCGTGAATCGGTAAAAACCCGAATGAACCTAATTTTGGAAAAAAATCAAGTTTAAATGGAAAGTAAGTTGAATGAAATGGAAAGAAAAATAAATAAAGAAAGTATTAATGAAGGAATCAGGCTAACCGGATCAAAATTTAAAATGGAAATACAAAAATAGATGTAGGGAAATAATTAATAGGTAGAAAACAAATTTGGAAGTAAAAAAATAAAGAAGGCGTAAATTAGGGAATTACACAAATATAAATATAGGAAGATAGTTAATAGGTAGAAAAAACAAATTTGAAAGTGAAAATATAAATATAAAAAAATCAATAATAATAAACTAATTGATTAAGTATTACGTTTTCAATATAATAAATAATTTGAAAAAGAAGCCCAATTCAACTATAAACATGAAAAGAAGGGAAATAAGAAATAATGGGAAAAATGAAAATAAAAAAGAAAAATGCGGAAGGATATACAATTCGAAGAATAATTGGAAATAAAAAGAGATGAAAAATAAAAAGTGAATTAAATTTAAATAAAGTAATATAAAATCACTGATATTATATTAACAATAGAAAATTAATAATAATCCATTACATTTGGATAGTTTAACTTTATACAATATGTCAAAAATAATTTTATATTAATTTATGATTATTAGTAGTTTATTATTATAAAATATAATATATTAATTGTTATATTTATTCAAGATTAGCATAAATTTTATTATTTTAATAAAAATCTAATTCTTTATGGTTGAACCAGATCCAACCACAATCCAATTGAGACGTTAGTTGGATGGCCGATTCGGTTATAATAATAAGTATATGAGCAATAACATTGATTTTAATACATATGAGCAATCAACTTTACAAAAAAGTAAAAAAAAAAAGTATACACGCTTAATTAAAGAAACGTACTTGAGGGCATTAGAAATGCATCCAATGGGAGAACACTGCAAAACTTCGTCTCCCATGAACGCATAAAAAGTTTCGCGCATTAACAGCAGGCATCTATTGGTTAATTTTGTTTTTCTGTAGACCTATCAGTTAATTTAAGCCACTGATCACATATATCTTTGGAGTAACTTATTTGTATATTTTTAAATAATACACTTTTTATGTATGCATGAATTACAACATGCTTTGAGTTGTTAAAAATAAACTCATTATCTATATTGAACTTATTTATTCGATTATTAAAAAACCGAAATTAAAAAAAAGGAAAAAAATCAAAGCTATGAAAATTTATGGATGTATTTATTGTCATTTCAAGAAAAATAAATATTGCCACTCTTTACTACCATTTTTGTATATTTTTATTCTAAAATATTTTTTAATTCGTTAACATTCTTCAAACTTCGACAATTATTTTTTAATTAATTTTGTTCTATTTGCTAACGTATCATCTTAAGAATCGTGTAAATTACTGTTATATTCTTTAATATAAATGCCCCATTTGGATTTGTGATGTATTTTTATTAACTTGTTAATAAAATGTTTTTAGTTTAGGAGCCTTGTCGGTTTTCGTTCTAAATAATTAGATAATTATGTAACTATAAAAAATTCAGATGCTCAAGGAATTAATAAAAAAAATCAACAAAAGATCTTAAATAAAAGAACTAAATAGTACAAACTAAATTTAGACGTTGTTTTCTCGTAAAGTATTACTGCTTCAAAAATCACATAGATTGAAAGGAATTCACAAGACAAAGTGAACAGAAAAAAAGAAAAAAAATGTATTTATATAGTTCAAATGAATAAAAATGAAGGGTAATAGTTTTCATTGACAATAATGCCAATCAAATTTTATTAGGAGAAATCGAATTAATAGGATGCTAATGATCTTACACATGCATCATGAATTCTAGATAAGTGGTTGAAACAAACTCTTTTAGTTGAACTTAAGTTATTTTTTCGTTCGGCCTTCGTAAGAAGTAATAATGATAATAAATTTACAGCCCCAAGTTACACGCGAGATTTGTGTGTGTGTGTTGTTCTTTGTCCATCTCATGCGTCTGACTACCTGGAAATTAGAAGACACCATATGCATGAATGCATGACGGATAGGCCAAAGGTGGCTCACGCGGAGCACATAGTGGTATTGTCACACCACCTGCAATAAAGGTTGGCACCGGGTTGGCTACTGTCTTACCTTCCTCTATTCTCCAAGCATCATTGGGAAGATCTACTTGTAGTTTTCTTTTTTTTGGTTACGGGAGGTCATGCATATAATGCAAAGAAATTAAAGATGAAAGATAAAGAAATACATATGCCTTATTTATGAGATTTGAACTCGTAATCTTTTAATCTTGCACCATTGCACTACATCTGCTTATAGTTGCTTGGTGGATATCTCTCTCTCTGAATGTGATTACATCCAAAAGTATTTGCAATCTGTGCTGTTCAAATCCACGGAAGGCCTGGTTGCTGATCTCCTTTTTGTTCTCTTGCCCATGAAATCAACACCCGAAAACAGATTGGAAAGAAGAATATGTCAAGCATTGTTATGAGAAAATAGCGCCAGATGCGAGACCCAATGAATTATGTGAGCTTTGTTCTGCCAGGATTTTTTTGGGCTCTTTCGAAGACAATTGCTTTTCTAAAGGCCTACGACAATCTTCGAAATTGGCGGAAAAGATAGATTATCGAATTATTAGTGGAAAAGATATTCATAAGTATTATTTCATGGGTTTGTATATTAAACGTTGCATGCAACGCCCCCAAATCGCATTCCGTCACGTGACAGAATACGCTACGAGTCATCCTTACGTATACATGATAAAAAATACGACTTTGACCGGTCAATAAAGATCATACAAAGCGAAAGACTAATCATCATTATATAATACTAAAAAGAGAATAACATCATAGTATTCGGAAGACTGATGTAAAAAGAGAGCTAAGACATCATCTAATATGCGAAAAAGGAAAAAAATCTATCACATGAACCTAAGGGACTCAATACCCATGTGCAGCCACCTACGAACTCGATATCACCGTTGGCCATCTTCATCATTAAGTTCTGATCCTGCATTTAACAACATACAAGGGAGAAACCTCCCTATGAGTTTTGCAACTCAGGACAAAAATCCTAAGGATATCATCATCATATAGATAGAAAATAAACATCATCATCATATGAGTAAAAGAACTCTTGTAATTTGCCATCTGGATATGAAATCACTATGATCATAATAAATTCATAAAATAAAGATTAGGATAGATCAAAACAAATCATCATAGAATGACAAGATTCGATCATCATATAAAAAATCATGAGAGATAATTGTATGAAGATAAAAAATCATGAATTGTATCATCTTCTTTAAATCATATTAATAATAGATCGTGGAAAGATCATCATAAGTGTGATAAGAGCCACTAATCATCATGAAGAGATTTCATTATTAATATACTTCATCTTCTTCATCATCTTATTATTCATCTTTGATTTATAGTGGGATATAATTCAACTCACGGCAAGCCTACCTCAACCTGTCCATCATCATCATCATAACTGACAGAACCAGTCCATAACTGACCGTAGTCAGCCCATAACTGATCGAAGTCAGTCCATACCTGATCGTCACCTATTCATCATTAAAAAAGTTCTTCATTTAATATTTTTCATCTTTTATCTTGCAACTTTTAATTTATCTTTCATTAGGACATAAGGATCATAATTAAGATTTGGTCATCATAAGAAATGATCAACGAATCGTACTGAACAAGGATCCTAATCATCATCATAATTATACAAGACTTAATCAGAGCTACAAGACAGGATCATGGAGAGAAATCAGAAATGTATGAACATCGTAATCATCATCATCATCGTCATAAGGTAGATCAAGATCGATGGATATGGATCAGTATCGTCATAGATATAATTGGATTTAAATTAAGTCATCTTAAGGTCATAATAAATATCATCATTATTAAGGACGTAAATAATATAATCATATCATGACTTGGATCAGGATTATGCACATGAATCAGGGGTCAAAAGATCATAAAAATCATCTTGGAGCATCAGAACCACCCTGGCCGAGTAGGGGTGGAACCGGGTCGAGTTCATGAGACATCATTCTAAAAAAATCTGAGGTAAACTCGGGCCGGGTTTGGGTCACACTCGGGCCGGATGGAATCGTTATTGAGTCGGGGCAGTCGTCGCGCCCGACATCTTCATCATGCGTGGAACTCGGA
The DNA here is from genome assembly GCA_030549335.1 of Pontederia crassipes. NCBI lineage: Eukaryota > Viridiplantae > Streptophyta > Magnoliopsida > Commelinales > Pontederiaceae > Pontederia > Pontederia crassipes. The sequence continues at coordinate 56,085,093 of CM060196.1, read as the reverse complement.
CCGGGTCATCCTCAACTCGGACCGGGTCATCCTCAAATCGGACCGGGTTTGTCTAGTTGCAGAGCTTGGAAGCATCGGCAATGGAGGATTCGGATCGAGTTTCGACGAATTTGATCTGGGCACATCATAATCCGGGTCGGGTACGGAGAAACCTGAGCCGGATTCATGTTGCGGAGAAAAGCTGCGTCATGCAGTACGTTTTTTTATCAACTTTCCGACGATGGCCGACATCAATAATCATCATAAATCATAGTACTATAACTAGGAATGAACTAGAGCATATTTCAAGCCTACAATCAAGATTCTATGACGAATTTACCCTGGTTTCATACTTTGCAAATTTTTGTCCAATAAACTGTTTACTCTTCTTCTTCCTCCTCTTCTTCTCCCTCTTTCTCCGGACGTTCTTCGCTATCCAGGCACGTTGTCTCGGGGTTCACATCTCCCGGTTGTCTCCTATTGGCGGCAGCAGCCCGACGCGAGAGAGGGAAAGAGAGACGCATGAAATTGAGAGGAAATTAAGGCCGGCTTGTGTGGAAAAATAAGGGGCTGCATGCTTTTTTTATCTCATATTATAGGAGGAGATTTAGAATTTTGGTTGGAAACAAACTCCTTCTCAAATCTGATTTATTTTAAACTAAATTCATATTTATCTTTTCTTCTATTTGATTTTTATCTTCCTATTCGTTTTAATCGTTTCCATCATCTTCTTTTCTGATACGGTTTCAAACGTTTTATCTTCTTATATATATATATATATATATATATATAAACGTGAACTTTGGTTCAATCTTGGGAATATCGGTAATAAAAGAATTGTATCACATGTAGTTTGTGATTTTTGTTGAGATCTTTTAGGGCTTGAGCTGATGCGGCTTTGAGATGGTGAGAGTATAAATCTTGTTTAAATAATTATTTTATATTGAATGAGGTGAAGTAATTAAGTCCTAATATTATATTTCCCATTCCATCAAATATAGGGCTGAAACGGACCGAGTCGATCCGGACCGCAACGACACGGAAATCTGGGAAAATAACCCAGCCCGGATCTAATCCGGGCCGGGTCCGGGTCCAATAAATGGAAAAACCGCCGGGTACCGGGTCAGGATCGGGTTTGCAATCCAGATACTCGGTCCGGACCCGACCCGGACGATTAGTATATAAAAGCCCATTTTCCATTCAATCTCATTATTTCACCGTTTGCTTTTCTCTCTCCCATCTCTCTCCGTCTCTCGCCCTCTCCCTCTCCCTCTCTCTCACCCATCTCCCTCTCTCTCAAGGCAGCGGCGCGCTGGTGGTGACTCCGACAACTCTCACGGCTACGACTGCTCTCCTCTCTCCTAACTTCCTCTCTCTCTCTCTACTCGGCCTTCAGGTGCCGGGATCCGGCACCTGGCGGCCGGATCGGCAGCCAGGCACAGCGATCCAGCACCTGACGGCCGGATCAATAGCCAGACACCGTGGTTCGGCACCTAGCGGCCTGATCGGCAGCCAGGCACCGCGTTCCGACACCTGGCAGCCGATTCGGATCCGACTGCCAGGAGCCACGATCCGGCACCTTTCGGTCGGATCGGCCGCCAGTAGCCACGATCCAACACCTGACGGTCGGATCGGCTGCTAGGCACCAGATCTAGCCATTGGCAGCCGATCCAACCGTCAGGCGTCACAATTTCGACTGCCAAGCGACGATTTCGACTTCGTTCGCCTTCCCCCTCGCCGCCCTTGGCAGATTCTCGATCGCAAACCAACACGGTCATATTTCCGAATTATCAAGTCTAACCCGGTACCAGATCCGGCTAGGTCCGGGTCCAGTACTGGGTCGAAAAATTTTTGACTCGGTATAATTCAGGTCGGGACCGAGTTCGCTTAAACCTAGACCCGGTCCCGAGTTTGCTCAGTCCTAACCAAATAGATGGAATAAAAGGAATTAATAATTTTATATCAAATTAATCCTCCCTCCACCTTCTCTCTCATCACTATTTTCTATTCTCTCTCCCATTAATCTTCCTCTCTACTTCTTATTGGTAAATAAATTATTTATTTTTAATCTATATTTATCTCTTATTTTTAAAATTTTAAAATATACTAATAAAATAGCATAATAAAATATAGAAAAATAGGTCATACAAAAAGTAGAAGACAAAAATAAATCAAATTATAAAGAACTATATGATAAATACTTGTTAGTTGTTAAATATTATAAATATTTTTATATAATAAAAGATAAAAATGAGTTTTCTATAAATAACACTTTTATTATTCACCTAACACATTTTATAGTTTGTTATTCAAATATGATCTTTAAAATGAAACATCATACTTTACTATCCATCACTCGTCAACATCACTCCATTTCACTCCTCCGTTAGTTATTTACCAAATAAGTTTTTGATCTCTGCGAATAATTACAAAAAAGGTCTGACTCAAGATTCTTTTAGGGACCAAATTAAAATAATTTTTAAAAAATAGTAAATAAATATTAAATAAAATTGAATCATTCTTAATTTAATAACTTTTTAAATTAATCCAGGACTAGGAGGATCAAGCTATTTTTTAACTTTAAAAATATAAAATTGTATATGCTTTAATGCCGAACCAAATCCATCAAATGATGTGGAGAAGTTGCTTGTCACTAATGAAGTTTTAGTGTGGGCCAATATGTGTCGTTATAACTTTTAATGAAGTTTTAGTTATTTTTCTTGTAAGTTATTAATGACTTAGTCACAAATTTAAAAATTCAATATATAAGTAATGAACCGAAGAAATAAATTTTTAACTATTGCGGCGTCATACTTAATGAATATAGGTTTCATACAAAAGAATATAGCCGACAATGTTCTCTTTTATATGTCATACTTATTTAAGTTATCATTATTTTTTATTTTCCCATAATTGTCTTTAATATTTTATCTTTTTACTATTTTACTTTTAATATATTTATAAATAAATTTAGAAGATGCAATAGATAAATTTTAATAAATTAAAATATGTTAACTTCTTATCCAAGATATAACTAATCTTAATCATAAGTGTAACTTTTGGATTACATCTTGGATTCATAAAAAATATTGTACCTCCTTCAACTCATACTTGCACTTAAAAAAAAATTGAACTTTCGGACGGATGCTGTCATCTTAATCCCACTAGAGCCATTACAAATTAAGTTTTCCATCGGCCTGTCCAATGGAAAAGTGCCGTCCAAAGTCGCTCGCTGCAAAAGCATTTTTCGACGGCATCCCTCAGAAGTCACGATGGTTATAACCATCAAATAGTGATGTCCTTCAAAACTTCCACCGGGTTTACCACTCGGAACTTGCAAAGGTGACACACTCTTAGGAAAGTTTTTTAAAGAAGAATTATATCTTTTTTACAAATAAAAGATTTGTAAAAAATCTTATTGTTTCACAAATATTTTCCAAAAATATTAGTTATTATAATTCCCAAAAATATAAATTTGTAACTGAATAAAATTATTTCAAAATTAAATTATTTCCAAAACTATTAATTTGGAATTGAATAAAATTATTTCAAAATTAGATAATTTCCCAAATTAATATTATTAGAAAATTAGTTATTATTTCACAAAAAAATTTAAAATATAAAAATTATTAAGTGATTAAAATTAATTATTAAATTTAAAGACTTGATAGAAAATTATTATTAATGTCATATAGTTTGTACAAAATTTTGTAAATTAAAATATTTCACAATATGTAGTCGTCTTTGTTGTCGAGTTGGCCATGCATCATTTGCGGCATCATGGTCTTCATTTGATTTTGTTGAGCTTTCAGTATCTATCATGTTGTCTCTCAAGCTGTTGTTGCATCTCTTGTCATACTTTTTGTTGTCTCTTATCTGATGTAGATCCATAAATCATTTTTCTGACATGCTATCTCTTTTCACTATAAGAATAAGTAGTTTTTTCTACGAAAATGTTCATCACAATTTGATGCAAATTCATCGCCAATTAATTTAGTGACAACTTAGCAACAAATTTGTGACAAGGAGTTTTATCGGTAAATATTACTCATTATTTGCGACGAAAAATCTCATCGTAGATTCATTGCAATTTGTCATCCTTTTGTCGCTAATATTTTGCTAGAAATATTCAATTTGTCGATGTCTTCCTCGCTAATTTGTTTCTAGCTCATCGCAAAAGTTGCCATTCACTTGTTGCTACTGTGTCGTTAATTTGTGGATATTTTGTCACTACATTGTCACTAGATTGTAATAACATGTCGCTAATTTCCTCTCAATTTGTCATTAAATTCCTCTCTAATTGAGACAAGATTTTCATCGCATTGTGTCCCTATTTTGTCGCTAGTGCTTCATAATTTTAAGAAAATATATTTTGAAAAATTAAACAATGCATTTACAATTATTCAAATTCACAATAATATCCAAATATCATGAGTTTAATATAAAGCATAGAATCCTACTAATCATGAAGGCAATTTGTCCCTATCACAATCACACATATAACTAATTATTGCGTCAAACATTAGTCCAACATCTTCTCGTATGAAGGTCTTAACATAAGTTCGTAATTCACTCAAAAGAATGGAAGGAGGAATGTCGCCCAAACTAGATGAATGAATAGGAACAAAAGAAGCGCTCATGATGGAAGATGGCAAGTCTTCCGGTATTAGTAAGTCCGACAACTTCATGCCATACCTCTACATCAAATTGGCAGGGCTGTGAAGATGTATGCTTTTATGCTAATAGCATATTATAGCTATCTTGAAAATAAAATTAATTATAAAATTAAATAGATAAAAATTATCACTCAAAGTAAATAGTTCAATATACAAAGATGAAAAATGTTTGAAATATATGGTAATATCTTTTGATAAATTCATTAGTATTTTTACTAGTGTGCATCTCCTTGTACACATTTTGATAACTAACCACACTTGGAGTCATTTTTTCCTACAATAAACATTATAAATATTATGTATAAAACATTATAAGCATTTCACATCATAATGAAATAAACATTGTCAACATTACGTAATAAACATCATAATTAATAAGTGACTAGTCAAATTGATTAAACCTAAGAAATTACCATTCTACAAATCCCACTGATCCTGCTATGTGCTTTGATGATTCTATATAGTTGTTCGATTTTGTTTGCTTGCGATAGATCATTGTTTTTCCATTTTTCATCATATATACATATATATACATATATACATATATATATATATACATATATATATAAACACAACTTATCAATGCTCACACAATGAAGCCCAAACATCCCGAGCTATTCCAATGGGCACATTTTTTTGCATATATTATATTGGCATTAGTTACTTTCATGATGACTTCTCGATAATCAATATTGTAAAACCCGACTCGAGCATTGACCCAAATTGATCAACGGGCCAAGATGGACCGGTCGGACCGAATGGTCGAATTTGAATATAATATATGGATAAAATTGGTATACATATATTTTATATTACTAATGATAATGTACTTTTAATCACATGACTCATAACACAATCAAAGAAATTATGACGTATGGATGATCATATTCAATTGGCGCCCGACTTAGGAGGTAGAAAGCTTGATGTCTTCAATCATTATCGAATGCTATCATTTTGTCAAATCTTTCACCCATCGTCAAATTACATTGAAGCCGCCCGGTTGTGGTTGAACTATTGAAGTCGAAACAACATGAGTAGAGGCGATTAGGGGTTCTGGTTCAACTATCTAAGTTTTGACCATTTAAAAATATTAAAAAAATTAAAAAATTGGATGGCCGGTTTCCTTGAACTCGATGGATTTTGACCGGACTATTGGATCAAAGTTTTAATGACATATTAAATTATATTTTGATGATACAAACCTCGAATGATCAAAGATAAAATGCTAAAAAGTTTAAAGAAAAATGAATAACTTTATGCACTACACTTTGATTAAGTAATTGGCACTTATCTTATTAGTTTTGGAGAAATGTGGAAAGTTGTAGAGAATTCTGTTAGCTTTTCATAGACTCCCAGATCATCTAATTTAGATAACTGTGCAGAAAGTTATGCTCAAAATAGTGCAGGGCGATCAACCTGAGTCGAAGTTATGAAGGCTGAGACAGTCCGGTCGACCGATTGGAGATACCGATCGACCGATCAAGGCATAAATCGTTCAAATAAAAATTGTGAGACCGTACCGGTCGATGCAGCGGCCGACCGATCAACTGAACGGGAGAAAATTAAAACCGCGAGACTATACCGGTCGAGATATCGGTCGACAGTCCGGTCGACCGACCAAGTGCAGAAGCTGCAAAAATGAGCGCAACGGTCATATAGACCGGTCAACTAGTTCATTAATGCGGTCGACCGATCAGCTGCGGCAAATGAGAAAAATGAGCCAACGATCATATAGATCGGTCGACCGGCCCATAAATGCGGTCAACCGGTCCATTATTGAAATGAACAGTAACGGCTATATTTTGAGGAGAAAATGTGGAATTAATTCTAGACGAATTTTCCACATACCAGAGCCTATAATAATAGTGCCAAGGCCAGAAGAAAAATGAATCAATCTAAGCATTCAAACAAAACTTCAAGAAATCAAAATGATATCATTTCTCTTGAAGTTATCATTTTAGATCCTTCTTTCTTTCTCTCTTCTCTTCTTGTGAGTATTCTATTGTAAAAGAGAGAAACTATTCTTCAGAAAGATTGTGAGAGCTCTTGTGTAAAAGAGGTTCAAAATCTTACCTCTTGAGCGAGAGAAAAGATTAACTTCATAGGAGGAGAGGTTGCCTTGCTTCTCAAAGCGGAGAAAAAGATGGTTGTGTAAAGGGCTTTCTTCCTTGCCCCATTTGGAACAAAGGAAGGGATTAGTAGAATCTCCTGCGATCTCGAGGTCGAGAAGTCGGAGCAGGAACGTAGGTCAAGGTGTGGCCGAACCTCATCAACAACCACCCTTGTCTTCGTGTTTGATTTCTCACTCTCTCTCCCTCTAATATTGTGTTTATAATATGAATTGCAAATGTTTTAAAAATCAGTTTTGTACTTCCGCGATGAATTTCGTGAAATCGACATTTTCGATTAAACACCAATTCACCCCGCCTCTTGGTGCCCTTTGGGATCCTACAATTGGTATCAGAGCGGGTTGCTCTTATTTTGATCTTTTAAATCTTCTCGCTTTCAGATCTAATCGTTTTAGATATAATCATTTGTAAGATTCAATCATTTTTTTTAAGATTTAACAATCTTAAGAGCCATGGCATCAAGTGCATTTATTTTTGCCGAAGGACAATCAATTAGTCGTCCTCCCCTTTTAAATGCATCAAATTTTGGATATTGGAAAATTCGGATCCAAGTCTACATATGTTCTATTGATATAAACACGTGGGATATTATCGAAAAAGGCTATTACTTACATGAAAAATTACCTTCCGAACATGACGAAAGGCAGAAAGATTTTTCGAAATTTGATTGGAAAGCAAAGAACATTTTTTTATTGTGCTTTGGATTCAACGAATTTTAATCGGATTTCTAGTTGTGAAAGTGCAACCGAAATTTGGAAGAAACTTATTACCACTTATGAAGGAACGGATAAAGTCAAAGAATCTAGATTGAATATTCTAAATCATCAATATGATTCTTTCAAAATGTATGATAATGAATCTATAAATGATATGGTTGCTCGATTTAATGATATTATGAATGACTTAGCATCCTTGGACGAGCCGAGAACTAACCTCCAAAAAGTGAAAAAGATTCTCAGGTCTCTCTCCTCCCGTTGGCATACAAAAAGGACGGTGTTCGAAGAAAAAGATTTGAACAAATTGGATTTTGACGATCTAATTGGTTCACTTCTAACCTATGAGATCGGAATCTAAGAAGAAGAAGAATCAAATACTCCCAAAAAGAAGACACTGGCTTTGAAAGCAAGAAAAAGTGAAGATGACTTGAGTGAAGAAGAAGTAGACGAAAAGAGACTCGTTGTCTACTCAAGAAAATTTGATAAGTATCTTAAATTGGTAAAAGAGAAAGAAAAGAATGTGAAGCCTACCCGAAGATCATACAAAAATCACAAAGAAAAGACATTTCATAGAAGAAAGAAGAAAATACATGATGGGTCAAGTGAAGGTGAATCAAGTGAATCATCAAATTCGTCCAGCGATGATGCATATCTATGCTTAATGACACATAGTGATGAAGTATCATCCAACTCTTCTATTGCTCTAGTGCTAATAGTGATAATGATAATAAGGATGATAATATCAATTTTGACGTACATAAGGAATTCTCTTTCTTAATTGAAAAAATATCTTATTCTTAAAAAGAAGAATAAAAAATTGATGAATGACCTTCGTATTATAAAAGATGACTTTGATATTTTGAAAACGGAAAGGGATGCATGTCTAACTCCTAATGAAACCTGGATGAATGATCTTCACATTATGAAAAATGAGTTTGAAAAATTAAAAATGGAAAATGAAAATTTCAAAAATAAAATTGAAACTTTGGAAATTGCACATGCATGTGAAATTGTTAAACTAGCATGTCTTTAGAAAAAGAAAAGAAGGAAAATGCCTCTTTGAAAAATATAGCTATTTTTCATGTAACAAAAAATAATCCTAGAATACACTTTAAACATGAAAACTCTTATTGAAAATTTAATTATACATATAGAAAATCACATATTACATGTTTTACATGTTGATTTAATGATCATTTTGCGTATCAATGCAAAGTAAGAAAATCTTTACAAAATGGCATGATTTGGGTTCCGAAAGGAACAACATCTAACAAAACAGGACACAAAGAAATTTGGGTACCAAAAGTCACTTGATTGTTTTTTCAGGTGTGCCTCACATGCAAAGGACAAGAGGAAGTGAAAATGTGAAGACACAAAGGTTATGATAAAAGTGTTATTGGTTGAATTCTTATATTTCTTATGTGATTAGGCTTATTCTTTTAATTTCATTCAAAATTTTTAAAAAGACTATTTCTTTGAATGAGAAGAAAGGAACAAAAGAAAATTGATCATAATGATAGGGGGATCATGATAAAATTTCAAAACTTTATTTTGACAAATTATGAATATCATTGTTGCATCAAAGTTTTATGCCATATTTTAATTCATAAAAATATTTTTGGATTTCATCAAATTGTCTTTATTTTACCATGATAAAATAGCCATAAATTTAGGGGAAGTCATATTTTCAAATCCTTATGTTGAAATACTCTACATGTCTATTATATGGAAAAAGGGGGAAGAATAAATTTTTTAAAAAAAAAAAATTGATTAAGGGGGAGTAATACATGGTTTCTTATATGCTTCATATATATAAATTATTCTTTTTGATGAAACAAAAGGGGGAGAAGTATAGGAGAAATATTATCTGAATATATGAAGAGTACCTTACAATTAATATTTATGTGAATATCTACCATTGTAAGGAAAGCTATGTGTTAGAGGGAGTAAAATTATTTTTACAAGAATTTTACAACTTTTTTGAAATTTATATATTTTTTTATTTGTCTTCATAAAAAAGGGGGAGATCGTTGGATCTAAGTTTTAATGACATATTAAATTATATTTTGATGATAAAATCTCGAATAATCAAAGATAAAATGCTAAAAAGTTTAAAGAAAAATAGATAACTTTATGCACTACACTTTGATTAAGTAATTGGCACTGATCTTATTAGTTTTGGAGAAATGTGAAAATTTGTAAAGAATTCTGTTAGTTTTCCATAGACTCCAAGATCATCTAATTTGAATAACTGTGCAGAAAGTTATGCTCAAAATAGTGCAGGACGGTCAACTTGCCGGTCAAAGTTATGAAGGCCGGTCGAGACAATCCGATCGACCGATTGGAGATACCGGTCGATCGATCAAGGCATAAATCACTCAAATGAAAACTACGAGACTGTACCGGTCGACAGTCCGGTCGATGCAGCGGCCGACCGATCAGCTGAACGGGAGAAAATCAAAACCGCGAGACTGTACCGTTCGAGATATCGTTCGACAGTTCGGTCGACCGACCAAGTGCATAAGCTACAAAAATGAGTGCATATAGATTGGTCGACCGGTTCATTAATGCGATCGAACGATCAGCTGCGGTAAATGGCCGGTCGACCGGTCCATTACTAAAATGAACAGTAAATGCTATATTTTGAGGAGGAAAATGTGAAATTAATTCTGAACGAATTTTCCACATACCAGAGCCTATAAAAGGAGTGCCAAGTCTAGAAGCAAAATGAACCAATTCAAGCATTGAAGCAAAACTTCAAGAAATCAAAAGGAGATCATTTCTCTTGAAGTTATCATTTTAAATCCTTCTTTCTTTCTATCTTCTCTTCTTGTGAGTGTTCTATTGTAAAAGAGAGAAACTTTTCTTCAAAAAGATTGTGAGAGCTCTTGTGTAAAAGAAATTCAAAATCTTACCTCTTGAGTGAGAGAAAAGATTAGCTTCCTAGGAGGAGAGATTGCCTTACCTCTCGAAGTAGAGAAAAATGTGGTTGTGTAAAGGGCTTTCTTCCTTGCCTCATTTGGAACAAAGGAAGAGATTAGTGGAATCTCCGACGGTCTCGAGGTCAAGAAGTCGGAGCGGGGACGTAGGCCAAGGTATGGCCGAACCTCGTCAACAATCAACCGTGTCTTCGTGTTTAATTTCTCTCACTCTCTCTCCCTCTAATATTGTGTTTGTAATCTGAATTGCAAATGTTTTAAGAATCTATTTTGTGCTTCTGCGACAAATTTCGTAAAATCGACATTTTTTTGTTAAACACCAATTCATCCCCCCTCCCTTGGTGCTCTTTGGAATCCTACACGGACTTGACCGGATTAACACGGGTCAAAAGGTCAACTGAGTTTCGGCCGACCCATGACCCGTTTTCCTCCCAGACACCAGTCCTACCGACCGGGCCGGGTCGAGTTTTATAGCACTGCCGATAATTATAGAGAGCACCACTTAGGTGATGAGAAGCAATCGATGCAAAAAGCTTTTTGTTAGCCATCTCATGGGACCTTCTTGAAACTTATATTTCCCTGGTTAATAAAAAATTAAATGTAGTAAAAAATATATATTATTAAAAAATACTCAAAAATCATTATACATAACGTCTCTCAAACTCATTGGAATTTGCTTTCAAGAAGATGCACATACGGATAGTCCATTTATGACCATATCACTGATATTCCTAATAACACATCCCAATATGAAAATAGTTTTGAAAGACAAAAATATTAATGGTTAAAAATCAAATGATATATTAAAATTAATTAAATGTTTTTTTTTGAACTTACGATTTCATTGGGCCATGAAATTGTTGGTTGTTGAGATGATCTCCTTATTTTACAAGTTAGTAGTAAAGTAATTCAATTTACAAGTAAAGTACATAAATTATAATTAACTACTTGGTATGCTAGGTGAACTCCAAGTAGGTGTCAGAGTGTCAAATGTGCCTGCTTCGCCTAGCTCGGGTAAAAGAAGTTTGGTGCGAGTTTAATTGAAAAGTAAATTATATAAAGTATAACTAATTACATGCTATGTTAGGTGAAGGAATATCAAAGCCCCCCCAAAGCAGGTGTCCCATTTCTGAGTGTCAAATGTGCTTGTTTTACTAAACTTGGGTGACAAAGATGTGGTGCGACCTCTACCATGACAATTTTTTGAAAATGTAAAAACATAATCACACGTACCTCATGCACATAATCTTTTATTTATGCAGCTTTCCTAAATTCTTACATGACAATAAAATCAATGAGAACAATAGATCTGCATCATAAAAAAATGTTCAACAAAAAAAAAAAACAGAAAGCGTAGGCTAAAGTAGCATTACCATTGTTATTAAAGAGTTGCGCTTACGGATCAAGAAGTTCAGCGAGTTGTAGGAGATGCTACCAAAGGTTGGGACCTGCCAAAAAAGTAAGTGTTCAGAACTGAATATTTTGATGGTTTGATGTGCTCTAACATGAGATTATGTTGAGGGGTCAAATTAAGAAAAAACGGTCTGGGTAAGATGCACAACTCTTCTTCCTATTTTAATAATGTATATTTGTTTGGTCATTTTTCTTTTGATCAGCTTCGGACACTACAAAGTGCAGACCCTATTGGTCAATGGCAAGAATGCATGTCTAACCATTTGGAATGTGATGCCCAGCAAATTCAGTTAATGATATTTCCATCACAAATCTTCAAAATCTGTCGCAAATATACTTTGTGATGAACTTTTTGACGGATAATAGTTTGTTAAAAATTTTATCATTGAAAAAAAATTATCGATGGTCCTCAAATATTCCTTAGCAAGTTTTGACGGATGATTGCAACGTATATTTTGCGGTCAGAATTTTTTACAGATGGAATCCGTAAAATATTTCGAAGGGAAGGTCCTCCTTCTCAAATTCCGACGGATTTGGCCGTTGGAAGCTCTCAATCGCACTGCCCAAGCCAGATGACCCTTCGCTGGTTTCGATGAATTTGGATGGGAGCACCCATCGATAGTTCCGATGGGCGTCTACCTGTCGAAACCTTCGGGGGGTATAGCCCGTCGAAGAGTTCAACAGGCATTCTCCCATCGAAACTTCGACGGGTGTCATCATAGCTACCGGAAGATTGAGATGGATTCATCCGTCGGAAAGATTTTAAAAATATTAAAAAATAGACCACCTGCTGCACCGATCTGGAGGAGCGCACCGATCCGGCCGGAATCGAGATAGAGAGAGAAGGAGAGGGAGAGGGAGAGGGGGGTGGGGAGGTGACCGTTTGACCCAAGATCGCGGCCACAATCGTGAACGACGTCGGGCGCCCTGATCCGACCGTCGCGGTTGTGAATGGACGATAGGCGCCCCTGGTCCGGTCTGCGTAGACCGGATCCACCGCGTGCAGCCACTTGCGCACCGGATCGATCGCCAACAGTCGGATCTGGCCGCCTACGCTTTGGATCGATCGCCAATGCGCCGAATCGATCGCCAGGGTGTCGGGTCGGACGCCTGCTGCAACCGGATCCAGCGTGTAGGTGGTCGATCAGCTAGTAGTGGCTGGATCCGGTCGCCTTCGCACCAGACCGGCCGCCTACGTGCTGGACCAATCGCCAGCGGCTGGATCCAGTCGCCTTCGTGCCGGACCGGCCGCCTTCGCGTTGGAACGGCCGCTAGCAGTCGGATCTGGTTGCCTTCACGTCGGACCGGCCGCTAGCGATCGTATCTGGCCTCCTGCATGCCGGATCGGCCGCCAGCCACCGGATCTGGCCACCTACGTGTCGGATCGATCGACAGTCTGCGACTGGATCCGGCCGCCAGCGCATTGGAACGGTCGCCAACACGTCGGAATGGTCGCCAACGCATTGGATCGACCACTAGCGGCTGGATCTGGCCGTCTGTCATCCGAATCGGCCGCCAGCGTCGGATCGGCCGCCTGTGGGAGGTCGCCGTCGCCGGAGCCATGGTGGAAAGATGGGAGAGGAGGAGGGAGAGATAGCGGGTGAGAGATGGGGAAAGAGAGAAAGATATAGGGAGAGAGGGTGCAGGAAACGAGTAGGAAGAGGAAGGAAAAATTGGACGGGAATAAATTGAAGTTAGCATCGGATTCATCCTTCCGTAGTATCGACAAATATTATTTTCATCAATAATTTCGAAAGAAGCATCCATCACTAATAAAAATAATACTTTATTGTGATAGTTTATATATAATAATAATTAATTATAAATTATTATTTTAATTATTGATGGATAATTCCTTCAAAATTATTGACGAAAACATATCCCTCGTTAATTGTGAAGGAACAAATCGTCGGTAATTAACATAATAATTTATTATCCATTTATATATATAATATTATTATTATTAATGGTTAAAATTAGTTATATCTTGGATAGGAAGTTAACTATTTTAATTTTATTAAATCTTATCTATTTTAGATCGTAAATTTACTTATAATATATATTCTATTTCTATAAATATATTAAAAGGAAAATGAGCAAAAAGATAAAATATTAAAGACAATTATGAGAAAAATGAAAAATAATGATAACTTATTTCATATATTATTTTATTAATGCATTAAGAAAAGATTTAAGTAAATGTAAAAAGAGAATTATGTATTATATTATATTATAAACATGTATTATTTTATGTAGTATACTATTATTAATGTTTAATAACAATTATATATATATTGATAATAAATGATACTATTTTAATTACCGACGAGTATTTCCTTCGAAATTACCGACGGATGTTAATCCCTCGGTAATTTCGAAAGTATTATCCTTCGATAACTATCGACGGGTAATGTCTTTCGAAATTACCGACAGATGTTAAATCCTTCGATAATTTTGAAGGCACTATCCTTCGATAAATAAAATAATAATATATTATTAATGTCTATAATGTAATACATATCTCTCTTCCATTTTTATAAAATATTTATAATATAATATTATATTACTAATGTTTATAATCTTATATATATGAATACATATAATTAATATTAATACATATACTATTATTAATGTTTAATAACAATATTATATATGTAAATATTGATAATAAATTTTTTAATTACTGATGGGTATTTCCTTCAAAATTATCGACGGATGTTAATCCTTCGGTAATTTCGAAGGCACTATCCTTCGGTAATTACCGACGGGTAATGTCCTTGGAAATTTACGACGGATGTTAAATCCTTCGATAATTTTGAAGGCATCATCCTTCGGTAAATAAAATAGTAATATATTATTAATGTGTATAATATAATACATATCTCTCTTCCATTTTTAATGATAGTATTTATAATATAATATTATATTATTAATGTTTATAATCATATATATGAATACATATAATTAATATCAATACATATGCTATAATTAATGTCTAATAACAATATTATATATATATAGATAATAAATTATATTATTTTAATTATCGGTGGGCATTTACTTCAAAACTGCCGACAGATGTTAATCCTTCGGTAATTTTGAATGCGTTATCCTTCGGTAATTACCGACGGGTAATGTCCTACGAAAATATCGACGGATACTAAATTCTTTGATAATTTCGAAGGCACTATCATTCGGTAAATAAAATAATAATTTAATAATAAAATATTGAATATATAGTTATATTATATTACATATATATTATTATAAATATACTTACCAAAGGATCTAGCCTTCGGAATTACCGATGGATCTATATCCTTCGGTAATTCTGAAGGCTAGCTATACCCATCGGTAATTTATCGATGGAGATTTTTCGTCCATAGTAATGAATGACTTTTTTGCCGTCGATAATTCGGAAGGATTTTTCTATCCGTCGCAATTGTCATAAAAAACTGCGAAGGATTTGTGTCCTTCGAAAAATCCATCGCAAATTAGTCATTTTCTTGTAGTGGTTTCTCCAAGGTAGAGCTGGATGTGCATGGTTGGTCTCAGTAATTATTTTCTGTTTGACAGACTACTGATATATATGAAACAATACCAATTATCCTGAACATTAATATTGCTTGATGTTCACAAATGTAATGCTTAAGGTAGTAAGAGGTCCTGCATCCATTGGATGCATGCTTGATTTACATTTGTACACCTAAAAGTGATTACACACTTACAATTACCCATGTATTTGTAATATATGAGTTATATCCACAACGTGTTCATTCAATGGGATGTAGAAAGATCAAAGATATGGAATTTGTATACCTTAATTTGCCGGATAAGTAATCGCCTTTGATTCTGAACTGAAGATTTTATACATTCAACTATGGCAATTTGCACATATATAAACATGGAACATTTTGATGAAAAAAGCTGCAAAGAATTTGTAGTTTTGCGTTGACAGCCTTAAATCAGTCTATGATTTTAAGCTGGAAATTCCTGTCAAAATGTATTTAAAATTACAAATGACTAAGATGTCATCAATTGAGGCATCATCTTATGATGTTACATTGGTCTGTTGTGTTCTTATGCTGAGTATCGCAAAATCTGACTTAAGATATCATGGAATCACCAGCTGTGTGCTCAAGCTGTAGGATAATTCAGATAATCATTAATTAATCGCTGGCTATAATAATACGAGTACTGCATGGTCTTTCTTGTTATATGAATCTAATTAAGGCTCCTCCTAGTCTAATTGTTGCCATGAGTTATTCGATTTAATTAATATTTGATCAAATTTGCTGAGAGCAGTCTAAATTATGATCATTCCACCAAATTATGCCAAGGAAAAGGAAGTTTGTGACAATATTTGCATGGCTGCAAAGTAGATAGTGGGGTACATGCTAACTGATTTCCAAGTGATCATTATTATACGGCCTCTTTTTTACTGGATGAAATAATAATAATTCTACCATTACTTTGAAGCCTTATTCTCTTTTATAGCCTTGTTCTCTTTTATCTTTGTGGAGCCAAAGTTGAGCCTCATTGCAAAGCTCCAGAAAAAAGAGGATGAAACTGGTCCCTGAACAGAATTATAATTGCAAGAGACCAATGATGCAAGCTGACATCAATGTCTAATTTCTTAATCATAACAACAAGCTTTCAAGAACGGAGACAAAACAAAAATAAAAAATTTCAAGTATGAGGCCTTCTGCTCGTTGTGTTCAGGACTAACTCAAGCGAACGGTTCATGGATGACCAGGAACAACAATTCGTAATTTATATATTCCTAAAACCCTAAAAACTTAAACATTCCTCGTATTTGTTCGCGGAGATTCATAATGTTCACAATGTGGATCAAGAACGAGGGCGAACATGGGATTGACCAAGGCGAGTGCCTCGCTCAGTACGTGGGGACCGCGTTGTCGCCTTTGTTCGCTCAATCCGATGAACAAAGAGGATGTCATTGCCACTGGCAAAGAAAGAGAATGTCGCCCCCCTTCCCGCGTGGCTCTCTCTCCTTGCTCAGCCCGGCGAGCAGGGTGACATCGAATGTCGCCGGAGAATGTGAGATCGATGAAACATGAAGAAAAATAGAGTCTGCCGAAGGAAAGAAAAATGTAGCAAGAGTTCTTAGCAGATGAGGCAGGAGCCGACGATGTCAAAGAGGCCCCATCTCCGGTGATGACGAAGAAGCGTGATGCGGCGATAGACTTGGCTAAAAACTCTAGTTGAAGAGGCACGCCATAGAAAGAAGGTTTTTTTCTCTTACCTCCAACTTTTTTTGCGTCTGCCAACGACTTTTAAATATTTTATGGGCCTCTTCCGAACTATGCCACTTTTTCCATTTAGGTCCATTCGTCAATGTCCGTTAACTTTTCTATTATTTTTCATTTTTTTGAATTACGAAATTATCAAAATACCCTCACAAAGTTTAGATAGGTGAGCTTAAAATAAAAAAATGTTGCCCCCACCCCATGATGTCACGGCGTGTGCGAGGACATCGTTGGTGATCCCTCCCCTGCCATTTTTTAAGCACACTTATCTGAACTTTGCTAGGGTATTTTGGTTATTTCATAATTCAAAAAATGAAAAATAATAAAAAAGTTAACAGACATTAACGGATGGACCTAAGTGAAAAAAGTGGCATAGTTAGGGAAGGTCCATGAAATATTTGAAAGTCATTGGTAAACGCGAAAAAAAAAGTTCGGGAGGTTAGAGGAAAAACCCTAGAAAGAAAAACATAAATCCTGCATGAGTTTTCATTAGTGAAATTAGCAACAAAAATGCAAAATTAGTGACCAACCATTTATTCACCAAATGGGCACCATTTCGTTCAAAATATATTTTTTAAAAAAATTATTGGAGTTTTTCTGAACAATTATTTCCTTGTTACTTCGTCTTAGTTTTGTAGCTAAATTTTCAAAAAAATTTCCTCACAAATTTCATCGCTGATAATGTAAAATATTTGTCACTACATCTTTTATCACAATTAGGACAAAAGATGCTACAAAATTTCATCGCAAAAGTTTGTCGTTAAGTGAGCTTTTTCTTGTAGTGTTGTCCAAAGCCATTGTATATCTTGACTTGAATAGCCGGATATTGATTTACGATCAAATTCAATATCTGCAGCTAACCGTAGATGTGACATTTCTTACATGATCCATCTAAAGTTGTTGATAACTCATCGATGTCACTCTTTCTTGTGTGGCATATCTAATATGGTCAGTTTCTTTTGCTTTAAATCCTTGTTGAGATATATTGTTGGAATTTGTTAACAATAATAAAATTTTGAATTTATTAACTATTGTCTTAGCTATGTCTTCTGAGCAAACGACAAACTCATTCTTTATTTTTCTTCTAATGAGTTCTTAGGAAATTTTCATCTATGGTCAATTCTTTACCGTCTCTTTTTCTTTGAATTAAAATAAGAATATACACTTAAAGATATTAGTATAGCATTGATTTCTAATATTTATAATATAAAATCATAAATCACATATAACGGTCGCCACATCGAAACTTCCCATGGACGGAAGCTCTAGTTGGTAGTTTCGACGACATCGACCGTCGGTACTCTATTATTATAATATATAACTATTAGCCATATAATATAAAATCTTATATTCAAATATCATTAGTCATCACCGTCGGCAATTCTAATGGAGGCAGCTCTCATCGGTAGTTCCACAACACTGACCATCGGTACTCTATTATTATAATATATGACTATTAGCCATTACCTATTGTTATAATATTATAATTATATAAAATTATAAGTTCAAATATCAACGGTCATCACTGTTGGACTACTAAAGTTGGTGGCACTAGTTAGTAGTTCCGACGGCACTGACCGTCGGTATAGTATTATTATAATTAAAAATAGTAGCCAGTAACATATTATTCTATTATAATATAAAATGTTAAATCTACATGTCGGTGCAGTTGTCGTTGATAGTTCTAATGTCATCGACCTATAGTATTATTATAAAATAAAATAATAAATTGAAATATCGACGTTCTGAAAAGTTCCAATGGATGGAATTGTCACTAATTCAAAAGGATGTTGTTTCCGTCGCAAATCTTTATATCGCCCGTCGGAAAATGTGCCATTGGACAAATGGCATTTCGTTAATAAGCAAAGTCATACATTAAATAGCGTCTTTTCTTTATCTACCCTAAAACCCAATGTTATTATAACCGGACCGGCTATCAGACCGGATGATCTGGGTCGTGGTTGGATTGGTTTGATCGAATTCAACCAGATTCAACCGGATTCAACCGAATTTTATTAAACTAATATTATTTATAATGACTTTATAGATATATACATAATCAATATTATATAATGCATAAAAAGATAGTTCTAACTTATAATTCATAATAAAATATAATAAATAAATTTCAATATTCATAAAAAAAGGGTTATTATTGATATATTATATTAATTCTTTTATTTTATTGTTCAAGAGTATTTTTATTTGTTTCTTTACTTTTAGTTTAATAATTTATTTTTATATTTCCATTAATTCTTCTCTCCTTATCAATTTCCATATTAATTTCCTTTTATAATACACAGATATTTAAAAAATTATATTCATATAAAAAACTTTAAGTTATTAATTTTATGAGTATTTTATCTCTTCTACTCATAAAAAGCAAAGAATATTAATTTTCATTTTAACAATTATTACTATTTCCTTTTTTATTTCCATAAATTCCTCTCTCCAATTAAATTTTCACATTTATTTTAGTTTTAATTTATATCAATTCTCAATTCAAATACTTTCCTATTTTTTACATTCCTTTCCACCTTTTTATTTTCTATTTTAACTTTTATCTTCTTATTTTTTTCACTTTAAATACTAAACCGAGTTTTTCTGGTTCAATGGTTGAACCGGTTTTTATCGATTGAACCAGTTTTTGTCCGGTTCAATTTTATTTCTAATTTTGCAATAAATCCGGACCGGACCAGCTACCGATTCGTGGTTGAACCGGTTGAACCGGTTGAACCGGCCGGTCCGGTCCGATTTTAATAAGGATGAGTATCATGTGAGAGAAACATGTTTCATGAGTCGTACCTACGCGCTTTGCTTCTTGGAAAAAAAAAATCGGATCGACGACTTAATTTTCCTAATCCAGAGGACGTAAATGTTAAAATTCATTCCCCTCTTCGAACTCGACTGTCACCTTTTTGACCATGGAATCCATGCGCTACGCGCTTTGCCTCATGTAAGATTATTGCACATGCATGCACGAGAGAGAGAGAGGAGAGAGAGAGAGAGAGATTGTAGTGGCATCATGGATCCCCGCAGCCATCGGTTTGCCAGGCATTGCCATGTTTGGTTGCTTGTACTTTGACGCCCTCTCGTGACACCTTCTCTTTTCACCCTTGTTCTTCTCTTCTCTAAGGTTGTGTGCCGTGCGGGATGCGACAAGACCCTGACACTTATGCAGCAAAACCTAACTCGAACTTGTCTCGATCGCCTCCTATCGAGCATAAAAAGTAGAAACAAAGAATCTCATTGTTTAACCCAACTATATATTGGAGTTGAATTCCCATTTAGGATCAATAAAAAGAGACTATGTATGTACGCATTCAAAAGTTGGATCTCTCACCCAACAATGCATCCATAAGACACATATATAACTCCCACAGAATTATATGACAAGCATTTAAACCATGCCCAAATAATTAACATGTAGAGACATTATTGCACCACGTCCGGTCAAGTGCTAGATTTTTATGATCAATAATTTCGTTTCCATTAGCATCAATTAGGGAATTAAATGATAATTAATTTAACTAATCTGTTGCGATCTTCATACTTATCATCATATATTACACTTTTTTCTCTGAACTCTACGTTAATTACAACTTTCAATAATATGAATTACAACGATCGGGATGCACTGCATGCTTATTTGTTTTTCACCTGGTTTTGCATGCTTATTTCATGAAGACTATTATAGGATTCATATACCACCAAAGCCCACGTGAGGTGACAAACTTCGGCAAGTACATTCACATGCAATAACAGAAGAGAAAGAAATCGAACTAAAAGGCACGTAATGGAGATATTAATTAAGTGTCATGTTGTCCTTCGTGGCGCATGCATGGTTAAGACTACAAGAGGAACAAGAAAAGAAACATATCGATCTATTGGTATTAAATTAAATAATTATAAAAGTGGAATTAAGACAAGGTGAAGGGGCACAATGAGATAAAGCAAGTTTGGTTGGGAGTTTATAAGCCATGCATGGTTGCATCGAAGCACTACACATGTTGTCTGCAGTCGTACAAGGATCCTGACAAGTGAAATTAGGAGTGTTCGTCGGGTGAATTCGATGATCCGACTTGACCCGATCTTGGGTCAGCTTGGTGATGGGGTCGGATTCGACATAATTCAATGTAGGTTCGGGTCGGGTACGAGTTGAAATTTTTCAATCCGAATTTTTATTTATTTATTATTTTTAATTGATTGTAGTTTTAAAATTTGATTTAAAAATTTTAAAATATCAAAATAAATCATTTTAACTATAGAATATATTCTAATGCTCAGAAAATTTGTTTTATTTCTTAAAATTAATATTAAATAATATTTTTTGCATTAAATAATATAAAAAAGTGAGAATTTTTTTTAAAAAAAAGAAAAAAGGATGGTCGGGTTGAGTTGAATTTTCTATCCCTAAGGGCTATGACCCGACCCGACCAAATTTGATCGGATCGGGTTTGTTCATAGGTCGGGTCCAATCTGATCCGTGAACACCCCTAAGTGAAATAAATAAGAACTGACATAGAGCATTATCTTAATTAATATAATTAAGGATTCGCATCAACTTTTTCTAATAAGTTGCAAGTACAAATTGGCAGCTTTTATTTTTGATATATACACTTTATTTATAAAAATTAACAACTTACCTAAGAAAGATTGATTTACATCATGTAGACTTACACCTCCATTAAATACTATAGTTAAATATATAAGAGATTGCAAGGATATATGGTAGATATGCCGGAAATATTCTCCCAAGTTGGGAAGCTGGATTCATCTATATGTTAGTTTAGGAATTAAAATTAGAATTTTCCATCGTTGCCTCGTTATCACAGAATATAATTAAAATTATCACAGTTCTAATGTTCAACAAGTTGTCAAAATTGCCTTGTATATATCTTAAACCTGGCATTTTAGTAAACTAATTCATCAATTTCACTGTTTGAACAAATGAAATTGGGCACATGCAATCTGATAAATTAATGATAGTCTTGTGCCCTTCATATAAAATGAACCACGGAAAGCTAAAGAAGAGAAGTGAGAAAAAGAATTCTTCCATAATAAAAGACTTACACTTTAGATAACAAAAAAATTCTTTCTGCTTCCTAAAAAAATTAAATTCTTTGACAAAATCATATTGTTTCAGAAATTTTTGTGGGACTGAACAAACAAATCCGGAAGTAGTAATTTCGCCAACAATATTATTTAGAAGGCATCATTGCCAACTTCACCAGAAGGGGCTTAGCCCATTAAGAAATATTTGGGTCGTAGTTGGTATTGACGCGCCGGTCCAGTAAAGCCCAATAAGTTGAGTAACTTACCGAACGCTTCGCCTTCGCCTTCGCCCCGGGCGCCTCTCGCTCTCCTCTCCTGCAAGTGTCAAGACGCCGGTCGAGGAAAAAATGACCCGTGACTAGGGATGGCAACCGCTGCTGTTCGGGGCGGGGGATACCACCCCTGCCCTGACCCCGCGCACACCTCGTCTCTGTGCGCAGTGCACAGAGGCGATCGTCGCCGCTGCGCGCGGCGGCGACTTCGCGCAGAGGTGACTACGCGGCTGGCGGTTTCAGGCCTTTAAGCGACGGCGACGACAGTGAGATCTGAGAGAAAATGGAGAAAGAAGAGGATGTTAGGGTTTAATGATATATATATATATGTAAAATGGACAGTTCAGATATAATCTAATAAATATAATTATAATAACTATTAATTATAAATAATTTATCGGGAATTCATGGCCTCGCCCCGCCCCGTGGGAAAAAAAAATCTCCGAATGCGGGGCCCTGCGGGAGTGGGGAATATTGTCACCCCTACCCGTGACACAAGCTCCTCTCCGTCGTTGTCTTCCAGCGAGGCAGAGCAGAGATGGTGTCCCGGATAGCTCTCGACTGCCTAGCGAGGCCTCAAGCCATTCTGTTAAGAATATAAAATGATAGATGATACTCTTCTTAAAGGTTTAAGCTTTTGGAAAAAATGATTAGCACATTAAATTTAATATGGTATCAGAGACAGAGGTCAAGTGTTCCAATCTCGTTAAGCTCTTATTAAAAAATAATTTCCTCCTTTAGTTGTTCACGTGTTGAACTTGGGCTAGACCAAAAGTTCTCAGTAGCCTACACATAAAGAAAAGTGTTAAGAATATAAAATGACAGACGTTGCTCCTTCTAAAGACTTAAACTTTTAGGAAAACAGCACATCAAATTTAACACATTCCTAGCTCTCGTGGTGGCCTGGTGAGTCGTCCGCTCCCTGAGCCTTCCGTTCCGGTGTAGAAAACTGTTTCACCACGAGTACTTTCTGGGTTCTTTTCTTCTGAGATTACTCACTTCATTGGTTTCGTTTCTGGAATCTTATGTTGGTTTTGGTCTCTGGCAATTTTAAAACGGACTAAGATTGCTGCTGAATGTACTTTGGGAGCAATTTTGTAGAGCAGAGCATAACAAGCACTGTGTAGAATAAGAGTACGATTGCGGTATAGTTTCTAAATTGTAGGTGTTTTAATTCTCGATGTTGGACGATCCATCGTCATAAATATTTGTATTTCAGTATCTCACCAGTGATCCTGTCGTGCATCATTACAGTTGTTAAGATTTGTTCAATATTTCGGATAAAGCAGAATTTTTTACTGTTGAATTATATTGAGCAAGAGTTTTTTGTAGTATTTATATTCATTTCTACTTTCAACATGGTTAATTGGTTGACCATGTCTCCTTGCCCTTCGTGATTTGAATCAAAGGTCGAGTCTTTCAGAACTCATTCACTGCATTATCCCCACGAGATAGCTGATAATCTAGAGTACTTATGAGAAAAATTGTTTGTTGTAATGTTACTGTCGTGTGTATGCATAATCTTATAATGTCTTGTTCAATATACTAAAGAGAATTACAAAGTTTTCCCGTGGTCAGGCCCTTCTTCACACCGAAAAAAGATTATCAAGTAACATACAACTCTTGTCAACATATCCTTGGCTAAGGTTATCCAGTTCGAGTTTATACAAATCTGTAGTATAAATAAATTGAGTGCTTTTTAGGCTAATAATCCATGGTATAACTATGTACGTGGTTACATATTTATTGGCTCCTTTTCCCAGGGGATGAGACACAGGTGATAACCAAAGTTTAAAAATGTAGGGGAGTAGTTGCACATTGTATGCACAGATGTCTTTCTTCTTCATTTGAACTAAGAAAATTTACTTGCAAATGTATTTAAAGTTTGAAAGTTCTCAAGGTGATTTGGTTTGCCATGCAGGCTTCTGTTAGTGATTCATCTCTGAAACATGATAACAGAGCAGATGCATTGTCAGAGTTCTTATACAACACAAAGTTTCCATAATCTTTTTCATCTCAACCAAAGAAAAGTTTTCCAGATACTTTGAGAGGCTGTAGGACTGCGAGATGCCTTCCAATTGACACTGTGGTGGTATCTTTTGACGTACGCAGAAAGAAAGCATAAGGTCTGGTTACGTTACAGAATTCACTGCTTGAAATAAATTGTGAAAAATGTAATCATGTAATGAGCAAAATAAGGAACCTCCTCAGCATTTGCATCTGGCTCCTGGGATGATTTTATTGAAAATTATATCAACATGAAGATCATGTCTGTGTTCAATTTTTGATAAAATAGATGGTTTTGCCCTTGAGTATATAGGTATCTTCTTGTTGCTTATTTTATCTACTTTCATTAGAAAAAATGCTAGTATGTCTCAATTGCAACTGCTGCCAATGGCAAAGCAACAGCAAATGCAAAACATACGTTTAGCCTGCAACTTTGCATCCTAGTTCTGGTGAAGTATGACAACATGCCATAAGCAAATATGTAGGCTATACTGAATGCTCACTGTACACTATATGCTGATTATTTTGTCATCATTTATTCATGTAGAATATCACTTTTGTTTCTCCATTTAATATTTCTGATTTTTCAGTTAAAGATTATTGTAAAACTAGGAACTGGGTGTGGGCTCAGGTGGTTTCTACATTCCAGGTGAGAGAGATGGTTCCATGCTACATTTGCATACGATGTGCTTGGGATTGGACTAGGATCCTTAAAGTAAGGAGTATAACAATAAACAGGCATTAGATGGTGCGGAACCAGCAAAAAGTCCAGAAGAATTAGAAATTTGGTTGATCAAGCCATTCAAGCTTCTTGTGAGTTTTCAACTCAGATTAATAATGATGCTAATGAAATTCGATAGATGACACCAGATATTTGCATTGCCAATTTCTGTAACAACAGTAGGAGGCTTGGTTTTCATCAGGTATATGATACTTTTTTTTTAGCGAAAGAATATCATAGCGCTTCCCAATTATATCATTGTAATTTATCTTGAGACTGCAGTATATTATTTGTTAGTGTTGGCCTCTTAAATGTCACTTTGTAATTTGTTATCATTAATTTATCGTTGTAATCAGGGGATGATGTCGTGATATTTTTGGCGCAGAATCCAGGCTTATTTTCATGGAATTTCATCAATACTACGAGGAATAGCTCTGAAGCCACTCACTGATGAAAGAAACTTGTTACCAGGGCCAGAAGTATTGATGAAATTAAAGCGCAGTTTTGGTTCCTATATATTTATATACGTAAATAAATACAGAATGATTTATTAGCTCGTTTTTGTTAGGATCTATAGGTTGCGTCGGTTCTAATGCTTCTTGCAAAGCATTTTCAGATATTTGTACCACCTTTCATTTGCACCATGTTATCCAATTAATGGACATTAATGAACAGTCATGTTTGTTATTATTTGCTTATGATGGGAAAAGAAATACTTGTGGAGCCTTCAGGTTACTCTTTTATATATTCCCGTGTATGAGTGCTCGCACATATTAAATTCATTTCTCATTGGGCTATCAAATTTTAATTTGTAAAAAGGACTTAGCACTTGCCAGGTGAAAAAGAAGGCAACATTTGCGAAATTCATAATCCTAACATAGTAAGAAATGCAATTTTAGTTAAATAAAAAAGTCCTAAATATATAGATTATGAAAACCTCACTTTTGAATCTAAATTCCAATAGGAATTCAACAGCAGGGTGTTTAATGAATGCTTCAACTTTGTTGAATCTTAAAATTGCTCTGCACTCTATTTTCTGTTTGTTTGTTCTATAGTATGGCCATTTCATATATTGTCATCTTGAAACGTACTGTAACTGAGGATGTGCCTATTAGATTGCCTTGTTCACTTGCAGAAGAAATTTTCTGACAATCCAGAGGTAATCTGGATTAGTTGAGACGTGAAGTTTATTTTGATGACCATCCAATTGACAATCGTTTTAGGATGAAAAGCTAATACGTGATAATATTATATTATATTTATTTAAAAATTGTGTGTGTACATTAAACATGACAATTTACATGTAATCAAACAGATTCTAATCCTTTTGAGTGGAAAACCATATTACATCTTATAAAGCAATGCAAGCACATATTGGCAAGTTATTTTTCTCACTACAATGATAAAAAATGCAGTATTGGAATCTTGTTGGTGATTTAGTTTATTTTCAGAAAACTACCCAGGGCACACTGGATTTTCTATATTTCTTATGTGATTGAGATGGAGGGATAAGATAAGATAAGAGATCAAAGATGGGACTGAGAAACTATTAATTCTTACTCTCTACACATACTGCCCCAATAAAAAGATTTGCACAGAACAACACAAGGGCAGGTTACAAAAACATTTCAGATGAGTAGGAGTAGAAGCAACCATAGAGTGTTCAACATAAAGGAGAATATGGCTACTGCCTTTTTGGTGGTTTGTTTCAGAACAACAAAACCTAGAAAATGTCAAGGTCATGGTTGAGGGGTAAACATCAAGTGAGCAAATCATAGTTTTGGGTCATCATCAGTTTGGGTGAGAGGACAAGAGTCCACTGTTCAACAACATCCAATCAACATCAGATAGTGACCAAGGCATTTAGTGTTAGAGTTGGTGAATACTTCAGGGCCCCTTATTTCTCACACCGAGTTCACCCACGTGAGCTTAGGGGAATCTGAGTATTACCCAATTAACAGTATTGTTGGCGTACGAACGAAAGGGGGGGTTCGGGGGGCCCCGCCCCCCCGACGGCGGTCCCGCTCGCCGGTGAGCGGGCGGGGGTTCGGGGGCAGCGCCCCCGAAACCTAGACGGGTTTTGGGCTTTTGTTTAGCCGGCCCGTGTAGTTCGGATTAGGTTTTTTCTCTGTTTGTTTGGGTTTTAAACCCGGTTTGGAGAGGCTATTAATAGCCTAATTTTTTATGTAATTTTGAGTGGCGACTGTAAACCTAAACGATATAGTGGAACCTCTTTGCAGGACGTAGCCCTAATCTCAAGGGTGAACCTGGGTAAATTTTGTGTGTCTCCTCTATTTTTCTGCAATCTCTCTGTGATCTTCTCTACTTGTTCTCTGATTTTCCCATCATTTAGAACACACACAAAAGAGAGCACGATGGAAACTATATATTTAATGGGCGAGAGAGAATCACAAATGAGAGGAAGAGGGGTGACACTACTTCCCAATTGCCACCATTTTCTTTTTTTTCTCATGGTGAGGAATCTAAGCTAATTGCATAATCCTATTGGTTACGGCAAAATAAAATGTTGTGTCAGACTCATCAAGATAAGGTTTCAGATTAGAATATGCAATAATCACACTATGAATTGAAACTTTTGTGAGTTTGTATCATTGCAGTATTGTCTTACTTCCGTGCATGAAGCCTAAATTGTGATGACTACTGCCTTGAATATAAGATTATATTGTCTTCGATCGATGGTGCTGGCAGCAGCAATGGAGTCTGACGTGGCGAACTGGCAATGGACAAGACAAGGAAGAAGTTACATGTCCACCCTCATGGTTGGGGTGTTGGGTGGTGGTTTTGTCCAGTTTTTTTTGTATCTTAAGATAGTGGTGGTGGGTGCATGATCTACTACTTTTGAGCTGATCAATGAGCTGACAATGATAATTCTAGCTATATTTGTACCGCATTAACAAATAATTTAGCTCCCGGATTCCTGTCCAAATGCAATGAACCTGAAATATGTTTGTTCGATTCAATGAATGAGCCTTCTCTCTTTGTGTT
This sequence comes from Pontederia crassipes, assembly GCA_030549335.1. NCBI lineage: Eukaryota > Viridiplantae > Streptophyta > Magnoliopsida > Commelinales > Pontederiaceae > Pontederia > Pontederia crassipes. Next base: position 56,056,910 of record CM060196.1, on the reverse strand, counting down.
CATGTTCATGCGCTTTATATAATTTCAGGACAAAACTGCATGAAATCATGTAAGCTTTGATTTCCAGGTGCAAACAGAATATGTGATCCATTAAAGGTCCGGCAAAATTTTGTTAGTCTTTCTGTCACCATTGCAGTGGTCTTTCTGAATGCTCAGTTGATGGAAAGATCCCTAATTCAGGAAGTCTTCGACATCATTCCATCCAGTTGATTATGCTTTCTTTTCTTTTTATCATATTACTTGTAAAAATTTAAAATAATTGTTAAACGGTGTTTTATTAAGATAATAAATATACAAATATTGTTCTTCATATATATCGATCGGCTTCAATTTTTTAAAAAGTACAATTACATGTAATTTAACATGATGTCAAAACAAAAGATCCAAAATTGAATGTTCGACGAAACTCGAAGTTTGAAAAAAAGAAATTCTTCCTTAATTGTTCATACTATTACCGGCCATCCCAGAGAAAAGACTCTGCTAACATTATAAATATAAAAATATTAGTTTTATCAATTCATGAAGAGGGTTCTCAATATCATAGAACACATATTTTTCATATAAAGATAGAAAATAAAAAGAAAGAACGGAAAAAATGCGCTCATTACGTACCTGATATTCTCATAACTTTTGTCAAGATTATATGAGGTTCTACCAATTCTTTAATGTTATCAACATCATCCCATGCATAAGCTTTCCTTTCAATAGAAACAAGAATGCTTTGCTCATTCGTTACATAAGTATCAACCTTGGTCAATGCATCAAGTATTTTTTTAAGGGGTACGTGCAAATCCCTCTTCTAATCACATGCTTAAGCACTTATATTCTGGGCACTGCCTTTATGAAACCTCTCATGCGAAACGTTAATTGAATGAGATAATTATGATTCATAAAGCATCTTAAAGAGTCCCATCTTCAGTGCATACTGAGTAAGTGCAAGGATTCTTGTCGTCCTCATCCTTGATGACTGATCATATATTACCTTGAGATACAATTATTATCATGGTAAAAAAAACTTTAACGATTGCTTGTTTTTTTTAGTAATACATAATCTTTACCCATATGGTCCTCTTGTTATATTAAAAAATAATGATTGTTGGCTTTTAGTTTATTTGATATTTTATGTTAGGTTAAAGAACTAAGTGTAAAACTAGTATATCAAAAGCTTAATGACAATTTGAAACGAAACTTGACGTGAGAATCGGGCTGTCTAGAAAAAAAAAAGTTTATATACTTGACTGAACTTGAGATAAGCTCGAAGATTAATTTATTTTTTTATAAGATTATAGTTTAAAGTTGAATGTAAAAGAATAGCGATTTAGGATGAACTTGAGAATAGTTACCACAATTCGTAAAAATCAGATTCTAATTATATTGTGTTTTTTATTTTCCGGAAACAAGACCTGGTGAACTAGTCGGAAATGAAACTTCAGAACACTCGTTTTGTTTAAATGCCTTCAAAATATTTTTATGCGTTGTTTTACTAATTTGTATAATTAATAATCATACGTTAGTGATCATTAGTTACCAGTAGCTAGGTGTCTAATTATATATGAGAAGTAATGAAATGTTCTTAAAGCTAAAGTTCAACAATTAGAATCGTGAGTTTCTCAAATTTTAAATAACTGAATTGTCATATTAATTTTAGATGTATTTAAATGGAATATAGTATAATAATAGAAAAATAACTAATTTGATAAATTATTTCCAATGATTATTGGATGGAGTAAGAGAATAAGCTAACATATATTTTTTCAAAGTGATAAAGATTAAATTGAATAAAAACTATGATAATTCATTTTATTTAAACATCTATTGTTTAAATCAAGCTCACAATATAATAAATAATATTCATAATATACAATACTTATAAATAATATTCATTTCAATAATAAACCTATTGAATTAGTTTATCAATAAATTTTAATATAGAATACTTAATTAATTAGTGAGTTGATTAATAACGTAATGAATATTTATTTTAATGAATTAGCATTTTAATTATAAAATTATAGATTTAATGTACAATTTGAATTAATTTAGTTAATTATATTAATATTTTTGGTAGGTTAGCATTTTTATTAACTAATATGGAATATGAGTTAACAATTTAAGTGAAAATTAACAAGTTAATCAAGCTTTATTATTATACAATTGATTGAATTAAAAATATATAGTAATTTAGAAAATAAAAATAATAGAGGAGAACGAAAATTGGATATAGCGGCTCTTGGCTGCTTACAAACTGGCAAAGGGCTCTAATTCAAATAACACTATCATTCTGTAACATCCCCCGGCCCAATCAACATATTGTTCGCTTTGGGCCTATTGGACCGCACGAATTTAAAACGTGTTTTGATAGGAGAAGAAGGTAGCTACATATTAGCACAAGATCAGCTCCGTGTTTTGCCCATGTGAGACTATTCGATAAGACTATCTTGATCCTTAGACCTCAGATCATTACACAAATATTTATCAATGTACAAATTTTCTTTAAAAATTCTCTCGACTATTATGAGCGCAATGTTAGAGACGATATCAAATTAGTCGGACAACAAATATTGTCACTCCTTTAACCCTTAGCTAGTATTCCAGTGAGTGCACTCGTCGTAGCCTCAAGGATAGGGATTGCAGGAATGACACTATTGTCCGATGCTATAGCGGCTACCCAAAAAAAAAAAATTAGAGAGAATGAGAGATAAAAGAATTAAAAAAAGAAATTTTTATGCCGCCAGGTAATTCAAACAAAAAATTGAAGCAGCCCTCTCGCAATCATCTGAGTCAGGTATGACAGAAGTTTGCTACCGTGCCGGGGGATCAAGTTTGATTTATTTTGCATGCTACGTTATTCATTGCTAGACGTAACGCTAATTGCATATATATATTATCTTTTGTACAAACGATAGATAAAAATACATCTCAAATCCTTTTAATGCTCCATCTCGAAACGATTAGGTACGTAGGTATGTAATTAGTCACATCATACATAAGCAATTATTATTAATCCATACAAGTTAAATAAAGTATTTGTTAATTAAGGAGTTAACTGTGAGAAATTTTCTGCTTAACTCACTCATGAATCACTTAATTACGAATAAATCATAGCCAAAACGAAAAAGTTGATAAATCTCTTTGATTTTTTTCCTATTACATGAGAAGTCCATGGGCATATAGATCTTGATTAATTAATGGAAGGATAATGGATTAGAGGAATGACCTTATATATTTCATCTTTCAGCTGAAATAATTATGTATGAAAATATAATTATTTATTAGGATAATAATAGTTTTTGATACCCTTATTTCTCTAATCAAATTTAAAACTGTTTGGTGAAATAAGACGGAATAAAAGTTCATTTTCACTTATTCTCAAATCAGATATCCCCATATATTATTAAGAATAATAAAGAATGAGAACCTGGTATATTACGGTTCACTATCAAATCATGTCTTGAGATAAAGACAAATACATAAAGTAAAAAACACACAAGAAGAGTCCCTATGAGCCGATGCACATCTAACTTTTTTTTTATCGTGCCTTAATTAAAAATGAGATATAATCATACCAACATTTTAATATATATATATATATATATATATATGGTGTCGACATTCTCAACAACTAATATAGTATTTTTTGTGGGTACATTATAAGAGTTTGCAAACTAATTATACGACGTTGCAACATAACAACATTTTCCACTAATAATTGTTTTCCTTTATTTCAATACAGAAATAAATTATTATTATTATTATTATTATTATTATTATTATTATTATTATTATTATTATTATTATTATTATTATTATTATTATTGGCATCCCCAACCACAAAGACAATGAAAAGGCCAAAAACTGACTTGTATTCAACTCCCTCTCATTGTTTGGTTGTTGTGAACTCCCTCTCTTGGTGCCTCCACCGTGCCATAATTGATAACACTTCGTCTTCCAACAGCTGAGCCGGACCTCCCGTTAGGGAGCAAGAGACCTGTCAAAATCTCCATTCTCGAGCTCCCTTGTTCCCCTCAAACAGACGCCTCGTCGTCGACGATGAGGAGGCTCCTCGTGCGAAGGCTCTGCTCCGTGGCCGCGAAAGGGCGAGGCTTCGCCCGCTCGGCGGCGGCCGGCGCGGAGGTCGAGGCCTCTGCTCCCGTCGAAGGTGCCGCCGCCGCTGCTGGGGCCATCTGCGAGATACCTCCCTTCGACTACGTGCCCCCTCCCTACGTGGGGCCGACCGCCGCGGAGGTGTTGAGCAAGCGGTCTGAGTTCCTGAGCCCCTCCATGTTCTATTTCTACAAGAAGCCCGTTCGTACCCTGTTTCCTTCTCATTTCTCTCTCTCTCTCTCTGTTCCATGAAAAATGGATTTTTTGTCTGTTAATCGAAAAGATAAAGCTAATTAGGCTCTAAGAACAAATACTTTTAATTCTCCACTGTTTGATAAGAGCAAAATTTTGTCATTTATCTTGTATCGTCAGATTGTGTTAACCTTCATCATCCAATATCATCGATCATGGTAGAAATTCAGTGGATTGAATTTGAAAATTTGACCTTGCGGTTTTTGGAGTCAACCTTTGCCAGTCCACTGATCTTTTCCTCTGTTCAACTTGTTTTTTTCTTAAATGCTACAGTTGAACATAGTCGATGGCAAGTTGCAGTACTTGTTCGACGAGCATGGCCGCCGCTACCTGGACGCGTTTGCCGGAATAGCCACAGTGTCCTGCGGCCACTGCCATCCTCACGTTGTTGACGCCATTGTTAACCAGACAAAACGTCTGCAGCATTCCACCATTGTCTACTTGAATCATGTAATCGCAGACTTCGCCGAGGCCTTGGCTTCCAAGTTGCCAGGCGATCTCAAGGTTTGCAACATATTGTTCATCTTTTTTGTTTTCTTGTCCTATCTGAATTTGAAGGTGATTCATACAATTATTTCATCGCGGGTAGGTTGTGTTCTTCACCAATTCCGGCACAGAAGCAAACGAGCTTGCCTTGATGATAGCACGACTTTACACCGGCTGTCATGATATCATATCAGTGAGGAATGCGTACCATGGAAATGCAGCTGGAACAATGGGGGCAACTGCTCAGCTTAACTGGAAGTTCAATGTCATACAGGTAAATTACCCAGTGATAATGGATTATATAAAAAGCTCAGAAGGCTCATTCAAGTCCAGTGGAGTGTCTACTGAAAGAATCAGCGTGTGAACAGAAATAATCAAAATCTAACCAATGCTTGTTCCGACGCAGAGCGGAGTGCACCATGCTCTGAACCCGGACCCCTACAGAGGCGTCTTCGGTTCAGATGGAGAAAAATACGCGAGGGACGTGCAGGACATCATCGACTTCGGAACGTCCGGTTGTGTTGCAGGTTTCATTTCTGAAGCCATACAGGTGCTCTGAGTTCTGATGCCACACGGAGTGGCACAACACAAACATTTGTTCTGCTCTGTCCTGAACTCATTCGAAATGCATGCGTTTTTCTTACCGTGCGCGATGGACAGGGCGTGGGAGGAATAGTGGAATCAGCACCTGGTTACTTGCCTGCCGTGTACAAGAGCATCAAGAAGGCCGGAGGCCTCTGCATAGCAGATGAGGTGCAGGCGGGATTCGCACGCGTTGGCAGCCACTTCTGGGGTTTTGAAGCCCATGGCGTTGTTCCTGATATTGTAACCATGGCCAAGGTTGGATTTCTACTATTAATAGGATTATTACATTGACGTCAACGCCCACACACAACTAGGGCATTTGGTCTAGTGGTATGATTCTCGCTTAGGGTGCGAGAGGTCCCGAGTTCAATTCTCGGAATGCCCCTTATTTTTTTCTCCCAGCTCAATTTTGTTCATTTCACTGCCTACGAGTTGTCCCTTCATGCCATTTACTATTTGGAATTCTACGTCGATTCATGAGTCATGACCAACAAATTAATATATACACGTTGCAGCGAAAGAAGTGATCATTAAACTTCTCATAAAATATTATGTTGTTGACGAGCGCAGGGAATCGGAAACGGGATACCTCTGGGCGCAGTGGTGACGACGCCGGAGATAGCGCAAGTCCTGACCCGCAGAAACTACTTCAACACCTTCGGGGGCAACCCCGTCTGCACCGCCGGAGGCCTCGCTGTCCTGCAGGTCCTCGAGAAGGAGAAGCTCCAGGAGAACGCACACGTCGTTGGATCCCACCTCAAGGATCGCCTCAGAGCGCTTCAGGATAGGCACGAAAGTAAATTCATGTTTCTCTCTACTTTTTCGAGCTTTTAATTCCTGCTCACTGCTCAGACGTGATACCGAATGCAGAACTAACACAGTCTGCTTCTGATTTCTGAACCAGCTTGTTGCAGAAATCAAACACTTCTGAAAATTTTCTTTGCGTGGACTGACTTCGTTTATTTGCAGTCATTGGTGATGTTAGAGGAAGGGGGTTGATGCTCGGAGTTGAGCTGGTTACAGACCGCGAGAAAAAGACTCCGGCAAGAACTGAGATCTTGCAGGTGATGGACCATATGAAAGGTGATCTACTCCACTGTTTCTCATTTATCTCACTCTCCATTCCAATTCTTTCAATTGCCATGCATGCATGATGCATGAATCCGTTTTATCAGCACCGTACACCTCCAGTTATTAATCTTCTAACGTAATGAGGGTAAATCAATACTGTGAATCCTCATTACTGTTTTGTAAAGATTCTTGTCAATCATATGGAAATGTCATATGGTTATTTTTTATGTTGAGCTCTTGCTTGCTCTGGTAGATTTGGGCGTACTGGTAGGCAAGGGTGGCTTCTACGGGAACGTCTTCAGGATAACACCACCGCTCTGCTTCACCAAGGAAGATGCAGGTGCTTAATTTGAGACTTCACCGTTGATCATAAGTCCTACTTTATATTTTGATTTTATCATGCCAATCTCAGGAGAAAAAAGAAACACTCTGAAGCTTCTCTTTTGGATCATAAGTCCTACTTTATATTTTGATTGTATCAATCACTGGCTGCTGCAGATTTCCTTGTTGACGTGATGGATGTGGCCTTGTCAAAACTCTGAAGCTTCTCTTTTGGATCCCCCTACTGCAGTTGCAATATATATACAATAAAAATGCAATGCGTCATCATGTGCATATGTATGCTGATTAGTTCACGGTATTAATAGTAGGGATCAACTAGAAGACGCTTACAAATAGCCACGTCCATGTATTGTATAAAAAATGATCAGTGTAATTTGTGCCCACAAAAGAACTGAACCTTGTAATTATTTCGCAAGTGGGAATAAATTATGTTAATGATTGCTCTTTATAGTTCATGCATACATATTTCAACATATTAACAATTTTTTAAAAAAAATATGGTAATCGATCATAAAAGTCTAAAGGTAACCCAAATATGTTGAAGGGATCAGAATTAGTAATTATTTGTCTTAAACTTTCATTCTCCTAAACCATAATTGAGTTGTGAAACTCTAAAAGTTCGATCACATCCTATTTTTTCTCCTCTTCTCAATTCAACCAACTATATATTGCTTAAATAATGGCATTTCTTCTTGAATGGCATTAGTAATTAGGAAACGTTCATCAAGGTTACTTTCACACCTGCTAGACATAATTAATCAACAAGTTTGTTGCCAGCAAATACTGTTTTTTTCCTCAAAAGGAAAAGAAAGAATTAACTACGTGCATGCTTAGTTTAGTGGATATGCAAATATTTAGTTGCTTACCAGAAATTGAATTGAAGCGAACATGCAACTTCTTCCCTTTATTGAAAAGTAAAAAATCAAAAACAAAAAAAGAAAAGAACATTGCTGGTCGATCTTATTTAAGAACTTTGTTGTGACTTGATACAGCTACAAACAATGGCACTAGAACCATCTTCTCTTACAAGATCCCACTAGTATGGTCATATACATAGAGATCGTACTCAGAAACAATGCAAAAGAAATTATACAAATCAATGGAACAAATCATTATTCGCATCTTTATTATCGCACAGGCAGATCAATTGCATAAATTAATGCAACTCATATACAAAACCTATAAGCATATCCATATATATATATATATATATGTATATGATTTATTAGGGACCAAACCAAATGATACAGTCTGGCTACCTGTCGTATGGATGCCCGAGTCCCTGACCACCATGGAGGGCATGCAATGGCGAGTGCCTCGCAGGAACCGGCACCGGCCGCCGGAAAACAAAGCCTGAGAACCGGACAGCGGTCGTCAACACGGAGAAGAACTCGAAGGCGTAGCTAGCAATTTCATGCAACCTGCAGAAGCTTTTCCTCAGGATCACGGCCATGACCACCGCAGCTGCGTCCTCCAAGCTCCTACACATGCTGTCCATGAATCGTCGATCGACCTAGGGCTTCCTGCTACCACCGCCTTGTCGTCGTCATCTCAGAGTTCCATTGCCAAAACTGCGACTATTGGGAATCTTTTCCTCCGGCAAGCGACAGCATACGTTCATTTCTACATATATAAGACATGATAGATGTTTTTTTTAATTCCAATATCCGATCGTTAGTTCCTTCTCCTCAAGTTGGTGAAATATATATGTCGGATATGACGAAAAAACCCTCATCGTCAAATATTTTATTTTGCTCCATATCATGCAAACTTTTATTGTCATATATTTCTCAATTTATTCAACCAGTGGGAATTCTTCTTATTATTAAATATTCCGATTTATGATTTATGATTATGAATATTATGAAGAAGATTAAACTCTTGGAAAAAATTAAACCTTTAAATGAAAATTAGTACTTTTTATATCAATTAAATTTAAACATATCCCCTCATACAAGTTTTATCATCAAGATTTGCATATAGCTTGTAAAGTTAAAATTATTTTGCTACTGCATAATCTAAGTAGTAATATAATAACTTTGCATATGTAAAAAACGTTCAAAATATGAAATAAGATTATTATTATTATTATATAAATAACTTTGCATATGTAGCATAGGGTCACTTGTGGAATTTCCACTGGGGAGTTTAGTTTAATTCATCATATATATATTATTATATATGTCTCGTTTTGATGAAGACATTATGTGCTCATTACTAAGAACGAGTCCGGTACGAATTCACATTTTGGTGACATTTTGTGAAGAGGCGCGTGAAGTATTATCGAACTATGACGACATGCTTCTGGTTGAAACAGGGCATTGCGTACGGCGCTGCCACGTCACCTTGATTACAATAAGATGAAATTTTTGCATAACATTATGTGCAGTATATTAATTTTGAAAAGTAATTCAATCATTGTTATTGACGCATGACATTTAAATATTATTAATATCTGATTAATTCGGAATCGAATGAAAAAATAGTAAATATGCATCTTTTTAAATAAAATGATGATTCCAAAAATTAAATTTGAATCTACTGAGATTTCACAAACAACTTGAGACACAACTCGATTAACCTATTATGACAATTAACCTTGATTAGAATAATTCAATTATCAATAACACGTTTGAATGCGAGGAAACATTTTCACCCCATTTGATAAGGGAATAATAGCAGCTTCGTGTTCTCAAAAAAAAAATTTTTTTTTGGGTGAATTTTTGCTCCTGTGAGATTAGCAAAATGGAGGTAACTACGGTTATAAAATTTTTATTCTCGAACAAATTTTTTCCCATCAAAATGGGTTGGCTCAAAAGATACTATTCTTTCTATTTCAAATGCCCTTCGCATTTAGCACATTCAAATTTATCATCTCATTTCATTTTATAGTTAAGGTATCCTCTAACGTAAATTTGTAATAAAAACTATCAATCTTTACCTATACGCATCATACCACTTTTAGATACTAGAAAAGTATAAGTTAAAGGCATTGTTAAAATAAAATAGTTTACCCATTAAAAATTAGATAGAGTGGATAGTAACTTCTCATCGTTTAAGCAGACATCTTCATTCAAATTTTTATCAAATGCAAATTTTTTTTTAAACTTCACCTACCCCAGTCAAGCATGCTACTCAGAACGACATCAAAATAATCAAGGTTCAATGATGGACCGATACTTTAACTCGTGACTAGTTAAGATTATATCACATGAACAAAAAAAATATTACTAAGAATATGACATTTTTCTTATCGTCCAATAAAATTTTGTGTCTATTCTCTCATAATATCAAAAAGTTAAGAAGAAAATAAATAGTCACGACATGAAATTTGATATTCCACAAATTAAAAGAAATATGATAATCTCATTTGAAAGAATATGTATAGTGATTTTCACTAATGTTTAAATAATTTTGTAATTTCGAGATGTTGAAATATAATATCTCGATCAATTTTTTATGGCATTTGATTCTATTCCATGCGTGTTTGGTTATATCCTACAGAATAAGTTGATATTCTACCATATATTCTCTGGTCAAACGGACTCTAAACGTAATTGAACGATTGACGTTACTTTTCGAATAATTAGATGGTAATAAAAAAATAAAAAAGCTTAAAAATAAGTGTACTTTTAAAACTTTGCGGACAAATTAAACTCTAATTTATGTACGAGGATAAGTGTTAATTATAAACTTCAAGACAGTTAATTTGTCCTATTTTGTTCATTCCTCTTGCCAGAAGACTAAAAGAGACACAATGATGACTGACGTAATCTAATTTTGACTGATGTAAGGATTTGAAATAACAGACAATATGGGAAAAAAATTTTGAAACCTTATGCCATGGCATATGCTTGAAGCTTACCGCAATAGTTCTAACTAAAATTTAACTTCTCTATCAACATTACGAACCCTAGTGCAGAATCTAGTATGTATCTCGTACTTCCCTAATAATTAACATAAAAAAGTTCAAATCCTCTCCATCTCTTGATATTTTCTTTTATTTCCTAATAACAAACTTATTCTTATGAACATTTGAGGAGCACGTGCACATTTAAGAAGTGCATAAACGTTATTTATGATGTATCCACCTATGCAAGTGTGCCATGATTCTTGAATTTTATTATAAATATTTAATAGAATTGCATCGTTACTGACTCATTGTAATTTAAAAGTAGAACAAAAGCGCGCAATAACAATTTAACGACATAACTAAAAGATTTTTATTTTGATTTTCACCAAATTTTGTGTTCAAAATTATGTGGACGATGTCATGCTGAATATAAAAATTGTTGGTGTTAACTTCAAGAAGTATAATGCCCCTCGTTCTTTGCGAGCTAACAAACCGGTATTAGTATCAATAAACCTGTGTTACAAATGTAAGAGGTAAAATACAAAACTAATAACGTTTCAAGTAGAGTGGTTCAGTTGCAACACTCAAAAATTCAAAGGAATTTAAAACTTTCGGACATTCGAAATTGGAACGGTCGCCTGTCATTGCGACGAATACGACAACTCAACCGAACGACAATCGAAACTGGACCGGATGATTGAAAATATTTTGAACGTCTAAAAGTGCAACAGACATAACAATCCAATCAGTTTCGATGTGATTTCTTCAAAATTATGAAGAGAAATTTTGTAACTCCCAACATGATTTCGAGTATTCAATAGCCATGAAACTCATAAAAACTGCCACCTTCTCTCTCCTCCATTCTTTTTCATCTTCCTCATTTTTTCCAATTGTGCTTTAGTGTCTGTCATGATGGTCTCGGCCAGAAGTTGAGGAGACAACTCTGCAGATTCCCCAGGTGCTGAACTGGCGACACATCAAATGAGAATCATCGACAGAGGTGTGTTATTTGAGATCTACATCATGAGATTTCCCTCGACAAAATTGTATGCTTTAAGGGCAAGATTAATATTAGGAAATGCTCGTAAATGGGTAGAAATTATGTTTTATTATTCTCTGGAACAATTAGATATCGTTTGCTTCTTCTTCATAATTTAACCTAGAGTTTTATAATGAATCATATGCCATGTTGGAATTGTGGATTGTTAAAAATGTTGATGAATTTTAGAATAAGTATAGAGAATCTCGTTATAACAGGTTGTGATTTAAATTGAAAATTTGAGATGCATTATGCCGTATGAGAAAAAAAATAAATTTTGAATCTATATTCATGTGAAAGCGTTCCATGCAAATGAAAAGATTATATTAAGATTTAGTCTCTATATAATGTCATGTTTTAGGAAGTATGCTTAAGATGTTTAGATCTTCGTTGATATTGGAAAATTAATTGAAAACATAATGATTCCACAATGACTTGCGGCTCTACCGAAATGAAACGGACGACAGAAACCAATGCATCTTGGTTAGTGTATAGCAACTTTCGGATTGGTCAATGTATAGTGACTATCGGATCGGATGTCTGAAGCTCGATCACAATCGAGCCAGATCAGAACGGAAGTCCGAAACTCTTTCGGACGATCGAAATGAAAAATGTTGACACCCAAAAATGGCGACGATAATCAATCAATCATCCGAAATCATTCCGGGCGACTGATATGGATTATCATACTCAAAGAGATTCTGACAGTGGATGGTGAACTATCTTCGATCGACCGAGGAAGACGAAATTGGTTCTAGCGGATGAGCGATCAATTTTTGGCCAGCCGAAAGTCCAAGAATATCGTACAATAATGGACGACCGAAAGACTTTCGGTCGACTAATTTACACAATCGTTGAATGGTAGAAAGATACTCAAAGCTGACGAACATACTACTTTCGGTCAACCCATGGATACAAACCAAACAAATGTCCGAACCTCTTTCAGATGACCGCTGAATGAATTCAAAATGGATGACCAATGATCTTTTAGTCATTTGATCTGTGGACAGAGGGAATATGACCTTAACTTAATCCTCACGATTAGATAAATCTCTATCTATTCGATTGGTACTGAATAACTGATCACTAGCTGATCAATATAGTTTTTTATCCCATTTTAAATGTATTTCACCCCTATCGAATCCCTAAATTGCCCAACTTTTGGCCAATTATGTTTGAAATGCATGGATTGTGATAACTAGTTGATCTTCCTCATTTTATACCTAATTTCATGTGCATAGAGGTTCTGAAATGCCAAAATCCATAAATATTTCGATTCTATGCCAAGTTATCATTATTTTGAGTGAACTAATTTTCAATGATTTTCTTGCCCTAAATCCATTACTATCATGAATGAATCATATTTGGATGGTCATATCTCAACTTGTGCAAAATTTTAAGTCCATTTGAATAAGTTATCATTTTTCCAATGTCAAGTTATCGTTAAAGCGCAAAACTGTCATTTTGATATGCAAAACTGTCAAATATTCTCAAAGGCCTTAAGCAATCATTATATTATTATCCTAACTCATTGCTGTTCAAGTTTGATCACATTTGGATAACCACAACCAAAGTTATGATAAATTATCATTTTTAAGGCAATCAAGTTATCGTTTTGGCACCCAAGTTATCATTCCTATGAAATCTTACTCATATTTGATTTCTGACTTCACTACTTGCCACCTTAATCCATTTGATGCCTTCAATGCTCTGAACCACCCATATTTGGACATTTTCCAAGATATATTCAAAGTTATCATTCCGAGCATTGATAAGTTATCATTTTTAACATTGATTTGCATCTTTGCACAACACTTAATCATACTTGATGTCTGAGCTGATCATAGTGGCTCTCCTTATCCTTATTTATTCATTTCCTATTTGAGGATTTTGATGTTTGGTGTTTTACCTCTTCTAACAGGAAAAAATATGTTGCAAAAAGGTGGAAAAAGGTGGGGGGGGGGGGACCACTACTTTTGGCCGTCCTAAAAGTTGCAGGCAGCTGGAATTTTCAGGGTCATCTGAACAGGTGGCTTACATCAAGGCTATGAAACATTTGGATTCTGATCTAAGGGTGATGATAGGCCATATAAAAGCTGAAGAAACTTTGGGAATCAGGGGGGAGGTTGGCTATTGCAAGGAGGATAGATTTGGAGCTGGATTGAGCAAGAATGAGTTGAAGGAGAGCAAATTGCTACCAACAGCCCTGAAGCCAATATGATTTGCATCTGTTCTTCACTTTATTTTGTGTTTATGCTTGTAAACATGAGGAGCTAAATCCCATGCCTCCTAAGATAGGGCAGTAGTCTAATATATATTGTGGATGGATTAGGGACAAAACTAATTTCCTGCATTGAATCATTTAATTTTTTGAAATCTGAATTGTTCTGCATTTGATCTTGTCATTGGAAGACTCTACTTGTATTAGCTACTGAGAAGTTATCATTTGTTCTACCCTTTGTTTAGGAATGAATTAAGGACCAATGCCAAGTTCTGGATTCCATTTTAATTGAAAATCTTATTTTCTGTTTTAGTGAATTTGAACTTCCTAATTTTTTATTTTCTGAGTTGTCTGAATCTGATTGTCATTGGGGATTGAATTAATTGAACAACTGAGAGGTTATCATCTATCCCAATCTTGTTCAGAAATGAACCAAGAATCAATGCTAAATGTTCAGGTTCTAATCCAATTGAGATTGCTAATTTCCTGAATTCAGATTTCTGTTTTTCTCCAATTCTGATTTCTGATTTTTGAATTGCCCAAATCTGTTTTCATCATTGTGGAGCCCTAATTGATTTATAACTGAGAGGTTACTCATGGTTTCCTTTTTGTTCAGAAATGAAACAAGAAATAATGGTGTTCCAAGGTTCATCTCTTTGATTTGTTGCAATTCTTTAATTCTGATTTTCTAAATCTTCAATTCTAATTTCCTGTAAATTGAGGAACTTGCTTGCTAGTTGTTAAACCTCTGAATCTATTAATCACTGAGAAGTGAATTTTAAGGTTTCCTTGCTGTTCAGAGATGAACCAAGGAGCAATTGCTTGTGCTGAGTTCCCATATATGAATTAAGTGCTTATTTCTATTCAATTCATTAATGGAAATGTGGATTTCATTTGAATTTGTAGCTGAGAAGCTGATTTTAAATCCTCTTATAGTTAAGAGATAAATCAGGAGCATTTGTACTAATATTAGATTGATTTCATCCCTGTTTAGTTGATTCAAGCATTCCTTTCATTTTCAAAGTGCAATCTAGAGGTTATCATTTCAGAATTCATTGAATTGAAAAAAAATCAACAATTGGCTTGAATTGAACCTAATGATAACTTGATTTTCAGTGGGGATCATCTTCTAATTCAACTTGGTTAACAATTATATGACAATATATTATTTAGTTCTAGTCTAATTGAGCTGTGAAACAGCCATATTAAAAGTTGAATTAGATTTGACTAAAAAGTGATAACTTGTTTATTTCCATCCATTATTAAATTAGATGAACCCCAACTCCTAGGACCTTCCTCATTGATAGACAAACCTTTTTAGACTTTAGTTTAGCATTTATAATTCAGTTTAATTAACTTTTTAGCAATCTACAATAAGTTATCATTCTGCATTCCTGAAAGAAAGAGAAAAATCTGTTTTCACTTTTTTTAAAAATATATTTTTGCCACTTTAAATAGGATTAGTCTAAATTTTTTTTAGGTAGTCTAGGACTTCAAATCACTGTGGATACGACATTTAGGGTTACTACAATTGACCTGTGCACTGCAGTAGAGAGTGAGTTAGGGAGCTGAAACAAAAATTGGAAAAAATTACTTTTGACCCAAAATTCAGCAAATTATCATTCAACCCCTAAATATCACTAACACGTTATTAGCGCCATTGCCGGAGATTTGAGGTCAATTAGACTAATTTAGATAGTTTAGATTAGTTTTAGATTAGTTTTTAGTCCATTTATTAGGCCAATTTTCAGTTTTTGCAAGTTATCATTCCCAATTTTCCATTTTTGTCTAGTTTTCTTTATCTCAATTTGATACTTCTGAATTCATTTATGCAGGATTTGGACAATTAATAGGACCATTATTAATCAGATCCTGAGCCTGAAAGAAGATTTCTAAGAAGAAGGAGATTGCAAAGGCTAGAGCCAAGGAGAAGAATATTTGAAAAAGAGGAAGAGGAGCAAGGCAATATGGCTGCACCAAGGACTTTGAAGGATTGCTACTCACCTAGCAATGTCAGGAATCAAATTGGAGATGGAGGCCTAGCGCCTGTGGCAAACTTTGAGGTGAATCCAGCCTTGGTGACAATGATAAGGCAATACCAATTTTTTGGTTTAGGGAATGAAGATCCAACCTCATACTTGGATAATTTCATGGAAATTTGCAGCACAGTTCACTTCAACAATACACCCATGGATGCTGTCTACATGAGGGTATTCCCATTATCACTCAAAGACAAGGCAATGATATGGTACAAGACCCTCAAACTAGAAGAGATGACTACTTGGGAATTTATTATTCAATTGTTTCTAGCTGAATTCTTCCCACCGAGCAAAACTGATAACTATAGAGATCAGATTGTGAGGTTCTACCAATTGGATCAAAAGAATATATGTGATACATGGCAAAGACTTGAAGGCTTGCTGAGGGCATGTCCACATCATGGCTTTGAGAAATGGCGACTTGTCAACTATTTCTACAAAGGATTGAACTACCCCAGCAAGGTTGCATTGGATACAGCTGCAGGAGGGATATTTGCATCAAGAAATATTAATGAAGCTTATCAATTGATTGAGAACATGGCCAAGAACCATCATTTCCTTACACATGACAGGACAAGGAAGCCATCCAATGAGATTCAAGTCAACAACATTGCTGTCCAGATTGAACAAGGCTTGCAAAAGGCATTGGAGAGGCTGAATTTGTCAATTAATGTGGAAAAATTTTCAAATGTTGAATCAAGGTGTGATGTGTGTGGAAATCAGGGCCATATCACTGAAACTTGCAACCTTATAATGCAGCAACATGAGCAAAGTATAGACCAAGTTAATGCAGTAGAAAATTATGGAGTTAAACCCCCTACTGAATTCTACAATCTAGAAAATAGGAAGCATCCCTATCTTTCCTACAAGGCCAACCATTTCCAAGGGCCACCAATGCAGAATTCAAATTGGCAACCCAATATTTTGTCAAGGAACCAGCCTCCTCCATATGCAACTCAACCCTCAAATGTTCCAATACAAAGGACCCCCTATGAGCAGCCTCCTCAAAGTCAGGCTTCCCAATTCCAAACTGTAATGAAGGAGATGCTACAATAAATCTTGAAGAAGCAGGACAGCCAAGGAGAGGAAATATTGAAAATCAATTCTAGATTCGAAGCCTTAAGTGCCAATCACAAGATGCTTGAAAGTCAACTTGCTCAGCAGGCTAGCACTTCAGCAAGACCCCCTATATTCTTTCCTGGACAATCAGAATTGAACCCCAAGGAACAAGTCTATGTTGTCTAGCTCAGAAGTGGGAAGATTGTTGAAGAACCAATGAAGAAAGTAGAGGACAATCCAGCCCAAGTGAATCCAAAGTCCAAAGCTTCTGAAGAACTAGCCGAACTTGTGGGAGAAAATCAGAACAAAGGCCCTCAAAATGAAGTCAGGACCAGGGTCTTTGATAGGGTACCTTTCCCTCAAAGATTAATCAAGGCAAGGCAGGATCAGCAGTATGGAAGGTTCATTGAAATCCTAAAGAAGTTAAATATCAATGTGCCATTTGTGGAGGCAATTCAAGAGATGCCCTCATATGCAAAGTTTTTGAAGAAAATCTTAACCAAGAAAAGGAGAATTATGGAGCATGAAACTATTACCTTGACTGAGGAAGCATCTGCAATCATCCAAAACAAATTGCCATCCAAGTTGAAAGATCCAGAAAGCTTCTCCATACCATGTGAAATTGAAAATAAGAAGATTCAAAGGACAATATGTGATTTGGGTGCATCAGTGAGTGTCATACCTCTTTCACTTTGTAGGAAGCTTGAAGTTGAAGATTTGAAGTCTACAAACATGTCTCTACAGCTGGCAGACAGATCCATCAAGTACCCACATGGAATCATTGAGGACATACCCCTCAAAGTTGACAAATTTTACATACCAGTAGATTTTGTGGTACTTGACATGGATGAGGACTTGAATACCCCCATTCTTCTTGGGAGACCCTTTTTAGCCACTGCTGGGGCCGTCATTGATGTCAAGGAGGATAGATTGACATTCCAAATTGGGGAGGACAAGATAGAATTTAATTTGGCACAAGTTATTAGTAAGCCAAATTTTCAAAAAAATGATTTTGAGGAGAGGCAGCTAGATCAAGTTGTTCAGCAAGTTTATGCCATAATTCTCATTGAAAATCGATTGCAAAGGTTCCTAATGTTTGATCATTTGAAGAAATTAGAGGACCCAGAGGCTAAAGCATACCAATCTGCACTGAATTCTTTAAAATTAGTGGGAAATCTAGAAAATTAGAATGAAGTGTATCAAATTATCACTGCTGAACCATACACTAATTCAACTCAGGACACTTCCTTCCATTTGGAGTTGAAACCTCTTTCTAGTTCAGGGGATTCATATATCATACATGAGAGTTTTAGAGATGAGAAGTTAGGAGATTTCTGGTACAATGGAGGAGAAAATCAAGCTGAGAAACAAAGGTCAATCATTGGCAAATTAAGATATCCATACTTGTTTAGTGAAGCTGTCCACAAATTGAGATATCTACTGGATCATATCATACTATTCAAACTTCCTTGACATGAAGAAGTGGAAAAATGTCCGGCTTAAAACACTAAAGTTGGGCACTCCTTGGGAGGTAACCCAAGTCATTTTACACAACTTTTCTATTTTGCATGAATAAAGAAGGGAGGAATTAGATCCATCCACAAATTGACAAGAAGGGGGTACCCCTACCCTTAATTTTCATTCTTCTCACTGAAATCCTATTGATAACTGATATTATCTCTCCATTCATGCTGAAATCATCATAATAATATCTGAATCATCATGCATATCAGTTGTCCCAATCCATCTTAGCTAAATTTCAGTGAATTTTAGTGAATCTCATTGCCTTGTTGAATTATGCATCTAAAAATCTGATATTGAATGCCCCACTAATCTCTCTTGTTTCTTTGCAGGATTAGATGCAATTCATGAAGTATGGAACACCTGAAGAGTAGGATTAAAATGCAAGACCCACTGGAAGGAACCAAATCCAAATTCCATATATTTCATACCCTCCCAACCCTCTCCCTTGCCTTAACTTTCCAACACTATGGACAGTGTTGAGGCTAAGTTTGGGAGAGGAAACCTGGTATTTTTCTAACCCTTACTCCATGTTTTCAATTAATTTTAATGTCCATATATCATTTATCACCAGGTTATCAATAGATTTTGCAAGTTATCATTGGTTATCATCCGGTTATCACAAGTTATAAGTAGTTATCACTATTCGAGTCCAATTCAAATCTTGCCTTTATTTTGTCTCTAAAATAGGTAAAATACTTCATTATGACAGTTGGTACACTCCAATACCAAGTGGCCAACTTGACCATTAGCCTTCTTGCTTTAATTGGCTATTCAATTCAGATGCATTTGAATCAATTTTCAGTTGAAATGTTTCCCTTTTTATGGGTTACACTAGCTGATACTTATGGATTGAATTAGTTATATTAGATGTCTAGAAGGGAGTCAAGGCTCTTGCTGCCATGTTAAGTAGGAAAACTTGACTTTTTGGATAAAGGGATCTCAACTATACTTGAGTTTGAACTATTGCTCACTTCATAAACATGATAGAAAAATGAGAAAAAGTAAAAGTAAAAAGTTGCATGCATGCATAGAAAAAAGGAAGAGAGCAAAACTTCCAAAGGAATCTCTCTTCAATGCAAAAAGAAAAAAAACTTTAGGAGAGCAAAACTTTCAAAGGAATCTCTCCTAAAGAAAGCATGGATAAAAATCAGGCCTTGACATGTTTACTTGCATTTCATGAATAAAAGTCAGGTGTTAAACCTGTTTAATCAATGGAAAATCTGTTCATGAAGAGATTTTTAGTTCAACCTTATTGTAAAGTTGACAATTCCTACAATTCAAACATGTTATTGTTAGTACTTCTTCTATGGCTTAAATTTACCTTAGTCTCTATGATTCCCTAGCTAGAAATTGAGTTTTTGGAAAAGAATGAAGTGTTGGCAAACTGGGAAACTCATTGGATTCAATTCAGCTGACTTTTACTTCATTTGTGGACTTTTAATTCAAGTTTGTCCTTAATTTCTAAATTTTTGCTTGAGGACAAGCAAAAGGCTAAGCTTGGGGAGTTTGGTCACTAGCTGATCAATATAGTTTTTTATCCCATTTTAAATGCATTTGACCACAATCGAATCCCTAAATTGCCCAACTTTTGGCCAATTGTGTTTGAAATACATGGATTGTGATAACTAGTTGATCTTCCTCATTTTATACCTAGTTCCATGTGCATAGAGGTTCTGAAATGCCAAAATTCATAAATATTTCAATTCTATGCCAAGTAGACAAGTTATCACTCCAATAGGCCAAGTTATCATTATTTTGAGTGAATTGATTTTCAATGATTTTCTTGCCCTAAATCCATTACTATTATGAATGAATCATATTTGGATGGTCATATCTCAACTTGTGCAAAATTTTAAGTCCATTTGAACAAGTTATCATTTTTCCAATGCCAAGTTATCGTTAAAGGGCAAATCTATCATTTTGATATGTAAAATTGTCAAATCTGCACAAAGGCCTTAAGCAATCATTATATTATTATCTTAACTCATTGCTGTTCAAATTTGATCACATTTGGATAACCACAACCAAAGTTATGATAAGTTATCATTTTAAGGCAATCAAGTTATCGTTTTGGCACCCAAGTTATCATTCCTATGAAATCTTATTCATATTTGATTTCTGACTTCACCACCTGCCACCTTAATCCATTTGATGCCTTCAATGCTCTGAACCACCCATATTTGGACATTTTCCAAGATATATTCAAAGTTATCATTCCGGGCATTGATAAGTTATCATTTTTAATCTTGATTTGCATCTCTGCACAACACTTAATTATACTTGATGTTTGAGCTGATCATAATGGCTCTCCTTATCCTTATTTATTCATTTCCTATTTGAGGATTTTGATGCTTGGTGTTCTACCTCTTCTAGCAGGAAAAAATAGATTGCAAAAAGGTGGGGGGACCACAACTTTTGGCTGTCCTAAAAGCTGCAGGCAACTGGAATTTTCAGGATCATATGAACAGGTGGCTTACATCAAGGCTATGGAACATTTGGATTCTGATCTAAGGGTGATGATAGGCCATATAAAAGCTGAAGAAACTTTGGGAATCAAGGGGGAGGTCGACAATTGCAAGGAGGATAGATTTGGAGCTGGATTGAGCAAGAAGGAGCTGAAGGAGAGCAAATTGCTACCAACAGCCCTGAAGCCAATATGATTTGCATCTGTTCTTCACTTTATTTTGTGTTTATGCTTGTAAACATGAGGAGCTAAATCCCATGCCTCCTAAGATAGGGCAGTAGTCTAATATATATTGTGGATGGATTAGGGACAAAACTAATTTCCTGCATTGAATCATTTAATTTTTTGAAATCTGAATTGTTCTGCATTTGATCTTGTCATTGGAAGACTCTACTTGTATTAGCTACTGAGAAGCTATCATTTGTTCTACCATTTGTTCAGGAATGAATTAAGGACCAATGCCAAGTTCTGGATTCCATTTTAATTGAAAATCTGATTTTCTGTTTTAGTGAATTTGAACTTCCTAATTTTTTATTTTCTGAGTTGTCTGAATCTGATTGTCATTGGGGATTGAATTAATTGAACAACTGAGAGGTTATCATCTATCCCAATCTTGTTCAGAAATGAATCAAGAATCAATGCTAAATGTTCAGGTTCTAATCCAATTGAGATTGCTGATTTCCTGAATTCAGATTTCTGTTTTTCTCCAATTCTGATTTCTGATTTTTGAATTGCCCAAATCTGTTTTCATCATTGTAGAGCTCTAATTGATTTATAACTGAGAGGTTACTTATGGTTTCCTTCTTGTTCAGAAATGAAACAAGAAATAATGTGTTCCAAGGTTCATCTCTTTGATTTGTTGCAATTCTTTAATTTTGATTTTCTAAATCTTCAATTCTGATTTCCTGTAAATTGAGGAACTTGCTTGCTAGTTGTTAAGCCTCTGAATCTATTAATCACTGAGAAGTGAATTTTAAGGTTTCCTTGTTGTTCAGAGATAAACCAAGGAGCAATTGCTTGTGCTGAGTTCTCATATATGAATTAAGTGCTTATTTCTATTCAATTCATTAATGGAAATGTGGATTTCATTTGAATTTGCAGCTGAGAAGTTGATTTTAAATCTTCTTGTAGTTTAGAGATAAACCAAGGAGCATTTGCACTAATATTGAATTGATTTCATCCCTGTTTAGTTGATTGAAGCATTCCTTTCATTTTCAAAGTGCAATCTAGAGGTTATCATTTCAGAATTCATTGAATTGAAAAAAATAAGCAATTGACTTGAATTGAACCTAGAGGTTATAACTTGATTTTCAGTGGGGATCCTCTTCTAATTCAACTTGGCTAACAAGTATATGACAATATATTGTTTAGTTTTGATCTAATTGAGCTGTGAAAATAACCATATTAAAAGTTAAATTAGATTTGACTAAAAAGTGATAACTTGTCCATTTTCATCCATAATTAAATTAGATGAACTCCAACTCCTAGGAGGACCTTCCTCATTGATAGGCAAACCTTTTTAGACTTTAGATTAGCATTTACAATTCAGTTTAATTAACTTTTCAGCAATCTACAACAAGTTATCATTCTGCATTCCTGAAAGAAAGAGAAAAATCTATTTTCACTTCCTTTAAAAATCTGTTTTTGCCACTTTAAATAGGATTAGTCTAAATTGTTTTTAAGTAGTCTAGAACGTCAAATCACTGTGGATACAACATTTTGGGTTACTACAATTGACCTGTGCACTGCAGTAGAGAGTGAGTTAGGGAGTTGAAACAAAAATTGGAAAATTTTACTTTTGACCCAAAATTCAGCAAGTTATCATTCAACCCCTAAATATCACTATCAATAACATGAACTCAAAAATGATCCGGTGCCACCCTTGTCCTTACAATCTTGATTGATCCAAGTGATCGAAAGATAAATTCATGAATTAATAAAGATAAAAGGAGTGGTCATTGGCTACCTAGATGGGAAGCTATGACAATTTTGTGTGAGGCACTACCCTTGAGGAGTTATTGATAGTCTTGTGTGAGGCAATTGCCGCTTAGTGCGAGGTCATCCTTTCCTATGGGGCACCTGTCATGGCACTGATCTTCCATTGATCCACCATGGTCTAAGTAGCTACACACTTGTATATTTCCAATGGTATTTTCTAAAAGTGGAGAGTTCTTCCAACCCATTAATAAGATGAAAGATTACGAATGACTAAAGATGAATGAAAGGACTTTGTTCTTGTGAACATGAACACGAAAAAATGATTATGGAAAAATGAACATGAACATGAAATGAAACTATGATGAACCTAATCGATTGATCCTACATGATGATACTACTATTGTAGCTAATTTATGGTTGCTTCATGTTTATGCTAATGGAACTAACTTATGACCTCACGCGAAATCAAGCTTGTACGAAGTAGAAGGCCAAATCTACGAGCCATGGAAGTCGACAAGACTCAAAGTCCGACGACGATGAGCTTGAAGAAGCGACGATAAGCAGCCGGTAAAGAGGAGCTCAAGATGATTGATGAGCACCTACCATGTTAAGAATCTTGAGCTCCAATGGTCACACATTGCTGGAAGATGATGGCCAAGGACAGATGTTGGCAGAAGAGAAGAAGAAATGGAAGGACAAGAAGCAGAAGAAAAAGTAATTAAAACTAAATTTTATTCAAATGAAAAGGATTACAACCATATGAGAGAGGTGGAGTCTACTAACTACCTCTATTTATACTAAAATTTAGCTAACAAATCGGTATTAGTGTCAATATAAAATACAAAACTAATAACATTGCAAGTAGAGGATGTTCGGGGACTGGTTGTGCTGCTTCAATCCATGCTCACACCACACTGGAGAGATCACAGACGGCGTGATTGCCAACACTCTTTTTTATTTTTGCGACATCCCTTTTTTTGTATAGCATTAGACCTCTAACTTTTGTATCCGACATAATCGATTTGCAATTTTTTATCTTATGAAAATCCAAATAATTATATATAATTTTGTACTAAGATTTCAAAATTAATAGGAATATAGCCAAATATTAAATTAAAATTCACTACATAAAATTATTTAGCTTGAATAAACTTTTCCATTATATTAAATTAATAATTTAAAATATTTAAAATTTATATTACCGAAATACAATATTTTTCCCCAACATCTACATTAATAAGGACCAAAATAATCAATTTAACATATACCTAGAAATCTTTGTTAATGTAAAGACCCTCGCCCCACCACATCAGTCATGGTGTGGCCTCATGTGCCAAAAAACAGTCATGTGCAGACGAATATGAGTTTCAAGAATAGTGATATATATGGTGACATCTTGATGCTCAGATCGGAGGACAGCGACGCCCGTGAATGCCTGGTTTCTGTAGGCTGCATTTGGATGGTAGAATTTGGGCAAGTTCAAGTTTTGCCAAACAGGATGTGTAACGGGTCACGTGACCTCCAGTCAGAACTTTTGGCCAAAAGTTCTTGCCGAAGGCAAGAACATTTATTTTTTTTACTCAACTTTATGTTTTTTCAGTTGCAATGTTTAACTTTTTTTCTTACATCTATTTTTTAATTATTTTATAATATCAGTATATATTATTTATTTATTTATTAATACATTATTAGTGATATTATAAAATAATTTATTAAATATTATTAATTAAAAATTATAAAATAATTAGTTCTAATAATTAATAAATATTTTATTAATTAAACTATTCAAT
Source organism: Pontederia crassipes (assembly GCA_030549335.1). Taxonomy (NCBI): domain Eukaryota; kingdom Viridiplantae; phylum Streptophyta; class Magnoliopsida; order Commelinales; family Pontederiaceae; genus Pontederia; species Pontederia crassipes. The sequence continues at coordinate 56,032,143 of CM060196.1, read as the reverse complement.
TATTTTTTAAAAAATATATTATATTTGGATCTTAAGATGTGCGTAAATGATAATATTAATAACATATTCTTATTTACTATAATTTTATACCTCATAAAATAATAAATTATATTTTTAGTTCTTATTTTTTATCCAAATACTCATTAAAACTTATCTATCAAATCAACTTTCTAAATCATTATCACTACACTTTTTCATCCAAGCACCAATCTAAACTTTTCTATCAAAACGATTAATTCTTGAGAACTAAAGTTTTCTCAAAATTTCAAACCAAACGTAGCCGTAAGTTCTATCATCTTTTATACCCATTCCGAGAGAAAAGACAAGAGGGAGTAGGCAGGTGTGACTGCCAACACTTGTTTGAAGTGCGTGTGTTGATGACGAGTGTGGAGAGAAAAGAGCATGAAATGGATGGGAGCACCACTGAAAAAAACATTTATGTGATTTTTATATTACTTTTATTTTTATTTATTTATTTAAGTGATCAATCTTCGATATAAAAAAAGCGGACCGACTATTCACTCTGTGTGACGCTAAAGAGTGTATCATCTACATGTAACATTGAGCTACTCGTTTGGTGCCACAAGAGGTGAAACTGTGAAATTAGTCGTTTAAATTCAAATTCAAATATGCAATGGAGACCAACGTTTTAAAAATCAGCGAACTCTGAAAATTTTTAAAAATTTCAGCAAGACGTATGCGTAAATTCATTTATGTGTCAAATACAACATTTATCCATATTCTTCACTTCACAAGAAATTTATAAAATTTTTAATGAGCATCACTGGCAGTTTATAATTACCAAATAATATGAGACTCAAGCCCAAAAATTTTAAATTATATGAACATACGAGTTTCATCTCAAAACTATTATACAAACAAAACATATCAAATACTTGCCAAAATTCATTAAGGGTCTTAAGCCCTTATCCAGTACCATGATAGGAACTCGTCCATATCATCTCATCTATAAACCATGGAGCCTCAGCTTTCATCAATTAATTTATATCCACAATAAATCATGGGCCACAACTCAAAATCATGCGGTGTCAGATAAATGAAATCATAATAATCAGTTTTTTAAAAAATAATAAGTATCAGATACACTCTTCGCGAAATCTCACACATTATCCCTTTTTAATCAATACTCCTTCCTAATCAAACATGCGGTATATGTATTCCTTTCTTATAAATATTAAAAGTAAAATGGGTGAGCATAAATTAAGCTCAGTGAGTTAAAACGACTACCTTAAATATTAAAATCATTATGAAAATCAACATCTTTATTTTTAAAAAATATTCAAAATCCTCTCTTCTTAAAAAAGAACTCATTCACATAATGATTATACAAATGAATGTCATGTGTGCACATGCATGGTGTAATTATATATATCATATAAGTTGGAGAATCATCATCAAACACGGATATCCATACCACGCATTAATTGAGTGCTTATTTACCCATCCCTCGTGTCACTATATCGCCATAGGGTGGTTATTCTAATTTCATTCTTCGTGTTACTGTATCTCCACAGGACGTTGAACCGCTTCTTGTGTCACTATATCGACACAGAGCTTGTTTCTTTTCTTTCTCCATTATATCTCTCATGTCATTATATCACCACAGGATGGTTGTTCTAATTTCACCCTTCATGTCACTATCAACACAGGGTGTTGAACCTGCTCATCATGTCACTATATCAACACAGAGCAAATCGGACCACAATCGGTCTATTCGAAGTTGGCCAATCATCCGAAGTGAAAACATTCTGCATTATGCGAGTTTTTACATGAAATGCGTATGATGCATGAATGCAAATATGAAGTGAAAGTTAAGGATTAGAAATCATCGTATAAAAATTTTATTTTCAAAAATTAAATATTTACTTCAATTTCACAAGGAAAAACTTTGGTAAATTGTCACAAGTCATACGATGACACACATATAAAAGCACACGAATAAGTATGATTATAAATGAGAAAAATAATCTCAGAAATTCATCCCACATCGGATGGGACAATGTCACCACTCTGAAAAGTTAAGTAATGAATATTATTTGAGGTAAGTTCCCTCATCTTGGATTCTTCAAGTCCAAACTACCTTCCCCCCGAATCCGATCAAAGGAAATAAGTACCTATTACATTTAGTTAAACCTTAATTAGAAATATAAGCTTATCATTTAAAGTATTTATCACTTACATGTGTCATTTGTCTTGTAGTTCATTAATCACTTCATAATAGTCCTTTAATGACATCTTGGTGTCTAGAATTAGAATTTCTAATTTTCTTACCTACTTCATAATTAATGCATTTTAACTATCATATAAACTAATTTTCATAAATCGATCATCCCTATAGTTTTTTAAAATACCTACCAATAGGGGAAAAGAAATCGCCAACTAATAGCACCCTATTCAAACCCCAACGGACAGCCACCAATCATATCTAATTAACTATATAACAATTCAAATTAAACACTATAATTAATTCTTATTAATTTATAAAATTAAGTCTTATCAATAATTTTAGCCACCAATCATATTCTTACCGCAATAAACGAAATCCCCCGCTCTCCGAAATCGAAACCACACTTGCCGACGTCGAACACTACCGGTCGCCTTCTTCATTAGTAGCATAATAAAAGTAAATAAAAATCAGTTTCATATCTGAAATCAAAATTTTTGTGCATTTTCATTCGCTTGCCAATACACACTGAGGACGAGTCATCGGAAATATCACCAACGATCGGAACCTGAAATTAATGAACTTACAAGTAATTTGTGATTAATTTTTTTATGGACAGCAACCTAATACATTTCTCCCTCATGTGTACACCTATCAGAACGTCATGGTGAACTTGGCTGAAGCACCCCATCGAACTCGCCGAAAAACATTGCCTGATAGGTTACCAAAAAATTGCAATCTTGACCATCTACAAGATTGAGAGTAAAAGCATGTTCAAAACCCCTCAAAATGAACCAAATCAACCTCAGGATGATACACAATTCACTGGGAGAAAGATTGGCGCGAATCAGAGCCAGAATGGGTCGCTGAGGAACTCCCCCCATTTCTCAAGTTTGGCACTCACTGCGTCATCAGTGAACCGATCTTTGCCTAAGCCATTCATTGTCGTGCTCTTTCCAACGGTACCTCACACACGAAGAACGAAAGTGGAGAAGAACGGAGTGCCGAAAGTAAGGATGGCTAGGTGGTGCGTCTGTGTGTCGGGCGTGTATAGTGGAAACGAGGGGGAGGAAGATGAGTCTTCTCTCTCCTCCTATGTGGCTCACATCATTTATCTTTTTTCTTTTGTTGTTGCTTGCAAAAACCAAAACGCCTCTCCTTTTATAAGTATTTACATTTTCTTTTTTTAATTGCAGGACATTATATTACAGATTGGAGATCGGTCTAACATCGAGATTAACTAATTCGGTATGGTCGCCCTACGTCACGTGTCTGACTAGACTCCTAATCAAAATTTTCTCTATCCACAAGGATTCGAACTTGAAAATTGCTTAAGCAAAGACAAGCTACTTATCACTTTTATTTTTAATTTGATATCTCATGAGAATTTCCTTTTATAATCGAGTAAATAATAAGGTTGATTGTTTCCTTTCATGAAACGTTTGTCAAGTAATTAATTAGACAATGTCTTTTTATAAATATATAATATTTTAGGCAATTGATTTTATACCATTGTCTGCCAAATAAGTTCGACATGAATGATCTTTACCTTTATATTTTAACATTATACACACATAACATTTTTGTATTTACATAGATAAACTTAAAACAAATATATCAAAATTTAAAAGCACATATTTCACCGGTAGGTTTTAAATACGGAACCTCATTGCATCTTTTTTTTGTTAAAAAAACACAGAGTTTTGAATCGAAGCCGATTCAATCATTTGTTTGATATATTCTAGAGTTTAAATTGCTTTCAAATTTACCACATCAAAATAAAATATTTAAATGTTTCCAAAGCTTGATTGATATTTAAGTAAATAGTAACAAGAGCGTTCAGATCTAATAATTCAAAAAAAAAAAAAGTATCCGCGTAATCCAATAGTTCGATCTGATCCCAACTCAAACCAAAAGATTAGATCGAATTGGATGCAATATTCATTTTAACATCAACTTTGGTGGAGCAGGACCCGCGCAACCCATGAAAAGGATAAATGGGAAAGCATCTTTGACAACTTGACCTTCTAACGTGAACGATGGTCAAGAAACGAGCTCCGAACGTAATAGGAAAAGTAAGAACAGGGAACAGAGGAGAATCACCGATGAAGTTACCAGATGAAACTTCAATTAAAAAACACACATCTACCCATTTTATAGTAACAGTAAACTAAACTGATACAAACTATAAACTAACATTACAAGAATTCTACGATGACCCTACAAGTCGGAGACGAAAATAGGTCAAGAAATGAGCTTCGGACGTTAAATTAGGAATAAGAAAAAGAAGAAGAAGAAGAAGAAGAAATAGAGGGGTAATAGCCTATGATGAATGTAACATCTCAAACTTGTAAAAATTAAAATCTTATATTAATTACTATTGTCGTCCACCCGCCGATCAAAATAATTTTGGGCGTCCGATGCGCGGGGCCAAATTTTTTAATGAGAAGTTAAATCCAATTTTGACTCCTATTTTTTTCGCACAACTTTTGGAACTTCGTGCAACCCCTTCACCCTTGGAATTGTGGGGGCACAAAAACTCATTTTCCATTTCCTTATAAGCCCCACACCTTTCACTCGCAACTTTCCTTTAATCTTCTTATCTCTTTTTTCCACCATTTATTTCTTGTGTTGCTCCATTGCTTGGGAATGATTATTATGCATACAATGAAATGAGAATAATTATGATGTTGTTTAATTGAAGCATACAATGAAATGTTAGATTATGAATCCTGCCTACATGCTCTTTGGTTGTTAGTTAATATTACATATAGTTTAGATTAGTTATAGAATGTTGTGTTTCGAAAACTAATTGAAGACATAAGGACTCCGCAATGACATGTGATTCTGCCTAGTAGAAATAATTGATCGATCCTGGATCGAGCGTCCGTTATCAACTTGGCATAAGCTAGTAGACTATTGGAACATACAACCAAACCTCTTCAAACATCCACTATGATATTCCAATGAAAGATTATTATGCGACTTGGGTTAAATGGGTGATCGATGGACTTTCGGGCGACCAAAAATTCCAAGATGAGAACTCACATTTTATCCAAGGAAGACCTTTTGGGCACTCATTTCACGTCTAGCCTATGAATGGTTGAACGATATGTTATGATCGAGACCGCTCGACTTTCGAGCATCCAGAAGTGGACAGATAGAATGACAAACTTTAATTACAAGATGATACTATGATTTGCTCTTGTCGAAATGATTGTTCTCGTGTACATTTACTTAAATCCAACCTTGCTCCCTAAAAACTTGATTGATCCTCATTATAAAAAATAGGTCTATAAGTTAATAAAGATAAAAGATGAAATAAAAAAATGTCATGCTTACCTAAACGAGAAGTCTACTATTTTGTTGTACTTCCCTTTACAAGGCACCTGCCTTTGGGTAAGGTCCTTTCTCCTACTGTCTACAAATGTTTCTGTCTTGAGCGAGGTCATTCATACAGATGTTGTCGCTTAATGAGGTCATCCCTCTCCTTTTAGGGGCATTGTCGTGGCATTGATCCCAATTGACCCATGTTATGACTAGATAATTTCACCTTATGTGCACATGACATATCCTAAAGAAGTGAAGAGCTCTTCCATCCTATAGATAAGTTGAAAGATGAATGAATGAACTATGTCCACATGAACATGAATATGCATACAAACATGAAATGGAATGAAAAGAAAATGGAACAATTAATGTTATCCTTTTCCAATGAAAAGATGAATGCTCTTATGAGCCAAGTTATTAACCATTGATGATAATCTCTTTCCATCATGGTCCATGAATGAAAAGAATGAAAGTTAAGAATATTACATGAAAGAATGATATGAATAAATCATTGTTCCATATATAATGATCCTCATGAATGATATTGTTTATGAATTGCTATCTATACTTTATGGATCATCATTATGACTTATTTGTTATCATGTTTAGCCTTGTGCTAACAGAAGGGTTCTCATCAATTGGGTTGATTCCCATAGGTACTTGATTTACCTGACATGCTCAATTGCTGTGTGCGCGGAGACTTCTGCTCGGGTAGTTTGTGTACACATGGGTATAGTAGTTGGTCTTTACTATTTTATGTCATCGAGTTTTATATGAGACCTATGTATACTTTGTATTATGACATGGTCCATGAATGACTTATTATGTCATGTGATGTGCTTTTCTTATATATTACAGAGCTTTCACACTATGAACTTGATTTCGTCGGTCTTTATTTATCCAGCTTCTGCATTTATGTTTTAAAAGTTGTATATTTTATTTTTTTAAAGTCGTCCACTTATGTGACATCCTTCTTGACCACCCTAATCAACAAAGGGTCAAGATGACAGAAGGAAAGAAGAAACATCACATACCGCTCCGAGAGAAGATTTTGTCACATGACATGATCGAATTTCGGGGCGTTATAATGAAACTTCAATTAAAATGAATTTCAATTACAGTACTCACATACTCATTTTATACTAACAGTAAACTTAATTGGTTATAAGAAATATAGCAATGGCGATGACTTTGTACATATATATATATATATATATATATATATAAGTTGGTGTAAAGTCACTTGACGCGCATGTGACACTAAAAACGCGTGACACCTACATTAAACTCTTTCACACGGAGCTCATGATGCCCTACAATTTGAGCCCCCCCCCCCCCCCCTCCACTTTCTCTTTATAAGTGCTGGCCCGTGAGGAGCCCTTCACGTAGCAACATTCGCCATCTTCATCTTCAGAAAAAGCACCGATGGCGAACTCTGATGGGCGCTCATGCCACCCCCTTGATCGGCCATTCTTCGTGTCGACGAACCACAAGTAATACTCCAGACATTACAATGATAGATAGCAGTCGGCCGCCGCGTGGAGTTTTGCATCATCCCTTTCATTGTCGGTCATCTCTTATGGCACCGATGACCTTCAGCGGCGCTCCTATGACCTACGACGTCATCACTCCTATGGCACACCAGAATCAGACATGGCGTCTCGAGTTGCATTCGACAAAACTGCCACTTGCTTCAAACTAGCGGCTGCGACACAACCCTTTCTCACCATCGGCGACCTCGATTTAGTGAAGAAAACTTTTTTTGGGCCATGAGTTCCATATCACGAAACACCTATTGCAAAGGGCGTCAATAGCTTCTTCCGGGCTGTGAGCATCTTCTGAAGGTTGTGAGCGCACCATCACATCCCGTTAGCATCTGCGTTTCTTTGACAAAGCTATAGCAAGGGCCGTGAGTTGTGTATCACAACCCAGTAAATCGCATAGAAGGGTCGTGACTTCAACATAATGACCCGTAACATTAGTGAATAGCATTGAAAAAAAAAAGAGAGAAAAGAAGGGAAAGAAAGAAAGAAAATTTACTTTCTCAGAATTGATGAAAGAAGCAGCAAGTACATATGCCCAAATTTATATCGGTCAAGGGCACTACAGATTCTCTGTGGCTTCTTTTTACAACTTTAACATTCATCGACTCGAGACAAATCAAGTTGTTTTATTTTCTTTTCTACATTTATATTTTTCATAATCATATATTCCATGAGATTTGATTTTCAACACTGGGGAGGTGTTGAGTTCAAGCTTAGGAGAGTTTGTAATTTCATGCATCATGTATATCTTTTTATATTGCATTGCAAGCATACATTTTCTTCATGTTTTATTTGTATATTTGCTTGCATGTCATATTAAAAAAATTATAAAAAAATTGTTGTGCATAATTGAAAATTGCATCTTATTTTCTTATGTCTAGTATTTACTTATTTTTCAAGCATTATTCAAGGACATTCTATTAATTAACAAAATTTGGAACATTATTATTTTATCATTTATCGCCTTCGTGTTGGGTAATTGGTTAGTAGAAAGTTACTTAGTGAAATTATGGATGTTTGACGATAAATCATGTTCTTACTCTTATTTTTATATATGTATATTAGCTTGATAATGATTATATCTACTCATGTTTTTATGTTATGTATATTAGCTTGATAATTTTTATATCTCTGTTGAACATTCAAGTGTAGTTGAGCTTATTGATAAATAAGTACATGTAAAATTATCATCATATATAAAAGAGGAATAGTGGAGCCCCAAAAAGTATGCAATGGTATAAAAAAGTGTTATACAAACCTTGGTGTGTTCGGATAATTAAATCCGTAGGAAATTTTTGTCTGACGATCCGTCGCAACTGCTCTGAGATCGAAAGCCCATTATATGGACCACCTTGTGCAACATGGAGAAAAATGCATGATTACCAAATCAGTGAAAAAAAAGTGAAAAGAAAATGAGGTGAAAAAATGATAATGAAAAATGTCCAAGTGAAAGTAATAAATGAATAAAAGCTCATGTTACACTTGTATATTCAACATTGATATTTTTATTCTCATGAATTATATGTTTATTATTCGAAGTTGAATTTGGAGGAGTTTAAAATTGTCTTTCATTCAGAAATTTCACAAAGTCGGATTATTATGGAAAAGTGGTGAAACACTTAGGCGATAAATGTATAAAATCTAGTGCTCAGAAGAATAGTTGAGTGACGGTTTGAAAACGATGATTAACCATTTTGGTTGGAGCTTTACTTTGAACATTGCTTGAGGACAAGCAAGTATCTAAACTTGGGGGAGTTTGATACATGCAAAATACAACATATAATTAGCCATGCATGTAATCACATTTCGATTCATTTTCATATAGAAAGCATCATTTTATAGCTCTTTTTGCTTTAATGTTATAAAAGTAAAAATATACCACCCAAATTCTATGTTTTATAACAGAAAAAGTAAGAAAATTGAATTATAGAGCTACTGGAGAAAATCGCACTTACATCGAAGTTAAAACAGAGTCAAAAAGTGAAGATTAGTGAATGTTGTCGAGGTTGAAATTGAATATAACGGGTTGAGAGGACTGTGAAATTGAAATTGAATATAACGCCATGAAATAGTTGTACCCGCCCCAGTTTTGAATCAACAACTTGCCTGAGTTACAGGTCGTGACCCGAACGTTACGGAGCGTTAAAAACATACTTCTACTCCGATTTGAATATTGTAAGAGCTGTGAAATCAATGTTATGGATCGTGAAATCCATGTTACGGGCCATTACGAAGCTCTTATGGGGCATTACAAAGGCTTATTTTGAAATTTCTTTAACTTTTCTTAGAAATCCAATTGCAAATCAACTCCAAATTGTACCATAAGTCTCAGGGCTCATTAAAAAACATATTTATTCAGATTTGAAGAAATTTTGGATGATTTTAAAGTCCAATCAAAGTCTATTCAATTTTTTTTTATTTTGACATAAGAAAACTCCCAATCAAATGGAAACTTTAACAAAACTCCCGGGACACCTAGAGGCTATAAATAGAGGAAATAGAAAAATGTGTGCTTTGTGGTGCTTGAGACTTGAGAGCTATGCTACATTGTAGAAAACAAATTTCAAGATTTTTCTGTATTTATTCGGGAGAAACTACGGAGCAATTCAGTACGTGTACTTTACAACGATCCAAAAATCATCAAAAGCGAAGAATTCTATCTTCTACCTATTGTTTGGATGCTCTTTATTTAGATTTCATTAGTTCTACCTTTCATGTAATCAAGATTTTTACTTTATTGAGAAAACTACATGAATTTGGTTGTTAGATTTGAATTAATTTAATTATTCGATTTCTTTTGATTATGATTATTATGCTTAATGTTTTTACTGAAATTATTATATTATGAGATAAGACTATAAAATAGATGTGGATGGTTAAAATTTGATAATTTCTTAGTGAATTAATTTTTAACTTTAAGTTAAAGCAATCATAATACAAATCTTGTAACTCATCGTTTGTGTTATATTTTGTGTGATCTATCAATTTTTACCCAACGTGGATAACTCAGTTTAAGACTTACAACTTAATACATCTTAATATCTTTCTTAACTGAATATTAACTCAGTGTTTGTGGTCTTAAGTTTTAAGTTTTATGAGAATTAAGATAATTTGATTTACTCAACGTATAGGTCATTAATTTAGTTGATCATAATCTGTCTCAAGAACTGGACATGTTTATCATTGTTATAATTCAATCATCATCATGATTCATGTTTAATCATCATCATTAATCATCCATAATCTCAATGCTCAACACCCATTTATTTTCTTTTTTATTATTTAATGTTATGCACATTTATTTTCTATTTTCATATCACAATATCATTATCTTCTCTTAGTGGATTATTATAATAGATTAGATTTAGCTAGTTCCTGTGGGTTCAACACTTTATTCTCTACTTTATTACTTTATACAACTAGTACACTTGCTGTAGAAAATATGTTGCACCATCTGCTCTCTGCTCCAGTTCATTTTTTTGCTCTCTGCACCAGTTCGTTGAGGGATTTAAAAACAATGGATTCATAGGATCAATAAAACTTGATCCTCCCTTTGTGGTCATCCTACATTCTCCTCAGTGTCTCTATTGGCATCCAGATCAGCCTCACAGTCCTACAGGCCCTCGCCATGGATAGCTCCTTGGGCCCCCGCTTCATCATCTGATAAACTTTGATTTGCTTCCTACAAACATGGCGTCTGCTGCAAACTACAGTTCTGGAAGAACATGAGAAGAAGAGGAATTGGGAGGGAGAAGAGTCTGGAACTATTCTATTGATCGAAAAACACAATCTTACAAATTTCCCTCTTGAAGTTTTATAATAAAACATAAATCGGTACCAGCTACGTTACAAAGACACTAACTGCCGATATGATATATGCTAACTACCGCCACTGTGACTTCCGCGCGATAGCTATAGTCAAGTAGAAGCCTCCTAATAACACTCCCCCTCGAGTTGGAGTCTTGAATAGATCATAAAGACCCAACTTATCAACCAAGTGATGATGCCACTATCGACTAAGCGCTTTTGTGCGCAAGTCTGCTAACTGTTCTTTTATCGAAACATACAGTACTCAAATAAGCTCCTTCAAACTTTTATTACGAATGAAATGGCAATCCACATCTATATGTTTCATTCGCTCATGGAAAACTAGATTTTCAACTATCTGAATAGCAGCACGACTATCGTTGAACAACTGAAAAGGATGTTGCAGAGGTAATTGCAACTCTGCAAACAATCTATCCAACCAAATCAACTCTGTCAAGCTGATTCAGCTGAAGAACGTGAGGCAACATTTTGTTTCTTGGATTTCCATGAAACCAATGTCTTTCCAACTTTAATACAATAGACTGAGACAGACTTTAAAGTGAGGATGCAGGAAACCAGTCAGCATCAGCAAAGGCAGTTACTGAGTTGTTTTTTCCAAAGGAAAAAAGAATCCATTTTTCAGGAGATAATTTTAGATATTTGATAACTCTCATTGTTGCAGCTAAGTGAGAATCTTTTGGAGCATGCATAAACTGGCTAAGCAATCTATGTCTGGTCAAGTGTGAACCAGGTATATCAATCGACCAACAAGTTGCTAAAAAAACTCAGGTGAACTCAGTGGCTTGTCAGCTGAAGATGGAGGAAAATAAGAATCATATTCAATCGAAGTAAGCTTCAAATTCTGTTCACAAGGTGTTTGAGCTGGTTTAGAGGTAGACAAACCTGTATCTAAGAGAAGACTTTGGGCATATTTCCTCTGAGTGAGAAAAATACCACTAGAAGATCTGAGAACCTCCATGCCTAGAAAGAATTTTAAATTCCCAAGGTCCTTCATTTAATATGAAGCTGTAAACTTGCTTTTGTAGAAGCTGTGAGAGCAGGACTGTTTGATGCTACAAGGATATCATCAACATAAACTAACAATGCAATGAATTCATTTCCCTGTTGTTTGGTAAACAGTGTGTAGTCATTTAAGTTTTGAACAAATCCAACACCAAGTAGAATATCTGTAAACTTGATGTTCCATTGACAAGATGCCTGTTTAAGGTCATAAAGAGATTTCAACAATCTGCAAACCTTCCCATTTGTCTCCCCCTTGCTGCTATACTCTGGAAGTGTCATATAGACCTCCTCAAACAAATCCCCATTAAGGAAGGCATTGTTAACATCCCAATGATAAAACAACCATTGATGTTGGGCAACAACAGTTAAGCTCGAATTGTAACAGATTTGGCCACAGGAGAAAAAGTATCAGTAAAGTCAATCCCTGTCTTCTCATTATATCCCTTTGCCACTAACCGTGCCTTAAATCTTTCAATTTCACCAGTAGAAGCCAGTTTAACTTTGTAGACCCACTTACAGCCAACTGCAGGAAGATCAACCAGCTCTCAAGTCCCATTAGATTCAAGTGCTACGAGTTCTTCTTGCATAGCTTGAATCCACCTTGAATCTTGAATAGCCTGATGATAGGAGACAGGTTCTTCGACTGTGGATAAGGCAAAAAGAAAGGATCTATACTGAGAGGAGCAAGCCTGATAGGAAACCACTGACTCAAGAGGAAAATTGACAGGAACATAAGGTGTAGCAGCATATGTAACAACATAATCTTGAAGCCAAGAAGGAGCTTTAATAGTTCTTTTGGGTCACAGAAGCTGAGCAGAGGACTCAAGAGGAAGTGAAGGAACAACAGGAGGGTCATCACCCATTAGTTTGTAAGGGCTTCAATGCAGACTTTGATGGGGATCAAATGGTTGTTCATGTACCTTTATCTTTGGAAGCTCAAGCAAAAGCCCGTACTTCAGGTGCTTCTCTAGCGTATAATGTAAATCCCGTAGCGGATCAATTCCAACGAGCCTTTCAAACTAGTACTTTTTGTAATCGACTCTATTGCTTCTTCAATAAACGCTGGTTCTTCGATCAAGTAAGAGTAGGAACAGAAATATCAAAAGGAGAAGGAAGATCTAAGGTAGGAATTCTGGGAATGATGATGGATTCATCAAGATAAAAAAAAATTGAGAAGAAACAGGAGATAGAGTGAAGTCCTTTAAGAAAGTATCAGTTTTGAAAGGAAAGATGTCTTCAAAGAACTTAACATCTCTTGAAATAGAAACTACTTCTGTTTCTAAATAAAAAACTTTGTAACCTTTCTTAACCATTGAATAACCAATAAAGCACATGGCTTGGCTCTTTTATCCAACTTATCAGTTATAACTTTGTTAGTTACATAACAAAGACATCCAATCATTCTTAAATGACTTAAATCTGGTGGTCTTTGGAATAACACTTCATAAGGAGAAATGTTATGGAGAACCTTTAAAGATAGTCGATTGATAATATGGACTGCAGCCTGTACAATTTCACCCCATAACTGTAAAGGCAACTTGGACTGAAAAAATAGTGCTCGAGCAACCTCCAAAATATGTCTATGCTTCCTCTCCACCACTCCATTCTGTTGAGGAGTATAAATGCAAGAACTCTTATATATAATTTCTCTGCTGGACAACAACTTTGCACATTTGGAATTCTGAAATTCTGATCCATTGTCAGAATGAATGAATTTCACTATGGTATCGAACTGATTTTGCACAAGTTTGAAAAGATTAAGGAGTACATGATAACCTTCTATTTTTTGTTTAATAAGATATATCCAAGTAAATCTGGATAAATCATCAACTAGAGTAACAAAATAGTTGTGTCCTTTATGTGTGGAAATTTTAAAAGGGTCCCATGTATCAATATGTATTAATTCCAACAATGCAGAAGGTTTTCTGTCTATAGAATGGAAAGATAGCTGTGTTTGTCTAGCCATAGGACAGATAGTACAATGACTAGGCTTCTTATTACAAGGCAAAATATCATATAACAACTGAATTCTATCAAAAGGCCAATGACCCACTCTCTGGTGCCAAACATCAATATCCACCTTCTGTATCTTTTTGGATGCATTGCAGGCTTTATGAAAAGCACTCCTCAAGTAGTAAAGTCCACCTCTAGCTTCACCAATCTGGTTCACCATCCCACTCAACTGGTCCTATAGAAACACACAGTTTGAGGTGAAGGAGATGGAGGAAGATAAGTCTTTTGCAAGCTGTGAAACAGAAATCAAATTAAATTTGAAATCTGGTACTAAAAGAACATCGCCCAACTTGATCTCTGGAGTCAAGTATAAAGAGCCGAATGGATAGCCAAAGAGATACTACCATTAGGTAATGAAACAGTGTTCATGGATTTTAACAATACTATATCAGTGAGCCATTTGGTATTGGAGGTCATATGTGTGGAAGCTCCAGAATCAATTATCCAATCCTCACAGTGAAGTAAATCAGTGGTACCTGCCATATTTGCAGTGTGTTCTTGTCCTTTTCCTTCTACATTGATCTGCAACCTATTCTGTAAAAGCTGCAATATATATTTCTATTGTTCTTCAGTGAAGGGAGCTATTGTCTTCTCATCTGAAGTGCTAGCTTTACAAGTGTCTTATGAATTGGAACAAGACTGTGTACAGTTCAGAGAATTGTGTATCTGTGCAGCATTGATAGAATTTTGTGGTCTATTTTTGAACTTGTAATTTGGAGGGTATCCTACTAACTTGTAGCTTATGGCCTTGTTTTTTACAATATTCACAGAAGATGTTTGAATCCCTTTTTGGCTTAAACATAACATTCTAATTTTTTACCCCAGCCATTGCTAATTGTTCTGAATCCACATACACAATTTTTTCTGTCTTGACTCTTCTTCTACCAATAGAGAATGTGCCTGACTGAGAGAAGGTAAAGGGGACATCAACAAAATCTGAGACCTAACATGATTAAAATCAGAATTGATGCCCATGAGAAACCTGTACAACTTTCTTTCCTCCAAGAAATTTTTGATTCGTTCCAAGATTCTGATACAGGGACTTCTGGACTCATGAGACTTAATTCTGGACTCATGAGACTTAATTCTTCCCATAAGTATTTCAACTTTGAAAAATAATAGAAAGTTGTCCCTGACGAATATTGTACAATTCATTCTCTATAGAATATATGCGAACTGAATTATGTTTCTGAAATCTTTCCTTGAGATCATTCCAAACGATATGTACACTTTGTGAATAGGTAATTTTATTGATTAGGCCTTTAGCTGAAGAACAAACAATCCAAGACAACACAATGGCATTGCATCTCTTCCACTGAAAATGGAGTGCAGGTACTACTTTATCTATAGTGAGAGATCCATCAATGAATACATGCTTATTTTTAGCTAGCAAAACATTATACATGGCATCTCTCCAATTCAGATAATTCTCAGATCCCATAAGGAGATATGGAACCATAACGAGTTCAGGAGTATCCGAAGGACTCAAGAATAGAGGAATCAACACATTAATCACAATTGAGCCTGAATTTCAGCTAGTTGTAGAAGCAGACATTGCAGAAACAACAGATCGAGAATAGGCAATACAGGAAAGATGTGCTCGAGGTTCAGATCTGATACGGCAAAGCAAAAAAAAGGAAAAAACCAGAATCTCAACACCAATCAACATAAAACTTAGCTGAGAGGATCAAATGGCTCGCTAGAGATCAGATCTCAAGCAACTCGAGTGGCTCTGATACTATGATAAACTTTGATCTGCTTCCTAGAAACATGGCGTCTGCTGCAAACTACAGTTCTTGAAGAACACGAGAAGAAGAGAAATTGGGAGGGAGAAGAGTCTGGAACTATTCTATTGATCAAAAAACACAATCTTACGAATTTCCCTCTTGAAGTTTTATAATAAAATATAAACTGGTACCAACTACGTTACAAAGACACTGACTGCTGCTGATATGATATATGCTAACTACCGCCACTGTGACTTCCGCGCGACAGCTACAGTCGAGTAGAAGCCTCCCGATAACATCGTCCCGGCTGTCTCCGTGAGAGTCTCCTGTCTCGCCTCTTTCGTTCTCTCACTCTTGGCCCTCGACCGTGTCTTCTCCCCGCTCTGGCGCCATATGTTCGGCGGCCACGGCCAATCTCTACTCCAGCGCATTGACCTTGACCAAGTCATAAACTTCGTCGCCATGGTAGCATCCGCTCTTGTTGAAAGGCAGCGGGAGGGCCTCGTGCACGAACACAGAGCAGAGGGCCGCCAGGACTGGGTTGCGCCTATGTCCGCCATGTGGCTTGTGCCTCCGTTAGCACTCAAATGCCTGGCGGAGGCGCTGCATATCGCCGCCAGGAGTTCCCCAGAGCCCTTCGGAGCACGGCGTCGGGTATGATGGCTCTGACATGGCGCTCGGGTACTACCTGAGCGCTGCCATCGTCAGCCTGATCCAAAGCACCACGTCATGGCTGCCGGACAACGTAAACGAATCGAGGATGGAGAAGGTCTATTGGATGGCAACAGTGATGACTGCCATCAACTTTGGGTACTAGGTCGTCTGCGCAGAGCTCTACAACTATCGGAGTTCGGATAACGAAGGCCAATATGATTGATGGCGCCTATAAGGCTATGTGAGTAGTCGGAAATATTATTTCTACGAAGGGCCGTGCCGCCGTGCGATGTAGACGCCTGGTCGCCTATATCTGTGAGCCGTCAGCAACGTCATTATAACGAAGAACCTGTACGTTTGGATCACTTGGAAGCATTTTAATTAAGTTGAACTGATTTTTTAACAGAAAATAATATTATTTATAACACAAAAAATAACATATTTAAATATTATAAAACTACTTAATAATAATATATATACTAATAATAAATTATTATAAAGTGATTATTTATATTTTATAAAATGGTTAATACTTACAAAAATAGTAAACTTATTTTTTTTTCTTAATTAGCTCTATGTTTTAACCTTATTTTTACTTTTGTTTATAATTTTTAATTTCTTTTCATTTTTCATTAATCCATTTTTTGTGGTAAGTAATCCTTTTATTTTGTTTTTTCATTCCTTAATTTTTCTACTTTTTCTCTCCAATATTCCAAGACAATTGGATGAAATTTCAGTTGGATAGATAATCTTACACCTTCCAATGATGATTTGACAATATTTTATTGTTAAAATTTCAAAGTTTAACTAGCTCAAGATTATATATTTACCTTAGATCCGAATTTATCTTATTTAATATATTTTTTTATTCTTCTCCTATCATGATAGGTATACTTGAGGGGTTTTTGAAGAAAATCAAAAGATACGTTGGTGATTCGTCTATTCTGAGTTCATTCGTGACACTTGAGTTGACGTTGAACAACATGGGGGGATTCATTGTTGAGCACCTTTCTCAACAACTCGCTCTACTCTTGTAGGCTATTCAGGCCATCATCCAACCTCACACTACAAGCTCAACGATGACGATAATGATTTAAGATAGAAATTATTGTAACATTGGGAATGATTTAAGTTTTATAACTTAGATGTTATTGTAATGATAATAGTTTTTTATATTATAATTTGTGTAATATCATTAGTTTTTTTATGCAGTATTCTTTACTTTCTATTATTATGAATGTGTATAATGCATTATATAAATGCAATATTGTACATTGTATTGGGAGGAAACGAATGAATAAGGGCATAATGCGGGCAAAATATCTCGCAATTAGCATCATATTACTGGTACATTAGCATTGCATTTGTGATATCGAACATAGCGACAAGGTAGAGACAACAAAATTGGCGCCAAAATAGCACCACCCTAGCGTCGCCAACTAATGCCACTATAGCATCGATAGATCGTCATAGTCTAGCACCTTTTTGGCATCAACGTAGCGCCGCAAGAAATTATGGAATTAGCGGTACAATAGCATCAACATCACATCACCCATTAGCGACACTTTGGTATTGATGCATGCAAAATACAACATATAATTAGTCATGCATTTACTCACATTTCAATTCATTTCATATAGTATGCATCATTTTCTGGCCTCATTTTTAAAATTTTATAAAATGGAAATCTACCAAATCTATGTTTTATCCGAGAAAAAGAAATAAAATTGAATTACAAAGTCATTGAAGAAAATCACGCTCGAATCAGAGTTAAAATAGAGCTAAAAAGTGGAAAACAGTGAAACTGACAGAGGGCTTCAAACTCGCTATCATGGGGGTCATGAACATTTTTTAACGGTCATGATAGAGGTCGTGAAATAGTCGTAACGAGTCATTAAATGCTCAATTTTAAATCATAATTTGCTTGAGTTACGGTCTGTGATTAGGGGCCATGAAAACACAACTTTTACTCTGATTTGGACAATGTAAGAGTCATGAAATCAATCTTATGTGCCGTGAAAAATTATATTTAGACTGTTACAGAAATATTATGGGTCGTTACAAAGGCTGATTTCAAAATTTCTTTGACTTTTCATAAGAATTTCAATTGTAGATTTACTCCAAGCTTTATCCTAAGTTCCAGGTATCATTAGAAAATATATTTACTTAGATTTGAAGAAGTTTTGGATGATTTTTAAGTCCAATCCAAGTTTATTCCGAATTTTTATTATTTTGACATAAGAAGACTCCCCATCAAATTGAAATTTTACCAAAACCTTTGGGACACCTAGATACTATAAATACAGACACCATGAGACAGAAAACATGGTACTTGAGACATGAGAATTCGTGCCTTATTGCAAAGAAGAAGTTTTGAAGCTCGAAGATCATCCGAAGGAGAAAGATCGTCCAGCAACTCATCGATTGGGCTGCGCGATCGTCCAGATGATCTGAAGGCTGTAAATTATTGTTCTATCATATGTTTGGATGCTCTTTTACCTAGTTCTTATAGTTTATTAATTCTATAATAGTGATTTTATATTCTTTTTAAGAAGAAAAACTATTTGAATCTTGTTATTAGTTAAGTTAATTAAACTTTTCAATTTCTTTTGATTATGCATGCTAAGTTCATTACTTTTTTATGAGTAATTTAATTTTTGAGATTAGATTACAAACCTATAAGAGAAGTGATTAGATTTAGAAAATTTCATTTCTTTGAGAATTGATCTTTTACTTTTAAGTTGAAGCATTCAACGTGTTCGGTAACTCGTCGTTTATGTCGAATTTCGTGCAATTTATTTTTTGACAAGATTTGTAGGTGAATTATAGTATAGAAAGTATATATTAATTTATCTTAACTCTATATAAGATTAATAATTGACTCGTCGTTTGCGGTTATTAGTTTTATTAGAAGTTAAGGTAGTTTGATTTACTTGTTTTGAGATGTCAATACTTTAGATACTCTTGATTCATCATAATAATTGATACTATTATTTTTTGTTAGAACTCAACTATGAGGATCTTACACATTTATCTTTATATTAATCATTCATAATTTCCAAGGCTTAACACAAATTTCTTTTATTTGTTTTATCATTTTTTTTTTGCATGTTTATTTTCTATATTTTCACATATAACACATTTTCTTCTCTTAATAGATTATTGAGATAGATTAAATTTAACTAGTTCATCGTGAATTCGATATTGTACTCTCTACTTCTTTTTATACGATTAGTGCACTTGCTAGCAAATTTATTTATTTCAAATTTAACGCATCAAGTACCAAAATGGCATCCCCATATGTAGCATCATCACGGTAGGACATTGACGACACTAAATAGCTTTTCCCCATGCGATAGTCAGGTGTCACTATAGCATCTCACTAATGCCGAATAGCTGACGCTAATAGTGCCGTCATTCATGTTGGCGCTAAAACGACGCTATTAGTGCCAGAATGGCGGCATCACAAACTTGTGGCACATGAGTTGATGCTAATGTGTCGCAAGGTCCTCCAGCGTCGCTTTAGAGGCGCATTCTTGTGTCGCTAATCGTGAAACTTCTAATAGTGTCACATGAAAATATGAAGTATTTACGAATTTGTCGAGTATTTGATTTCAAAAATTCTAATTTATTAAATTAACTGATTTATTATGAGAAAAAACTAAATAGTTTTGGTTAAAGATTAGAAGTTTGAAACTGACATAAGGCTCAGCTTTATATATGGACACATAGATATGTATATATATATATATATATATATATATGTAAACTTTAAATTGATGTATTAAATAGTTTAAATGTATTTTAATTGTTGTACTTTTAATATATAGATAGAGACATTTTAAAATGTTTTAATTTAAAGAAGAAATAGTTTCAAATTAAAATAATAAATATTTTAAACTACTTTAAATTAAATTGAATAATAACTTAAATAGGATGTATTTAATTATGACATTGTGAAATTTAATGTCTTCATAATATTATTAAAACAAATTAAAGTGAGAATAATGAATTTAAAATTTTGATAATTCAAAAAAATGAAAAAAAGATAGAAGGAATGGTGGAAGGAGAGAGTTGCAAAACTAATTATAAAAATGACATGCTTTATATTATATATAGATTAATTTAAAATTTTGATAATTCACAAAAATGAGAAAAAAATGTAAAAGAAATGATGGAAGGAGAGAGCTCCAAAACCAATTACAAAATGATGCATAAATAGATATAAATATAGATATATTCTGTTTTATTTTCTAATATACTTTTTTCTCTTCTTTTCTTTCCCACTCGATACTCACGGTGGTCAATAAACTAAATATCATTTTTCATGCTGCAACATTTAATTTATCACGCTGTATTGTTTACTTTACTTTATGCTGATGCAATTTCTCCATGGAATCATTTTTAATATTTTTCCTTACACTCGTTTACTTTATTGTGTTTTTTTACTATGTCAGAATTTATTATTTTTCTTTTCCATTTCAGCTTCTATTTCTTGTGATTTTTTTACAAATAAAAAAGAATGACTAAATACTACAAAAAACATCAAAGCTACAAATTAATAATATTCCTATTGAATGATAAATACAAAATAATGATAAAATATCATGGTAAGTAACTTATGCTTAAAAAGTAGTGGCCAAATTTCATAAAATATGCAAATAAAAAATTTGAATTCTAAATTTTCACATTAAGTGAACTTTAACTAAATGAATATAAATCATGTAGTCTTCGAGATTAAAGTCATCAACACATTATATTAAAATCAGACGAAATTCAAGAACATAACTACATAAATAACAATAAATAAATATTAGAATCAAATATGTGAAATCTATTTGTCCAAAAAATTCTTAGTAGTAGTTGCAAAATAAATTTATTTTTGCAAAATCAACCTAACTAGAGGGTGTATTCATCGAAGTCTAAGAAGGAAAAATCAGCAATTTAGGAATGGAGCGAATATTAAGCAAAAATCAAAGCACAATGAAAAAAAGAAAAACAAAGAAAAATTACTTCGTACGTTTTCTTGTTGCCAAAACAAAGAAAAAACAAAGAGTAATAAAAAAAATATGAAAAAGAAGGAAGACAGAGGTGAGATAAAGAAGAGCAGGAGGAAGATAATACTATGCCAAAGACAACTTCACGTGATAGAGATACAAGCTTATACTAATAGAGGTACAAGGTTATAAATAGAGGATATGACATTTTAACTTTTATCTTTTTTCTTATCACATGGTTTGAGATTCATCAATATCCAAAATTATTAGCGCATAATTCATTTAATGTCGAAACTTACGAAAATAATATTTCTTATCGGTCAAATCGCTACCATAGTCGTCCGATATTCCTCCCCAAAACGTATGGATGACCGGTCCCAGCACGTCCAATCGTTTATTTATCTCTTTTGGACTCTAGTCGTCGTGCGCTTTCAAAGAGAAAAGAATAAATTGCCAGCGTCCCTTTTCGAGAGAGAATAAATAATTAAATAAAGATGGGCGGGAGCACCACTAGAAGCATTTGCCGTTATTTGTATTACTTTTATTTTGGCTTCAAATGGAATTGTCACATTGCCCAATTTAATTCAGCGCACTACAAATTGCACAATATTTTAATCCAAATTTTGACGATCCCTTTGATCATATATATAAAAATAAAAATAGAGGTCCAACATAAAATTGAAATATAACCAAATATAGAGGTCCAACAAAACATGGTAGATGGGCTTAATTTAATTAAATAAAATAAGAAAATGTGTTATAGTTTGTGATAACTCCGTAGAATTAATTATGAGAAAAGCAAAAGATAATAATACTAGAACGTCTTACCTACATCTACATGGGGAGTAATATTCTTGTGAGTTTTGCTAGACAAATAATTGAACACTAAATTGTAGAAAATGCCATTCTGGGCTCGTGGGGTTAAATGCACCAGACACAAGTGCTACAGCACGCGTCTGCGCAGTGCAGGTCACGTACATCTAAGCAGCACGGGTCATGTCCAGATGCGCGCGCGTGACGCTTTTTTTTTTTTTGAAAAAAGAAAATTCATTGATATTAAGTAATAACTCGGTAGGAGATAAGTACAAAAAATTAAACAAGACTAGAAGGCAGTCCGTCCAGTAAAAAATTATCGCTATGCTGTTGTGTGCAACCAAAATGCACAAGATAATTTGCGGCACCATTAGCACTTTTGCTACGGTGGGATTTAATGGTGGGACCAATCGTTAGGCCAACGATGATTTCGCGTAATTACCAAGGGTAGCGATGCTTCCTGTTGACAATCCTCACAAGCGTCGCCGAGTCAGAGTAAACTTGGATGTGCGGCATGCCGAGCTCCATGCACTTCAGTAGGTCGGTGAGCAGAGCACGCACCTCGATCTCCAAGACAGATTTAGCCATTGCCTTATTAGTGCTTGCAAAAAGAAAAGAATCGTCGTGAGCTAAGGTAAGGTATCCTATACCTCCATCCCCAGCCGGCCCAAGAAAGTCATCTGAGCTCAAAATAGCCCAGTGCTGAGGAGAGGGCTCCCACTGAATCCGCGCAGGCGGATCGTGGGGACAGAGTACCTCAGGTGTGTGGGAACCAATGTAATCATGATAACTAGCCAAAGCCCTTTCACAAATCAAATTCACGGTTGCACGCCAGGCCCAAAATTGTGCATCATACTGAAGATTCCAAAGCTCCCATAAGCAGTAAGCAAAGAGGGATAGAAAGACTTTTTTTTACTGCTGATCCAAGTTGACTCCCTCGTGAATTCAGGAGCCTTGGTGCCAAGAAGAGGAGTGCTGAAAAGTAAATTGCAACTTGCATTGAAAAATGTTCCAGAGGTTAAGTGAAAAGGGGCACTGAAAGAATAGGTGAGTGTTTGTTTTCAGCTGAAGGCCACAGAGGGAGCAAGTTGGATCAATAGTATTGTCAAACAAGAAGATAGAGTTCAATGTTGGCAGCTTGTTATGCAGAAGTTTCCAAAGAAAAAATGTGGATTTTAGGTGGAACCGGAATCTTCCAAATGTTGTGCCAGGGCGACCCTCTAGTGGAAGTTGGTGGCATAAAGCGGCGACTAGTATGATGATAAGCTGACTTTGCATTTGCGCTTCCGTAGGTATCACTAACCCAGACTCATGCATCATTGGCTGAAGTAGAGATATAAATTTGTTTAGTTAGAAAGCATAAGTACGTGCCAAAGGCGTCCGCAAGTATAGAGTCGTTCCAAGAGTCATTTGAGATAAAGTGGTCAATCGTGGTGTTGTCAAGAAGACGTATGAGGGGGATGATGGATATCCGGGGGTCCAACATAACAGAAGTTGAGGTTCCAGAGCCGACGCTCTTCATGAAACCAATTCTAATGGTGTCAATAGAGTTTAGGATCAATTTCCATGAGTCAGCAGTATGGGCGTTGGGCATGTCCTCCGAGATGTTGAGAGGCCCATACTTAATGTAAGTAAGATTGGTCTAAATAGTAGCGCGTTTATTAAGCAAGTCTTGTATGCACTTAGCTATCAGGGACTGTCTAATGTCCATGAGTTTTCTGATGCCCAGACTGTAATATCCATGATCTAATCCATATTGGTTTCTATATTATATGGTTATAATCAATTGAATATATGTGGTGTAGTATATGTTATCATATCACGTAGTGATATAATAAGAATTCATAAAATTTAACTAAAGTACAAAAGTATGATTAATAATCATATTATGATAAAGCATATTCTCTTATAGTTAATTATGCATGTGATTTGTTAAGATTGGATTTAAATCTAGTGGACCAATTAAATGTCGTCAAGTGGCATATGAAAACATATATGTGTAACAAAAATTAATATATAAATATGTGAATAAATTACATGGATTATATTATATTAATTAATATCAATTAGGGATGAAATTAATGATTTTTAAATGTTAAATTTTAATTGGATAAGAATTTCAACTCTTGACATGCAAGCTGCCAGCAAGCAGCTTGCCATCTCATGCTTAGACTATTTTTCCAACCGACCTATTAAAGTGATAAAAATCTGAAAACATTCGTATGATCTTATCTTTCTCTCTAGACAACATACAAAAAATTTCAGACGATGACTCCTTTCATGTACGTTGAAGGAAATTCGAGAAGGAAGATCATTAAAGGTAAAGATTCTAACCTTAGACTGATGGTGTTTCTCTTAAGATTTTCTTTCGTATCAATTCGTCCTTAAAAATTATGAAATTTAACATGTAGAATAATCTCTGAGTATAGTTTACATGAGATTTGGAATCATGTTAATAGGAGTTAAGAAACGAAAGTTATGCCATCAGGATTAAAGTACTATCACTCTGTCCGACGAAATTGCTACCCTAATTTGTAAATTTTGTATTAAATCCAATATGTTGTGGAATTATTTGATAGTTTAGGATGTTATAGATATTGATGTTAGGTTTCATTGACAATGGACTACTAGAAAATGATATGTGTAGCAAAAGTTATAAATATTTTACCGAGCCTTACTAAGTCTGTCAGGATGGAGCTTAGGGCAGATTATGCTAGTATTAGTTAAATTTATTATCCTCAATACAAATAGATATAAATTTAAGTAATTTTACGAGTTGTACCCTAGGATGTCTACTATTTGGGAAAATTAAAAGTACCAGAATAGGGAATGTTTATTATTTTATATAAATCATAAAAGTAAGGTTACTCAGCCTGTGTAATCATAATAGCAAAATAGGCATTTTTATATATTTGATAATTACACATAAACATACTAATCAGAAATATCGCACTCAACTTGCAATAAATATCATATAAATCACATCAAACATATGTATGTAAATGCAACACTCTCATATGAATGCATGGATCACCAACTGGCCAATGATCGGTAGGTGGACTCTAGAGATGGCTCCGATCGTGATCAGCGATGTAGCACTTAGCTCTATTCTACCTCATCCCTTTCGGGGAACAAATCATATAACGATAGGTGGACTCTAGAGGTGGCCCCTACGGATTCTAGAGATGGCCCCCATCGCGACTATTCATGATGTGGCATTTAGCTCCACATGGCACTTAGCTCCAGCCTATCTCATCCCATTATTGGGAACAGAATGATTGATTGGACTCTAGAGGTGATTCACATCGTGATCAGCGATGTAGCACCTAACTCCAACCATCACATATGCAGATGCAGATGCATGATTCATCATATAACAACTTCATATCAAATATCAAGAGATTAACCATATATTGTAATTCAAATATCAGAAAATAAATCATGTCGAACAATGATTCAAACGAAATAGGATTGCATTTTATTAAATCAATCCTTAACATACCACATATGTTTTTCAATTGTACCATCACTCGATCAATCATCTCAAACGGAACAAGATTGTACTTCTCGTAATCCATTCATATCATATCACATATGCTTTTCAAATGTGCAATCATACAATCATTTATATATATTTTTCATAGTTGCATTTCTTAAAATCAATTCATAACCTATCCAAAATATATTTAGTACATATCACACCAAATTCAAAAGAGGTGAAAACATAGAGTAGGAGAAATCAACTTACTTATAAGAGCTACCAAAAGATTTTTCCTTTCCTTTTTCATTACTTTACTATTCTACTCCTATACAATAATAATAAGAAACACATCATTTCTATGCTCTGAACAGAAGCCTATCACACATGAAATACAACTAATTGAAATGATATATGAACCTTAAACATTTACTCTTTTAACTATTAAACATAAGGATTGACCTAATATTGTGACAGATTGTACACATAGTAAAGAAAAATCCATATCATCTGGTATACATAATCAAATGACATCATTCCAATTTTATTTACTTTTATATTACATAGGCAATAATCTGTAAAAGTTTCATATCCTATTTCAATATGATTTGCTCTCATGAAAATCAATATTCAGCCTAACTTTTATGTTGTTTGCAAATTGATGAGTTGGTAACACATAGACTATGAGTTATCAACTTAATGAGCTATTTTTGCTCATAATGTTGTTTCTAATATTTTTTCAGATCAGTATAGCTTCTTGGATTGAGCGAGCTCATAATCATAGTAGGGATAACTCTTTCGATGTAAAGGTATTGAGGGGAGTTATTATTCTCGTGTCCTTTTATTAGAATGTCGAGAGAGTTGGTCGAGTTTATTATTTTTGTCAAAATAAGTTGTAACAAAAATAAATTTATTTTGTAAAATGTACGACTTAAGGAGTATTAGTTTGCTCTGAAATGAACATAAATTGTGTAATTTATCTTATGATATATATTTTTACTCTTATATTGTAAAAGGAAGAGTAAATTATATCACGTTTCCACATTTCTTCATACTTTTATTTGATTGTCCGTAATGAGTCGCGAACTCTAGTTTAGAGTGGGTTGTGACAATTTGGATATTTTAGTATGTGTTTATATAAGGGCTAATGTATGACGTTTTGAAATGTAATTGTGATATTTTTTTTTTGATTAAATTGTAACACCATTCATCGCAACCCCTTGACATTGATTTGTATATGTGGATTTGGCGTACTATTTGAAAAAAAAGAGAACTATCGTGTATTCACATGTAGTATGCAAATAATGCATAGTTAGAAATGTGACAAGTGCGTGATTATTGGTATGATTATTTGGTACTTGTGTGAACTTGACATGATTTTGTATGTGGATGAATTGTGTGGCATGTGTATTTAAATTGACATAGGAAGATAGGTACCTTCTCATTTTCAAATCAATCATCACTTGTCTTTTATAGGATGTAAGAAAGTAACTTCATATTCTCCAATATATTATAGTATGCCAATAAGTTATTTTGAAATGATGTCATAGGTTCTTGAATTATTTGGGGTAGAAAGAAAAATATTTATTATCAAACAATATTCTCATGTTTAAGTAGTTGTAAATCTATTTTTATCGAAGTGATTTGACCTGCACCTTATAAGAAGAGTTCTTTGTTGACCTTCTTCATTGAATTATTCATATGTTTAATAGTCCTTGTCAATCGACACAAAAATAAGTATATGAGTCTTCATATGAGAGTTTAATTGACCCATCATCATGAATATCAATCTTATACATCAAGAATACATATGAGTTCTCAAGTTTGATTATAGGCATCTGAATCAAGTAACTACAAGGGATACCTTGCAAAAAATATGTTATTTGTTTGGTTAACTATGATGTACTCTTCTATTTACGAATTTTGACTTAAAATTTGAATACCATTGACTAAAAAGGAAGTTGTATACTTCAAAGAGTACACTTGGAACATGACATGATCATTATGAGTTCTGAGTAATGTTATTGGATTATGGATCAAATCAAAATTTCAAATCATTCCTTGATTGAATTGTAATTAATTACTGATGTCACCCTAATTTGTTCATAGAGTCATTCAAGCCTGGAATCCTAGTCTGCAAAATCCTTATAAAAAAATGGGTGTCAAAATTAGGGTGCATTTTGGCCTAACCATATAGTATGGATCATGATGATCATGAGAAAATAAATCATGCTGCCATTAGAGATACACGAGTGATTAAAATCAAATGCTATCATTTAACTCCTCAATTGGTGTGATATGCTTCTTGGATACATCTTGAAAATACATGAATCAAATAAGTTATATGTGACTATGTATTAACCAACCCTTGTGAATGGGGGCCTACCATATAAGGCACCATATTTTTTTAGATCATCACACACATGTAAGTTAAGAGAGGTTTATAGTTTAAGATGATATGTTGCAAAGTCCCTAGTGGTAGTAAACATTGTGTTTCGTGATAAATACATTTAGACAGAAGAGACACTAATGGCCCATCATGTATACTATTATACTTAAAACGAAGAGATGTACTCACATGTATGGTAACCAGATAATAAAGATATTTTATATCATTGATATTCAAATTAGAAAGGAAAAGACAAGCAATATGAATATGAGCACCCTATGTTTTGACATGTTTCCAAGCCATTTTGGTTTTATGAAATTTTGAACGACCTCCGCATGTGTAGACTTTAGAGTCTGTATTCTACAAAGTCGGAATACATTTCAATCATATGTATGAATTGGGAGATAGGAAGAAAGGTTAAAGGTGTAGTTACGGTGTCCTGAATAATATGAAAAATCAGTTTTTGAAATGTGTCTTAAATTTTAGTATGGCACTTATAAAAATCTTACATATATGTAAATACTAGTGTAATACAGATTTGGATTTATCATTAATAGATGTGTGTAAGGATGATTACGAATTGTCATTTCAAGGTTTGAGAACTTGAAAAGGAATAAGGTTGTGTGCTAAGGAAAATTTAGTGGGAACTATTAGTAAGGGAAATAATTTTATTGTGACAATGTGGTGTCTATATTTTAAGGAACTGTAAACATTTGTGCGAAAAATTAAAGATAACACCACTAAATCATGTATAAAGTGTTGAAAACCAACTATCAAATTTCTTTAATATTGACAAGTGATACTTATTTGGTAGGATCCAAATCAATTGATGATTAGTAAATTATCATTGGTAGATGTAAATCATTATTTATAATTTTCAAAATATTTTGAATTCTTGAATTAGTATTGTTGATATCAGAATCTTTGTTAACCCCTCACTCATCAATATAGATTTCGAAATCACTGATGATTCCTGATTGATCACTATTGATTGTAATTTAATCTTCAAGTATGAATTTTTAGTTCTTCTTTGTTTGTCACAGCTCACATTGCTCGAGTGATTGAATCACCATATATAAATACAAATTTTGGAATCATCAATGATCTTTGAATAATCTTTGTTAATCCAAAGTTGCCATTTTTTAGCATCAATTTACAATTGATCCTTAGTTCGTCCTTACTTGTTCCATCTCATTTAGAATAATTGATTGATGGAATCAATGTTGTAACTCTTCTATAGGTGATTAATGATTCTTCATTGCTGACTTTATTATATAAACCAATCTTAAGAGTTTAACAAACGAGTTAAAAAGTTTATTGAAAGATGTATTGGAGTGTGGCCGCCTCCGGTCATCATTCGATAGCTTGATTAGAGTCATAGAGTTTACTATCATGGAGTGTTGGTTGAGAGCCTAGTGAAAGAGCGATTTGAGAGGGATGCCTCTTTGATCCTCAATCGCGAACTCGAACCCACATTTCAACATTGCAAATCAGTAAGCGCGAAAAATAATTGTTCTCGGTAAGCTTATAAATGTTTGCACCCTCGCCTTTATTAGAAGAGATAATAAGTTATAGCCTACAACTAGTGATTATCTGATTATTGGCAATTGTTACCTTATCATAAAGTTGTTCCTAGATGTGTTTCTAGAGGAGCGATTTACTATGATAGAGACTCTATGGGTCATATCCTTAGAGTTACTTCAATGATAGTGCAACATAAATTTAAAAGAAATGAAAAGACAAGTACAAGGATTCTTTGATAAAGGATTTATTCAATTCCATAATGTCACCCTGCATAACTCCAATCTTAATTTTCAAGTGCAGAGGGGAATTTCATAGGCTATGCATTGTCCATAAATAGCTAAATTGAGTAGTGATGAATATTCTTTACCGATAAGACATGGCTTGGTTGCCCAAATGCAAGGTGCATATGTTTATAAAAGTTGACCTTATCTTTAAATACTACCTGCTTAATAGTAAGAAGTAATAAAAAAATACAAGACAAAGAAAATGGATGAACCTCCCAAAGGACTAATAACTTTATTTTATATCCTTCAACAAAGGTGAATAAAGTAGCAAAAGTATTAGGTACTAAATTGACTATTAGAAAATAGAATACTAAAGTATAACAATAAGATATGTTCTTAAAGACGTTAAGATACGGGATAGATGTTTGCCATTTAGTCCTACACGATGTGGAAGTGTATATTGTCCATTTTATGAATTCATGTCAAGAAAAGATGATCACGACCCATCGCATGTGATTCAATATGTGAAGCTATAAGAACAAATGTCACATAGAAAACAATATGATAATGAATTGAATGGAAAAGCTTAAGTGCTATGATTTACAGTAAACTCTTTATAGAGGTGGGAAGTATTATGATATTCAAAAAGCTACAAGGCAAATCGGATACGAGATATATGATCAAAATATATATTTAAATGATTAATACGATATTTTAAATTTCGAGGACGAAATTTTTTTAAGGAGGGTAGAATGTAATATCCATGATCTAATCCATATTGGATTCTATATTATATGGTTATAATCAATTGAATATATGTGGTGTAGTATATGTTGTCATGTCACGTAGTGATATAATAAGAATTCATAAAATTTAACTAAAGTACTAAAGTATGATTAATAATCATATTATGATAAAGCATATTTTCTTATGGTTAACTATGCATGTGATTTGTTAAAATTGGATTTAAGTCTAGTGGACCAATTAAATGTCGTCAAGTGGCATATGAAAACATATATGTGTCTGTAACAAAAATTAATATATAAATATGTGAATAAATTACATGGATTATATTATATTAATTAATATCAATTAGGGATGAAATTAATGATTTTTAAATGTTAAATTTTAATTGGATAAGAATTTCTGCTTAGACTATTTTTCCAACTGACCTACTAAAGTGATAAAAATCTGAAAAAAAATCGTATGATCTTATCCTTCTCTCTAGACAACGTACAAAAAATTTAAGATGACGACTCCTTTCATGTACGTTGAAGGAAATTCGAGAAGGAAGATCATTAAAGGTGAAGATTCTAACCTTAGACTGATGGTGTTCTTCTTAAGATTTTCTTTCGTATCAATTCATCCTTAAAAATTATGAAATTTAACTTGTAGAATAATGAGTCTAGTTTACATGCGATTTGGAATCATGTTAATAGGAGTTATGAAACGAAAGTTATGCCATCAGGATTAAGGTACTATCACTCTGTCCGACGAAATTGCTACCCTAATTTGTAAATTATGTATTAAATCCAATATATCGTGGAATTATTTGATAATTTAGTATGTTATAGATATTATGTTAGGTTTCATTGACAATTGGAATCACTAGAAAATGATATGTGTAGCAAAAGTTATAAATATTTTACCGAGCCTTACTCAGTCTGTCAGAATGGAGCTTAGGACATATTATGCTAGTATTGGTTAAATTTATTGTGCTCAATACAAATAGATATAAATTTAAGTAATTTTACGAGTTGTACCCTAGGATGTACTATTTGGGAAAATTGAAAGTACCAGAATAGGAAATGTTTATTATTTTATATAAATCATAAAAGTAAGGTTACTCAGCCTGTCAGAACATACAAACAACATAAATGTTAGGCTGAATGTTGATTTTCATGAGAGCAAACCATAATGAAATAGGATATGAAACATTTATAGATTATTGTCTATGTAATATAAAAGTAAATAAAATTAGAATGATGTCATTTGATTATGTATACCAGATGATATGGATTTTTCTTTACTATGTGTACAATCTGTCACAATATTAGGTCAATCCTTATGTTTAATAGTTAAAAGAGTAAATGTTTAAGGTTCATATATCATTTCAATTAGTTGTGTTTCATGTGTGATAGGCTTCTGTTCAGAGCATAGAAATGATGTGTTTCTTATTATTATTGTATAGGAGTAGAATAGTAAAGTAATGAAAAAGGAAAGGAAAAACCTTTTGGTAGCTCTTATAAGTAAGTTGGTTTCTCCTACTCTATGTTTTCATCTCTTTTGAATTTGGTGTGACATCGATTGTTATATGTATTAAATATATTTTGGATATGTTATGAATTGATTTTAAGAAATGCAACTATGAAAAATATATATGAATGATTGTATGATTGCACATTTGAAAAGCATATGTGATATGATATGAATGGATTACGAGAAGTGCAATCTTGTTCCGTTTGAATGATTGATCGAGTGATGGTACAATTGAAAAGCATATGTGGTATGTTAAGGATTGATTTAATAAAATGCTATCCTATTCCGTTTGTATCGATGATCGACATCATTCATTTTCTGATATTTGAATTACAATATATGGTTAATCTTTTGATATTTGATATGAAGTTGTTATATGATAAATCATGCATCTGCATCTGCCTGCATCTGCATATGTGATGGTTGGAGCTAAGTGCTACATCGCTGATCACGATGGGAGCTACCTCTAGAGTCCAATCCATCATTCTGTTCCCCAATAATGAGATGAGATAGGCTGGAGCTAAGTGCCATGCGGAGCTAAGTGCCACATCATGAGTAGTCGCGATAGGGGCAACCTCTAGAGTTCACCTATCGTTATATGATTTGTTCCCCGAAAGGGATGAGGTAGAATAGAGCTAAGTGCTACATCGCTGATCACGATAGGAGCCACCTCTAGAGTCCACCTACCGATCACTGGCCAATTGGTGATCCGTGCATTCATATGAGAGTGTTGCATTTGCATACATATGTTTGATGTGATTTATATGATATTGATTGCAAGTTGAGTGCGATATTTCTGATTAGTATGTTTATATGTAATTATCAAATATATAAAAATGTCTATTTTGCTGTTATGATTATTGCATGTTTTTCTATGTCCTTCCAAATTGATGAGTTGGTAACACATAGGCGATGAGTTATCAACTTACTGAGCTATTTTTGCTCATAATGTTATTTCTGATATTTTTTCAGATCAGTATAGCTTCTTGGATTGAGCGAGCTCATAATCTTAGCAGGGATAAATCTTTTGATGTAAAGGTATTGAGGGGAGTTGTTATTCTC
This sequence comes from Pontederia crassipes, assembly GCA_030549335.1. Classification (NCBI taxonomy): domain Eukaryota; kingdom Viridiplantae; phylum Streptophyta; class Magnoliopsida; order Commelinales; family Pontederiaceae; genus Pontederia; species Pontederia crassipes. Next base: position 55,999,114 of record CM060196.1, on the reverse strand, counting down.
GTGTCCTTTTGTTAGGATGTCAAGAGAGTTGGTTGAGTTTATTGTTTTTTATCAAAATAAGTTGTAACGAAAATAAATTCATTTTGTAAAATGTACAACTTAAGGAGTATTAGTTTGCTCTGAAATGATCATAAATTGTGTAATTTATCTAATGATATATATTTTTACTCTTATATTGTAAAAGAAAGAGTAAATTACATCACGTTTCCACATTTCTTCATACTTTTATTTGATCGTTCGTAATGAGTCGCGAACTCTAGTTTAACTCGCGGGTTAAATTAGGGTCGTGACACAGGCTGCCAAGGTTGCGAAGCAGCTGGATGATGGCCCAATTGATGAGATGGACACCACGGCGACCTTCTCCAGGGTCCCATAGAAAAGATCTCGAGAGTCTCTTAATGGAAGCAATAGTGCCTCTCGAGAGATTAGTCGCACTCAATGAATGGATAGGAATTGATGCTAAAGTGGTTCTAATGAGAGTAGTGCGACTAGCCTGATTGATGGTCCCCCGCCGCCACCTAGCGAGGCGAGAGGAGATCTTATCAATAATTGTGGTTTGCTCTCGGCTGGGGATGCGCTGAGGAGAGATAGGTATGCCAAGGTAGTGAAAAGGGAAAGATCTAGTTTTGAAGTTTAAAATTGCGTTGAGTTGCTGATGATGACAGGGATTCAGAGGGGGAAGCAGGAGCTCAGATTTTTGAGGATTCACCTACTGCTCCGTAAGGTACTGAAAGATCCCAAGGATTTTCTTGAGATTGGAATGGTTTTGTTTAGTTGCCTTAAGGCGAGATAAGCAAATCATCCGCAAAAAAGGAGGTGAGTGAGACTAAATGAATGAATATGAAAAGGTTGGATGAGGCCCGCAACCACATGTTGTTTCATGATAGAGGAAAAGACCTGGGAGGTAAGAATAAACAAGTAGGTGAGAGGGGGTCTCCTTGCCTAATGCCACAGAATTCATGAAAGGGTGGGGAAGCCACGCCATTGATAACACAGGAGAAAACTGGGTAGAACACACAGAGAAGGATCCACTCAATGAATTTACTAGGAAAGTTCATCAGTTTGAGGATGGACCAAAGAGCGGACCAAGAAACACGATCGAAAGCCTTTTCAAGGTCAGCTTTAAGGAGCATGAATTTCTGTCAGCCCGAGTCGAGGGAATGTGCCAACTCTTGGGAGAGCATAATGTTGTCTTGTATAGATCTCCCAGGAACAAAAGCAGATTGATTGTGGTCAACCAGAGAATTGAGAGTGGGGCGAAGACGGTTAGCAATGATTTTGGACAATAATCTGTAGAGGACATTGTAGAGTGAAATAGGTCAAAAGTCCTTGACGCGCTTAGGATTCGTTGTCTTAGGGTTGAAAACAAGAGAGGTCATGGTCCACTCGGCGGGTAGAGTACTAGAATTGAAGAAATTCTGAATTTCATTGGCAATTTGGTCTCCAACGATATCCCAGTAAGTTTTGTAGAACTCAGCCATGAAGCCATCAGGCCCTGGAGCCTTGCCCGGGGGCATGTTGTAGAGGGTACTCGTGACCTCAGACCGCGAGACTGGAGCCAGAGAGAATCGTGCCAGGTATGATCAAGAGATGGTAGACTAGGCCAACAATTTGGGAGTATATTATGTGGAGGTTGACATTGCCAAAGTTGTCTATAGTGGTCCACAAATAGAGAGTTAATTAATGCAGGATCAGTTACGCAATTGTTGTTATTGTCAATGATAGCGGAGATTGTGTTTTGTTTATGTCTGACCACGGTGGATACGTGAAAACCTAGTGTTACGATCCCCCTGCCGGAGTCAGGTCGCTCTTGACTTGCTCCACCACTTCAAGCTGATCTGTCGAAGAAAGGCAGCTGACGATGGTAAGCCGAGCACAGCAGCCCGAGCTCGACAGGAGAGAGGCCATGCTGGACATCAAGGTTTTTTAATCTATTTATCTCTTGGAGAGCACGGTCAACATGGGATTCAAGCCGGCCAACGACACTAGAGGTCAGTTTGTAGGAGAATGGGGGCGTAGTCGGAGACACAACGCGGGAAGGTGGTCAGGGTGAGATTAGGAAAGGAGGCAAGCCAGTGGTGATTAACTAATGTACGGTCAAGACGGTAGAGAATGCGCGCCATGCCTGCACGGTTATTACACCAGGTGTAGGGGAGGCCGGTAGGTTGGATATCTAATAGTGATTGGAAGTTGATTAGGTTTTTGAATGCACATACAGATCTAGTATGTTGAAAAGGAGATCCCCCCAACTTGTCAGAGGGGCTCACAGGATGCTAAAATCTCTTATGAGGAGTCAGGGGAGATGAGAAGTGCTCAAGGTACCTAACTCATTCCAGAGCCTATTCCTAACAGAGGAGATGGTACTAACGTAGATAGCAGACAACACGAAACTAAAACCATCAAAAGAAATAGCAGCATGAATCACTTGTGTGGAGATAAGGAGAGAGGTAACCTGAGCCTCCTGACCACGCCATGCCAGAAGGATGCCGTCGAAGGCACCCGCGGCCTCATAGAAAACACCATCCCAATCGGGACCCAAGTGCCTGATAACCTGTTTAGATTTTATAGAACAAGTATGTGTCTCTAACAAGATTACAAAATGGGGCCTATGAGTTTTAATAAGATTGGAGAGCCGATCCCGGGTCTTTGCCCAGAAAGCACCCCGATAATTCCAGGCAAGGATTCTCATTTGACGATCGAAGATGGACCGTCAACATTCGACAACGGTGTCGCCTGCAAAGAAGGAGTGGTTAGTGAGAGGGGGTAGAGGTGGGGGCAGACATCTTACCTTTGAGAGACGACTTCACTAGCCCGCGACGGGGTCGGAGGGAGGGGAGAGGGGCTTGAGGCAGAAGAACCCTAGACTTCTTCTTCGTGAGCGGACGCGGGAGCAAGTCGAGGTCGTCGGGATCATCCTCAGAAGGTTCTTTCGCATGGGTCTCAGAGGGCATAGGGTCCGTGATGGTGATGCAGCTATCTGCTAAGGCCATGAAATCAGTGTGAGCAAGAGATGAGGAAGACTCAGCTAGGTCTGGAGCCGACAACGCCATCGGAGACTCAGAGGGCACTGGGGGCAATGAGGTGGTAAGGGGCAGAGATGTGACTGTGGAGGAAGGGGAGCGAGGCGGAGCGAGGAAGGAGACAGACTTTAGGGGGGAGAGGGGAGAGAGTGGGAGAAGAGAGTGAGGGCATGGAGAGGGAAGCCATGCCGTTTAGGGGAGAGACAATCAGCAAAGGATGGTGCGGATCCAGCGACACGCCATCACCCCGACCCGGAGCCGCCACGTGCACTACCACAGGAATATCACGGCCGTAGGAAGGGATCGGGTGGATGGGAGTCCCATCAGAAGGAAACACAGTTGTGTTTCTGAGCGGAGAATCGCGACCGTCTAATGGATGGATCGGTGACGTGGGATCAAGGGCGGTGGACACAAGGCATTTAGCACGAATCAGTGACGTGGGATGGATTGATGACATGGAATTAAGGGCGGGGGATGGAGGGCCCTCACGGGACAGTGACCTGGCAACAGACCGTTGGGGCGGAGTTGCCCATTGCGGGGCTGCCACGCCAGCACCAGCAAGCTAGCCCGACCGTTGGCAGCAAATCCACGGGCGGCATCGTGCTGTTCAGGTCCAGACATAGGGGGTCTGGGCGTGAAACACCGGCCCCACCGCAGGGCGTAGAGCCATGGGGCCGGCCTTCCGGTTGGGGGGGGGGGGGGGACCGCGCGCAACCAGGGCCCATACAGCATAACATCCTGCTCGCGACTAGCACTCCCTGGAGGAGGGGAAGGTCGAGAGGTGCAGTGCTCAACATGGTGGCCGGCGATGCCGCATAGGAAGCAGAAGGACGGAATGTTCTCATATAGGGCACGTTGGAGGTACCGATCACCATTCGGGAGGTGCACCCAGGTCCCCTGCTTAAGTGGCTTGGAGAGATCCAACTCGATACAGATCCTCGCCGACGCTCCCTGTGCACCAGATTCAACCTGCAAAACAAGGCCAAAAGCTGCCGCGATCCGCCTGAGAGCATGAGGAGATCGAGCTCGAGGGCGAGGCTCGAAAGGTGGATCCAGGTGGGGAACACAAGATCCCCATTACCATCCGACCAGAAAAAGGGCGTCACCTGCGCCACCGTGAGCAGACTTCCACCAAATTCCCAAAGGACTCCGGTAAGCACCTACAAGCGATCCTCATCATTAGCGAAAGTGAAGAGTATAAAGGAGTAACCGATTTCTGACAGGGAGCACAGCGCAGAGGTACGCCAAAGCTCCAGTATGGCCTGTGGTATGATGGTGAAGTCATCACGAATGTTATACGCCTATAGACGCATGTTGTCATCACGAATGTTATATGCCTTAGCCCGTGTAATAGCTCTCGTTTGCCCACTCGCCGTGAGATAAAAAAGTGGTCCGGTTGGGTAATTTTTTTGACAAAAAAGATTGGTTTTTAAATTTTAGGTGAATTTTTGAGACATAAAAAATCAACACAATTTTTTCATGTCGAGAACCTACTTTAAAGTAATATTTTTAGCAAATTATAAATATTAAATATATCATGAAGATGTTTAAAAATAAAATTTAACTTTAAGTTTAACTATTTAATGTAAATAAACTAAAATAACATATTATTACATTATAATTGAAAATATTTTACTTAATTTTGTCCAAACTTTATTAAAATAAATTAATAATTTAATCGTATTCAAATTCAAATGTGGGATACTAAGTAAATAATACACCTAATCTAATAAATATGAGTAAGAGAAAAGGTTAAATTATAAAATATTATTTGAAAATTAAAGTAATAATTTAATTATAATTTTAAAAAGGTATTTGGTTCGGGTCGGGCCCCTCTATATTTTTTGGTAAGAAGCCTTAATTTAAACATGTGATTTTTTTTATTCCAAAAGACCACCTAATTTTTAGTCGGAGTCCATATTTTAGGTTTTTTCGGGTTGATTACATCTTTTTGGTTGCTAGATTTTTACTTACACCCTATGCCTGTCTTTCGTCCTATCATTTTTCTATAAAAGAGAATTAGTACAGTGAGTCTAGGATATTTTTTTGTGTAGATTCAACTCTTACTTCTACTAAGATTACATTTAGTTTATCTCAGGTTTGCTTTTCGACAATGGGTACGAGTGCATCCGCTAAGGGTTTGTAGTTTCTATCTCAAGAGGTATTTTAAAGCCTTTTAAAGTCACTCTACGTCGACCTTTGTACATAATGAGGTACGATCTCTTAACGAGAATGTTAAATTTTCAAAGTGGAGAAGAATGTAAGATGTATGCTTTGAATTAATAATGCTTTGATTGGGAATGGTTCCTCTACTAGTGTGTTGTTTGATCCTTGGATTTCTTGCATTCCAGTTGCTTGGGCGCCCACTTTCATTAATATGGATATCATTCAGGACATCTGCATGATGAAAATCGATGATTTAATCCTTAATCATTATTGGAATGCTGACTTATTCCATCTATGTTTTGGTGAACACTTGATCTCCTGCATTCTCTGTATTTTTTTATTTTGCAGTGCCAATGACGACCTGTGGATTTGAGAGAATGGCTCCCATAGTATTGCAAATATTGCCTTAGTTTATAGTCTTTTACGTAGACGAGCCTTGCCACTGTCTGAAATTGGACGGACTGCCAATCGTTTTGTGTGAAAAATCTCAGTGCCCCAAAGATTCATCTCTTTCTTTGGAAGCTTTCCCATGGCAGGTTACCTACCATGGATATCATCGCCCGTTTCAATCTTGTTGTTAATCCCTCTTACCTTCTCTGTGGCTTGGATGTTGAAACCACTTCTCACTTAGTTTTTTCAATGCCCGGTTGCTTGCCAACTCTGGTCTATTTTCCAATCTAAACATTATTTTACTTCGAGTTGATGGACAACTGGAGCTCTGGTTCCTGGCTGCACGAGGGCTCCAATCTAGCTAATAGCTCACAGACAAAAATCCTATCTATCTTCTCCTATAGCATCTGACATCTTTGGGGCCTTAGAAATGATATCCATTTCAAGGGCAGGCAGTCAACCATTTCGGCAGTTTGAAAAAAGGTGGTCGCTGAGTACAATGCTAACATTGGAATCCACACTCCCGAGGTGATTTCCCCAGTGATCCTATCCGGATCAAGTGGGTGCCCCCGACCTCCGGATGGGTTAGACTTAACTCCGATGTACCTCTTTTGGCGGGAGAGAGGTCGGGGGGAGGGGGTGTTGGATATTTACTTCGATCCACTAATGATTCTTTTATTCTTGCAGCTTTCAGGAGGCAAGTGCAGTCCATCTTGGAGCTTGAGATATGGGAAGATCTAATGGAGATTAGATCAACTTTCAAAAAGGGTTATAGATAAATTAATATTGAAATTGACTCAATATCTTTAGTCCAAATCCTCAACAACACCAGTCACCCTCCATGACGCATCTGGAACCTTGTCATTGACATCAAAGTTTTTTTAAATTTTTTTTGTGCTTGGACTATTATTCATATTTTTAGAGAGGCCAATCAACCTACTGTCTTTTGGTCAATATGAGCCATAATGTCACGGTTGATATTTTTTGAGAAATATGCCCCCCTTCGGCTCTCTGAGTTAATGTATCAAAACATTTATCGTACCACACCTGTAATAGATAATGCAACTTTTGTTTAAAAAAAAGAATGTAATTAAGTCATTGACAAGAACATCATTAATTTTGAAAATGACAGCAAGGCTTGGTACTTTTGTTCTGGAGTTTGTGAAAATATGAGTTTTAGGAGTGGCAGAAACAGTGTCATTGGAGGGCTCCTCTTATAATTGAGAAAGGTGAGTTCTGCCCTCCTACTGGACAGAAGATAACGTTAATCAGAGGCGCAAAGAAACAGAGCTGCCTGCAATATGGATGTGAAAGTAGCTCTAATCGAGGAGTCCCGGCGATCTCACCATGGAGCACAAACCTCACACCAAAAAGGGGGTTGGATCACAATCCCCTTCATCTTAGGTCCTCTCTCTCTCTCTCTCTCTCTCTCTCTCTCTCTCTCTCTCTCTCTCTCTCTCTCTCTCTCTCTCTCTCTCTCTCTCTCTCTCTCTCTCTCTCTCTCTCTCTCTCTCTCTCTCTCTCTCTCTCTCTCTCTCTCTCTCTCTCTCTCTCTCTCTCTCTCTCTCTCTCTCTCTCTCTCTCTCTCTCTCTCTCTCTGACATCCGTTCAATGGTTGAAGGAAGCATGTTTTTTTTGGGGCTCTCCGGGAGTACTACAAGCAACTTGGTCGTTTATCTCATGAAAGGATACAACGTGAGGAGCATCGATGCAGCTGAGACAAACAACGTCATCTTGGGCTGCCTCAGCGTTGCCCCTGTCGCCGGAGCAATCATAGCAGATGCTTTCTTTGGGTGTTACCCTGTCATCGTCTTCTCCGCCTTCGCCTCTTTGCTGGTGCGGGGAAACAGTCCATGGTTTGTTGCTTAAAATAAATCAACACTGGTTCATCCCACCCACCCAAATAAACTAGACCTTTTTTATTCTAATTATAAATAAATAAAATTAAGCAATCCAATTAATCGATCATCTGAAATAATAATTCTTCATTTTATAAGTTTTCAAATATTTTTTATTCATTATTTACAAATAATATATTCTTCATCTTGCTGAAATCTTGAAGTTAATGAAGTAGAAGTAATTGTTTGCACATCCTAAATAGCATCTTGTTTATGACGTGCAAGAAAATAAGTTGATCCATCTGTTGCCTAAAATTACTCTCCTCGCACCAGTCGGCGATGCTTTTTACCCTGACGGCAGCCCTACAATCGCTACGGCCGACGCCATGCGCGATCGGTTCTGACGCCTGCGAGCGGCCGACGGCGGGCCAGGAAGCGGTCCTCTACTCGGCCGTGATACTGCTGGCCGTGGCGTCAGGAGGTTACAGCTTCAACATGGCCACCATGGGTGCGGACCAGTTCCGAACATCCAAGGACAAAGACGTCTTCTTCAACTGGTTCTTCATGGTGAAATACTTGTCTTCCATAGTCTGTTTCACGGCGTTCGTCTACGTCCAGGACAACGTCAGTTGGACGCTGGGATTCTCTCTGGCGATAGTTTCCGGCATAATTGGGACTGTGGCCTTGGTCTTAGGAGCTAGGCACTACAGGAGGTTCACGCCGGAAGGCAGCCCTTTCACGGGCGTCGTTCGTGTCATTATTGCAGCTATAAGGAAGATGGACATTGCGACGTCACCGTCTGAGAGCATGCATTGTTACTATGCCGACAGGGAGGATCCAAAAGAAACCAGCAGGAATACTCCAACACAGACCTTAAGGTTCGATCTGACAAAATACAAGCTTAAAATCCTTATGTTTTTTTTTTCGTCTAAAACAAAGCCTAAATTTTCCTACATAGCTTTGTTCGATCTTTAATTATGTCTCGTATAGATGGAGCTTCCATACAATGTCAATGAGTTCCAACCCACCAAGAAAGTGTTCGAATGAATATGGCCAATTCTTTCTACTTTCTGCATGCATCTGCAGGTTTTTAAACCGTGCTGCGGTTATCTATAAAGGAGACGTGAACCCCGACGGTTCCATCTCACGGCCATGGAGGTTGTGCACCGTCCAGCAGGTGGAAGATATGAAGGCTCTTGTCAGTATCTTCCCTCTCTGGTCATCCTCCATCCTCCTCAGCGTCTCCATCGGCATCCAGGTGGGCCTCACAATCCTGCAGGCTCTCGCCATGGACCGCTCCTTGGGCCCCGGTTTCGTCATCCCGGCGGGATCGATGGTGGTCTCCAGCTTCGCTTCTTTCGTTCTTTCACTCTTCGCCATCGACCGAGTCTTCTCCCCGCTCTGGCGGCGACTCTCCGGCGGCCGCGGCCAAAGCCCCCTCCAGCGCATCGGCCTTGGCCACGTCATCAATGTCATCGCCATGGCATCCTCCGCCATGGTAGAAAGGTGGCGAGAGGGCCTCGTGCGCGAACACGGAGCAGAGGGCTTCCAGGACTGGGTCGCGCCTATGTCCGCCATGTGGCTCGTGCTCCCGTTCTCGCTCACCGGCCTGGCGGATGCGCTGCATTTCCCCGGGCAGGTCGCGCTGTACTACCAGGAATTCCCCAGGGCGCTTCGGAACACGGCGTCGGGTATGATGGCTCTGATCGTGGCGCTGGGATTCTACCTGAGCACTGCCGTCATCGGCCTGATCCAAAGCACCACGTCGTGGCTGCCGGACAACATAAACGCATCGAGGATGGAGAAGGTCTACTGGATGGTAACGGTGATGACTGCCATAAACTTTGGGTACTACGTCGTCTGCGCACGGCTCTACAAGTATCGGAGTTCGGACAACGAGGGTCCATTGGATGATGACGCCTATATGTGAGAGCTCGACGGTCGTGTTCGTGTACTTTCTGGTTGCTGAATCCTACCGAAAGCCAACGCACAATATTTTATTCATATTCTACTTTACAGAGCACACTTACCTATACTTTCTACGTGTGCAGAAATAGCTTTCTAATTCTAAATTAGGCGTCGTATGTACGTAATGTACAATTAATCGAACTCATCCCTTAATCGATCGACTTTTTATTTACTTAATCCATAATTAATGGATAAGCAGTTTTGTTAGTTGATATGTATTTGGTCGATTCGGTTAATGAACTAAAAAATTGACTAATAACCGATATTAACTCATAAATAGAATAGAATAAAATTATTATTTTGTTAAGTTATTCTATTGTAAAGATTTATAATATTTTATGATAACTTTTTATATGAATTTTCAATAAATACTATTCTTTTCACACCACTATATCATGATTAATTTACTTAATCAATATTTTTATTATTTAAATTTCTTTCTGATCTTGTTGTTAAAACACATTTTCTACCAAAATATTTATTATTATTATTTTGTTATGTTTAAATTTGCATTCTATTCTATCATTTGAACCATTATTCTTTTTTTTTTGTTTAAAATATTTCAATCTTTGACTATTTGATAAATTTATATGTGCGGATAAATAAAAAAATATCATTTCTCAGTTGAAAATATCGATCAACTGAAGCTTTTGGACCGGATAGTGGACAAATTTTCTTAGATGGACTTGGTTAATTAACCGACATGTTCAATAAGTTAATTAACTAAGCCAACCAGCGCTCTAACCTACTCCTAAGCACGTATTATAAATTCTAGTATTATAATTAAATTCTTTTAAATAAATTTTCTTATTGTGCACATCAGTTTTTAATTTTTTTTTCAATTATTAGAATTATTATTCTACTTAAAACTACTCTAATTTCTTTGGCATAACAGGCAAAAAAAAAATTTAGTTCACATGTCATGAAGAAACACACTAGGTCCTAAAAATAGTCAATGGACGAAAAATAACGTTATTTCCATGAAGCTCTTCTAAACTATCGCGATTTTCTGTATCTAATCTCAAATTACAAATTTATTTTTTTTGTAATTTTATCATTTTAGTCCTTCCGTCTAGTTTTGTTATTTTTTCCGTTACTTTTATTTTTTTCATTTATGAAAAAAACTAAATTACCCCTCCCCCAGAAAATCATGACATAACAAATATAAAAAAAGAAAAAAATTTGCTAGAAGAATTAAAGTGGTAAACAAAAAGAATTGTCTTTTATGAAAAGATTAAATAACCCTCCATTAATTTATTTTTCTTTTTTATTTTTTATTTATAATTTGATGTATTTTGGAGAAAGGAGTAATTTAATTTTTCATAAATAAAAAAACAAAAGTAACAAAAAACGTAACTAAAGTAGACGGAATGATTAAAGAAAAAAATTATGATAGTTTAGAAATAAAAAAATAAGTTCGTAGTTTGAGAGATTAAATGTAGAAAATCACGATAGTTCAAGAAAGATTTATGAAAATAATCTCAAAAAATACTATATTAGTTCTAGGGGTGTAAGAAAAAACCTACTCACCTAAAAATCATAACCAAACTGAAAAATCGATCCGAAAAATCACAAACTCGAACTCCTATTAAAAATTACATTGATTTTTTAGAATAATTAAAACCACCCGTTCAAATTAGGGCTCCTAACTAAAAAACCGGAGGGGTCCGACCCGGACCAAATATATATTTTATAAAATATTATCACAACTTTAAATAATATTTCAAAGTTTTATATTTTTTTACCCATATTTATTAGATTAATTATATTGTTGACTTATTATGTTATAGTTAAACTTGAATATCATCAAGTTATTAATCTATTTTAATATACAAATTGACTATAATATTTTAAATTGTAATGGGATAATATGTTAGTTTAGTTTTTTTATGAACTTAGAGTTAATATTATTTTTTAAACATAGTTTGTGATGTATTTAATGTTTATTAATTTTTTAAAAAAATATTATTTTAAATAGGTCTCTGATTTAAAAAAATCGAGATCTTCCTGGTCCGTATTTTCTCAAAAAAATTTTAGCATGATCTTTTACATTTTAAAAAATTATCTGAGATTTAAAAATTAATTTTTATTTTACGCAAAAATGATTCGATCCGAACCAGTTTCATTCGTACACTAAGAATGATGTTTACGTGACTTGTTCTTGGGCCAAGAAGGACTACTCATGATCCTGGATACCAATAATTACATAAAAAAGTAACATGTTCGTTGGTGGGTGTTGACTGTTGAGCGTGAAAGACCACCGATTTTTCACTGCGACAAAGGAGCATTTAATTGTAATGGAGACAAGACATTTACCCCAAAGAATTCTTGTCGGCCATTGTAATGCTAAAGTTATCTCAACTTTATTGCTCAGTCTTCTGTCCCATCAAAAAGAAAAAAATCGTCAAACATTTGCTCGCAAAAGTAAAGCAGTTATCGTTAATCTTGTTCTAAATTATGTCTTAATATTTGTCCAGGGTTGTCGATATCCTAAAGATGACATGTCTCATGAGAGTATTTGTACAAATGCTTGTCACTATTTTTGTTCGGAATTGTTGTCCCTAAATTTATCTCTTGAATTGTGTCCCTAATTTTGTCTTCAATATTATTACTAATTTTGTCCCTAAACTTGTAATCGAAGTTGTCCCAAATGTATCTTATCCCAAATGTATCTTAGGGTATATTTGACAATTAATTAATGAAATGATGAGATGAATGATTTAAGAAGAGATGAAATGCTGGAGGGCGGTATAAGTTATAAAAAATGATGGTTTAAAAAAATAAGAGTTTTATTTATTAAAAAAATCATTTTTATTTTTATTAAAAATATTTTGTAATATCTAACCTTAATAAATATTTATTATTTTTGCCACTCAATTTATTTTTATCTTTTATTATTTGTTTTGCCTCTTTTTTCAATTTTTATTATATTTTTAATTTTTGAACTATTTTGTCCATATATAATTAAAAATAAAAAATAAATATATATATATATTTATATGATAGAAAAAGATAATTTATCAATGATTGAGAGAGATGATTTAATTTAGTAATTTAAGAAGAGTTATTTTAGTCTAAATGCTTTATTTCTTTTCATTGCACCAATTTGATAAAATGAAAAATATGATCTCACCTCTCATAAGTTAAATAAAAAAATATAATCAAACAAGATGTATCTAGTTTCGTTCCTCTATATTCCTTCCCACCCTTCAAATACCTCAATCTAAACAAAACCTTAAGCTAGTATCAACATTAGTTCATATTCTCTCTCTCTCTCTGACATTCGTTCAACGTTGAAGGAAGCATGTTTTTTTTGGGGCTCTCCGGTAGTACTACAAGCAACTTGGTCGTTTATCTCATGAAAGGATACAATGTGAGGAGCATCTGTAATGCCTCCAAAATCGCACCTCCCGTCACGTAGGCGGTCAGTTTGATCCTGGAGACGCTACACTGCCTATTACTCTACTGACCTTGACCATTCAACAAAATAGCTTACATGCACTAATAAAATAATAACAAATATAATAGAGAACTTTAAATGCGGAAATTTAATAGTCGAAGCGTCACGATGAAGAACCTTAAATGCGGAAGTTCATAATGTCATATAATATAGAAAATATGCGAAAGTCCATGATATCTTTCGATAAAGAAAATATGCGGAACATAATAAGGTTAGTCGGAAAAAGTTCTATGACCGGAAGAAAATATGATGTCTCTGAACAATAAAAAGGATGAAATAGATATGCAGTAAGAAAGCTCGGAGCAGAATCATCAGTCATGTGCAGCGTTCTCCAAGCTCTACGCCTCCATCTCCTCATCAGATTGCGTTCTCACCTGCAAAATCCCATTGTAGGGGAATAGAATATCCATGAGCAAAGATGCCCAGTACAATAGCAATAGACGGTGAAATAAGGATCGATGATGATCATGAAATCAATGTATAAGCCTTTAGTCATATCAGTACTCAGTTCTGTACTATAATAATACTTTATCTTTGCGTTACTCTGCTTTTACTTTACAATGTCTCTGCTATGCTATACAATACTTGACTTTACAATATCTCTGCTTTACTTTACAGTGCTTTGCTTTACATTGCTCTGTTGTACATAGCTTTACTTTGCATTGCTTTACTATGAGTTGTACTACATTTTTTACATTACTAAATTATCCTTAGAGTTGGTTGTCCTATGCGAGCTTGACTTTATTAGGTTGGGATATCAGGGGTGCCTCTCTGAATCTCTGATGCCAGTAAGCCCATAAAGGTAAAGGGGTGGGTGTTACTACCTCACCCAGTTCAAAAAGTAGGGGGAAGAATTCCTACAATCCAGGAACAGTGATCGGTTAAGAGACCTGTAGGTTCATTATCTCCTAAGCTAGCTACCTGTCCCTGTGACATAATACTTTAATCTTTAAAGGGAAGGGAGTATGACCTCAGCATCACCCTTCATTCGAGATACAAGTGGGAGAAGACCTAAAATCTTAGGAATAGTGATCATTTAAGACAGTAGCTTCGCTGTCCCCTCAACTAACTACCTACCCCTCCTCTGCTGTAATCTCTGATTTTTCCTTTAACTTTGGGGTGGCACATAGCAATCACATGTCTTTATCCTTGCTTTAATTATCTTTAGTCATTGTGAATCTATGATTTATAATCCAACAGAATATTGGTCTTTGTATAATAGGACTCAGCTAGTGTAGGTGACTGGTCAAAGTCTTAGTTATGTTTGGAGGTAGATCAGTCCGGTTGGATCAATTGGGTCTCTGTTTGAATCGGTCGACCGTTCTTCGTGGTCGACTATTCTTGGTGGATCGGTCGACCGTTCATTGGCACCGGTCGATCGTTTGTTGGCACCGGTCGACCGGTCCTTTGGGATCGATCGACCGTGTCCTTTAATTTGGGTCTATGGATCGGTCGACCGATCCGGGTGTCGGTCGACCGTTCATATGGCTATGAAGATGCGCACTGCGCATCAGATCGGTCGACCGTTCTCTGGAACCGATCGACCGATCACAAGATCAAATTCATCTGTCAACATATGGATCGGTCGACTGCCATGGTGAGGCCGATCGACCGATAAGGAAGAGTTCGTGTGGGTTCTGTGCGCCGACCGATTGACCATTCTCTGGAATCGGTCGACCGGTCACTGTGGTAAAACAGGGCTGCCGAACTTTTCCATTGATTCCGACGGCCTTCCGGCCGTCAAAACAACACGACATGAATACGAAAGTTGAAGATAATATTCTCAGGATCATAATTGTATACTTCTTTGTATCAAACAATCCATAATTCCTCGTCTAGGGATTTAAAACGCTAAGGGTACGTTGTTTTCGTTCAAACGAGTTCGCCGGTGAATTGTGCGAAATCTGATCGATCTCTGGCGGTCCTCAACTGTTGGAGAGGGTCGTTTGGTCCTTGTGTGCGTGAGGGAGGGTCAAGGTGCATCGAGGGATGTCGAACGGTGACGTACATCGATTGTCTCTGCTCTTGCCGCTCGAAGTCGTGTGGTCACCGGTCGAGAGGAAGATGAAGGAGAGGGAGGGGGGGTCAGCCGAGGGTCCAAGAGGCGCAAAGGGGGACCCTCGCCCCCCTTTTATACACCCCGACCGACCTTTGGTCGGCCGGAGGCAAAACGATCGGGAGGCCAGGGGAGGCGACGCCTCCCTTGCCGACCGTTCGTTTCATCCTTTTTTTTGTTTAAATTACGAAGCGTCACAACATCGATGCAGCTGAGACAAACAATGTCATCTTGGGCTGCCTCAGCATTGCCCTTGTCGCCGGAGCAATCATAGCATATGCTTTCTTTGGGTGTTACCATGTCATCGTCTTCTCCGCCTTCGCCACTTTGCTGGTGCGGGGAAACAGTCCATGATTTGTTGCTTAAAATAAATCAACATTGGTTCATCCCACCCACCCAAACAAACTATGCCTTTTTTATTCTAATTATAAATAAATAAAGTTAAGAAATCCAATTAATCGATCATCTGAAATAATAATTCTTCATTTTATAAGTTATCAAATATTTTTTATTCATTATTTACAATTACAAATAATATATTCTTCATCTTGCTGAAATCTTGAAGAAGTTAATGAAATAGAAGTAATTGTTTGCATATCCTAAACAACGTCTTGTTTATGACGCGCAAGAAAATAAGTTGATGCATCTGTTGCCTAAAATTACTCTCCTCGCACCAGTCGGTGATGCTTTTTACCCTGACGGCAGCCCTACAATCGCTACGGCCGAGGCCATGCGCGATCGATTCTGACGCCTGCGAGTGGCCGACGGCAAGCCAGGAAGCGGTCCTCTACTCGGCCGTGATACTGCTGGCCGTGGCGTCAGGAGGTCACAGCTTCAACATGGCCACCATGGGTGCGGACCAGTTCCGAACATCCAAGGACAAAGACGTCTTCTTCAATTGGTTCTTCATGGTGAAATACGTGTCTTCCATAGTCTGTTTCAAGGCGTTCGTCTACGTCCAGGACAACGTCAGCTGGACGCTAGGATTCGCTCTGGCGATAGTTTCCGGCATAATTGGGACTATGGCCTTGGTCTTAGGAGCTAGGCACTACAAGTGTAACGCCCCCAAAATCCGCCCTCCTGCCACGCTGGCAATCAGACTGACCAAGGGAGCACTACCACTGCCTGTGACTACTTGACTTTGACTTTGATTGGTCAACAAATGACCCACGTGGCAATAGAAATGATAGAGAAATAATAATGACATAAAAATGCGAAAGAGATATCATTGTGAATCAACAGATGTCACATCACATGAGATAATTTAAAAGAAATAAGAAAAACAATGATAATTCAAATAGTTCTGAGAATATCATCAAAAGCAAGGCTAAAAGGAAAATTCAAGTGTTTCATATATACAACATCAGATAATTCAAATACAGAATATAAATGACGGAAGGCTGTGATTGTATTGAAAGTCATGTGCCGTCATCCTAGAGCTCTGCATTATTCACCTCCTCCATAAGCAGGGTTCTCACATGCAAAATCCCAAAGCAGGGGCATGGAATGCCTGTGAGCAAACGCCCAGTACTCATAGAGTCATAGACGACGAAATGATAATCAATGATCAAATACTTTATTCATTACTTTAACAATGCTTTATACAATGCTATGCTCTGTGATCCATTACCATCCTCTATTGTCCATTACCATATTCTATTATCCATTATCATGCTCTATTATCCATTACCATGCTCTGTTATCCATTACCATATTCTGTTATGCTCTGTGTGGGATTATGTCTTTTATATTACTATAAGATCCTTGATGTTCGTTATCCTATATGAGCTCAACTTTAATTAGTTGGGAAGCTAGAGGTGTCTCTGCATTGAATGTTGCCAGGGTGCCCATGAAAGGGAAGGTATACACTTAGGCATAACCTTTTTGGAATACAGGTGGGAGAAGATCTGCATCTCAGGAACAGTGGTCGTTACGGACCTGTAGGTTCACTGTCTCCTCAACTAAGCTACCTGTCCCTCTGGCATAATAATGTAATTCATATGTGCCCCCGTGGGGGAAGAGTGCGTTCACTGCGTCACTCTTATTCGGAGCACAGGTGGGAGAGGGCTTGTGGTCCAGGTGCAGTGGTTGCTAAACGAGTAAGTACATTGTGTCTTCAGTGCAGCTACATGCCCCTCCACTGTACAATATTTTGACCTTTACCATGAACAACATATAGCTATCCCATTCATTGATCTTTGCTTTACTTATCTTCTTTACCAGTGTGGGGTTTGTAATCATGATTCAGAGAAGGGGGTAAAGTCTGATCCCCTTCATGCGGACGAAGAGTCTTTACTTGTTTCACTACATTGGACATGACCTACAATGACCAATCGAAAGTTTAGGATTCATTACAATGGCTCTGGCCCTTCATGGGCATTTTAGTCATTTCACGAGTGCTCTGGCCCCTCAAGGGCATTTCAGTCATTTCACTTTAAAGTTCATGATTTTTCCTCTGGACCGGTCGACCGGTCCATCGACCGATATGGCCGAGTCGGTCGACCACCCAAGGGGGCCCGGTCGACCGAGACTACTCTCGGCCAAATGATTCCTCTTAATGGATCGATCGACCGTTCGATACGGATCGGTCGGCCGATCGTTGTCGCAAGATCGATCGACCTTTCTAAAATCGGTCGACCGATCTTATGCGATCGGGCTCGGCGGCTTCTGTCGGATCGGTCGACCGACACTTCGAATCGGTCGACCGGCCCTGAGTCGTGACTTCATAAATCGAAGATCGGTCGACCGATATAAGGTAATCGGTCGACTGGTTCTTTGCGCAGAACAAAATCGCCGGTCAGAAATTTCATTTTCGACCGACCTTCGATCGTCCGATCGTGAAACTCATAATATGAAAAACATTTCTAATCATCTGTAGGTCATAATGGAATAAAAATTTAATGACGTTTGATCTACATTTCTTCGCCTAGGGGATTTTAGAACTACGATACCTCTTTTGACAAACTACGGTCGCTACGGTCACTGTCGATGGCCTGCCTGACTTTCGGTCGTCCTTGGCCGGTGGTAGTGCGCGCAGGTACCTCGCAGAAGGGTCGCGGGTTTGGGATCGTCCTACGTGCGTCGTCTGCTCGCATGGTTTGTTCGTCTGCTGATCGCTGGTCGTCGTCCGTTGGTTCGTGGATCGCCGAAAAGAACAAACGACGAGGGAGAGAAGAAGAAGAAGAAGAAGAAGAAGAAGAAGAAGAAGAAGAAGAAGAAGAAGAAGAAGAAGAAGAAGAAGAAGAAGAAGAAGAAGAAGAAGAGAGGGGGTGCGGCTATGGTGAAGGGGGAGGGAGTCCACCTTACTCCCTCCCTTATAGTCTTTGGCCACACTCTCTCGTGAGGAAGAGAGTAGTGGAGGGAGTGGGGTGAGAGGGAGGGAGACCGATTGTCTCGTCTCATATATTTTTTTAATGCCATTTTTCTTTTAAATTTTGAATTGCAGAAAGGCAGGTCATTACATTACTACCCCCTTAAAAAGAAATTTGTCCTCGAATTTAGATGAGAGTCAAGGCTTACCGAATAGTCTGGGAAATTTCTCTAGCATTTCTGACGCTAATTCCCATGTGGCCTCTTTGCCTTGGTGGTGTTTCCATGCCATCTTGACCAATGTCACTGTCTTCTTTCCCTTTTGGACCTCTTGGTATTCTAATATCTCTGTGGGCTGCTCCTCATACGTTAAATCCTCCTTGAGGTTCGGCTCCTCAATTTGGATGACGTTGGCGTAGTCGTATTTGTATTTTCAGAGCAGCGAGATGTGAAAGACGTTATGCACTCTGGCATATGCCAGGGGTAACGCCAACCTGCATGCTGAATCACCAACTATATCTAAAATTTCAAAGGGGCCCACATACCTTGGGCTCAATTTTCCTTTCTTGCTGAATCTCATTACGCCTTTGGTTGGTGAGACTTTGAGCAAGACTTGTTCACCGGCCTTGAACGTGTGCTCTCGTCTTTTCTTATCGGCGTAGGCCTTCTGCCGGTCTTGAGCAGACTTCATCCTTTTCTTTATAAGCTCGATACGATCCGTGTATTCTTGTGTCTGTTTGCGATGCTCCGTGCTCAGTAACTTTCTTTCGCCGACTTCTCCCCAGCATGCCGGGGAACGACATGGTCTGCCGTACAGAGCTTCAAATGGGAACATCTCTATGCTTTCATGATAACTATTATTATATACGAACTCGATAAGAGGTAAATGGTTGTCCCAATTACCATGCCAGTCCAAGGCACATGCTCGAAGCATGTCTTCCACTGTTTGGATAGTTCGTTCTGATTGCCTGTCAGTTTGCGGATGAAATGCAGTACTATATCGTAGCCTTGTGCCGAAAGTATTTTGTAAGCTTTTCCAAAATCTGACGGTGAATCTTGGATCTCTATCGGACACGATAACTGAGGGGATTCCATGGAGCCTGACGATCTCCTGCACGTACAAGTCCATTAAGCTATCCAACGATTGTTTCACCTTGATGGGTAGGAAGTGGGCCAATTTGGTGAGTCGATCTACTACCACCCAAATAGCATCGTGTCCCTTCTGAGTTCGAGGGAGGCTTGTGATGAAGTCCATGGTGATTTCCTCCCACTTTCACTGTGGTATCCCGAGGCTCTTAAGCGTACCCTAAGGCTTTTGATGCTCTATCTTTACTTGTTGGCAGACTATACACTGAGACACATACTCTGCTATTTCTTTCTTCATATCTGGCCACCAAAAGCTTCTCTGCACATCCTTGTACATCTTCGTACTCCCAGGATGGATCGCAAATTCGGACTTGTGACATTCATCCAAAACTTCCCGTCGCAGGGTTGAGTTGTTGGGTACCCATAATCGATCTCGGTACCGAATGCCGCTATCTGATGAAACCTTCAAGTCGTTACCTTCCAGACTCGTTTTGATCATCATGTTCTGGTAGTCCAAGTCTTCAACTTGCTCAGCGATGATCCGTCCAATAAGATCTGGCTCGATCCGCTGCATCATCATAAGCGAGCCATTAGGTGTTACCTGTCGAGTCCACTTGAATAGTTCTTCCATCATCTCATAATGTCGGAGCTGCGTGAAGGCCACTGAGCATTCCCACTTCCGACTAAGGGCATCAGCTACTGAGTTCGCCTTCCCTGGATGATAATTGATGGCGAACTCATAGTCCTTCAGGAATTTCATCCATCGCCTCTGACGCATGTTCAAATCTCTCTGAGTGAACACATATTTCAAACTCTTGTGATATGTGTACACTATGAACTGTTCCCCATACAGATAATGTCGCCAGAGCTTGAGGGCAAAAACTATAGCTGCTAGCTCGAGGTTATGAGTAGGGTAGTTGACCTCATGTTTCTTCAACTGTCTTGATGCATAAGCTACCATCTTTCCATGTTGCATCAAGACACATCCCAGTCCTGTGCTGCTAGCGTCACTGTAGATCACATACCCACCACTGCCTGAAGGTAGTGTGAGTATGGGTGCGGAAGTCAACCACTTCTTCAGCTCCTGGAAGCTTTCTTCACATTTTGTGGATCAAATAAACTTTTCGCCCTTCCTGGTGAGCTTGGTCAATGGTAGTGCCAGTCTGGAGAAATCTTTGATGAATCTTCTATAATATCCTGCCAGACCGAGGAAACTTCTGATCTCTGAGACGTTCTTCGGTTGAGTCCAATTTGACACTGCCTTGACCTTAGCCGGGTCCACTGATATCCCATCTTTGAAAACGATATGCCCCAGGAACATCATTTGGTCCATCCAAAATTCACATTTGGAGAATTTTGCATATAATTTCTTCACTCGCAATGTTTCCAAAACGATCCTCAGATGTTCCTTGTGTTGCTCCACACTAGGTGAATAGATGAGAATGTCATCCACAAAGACGATCGCGAACTTGTCGAGATGTTCATTGAATGTCCGGTTCATCAGGCCCATAAATGCTGCAGGAGCATTAGTTAATCCAAACGGCATGACAAGGAATTCGTAGTATCCATACCGTGACCTGAAAGCCATTTTCGGAATATCTTCCTCTGCTACTCTGAGCTGATGTTAGCCGCTCCGCAGATCAATTTTGGAGAACACTTTGGCATTGGCGAGCTGATCGAACAAGTCGTCAATGCAAGGAAGGGGGTACTTGTTCTTTACCGTGACCTTGTTGAGCATCCGATAATCTATGCACAGCCTCATTGATCCATCCTTCTTCTTGACGAAGAGGATCGGAGCACCCTATGGTGAGACGCTGGGCCTGATGGAGCCCTTATCTAGTAGCTCTTGAATCTGAGTCTTCAGCTCTTTCATCTCTGCAGGGGCCATGCGGTACGGGGCCTTGAAAATTGGTGTTGTGCCTGGTAATAGCACGATGTGGAAGTCAACGTCTCTCTTCGGTGGTAGACCGCTGACATCCTCAAGAAATACATCCGGAAATTCCTTCACGATGTCTATGTCCTGCGGGGTTTTGGTAGGAACTTCCATCTTTGTCACACTTGCCAGAAATCCTCTGCAATCTTGCTTAAGCAATTTCTGAGCCTTCATTGCTGACACTATAACCTTGGGTTCTTTCCGATGTATACCTCTAACTATGAGTTTCTCTTTAACATTTGTTACTATCACCACTTTCTTTTGCTTGCACATGATGGTAGCATCGTGTTGAGCCAGCCAGTCCATGCCCAGTATGACATCATAATCCCTTATGGGTATTATGATCAGGTTAGCAGGAAAGTTCTTTTTATCAATTTCTACTGATACCTCAGCTAAGTATCTAGAGTCCGTAGTGTTCCTTGTGGGGTAATAATAGTCATACTAGGTTCTAGATTCATAGCAGGTATCCCCAAAGTGATAGCACACTCTTCAGATATGAGAAAATGAGTGGCTCCATAATCAAATAAAACTGTAGTAGCTAGTACCTCGAATGATATCAGCGTCATTCTGTTGCGCATCCTCTTCCAGGTTGAAGAGTCTTCCTTGCACCAGAGGCTTGCGCTGTGGACAGTCCCGAGAAAAGTGGCCCATCACGCCACAATAATAGCATCCACCGGTGTTCATGCGGCATACTCCAGCATAAGTCCTGCCACAAGTGTTACATAGGACCTTCTCACCTTGCACTGGTTGTGCCTGAGGAGCTCTGGGTTGTTGGAGCCTCTGTTGTGCCGGTCGCCTTGCCGACTGTTGGGGTTGCCTCTGCTGAGGTTGTTGTTGCGCTGGAGCTTGCTGAGGCTGACGAGGTGGTGGTAGAGGTGGTCGGGGCTGTTGCTCATGACGGGGACGCTCGGGTTGCTGTGGGGCAAGGTACGGTCGGGGATGGTTATCCCGTCACTGGTCCCGTCGTTGGTGGTGATTGTTCCTCTTGAACTGCTAGGGTTGGGACCCCTATCCCACTTCTTGTTGCCCTCTTCTGACCTGTTGCAGTGCTTGCTGGTCTCTTTCCATCAGAGTGGCCAACTGGACCGCATCCGCAAAATTTTTACAATTGCCGGGTAGAGTTTGTGCTCTCAGACCCGGTCGCAATCCTTCAATGAAAGTATTGGGCTTCTCCAGCTCGTCCATGGGCAGCTTTGTGTATTTCTAGAGGCAGACAAACTTAGCTTAGTACTTGGCCACCGTCATTGTCCCTTGGGTCAAGTTGAGAAACTCTTGCTGTTTCAATCTCTTCTGGAAGGCAGGAAAGAAGCAGACTTCAAACAACTGTCGGAAATTAGCCCATGGCACCACTTTGACGCCCGTAAATTCGGTCGTCTTGATCACCTTCCACCAATCTTTCGCGACCTTGTTGAGGGTGTCGGCAGCGAATATCACTCGTTTGTTCTCTGGGCAGTCTAGAAGTTCGAATTTATCCTCCATAGTGTCAATCCACTCTTCAGCCACATCTATGTCTCCTTCGCCGCCATAGGTAGGCGACTTCAACCTCCAGAACTCTTGTATGGTGCACGAGTGAGGCGGTGGTCTTTCCTTACGTTCTGGCTGAGTTGGGGGATTCTGGATCCCTTCTTCGTTGCGGCCCTCGACCTCGTCACTTGGTCGCTGCATCTTTCTTGGAGGGTGGATCTCTGAGAGACAACACGATCGGTGATAAGTTACATTGGAAGCTGTGCTTTAAATTCAAATAACTTTCATTCCTTTATTACTTTTGCTAAACCAATGAACAAATGTGCTTCACATGATGACAAACCCATCATAGTGAAGTCTTATTTCAAGGAAAAGAAAACAAACAAAGCGTCTAAAGCAGTGTTGTCACGACCGGATCGGACCGGGCGGTCGGACCGGTCGGACCGTCGACCGGCCGACAACACGGTCCATTTCAAAGGCTAAAACTGGAGACCCCATTGGACTGGATTGAACCGGTCAAAATCGGTCAAAAACTAGATCAAGCCAGAAAAAACCGGATCAAACCGCGTTTCAGTCGAACTGGTTCAAAAAAAATAAAAAACAAAACCCAAAGAGGCTTAAAATCTGATGCTCGACGGCTTAATTTTGTGCAAAATTCCTAATCTTATGAGCAGCGATCCAATGCGCGTGACTCCGGCCGTCCGACGATGGCGAAGACGAATGACGGAAGTCAAGGAACGATACCCTGCTGGCAGCCATCGACGATCTCTGCGGTAAGCGATTTTCTATTTTAGTTTCATTCATTTTCATTTCCTTCCTTCTCGAGTTTTCGTCTTCGTCGACCGGTGATCTCCGACCGTCCACCATCTGCAATTCATTGTTGGCTAAGGACGTCACTGCCGCAAGCGCCGTGAGCGCGTGGTGTAGTGAGGCGACACTCAGGAGGTCTCACGCTGCCGGCTGCCCGAACACTGCTGAGACCCTCCCGGGCCCTAGCGGCAGCAAGGCGGACGGGAGGTCTCTTTGACAACAGTGCCGACTACCCACACTCTCGGCGATGCCTACGCTTGCGACCATTGACGACGCTCATGGTCGTGCCTACGTTCCATTTCAATTTCTAGGCCATTGACGAAGATGCTCGCGGCCATCGACGAAGATGCTCGCGGCGGCGCCGCTGAGATCATCCTATGCTCACATCAATCGGCGTCACTACTGTCGGTCTGCTCCTTGCCGTGTAGTTGCCGATAACTCACACATGGTTTGTGCGGCCGAGATCATGAAGAGCCGAGATCCGACCGACCGAGTGATGAGAAATAATAATATTTTATTATCAATCGATTCGACCGACCGGTCCGACCGATCTGACCGGTCCGACCTGAAACGGAGACTTTTCCGGTTCGTTCCGGTCCGGTCGTGACAACATTGGTCTAAAGTGCCCTTGATCCCACGCTACTCATCGCGTCGGGAAGTCTCCCCAGATTTATCCTTGGAGCTCCTTTTATATTCAGCCCACTCCGGGCAATCTCCGAGGTAGTGCCCGTATTACGCACAAGAGATGCAGTAGGGCGGACTTGGAGGGCTGCTCGGGCACATCACTGCATCATTCTGTTCCGGACATTGTAATTTACTGCCGGGTTCTTTCCCTTCATGTGCTTCAGATGATGTGGGCAACATTATAGGGTAATTGCTGCCCACACTTTCCAGATAGGATTCCGCTTGAATCCCTTGAGCTGGCGGTGGTGGAGTCGAGATGTCACGACCAAGTTTGCGGCCTTGTGCTTGTGCTCTCCTCTGCTCTGGAGTCACTGGTGTCGGAGAGTGCATAGTGACTTCAGCCACCCAGAAGACCCTGCTACTGGCGCGTACTACCCTCGAAGTTATACGACGGGGAGGCATCTATAAAAGCAGGTTATCTCAATAAAAATAATCCATCTGAATAATTCACTATTACTTACTTGAGGAGTGGAGTCGCAGTTGCTCAGGAGGCTTGTACATGACTTTACTCTAACTATGAGACCAATGGACAATGAGGACAATGCAATGACTATACTCTGTTATGAATGACAATGACACTGGCCTATATTCTACTATGAACAATGGGAGCCAAGAACTTAGGCTCTGATACTAAACTGTAACGTCCCTAAAATCCGTCCTCCTGCCACGCTGACCAAGGGAGCGCTACCACTGCCTGTGACTACTTGACTTTGACTGGTCAACAAATGACCCACGTGGCAATAGAAATGATAGGGAACTAATAATGACATGAAAATGCGAAAAAGATATCATTGTGAATTAACAGATGTCACATGACATGAGATAATTCAAAAGAAATAAGGAAAACAAGGATAGTTCAAATAGTTCTGAGAATATCAACAAAAGCAAGGGTAAAAGGGAAATTCAAGTGTTTCATATATACAACATCAGATAATTCAAATGCAGAATATAAATGGCGGAAGGCTGTGGTTGTATTGCAAGTCATGTGCCGCCATCCTAGAACTTTGCATTATCCACCTCCTCCCTAAGCAGGGTTCTCACCTGCAAAATCCCAAAGCAGGGGCATGGAATGCCCGTGAGCAAACGTCCAGTACTCATAGAGTCATAGACGATGAAATGATAATCAATGATCAAATACTTTATTCATTACTTTAACAATGCTATGCTTTGTAATCCATTACCATCCTCTGTTGCCCATTACCATATTCTATTATCCATTACCATGCTCTGTTATCCATTACCATACTCTGTTATCCATTATCGTATTCTGTTATGCTCTGTGTGGGACTACATTTTTTACATTACTATAAGATCCTTGATGTTCGTTATCCTATATGAGCTCAACTTTAATTAGTTGGGAAGCTAGATGTGTCTCTGCACTGAGCATTGCCAGGGTGCCCATGAAAGGGAAGGTGTACATTTAGGCACAACCTTTTTCGGAATACAGGTGGGATATGACCTGCATCTTAGGAACCGTGGTCGTTACGGATCTGTAGGTTCACTGTCTTCTCAGCTAAGCTACTTGTCCCTCTGGCATAACAATGTAATTCATATGTGCCCCCGTGGGGGAAGAGTGCGTTCACTGTAGTCCAGGAGCAGTGGTTGCTAAACGAGTAGGTACACTGTCTCCTCAGTGTAGCTACCTGCCCCTCCACTATACAATGCTTTGACCTTTACCATGAACAACACATAGCTGTCCCATTCATTGATCTTTGCTTTGCTTATCTTCTTTACCAGTGTGAGATTTGTAATCATGATTCAGAGAAGGGGGTAAAGTCTGATCCCCATCCTGCGGACGAAGAGTCCGTTACTTATTTTACTACATTGGACATGGCCTACAATGGATAGTCGAAGGTTTAGGATTCAATACAATGACTCTAGCCCTTCAAGGGCATTTTAGTTATTTCATGAGTGCTCTGGCCCCTCAAGGGCATTTTGGTCATTTCACTTTAAAGTTCATGATTTTTCCTTTGGACCGATCGACCGTCCTAATGAATCGGTCGACCGATATGGCCGAGTCGGTCGACCGCCCAAGGGGGCCCGGTCGATCGAGACTACTCTCGGCCAAATGAATCCTCTTGATGGATCGGTCGACCGTTCGATATGGATCGGTCGGCCGATCGTTGTCGCAGGATCGCTCAACCTTTCTGGAATCAGTCGATCAATCTTATGCGATCGGGCTTGGCGGCTTCCGCCGGATCGGTCAACCGACACTTCGGATCAGTCGACTGGCCCCGAGTCATGACTTCATAAATCGAAGATCGGTCGACCGATATAAGGTAATTGGTCGATCGGTTCCTTGCGCAGAAAAGAGTCGTCGGTCAGAAATTCCATTTTCGACCGACCTTCGATCTTTCGATCGCAATACTCATAATACGAAAAATATTTCTAATCATCTCTAGGCCATAATGGAATAAAAATTAACGATGTTTGATCTACATTTTTTTCCGAGGGGATTTTACAACTACGGTACCTCTTTTGATGAACTACGGTCGCTGCGGTCACTGTCGATGGCCTGCTTGACTTTCGGTTGTCCTTGGCCGGTGGGAGTGCGCACAGGTACCTCACAGAAGGGTCGTAGGTTTGGGATCGTCCTACGTGCGTCATCCGCTTGCGTGGTTCATTTGTCCGCTGATCGCCAGTCGTCGTCCGCTGGTTCGTGGATCGCCGGAAAGAACAGACGACGAGGGAGAGAAGAAGAAGAGAGGGGTGCGGCTATTGCGAAAGGGGGAGGGAGTCCACCTTACTCCCTCCCTTATACTCCTTGGCCACACTCTCTCGTGAGGGAGAGAATAGTGGAGGGAGTGGGGTGAGAGGGAGGGAGAATCGATCGACCGATTCTCTCGTCTCATTTTTTTTAATTCCATTTTTCTTTTGAATTTTGAATTGCAGAAAGGCAGTTCATTACAACAGGAGGTTCACGCCGGAAGGCAGCCCTTTCACGGGCCTCATTTGTGTCATTATTGCAGCTATAAGGAAGATGGACATTGCGACGTCACCGTCTGAGAGCATGCATTGTTACTATGCGAACAGGGAGGATCCAAAAGAAACCAGCAGGAATACTCCAACACAGACCTTATGGTTCGATATGACAAAATACAAGCTTAAAATCCTTATGTTTTTTTTTCGTCTAAAACAAAGCCTAAATTTTCCTACATAGCTTTGTTCGATCTTTAATTATGTCTCGTATAAATGGAGCTTCCATACAATCTCAATGAGTTCCAACCCACCAAGAAAGTGTTCGAATTAATATGGCCAATTCTTTCTACTTTCTGCATGCATCTGCAGGTTTTTAAACCGTGCTGCGGTTATCTAAAAAGGAGACGTGAACCCCGACGCTTCCATCTCACGGCCATGGAGGTTGTGCACCGTCCAGCAGGTGGAAGATATGAAGGCTCTTGTCAGTATCTTCCCTCTCTGGTCATCCTCCATCCTCCTCAGCGTCTCCATCGGCATCCAGATGGACCTCACAATCCTGCAGGCTCTCGCCATGGACTGCTCCTTGGGCCCCGAATTCGTCATCCCGGCGGGATCGATGGTGGTCTCCAGCTTCGCTTCTTTCATTCTTTCACTTTCGCCATCACCGAGTCTTCTCCCCGCTCTGGCGGCGACTCTCCGACGGCCGCAGCCAAAGACCCCTCCAGCGCATCGGCCTTGGCCACATCATCAATGTCATCACCATGGCATCCTCCGCCCTGGTAGAAAGGTGGCGAGAGATCCTTGTGCGCGAACACGGAGCAGAGGGCTTCCAGGACTGGGTGCTGATAACTAAGTAGAAGAAGAATAATTGGCCATAAAATGACTCATCTAAAAGATATGAGTCGTGGGCTTTTGTATTTATATGCTGTACAATGTAACATGTCTCGCGGCTATAGTAATAACTAGAAAACGACTTCTGAATACCTGCGAGAACACTATACATCTACATACAGAACACTCTTGTTCTTAATCACGTATGAGTACAACTAAGCTCAACACTCCCCTGCAAACTAGTCATGATAGACATTCTTCATGCCTAGTTTGGACACTAGATAACGATGTTGCTTAATGCTCAAAGCTTTTGCGAAAACATCTGCAAGCTGTTCTTTCGTTGAAACATAACAAGGTATAATCACCTTCTCGACAACTTTGTCTCTAACAAAATGACAATCCACCTAGGTATGTTTCGTTCTCTCGTGAAAGATAGGATTATTTGCAATGTGTATGGCAACTTTATTGTCACACTCAATCTTGATCGGCCGCTGAACATGAACTCCCAATTCTGCTAACAAGCGCTCCAGCCATACTATTTCAGCTACTAAACTAGCCATACTTCGATACTCTGATTCTGCAGATGACCTGGACACCATCGGCTGCTTCTTCGATTTCGAAGAAACAAGAGCATCACCCAGCTTTACACAATATCCCGACACTGAACGTCTCGTATGAATGCACGCCGCCCAGTCTGCATCACAAAATCCCTGCAATTCATTACTCAAAGTTGCAGAGAAAAAGATCCCTTTTCCTGGTTCATTTTTCAGGTATCTCACCACTCGCAGTGCTGCCTCCATATGAGAAGTTTTTGGACAGTGCATAAATTGACTAAGATGCTGTACAGAGAAGGCTATATTTGGATGAGTAATCGTAAGGTATATGAGACGTCCAATGAGTCTCTGATATGTGGTTGCATCTTGCAACACTTTATCTGTACTTGCAGAATTTTGTCCTACGACATTATCAAACTCCACTGAAGTGAGCTTTGAACACTGATCCAAAGGAACTTCTACAACCTTAGCTGCTGAAACACCCACATCTGCAATAAGATCAAGAGTATATTTTCTCTGATTTAATGTAATTCCTATTTGTTTCGTAGAACCTCCAGTCCCATAAAAAATTTTAACTGTCCAAGATCTTTGAGTTTAAAACTTGTCATCAGAACCTCCTTGGCTTGTTGTATGAGATCAATACTACTACCTGTGTCAACAATATCATCCACATTCTGCGATTGTTTAGTGAACATGGAATAGTCTAAACGACTTTGCATATATCCAGCTGCAACC
The DNA here is from genome assembly GCA_030549335.1 of Pontederia crassipes. Lineage (NCBI taxonomy): Eukaryota > Viridiplantae > Streptophyta > Magnoliopsida > Commelinales > Pontederiaceae > Pontederia > Pontederia crassipes. The sequence continues at coordinate 55,969,891 of CM060196.1, read as the reverse complement.
AATACTTCAGTTAACTTGAGGTTTCACTAATGAGAGGCTTGCTTCAATCCGTAAAGTGATTTTTGCAGTCGACAAACTTTAGTGTTTGAAGACTCCCCCGGACTGCAAAAACCAGGAGGAAGCTGCATGTATACCTCTTCAAAAAGGTCGCCATTGAGAAATGCATTATTAATGTCAAGGTGAAAAAGGGGCCAAGAACGTTGAGCTGCAACAGAGAAGAGACATCTGATTGTTGTCATTTTGACAACAGGGGAAAAGGTCTCTTTGAAATCAATGCCTTCGAGCTGCGTGAATCCCTTGGCCACAAGTCGTGCCTTATATCGTTCAATTTGGCCAGAAGAATTAAGTTTAATCTTGTAAACCCACTTACAGCCAATGGCTGATTTATCAGCTGGTAGATCCACAATGTCCCAAGTGTTATTGGACTGTAAGGCATCCATTTCTTCCTTCATGGTAGTTACCCCATGAGGATCTGCTGCAGCATCGAGAAAAGAGGTAGGTTCATGAATGGCATTGAGACAAACTAAGAATGCTTGATAGTGAGGAGGCAAATGACAATATGAAAGTTGGCTAGAAATAGGATGAGAAACTGGGATAACATAAGCATTGGTAACATAATCGTGAAGCCAATTGGGAGGTTTAATCTGCCTACGAGGTCGTTGGATTGGAGCTGGAATTGAATGAGACAATCAAGAAGACCGAGGTGAAATATCAGAAGTGGAAAAAGGAGTAGAAGTAGGAGAACAAGGAACTGGAGAAATAGGAGGTGAAGATGGAGGAAGAACAAAATGGTCATCACAAAAGATAGAAGAAGGTGTAGTATGCTGAAGAGCAGGAAAGTTCTCAGTAGCAAGAAACTGAGTCAGATCAGAATATGGAAAAACATTCTCATAGAAATGAACATCCTTGCTGATAGTGAATTTACCAGTCGGAAGATCCATAACCTTATATCCTTTTGTAGTTGTGGAATATCCCAGAAAAATAGCAGGTGAAGCACGAGGAAAAAACTTATCAGTACAATTCAGGGTGGAGACATAGCATAAACAGCCAAACACACGAAAGTGAGCTATAGGAGGTTCAATTCCAAACAGAACTTGAAAAGGACTCTTGCCATGAAGCACTGATAAAGGCAAACTATTAATGATGTTAACTGATGTAAGTATGCAATCCCCCCCAAAACTGAACTGGCAAACTGCTTTGAAACCTGAGTGCACAAGCTACTTCAAGAATGTGGCGGCGTTTGCGATGGACAACCCCATTCTGCTGAGGTGTGTAAACACAAGAAGACTGATGAATGATTCCTTTATCAGATAGGAATGTCTTGCAAGTGTTATTAACAAATTCAGACCCATTATCTGTCCTGATAACTTTGATCCGGGACTGAAATTGAGTTTCAATCAAGTTAACAAAACTTTCCAAGTATAAGCCAACATCATTTTTAAATTTGAGAAGAAACACCCATGTCATTCGACTAAAATCATCAACAACTGTGAGAAAGAAACGATAACCGTCATATGTCGATTGTTGATATGGACCCCACAGGTCCATGTGAACTAAGTCATAATAAGACTTAGAAACAGAATCACTAGAGTAAAAAGGTAATCGTGTTTGTCTAGACATGTGACATATAGAACAAGGTGACTTATGTACTAATGTGCTACTGATATTTAGAGAAGCAATAGATTTTAGTTTTTCAATTGGGACATGCCCCAATCTGTAATGCCAAAGAACAGTAGTGTCATCCAGTTTGATTGCAGCAGCATTTGCTTCATGAAAATTCGTTTTGTCAGCATCACCAGTCAGCAGAAAATAAAGCCCATTGATCTGTCTACCAATCCCCTTGAGTGATCCATTGTAAAGGTCCTGAAAAAGGCAAATATCAGAATAGAAGATCACTGTGCAAGATAATTCACTACAGAGCTTGGACACAGCAGATTATATTGAAACTCAGGTACATATAACACATCACTCAAGTGTTGTTGTGAATTTATTGGACATATTCCAACATGATTGATTTGTGATATATTCCCATTAGGTAATTTAACCTATTTTGCCTATTTTAACTCAATGATTTCATAAAAGAATTTTGGATCTGAAACCATATGGTTAGAGGCTCTTGAGTCAATTATCCAATTTGTTGTGGAAGAGTGGTACTGAAACATTTCATTACCTGCCATATTAGCCAAGGCATCTTTAGAAGTTGAATGCTGGTTAAGAATTTTCAATATTTGTTGGTACTAATCTGCAGTGATTTTTGGCACTTGAGCATTCTCTGTTGAACTTGCACTCATTGCATTAGGTGTGGTTGTATTAATATCCTGAACACTTGAAACATCCACAGGAGAATTCTGAACCTCAGTATGAACTGCATCGGCATTTGCTTGATTCTTGTTCCTACTAAATTTAAAACATGGTGGAAAACCCACAATACGATAGCAATTTGCCTTAATGTAACCCACTTTATGACAATGATCACATACTATGTTTTTATTTTTCTTTCCTCTCTGTAGTTTTGTTGGAGCTGAATTATGATATACCATATTAGCATCTGGTACAGTCACAACAGAATTCAGCGTACTCTGATCTATCGAATATAAACTGGTTCTTCTTTGTTATTTTTCTTCCAAAATCATAGCATAAACCTTATTTTCCAAAGGAAAAGGTCTCATCAATATGATCTGAGATCTAACAACTGCATAAGACTCATTCAGTCCCATTAGAAACTGAAACATTTTCAATTGCTGAAAATAAGTAACATTTTCTGGATCAGATATGCCAAGTGAAGGAATTACTGCAAACAGTTCTTCCTAACATAATTTGAGTCTAGTATGATACTCAGTTACTCCCAAAGATCCTTGGGATAATCTTGCTATTTCCCTATGCAGATGATACACTTGAGATGCACTAATTGAATCAAAACGTTCTCGTAAATCTTTCCAAACAACTGAGGCTTCAGAAGCATAGGCTATACTACCTAGAAGTCTATCTGAAACTGTCGAGATGATCCAGGAAAGAACTAAGGCATTGCACCTTTTCCACTGAAACTGTAGATCCTGATTGAATTGTTCCAATCGACAGGAACCATCTATAAAACCCAATTTATTTTTTGCCAAAAGAGCATTAGCAAACACCCGACTCCACATGGAATAATTCGCTGAACCATTTAAACGAATAGGTACCAAGACAAGTCCCGGAATATCAGATGGATGTAAGTACAATGGATGAGTATGATCTAAAGCCAAAACAGGCGAAGAATGTGCAGATTCTGATGAACTCGCCATGAATCCAATAGAAAAATCATAGGATCGAATCAAGAAACGATAAAAAACACAAGATCGATCCACAAGAAACTACAATCTGAAGTACTCTGGATCTATGAAACAGATTACAAGAAGAACCTGAATATACTGCACAATCGAAACAATTGCAGAAATCCAGAATCACGTTGATGTCGCTTGATCGATCGCAGAACTCCATGAAGACTTCCGCCAATTGTAGATCTTAATGCTTTGATACCATGTTGATAACTAAGTAGAAGAAGAATAATTGGCCATAAAATGACTCATCTAAAAGATATGAGTCGTGGGCTTTTGTATTTATATGCTGTACGGTGTAACATGTCTCGCGGCTACAGTAATAACTAACAAAATGACTTCTGAATACCTGCGAGAACACTATACATCTACATACAGAACACTCTTGTTCTTAATCACGTATGAGTACAACTAAGCTCAACATTAGGTCGCACCTATGTCCGCCATGTGGCTCGTGCTCCCGTTCTCGCTCACCGGCCTGGCAGATGCGCTGCATTTCCCCGGGCAGGTCGCGCTGTACTACCAGGAATTCCCCAGGCTGCTTCGGAACATGGCGTCGAGTATGATGGCTCTGATCGTGGCGCTGGGATTCTACCTGAGCACTGCCATCATCGGCCCGATCCAAAGCACCACGTCGTGGCTGCTGGACAACATAAACGCATTGAGGATGGAGAAGGTCTACTGGATGGTAACAGTGATGACTGCCATAAAATTTGGGTACTACGTCGTATGCGCACGGCTCTACAAGTATCGGAGTTCGGACAACTGAGGGTCCATTGATCAATGTTTTTAAAACCGGACTGAACATACAACTGGGTCATGGTTTGATCGGTTCAATCGGGTTCGACCAGATTGAATTAGATTTTTATTAAAATAATAATATTTAGATTTTTTTAAAAAAAACTATAATATACCTAAAATATAAAATATTAAATAAATTATTTTTACAAGTAAATAACACATGTAGAATAAAAAAAGGTTGGAACTTAGAACTTTATATTTTATATTTTTACATGTAAATAATCATTTATCGATCACACCTAAATTACTTGTAAACATAATCCATAATAACATCTGCAGAACAAAAAAAGAAGTTTCCATTTTCCTAATTAATTATACTCATATTTTTTAAAATCATCAACTTCAAAATTTATGAATTATATTTAACCTATTTTCATTCAAGAACTTAGAACTCAGATAAATAAATAGAGGGATGACAAAATATCTTGACATTACATATAGTCAACCATACATGTTTCGTATTATAATGAATATTAAAAAACTTTCACCCCATATCCTAATAATAATCATGCAAAATTTAAGCATATATTTATTATAATAATTTAATGAAATAATTTTCTTATTTTTAAAATATTTTCTGTAGAATTTTGTAAATATTATTTCTTTATATATTCATTTTCTTTCCTTTTTTATTTATTAATTTCAAATTTAACTTTCAGATTATTACTTTCCTAATTTTTATACTTTCTAATCTTCCTTTCACCTTTATTTTTACCCACAAATTTGAAATATAATTTTCTTATAATTAATTTCCTTTTCTATTTCACACATCATAATTTATTCTATTTTCTAATATCTTATACTTTCTAGTTTTTTCACATTTATATCATCATTATACCTTCCTTATTTTATAATTTCTTTTCATATAACAATAAATTTTATTGATTTTAAAAAAATGGTTTGAACCGATTTGCCGATTCAATCCAGTTTTGCCCGGGTCGAACCGGTTTATTCCGATTTTTTTCAAAAATGAGTTATATTAAATCGAATCGAAATGATGACCCGAATGAACCGATCGGACGGTCCGATGACGCTTATATTTGAGAGCTCCACGGTCGTGTTCGTGTACTTTCTGGTTGCTGAATCCTAGCCGAAAGCCAACGCACAATATTTTATTCATATTCTACTTTACAATGCACGCTTACCTATACTTTCTACGTGTGCAGAAATAGCTTTCTAATTCTAAATTATGCGTCGTATGTACGTAATGTACAATTAATCGAACTCATCCCTTAATCGATCGACTTTTTATTTACTTAATTCATAATTAATGGATAAGCAGTTTTGTTAGTCTATATGTATTTGGTCGATTCGGTTAATGAACTAAAAAATTGACTAATAACCGATATTAACTCATAAATAGAATACAATAAAATTATTATTCTGTTAAGTTATTCTATTGTAAAGATTTGTAATATTTTATGATAACTTTTTATATGTATTTTCAATAAATACTATTCTTTTCACACCACTATATCATGATTAATTTACTTGATCAATATTTTTTATTATTTAAATTTCTTTCTGATCTTGTTGTTAAAACACATTTTCTACCAAAGTATTTATTTATTATTATCATTTTAACCATTATTCTTTTTTTTTGTTTAAAATATTTCATTCTTTGACTATTTGATAAATTTATATGTACGGATAAATACAAAAAATTATCCTTTGAATCAGTTGAAAACATCGATTAAACCGAAGCTTTTGGACCGGATAGTGGACAACTTTTTTTGGATGGACTTGGTTGTCATTGGAATTTAGCGAGACAAAGACTTCTTGTCGGCCATTGTAATGCTAAATTTATCTCAACATCAAAAAGAAAAAAAAATTGTCAAACATTTGGTCGCAAAAGTAAAACATTTATCCTTAATCTTCTTCTAAATTATGTCTTAATATTTGTCCCAGGGTAGTCGATATCCCTATGGCATGTCTCTTGAGAGTATTTGTACAAATGCTTGTCCCTATTTTTGTTCCGAATTGTTGTCCCTAAATTTATCTTTTATCTTGAATTGTGTCCTTAATTTTGTCTTCAATTTTATTACTAATTTTGTCCCTAAACTTGTCATCGAGGTTGTCCCAAATGTATCTTAACCTAGTATTAGCATTGGTTCATATGGGGTCGTCTATAGAGAATATGAGGCTTAAAGCAAAAAAAATATATTAAAATAAAAAAAAATTATATTATTATCTTCTTATTAAAGTTTTATAATCAATTCATTTATAAAGCAACAATTAAAAAAAATATATGTAAGATTTATGAGAAAAGTTAGTTTGGATATTGTTGATTGTTGAAAGAAAAGAAGTGAACAAAATCTAAGAAAAGTAATAGTTTGAAAGAAGGCAGAAAAAATAATTTTACCATTTCAAATTAATTATCAATATAGATGCCTAAAATTAGAAAATAACAATAAAATTAAAAATTAAAATAAGCGCCATAAATTGACTGCTAATAACTTAATAACACTAGTATTAATAAATAATTGACACAATCATTCATAAATTAAAATATTTCATGTTCAATTTCATATATTTTTTTTCCACACTATCTATTTGTATAACATGTTATTACTAAAATTGAGTGGCCTTAAATTTCGATGGCATCAGATCACAGCAACTCTAACTCCAACAAGGCCAAATCATACTAACAGTTATAACTCAAAACTACGCCTGATATGTATCCTATATATTTACTTTTCTTTTAGGTCAATGCGGAGTCACTTTAAGACAATAATTTTTTTACTAGGAAGTATTTTCGGATGTTCAATATAAGGTTCATTTGACTTAATTGATATAAAATAGCTGATAAGTTAAAGTGCTAATGTAACACCCTTGTACTTGCATAGGATATTGTCCGCTTTGAGTCTCCGCCCACACGATTTTCTCAAAACACGTCCTCCAATATCAGAGTAGCGCAGCGGCTCACCTCTATACTTGGCAGGATATTGTTCGCTTGGCCCTTCCCTGGGACGATGCATGGGGTATGTCTTGGATTAGTCCCACATGCATAAGTCACGGGAGAGATGCTGGGTATATATGGGAACATGGTCTTGGTTTGGTAGAACGCATTTTGGGTAAAACCGTGCGGGCTTAGGCTCAAAGCGGATAATATCATACGTAAGTTCTAATCCCAGCTATTACCTTCCTTAGTTATATTTAATAATTCTATAAACAAAATCGGCAAAACCTTCTCCCTTACTTATTTCACAACACATTTCACATTTAACACTCCACAGGATCAAATTTTACACAATCTTACAAAATAATTCTAATAAACTCTAGTACAACTCTCGAGTTTATCTATTATACGCATGTTTTTTTTAAAATGAAAGTGAAGAGAAAATAAAAGTGCTCCAACGGCTCGACCTCTTTTATATGCATCAAAGGCAAGATTCGAATCGACTCAACTCGAGAACTTATAATTATCTAAAAAATTCAATAAGGGTAATGTGAGCAACAATCATTTGCTCAGTGAGTAGAATAAATGTATAACATAGGAGAACAATACGAGTGCATCTAATATTTAAATAATCACTTTTCTTTCATATGAGAAAACGTTTAAAGCATAACTCATATCACATAAGTTTCCAAATCATATGAACTTTTACATAAGTACAAATTATTCAAGTTATCATCATATTCATAGTTAAACTCCACACATATGTCATTGCACATACTCATCATGGGTCAATAGGTATCCCTCTATGATCATTTGTCATACAGTTAAGCAGAGCTTCATAATCAAGAGCATCAAATACGCAGAGCAAATCATGAGTCAATACGTATCCCTCCATGATTGTGTGTCATACAGTTAAGCAGAGCTTCACAATCAAAGAGTCTCAAATACGCTGAGCAAATCATGGGTCAATACGTATTCCAATCATGATTGTGTGCCACCCAATCATGATTTTCAGATACGCAGAGCATATAATGGGTCAATACGTGCACGCAGAACAGCCTCCAAAGAGCAAAGACACCTGATATACGCCCTAAAGACCTTATGTATATCGAATGCGGTCCCAAAGATCTTTTTCAATCAGCATGGCTAATGAACACATGGAGTTTAACAATATCAAAATATACGTGTCATAATCACATATCATTATCAAGTAAAACTTATTTTCACTTCACAAGCATTGTTCCTTGACAACATTTTTGTATAAGAGTTACTCCATCTCATATGAAATCCTTGAAACATATCATAAATATTTTTCATAACTCAAGATATGTTTCAATAATAATAATAATAATATTTGCTTGAGATAATACCATAAATAAAAGAACTAACATATAACATTTTGTTATGTTATAAATTTACCCATTCACCTTGTGCTTTATGTTTTCAAAGAGGTTTACTAGATTTTCCTCCTTTCACTTGTAGCTTGTTGATTTTCTACAAGCAATGATGTTATTTTATTTTCCAATTATTAATAATAACAATACGCAATGCATGCTCATGCATGAACACTTATTCACCTTAAAATGCATATAATTCATTCTAATACTAATGTGTAATTTCAGGTGTTTATGTTCATATGCTACTTCACACTCCCAATTATTCAATTTTCCAAAGTTTAACTAGATGCTGTCTTAGGATTTCAGACTGAGTACTTGTCAATGAATAATTCATAATTTCTTAACCATAAAGACAAATCTCATGATTATAGATAAATTAGAAACTAGACTTACTATGGTTAACCCCCAAATATCATTAATTAAGTCCAAGTGGGTAAGTCATAACATCTAAGGCAATCTTACCTAGGGTTTGTGCCCTGACAGACTGTGTGTCACAAAAAGAATGATTTATATGTTTATTCATATTTGTCCATTTATTGAATTTCTTTTGATCAATTTTTAATTGTGTTTAGTGCTTTTGATTTAATTATTTAAATTTTTTAGTTAAGTAATTATCAGTTTGTGGACTACTTGATTTCATATTTTATTTAGTTAAATTAAATGATTTATTTTGAAATTAAAAATTGACATATGTCTAATAACTAGTGTGTGGAGAATTAGATTTGTGTGGTCTGTTAATCTATACGAGTTTGTGGAGTGATTAATAGTCTAGGATTTTCATAATACTGTATCTTAAATTTAATCTTATATGCATGAATACCAGTTTGTGGGACTTCAATTTTGATTAAATTTAAGATAGTTTGATTTGCTAGATTAAATAACAGAATTACCAGTTTGTGGACTCTGTGATTTTAATTTTGTAAATTAATAACTTGGGTAAAATTTTTAATCCATCTTAAGAAATTTAATTTACTTTTTCTGGTTCACATATTTATCCTTAATTTATTATCATCCTAAGACCAACTTCAACACCAATGTCTTATCTTTATCTTATTTTCTTTAGTTTCATTTATAGTTACAAAACTCATTTTCAAAATCCATGTTTTTCCTCTCTTATTAATTTATAAATTCAGATATTAAATTAATAATATTCCTCGTGGGTTCGACACTCTTACTCCTATTTTCTATATTACTTGAGCGACTAGTGCACTTACTAGCGTTTTTATTTTGCTACATCATTTTATGCATTAGTGTCACCTACGTATATATTCGTATAATATATATTAGCTACATTATATGTATTCCTATACCATATGTTACATATATGTATTATAGATAAATTATTTTTATATTCTTAATCATAGAATTATGGACGTTGAACCAAGTGACATGATTTAGCGTCATAGTAAAGACGCAGTGGCATCGATGTCACATTCACATCAACGTCACGTTAGCAACACAAGCGATGTCGTCACTAATTTAGAGTCACAACCACATCGATTTAGTGTCTCCGCCGATTGTGCTACATCAGCGTCTCAATTTTGTGACGTATTTAGTGATACTAACTCGTCGCTACTTATTTTAGCCATGACTTAGTGCCGAGGTAGAGACACAATATTGCATCGCTAGTTTATTTAGATGACTTCGATTGATTATTCCCACTTAATAAGGTACATATACATATATACATATAGACTTATAGTTTATATATATATATATACATACATACATACATACATACATACATACATTATATATATATACACACACACATATATAATATAAACTTATAATATAATATGAACTTATAATATAAACCTATTTGAATATAAGTTTATAAAAAAAATCAGGCATACTCAATAGCGTCACTATATCGTTGATTTAGCATCAACATTGTCGGATACACTAATGTAGAGTCACTTCAGCACCAACTTAGCGTCACTACTAAACTAATATCTTTTAATTTATAGGTCGGCGCCGCGTTAGCTTGTAATTAGCATTGCAATGTTTTGCACGCTAAAATATTACCTTAAATCCCTAAGTTCTTTCATGTTTCTTTATTGTTTACTGTGATTTTACTGAGATCGACCCCGCCCTCCTCTGGTGCCTTGCTCCGATGCCATCGCCGGACACTGCCCTCCTACGCCTCCCCCGCTGCCCTCTTGCGACTCGTCGCCGCCTTCCTCCTCCGACCCTACCGGCTTCCTCCTCTGCTGCCCTCCTCCAACCCCGTCGCCTTCCTCCGCTGCCCTCATCCAACCCCATCGGCCTCCTCATCCGCCTCCTCAGCTGCCCTCCTACGACCTGATGCCGCCCTCCTCCTCCCCTGCCCTCCACCGACCCTGCTGCCCTGCTCTGACGCCCTCCTATGCTGCCCTGCCTAGGTGACGCCACTGCCGAACACCGCCCTCCTCCGCTACCCTCTGCCGCCCTCCTCCGATGCCACCGTCAGATGTCGCCACTGCCGGACATCCTCCGCTGCCCTCCACCGCCCTCCTTTGATGCCATTGTCGAACGTCGCCGCCGCCGAACATCCTCCGCTGCCCTCTGTCGCCCTGCCCTGCCATCCTCTTGACACCCTCTCAATTTGCAGTAAGTCCCTTTTTGTTATTTTAATGTGTATTTAATAAATTTAAGTACATGCAAATGTTTTATTTATATTTCTATAGTGATAGGTGCTCCACCGCTGACAGGACACATAGCCAGATCGTCGCATAATAGGCAATCCATTGGTGGATCTTCTCGTTCGCATGACGTTGATCGACATGTCACCCAACTTATTTTTTGCGTATTTAATAAATTTAAGTACATGCAAATATTTTAACTATTTTTTATGATGACAGGTGCTACGCCTCCACAGAGACTGATGGACGCTTCTTCACATTCGAGTGTCCATTCCACACGACCATGCGACGACGACCAACATATTATGCTAGGTGATAAATATATTAGTATTTTATTTATAAGTGTAAGGTAATTATATTAATCATTTCTCTTTTTAATGGTGTCAGTTGTGACGTTGCCCATGGGACGTAGTTGGATGATGACGCCACAGCTCAGGCAATGTTAGATATCGCATGGGGTGCAAACTCTACTGTTGATATATGAACTATCACTAGTTTAATTTTGTATTACATCAATGATTTGTTCTGTACCAGGGATCGTCAATCATGTCAAACCCTCTTAGCTTACTCCAATTGTAGCAGATGATAATTCCTCTTCGGCAGAAGAAGAGAGATACCATGATAATGTAGTAGTCACCGTTAACAACATTGCTCGATCGTAAGTTAAATAAGTTCTATAAATTTCTTTATAGTTTTGCTTATAGACACAAAATTAATTCTTTTTTTAAATTGCAAGACTACTTTTATACTCGCTTCTATTGTATGAGATGTCAGTGCTCTTGTCCTTTCCCACTTGTTGGAAGGGGCAGGATCGTGGAAAGATGTCCCAATTCAAGTGCAGGATGATATCTTTCTGACATTTACTACATGATTTTTTTGCATTAGATATTCTATTTTATATTATTTTTATATTTCTAACATCTATAAAAATTTTTAGGAAGCAAATAAGTTTCATCCATATCTAAATTAGAGATGATTCAGAGAGCTTTTGAGCAGGTGGTCGTAAAACGCCTAAAATTGGCTTAAGTTTCATAAAGCCGTTACATCCACCGACCTCAGTTTGGAATAGGTTCCTAGGAGGAGCGTTGGATATGCACACGATTCCTCCGAGTTCATCCACCACACCTGAGCTTACATTGGATAGCATCAGTGGACTCATCTCGAAGCAGCTACCTCAACAACTTCCTCAGCATTTGACTTACATTTTGCAGGCGATCCAGACCGTGCTCCAACCATAAACTCAGTCCCATGAGGCCAAGGACCGAATACGTCGGCGTCGAATGTTTGGAACGACAACGACAATGATAATGATTTAGGATAGAAATTTTTGTATTATGTATCTCTGATATATTTTGTAATGATGTGTGATGTCATTTTGTTATCTTATTCATTATTTTGTGATGGGTAATAGTACTTTCTTTATTATTATTTCCATCAATGTGAAGAATGCATTGTATAATTTGTATGGTGTGGGACGGGAACAAAACGATTGGAATAGGACAAAATTGTTAGGATTTAGCATCTCGTTTGGGACACATTAGCGACGGAATATGATTGGACGCTATTTGAAATATATCCCAATTAGCTTCACATTAGCTCCCCTTTAGTGTCGCACAATTTGGCGTCACGTTAGTATCGCAACAGAGATGCAACACGACATCCGTTCAGCACCAACTTAGCATCGGGTTAGCGACGTGCATAAACTCCTCGCAATGACATTTTTTGCATCATAATAACATTACAATAGTGTCAACCGGTAGCGCTAGTAGCGTCATATTTGTCCTCGACGTCATTGTGACACTAATAGCTACCAAACGTCAGCGTCTCCGTCATGCGATGCCAGGTAACACCCTCAAAATCGCCCCTCCTGCCACGTAGGCAGTCAGGTTGACCCCGGGAGCGCTACACTATGTACTACACTATTGACCATGACCATTCAATAAAAAGGCATACGTGGCATTAATATAATAAGAAAATACAATAAAAAAGTTTAATGCGGAAGTTCAAATAATGGAATGTCAAGAAACATTTAATAATTTATATAGTCAAATATGCGGAAGTTTAAACGTTAAACATTAAGGCGGAAAGTGGTTAACATAGTTTATAACGAAGTACGGAAATGCATCAAGTTCAACATGTGAAAGAGAAGTTCGATGATCGGAATAACATGGTGTCTCTAAACAAATACAATAACTTGAACTAGATATAGCAATAAGAGTTTGAAGCAGAATTTCAGTCATGTGCAGCATTCTCCAAGCTCTAGCCCTCCAACACCTCCTCAGTTAGCATTCTCACCTGCAAAATCCCATTGGAGGGGAATCGAATACCCGTGAGCAAAAAGCCCAGTACAATAGCAAAATAGACGGTGAAATAAGGATCAATGATAATCGTGAAATCAATATGTCAATAATGAGCAATAATGTACTTTGACTCTTTGACAACATCAATATCTGTACTTTGTTCTTTACTAAGGCTATGCTTTGTCCTTGCTCTGCATTATCTTTACCATACAATAATTCATGCTTTACTGTACTATATTCATTACCGTACCATACTCTACTTTACAATGTTCTCTGCTTTATTTTACAGTACTATGCTTTACATTGCTTTACTTTACATTACTTAACTGTGAGTTTCACTACGTCTTTTACATTACTATGATATCCTTAAAGTTTATTATCCTATGCGAGCTCGACTTTATTAAGTTTGGATGCCATAGGTGCCTCTCTGAATCTCTGAAGCCACTAAGCCCATAAAGGGAAAGGGGTGGGTGTTAAGGCCTCACCCAGTTCGAAAAGTAGGTGAAAGAATTCCTACAATCTAGGAACAGTGGTCAATTAAGAAACCTGTAGTTTCACTGTCTCCTCAGCTAGCTACCTGTCCCTCTAGCAAAATACAGTAATCTTTGGGGAAGGAGTGTGACCATTGCATCACCCTTCATTCGAGATACAGATGGGAGAAAACCTGAAATCTCAAGAATAGTGGTCATTGAAGATAGTAGCTTCGCTGTCCCCTCAGCTAACTACCTATCCCTCCTCTGCTTTAACTCATATCTTTGCTTTAACTTCGGGGGGCGGCAAATAGCAATCCCATATTTTTATCTTTACATTATTTATCTTTGGTTATCTTAACATTTGTGGTTCAGAACTCAACTGAGAGTTAATTTCTGTACAATAGGACTCAACCAATATAGGTGAATTAGTTAGAGTCTCTGATTATGAATAAAAATTGGAGTGGGATTCACTCTCAGAATCGGTCGACCATTTCTGGACCGGTCGACCGTTCCTCTGGGACCGGTCGACCGGTCCTCTGTGATCGGTCGACCGTGTTCTTGGTCGGGTGTCCGTAGGTCGATCGACCATGCACATAAGGCCGGTCGACCTCTACTCTATGATCGGTCGACCGTCCTGGTGGCCGGTCGACCTATTGTGAAACTGTGCAGACACGCACTGCGCGTTAGATCGGTCGACCGATTGAAAGTTCGATCGGCTGATCATGAAATCGGATTCGTCTATTGTCAGATGGATCGGTCGACTACCATGGTGAGGCCGGTCGACTGATCAATGGGAACTCATGTGAGTTCGTAACCCGGATCGGTCAACCGTTGATGAAAATTGGTCTACCGGTCCCTGCGATAAAACAGGGCCGCCGGACTTTTTCTTCATTTCTAGCGGCCTTACGACCATTAAACAATGATGACAACAATACGTGAAACGTGGGTAATCATCTCAAGATCATAATGAACTAATCATACATATCAAATAATCGCTATTTCTTCGTCTAGGGATTTAGAACGCTAGAGTACCTCTTTCGTTGGGTTTTGGGTTTTTCCGGTCGCTGTTCTCCATTCCGGTGATCGTCTATCGTCCTTGACCGGTGCAGGAAGATGCGCCCGGACCTCACACACGTCAGGGGAAGGTCACTGGTATCAAAGGATCCTCGGACGAGCCGCTATTCCTTGTCGATGTCCGCCTCTGGTTTGTGCGTCGGTCGTTGTTTGTCGGCGCAACAGAGAAGAGGAAGACAAAGAGGTGACATCGGCTGGAATCCAAGGGGGCGCGAGGTTGCCCTCGCGTCCTCCCTTTATAGGATCGGCCGGCCAGGGTGGCCGGCCAATTCCGAGCGGAATCAGGGGAGGAAATTCCTCCCCTGTCGGTCGTTTCTTTTCTGGCCATTTCCTCTTTTTTAATCCGAATTGATTTTGAATTCGATTCGTTTTGAATTCTATCCATTAATGGCAATTGATTTTCCTTTTATTGTTGTGATTTGCCATTGATTTCCTTATGATGAATGCATCCGTTACAATATTACTCCCTTAAAAGAAAATTCGTCCTCGAATTTTGATAAGAGTTAGGACTTACCGAATAATTGTGAAAGCTTTTCTTGCATCTCTGATTCTACTTTCCAGGTGGCCTCTTTTCTTTGATGATGCTTCCATGCTACTTTGACTAATGATACCCTCTTCTTTCCTTGGTGATGTTCTTGATATTCCAATATTTCTATGGGTTGTTCTTCATATGTCAGATCCTCCTTGAGATTTGGTTCCACAATTTGGATCACGTTGGCATAATCGTGCTTGTACATTCGGAGTAGAGAGACATGGAAGATGTTGTGTACCCTGGCATATGCTGGGGATAGGGCCAATCTGCATGCTGAGTCACCAACCATATCTAATATCTCAAATGGGCCTACATACCTTGGACTCAATTTTCCACGCTTACTGAAACGCATTACTCCTTTGGTGGGGGAGACCTTGAGCAAAACTTGGTCTCCTGCCTTAAAGGTATGTTCACGGCATTTCTTGTCTGCATAGGCCTTCTGTCGATTTTGAGCAGATTTCATTCTCTTCTTTATCAATTCCACCCTGTCTGTGTACTCTTGGATATGCTTCTGTAATTCTGCACTCAAGATCTTTCTTTCACCCACTTCGCCCTAACATGTCGGGGAGCGACATGGACGACCATACAGCGCTTCAAAGGGAGACATCTCTATGCTAGCATGGAAGTTGTTGTTGTAGGAGAACTCTATGAGAGGAAGATGATTGTCCCAGTTGCCATGCCAATCCAACGCACTTGCTCTAAGCATATCTTCTAACGTCTGAATGGTTCTCTCCGATTGGCCGTCGGTCTAGGGATGAAAGGTTGTGCTGTAGCGAAGCCTAGTCCCAAAAACATTCTGGAGGCTCTTCCAGAATTTTGATGTATGATTGATGGGATCCCGTGAAGTCTAACAATCTCCTGCACATATAAGTCTATTAAACTTTCAAGAGATTATTTTACCTTGATGGGTAAAAAGTGAGCCGATTTAGTGAGTCGGTCCACTATCACCCATATAGCATCATGCCCCTTCTGAGTCCGGGGTAAGCCGGTGATAAAATCCATTGATATATCTTCCCTCTTCCACTGTGAAATACCCAGACTCTTCAAGGTTCTTTGGGATTTCTAGTGCTCCACCTTGACCTGCTGGCACACTATACATTTGGCAGCGATCTCCTTCCCCATATTTGGCCACCAGAAACTCCTCTGTACATCCTTATATATTTTGGTACTCCCTGGGTGAATTGCAAATTCTGACTTGTGGCATTCATCTAACACTTCTCTTCGAAGTTCTGGGTCATTCGGTACCCATAAGCGATCATGGTACCTGCTACCACCATCTGCTGAGACCTTAAAGTTGGTAGTCTCCAGACTAGTCTTTATCATCATAGTCTGATATTCTGCATCTTTTACCTGTGCTTCAATGATTCTTCCGATCATGTCTAGTACTACACGCTGCATCATCATTAGTGACCCATCATGCCTTATTCTCGGTGTCCATTTAAAAAATTCCTCCATCATTTCAAATTGTCGAAGGCGCATGAAGGCAACAGATCCTTCCCACTTTCGACTAAGTGCGTCAGCCACTGAGTTTGCTTTGTCAGGATGGTAGTTGATAGCAAACTCATAGTCCTTTAAGAACTTCATCCATCGTCTTTAGCGCATATCCAACTTCTTCTATGTAAAGACGTACTTTAAACTCTTATGGTCAGTGTAGACCATGAATTCTTCTCCGTACAGATAATGACGCCAAAGCTTGAGAGCAAAAACCACTGCTACCAATTCGAGGTCGTGACTCGGACAATTGACCTCATGTTTCTTCAGCTGTCTGGATGCATATGCCACTACTTTTCCATATTGCATAAGTACGCACCCCAATCCTGTACCACTAGCATCACTATAAACCACGTAACCACTGTTGCCCGATGGTAACGTCAAGATTGGTGCTGAAGTTAGCCGCTTCTTTAACTCTTGGAAACTTTCTTCATACTTGGGCGACCAGATAAACTTTTCCCCTTTCCTTGTGAGTTTAGTTAGCGGCAATGCAATTCTGGAGAAATCCTTGATGAAGCATCTGTAATAGCCTACTAAACCAAGGGAGCTCTTGATTTCGGAGACATTCTTTGGTTGAGTCCAGTTGGACACTGCTTCTACCTTTGCTGGATCCACTACAATCCCATCTTTAGAGACAATGTGGCCTAGAAACATCATTTGTTCTAGCCAAAATTCATATTTTAAAAATTTTGCATACAACTTCTTTGCTCGCAAAGTCTCCAACACTATCCTTAGATGTTCCTTATGTTGCTCTATGCTTGGTGAGTAGATGAGGATGTCATCGACGAAGACAATTATGAACTTATTCAGGTGTTCGTGGAAAGTTCGATTCATGAGATTCATGAATGCTGCCGGGGCATTTGTTAATCCAAACAGCATTACAAGGAACTCATAATGTCCATACTGTGACTTGAAAGCTATCTTTGAAATGTCTTCTTCTGCTACCCTTAACTGGTGATATCCGCTCCTCAGATCTATCTTGAAGAACACCTTTGCTTTTGACAATTGATCAAACATGTCGTCAATGCTAGGGAGCGGGTACTTGTTCTTGATTGTGACTTTGTTCAACATCCTATAGTCAATACAAAGTCTCAACGATCCATCCTTCTTCTTGACAAAAAGGACTGGTGCACCCCATGGCGAGACACTAGGTCTGATGAAGCCTTTGTCCAATAGTTCTTGAATCTGATCCTTCAACTCCTTCATCTCTGCTAGGGCCATGCGGTATGGAGTTTTGGAGATTGGTGCTGTGCCGGGTGCCATTTCGATATAGAAGTCTATCTCCCTTCTGGGCTGTAGACCACTAACGTCATCAGGGAATACATCCGAAAAATCCCTCACAACTTTTATGTCTTGAGGAGTCTTGGCTGACTCTGCTATCTTGGTAACTTGCTAGATAACCTCTACACCCCCTTTGAAGTAACTTTTGTGCCTTCATGGCAGATACTGTGATCTTTGATTCTTTCTGTGCAATGCCTCTGACAATTACTTTATTTGTACTATGTGTACCTATAATCACTTTCTTTTGCTTGTACAAGGTAGAAGCATCATGAGAGGTTAGCTAGTCCATGCCTAAAATTATATCATAATCTCTCATAGGGATAATGATAAGATTTGCAGGAAAGTTCTTTATCCCTATCTCTATGGGTACATTAGGGAGATATTTTGTGGTAACTAAAGTCCCTTGTGGGTCAAGATGTTCATCTTGGGCTCTCGGTTCATTGCAATTAACCCTAATGTGGTGGCACATTCTTCATATATAAAGGAATGAGAAGCATCGGAATCGAACAATACTGTAGTAAGTAACTCGGCTACGGATAGCGTACGTCGAATGATCTCAGCATCATTCTGTGGGGCATCTTCTTCCAAATTGAAGAGTCTCCCTTGCACTAACTGTTGCTGCCCACGCCTTGGGCAGTTCACAGCAAAATGGACCATTCCGCCACAGTAGTAGCACGCTCCAGATTTCATGCAGCATTCCCCTGCATGGGTCCTGCACAAGTATTGCATAAAACCCGCTCACCTTGTGCTGGTGCTGCCTGAGGAGCTCTGGAAGGCTGTTGCCTCTGCTGTTGGGCTGGGCGCCTTTGCGCCTGCTGAGGGGGCCTTTGGTTGCTGTTGCTGTGGTGGAGGAGCTTGTTGTGGAGGGCGGTAGGGGTGTTGTTATTAAGGATGATTGTACTGCTGGGGTGTTGGATAAGGACGAGGCCGATTATTCTGTCGATGATGTTGACGGTTGTTCCCCCTATATTATTGTGGCTGGTGCTGGGAACTCTGCCTTATAGTCTGTTGAGCCTTCTGAGCTTTCTGCAAATCTTGATGGTCCTTCTCAGTCAGAGTAGCCAAACTGATAGCGTCCTCTAAAGTTCTGCAATTTTCAGATCTTGTATGAGACCTCAGAGTGGGGCTCAGTCCATCCACAAAGCACTTGGTTACATCCAGTTCATCCATGATCAGTCTAGAGTACTTCCTTAGTCTGACAAACTTTATCATGTATTGGGCCACTGTCATGGTCCCTTGCACTAGGTCCAGAAACTTCTTCTGTTTCAAGTCTCTTTGGAACTTAGGAAAGTACTGCGTCTTAAATGCCTGGCGGAAGTCTTCCCAGGCAACAATCCTTACTTCAGGGAAACTGGTGGTCTTCTTTGCCTTCCACCACTCCTTAGCATCCTTCTAGAGAGTGTCTCCAGTGTACTGCACTTTCTTGTTCTCGGGAACGTCAAGGATATCGAATTTGTCCTCTATTGCCTTCATCCATTGCTCTGCCACTTCGATGCCTCCTTCTCCATTAAACATTGGAGGTTTTGACCTCCAAAAGTCTTGTAGGGTGCAGGTAGAAGGGACTTGATGTCCTTGTTGGGCTGGTGGTTCTGATGGAGGAGGAGAAGATGAAAGTAGAGGTGGATATGATGGAGGTGGGGGAACAAAAGGGGTCTCCCCTTCATTATAGGTCTCATTCTCACTAGTAGAGGCATGTTCCCTTCTTTGAGATGACATGTATAAAAGACTATAGCAATAATTGAGAAAAGCACATATAATCAAAGATCTTAATTAAAATAAAAATCTTAGATAAAAATTGAAATCTTACGGCTCAATATCCGCTAAAATAATTGTTAATATCACTGTATGCGTTAGTCGAAGCAAAAAGATAAATATTTGTCTAAGGCACACTAAGGCCTTCACATAAAAGAAACATCAAGCACTAATCGTTACGTCTGGAAGGTTCTCCAGGTTCATTCCTAGAATTCCTCTTCTTCTTCGGAGGATTAGGGCACTCATCTTCAATGTGTCCCTCTTGATAGTAGAGACCACAACATTCCTCTAGATCTGTCTAACTGATAGGACTTGTATCTCTAAATCGTAATCCCCTTAATGGTGCAGGGACTTCTTCTTCATCATCTAAGGATATACAAATTAGATTGCTGATACGTCCTCCAACCATCTCCAAGTGTATCATTCGATTCATTTCTTCGTGTGTCTCAGTGGGGAAGTAGTGGCGTGGGGAGAGTGGCTCTGAATCATTGCTTCCCACGCTCTCTAGACCCGAATGCGCCTGTTCCTCTGGAGCAGGCTGTGGTGGAATTATGTACTTATCTTCACGTCTTGTGCATATTCTACGTCCGGGATAGGAGGATCTAGTGGGCGTGTACGTATCCCAACTATATGACCGGCTCCCCTACCTCTTCGTACAACTCTAGTTATCATGCGACGTGGAGGCATCTATAAAACAAGTTAACCCGATAACATAAGTATAATTCACACATGAATGTACTTATCACTTACTTGAGGAGTGGAGTTGCAGATGCTTGAGAAGCTTGCACATGACTTACTTTGAGCTGTGTAACAATATGAACAATGAATATTATGCATGCACATCTACTCTATTATGATCAATGAGGGAGCCAAGAACTTAGGCTCTGATACCAAATTGTAACACCCCCAAAATCGTCCCTCCTGCCACGTAGGCAGTCAGGTTGACCTCGGGAGCGCTACACTATCTACTACACTATTGACCATGACTATTCAACAAAAAGGCATATGTGACATTAATATAATAAGAAAATATAATCAAAAAGTTTAATGCGTAAGTTCAAATAGTGGAATGTCAAGAAACATTCAATAATTTATATAGTCGAATATGCGGAAGTGATGCGGTATATTTGTAACAATAAAATTTGCTAGCAAGTGCACTAGTCGCTCAAGTAATATAGTAAAAAGGAGTAAGAGTGTCGAACCCACGAGGAATATTATTAATTCAATATCTGAATTTATAAATTAATAAGAGAGGAAAAACATGGATTTTTGGAAAGAGGTTTTATGAAAATAAAATAAATAAAATAAGATAAAGATAAGATAGTGGTGTTGAAGTTAGGCCTTAGGATGAAAATAGATCAGGATAAATATTTGAAACATAAAAGATAAATTTAATCTTTAAAGATAGATTAGAGTCTCCCTAAAGTAATCTACCATGATTAACTTGTGGTCTCCACGACTGGCATCCCTCAATTTAATCATATAGAACTATCTTAATTTAATAAGAATTGAAGTCTCCACGACTGGTACCCCCAAAATCGTATTAAAATTAAGATGCATTAAATTAGATTCTCTAGACTATTAATCACTCCACAAACTGGTATAGATTAATAGACCACACAAACTTGATTCTCCACACATTAGTTATCAAATTTATGTCAATTATTAATTCCAAATAAAATCAATTATAATTAGTATAATAAATTCTGAAATTAAACACTCCACAAACTGGTATAGCCTAATTCGGAAATTTAATTAACTAATATAAAAGCATTAAGCATAATTAATAATTGATCAGAAAAGATTAAAACAAATAAAGTAGGATCCAAACATTTCCCTTCAATTAATAATCTCCTAAAATAATAATCTTAAAAACATGGAGTTCATCCTATAAATTCTGGAGAGATAATAACAAAATAACAATAATAATCGAAAGAATTACACCCAAAATAGAAGTAGAGCTCTTGAATTGGGCAGACAGTCGGACAGCCTCTCGAACTTGATCAGGGTCGCGATCAACTTCCAACCGTCGCACCTCTCTCCTCTTGGTCATAGCCTGCAGAGCTCACGACTCGCCGTGGAAGAAACATGAACTTCAGAGCACGAATTGAAACGATTGATTCTTCACGTATTTATAGGGTGCGGACGGCCTTCAATTTGATCTTGGCCGTAACATCGTACGGTTGACTTTAAAATAAGATAAACTCGGCCAAAGATAAATCATTTTATCTTTACGCCCAAAGATAAATCCTTTTTATCTTTACTCCCTTAGAGTCTCGGCCGAAACAGAGAATTAAATCTTGTTACGCCCAAACAATTTTATCTTTACACCTTCATATATCTTGTTACGCCCAAAGATAAACTCGGCCAAAAAAATGATTTCATCGCCATTACCCCCTCCAAATCTCGGCCGTAAGGAATTATTTATCCTGTTACGCCCTTCGAATCTCGCCCAAAACATCTTTATCTTCATGCCATTACGCCATCCAAATTTCGGCCGTAAGGAAAGACTTCTTATCATTACCCCCTCCATATCTCGGCCAAAATGATATCTTTTATCCTAATCTCGGCCGTAATGATAAATTCTTCGGAATTTCGGCCGATACGGCACAATCCATTTTAAATCTCGATTTTTCTGCAAAATAATTATCAAAATTTAGTTAATCCATCCACAATTAAAATATTCAGAGAATTTAATAATTAAAATTGATAAATCCGGAATTACGATTAAAAGTGACTAAAAATGATGCATGCCATGATCAAATTACAGAAAATTTAATTAAAATAATTAACTCAAATATGTTGTATTTTGCATGCATCAGGAAGTTCAAATGTTAAACATTAAGGAGGAAAGTGGTTAACATAGTTTATAACGAAGTACGGAAATGCATCAAGTTCAACATGCAAAAGAGAAGTTCGATGAGCGGAATAACATGGTGTCTCTAAACAAATACAATAACTTGAACTAGATATAGGAATAAGAGTTTGAAGCAGAATTTCAGTCATGTGCAGCATTCTCCAAGCTCTGGCCCTCCAACACCTCCTCAGTTAGCATTCTCACCTGCAAAATCCCATTGGAGGGGAATCGAATACCCGTGAGCAAAAAGTCCAGTACAATAACAAAATAGACGGTGAAATAAGGATCAATGATAATCATGAAATCAATATGTCAATAATGAGCAATAATGTACTTTGACTCTTTGACAACATCAATATATGTACTTTGTTCTTTACTAAGGCTATGCTTTGTCCTTGCTCTGCATTATCTTTACCATATAATAATCCATGCTTTACTGTACTATATTCATTACCGTACCATACTCTACTTTACAATGTTCTCTACTTTATTCTACAGTACTCTGCTTTACATTGCTTTACTTTACATTACTTAACTGTGAGTTTCACTACGTCTTTTACATTACTATGATATCCTTAAAGTTTATTATCCTATGCGAGCTCGACTTTATTAAGTTTGGATGTCATAGGTGCCTCTCTGAATCTCTGAAGCCATTAAGCCCATAAAGGGAAAGGGGTGGGTGTTAAGGCCTCACCCAGTTCGAAAAGTAGGTGAAAGAATTCCTACAATCTAGGAACAGTGATCAATTAAGAAACCTGTAGTTTCACTGTCTCCTCAGCTAGCTACCTGTCCCTCTGGCAAAATACAGTAATCTTTGGGGAAGGAGTGTGATCATTGCATCACCCTTCATTCGAGATACAGATGGGAGAAAACCTGAAATCTCAAGAATAGTGGTCATTGAAGATAGTAGCTTCGATGTTCCCTCAGCTAACTACCTATCCCTCCTCTGCTTTAACTCATATCTTTGCTTTAACTTCGGGGGCGGCACATAGCAATCCCATATTTTTATCTTTACATTATTTATCTTTGGTTATCTTAACATTTGTGGTTCAGAACTCAACTGAGAGTTAATTTCTGTACAATAGAACTCAACCAATATATGTGAATTAGTTAGAGTCTCTGATTATGAATAAAAATTGGAGTGGGATTCACTCTCAGAATCGGTCGACCATTTCTGGACCGGTCGACCGTTCCTCTGGAACCGGTCGACCGGTCCTCTGTGATCGGTCGACCGTGTTCTTGGTCGGGTGTCCGTAGGTCGATCGACCATGCACATAAGGCCGGTCGACCTCTACTCTATGATCGGTCGACCGTCCTGGTGGCCGGTCGACCTATTGTGAAACTGTGCAGACACGCACTGCACGTCAGATCGGTCGACCGATTGAAAGTTCGGTCGACCGATCATGAAATCGGATTCGTCTATTGTCAGATGGATCGATCGACTGCCATGGTGAGGCCGGTCGACTGATCAATGGGAACTCGTGTGAGTTCGTAACCCGGATCGGTCGACCGTTGATGAAAATTGGTCTACCGGTCCCTACGATAAAACAGGGCCGCCGGACTTTTTCTTCATTTCTGGCGGCCTTACGGCCATTAAACAATGATGACAACAATACGTGAAATGTGGGTAATCATCTCAGGATCATAATGAACTAATCATACATATCAAATAATCGCCATTTCTTCGTCTACGGATTTAAAACGCTAGAGTACATCTTTCGTCGGGTTTTGGGTTTCGTCGGTCGATGTTCTCCGTTCTGATGATCGCCTATCGTCCTTGGCCGGTGCAGGAAGATGCGCCCGGACCTCACACACGTCAGGGGAAGGTCGCTGGTATCAAAGATCCTCGGACGAGCCGCTATTCCTTGTCGATGTCCGCCTCTAGTTTGTGCGTCGGTCGTCGTTCGTCGGCGCAACAGAGAAGAGGAAGACAGAGAGGTGACGTCGGTTGGAATCTAAGGGGGCTCGAGGTCGCCCTTGCGTCCTCCCTTTATAGGATCGGCTGCCGGCCGATTTCGAGCGGAATCAGGGGAGGAAATTCCTCTCCTGTCGGCCGTTTCTTTTCTGGCCGTTCCCTTTTTTTTGAATCCGAATTGATTTTGAATTCGATTTTGAATTCGTTTTGACTATCCATTAATGGCAATTGATTTCCCTTTTATTGCTGTGATTTGCCATTGATTTTCTTATGATGAATGCATCCGTTACATGACATGTCAACAACGCAATATCTTAACATGTTAATGTTTGAGCCCAGTAGTCAGGAAATTTACATAGTATAATGAATAAATCATAAGAAACATAACGGCAAGCCACATAACAATCACTAAAGAACATAAACTATAGTAGAAAATATAGCTTAATAAGTAATATCTCAGGTTGTTCATTATCTATTTGGTGAGAACCAGGAGCATGGATATTGCGCTTCCAGTAACATTCAGGTTAGTGAGACATTTTATCTAGAAGTGGATGCAAGAAACATTCAAATGAAGGCCGTTGGTCAAGAGAAATTGATTGCATTTGAAAAATAAGATGACAGAAGGACCACAACCATTAAATAAATAAGTATGTTAACATTAAGCAAAAAAAAAAAAACTTAGGCAGTTTTGAAAAAATCTATCTTTGAACATAACATAAATAAATCAAAGAAGGCGTACAAATCAATGTTTCCCTAATCCCAATGCAGTTTATCTTAGGCGTGTGTGGCAACACACAACAAACATCCTTTCGAAGCCCCACCATACTTTGGTGAAGCGAGCGCTAGCATTTCGTCCACCCCTTGGACCCTTGTACTAATGAGCATAATGCTTCGCATAAGCTGAGTGGTCTTTGCCAAGCCACACAATCTTGTTGCATAATCAAATAGTTTTGACTTGACACTCTTTTGCCTAATTGCGGCACGAGGCAAACATAAGCAAGTACGATGGATGAAATATATTCTCACCCAAATTTGAAGTAAACACTATCCCATGTGTTCAAGCCCAACTAGGAAGAGAAAACTAATTAAGCAAAAACAAAGAGAAAAGGAAAAGTTCCGACCAAATCAAACCTAGAGACATATTGTGGAGGCAGAATTTGGAGAACAATTGGAGACATCGTGGAAGACTGATCAAAGTTTTAAGCATTAAAAGCCCTCATATGCATCTTGACGACATGCATCAAAATCATTAGTTACATGACAAGCCACAACTTGTCGTAGTCCATGACTTAAGAAATTCAAAACTAAAAGCATACGTTATGAGTGTTCCTAGGTGGACTATCCTTTTCTTGTGGCATCACTGCAACCACAACAAATAGCCACCATGACAAGTTTGTCTTGGGAACTCAGTTAAAATGATTTATAAATAGTTTTGAATTTTTTTTAATTGAAAAAAAAAGATTGATAAGTACTTAAAGTCAGAAAAGTAAGCTGAAAAAATTCAACTTATTTTGTATAAGAAGAAAAAGATGATCACTTTGAACAATAAATGTACGATTTTATCCTTAGAATATACATAATTTTTATTCACATATTTTCTCTATTACAATATTATAAACTTTTTGGTAATTTGATTAAAATAATAACTTATAAATTTTTTTCTTACCAAACACATAACTGCTTATTTTTTAAAAATTAACTTCAGTCATTAAACTACTTATTAGCTATTAGAGCTTAGGTTATAAGATTATGTAGACAGTATGAGTTAAGTTTAAGGTTATGTGACATTATGTGCATTAGATTGACAGTGCATGTTTTTTATTATTTTTCTTATTTTATATTTTGAAGGGGTAAAGATATCACCACATGAGTACTGTGGTGAGGGTCAATTTGATATTATTTGCATTTGTAAATTTGCTCCATCTGACGGTCGACCTATTAGGAGTTCATTTTCATCTCATGCATCATGCATCAATACATAGTGTGGCATTTGATACCAACAATGATCCTCCCCATGTGATGATGTAATCATATTGGGTCCACCAATAATGTTTCATGTTACGGATCAAACTAGTAGTACTTGCAAAAGATATAAATGAATATGGAGTCAAAAGGGACTAAGTGGGAAATTATGACATATTTCATTTCTTTAAATATCTATAACTATAATGTCTTACCCAAAGGTGATTGATTAGTTCGTCAACATGCCACTTCACATTATTTTAAGGAAGAAGTTTACTTTGAGTTATTAGGAATATTAAGAGTTACATTTTCTGATAAATGTTAGAATTTTCTTCTCTTGCATTATTTATATAATAATAACAAAGATGTTAATTAGAAAGGGATGAGAAGCTTATTTTGCTTTTGTCATTGAGATAAAGGTAAAAGGGGTCACGATTGGAAGATATTCTAATCATATAGGAATTTGTAAAATATTCCTAGAAGATCTTCCTAAATTATGACTGAGGAGATAGATGGAATTTTTATAGATCTAGTCCATAGAACTATTCCTATTTCTATGACTCCTTATTGTATAACACCTATAAAATTAAAAGAACTACAGGTGCATTCCGATAAGGTTTGTATCCAAATCAAAACTTTCAATTTCGGACTTATTCTTCAAGAAGAAAGATATGTTCTTTATTTGGGCATCAATTATAGACGTCTAGACTAAGTGATTGCGAAGAATAGTTTATCAAGAATGAGTTACATGCTTGATGAACTACAAGTACTACTAGATTCACAAAAATGACTTTAAGAGATGGATATCATTAGCTAAAGTTAAAAAAAAAATGGTATATCTCAACCTCTATATACATGGAACTGGAGATGATCATTGTGAATTTTTTTCCATCAAACCACTCATAAACTTATGATCTCTCAATTCTGAAGGTCGTGCACATCATGAGAGATATTTAAACATTATTTCATAAATTTTTTATGGAAAAAATAAAACTAAGAATCAAATTATGTATGTGTCTTGGCTTGACCTCATAGTATTAGATCATATCAATTCTAAGAAAAACAAATCATGTCCTCGGTGCATATGATCATATGATATATGAGTTTTATCAATTAATTATTATGTAGCCTTTCTTCCTAATATAGAAAGGATGTATGTGTTCTCTCGTACCCAATCTAGCAAAATATCTGATGCGTAAAATGATGTAATAAAATAAAATCGCTAGCAAGTGCACTAGTCGCTCAAATAATATAGTAAATAGGAGTAAGAGTGTCGAACCCACGAGGAATATTATTAATTTAATATCTAAATTTATAAATTTATAAGAGAGGAAAAATATGAAATTTTTGAAAAGAGGTTTTGTAAAATAAAATAAAGGAAATAGGATAAAGATAAGATAATGGTGTTGAAGTTAGGCCTTAGAATAAAAATAGATCAGGATAAATATTTGAACCATAAAAGATAAATTTAATCTTTAAAGATGGATTATGAATTTTTCCAAATTATTAATTTACAAGATTAACATCACAGAGTCCACAAACTGGTAATTCTACTATTTAATCCAGCAAATCAAACTATCTTAAATTTAATCAAACCTAAAGTCCCACAAACTGGTATTCGTCAGATAAGATTAAATTTAAGATGCATTAATATGAAAATCCTAGACTGTTAATCACTCCACAAACTAGTATACATTAACATACCACATAAACTTGATTCTCCACACACTAGTTATCAAATTTATGTCAATTATTAATTTCACATAAAATCAATTAATTTAATTAATGAATTCTAAAATCAAATAGTCCACAAACTGGTAATTACTCAACTCAGAAATCCAAATAATTAAATCAAAAGCACTAAGCACAATTAACTAATTGATCAAAAAAGATTAAAACAAATAATATAGGGTCCAAATATTTTCCCTTCAATAATAATCTCCTAAAATGAAATAAATAGAAATATTGAGTTCATCCTAGAAATTCTGGAGAGATAATAACAAAATAACAATAATAATTGGAAGAATTACACCAAGAATAAAATAGGATCCTCAGATTTGGATAGACGGTCGGGCAACCTCTCGGACTTGATCAAGGTCGCGATCAACCTCCAGCCGTCGCACCTCTCTCCTCTTGGTCATAGCCTGCAGAGCTCACGACTCGCCGTGGAAGAAACCTGAACTTCAGAGCACGAATTGGGACGATGACTTTTTCGAGTATTTATAGGGTCCGAACGGCCTTCAATTTGATCACGGTCTTAACATCGTACAGCTGGATTTAAATTTATGGGATAAACTCGACCAAAATGATAAATCCTTTTAATCATTACGCCCAAAGATAAACTCTTTTATCTTTACCCCCTTCAAATCTCGGCCAAAACACAGATTATTTTATCTTTACGCCCAAAGATAAACTCTTTTACTCCCTTCGAATCTCGGCCAAAACGATAAGCAATTCTTATCTTTACTCCCAAAACGATGAGCTCTTTTACTTATTACGCCCAAAATGATAGCATCATTTTATCTTTACCCCCTTCAAATCTTGGCCAAAATGA
The DNA here is from genome assembly GCA_030549335.1 of Pontederia crassipes. Lineage (NCBI taxonomy): Eukaryota > Viridiplantae > Streptophyta > Magnoliopsida > Commelinales > Pontederiaceae > Pontederia > Pontederia crassipes. The sequence goes on along the minus strand of CM060196.1, from coordinate 55,940,665 downwards.
TGACTTCTTGTAATCTCGGCCAAAACGAAGAAGAGTCTTTGATCGTTACGCCCAAAACGCAAGTTGCATTCGTTCTTACCTCCAACGAAGTAAGATGTAACTTATCCAACCATGAGATCATCTCGGCCGAAATTTAATTCTTTACGGCCGAGTCATATTACCTGCAAAATAATTATAAGAATTAAGTAAATCCCTCTTCGGTTAAAATATTCAAAACATTAATAATCAAAATCAATAAATCTGAAATTATGACTAAAAGTGACAAAAATTTATGCATGCCATGATCAAATTACAGAAAAATTAATTAAAATAATAATATAAAATATGTTATATTTTGCATGCATCAAACTCCCCCAAACTTAAAGTCTTGCTTGTCCTCAAGCAAAAATTCAAAGTAAGACTCAAGAAAGTTCCATCATAGCTTCCACATTGTCAACTGACTAATTTTCTCACACAGTTCTTCTGCACACATACTACTCAGTATCTTATCATTTTTCCTGCACTTAGTTTCATAGAGATTCTGAATGCTACACAAATTTAAACAATCTCAAATTCAGCCTTGTAGAAAAATAAATTGTCTGTCAAATAATAGCATTAATATTGAACACATAAGTACTAATTGAGCTTAAAATTTTTATTAATTATTTTTTCTTCTGTTTGGGGTTTAACTAACCCTTCTTTTTGTTCTCTCTTTTTTTTCTATTTTTGTTTGGGTTTAACTAACCCCTCTTTTTATTCTATTTTTTAACATTGGGGTTCAACTAATTCTTCTTTTTGTGCCCTTATTTTTAACATTGGGGTTTAACTAACCCTTCTTATTTTATTTTATTGTTAAGCTCAAAAAGCACTTAATATGGTCAATAAAAAGGCTATTACTATCAAGACTTAAAAGAAATAAATAAAAAGGCATAAATATGATTTTGTCGTCTAGACATTTATAACTCTATTTAGCATAGGCACATAGTCCATAAGTTTGATACTAAAATAGCAAGTGATAGGAAAGAAAAGTATTCAAATTTCATCAATTAACGACATGTCTTTGAATTTTTACTTAAAGATAATCAAGACAGTAAGACAAGAGTTTGTAAGATGGCGGCAAAAATAAATGCATGCAATGGTATTTTTTAGAAGATTTTCAATTTTTCACTTTTTTTTGAAATTTTTTTTTGAAATTTAAAAAATACATGCAAACATAGGCAAATAGAAAGAAACATGCAATGCATGAAATGCAAACTCCCCCAAGCTTGAACTAGACACTGTCATCAGTGTTAGGCCAACAAGGGAAAGTGATACCTATTCAATAAAAAGGAAAAATAAAGAAATGAAATAAAAGGGAAAAGACACAACCGAATTTACTGTCTCTGGGTGGCGATGTGCTTGGGCTCGACCTCATATATATCGGTGGAGAGATGCTCGGCTGATACGAAGACATGTCGATGAAGGTGTCGACCGCAAAAAGTTGAAGAGATTCGGCCGAGATTCTTGTGGTGGCAATGTTATGAACTTCTCGGCCGCAAATGGTGTCGGTGGTGGTTGCTTAAGGTTGGTTTTTCGGCCGCAAAGAGGAGGTTCTCAGTTGATATTCAAGGATCTGCTGGCCACAAAGTGTTGCCGATAAGGATCTCGGCCGCGAATTCTCGGCCGTAAGGAGCTGGGTGTGGCGCTTTTGGGCGTAAGGGAGCGGCGGTTCGACGTCGGTGAGAACTTTGGCCATAATACAGTGACTTCTCGGCCGCAATTGGAGAAGCTCGGCCACAAGGGAAGTTGGTGAAGATCTCGGCCGAGTTAGTTGGTGAAGATTGATCGGTTGATGAAGAAACTTCAGTGGATTTTCTCGGCCGCAATCAGGAAAGGAACTCAGCCGCAATCGTAGGTTGGAGATAAGCAGCTTTGTTTCCGACCGGTCAAATCCATCGGAGTGCGGGCTCAAAACTTGATAACTCGGTGTCCGACGTGTCCGAAGTTTCCCCTTGGACGAAAAATAGTTAGATGACTCCAAGACTAAAAGACAAGAATTAATAAATTAAAGAAACTTGACAAGTAACTAACTAATAACTATGAACTAAAGAAAGAGATTAAAAGGTAACTAATCTTCACTAATTAACTAAAATATCTAAAGCCTTAACTAAACTAATTAAATTAAATTAAAAGACTAACAAACTTAATAAAATAGTAAAAAAAAAATTGGTTGTGATATAATTTTCAAATAATTTATGCAACAACCAAGTATCAGATAAAAAAGAATTTAACGTCTGATCAGAATGTGTGAAAAATTTGTCCAAAGAATTAAATTAGTCGGGCAGCCTCTCGGACTTGATCAGGGTCGCGATCAACCTTCAGCCATCGCACCTCTCTCCTCTTGGTCGTAGCCTGCAGAGCTCACGACTCGCCGTGGAAGAAACCTGAACTTCAGAGCACGAATTGGGACGACGGCTTTTTTGAGTATTTATAGGGTGCGAACGGCCTTCAATTTGATCACGGTCTTAACATCGTACAGCTGGATTTAAATTTACGGGATAAACTCGGCCAAAATGATAAATCCTTTTAATCATTACGCCCAAAGATAAACTCTTTTATCTTTACCCCCTTCAAATCTCGGCCAAAACACAGATTCTTTTATCTTTACGCCCAAAGATAAACTCTTTTACTCCCTTCGAATCTCGGCCAAAATGATAAGCAATTCTTATCTTTACTCCCAAAACGATGAGCTCTTTTACTTATTACGCCCAAAATGATAGCATCATTTTATCTTTACCCCCTTCAAATCTTGGCCAAAACGATGACTTCTTGTAATCTCGGCCAAAACGAAGAAGAGTCTTTGATCGTTACGCCCAAAACTCAAGTTGCATTCGTTCTTACCTCCAACGAAGTAAGATGTAACTTATCCAACCATGAGATCATCTCAGCCGAAATTTAATTCTTTACGGCCGAGTCATATTACCTGCAAAATAATTATAAGAATTAAGTAAATCCCTCTTCGGTTAAAATATTCAAAACATTAATAATCAAAATCAATAAATCTGAAATTATGACTAAAAGTGACTAAAATTTATGCATGTCATGAACAAATTAATTAAAATAATAATCTAAAATATGTTATATTTTGCTTGCATCAATATGAACTAATCATTTACATATGACTGAATATGAATAAAGAAATGCAAAAGATAAGAAAACTCACATACTAAGATATGGTGTTATAAAAGTTTTGCAATGAGACATTGTATTTTGGAATAAATACATTTGAACCTTGCGAAAGTATGATGAAAGGATACTTAAAAGACACCATTCATAAGTTTGTATTTAACATACATTTGGATTACTTATATGTATGAGAATCAGATAATAGTTATGTATTACATCATGGATATTCAAAGAAAAAAAAAACTCTTTGAATTTGAACACTATAAATGTTCGATTTTCAAGTGATTATGGTTATCCAAAATTTTGAATAACCTATGTATAAATTGACTTTGAAGCTTAATTCTATAAGATTGAGATTGATCCAAATAAAGTATAGTTATGTTATTTTGAATAGTCAAAATCAATTTGTAAATGTGCTATAAATAATATAAGTGAAATATGAATATGATCATGAAAACTTTATATATATATATATATATATATGAATGATCCTTATTATGAAATTAGAAATTACTTGTGTTGAATGTGTAGATAGTAAAGTATGAGTTTTGTTCTTCGGGTTTGATAACATCAAATCTTAACAATATTATACGAGATATTGAAGGTTCTGTAGGGAGAATTAATGAGAGAATAGATGCTTGTAATCCTATGAAGACATTATGAGATGTCTATATTAATAAGAAATGATAAACATTTTATAGAAATGGATAATAATATTAAACTATGCATAAAGGTTGAAGAACCAATCATCAAATCAGTTTAGTATTGAAGATTGATACCTATTTTATATGATTCAAATTATATGATGATCATTACATTATCATCGTCTAATGTGAATTATTATCAGTGGTTTTGAAATCACTATAAAACCTTGAATTGCTATTATTGATATCAGAATTATTGTCAACTTTCAACTCATAGTTATCAAACAACATTCATCGTTATACATTCTGAATCATTGACGATTCTTGATTAGTTGTTATCAATTGTGATTCTTCATATTCGGGAATTGATTTTTACTCATCATTATATACCACATCTCATCTAGGGTGACTGATTAAATCACCATTGTTACTCCTATATGAGTGATAAATGATTTGTCATTTCGGACTTTGGTACGTCAACTAATTTTGGAAGTTTAAAGGAGTTGTGAGAAAGTTTCTCGAAAGATTATTGGAGTGATACATCCTCTGGTCATCTATCGAGAACTTTAAATGGATGTTCATCAATCACGAAATGTTGGTTGGATGTATAGCGAATAAGCGATTAGAGGGGGATGCCTTTCTAATCTTCGATCACGAACTCGAATTGACATTTCACCATTGTAAATCAATTAGAGAGGGAAAATTTTATTCACAAAACTCATTGTTGCTCGCATTCTGACAGTCATTCTTACGAATGATAATGATCGTATTTGACTTATAGGCACGTAATAATCGATGGTTATTTTGTCATTCCCTTATCCAATGTGTCATCTTTTCTTGCTTGTCGTAATAGAATCTATAATTGTTAAAATTCTACCTATAATCCTTGTTATGCATAAATCTTGTCGAATATTTGAAGATTTCCTTATAATTAGTGTTTCACTCATGATCTTAGTACTTACCTTTATGAGAACTTTGTATAAAATTAACTATGGTAACATGATTAGATGAAAGAATTAATTCTTTAATGGAATTTTAATTCCGCACATTAGGAAAGTGTTATAGCCAAAAAAATATAATAAATGTAGGAATATTGTGAAATATCAAAAAAGAAATAAAAAGTAATCAGAATAGTGAATTCACGAGGACAACATTACCTACGAAAAAAAATATAAAGGAAAGTTATAACCACGATACATAGGACCATATGAGATTCTAGAATGTATTGGGTCAACTGTTTATTTGTTAAGTTCTACCACTAGAAATATTGTGTATTCATGATATCTTCAATGTTTCTTCGATGAAATTGATCAAATCCTTTGCAGACAAACTCATCAATCAACAAGTCATGAACACAAATTTTTGTCTGTGTCCATCTCTGGTCATTTGGATCAAGATCATTTTCTTTTCCTTATATAAGTCTCTAAACTTTAATGATTGCTTATAGTCATTGTTTATTATAACTATGACGACAAAAAATATGCTAAGTAAGATTCTTAAACCATCATATGCACCCTTTGGCTAGTTTTCAGATAGAAGTCTAACAACTATAGATATCAAGGTGCAAATCATAAAATGAACAATGTCAAATCTTGTAAAGCATCCCAAACAAACATCTAGTAGCTTCTTGGTGATTTTTTGACATACTTGTTGAAAAAAGATATTTTGCTTGTCATTATGCTAACATCAAGTGAAATAGAGATCTTCCTTGCTTTTCCATCTAATCCTTCATTGCTCTTCAAATCCTTGTTATTATGTCTATGTGCAATGGGGGCTAACTCATCTGGGTTGATGCAATAACCAACTTTCTCATCTCTTTTGGGATATGATATTCCAGTATGCTATGCGTTAAAGCAAAAAATCAAAGAGAACAAAACATCTACAAAGAATAGTACATACAATTACCCTTTGCTCATAGAGAATTAAAAATTATACCATCAATAAATTGTAGAGCAACATTCTGCATATAAAGAGAAACTCAATCTATTATAGCATAAGAATGTTTGTCTCGAGAAGAAAATATAGTATAAATTATAAGGGTCAAGGAAAATGAATTTTGGAAAAGAAAATTTTCCTTAGTGTTAGCGTGATACGGAAAAAAAATCATTAGTGAGAATGACCAAATAAGAAGGAAGTATTCATTCTTATTCTTCACAACATATATCTAAATTTCGGGAACAAATTTTTTTTAAGGAGGGAAGCATTATCACAGACGTGCTCCACAAATATTATTTTAACATAATTTTACTTTTAATTATCATTTTAATTAAGTTTAAATTCTTATATAGTCATGGTTGCGTGTAGCAACTTACCTTTGGATTAAAGCATAATCATAATTAAATAATCGATAAGCGTTATAAAGAAATTATATAAGATTATTAGGAATAAATTCTAATATTTGTAAATATTATAATAAACATGTTTAATTATGTTTAACTAATGTTAATTAGAAGTTTAACACTAATATTTAACCAAATAATATGATTGGGCCTTCATTTCAACCAATAGGGTTTCAAGCAGCTGAAGCAGGTAGCTCACCAGCTGCTTAGAAAAAGATTTTTTCAAACCATCATACGACGTGTTAAAATTTTAGAAAAAATATATAAATCATTTATTCATATTATCTGCAAGCCAAAAAATTTCCAAGATCAGATCCATTGCCGAACAGCCTAAGAAAATTCGACAAGTTTGTTGGGTTAGGGTAAATCTGCGGATCCGAAACTGACCTTCAACTTCATATGATCATATCTTCGTGAGTAGTTCATGCAAATTTTCATGGTTCATCCTCTCGACGTTATCTTTCCACGACCAAGGACTTTTGTAGAGAAAGTTATGAACCCAGGACCATGGGTCGCTCACTCTGTCCCGAGTCAGAGACAGGTCCGCCTTGTAGATTAGGGTATGATTAGGATAAAAAGAATTAGAGTTTGAAATTTAGATATGTCAAATTATACTTCATAAGGGTTCGGTGAGAAGTGGAATGATCCAATTTGGATGTGTAGATGTGGAGAAATGAATTTTTCATTTCATAGTGAGTTTTCTGTCAAGTTTCAGGAAATTAACAGAACTTGACTTGAATTGACTATTTTTGTTTCACATAATTTTCCTTCAATAATAACCTCCTAAAATAAAATAATTAAAAACATGGAGTTCATCCTAGAATTGCAGAGAGATAATAATAAATTAACAATAATAATCGGAAGAATTACACCAAGAAATAATTCGGATCCTCGGATGTCGTCTCTGGAACAGCCGTCCGATCAAATCTCTCTTTGGTCGAAGCCTGCGAAGCTCACGACTTGCTGTGGATGAAAACCAAACTTCAAGGCACGAGTTGGGATGATGGCTTCTTCACGTATTTATAAGTGCGAAAGGTCTTCATGCAGATCACGGTCAATAAAATCATACGGCCAACTTTAAATTTGGCTAGAGATAAAACTTAGTTAATGATAAAAGGTTATCAGTTTTGCACCCGATAAACTTTTGTTGATGATTCTCGGCCACAATACATTGTTCATATTCTCTTTTGCGCCCAATGATTGAAGTTCTTGGCCGATAAACTTGCTCAATGATAAATTTTGTGCCCAACGATCTTGGCCGATAAGGATAAAACTTTGGATTTTGCAGCTGATAAATTTGATTGATATGGAGTTCTCGGCCGATACACCTTGGTTAAGGATAGATCTTTGGTGTTGGATTTATCGGCCGATAATCTCCATCTCTACGATGTTTTGCGCCCTTCTTATTTGTATCTCGGCTGATAACAACTTATCATGATGATGATAGTATCAGCTAATGATAACCATGCTTGATTAATAATGTAATATTGCGCCCAATAATCTCGGCCGCAAAAGACGAATGCTCCTTGATTATTGACAAACGAGGATTTATCGGCTGCAAAAGAATGTCATCTCGACTTGTCCGATCCGATTGCAAAATAATTGTAGAAATTAAGTCAATTTTTTCAAACATTAAAATATTCAGAAAATCAATAGTACAACTGCATAAATCTAGAATTATTATTAAAAGCGACCTAAAACAATGCATGCCATGATTAAATTATAGAAAAATTAACTAAAATAATAATCTAAAATATATTATATTTTGCATGCATCAGACACATAATATAGGAAACATATAATATAAGAATACATATGTAGGTACCATATAGTGTAGGAATACATATGTATGTAACATATATATATTTAATTAGAAATATTTAATCTATTTATTCATTAAACTATAGTATAGGTAACATATATAGTTATACAAGTTAACATTACCTACTTAGTGTCGCACAATGTTGATGCCAAGTCGACGTCCATATCGACTCCATCTTTAGCATTGACACACACACACACACACAGAGAGAGAGAGAGAGAGAGACCCATATAAGGTTACCCTAAAATAGTGTCGCACCTTGTCGACCCCAATATAGCGCTATAATCTATCGCGCATTTTTTCATTTACGCGTGTGATAATAAGGGCGAAGTAGCATCTTCATGGCGCCGCATTTAGCGTCGAATATCTGTAACGTCAATGCGGTGCTAAATTGAGGCTATGGGGAGGCAATTAGATAGAGACGCTGTTAGCGTCGACGTAGCATCTCTGGATTTTGAGGCATTAATTACCGTCGATATTCGACAGTTTCCATGTGGTGGGCAGCTATGATACCAATTGATGAAGATCTGCCTCGTTAAACTGCTTCTAATTGGTAAAGAAGAAAATAAGTAAATAATTTATTAAAGAAGAAGGTTGTGATCATTTGTCGAATAAGAAGGAGAAGTTAAGTAAAGCGCTCATTAATTATTGTTCGTCATTTGAAACATTTGATTATTTACCACATGGGTCTAGAATCAATAAGACCTTTAAAAATATTAAAGCCATTATATCTAATGCAACATCAATCACAATTCCTATTAGTAACTCGGATGTTTGTTTGTGTCTCAATTCATTCAGACAAGTCATTGAAAGGGGAGAGAGGGTTGAATCCCCTCCGGATACTCTTGGAACTTTAGACCTAAAACTCCCTTTTTATAATTATCTCTTGACCTCATACTTCTTCATCTAGAAGCGTGTAGGTCTTCTTATCCTTACCTTAATGCAATTGAGCTTCTTTTATGTATTCATCTTAAAAGATCACCATAAAGAAAAGAAACATAATGTTTTTTATGCAGAGGAGAGGCGGAGTGTTACTTTGAAAGAGAAGATGAGGAACAATAATAAGTTTTCAGGTTTATTGAATTTTCATATATGGTTAACATTGAGTTTTGATTCAAATGACTCACACAGCCTTAACCCAAAAATCATGGTTGTCATAATAATTCTTTGCCCTAAAAGTTTTTTATCCATGTTCAACTTTTCAATTAGTTAAGACCTCTTCAAATGTGAAACTTAATTTGGCTATGCATGACTATACATAAATTATTTTATAAACAAGATACAATTCAAATAAAGTCCAACTTCACATGCAAATAGAATTATCTTGTTTATGTATGCGTATATGGAGATATGGTCTATGAGCATACACTGCTTAATCAATAATTAATATATAAATAGGAAGTCGAATGAGTTAATTGTTACACAGACCAAATGAATTAATTCTCCAGTCATTTGATTAAATTTGTATCAAATAATTTCAAAATAAAAACAATTAAATTAATCTCATAAATTTTGAAGTCAAGCACTACACAAGCTTGTTAAAATTAACTCATAAATCAATTAACTAATTCAAAGCATTAAGCACCAAGGTAGTCATGATTGAAATCTTACATAAGATCGAATATCGTAACATACTACCTATTAATGAAAAATATATTTTAATGATAATATTTTTTTTATAAATTTGCCTCATTTAAATATTAAATCATTTTTATAAATTATACCTTACTAAATCATTTTTTTATCAATTTTTAAGAAAAAATATATCAAAACATATTAAAAATAAAAAGTATTAAACTTCATTTAAATTAATTTTTATTATCGTAAATATATTTTTAATTAATATTTAAATATTTATATTAATCATATGAGATAAGATAAGATCTTAAGATGAAGTGACCAAAATTAAAATTATATTAAAATCTTACACATAAGATCCTCAAGATAAGACCGATATCTATAAGTGCAATAAGATAGTAAAATCGTAAGACTTTAAAAGGGTGTTTTCCTATAAATAATATTTCTACATTATCGGTAATCTTAAGTTAAATTAACTGGGTCCCCACATTACCTTGTTTATTTTGTTTTAATTTGCAGGTAATTTGGATTGCCTAACAACTTAGATTGTCTATGAAGTGACAATCCACATTGACTAGGAAGGGAGCGTCCATTCAGATTGCCACCCAAATGATAATTTATTTTTATTTTCTTTCCATTCATCCCCTTTCTAATCTTAGACAAATAAAATATAAAAATAATATAAAATTTCATATAACAATAAAAAATAATATTATCACCATCATAATTAATAATATTAATTTATTTAAAATTATTTTATTAATGTTATTCACATGAATTGCATATTATTATTTTAAATATTATATACATTACCATTATTACATTTAAAAGATATGAAATATTTATAATTATATTTATTCAATTTATTAATTTTATTTGTTTTTTTAGTTGGATTATATAATATTTAACTTAATATACTGATAAAGGATATTTTAGTAAAAATTGTATAATGTCATTTAAATTATTGAAAAGATTACTTGTACATAGTAAACAAGGTAATGCACATTGCTGGTAATTTAACTGATGACAATCTTTCTGGTAGGCAATGTAGATTGTTAGGTAATGTAAGAAGGTAATGAAATGAACGTCCCTATGATCTAGCTCGAGATCTTGATTATCTTGTTAAGTACTATTAAAATAAGAGGCAGATCCTAAATTACTCCCACGTGCATAAATCACTAAAAAGATATTTGGTATATATAAGAACATGACTTTGACCGGATGTAATGCATTTTGATAAAATCATTGAATCAAGATCCAAAGCAGACAATATCCGATCGATATTATTACATGTAATAATTGATAAAAAAATAATTAAAATAGAATTCATTCTAAAATTACGGAAAGATATAATGAATCAAAGTGTAGAATCGAAACTATATGAACAAAATCGGATCAAAATAGAGGTCTTGGCCACACTGTTGACAATCACATGACTTCATAAATCTTGAACAGGGCTTGAAATCTTCTGAATCCAATGGTAAAATTTCAAGATGGCTTTTGAACTCCTGTTGTGATGTCTTGAATTGTCATAGAATTGGAAGATTAATTGATTGTGTTTAATCTTTAATTAGATTCTACACAACCAATTAATAAGAAAAAAATATACAAGTAAACAGAAATAAGTTGTGGACCAAGAGAAAAGAAATAAACTAGTAACCACTAGAAAGTTCTATCAGTCATGATAAAATAAGTGTAAGCTTCACTGCCCGACCGTATGGAGTACTGACTACAACGAGGGACAGGCCCCCAAAGCGAAGGACACGAACGAGTGGAATCAATGTGTTCCAATTTTTGGTCTTGCACCGACCATCCAATGGACCATGGACTAAACGACAATGGCCCAAACCAGTAAACTCAACATACATGTAGCCACTGGAGCCATTCGAAAAAGGGAGAAATTAGCACTACATGGTGAAATTGGTTCTTTTAAAATCAATTTCAAACCATCTGCTATAGGAAGAGGGCGCACTAAGGGTTGCGGGCAGATAAAAGCGGACGTGGGGACTCGGGTCAGGGCGCAGCATAACTAAGAGAGTCATTCCATTTAGGGCAAGAGAGAATGGTGGGGCACGAGCGGTCTGGTGTCCGAGCTGATTGGTAGTTAATTGGAAGGATGCCCGAACACTCTTCTTCCAATATTTCTCTTCCAATCTTCTCTCTTTGAGAACTTGCGGGTAGAACAGACCTAGCACATGAACAGGTCGGGACGGGGCAGAGCGCGCTTTCTTTATGCGTGGGATGATGCCTGGGAATGCGTCGAGGCGGCAAAGAAGAACAACACAACTACATTTTTCTTTTTCCTCCATGTCATAGAATCTGCTTGAAGCTTCATGTAAAGGTCCACTTTGTCGCCCAATAGGGGTGTTCTGGCTCATGATCCGTTCAGTTGCGTAGTGTTAGCTTAGGGCCCTACTCGGAGCTAGAATTATAACTTTGTTTAAATGGGTCCAATTGATGTCATTATAGGGGATTGATGTCATTATAGGGGTTTAAGAAAAGTCTAACCGAATCGAAAAATCTACCCAATCCAAAAAAATAAAAAATTAGGAGACCGAATACGATTTAGAGTGATTTTTAAATAGAGCAAAACCGACCCACTTACACTAGCCCCATCCAAAAAAATCGTAGAGGCTCGTGGAGTCCGTTTTTATTTATTAATTTTTATTTACATAATTAATTTAGATGTAATTAATTATTTTATTATTGGTGTAATAATTTTTTATATAAATTAATATATTACTAACACATTATGAAACTCTAATTGAATAGTTCTAACACTATATCCTATATTTAGTTATAAAATTCAATAAGTTAATATTAATATTAATTTATTATATTTTAAAAAATATTATTTATTAAAATAGGAATCCAAAAAAACTAACCCGTTAGAATATGATTTTTTTCCTAAATAATTTTAGGATAGTTTTTGTGATTTAAAAAATCAACCCGAAAGTAACGAATAATTTTTTTAACCGAAAAACTGACTCGACCCGAATCACTTTCACTCCTAGATGTCAAGACAAAAAAAAATCGTGACTAATTCCTAAAATAAAGAGCAATTACGTGTGACTTTTTGTTACTCAAGCAACGATAGATTGTCACTATCAAACCATCATGACATGAATCATCTGGAGTCGGTAAAGAAGAAAATAAGTAAATAATTTCTTAAAGAAGAAGGAGAAGAAGTTAAGTAAAGCTCTCATTAATTATTGCTCGTCATTTGAAACATTTGATTATTACCTCATGATATATTTGCTGATTTTGATTATTCTCTATTATGAACAATATTCATTTGTATTGAGCATTAATAAACATTTTATTATTGTAATATCCTAAACGAAAATGAAAAAAAAAAAGAAAGAAAAGCAAAACCAGAAGGCCCACTCACGCCTACAGCCCACCAAGCCCAAAGCACATTATAATAACTACAAGCATCTCTCTCCCCCCTCATTTGTTCCATGTCGGCAGCAAGCAAAACCCCCACCTTTTGAAGCTACAGTGAACCATACTCATCTCACTCTCTCATCATCTCTTCCCTAAAATCATCCGAGCTACAGTAATCAGATTACAGTAGCCATAGTAAAATTTTCCCCTTATCTCTCTCTCTCCTCCGCTACAGTAGCTGGGTTTCTCTCTCACTGTACTAGCCTCCTTTGAGCTCGTGAATAGTAACTAGAAGGAGGGAGAAAGGGTTGCTGAAGCTACAGGAAGAAGTTAGAAATGTGGATTAGGGATTCACGTTCATTGCTATCATGAGTAGAATGTAATGTGCTTAATGTTTATCATGACTACTGTTTTAATCATATTTAGTTATAGAATATTTATTATTTCTTATGTTAACTCAAAAAGAAATTTGTTTAATGTTCATGTACCTTCATGATTGTGATTAGCATGTTTGATGTTGATGCATGTAAAATATAACATATTTTAGATTATTATTTTAATTAATTTTTCTGTAATTTGATCATGGCATGCATCATTTTTAGTCACTTTTAGTCATAAGTCCGGATTTATTTTAATTCTTTGAATATTTTAATTGTGAATGAATTAACTAAATTTTGATAATTATTTTGCAGAAAAAAATCGAATATATGATTATCCTAGAATTATATTTGATCAAGATTGGACGTATCGGCGGAGAACTTCAACCCCAAAGATTGTATAAGATTGTATCGGCCGAGATTCAGATGGAGGTGACTATCGGCCAAAATTCTGAAGAATTTATCCTTTCGGCCGAGATCTCTAATTCAAAAAGAGGAGTTACGGCCGATAACTCAAATAAAATCATCATTTTGGCCGAGATTAGAGAAAAAATTTGTGTTTTTGGTTGAGATAAGAAGGGGTAAAGATAAACGATTTTATCTTTTTGGGCGTAACGAGAGAAAATTCTTTGTTTTGGTCGAGATTCGAAGGGAGTAAGATAAGAAGGATTTATCTTTGGGCGTAATGATTAAAAAGAATTATCGTGTTGGCCGAGTTTATCCCGTAAATTTAAATCCAGCCGTACGATATTACGATCGTGATCAAATTTGAAAGCCGTTCGCACCCTATAAATAGAAGAGAGAAATCATCGTTCCAAGGGGTGCTTTTGAAGTTCAGGTTTCTTCCACGGCGAGTCGTGAGCTCTGTAGGCTACGACCAAGAGGAGAGAAGTGCGAAGGTTGAAAGTTGATCACGACTCTGATCAAGTCCGAGAGGCTGCCCGATTGTCTACCCAGATTCGAGATCTCTATTTTTATTCTTAATATAATTCTTCCGATTATTATTGTTATTTTGTTGTTATCTCTCCAGAATTTCTAGGATGAACTCCATGTTTTTATTTAGTTCATTTTAGGAGATTATTATTGAAGGGAAACTATTTGGACCTTATATTATTTGTTTTAATCTTTTCTGATCAATTAGTTAATTGTGCTTAGTGCTTTTGATTTAATTATTTGGATTTTTGAGTTGAGTAATTACCAGTTTGTGGACTATTTGATTTCAAAATTCATTAATTAAATTAATTGATTTTATGTGAAATTAATAATTGACATAAATTTGATAACTAGTGCGTGGAGAATCAAGTTTGTGTGGTCTGTTAACCTATACCAGTTTGTGGAGTGATTAACAGTTTAGGATTTTCATATTAATGCATCTTAATTTTAATCTTATCTGACGAATACCAGTTTGTGGGACTTTAGGTTTGATTAAATTTAAGATATTTGATTTGCCGGATTAAATAGCAAAATTACTAGTTTGTGGACTCTGTGATGTTAATCTTGTAAATTAATAATTTGGAAAAATTCCTAATCCATCTTTAAAGATTAAATTTATCTTTTATGGTTCAAATATTTATCCTGTTCTATTTTCATCCTAAGGCCTAACTTCAACACCATTATCTTATCTTTATCTTATTGTCTTTATTTTATTTCATAAAATCCCTTTCCAAAATTCCATGTTTTTCCTCTCTTATTAATTTATAAATTTGGATATTGAATTAATAATATTCCTCGTGGGTTCAACACTCTTTACTCCTATTTACTATATTACTTGAGCGACTAATGCACTTGCTAGCGATTTTATTTTGATCGTGGGTTCGACACACTATTTCGATCGTCCGAAAGCCATGTAACGGTCGATCGATCACCCAACGATCATCCGATTTGAGTAGTCGTTATATTATGTGATTAACGGTCGAACCGAAGCTCAGTTTCGATCGTTCGAAAGACCTACAACGGTCGACCGATTTAGAGAGCCGTTGCTCTCTGTGATTAGTGGTCGACCAAATGCCTAGTTTCGATCGTCCGTAGACTTGATAACGGTCTACCGATATACCAATGGTTGTCCGATTTAGAGCATGTAACGGTCGATCGATCACCAGCGATCGTCCGATTTGAGTAGTCGTTATATTTTGTGATTAGCGATCGAACCGAAGCTCAGTTTCGATCGTTCGAAAGACCTACAACGGTCTATCGATATTCCAACGGTTGTCCGATTTAGAGAGCCATTGCTCTCTGTGATTAGTGGTCGACCAAATGCCTAGTTTCGATCGTCCGTAGACCTGATAACGGTCAACCGATATACCAACGGTCATCCGATTTAGAGAGCAGTTGCTCTCTGTGATTAGCGGTCGACCAAACACCCAGTTTCGATCGTCCGAAAAGACTATAACGGTTGACCGATAGCTCTATCGGTCGTCCGATACCAATCCAGCAATCGACTGTAATCGAAAATGGTCGTCCATTCTGGAAGATGATTGGTTATGATTGAGTGCTCACACTTAGTTTGATTTGAAGTTTGTATGACCTTAAATATGGCTAAAACATGCAACAAGTATTGAATGATTGTACGTATTGATGAACATGATTAAAAGACGGATTGATGAAGGTGTGTCATTTTTACGACTTGAGACCAATCGATACCCTACCCATGGATCCACCAACGGGTGAGGGAAGACCTCATTGATGAATGAGGATAAAAACCTCGCCAATGGGAGAGGATAAAGATCTCGCCTTTGGAGGAGGATAAAGACCTCATCTAAGAATGAGGATAAAGACCTCACTTACGGATGAGGATTATAACCTATGAGCCACCACTTTTTTCAATCGACAAGATAAAAAATAATCTAAATAAAGATGAAAGATGAAAAGATGAAAAGATGAATGATGAATGACTTGGGACATAAAGATAAAGATGATAAAAATAAAGAAGGCACCTATGAGGATGCATTATGAATGTCCACTTGTCACATCATATTATGACATGAAGAAAGATGACAAATAAAATAAAATAAGATCATGATATGCACTAGCATAGTGACATGTATGATGATGAGTTATGATATGTTCTAGCATAAGGTGAAAATGTTATATGTTATTTTATTCTTGCCATGATGATATGCTCATATGCCATATAGTGTGCATAATAGTTCATAGCATACACGTGCTTTATGTTTTCATTATGATGAAATGCATATGCCATGACATGTAGAGATTATGTTATGAGATCATAGCATGCATGGGCCTCAACATACTCTAACGGGAGAAATCTCTTGCACTCCATGGATTCGTACAGGTATGGAGGAAGCTTAGGTTCGGCGGCAAGAGCCTCATGACGGTGACGTTGCACATGGGTGTGTCAGGCTATGGCCCAAGTTGTTTTGCTCATATTATGTCATGATGATGAACCCTCATAATGGCCAAGTATGTACGGCTTATGGGCCTCTTATTGTCATGTACTATATTTGAACTCGTTTATGTATGATGAACTTTTTATTGGGTATACATTAGAGCCTATTAAGCTCATGGGCCAGTTTATATATCTTGAGATTTTATATATTTAAGAAGTCTTCCGCTGTTTATGAAATTGATGATTTATATTATGATTATGTTTTCGTTGCAAAAGTTTTTATGAAATTAGATCAAGAAAAAAGTAACATCGCCTAGGGTTCGACAACTTTAAATTGGGGCCAAATTTTGAGGTGTTACAACATGGTATCAAAGCCATAGTTTTGCTCGTATGTATAGGTCTTAGGATGTGTAAGCCATAGGTTGGCTAAAGTGTCTAAGTAAGGAATGTCTAAGTGTAAAGTCCAAGTGCAATCGTCATGTGGTGCCACCGAACCTGAAGGTAAATGTTATCATATGACTGGCTCATCCTAATGATGTTTCTATGTTTGTTTTGAATATGAATGTAGATGCCATCAAGACAGGCAATTGTTGATGAAGAGTATGAGAGGAACACATTCCTTGATGGATTAATCCGAGTGGCAAAAAATGTCCAAAGACCCACTGAACCGGATTACTCCATCGAGATGTTCCTAAGGCTCCAACCGTCAAAGTTTGATAGAGTAGGAGATCTCGAGTTAGCTGAATCATGGATCGAAGAAGTAGGGGACATCCTCAAGGTCATGGGATGCCCCGGAGATTGCAAGGTGATGTATGATACACATTGCCATTGCGGCCAATCTAAGGCATGGTGGAAGGCATTCCTGAAGACCACCTTCGAGAGTGAAGAAGAGGTCGAATGAGAGAGCTTCGTGGAGGTGTTCGAAGCTCGTTTCTTTCCCGATCACATCAAGGAGAAGAAGATGGATGAATTCCTAAATCTCGTCTATGGTAACATGACTGTGGATGTGTACGTGAATACCTTCCTAAGGCTGAAGAAGTATGAGGAGCTCAATGAGAATGAGCTTCGAAGGACTAAGAGGTTCATCAATGGGTTGAATCTTGGACTGCAACCTTGGGTTAGGAGTGGTCGTTGCACCACTATAAAGGATGCGGTGGAGCTTGCCGCTGAACATGAGAGGAAGTATGAAAGATGCTAAAGAAAAAGCGATCAAGACGCACGAAGAGAAGAGCCCAAGAAAAGTCCCATATCATTCTCCAAAGAAGATAGAGCAAATAAGACCCACATGCTTTACTTGTGGGAGACCTCATGCTGGTGGATGCCGTTTTAGGGCCGGGACATGTTTGCAATGTGGCAAGATGGGTCACTACATAAGGGATTGCCCGGAGAAGCAAAGGGGCAATCGGGACAAGGGAAAAATGGTTGCTAACCCACCAAGAGCCCCAGTAAGGGTTTTCTCCATGGAGGTTGATGAAGCCAACCAAGCCAATGATGTGATCCAAGGTAATATTCTAATTGCCGGACACTATGCAAATATTCTCTTCGATTCGGGTGCAACCCATTCCTTTATCTCTCATGCATTTGCTAGCATGCTAGAAGTAAAACCTCTAGTTACAAATTGTCAACTAGAAGTAGTGACTCCCACCGGAATGGTAGCCACTAGGAGATTTGTTCCCAATTTATCTATAGAAATAGATAGGAAGAAGTTTTCATGTGACCTCATATTACTTCCTATGATAGATTATGATATAATCATAAGAATGGATTGGTTATCCTATAATGATGCTCATATGTATTGCAAAGAAAATAAGATTTTTATAGGTGACCATTATGGAAAACCCACAATGATTAGAGGAATTCCTTCCAAGAAAGTCAATGTGCTAATTTCAGCAACTAAGGCAAGCAAAATGATCAAGAAAGGAGCAAGAGGGTTTTTGGCGAGTGTTATCAAGACGGATTCACAATCCAAGCCACTTGAATATTTAGATGTGGTGAGAGAATATCCCGATGTCTTTTCGAAAGACATTGCGGAATTGCTACCAAGAAGAAAAGTTGAGTTCAATATTGAATTACTTTCGGGCACCGCTCCCATTTTGCCGCCTTACCGAATGGCTCCGACGGAGATGCACGAATTGAAGATGCAAGTGCAAGAACTTTTGGATAAGAGGTTCATTAGGCCAAGCATCTCACCATGGGGTGCACTGATGCTTTTTGTCAAGAAGAAGGATGGCTCTTTAAGGTTGTGCATCGATTACCGAACGCTCAATAAAGTGACAGTGAAGAATAAGTACCCCTTACCAAGGATCGATAATCTTTTCGACCAATTATCCTCGGCGTCAGTTTTCTCCAAGATCGACTTGAGGAGTGGTTACCACCAATTAAGGGTAGACGAGCAAGATGTTCCCAAAATGACATTTCGTTCGAGGTATGGACACTATGAGTTTTTTGTTATGCCTTTTGGACTAACGAATGCACCGGCGCATTCATGAATTTCATGAATAGGGTCTTCCATCCATACCTGGACAAATTTGTGATCGTGTTTGTGGATGACATCCTCATCTACTCATTAAGTCCGGATGAGCACCGAGAGCATCTTCGCATTGTTTTGAAAACCTTGAGAAGAAAGAAGCTCTACGCCAAATTTTTCAAGTGTAAATTTTAGCTTGAAAAAGTAATGTTTCTTGGACATATTGTGTAAAGACACGGAGTGGCCGTGGATCCGGCTAAAGTTGAAGCAGTGACAAATTGGAATAGACTCAAGAATGTGACCGAGATTAAAAGTTTCTTGGGACTTGCCGGGTATTATAGAAGGTTTATTCAAGATTTCTCCAAAATCGCTGCACCTATGACAAAGTTGACTAGGAAGGGTGAGAAGTTCATATGGTCACAAGCATGTGAAGCAGGCTTCTTAGAGTTAAAAAAGAGACTAACAACGACACCAATCTTAGACATTCCCACGGGAAGTGGAAGCTATGTCATCTATAGTGATGCTTGTGGTACCAAATTTGGTTGTGTACTTATGCAACATGGCAAAGTGGTTGCATATATTTCTCGACAATTGAAGAAGCATGAAATCAACTATCCAACTCATGATCTAGAGTTAGCGGCGGTTGTATTTGCATTGAAGATATGGCACCACTACTTTTATGGTGAAAATTTTGAAGGGTACACGGATCACAAGAGTCTAAAGTATGTGTTTTCTCAAAAAGAGTTGAACATGAGGTAAAGAAGATGGCTTGAGTTCCTTAAGGACTATGAGTTTGTAATATTGTACCACCCCGGAAAGGCAAATATAGTTGCCGTTGCACTAAGTCGCAAGTGGGAAGAATCACTTGGATGCTTGTGTGTACATAAGTGGAACTATGTGGAAAGCATAGTGCAATGGGCTCCAAGCATTTGTGGCCGATGGATCATATGTATGGCTCATCATGTGATCAAATCAAGCTTAGTGAGAAGAATTGTGGAAGTTCAAAGAAGAGACCCAAAATATGCTAGAATGATCAATGCATGTAAAAGGGAAATGAATCACTTCTCAATTCATCCCGGAAGCACCAAAATGTTCAAGAACTTGCAAAGAAATTTTTGGTGAGAAGACATGAAGAAGAAAGTGGCCAAGTATGTAGCTAATTGCATAGTTTGCCAACAAGTTAAGATTGAACACTGATCACTAGCTGATCACTATATGTTTCTAGCCCATTTTAGATGCATTTTATACATATTGAGTCCCACTTTTACCTGTATTTGGGCCAATTATACTTGGAATGCATACATTGTGATAACTAGTTAATATTCCTCATTTCATACTTAATTCCATGTGCATAGAGGTTATGAAATGCCAAAATCCATTAATATTTAAATTCTATGCCAAGTTATCATTTTGAGGACGAGTTATCATTTCTAAGTGTCAAGTTATCATTATTTTGAGTGAACTGATTTTCAATAGTTTTCTTGCCCTAAATCCATCATTATCATGTATAAATCATATTTGGATAGTCACATCTCAACTTGTGCAAAGTTTTAAGTCCATTTGAACAAGTTATCATTTTTCCTTTGCCAAGTTATCGTTAAAGGGCAATTCTATCATTTTGACATGTAAAATCATTAATTCTGCACAGAGACCTTAAGCAATCATCTTATTATTGTTCTAACTCATTGCTGGTCAAATTTCATCAAATTTGGATAACCACAACTCAAAATAATGGGAAAAATTGGATTCAATTGTCAACTGCCCCTATCGGAAATAGGATTGACTGCGGATTCGAGCCATAGCACATGGTTTCCTAAAATCCGTACGATTTTCCCTATCTAAATCGAGCAGGTTTTACATGAAGAAGATTTTGTTTTTTGCTTGGAGCGCTTTCGAGCCTCCGCTTGTTTCTAGAAAGACTTTCAACCAGGAAAACGTTGAATAAGGAAGAAAGCAGGAGATTATCACAAGTTATCGTTTTTAAGTCATACAAGTTATCATTTTTTGGAACCCAAGTTATCACTTCTTAGGAATTTTATTCATATTTGATTTCTGACTGCACTCACTTGTTACCCTAGTCCATTTGATGCTTCTAATGCTTTGAATCACTTGCATTTGGATAATTTCCATGATTTGTGACAAGTTATCAATTTCAGGTTCAAAACCATAAAGTTTTCATATAGATTTTCATTCCTGCACAACACATAATTTCATTTGATATTTGAACTAGTTACCAGCATCATCTTGATCTTTATTTATCAAAACACCATTCAAGGGCTTTGATGCTTGCTGTTTTGGGATTTGTAGCAGGAAGAAAGGTGGCCAAAAAGTGGAAAAAGTAGGGGGGACCACCTACTTTTTCCTGCACAAAAGGGAATCTGCAGCTGTGAATTCAGTCCAGGGACAGGTGGATGCAATCAAAGGATAAAGAACATTCTGATGCTGATCCTAGGGTGGAGAGGAGTCATATAAAAGGTGGAATTTCTGGAGGAGGAAAAGGGGGGTTAGTCATTCAGGGTTTGGAGGAAGAAAGGAGGCTGCTGTGGAGCTGCTGGCCGAGAGTCTTCAAGCATCAATGATTTGTATCTGTTTCTCATTCCATTTGATGTCAAGCTTTATAAATATGAGGAGCTAAACTCCATTTCTTCTAGGATAGGGTAGTAGTTTAGATTAGTTTTGGATGGATATGGAATGATTTGTAATCCTGCACTGCAACAATTCTGGTTTTCAGATTTCAGAACTTTTCTGCATTGATTCATACTATCATTAGATCCATTGTAAACTATGATTGAGATGTATTATTTGATCTAATCATCCTTCAGAAATACATTAAGAGATAAGTCAGATTTCTGGATTCCATTTTAGTTGCAATTCTGATTTCTGATTTTGGTTTCCTGAAAATCTGATTTCCTGATTTTTCTGAATCTGATTTCCTAAATAGTTTGAAATTGTTTGTCATCCCCAATCTGGTCAATTGAGTAACTGAGTGATAGTTAATGCCCCCATCTTGTCCAGAAATGAATCAAGAAGTTTGACATATTTTTGGCTCAATTCAGATTGTTTTTCTGATTTTTGAACTGAAATCCTGAATGTTATCTTTCTGATTTCTTATTGGAACATGTTTTACCAATTGAGTCCCCTGATTTCTTCCAATCACTGAGAGGTGAACTTTAGAGATGTCTTGCAGTCCAGAGATGGGTCAAGAATCAGTTGGTAAATCAGATTTCCATTTATTTATAATTCTGAATTTCTGAATTACAGAATTCCACTTCCTGTTTTCTAGTTTCTATTTAAATTCTGATTTTCATTGTCAAGCCTCAACTTAATCCACTGCTGAGAAGTAGTCATTAGGTCATCCTTGAGATCTAGAGACAGGCCAAGGAGTAATGGCAAATTCTGAATTCCTGTGGTTATATGCTTTGCACTTCCAATTGAGTTGTATTTGTGTGGATTTCATTTATTTTGCAACCGAGAGGTTGAATTTAAATCCCCCTGGAATTTAGAAATGAATCAAGGAGAACAAGCACCATATTTGAGTAGATTTCATCCTGGTTTGATTGATTGAAATGATTCCATCTTTTTATGATTGCAATTGCAAGTTATCATTGCAGAATTTCTTTAAATTATCAAAATCAGCAATGAACTCCCCATTGAGCTGAATGATAACTTTATTTTCAGTGAGAACCCTCTATTGATTCAATCTAGCTAACAACTATATGACAATATGTTGCTTAGTTGGATGCCAATTGAGCTGTGGGAGCAGCCATTTTCAGATTGAATCAAAAGTTGGACATTTAATGATAACTTGATCCTATCCATCCTTAATTAATCTAGATGAACCCCAAATCCTAGAAGAACCTTCCTCATTGATAGTTAAACATTTCTAGCCATTAATCTAGCATTTATAATTCAGTTTTGCAAAATTTTCCAAAACCCCAAAACCTGTTATCATTTTGCACTTGTTAAAAAACTATTTTCACTTCCAATTAAAAATCTATTTTTGCTACCTTAGTTAGGATTAATCTAAACTATTTTTAGGTAGTTTAGGACTTCAAATCTTTGTGGATACGATAACCTGAGTCTACTATAACTTATCTGTGCACTTGCAGCTAGTGAGTTGGGAGACCAAAAAAATGAAAAATTGACCATTTCTTTAATTTCAGCAAGTTATCACTAGAAAACCCAAATATCACTATCAAACACTGAAGACCTTGTGGCAAGTTACAACCCTTACCTATTCAAAAATAGAAATGACAAAGTATCTCTATGGACTTTGTGGTAGGATTACCTCGAACCCGGAAAGGACTTGATGCAATTTGGGTTGTAGTGGACCGTTTGACGAAGTCGGCTCACTTTATTCTTATGAAAGTGAGTCAATCCATAGAAAGTATGGTAGAGTTATATGTGAATGAGATTATTCGGTTGCACAGAATTTTAACTTCTATCGTTTCGAATAGAGATCCAAAATTCACTTCAAGATTTTGGAAAGGTCTCCAAAACGCCTTTGGAACAAGGCTGAATTTTAGCACGACATTTCATCCTCAAACCGATGGCCAAAGCGAAAGAACCATCCAAACACTTGAAGATATGCTTAGGGCTTGTGCCTTAGATTGTCATGAAAATTTAGATGATCACCTTCCTTTGGTGGAATTTGCCTATAATAATAGTTATCACTCATGCATAAAGATGGCTCCATTTGAATATGAAAGGCCTTGTCGTTCTCCGGCATGTTGGAGTGAAACTGGTGAAGAAATATACCTTGGACCGGATTTGATCCACATGTATATTGATAAAGTGGAGCTCATCAAGCAAAGAATGCTAGAGGCACAAAGTAGACAAAAGAACTATGCGGATCTAAAGAGGAGAGAACAACTTTATGAAGTTGGTGATCATGTAATGTTCAAAGTCTCACCAACCAAGGGTGTTATGAGATTTAGCAAGAAAGAAAAGTTAACACCAAGGTATATTGGACCTTTTGAAATCCTAGAAAAAGTTGGTGAAGCGGCTTACAAGTTAGCACTACAACTTTCTTATGCAAAACTTCACAATGTCTTTCATGTATCAATGCTCCAGAAGTATGTTCATGATAAAGCAAATGTGATTCGAATTGAGGAGCCGAATATCAAAGAGGACTTGACATATGTGGAGCAACCTATTGAGATTATAAACTATCAAGTGAAGCACCTCAAGAATAAAATCATACCCATGGTCAAAATGGCATGAAAGCACCATCGCGGACAAGAAGCAACAACGAAACTTGAAGAAGAAATGCGAAAGAAATTTTTGAAACTCTTCAGTAAATAATTTAAGATTCACTAAAATTCGAAGACGAATTTTTATTTAAGATGGATAGATTGTAATATCCTAAACGAAAATGAAAAAAAAGAAAGAAAAGCAAAACCAAAAGGCCCACTCACGCATACAACCCACCAATCCCAAAGCACATTATAATAACCTACAAGCATCTCTCTCCCTCCTCATTTGTTCCATGTCAGCAGCAAGCAAAACCCCCCACCTTTTGGTGCTACAGTGAATCATACTCATCTCACTCTCTCATCATCTCTTCCCAAAGAGCATCCGAGCTACAGTAACATGATTACTGTAGCCACAATAAGTTTTTCCCCTTACTCTCTCTTTGGGTTTCTCTCTCACACTCTCTCTCATTGTAGCAGCCCCTTTGAGCTTGTGAATGGTAACTAGAAGGAGGGAGAAATAGTTGTTGAAGCTAGAGGAAGAAGTTAGGATCAACTTAGCTGATCAAAGTATGTTTGAGGGGATCCAAATCTCCCAAAATCCTCCCTAATGTTGTTTGAATGTGTGGATTAGGGCATGAAGAACAAACCCTTTGTTCTTAAGCATAAGGGTTAGGGAATGTGCATTAGGGATTCATGTTCATTGCTATCATGAGTAGAATATAATGTGCTTAATGTTTATCATGACTACTGTTTTATTGCTAATCATGTTTAGTTATAGAATGTTTATTATTTCTTATGTTAACTCAAAAGGAATTGTTCAATGTTCATGTACCTTCATGATTGTGATTAGCATGTTTGATGTCCTTATGTGAATACATCATTTATCTCCTTGTTAGAATGCTAAGAATGTTTCATATGTTGTTTGGAATCACTTATGTGTTCAATATATCAATGTATGCAAGATTAGGAAGAAAAGATGTAAAAATCTTGTGTATGTCATCCCAGAACGGGCGGCCGATACATTATCGGTCGATCGTTCTGGGGACAAATGTAGTCTCGAACTCTGTCCAATGGTCGACCGTTACCCTAATGGTCGACCGTTACCCCAACGGTTGTCCGATTTGGAAGGGTCGTTATATTCTATGATTAAAGGTCGATCGAACACACTGTTTCGGTCATCCAAAAGTCATGTAACGATCGACCGATATTCCAGCGATCATCCGATTCGAGTAGTCGTTTACATTCTGCGATTAGCGGTCAAAATGAAGCTCAGTTTCGATTGTCCGAAAGACCTAAATGATCGGCCGATATTTCAACGGTCATTTGATTTAGAGAGCCGTTGCTCTCTGTGATTAGCGGTCGACCAAATGCTCAGTTTCGATCGTTCGCAGACCTGATAATGGTCGATTGATATTCCAACGGTCATCCGATTTAGAGAGTAGTTGCTTTCTGTGACTAGCGGTCGACCAAACACCCAGTTTTGATCATCCGAAAAGACCATAACGGTCAACCGATTATCCTACCGATTGTTTGATACTGGTCCAACTGTCAACCGTATCCCAAAACGGTCGTCCGTTTTGGAAGATGATTGGTTATGATTGAATGTCCACACTTAGCATGATTTGAAGTTTGTATGACCTTAAATAAGGTTAAAACATGCAACATGTATTGAATGATTTTATGTATTGATGAACATGATTAAAAGACGGATTGATGAAGGTGTGATATTTTTATGACTTGGGACCAATCGGTACCCTACCTATCACTACTAGAAAATTGCCATTTTCCGACGGATAGAAATCCGTCACAATTTGCGATGGATTTTATGATGGAAAAGTTTACGACAGATTTTCTGACGGTTACAATCGTCGAAAACAAAAAATAATAAATTATATAATTTATTATATTTTTATTTTATTTTCCTACGATTAGGAACGTCGATATTTTCGGCAAATATCCATCCGTCGCTCCGATGGATATCCATTCTTCGCAATTTTTGACGGATTTTTCGACGGTTACAACCGTCTGAAATGAAAAAATAAATTATGTAATTTATTATATTATTATTTTA
This sequence comes from Pontederia crassipes, assembly GCA_030549335.1. Lineage (NCBI taxonomy): Eukaryota > Viridiplantae > Streptophyta > Magnoliopsida > Commelinales > Pontederiaceae > Pontederia > Pontederia crassipes. Next base: position 55,914,295 of record CM060196.1, on the reverse strand, counting down.
TTTTTTGATGATTAGGCACGTCGATATTTTTGACGGATATTCATCCGTCGCAATTTCTGATGGATTTTCCGACGGTTACGACCGTCAAAAATAAAAAAATAAATTATATAATTTTTTATATTATTATTTAATTTTTCGACGATTAGGAACGTCGATATTTCCGACGGATATCCATTCGTCGCAAAATCCGCCATAATTTACGACGGTCGTAACCATCGGTAAATGTATAATAATATAATATGAGGAGTATTTTATTAATATAATTAGCGACAGTTCAAACTATCACAATTTTCGACGGTTCCGACCGTCGGTAATAATTAGCGACTGTTCAAACTGTCGGTAAAATAAAAAATAAATATTATATATAACTAAATATAGTATTTTATTTTTACAATTAAATAATTTTTTACGGTCATAACCGTCGGTAACTTTAAAAATAATTAATATTTACTTTTTTGACGGCTCTGGCCGTCGATAATTAAAATTTCGTTATCCAGCTTTTTTTTTCGTTTTCCCGCTTTCTCATCTTTCCACCTATATATATATGTAATACCCCTTTTTTTCCACCTCTCCTCTCTCCCTCCTCTCCTCTCTCTCTCTCCCCCCTCTCCCTCTCCCTCCTCTCCTCTCTCTCTCTCCCCCCTCTCCCTCTCCCTCTCTCGATCGACGAGCCTCCGATCGGACGTCAGGCGTCGACCACTGGCGACCCTCTTCCATCGACGTCTCTCTTTCTAGATTGGTCGCCGGCGTCTCTCTCTCTCTCCAGCCCAGGCCGTCAGGCGGCCGGATCTCGCCGCTGGCTTAGACCGCCAAAACTTCGGCGATCGTCGGGCAACCGTCAAAATTTTCGATGATAGCAACCGTCGATATTTGCGGCGGGCGACGAAATCGTCGAAATCTTCAGCGGTCATGACCGCCGAAGTTTTCGACAGTTTCGTTGACCGTCGCAAATATCGACGATCGTGACAGCCGAATTTTTTACGATTTCGTCGCCCGCCGCAAATATCGACGGTTGTGACGTCAGAAATCCTTCAAAAATTTTTACGGTTCTTTCCCATCCATCGAAAATTGATTTGCGATGATCATTTTTTGGACGAATGTGATTCCATCAAAAAAACCGTCGAAAATGACCTTTTCGACAATTTTGGAGGAAATTACAAACGGTCCGGACTGTCTGTAATTCTCCTTTTTCTTGTAGTGTATGGCTCCATCGACGAGTGGGGGAAGACCTCATTGACAAATGAGGATAAAGACCTCGCCTATGGGAGAGGATAAAGACCTCGCCTTCAGGGGAGGATAATATCGACCGCCGAAGTTTTCGACGGTTTTGTCGACCGTCGCAAATATCGGCGGTCATGACCGCCGAATTTTCGACGGTTTCATCGACCGCCGCAAATATCAGTGGTCGCGATCGTCGAAAATCCATCGAAATTTTCGACGGTTCTTTTCCAACCGTGGGAAATTGATTTGCGATGACCATTTTTTAGACGAATGCGATTTCGTCGAAAAAACTGTCGAAAATGATGTTTTCGACGATTTTAGGGGAAATTACATACGGTCCGGACTATCTGTAATTCCCCTTTTTCTTATAGTGTATGGCTCTATCGACGGGTGGAGGAAGACCTCATTGACGAATGAGGATAAAGACCTCGCCTACGGGAGAGGATAAAGACCTAGCCTTCGGGGGAGGATAAAGACCTCATCTAAGGACGAGGATAAAGACCTCACCTATGGGTGAGGATTATGACCTATGAGCCAACACTCTTCTCAATCGACATGATAGGAAATGATCTAAATAAAGATGAAAGATGAAAAGATAAATGATGAATATCTTGAGACATAAAGACAAAGATGATAACGATGAAGAATGCACCTATAAGGATGCATTATGAATATCCACTTCTCACATCATATTATGACATGAAGAAAGATGACTAAGTAAAATAAGATAAGATTATGTTATGCACTAGCATAGTGACATGCATGATGATGAATTATGATATGCTCGAGCATAAGATGAAAATGATATATGTTATCTTATCTTGCCATGATGATATGCTCATATGCCATATAGTGTGCATAATAGTTCATAGCATGCACGTGCTTTATGTTTTCATTATGATTATGAGATCATAGCATGCATGAGCCTCAACATACTCTAACGGGAGAAATATCATGCACCTCATGGATTCGTGCAGGTATGGAGGAGGTTTAGGTTCGGCGGCGATAGCCTCATGATTGCGATGTTGCACATGGGTCTGTCGGGCTACGGCCCAAGTTGTTTTGCTTATATTATGTCATGATGATGAACCCTCGTAAGGGTTAAGTATGTACTGCTTATGGGCCTCTTATTGAGTCATGTACTATATTTGAACTCATTTATGTATGATGGACCCTTTATTGAGTATACGTTAGAGCCTATTAGGCCCATGAACCAGTTTATGTATATTGGAATTTTATATATTTAAGAAGTCTTTCACTATTTATGAAATTGACGTGATTATATTTCCGCTGCAAAAGTTTTTACGAAATTAGGTCAAGAAAGAAATAACGTCGCTTAGGGTTCGATAACTTAAAATTGGGGCCGAATTTTGGGAGCATTACAATTATTCTACGTTTGAATTTTATAGATAGTTCGAAGTGATTTGTATTTTGATATATGATTATTAAAAATTTAGCTAGCATTTGAAATATTAGTAGAAGAAAAGGAGTTGTTTAGCTTTTCCATTTATTTAATAAAGTTAGATATTTGTTATTTAATATTATTAAATTGATTAATCAAAATCTAAGGTGAATTAGTTATATATAGTGCCGTCTTAAAATGAGTTTAAATGTTATATGATGAGAGGATATATTTTAGAGGCATTACAATCACTACATCAAATCATTATTCTATGAATTTGCTGATTTGACCCCCCTAAATTTTTAATTTTTTATTAATTATAGATATTAAAATATAAATTTTAGAGTAAAAAGTTATATTTGGCCCTCCATAAATATAAATTTTATGTCATTGTGACTAAAGACCATGATTATTAAAATCGGACCGGACCGGCCGGTTCAATTGGTTCAACCATGAATTGGTAGCTGGTCCGGTCCGGATTTATTGCAAAATCGGAAGTAAAGTTGAACCAGACAAAAGCCGGTTTAACCCATAAAAACCGATTCAACCATTGAATCAGGAAAACCCGGCTTAGTATTTAAAGTGAAAAAAATAAGAAGATAAAAGTTAAAAGAGGAAATAAAAAGGTGGAAAGGAATGTAAAAAATAGGAAAGTATTTGAATTGAGAATTGATATAAATTAAAACGAAAATAAATGTGAAAATTTAATTGGAGAGAGGAATTCATGGAAATAAAAAAAGGAAATAGTAATAAAAATTAATATTCTTTCCTTTTTATGAGTAGAAGAGATAAAATACTCATAAAATTAATAACTTAAAGTTTTTTAGAAGAGATAAAATACTCATAAAATTAATAACTTAAAGTTTTTTATATGAATATAATTTTTTAAATATCTGTGTATTATAAAAGGAAATTAATATGGAAATTGATAAGGAGAGAAGAATTAATGGAAATAAAAAAATAAAATTATTAAACTAAAAGTAAAGAAACAAATAAAAATACTATTGAACAATAAAATAAAAGAATTAATATAATATATCAATAATAACTCTTTTTTATGAATATTGAAATTTATTTATTATATTTTATTATGAATTATAAGTTAGAACTATCTTTTTATGCATTATATAATATTGATTATGTATATATCTATAAAGTCATTATAAATAATATTAGTTTAATAAAATTTGATTGAACCCGATTGAATCCAATCAAACCGATCTAACCACGACCCAATCTGATGGTCGGTCCGGTTATGATAACCTACCGGTAGCTTCTGCATATCCAATATTTTGGTGGTTCGAATTTTTTTAATTATGTAAACCAAGAATCTACGCTCATATGTGTACAGTATGTACCTAAACAATTTATAATGTGGTATGTGGAGTGGCCGACACATATTAATAACTCGCTGCTTTTTGGTGCAAAGGAAACAGTAAAGAATATGATCTGATAAGCTGGCTTGTCCTTAGTTAGATGCCCTATCGTAGCATCAGCATCCACAGTCTGCTGTTATCTTTGAAGAACATGTTCTTCTTTTTTATGCTTGTCTAAATAAAATATTCTCTCTTGTACGTTCCATCACCTTTATTCTTATCATATGAATGACATGGTCTTGTTTGGATGAAGTGTGGTTCAGGGAAAGGGAAAAAAATGAAGAGAATGGAAGAGAAAAAAATTTCCATCTCTACATCTTAATTTGAGATTGAAATAAATTTGAAAAAAAAAATCTACATACTATCCATTCTCCTTCATTTTCTTTTTTTAATTTTTTTTTAAAATTTTATTCAAATAAGAAAAAAAAATTCCCTTATCCAGTTCCCTTCTCTTCTTTCTCTTCCTTTCACCTCTATCCAAACATGTAACAAAGGAAATTGTTTTTATCATCTGAGTGACCTTTATGCTGTTTAATTAATTAGCATTACTTTATCGTCATCCATGGCCCGATCGTTCCTACTTACACCTTCGTATTTTAGGTTATTGGATGGAGGGTCACCATATTAAAGAAAAGAAATTCACCAAGTGACCCAGCCCCTGCTTTCTTTTTATTTATCAGGTCAAAATATTTAAATAAAATAGAAAAGTTCATAAATTTATAATTCAATTATTAAAATAAAAGACACGATAAGGATAGTTCATTTTATCATAAAAAATAATAAGTTTATAATTTTGATTATGATAATATATAAGGATTTAATGAATGCCCTATCTGGTACGACTGTCCTACCCACGCTCAAAGCCACTGGATTCTCCTTTGATGGCTTACACAAAAGCGTGCGATTCAAGTGACTTTTACAAAAATAAAAGTGGGTGGTTCATTGACGTGGATCTCGGTTCAAATGGGTGCATAGAGTAATTGGTTTCTCTCATCTCTAATCATCATGGTTATTAAAACCGTATCGGACCGACCGATTCGACCGGTTCAACCACGAACCGGTGACTGGCCCGGTCCGATTTCAAGTAAAAAGTGGAATTATTATTTGACCAGACAATTTTCTATTGAACCGGTTTGAACCGGTGAACCGGAAGAAACTCGGTTCAACTTTAAAAATGTGAAAAAAAATTAAAAACTATTAAAATGGAAACAAAAAGATGGAAATGGGAATAAATTGATTGAATTCAAAAAAACGGATTTAGCTGGAGAATTAATTAGGAGAGAGAGACGAAGAAAGGTAAAATATGAAAAATAAAATAAATGAAGAGAGAGGAAGGAATGAAAAAATGAAAAAAAAATAATGATCAGAAGATTAAGGAGGAGAGTGATTTAGGGCAATAATAAATCAATATATCATTAATAGCATAGAGAGGAAAAAATGAAAAAAAAGAAAGTTAAATAATGAATTAATGATAAAACACAATGAATTAATGAATAGAGAGGAAAAAAAAAAAGAAAGTTAAATAAAAATGAAACATAAGAGTGATTTATGGTAAAAAAATTATATATTATTAGAATTTAATGATAAAAAAAATTAATAATAATTAATGAATATTAAGTATTAAAAAATTGGAAGTAATTGTCTTATCAATAATAATATTTTAATATATATGTTAATATTTTAATTTTAGTAGATTACTAATTTTTTTATACATAATATAATATTTATTATGTATCTATCCTTAATATTATTATAAATAATATTATTTTAATAAAATCCGATTCAACTCGGTCGAATCCGATTGAACCGGTCCAACCATGACCCAATTAGTCGTCCGATTCGATCACCGGTCCGGTTATGAAAATATTGCTAATCATGGCTTAGTCAACCTCACATGTGGCAGTGTTTGCCTCGACCTCCGTGACATTTACCTTTATGCCATCGTCAATGTTTGCCTCGCTGTCATTCTCGATGTTCGCCTTGCCGTCTTCGTCGTTCGCCACACCCTCAAAGATGTTCTCACCCAACACACTAATTGTGCCCACCTCCCGAATCATGCCCTACCAATCTCGTGCCCAATGACCCGAAGGACAATTATCGTTGACATTTGCCTAGCCATCGTCCTTGTGCACAATCTCATCCAACACACGACACCGACCTGGCTGCCCACCTCCCGAATAGCGCCCTTGCTGACCTTGTAACGTCCCAAAGAAATAAAAAAAAAGAAAAGCTACCCAAGGCCCACTGCCGCACCTAGCCCACAAGCCCATGTAACTAAGTAACCTAAAAGCTATTGGCTTTTCCCCAAACTCCATCACCTCACGCCGAAAGCACTCCTAAACCACTCAAAGCTACAGTGATCCACTCCATCACCCCACTCACTCATCTCCTCTCTCATTTCAAACCCCCATTCGGCCAGCAAGAAGAGAAGCCTCCTTAGTGCTACAGTAGGTCTCCACTTTACCCTCTGGACAATAGCAAGCACCTAGCTACAGCAAGTGTGTTTCTCCTTTTTCTGGATTATTAGCAAGTGATTAGCTCACCAAGCTCTCTCCTTTTCTCTCTAATTACTGTAGCCGAACTAGGGGATTAAGGAAGGAAGCTAGGGTCAAGAAATCTTAAGCAAGTATGTTGAGGGGATCGAAAATCCAAATCTCATCCTAATGATATTTTAATGTCTGGATTAGGGCATAAGAGCAAACCCACTTATTTTTAAAGTGAAGGGTTAGAAAATGTGCATTTGATGTTATGTTTCTTAAGATTACTATTCTATTGCTATCCATGATTAGAATGCCATGTGTTTCATAACTTCATGCTCTAATTGCTCATTATGCCTAGTATGAGAATGTTCATTGTTGTTATGTAGTTTTATTATGAAGATGTTAAAGCCAATGTGATTAATGTAAAATTGTAAAGTTGCTATAGTTGATGCCAGGATGAATGTACATGTTTAGAATGTTAATATGTATGTGTAAAATGGTGAAAAAATGGATAAAACAGGGGAAACTCTGCCTAATTGTTCGGGCACGGCCGTGACGAATGATGGCACGGCCGTGACGAGTCAATTCTGAAACAGAACGAAAAATCATCGTTCTGTCATGGCCGTGACCGTGTGGTCGCACGGCCGTGATGATGTAGTTGCACGGCCGTGATGCACCAAGTTCAGAATGGTTGAAAAATGACCTTTCTGTCACGGCCGTGAAGCTCCTATGCACGGCCGTGCACTGTCGTAGCGACATAAATGCCCAAGTGTACGGCCGTGCAGAACCAAAGCGCCCCCGTACCTAAGTGTAGGCACGGTCATGACATTATGAAGCACGGCCGTGACCGACCCTGATTCCAAGTAATGTTTGTAACGTCCACACGTAGTATGATTTGACACTTGTATGATCTTAAATAAGATTAAAGCGTGCAACATGTATGAATGATTGTATGTATTGACGAAAACAAGTAAAAGACGGATTGGCGTGAAGGTGACTTATTGCAATCAAGGAAAGGGGAAATGAGTTCCACCCAAGCATGGCATTTCTCGGGAAAACAAGTTCCACCCCAAGCGTGGCATTTCCATAAGTTGAGGCGAGTTCCACCCCAAGCGTGGCGTCTCAATTGGGCATCCGCGTACCCAGGTGGCGAGTTCCACCCCTATTGTGGCGTCTTTATTAGCTTCCCGCGACCCTAATGTATTGGCCTAGCTAGCCATTTTCCCTTGAACTCAACATGGTCTTCCAAATCAACAAGATAAGAAAGTATCTAAGTAAAGATGAAAGATGAAAAGATGAATAATGAATGACTTGGGACATTAAGTAAAGATGTCAAAGATGTATGATGAAATATACACTTAAATGTCCACTTATCATATCATGACATGATGAAAGACGATAAAGCAAAGCAAGATAAGACATGATATGTGTTAGTATGATGATAAGTATGATATGCATGACTTAAAGATTATGATGTTACATGTTAGTTTATCTTGCCATGTTGATATGCTCATATGCCATGTAATATGCATAAGTAGCTCATAGCATGCATATGATATATGTTCCATGATGATGATATGCATATGCCATGACATGTATAATTTATGTTATAAGGTCATAGCATGCATGGGCTTCAACATACTCTAACGGGAGAAATCCCCTGCACCCCATGTATCCGTGCATGTATGGATGAAGCTTAGGTTCGGCGGTGGGAGCCTCTTGACGAAGACGTTGCACATGGACAGTGTCGGGCTACGGCCCAAGTTATCCTTCTTATGTTATGTCATTTGATGAACTCTTGTAAGAGTCTTTTATGTATGGCTTATGGGCCTTATGGAGTCATGTATTTTACTTGAACTCATTATGTTGCAAGAACCTATTGTTGAGTACACGTTAGAGCCTATTAGGCTCATGGGACAGATTACGTTATCTTGGGTTTTTATTTTAATTATCCATGAAGTCTTCCGCTGTTATCATGTTAATTGTTTTAAGTTTTACTATATTATATTTCCGCTACAATGTTTTATGAAAATATGTCATGTCAAGGTCAAAGTAACGTCGCCTAGGGTTCAGCAAAATTTTAAATTAGGGCTGAATTTTGAGGTCGTTACAGTTGGTATCAGAGCCATAGTTTGGCTCTTATGTCTTAAGTCTTATGTGTCTAAGCCATAGGTTGGCTAAGATGTCTAAGTGTACAATCTAAGTGTAAAGTCCATGTGCAATCGTCATGAGATGCCACCGAACTTAAAGGTAAATGTTATCATATGATTAGCTCATTGCTAATAATGTTCTATGATTGTTTGAATATGAATGTGGATGCCAAGACGTTCAATCATTGATGAGGAGCAGGAAAGGAATACATTTCTTGGCGGCACAAAATGCTCAACGAAGTATCGGGCCGGATTATTCTATTGAGAGATTCCTTAGGCTCCAGCCCCCAAAGTTTGATGGAGTAGGAGATCCCGAGTTGGCAGAATCGTGGATCAAAGATGTAGGGGACGTCCTCAAAGTTATGGAGTGCCCAGAAGATCGCAAAGTGAGATATGCCACACATTGCCTTTATGGTCGGGCCAAGACATGGTGGAAAGCACGGTTGAAGACCATCAATGAGAGTGAGGAGATTGTGGATTGGGAGAGCTTCGTGGAGGCATTCGAAGCTCGTTTCTTACCAGACCACGTAAAGGAGAAGAAGAGGGATGAGTTTCTCAACCTCGTTCAAGGGAGTATGACCATAGGAGAGTATGTGGAAACATTCTTGAGGTTAGAAAAGTACGGGGAGCTCCATGAGAATGAGCTCCAAAGGACGAAGAGGTTCATAAATGGCTTGAGATCTGTACTGCAACCTTGGGCGAGGAGCGGTCACTGCACCATCATGAAAGACGTCGTGAACCTCGTTGCTGAACATGAAAGGATGTATCCAGAAAGAAAGGATACTAAGAGGAAGGTCATTAAGAAGCATGAGGGGAAGGCCCAAGGGAATAATCCAAGGAAGGCACTGTATTACTCTCCAAAGAAGGTGGAACCAACCAAGCCCTTATGCTCACATTGTGGAAGGAACCATTATGGAGAATGTCGCATGAAGGCTAGCACATGTCTCCAATGTGGCAAGGAGGGCCACTACATAAGGGACTGCTCCGCAAAATAAGGGGGCAACAAGGACAAAGGAAAGATGGTGGCAAACCCATCAAGAGCTCCAGCAAGAGTCTTCGCCATGGAAGTGGAGGAGGCCACTGCAGAAAACGATGTGATCCAAGGTAATATTCTAATTGCCGATCACTATGCCAATGTTCTATTTGATTCGGGTTCAACCCATTCTTTTATCTCTCGTGCATTTGCAAGCATGCTAAAAGTTAAGCCTCTAATTGCCCCTTGTCAAGTAGACATTGTAATCCCTACTGGAATGGTAGGCACTAGAAGATATATCCCCAATGTGTCCATAGAGATAGATGGAAAGAATTTTTCAAGTGACATCATATTGTTTCCCATGGTAGAGTATGATATAATCTTAGGAATGAATTGATTATCTTACAATGATGCTCACATGTATTGTAAGGCAAAGAAAGTTTATATAGGTGACCATCATGGAAAGCCTACAATAATTAGGGGAATTCCCTCCAAGGAAGCCAAGATACTCATCTCAGCAATTAAGGCAAGCAAGATGATCAAGAAAGGGGCAAGAAGATTTTTGGCAAGCATCATCAAGACGGATTCACAACTCAGGGCACTTGAATCCTTGGATGTGATAAGAGAATATCCCGATGTTTTTCCGGAAGACACTACCGGATTACCACCAAGAAGGGAAGTTGAGTTCAATATTGAACTACTTCCGGGGACCACTCCCATCTCGAAGCCGTCCTACCGAATGGCTCCGACGGAGATGCATGAACTAAAGATGCAACTACATGAACTTTTGGATAAGGGGTTCATTAAGCCAAGCGTCTCACCATGGGGCGCGCCGGTACTATTTGTCAAGAAGAAGGATGGCTCGTTAAGGTTGTGCATCGACTACCGAATGCTCAACAAGGTGACCGTGAAGAACAAGTGCCCCTTGCCAAGGATTGACGATCTCTTTGATCAATTATCATCGGCGTCGGTCTTCTCCAAGATCGATCTAAGGAGTGGCTACCACCAACTAAGGGTAGCCGAGCAAGATGTTCCCAAAACGGCATTCCGTTCGAGGTATGAACATTACGAATTCTTGGTTATGCATTTTGGACTAACGAATACGCCCGCCGCATTCATGGATTTGATGAATAGGGTTTTCCGCCCATATTTGGACAAATTTGTGATAGTATTTGTGGATGATATCCTCATTTACTCATCAAGCCCGGAAGAGCATAGAGAACACCTCCGCATCGTGTTGGAAACCTTGAGGAGGAACATGCTTTATGCCAAGTTTTCCAAATGTGAATTTTGGCTTGAAGAGGTTATGTTTCTTAGTCATATTGTGTCAAGGCATGGAGTAGTCGTGGACCCGGCAAAGGTTGAAGCAGTAATGAATTAGAGTAGGCCCAAGAATATGATTGAGATTCGAAGTTTCTTAGGACTTGCTGGGTACTATAGAAGATTTATCCAAGATTTTTCCAAGATTGCTGCTCCTATGACCAAGTTGACGAGGAAAGGCGAGAAGTTTATTTGGTCACAAGCATGTGAAGCGAGCTTCCAAGAGTTAAAGAAAAGACATACAACGGCACCAATCTTAGTCATCCCCACGGGTAGTGGAGATTATGTGATCTATAGTAATGCATGTGGTACCGGGTTAGGATGTGTACTTATGCAACACGGCAAAGTGGTTGCATATGCTTCAAGGCAATTGAAAAAGCATGAAGTCAACTATCCGACTCATGATCTACAATTAGCAGCGGTGGTATTTGCATTGAAGATATGACGTCACTATTTGTATGGCGAAGACTTTGAAGTGTATACGAACCATAAGAGCCTGAAGTATGTGTTTTCCCAAAAGGACTTGAATATGAGGCAAAGAAGATGACTCGAGTTTCTTAAGGACTATGAGTTCACAATATTGTACTACCCCAGGAAGGCAAATGTAGTTGCCGATGCACTAAGTCGCAAGTAGGAAGGATCACTTGGATGTTTGAGAGTCCACAAGTAGAATCTTATGGAAAGCATAGTGCAATGGGCCCCAAGTATTTTTGGCCGAAGGATCATGTGTATGACTCATCACGTGATTGAATCAAGCTTAGTGAAAAGAATCATTGAAGCTCAAAGGAAGGACCCGGAATATGCGAGAATGATCAACGTATGCAAAAGGGAAAGAAATCATTTCGAGTATGGTCAAGATGGGGCAATTAGGTACAAGAACCGCCTATGGGTTCTGAAGGACAAGGAACTAAGAAGGGAATTTTGGATAAATATCACAAGTCCGAATTCTCCATCCATCCCGAGAGCACCAAGATGTTCAAGAATTTGCAAAGGAATTTTTGGTGGGAAGATACGAAGAAGAAAGTAGCTAAGTACGTGGCAAAGTGCATAGTATGCCAACAAGTAAAGATAGAACACCGAAGGCCTTGTGGCAAACTACAATCTTTACCCATTCCGAAATGGAAATGGCAAAGTATATCGATGGGCTTTGTGATTGATTTACCACGAACCCGGAAAGGTCATGATGCCATATGGGTTGTAGTTGATCGCTTGACGAAGTCGGCTCACTTTATTCCTATGAAAGTGAGCCAATCTATGGAAAGCATGGTAGAGTTATATGTGAATGAGATTATCCATTTGCACAGACTCCCAGCATCTATTATTTCGGATAGAGATCCGAGGTTCACTTCTAGATTTTGGAAAGGTCTCCAAAATGCATTTGGAACAAGACTGAATTTTAGCACGGCATTTCATCCTCAAACCGACGGACAAAGCGAAAGAACAATTCAAACACTTGAGGATATGCTTAGGGCTTGCGCCTTAAATTGGCACGGAAATTGGGATGACCACCTTCCTTTGGTGGAATTTGTCTATAACAATAGTTATCATTCAAGTATCAAAATGGCTCCATTTGAAGTCTTGTATGGAAGGCCTTGCCGTTCTCCGGCATGTTGGAATGAAACCGGAGAGGAAAGATATCTTGGACCGGATTTGGTCAACATGTATGTTGATAAAGTGGAGCTCATCAAGCAAAGGATGTTAGAGGCGCAAAGTAGGCAAAAGAGTTATGCGGATATGAGAAGAAGAGAACAACTCTATGAAGTTGGTGATCATGTGATGCTCAAAGTCTCACAAACCAAAGGTGTTATGAGATTTAGCAAGAAAGGAAACACCTAGGTATATTGGACCATTTGAGATCCTAGAGAAAGTTGGCGAAGCGGCTTATAAGTTAGCATTATCGCCTTCATATGCTAGACTTCATAATGTTTTCCATGTATTTATGCTCCGGAAGTATGTTCATGATGAAGCAAATGTGATTCGGATTGAAGATCCGAATATCAAGGAAAACTTGACATATGTGGAGCAACCTATAGAGATCCTAGATTATCAAGTAAAACATCTTAAGAACAAGACCATATCTATGGTCAAAGTGGCATGGAAGCATCATAGAGGACAAGAAGCTACGTGGGAACTCGAAGAGAAAATGCGAGAGAAGTTTTCGAAACTCTTCGGTAAGCAATTTAAGATTTACTAAAATTCGAGGACGAATTTTTATTTAAGGGGGTAGGTTGTAACGTCCCAAAGAAAATAAAAAAAAGAAGAAAAGCTACCCAAGGCCCACTGCCGCACCTAGCCCACAAGCCCATGTAACTAAGTGACCTAAAAGCTATTGGCTTTTCCCCAAACTCCATCACCTCACGGCCGAAAGCACTCCTAAACCACTCAAAGCTACAGTGATCCACTCCATCACCCCACTCACTCATCTCCTCTCTCATTCCAAACCCCCATTCGGCCAGCAAGAAGAGAAGCCTCCTTAGTGCTACAGTAGGTCTCCACTTTACCCTCTGGACAATAGCAAGCACCTAGCTACAGTAAGTGTGTTTCTCCTTTTTCTGGATTATTAGCAAGTGATTAGCTCACCAAGCTCTCTCCTGCTCTCTCTAACTACTGTAGCCGAACCGGGGGATTAAGGAAGGAAGCTAGGGTTAAGAAATCTTAAGCAAGGTATGTTGAAGGGATCCAAAACCCAAATCTCATCCTAATGATGTTTTAATGTTTGGATTAGGGCATAAGAGCAAACCCACTTGTTCTTAGAGTGAAGGGTTAGAAAATGTGCATTTGATGTAATGTTTCTTAAGATTACTATTCTATTGCTATCCATGATTAGAATGCCATGTGTTTCATAACTTCATGCTCTAATTGCTCATTATGCCTAGTATGAGAATGTTCATTGTTGTTATGTAGTTTTATTATGAAGATGTTAAAGCCCATGTGATTAATGTAAAATTGTAAAGTTGCTATAGTTGATGCCAGGATGAATGTACATGTTTAGAATGTTAATATGTATGTGTAAAATGGTGAAAAAATGGATAAAACAGGGGAAACTCTGCTTAATTGTTCGGGCACGGCCGTGACGAATGATGGCACGGCCGTGACGAGTCAATTCTGAAACAGAACGAAAAATCATCGTTCTGTCACGGCCGTGACCGTGTGGTCGCACGGCTGTGATGATGTAGTTGCACGGCTGTGACCCTGTGGTTGCACGGCCGTGATGCACCAAGTTCAGAATGGTCGAAAAATGACCTTTCTATCATGGTCGTGAAGCTCGTATGCACGGTCGTGCACTGTCGTAGCGACATAAATGCCCAAGTGTACGGCCGTGCAGAACCAAAGCGCCCCCGTACCTAAGTGTAGGCACGGCCGTGACCGGCCTTGATTCCAAGTAATGTTTGTAACATCCACACGTAGTATGATTTGACACTGTATGATCTTAAATAGGATTAAAACGTGCAATATGTATGAATGATTGTATGTATTGACGAAAACAAGTAAAAGACGGATTGGCATGAAGGTGACTTGTTGCAATCAAGGAAAGAGGAAATGAGTTCCACCCCAAGCATGGCATTTCCCGGGGAAACGAGTTTCACCCCAAGCGTGGCATTTTCATAAGTTGATGCGAGTTCCACCCCAAGCGTGGCGTCTCAATTGGGCATCCGCGGACCAAGGTGGCGAGTTCCACCCCTAGTGTGGCATCTTTATTAGCTTCCCGCGACCCATTTTCCCTTGAACTCAACATGGTCTTCCCAATCAACAAGATAAGAAAGTATCTAAGTAAATATGAAAGATGAAAAGATGAATAATGAATGACTTGGGACATTAAGTAAAGATGTCAAAGATGTATGATGAAATATACACTTAAATGTCCACTTGTCACATCATATCATGACATGATGAAAGACGATAAAGCAAAGCAAGATAAGACATGATGTGCGTTAGCATGATGATAAGTATGATATGCATGACTTAAAGATTATGATGTTACATTGATGCGTTGAAATGATGTAGCAAAATAAAATTGCTAGCAAGTGCACTAGTCGCTCAAATAATATAGTAAAACGGAGTAAGAGTGTCGAACCCACGAGAAATATTATTAATTTAATATCTGAATTTATAAATTAATAAAAGAGGAAAAACATGAATTTTTGGAAATGAGTTTTATAAAATAAAATAAAGAAAATAAGATAACAATAAGATAATGGTGTTGAAGTTAGGCCTTAGGATGAAAATAAATCAGGATAAATATTTGAACCGTAAAAGATAAATTTAATCTTTAAAGATGGATTAGAAATTTTCCCCAAGTTATTAATTTACAAGATTAACATCACATAGTCCACAAACTGGTAATTCTGCTATTTAATCCGGTAAATCAAACTATCTTAAATTTAATCAAACATAAAGTCCCACAAACTGGTATTCGTCAGATAAGATTAAAATTAAGATGCATTAATATGAAAATCCTAGACTATTAATCACTCCACAAACTGGTATAGATTAATAGACCACATAAACTTGATTCTCCACACACTAGTTATCAAATTTATGTCAATTATTAATTTCACATAAAATCAATTAATTTAATTAATGAATTCTGAAATCAAATAGTCTACAAACTGATAAGTACTCAACTCAGAAATCCAAATAATTAAATCAAAAGCACTAGCACAATTAACTAATTGATCAGAAAAGATTAAAATAAATAATATAGGGTCCAAATAATTTCCCTTGAATAATAATCTCCTAAAATAATAATCATAAAAATATGGAGTTCATCCTAGAAATTCTGGAGAGATAATAAAAATTGGAAGAATTACACCCAAAATAAAAGTAGAGATCTCGAATTGGGCAGACAGTCAGGTAGCCTCTCGGACTTGATCAGGGTCGCGATCAACCTCCAGCCGTCACACCTCTCTCCTTTTGGTCGAAGCCTGCAGAGCTCACGACTCGTCGTGGAAGAAACCTGAACTTCAGAGCACCAGTTGGGATGATGGCTTCTTCACATATTTATAGGTGCGGACGGCCTTCAATTTGATCACGGTCATGATATTGTACGGCCAAGTTTAATCTTGAGATAAACTTTAAACTTTTAAAGCTCGACCACGGATAAAACTTTATCCGTTTTGCACCCGATATAAAATCTTTCTTGATAATTCTCGGCCACCAAAGTTGTCCAATGATTAGAGTTATCGGCCACAAAACTAAATTATTGGTTAAGGATAAAATAGAATTTGCGGCCGATACGGTGTGTTCTGCGCGCATAATCAAAGCAACTTAATGCTTTATCGCCCAATGATAAATGTTTATCTGCATTACGGCTGGACTTTTACGGCCGATAAATGATAATTCTTCTAACTATTATGCCCAAAAGATAAATCTTTTTATCTTTACCCCCTTTGAATCTCGGCCAAAATAAAATTTTTTTATCTTTACCCCCTTGAGTTATCGGTCGGTAATGATAAATTTATTGGATTTTGCGGCCGATACAACGTATTGATGTCGGAGTTCACGGGCGATAAACTTCGTATTCGAATAGGAGTTCTCGGCCGATAACCATCTTAATACTCCAATTGCGGCCGATACGTTACAATTATCGGTCGATACTTGAAGTTATCGGCCGACATGTCACCTTCTTCCGAATTTCGGCCTTACCTGCAATTAACAATCAAATTTTAAAGTAATCCATCCACAATTAAAATATTCATAAAAAAATTAATAATTAAAATTGATAAATCCAGAATTATGACTAAAAGTGATTAAAAATGATGCATGCCATGATCAAATTATAGAAAAATTAATTAAAATAATAATCTAAAATATGTTATATTTTGCATGCATCAAACTCCCCCAAGCTTAAAGTCTTGCTTGTCCTCAAGCAAAAATTCAAGGCAAAGCTCAAGAAAGTTCCATCATAGCCTCCACATTGTCAACTGACTAATTTTCTCACACAGTTCTTCTACACGCCTACTACTCAGTATCTTATCATTTTTCATGCACTTAGCTTCGTAGAGGTTCTGAATGCTACACAAATTTAAACAATCTAAAATTCAGCCTTGTAGAAAAATAAATTATCTATCAAATAATAGCATTAATATTGAACACATAAGTACTAATTGAGCTTAAAACTTTTTCTTTTTCAACTTTATTTTCAATCATTTTAAAAGTTCTAATCTTCAAGCAAGATTGCACAAGGAAGTCAATGTAGCGGGCTTTAGACTGATGACTCTCAGACCAGATGACCTTAGGGCACCAGGTGATAAAGCACCCATCGAGTTTACTTGCCCGAACAACCAAGGTTCTGAATGAAGAGTTTGAACTTAACCATGATTCAGTACTCATGTGCTTCTCCATATTCCACAAGATGGTCCATGTAGCAGGTTTACGATCGACGGATCCCAGAGCAATTGCCCTTAGGTCGTCAGGCATGAACCCCTACGGATCTAATTACCCGAACACACCTTGGTTCCGGATAACACTTTTGTACCTTAAAATTATTTTTTATTGGGGTTCAACTAACCCTTCTTTTTATTCACTTTCAATTTTTATAGGCTCAAAAAGTACTTGATATGGTCAATAAGAAGGCTACTACTATCAAGACTTAAAAGAAAAAAATAAAAAGGCATGAATATGATTTTGTCGTCTAGTCATTCATAATTCTACTTAGCATAGGCACATAATCCATAAGTTTGATACTAAAATAGCAAGTGATAAGAAAGAAAAGCATTCAAATTTCATCAGTTAACGGCATGTCTTTGAACTTCTACTAAAAGATAATTACAATAGTAAGACAAAAGTTTGTAAGATGGTAGCAAATATAAATGCATGCAATGGTATTTTTTTTGAAATTTTTTTCAATTTTTTTGGATTTTTGGAAATACATGCAAACATAAGCAAATAAAAAAAGAAACATGCAATGCATGAAATGCAAACTCCCCCAAGCTTGAACTAGACATTGTCCTCAATGTTAAGCCAGCAAGGGAAAGTGATACATATGCAATAAAAAGGAAAATTAAAGAAATGAAAATAAAGAAAAGGCAAAAGACACAACCGGATTTACTGTTTGTGGAGTGGCGATGGTGGATGGTAGCCAAGATTTCCTTGGCGCATATGATACTCATGGATGCGCCTCGTCATGCGCGCATGATGATTCTGAAGGGATTCGAAGCGACCCTGACGGTCATCCATATTTTTAAAATCAGCTCGGATGTTAGTCAACTCTTGGGCTTGTCTAAGTTGCTCTTCTTGAATAGCGTGCAACTGCCCTGACTGACGAAGTTGCTCTTCTTGAAAAGTGTGAAACTCCCCTGCCTGACGAAGTTGCTCATCATACATTGATTCCCATAAGTTTTGCATGGAAGCATAGTCAGGCTGAGGTGGCGGAGGTGGATAGTAAGTCTGCTCTGGGGCCGAAGTGAAAGTAGGTTCTGGTGCTATATAGTAATTCTGCACAGGTTCCTGTAAAGGGGCAGATACTTCCATCGAGTCGCGTTCCTCATAAGAAGTAGCAGGTATGAACGAGGAATCAGAAGAACTCTCTTGTGCTGGAGATGGAATCGGAGAAGGCACCGGCATATAAGGTGAATGGACGAATGTGGCATATTGGGAAGCTGCCGGTGATGCAGCATGGAATCCTTATGGCTGTTGAAGGTAGGGTTGTGCTGCTGCATAATCAATAGAATCAAACCAGGAGAAAGGTTCATCTTGGTGCGGCTATATGGCAGAGGTAGATGGTCCTGCAGTTGGGATTACTGGAGCTATGACCTGCCTAAAAAGTAACCAATTATCAGGATTAATTGGTATAAATGCATTTCGATCGCTGCAGGGCACCTACAAATCACTCTCTTTAAAAATAAAAACTTTAATTCCTGCAGTGGTAGTCTTGGCGAGGCCCATGGCGAGAATGGTTCGTCGATTGAGGTGGGCAATTCCTGGGACAGCTTCGAGATAATCCAGGTCTAGTTTGAAGTGTTGAGCTATCGGCGTGATAAGGGCGCCCATACTGATACTGCCACTCCGAAGAGTGGTACGGCGTTGAAAACGCCGAATGAGGAAAGCGCCCACATTGACATGTGTCCTATAGAGCATGCTGTGGATCAAGAATAGTTCTCCTTTCGAGATGGCTCCATCACTGTCACTTCGCCCACTAATACTGTTGTTGAGCATGCGATGGACGAAACGTAGGACAGGATTTTGAATTGAGCTTTCTTTAGCTGTGCTCCAGACCAATCGATCTTCTTCAGTTATCTGTTTTCAAAAATCTTCAGCATGAAAATTAGTAGGAACATAACGAGCTCCATAATTGGGAAAACCATAAATATTATTAAAATCTTCTAAGGTCAATGTGAAGGGTCGCCCGTATAGCTGAAAAGAAATGTGAGGTTGATCGTATTATCTGCCATCTAGATTGAAGATCTCGAGAGATGATAAAAATTCCTTAGTAAGGACTTCATAAGTCGGCCACCACTGTTGAACAAAATCTGAAATGCCAATCTGAGAGAATAATAAATGAATTTCTGCAAATAAATTATACTCCCTTAGTATCTCAGTGTCGGGAAATCTAGTGGCATTGACTCGTATAGCGGCCATTCTTTCAAAATGGTCTTGATAAGCGGGCTTGGTCCAATAATAGTCTCCCGGATATGAAATTAATTGTGAAGATTGAGGTGCGGGCTGGGCGTCCGGATGTCGTCGATCGCGACGCCCCCTCCAAATATTAGTAATTCGCCTCATTATAAATTTTTCTGACGTTGAAGTGCTCGGCCTTGGTGAAGAGTGCGGAAGTCGATGAAGAGGGAAACTCGGCCGGTACGAAGAAACGTATATGGACCTCGGTGCTGAGTCTTGGCCGATATGAACGATGGCTTCTCGGCCGCAATTGGTGTCGGTGAAGGACTCCGGCCCGAAGGAAGTGTTGTCGGTGAAGGACTCCGGCCGTAAGTGACAAAGGACAGGTTGGCGGCTTTCGGCCGCAAGAGGGTCTCGGCCGAGATTGGGGTGGTTGCAGTGCTACTGATGGTGGAGCTTGCGGCCGGTACGAAGAAATTGACTATGAACACCGAGGTTCGGAGGCTTCCGACTGCAGATGTTGGTGAAGATCTCGACCTTATTGGAAAGATTGCGGTCGATATGCAGAAACGTCGATGAAGAACTCCGGCCGTAAGTGACAAAGGACAGGTTGGCGGCTTTCGGCCGCAAGAGGGTCTCGGCCGAGATTGGGGTGGTTGCAGTGCTACTGATGGTGGAGCTTGCGACTGGTATGAAGAAATTGACTATGAACGCCGAGGTTCGGAGGCTTCCGACTGCAGATGTTGGTGAAGATCTCGGCCTTATTGGAAAGATTGCGGTCGATATGCAGAAACGTCGATGAAGAACTCCGGCCATAAAGAGATCTTGGCCGCAATTAGGAAAAGTATGTTGAATCTCGCTTTGCGTCCCGGCTCTCATCCGCCATATAAAGAGGGCAGGTTGGCGGCCGGAATCCGACACATCAGAAGGAAGTTTGAGCTTGAGGCTGCAAGGTTGACGGCCAATGAAGTGTCGGCCGCAAAGTGGAAGTTGGAGCTTGGCGGCCGGAGCAAAGGATGTTGGAGCTTGGCGGCCGGAGTCCAAGCTCGTTTGTTGTCGAAGAAGGAAAATACGGTCGCAAATGGGGGTTGATCGACTTCGTTTCGACCTGCAAAAGAAGTATGGGTAAGTATTTATAAAATGACGTGAACTCACCTGTGAAGACCGGTCAAATTCATTGGAGTGCGGCCGCAATTCGAGCATGCAGTGTTCTTCCCGTAAGGTCATCTCGGTGTCAGAGATTCCCTGCCGATAGAAGTCAGGTGATAGAATCGAAGTCTTGCACTTTAGTTCCCGGAGACGTCATGTCTTGTCTTGTCGATGAATATGGGTTCCATTGTCGGTGTCGGATTGTGGACGGAGTTGTCGTGTCGGTGTCGGATTGTGGCCAGAGTTGTCGTGTCGGTGTCGGATTGTGGCCGGAGTTGTCGTGTCGTGTCGGAGCTCTGGCCCACTAAATAATAGCATGTCCTTGCGCATACAATAGTATAGATGACTCCATAATAAAATGCCTAATTAATCCTATCTAACTCAAATATTAATTAACAACTAATTAGACTAATCTGAAAAATAAGTAAATAAGCAAATAAATAAATATTAAATAAACTAAAATAAAATAAAAGGGTAGAGATATAGTTCTGATTTATAGTCTTCAGCTTGACTTTGTCAATTCGAGATTTAGATGGTAAACAGATTAATCATAGATAAATTTTGATAATATGTGTTATCATGATAGAGTTTAAGTCTATGTCCATTAACTTTAAATTTTTGCTTATGATCCAATGATTCAATTTCAAATGTTCCATAAGGTGAACAATTGATTATGATATAAGGGCCAGTCCACCTTGATTTGAGTTTCCCAGGAAATCATTTGAGTTTACTATTGTAAAGAAGCACTCGTTGACCAGGTAAAAATTCTTTATGTTTAATATGCAGGTCATGTAATTTTTTAGTACGTTCTTTATATAGTTTGCTGTTCTCATGTGCATGATATCTAAATTCATCAAGCTCAATTAATTGTAATAATCTTTCTGATTGTGATAATTTTAAATCCAGATTTAAAAATTTCGTTGCCCAATAAACTTTATGTTCTAATTCCACAGGAAGGTGACATGATTTTTCAAAAACTAATCTATAAGGAGAGGTACCTATAGGTGTCTTAAAAGCGGTTCTATATGCCCAAAGTGCATCGTCTAGTTTCAAGGACCAATCCTTCCTAGATGAGTTCACAGTTTTTTCTAGAATTCTTTTAATTTCTCTATTTGAAATTTCCACTTGTCCACAAGATTGGGCATGATATGGGGTACTGAGAAAGTGTTTGACTCCAAATTGGTTAAGAAGAGTTGACATTATTTTATTACAAAAATGTGTTCCATTGTCACTTATGATAGTCCTAGGTGTTCCAAATCGAGTAAAAATATTTTTTCTTAGAAAGTTGGCAGCTACCTTGGCCTCATTTGTTGGTGTGAATAGAACTTCTACCCATTTGGAAACATAATCAACCGCCACTAAGATGTATTGGTTGTTAAAGGATTTAGGGAATGGTCCCATAAAGTCAATGCCCCAAACATCAAAACTATCACACTGTAAAATATTTGTGAGAGGCATTTCATCTCGACGAGAAATATTATCTGTCCTTTGGCATTTGTCATAATACTTACAGTAGTTTCTTGCATCTCTTTAAATGGTTGGCCAATATAGTCCACATTCAAGTACCTTAGCCGCTGTTCGATTGGGTCCAAAGTGACCTCCAGCTTGTCCATCGTGGCAATGACTTAGGATATTATCAATCTCATCTTCGTGAACACATCTTCGAACTACTTGATCTGCACATAATTGAAAAAGGTAAGGATCTTCCCAGTGATAATTCTTGACATCAGATAAGAATTTCCTTTTTCGATGAGTAGTCATGCCCTTTGGAATGTAATGTACTGCAAGGTAATTAGCAAAATCAGCGAACCATGGTGTAGTGTCAGAAATTTGAAAAATTATAGAGATAGAAAAAAGTTTCTCGTCTGGGAATTCTTCAAGTATGTCTGTGACTTCTCTTGGAGATGGCTCCAAATGAGATAGGTGATCAGCTAATAAGTTCTCAGTCCCTTTTTTGTCTTTTACTTCCACATCAAACTCTTACAAAAGTAGTATCCATCGAATTAGTCTAGGTTTGGCATCTTGTTTGCTCATCAAGTGCTTGATGACTGCATGATCTGTGTATACAATAATTTTTGAACAAATTAGATATGATCTAAACTTGTCAAAAGCAAAAATAATAGCAAGAAACTCCTTCTCTGTTGTTGCATAATTTAGTTGAGCAGCATTCAATGTTCGGCTTGCATAATATATGACATGAAATGTTTTATCCTTTCTTTGCCCCAACACAGCTCTTACAGTACCATCACTCGCATCACACATCAGCTCGAATGGTAGAGACCAGTCTGGTGCAATAACAACAGGTGCAGAAATTAGCATTTCCTTTAATAAATTAAAGGCAGCAAGACAATTTGAATTAAAATCAAATTTTGTGTCCTTAGCAAGAAGATTAGTTAAGGGTTTAGCCATTTTTGAAAAATCTTTGATAAAACGGCGATAAAATCATGCGTGCCCAAGGAAGCTTCGAATGCACTTCACATTGGTTGGAGGGGGCAGATTTGCAATAACATCTATATTGGCTTTATCCACTTCAATTCCAATTGCTGAGATTTTGTGGCCAAGCAATATACCCTCCTTAACCATGAAGTGACATTTTTCCCAGTTGATAGTGATATTTGGGTTTTCTAGTGATAACTTGCTGAAATTAAAGAAAATGTCAATTTTTCATTTTTTTTTTGTCTCCCAACTCACTAGCTGCAAGTGCACAGGTAAGTTGTAGTAGACTCAGGTTGTCGTATCCACAAGAATTTGAAGTCTAAGACACCCTAAAACAATTTAGATTAGTTCTACTTAAGTGGCTAAAAATAGATTTTTAATGAATAGTGAAAACAGATTTTTCTTTATAGAAAGTGAAATGATAACAGATTTTTGGGTTTTGGAAATTTATCAAAACTGAATTATAAATGCTAGAATGAAGTCTAAAAAGGTTTAACTATCTATGAGGAAGGTTCTTCTAGGATTTGGGGTTCATCTAAATTAATTAAGGATGGAATGGAACAAGTTATCATTAAATATCCAACTTTTGATTCAACTTGAAAATAGCTGTTCCCACAGCTCAATTGGCCTCTAACTAAGCAATATATGATTATATAATTGTTAGCTAGGTTGAATCAAAAGAGGGTCCTCACTGAAAATCAAGTTATCATTGGGCTCAAAAGGAAGATTCAATGCTGATTTTTTTGCAATCCAAGGAAGTTTGGAATGATAACTTGCATTTACAATCATAAAAAGATGGAATCATTCCAATCAACCAAACCAGGATAAAATGTACTCAATAATGGTGCTTGTGTTCCATGATTCATCTCTGAATTCAAGGGAGATTCAAAATCAACCTCTCGGTTGCAAAATAAATTGGAATCCACACAAACACACTCAATTGGAAATGCAAACCATATGGCCACATGAGTTCATAATTTCCATTGCTCCTTGGCCCATCTCTGGATCTCAAAGAAGCCCTTAAGACTACCTCTCAGTAGTGGATTAATATGAGGGTTGACAATGGAAATCAGAAGTTAGAAAAATGAGAAAACATAAATCAACATTTCTGAAAAAATCAGCAATGTGGATTGATGGAATTCAAGTTTGCCAAATGCCCCTTGACCCATCTCTGGATTACAAGGGATTCCTAGAGTACACCTCTCAGTGATTTGAATAAAATAGGGATTAACAATTGGCAAATCAGATTCCAAACAATCAAAAAATAGAATTTAGAATCAAACTAAGAAATCAGATTTTGGAAAAAAAAATCAGATTTGAATTCTGAATTGTCAATGATCTTGATTCATTTCTGAATAAGATCATGGCATATATTAGCCTCTCAACTATTCAATTATCTAATCCTAGATGACAATCAGATTCAAAAGCCCAAGAAATCAGATTTTGGAATTCAGGAAACCAAAAAAATCAGCAACTCATTCAATTCATTCAAATCAGGGAAAACCAAATCAGTTTTGAATCATAGGAATGCCAAAGCTTCTCAATTCATTTCTGAACAAGATTGGGATAGATGTCAACCTCTCAGTTGTTCAATTAGTTCAATCCCCAATGACAATCAGATTCAAACAGCCCAAGAAAATCAGAATTCAGATTTCAAGAAATCAGATTTCAGAAAATAGAAATCAGAATTCTAATTGGGTTTGTATCTAGAACTTGCCATTGATTCTTGATTCATTCCTGAACAAGGGTTAGACCAAATGATAACTTCTCAGTTATAAATACAAATGGGGTCTTCAAATGGCAAGATCAGATTTATAACAAATCAGATTTCAGAAATGTAAAACCAGAAAAATCAGATTTCTGATTTCAGTTCAGGAATTAATGGAAAATCTGATTTGAGTCAAATGATTGCCCAAACAATCTTGATTCATTTCTGAATAAGATGGGGACAATACCAACATCCCAAGGACTCAATTAACCAAGTTAGAAATGAAGAACAGATTCTGATATTTATAAGAATCAAATTCAGAAATCAGAAAACCAAATCAGAAATCAGAATTTCAATTGAATGAAATCAGAAAACTGACATTAATTCTTAATCCACTTCTATAGAATGATTAGATCAAGTAATACTTCTCAGTCATTGGTTACAATTAGATCTAATAGTAGCATAGCATAAATCAGTAAAGAAGTTTCTGAAATCTGAAAATCAGAAATGATTCAGTGCAGGAATTATAAAACAGTCCATATCCATCCAAAACTAATCTAAACTACTACCCTATCCTAGAAGAAATGGAGTTTAGCTCCTCATATTTACAAGATTTGGCGTCAAATGGGATAAGAAACAGATACAAATCATGAATCCTTTGAAGCTTCTCGGCCAGCAGCTCCCAAAATCCAGCAGAATCCCTTCCTTGCCTTGCCTTGCTCCAAACCCTTGAATGACCAGCCTCCTTCATTCTCCAGAAAAATCCAGCTTTTATATCACTTCTCCCCACCTTTGGATCAGCATCAGAACATTCTTTGTGCTTTGATTGCAGCCATGTGTCCCCTGGCCCTGAAATTCCAGCAGTGACAGCTTTTTGGACAGCCAAAAAGCTAGTGGTCCCCCCTCCTTTTTTCTTCCTTTTGGCCACCTTTTCCACTTGCTACAAGGGCCAAAACATCAAGCATGAAAGTCTTCTAATAATATTTAAACAACTAAGGATTAGGACAGTAGTTAAAATCAGATCTATATCAAAAAGGGAATTGGTGTGTTGCAAGAATGAAAACCGATATCGATATGAATGAATTCAAGGGCCCGGAATGATAACTTTATGGAAATCTTGGGAAATGTCCTAATATGGGTGGTTCAAAGCATTTCAGGCATCAATTTGATTAGAGTGACAAGTGAGTGAGGTCAAAAATCAAATATGAATGAGATTCCTAAAAGTGATAACTTGAGTGCCCAAAAACGATAACTTATATGACTTAAAAACGATAACTTGTCATAACTTGAGTTTTGATTATCCAAATGTGATGAAATTTGACCAGCAATGAGTTAGAACAATAATAAGATGATTGCTTAAGGTCCTTGTGCAGAATTAATGGTTTTGCATGTCGAAATGACAGAATTGCCCTTTAACGATAACTTGGCACTTGAAAAATGATAACTTGTTCAAATGGACTTAAAACTTTGCACAAGTTGAGATGTGACTATCCAAATATGATTTATACATAATAATGATGGATTTAGGGCAAGAAAACCATTGAAAATAAGTTCATTCAAAATAATGATAACTTGATACTTAGGAATGATAACTTGTCCTCAAAATGATAACTTGGCATAGAATTTAAATATTAATGGATTTTGGCATTTCAGAACCTCTATGCACATGGAATTAAGTATGAAATGAGGAATATCAACTAGTTATCACAATGTTTGCATTCCAAGTATAATTGGCCCAAAAATAGGCAAAAGTGAGACTCGATATGTATGAATTGCATCTAAAATGGGTTAAAATCATATAGTGACCAGCGAGTGATCAAACTCCCCCAAGCTTAGCCTTTTGCTTGTCCTCAAGCAAAACATTCAGAAATTAAGGACAAACTTGAATTAAAAGTCCACAAATGAAGTAAAGTCTAGCTGAATTGAATCCAATGAGTTTCCCACTTTGCCAACACTTCACTCTTTCCAAAAACTCAATTTCTAGCTAGGGAATCACAAAGGCTAAAGCAAATTTAAGCCATGGAAGAAGTACTAGCAATAACATGTTTGAATTGTAGGAATTGTCAACTTTACAAAGGGGTTGAACTACAAATCTCTTCATGAACAGGTTTTCAATTGATTAAACAGGTTTAACACCTGACTTTTATTCATGAAATGCATATAAACAGGTTTAGCACCTGATTTTTATTCATGCTTTCTTTAGGAGAGATTCCTTTGGAAGTTTTGCTCTCCTAATTTTTTTTCTTTTTGCATTGAAGAGAGATTCCTTTGGAAGTTTTGCTCTCTTCCTTTTTTCTATGCATGCATATGACTTTTTACTTTTCCTTTTTTCATTTTTCTATCCTGTTCATGAAGTGAGCAATAGTTCAAACTCAAGTATAGTTTAGATCCCTTTATCCAAAAAGTCAAGTTTTCCTATTTAGCATGGCAGCAAGAGCCTTGACTCCCTTCTAGACATCTGATATTACTAATTCAATCCATAAGTATCAACTAGTGTGACCCACAAAAAGGAAAAATTTTCAGCTAGAAATTTCATTCAAATGCATTTGAATTCATAATGCCAATTAAAGCAAGAAGGCTAATGGCCAAGTTGGCCACTTGGTATTGGAGTGCACCCACCGTCAAAATAAAGTATTCTACCCATTTCAGAGTCAAAATGAATTCAGAATTGAGTTGGGTCCAAAAATTGATAACCAAGTGATAACTAGTGATAACTTGTGAAAACCAATGATAACCTGGTATGAATTATAATATGAACATTAAAATCAATTGAAAACATGGTGTAAAGGTTAGAAAAGCACCAGGTTTCCTCCCCCAAGCTTATTCTCAACACTGTCCTCAGGGTTGAAAAATAAAGGCAAGGGAGAGGGGTGGGTGGGATTGAAATGCATTAAATTTGGAATTTGGATCCCCTTGGCACTTCATCTAGAAACTTTGGGTGGTCTAACCTTCATTAGTAGCAATTGATCCTGCAGAGAAACAAAAGATATCAGTGAAATAGTGAAATCAGAGTTTTGAGTGCACAATTTCAACAATGCATTGGAAATTTCTGAAGTTCACTGAAATTAATCTAAAACAGATTTGGATAACTGAAATGAATGTTAATTCAGATGATGATATGATTAATGTATCATAATAAAAAAGATATTATCAGTTATCATTGAGTTTTCAGTGGAAAAAATAAAAAATAAGGGTAAGGGTACTCCCTGAAGTTGAGACTTGTGAATTGAACATGTTCCTCATCCCTTATTCCTGCAAAAACAGAAAGATTAAGTGTAAAGTGGCTTGGGTTACCTCCCAAGAAGTGCCTTTCTTTAATGTCTTTGGCTAGACATTGATACAAGGTGAAATCAGTTAGGTGGTAGTGGCAAATCAGCTAGAGTCAGCTCCTCCTTTGCAGAATCCATGGCTGTGGGATTGTAAAGCTTTAACCTCTGTCCATTTACCTTAAATATGTCATCTTTGTCATTCAGAAGGTCAACAGCACCAAATGGATATACTTTATGAATTTTGAATGGTCCACTCCACCTTGACTTCAACTTTCCTGGAAAAATCTTTAATCTTGAGTTGAAGAGTAATACAAGGTCTCCAACCTTGAAATCCCTTTTCAGAATCCTTCCATCATGCCATCTTTTAGTCCTTTCCTTGTAGAATTCTGAATTATGGTAGGCATTTAGCCTAATTTCATCAAGTTCATCAATTTGGAGAAGCCTCTTTTGCCCACATGCATGCATATCATAATTGAATGCCTTGACTGCCCAATATGCCTTATGCTTCAACTCAATTGGCAAATGGCAAGTTTTTCCATAGACAAGCTTGTAGGGAGAAGTACCAATTGGAGTCTTGTATGCTGTCCTATATGCCCAAAGAGCTTCATTCAACTTCAAACTCCAATCTTTTCTTGTCAAAGAAACTATTTTCTCCAATATGGCCTTTACCTCCATATTTGACACTTCTGCTTGGCCATTTGTTTGGGGGTGATATGAAGTGGAAACTTTGTGCCTCACTCCATATTTAATTAGGAGGTTTTCAAAACACCTTTCAATAAAGTGGCTACCCCCATCACTTATGACCACTCTAGGAATTCCAAACCTTGGAAAGATAACTTCCTTGAACAACTTGATTACTGCCCTGGAATCAGCTGCAATGGTGGGAATGGCCTCAATCCATTTGGACACATAGTCCACAACTAGAAGAATAAATTTGTAACCACACGAACTAGGGAAAGGCCCCATGTAGTCAATTCCCCAAACATCAAATATTTCCACTTCTAGAATTCCTTGTTGTGGCATTTCATTCCTTCTTGAAATGGAACCAGCTCTTTGGCATTGATCACAACCCTTCACAAAGATATGTGCATCCTTGAATAAACTTGGCCAATAAAATCCAGATTGGAGAACTTTGGCAGCAGTCTTGTGTGTGGCTCCATGACCTCCATAAGGGGATGAATGGCATGCCTCTAAGATTTCTTGAAATTCAGATTGGGGTACACATCTTCTGTACATGCCATCAGGAGATTTTCTGAATAAAAAGGGATCATCCCAATAATAATCTTTCAAGTCATGAAAGAATTTCTTTCTTTGCTGATATGTGTAGTCAGGAGGGGTAATTCCACATGCAAGATAATTGACCAAGTCAGCATACCAGGGAATTTGATTAATTGCCACAGCCATCAAACTATCATCAGGAAATGCATCATTGATAGGAAGTGTAGATGATTCCTGTATCCCTTCCATTCTTGATAGGTGGTCAGCTACTAGATTTTCACTTCCCCTTTTGTCCCTAATTTCTACATCAAATTCTTGAAGCAATAAGATCCACCTGATTAGCCTTGGCTTGGATTCTTTCTTGTTGATTAAGTGCCTCACAGCTTGGTGGTCTGTGAAAACAATAACCTTGGATCCCACCAGGTATGGCCTGAATTTGTCAAATGCATACACCACAGCAAGAAGTTCTTTCTCAGTAGTTGCATAATTGATTTGTGCTTCATCTAAAGTTTTGCTTGCATAGCATATGACATGGTGCTTCTTCTCCTTGGTTTGCCCCAGCACAGCTCCTACTGCCTGGTCAGAAGCATCACACATGATCTCAAAAGGGAGAGTCCAGTCAGGTGGCTGCACTACAGGGGCTGAGATGAGGGCTTCCTTCAACTTCTTGAATGCCTTCATACACTCTTCATCAAATTGAAACTCAACATCCTTGGCCAGCAACTTGGTGAGGGGCCTAGTTATCATGGAGAAATCTTTAATAAACCTCCTGTAGAAGCCTGCATGCCCCAAAAAACTCCTAATTGCCTTGACACTTGTGGGTGGTGGTAGTTTCTCAATCACTTCAATTTTTGCCTTGTCCACTTCAATGCCTTTGCTTGAGACCACATGTCCTAAGACAACTCCTTCTTGGACCATAAAGTGGCATTTCTCCCAATTGAGTATCAAATTGGATTCCCTACATCTTTGTAGCACTTTTGTTAAATTGTCCAAGCAAGCATCAAATGAGTCTCCATACACTGAAAAATCATCCATGAAGACCTCCATAATTTCTTCAATGAAATCTGAAAATATAGACATCATACACCTTTGGAAAGTTGCAGGGGCATTGCATAAGCCAAAGGGCATTCTCCTATAGGCAAAAGTCCCATATGGACAAGTGAATGTAGTCTTGTGTTGATCTTGGGGGTGAATTGGAATTTGCAAGAAACCTGAGTACCCATCAAGATAACAGAAATGGGAATGCCTAGCCAGCCTTTCCAGCATCTGATCAATGAATGGCAATGGGAAATGGTCCTTTCTTGTGGCCTTGTTTAACTTCCTGAAGTCAATGCACATCCTCCAACCTGTAATGGTTCTTGTGGATATCAATTCATCAGAATCTGACTTCACCACTGTAATTCCTCCCTTCTTTGGCACCACCTGCACTGGACTGACCCATTCACTATCTGAAATGGAGTATATGATTCCTGCATTCAGCAACTTCAATACTTCTTTCTTTACCACTTCTTTCATGGTTGGGTTGAGTCTCCTTTGACATTCAATGGAGGGCTTGTAGCTGTCCTCCATAGGGATCCTATGCATGCAAATGGAGGGATTAATACCCTTGATATCTTCAATTGAGTAGCCTATCACCTCCCTATACAATTTCAACCTCTTCAGCAGCTCTTCCACCTGATCCTGAGGCAAATTAGCATTAATGATAACAGGAAAAGTTGAATTCTCTCCCAAGAATTCATACTTCAAATTGCTAGGAAGAGGCTTGAGTTCCAACTTGGAATTGGCTTGAACTGGATTGCCTTGGCATTCAGCAATGATAACCTGTTGTACCTCACCTTGAATTCCTACATTTTCCACTGATATTGAAGAGTTCAGTACTGATTTATATGCCATAGCCTCTGGATCTTCCAATTCTCTCAAATGGTCAAAAATTAGACACCTTTGCAATGGATCTTCAATAGGGATTATAGCTGAAACTTGCTCCACCACCTTATTCAATTGCCCATCTTCAAAATCATTTTCTAGAAAACTTGGCCTACTGATAACTTGGGCCAAATTGAATTCAATCTTCTCCTCTCCAATTTGGAAGGTCAATCTCCCTTCCTTAACATTAATTACAGCCCCTGCAGTGGCTAGAAAGGGCCTCCCAAGGAGAATGGGGGTGTTCACATCTTCGTCCATATCTAATACAACAAAATCAACTGGAATATAGAATTTACCAACTTTGAGGGGTATGTCCTCAATAATCCCATGTGGATATTTGATGGATCTGTCTGCCAGCTGAAGGGGCATATTTGTTGGCTTCAAATCTCCAACTTCAAGTTTCCTACACAATGATAAGGGTATGACACTCACAGAAGCTCCCAAGTCACACATGGCTCTTTGAATTTTTCTATTGCCTATCTCACATGGAATTGAGAAGCTTCCTGGATCCTTGAGCTTTGGAGGCAACTTATTCTGGATAATTGCAGAAGCCTCTTCAGTCAATGCTATAGTCTCATGCTCCAATACCCTTCTCTTCTTGGTTAGGATTTCCTTTAGAAACTTGGCATATGATGGCATTTCCTGGATGGCTTCAACAAAAGGAACATTTATGTATAGCTTCTTCAGGATTTCCAAGAACCTTTCATATTGCTGGTCTTGTCTTGCCTTGATTAACCTTTGAGGGAAGGGTACCTTGTCAAAAACCCTTGGATTTGCTTCAATTTGAGGGCTTGAATTCCTGATTTTCTCACTTGGTTTTTCACTTGGCTTTTCAGCAACCTTGAGTCTGAATTGGCTTGATTATCATCCACTTTCTTCATTGGTTCCTCCACCATTTTACCACTTCTGAGCTGGATGGCCTTTGCTTGCTCCTTTGGATTTACTTCTGGCTGTCCAGGAAAGAATAAGGGAGGTCTAGTGGATGTACTAGCTTGTTGAGCAATTTGGCTTTCCAACAATTTCTGATTTGCATTCATGGCATCCAGTCTAGAATTGATCTTCAAAATCTCCTCTCCTTGGCTGTCCTGCTTCTTCAGAATTTGTTGAAGCATCTCCTTCATTTCATTTTGGAATTGTGATGCTTGGACTTGAGGTGGTGGCTCATACAGATTTCTTTGAATTGGTGCACTTTGGCCTTGATTTCCATAAGGTGGTGGTGGCTGATTCCTTGGCAGGATTTTGGGCTGCCAATTTGAATTTTGCATAGGAGCTCCTTGATAGTTGTTGCCCTTGTAAGAAAAGTATGGATTATTCCTGTTTTCTGGAGTATAAAATTCAGCAGGAGGTTTGATTCCATAATTGCCCACAGCATTGATTTGATCCACATTTTGGTCCACTTGTTGCATAATTAAGTTGCAATTCTCTGACACATGGCCTTGATTCCCACATACACAACACCTTGTTTCAGAATTGGAGGCCCTATTGCCATTGGGAGTCAAGTTCAACCTCTCCAAAGTCTTGTACAGCACCTCTTCAAGTTGAGTGGACAATTGATTCACTGAATTGTCCATGGGTGGCCTCCTGGTTCTATCATGGGTAAGGAAGTGGTGGTTCTTGGCTATGTTTTCAATGAGTTGATAAGCTTCATCAATGTTTTTAGATGCAAAGATGCCTCCTGCAACAGTATCCAATGCCACCTTGCTAGGGTAGTTCAACCCCTTATGAAAATAGTTGACTAGCTGCCACTTCTCAAAACCATGATGGGGACATGCCCTTAATAATCCTTGAAGCCTTTGCCATGCCTCACAAATATTTTCTTGGTCCAACTGATAGAACCTCACTATTTGATCCCTGAAGTTATCAGTTTTTGAAGGAGGAAAGAATTCTGAAAGGAACAATTGAACAATTGATTCCCAAGTGGCTACCTCTTCAGGATTCAATCCTTTAAACCATATCTTGGCCTTGTCCTTGAGTGAGAAGGGAAATAATCTCATATACACTGCATTCATGGGGATATTATTGAAGTTCACAGTGCTGCATATCTCCTTAAAATTGTCCAAATGACATGCTGGATCTTCAGTCCCAAGTCCAGAAAACTGACTTTGCCTAATCATAGAAATCAAGGCTGGATTAACTTCAAAATTTGCCACAGGTGCTAAGACTCCTCCCCCTTGTTGATTCCTTGCATTGCTTGGTGAATAACAGTCCCTAAGAGTTCTAGGAGCTGCCATATTTTGATTCATAACTCTTTTAAATTCAGGGTTGTATGCTTCTTCCTCTTCTTCTTCAAATATCCTTCTCCTTGCCTCAAGCCTTTGCAATCTCCTTCTTCTTAAAAATCTTCTTTCAGGTTCAGGATCTGATTGGTAATGTTCCTCTTGATGGTCCAAGTCCTGCATAAAGAGATTCAAAAGTATCAAATTCAAGAAAGAAATGAAAACTAGACAAAAATGAAAAGTAAGAAATGATAACTTGCAAAAACTGAAAATTAACCTAACAAATAAACTAAAAACTAATCTAAAACTAATCTAAACTATCTAAGTTAGCCTAATTGACCTCAAATCCCCGGCAACGGCGCCAAAAACTTGATAGTGATATTTGGGTTTTCTAGTGATAACTTGCTGAAATTAAAGAAAATGTCAATTTTTCATTTTTTTTTTGTCTCCCAACTCACTAGCTGCAAGTGCACAGGTAAGTTGTAGTAGACTCAGGTTGTCGTATCCACAAGAATTTGAAGTCTAAGACACCCTAAAACAATTTAGATTAGTTCTACTTAAGTGGCTAAAAATAGATTTTTAATGAATAGTGAAAACAGATTTTTCTTTATAGAAAGTGAAATGATAACAGATTTTTGGGTTTTGGAAATTTATCAAAACTGAATTATAAATGCTAGAATGAAGTCTAAAAAGGTTTAACTATCTATGAGGAAGGTTCTTCTAGGATTTGGGGTTCATCTAAATTAATTAAGGATGGAATGGAACAAGTTATCATTAAATATCCAACTTTTGATTCAACTTGAAAATGGCTGTTCCCACAGCTCAATTGGCCTCTAACTAAGCAATATATGATTATATAATTGTTAGCTAGGTTGAATCAAAAGAGGGTCCTCACTGAAAATCAAGTTATCATTGGGCTCAAAAGGAAGATTCAATGCTGATTTTTTTGCAATCCAAGGAAGTTTGGAATGATAAGTTGCATTTACAATCATAAAAAGATGGAATCATTCCAATCAACCAAACCAGGATAAAATGTACTCAATAATGGTGCTTGTGTTCCATGATTCATCTCTGAATTCAAGGGAGATTCAAAATCAACCTCTCGGTTGCAAAATAAATTGGAATCCACACAAACACACTCAATTGGAAATGCAAACCATATGGCCACATGAGTTCATAATTTCCATTGCTCCTTGGCCCATCTCTGGATCTCAAAGAAGCCCTTAAGACTACCTCTCAGTAGTGGATTAATATGAGGGTTGACAATGGAAATCAGAAGTTAGAAAAATGAGAAAACAGAAATCAACATTTCTGAAAAAATCAGCAATGTGGATTGATGGAATTCAAGTTTGCCAAATGCCCCTTGACCCATCTCTGGATTACAAGGGATTCCTAGAGTACACCTCTCAGTGATTTGAATAAAATAGGGATTAACAATTGGCAAATCAGATTCCAAACAATCAAAAAATAGAATTTAGAATCAAACTAAGAAATCAGATTTTGGAAAAAAAAATCAGATTTGAATTCTGAATTGTCAATGATCTTGATTCATTTCTGAATAAGATCATGGCATATATTAGCCTCTCAACTATTCAATTATCTAATCCTAGATGACAATCAGATTCAAAAGCCCAAGAAATCAGATTTTGAAATTCAGGAAACCAAAAAAATCAGCAACTCATTCAATTCATTCAAATCAGGGAAAACCAAATCAGTTTTGAATCATAGGAATGTCAAAGCTTCTCAATTCATTTCTGAACAAGATTGGGATAGATGTCAACCTCTCAGTTGTTCAATTAGTTCAATCCCCAATGACAATCAGATTCAAACAGCCCAAGAAAATCAGAATTCAGATTTCAAGAAATCAGATTTCAGAAAATAGAAATCAGAATTCTAATTGGGTTTGTATCTAGAACTTGCCATTGATTCTTGATTCATTCCTGAACAAGGGTTAGACCAAATGATAACTTCTCAGTTATAAATACAAATGGGGTCTTCAAATGGCAAGATCAGATTTATAACAAATCAGATTTCAGAAATGTAAAACCAGAAAAATCAGATTTCTGATTTCAGTTCAGGAATTAATGGAAAATCTGATTTGAGTCAAATGATTGCCCAAACAATCTTGATTCATTTCTGAATAAGATGGGGACAATACCAACATCCCAAGGACTCAATTAACCAAGTTAGAAATGAAGAACAGATTCTGATATTTATAAGAATCAAATTCAGAAATCAGAAAACCAAATCAGAAATCAGAATTTCAATTGAATGAAATCAGAAAACTGACATTAATTCTTAATCCAGTTCTATAGAATGATTAGATCAAGTAATACTTCTCAGTCATTGGTTACAATTAGATCTAATAGTAGCATAGCATAAATCAGTAAAGAAGTTTCTGAAATCTGAAAATCAGAAATGATTCAGTGCAGGAATTATAAAACAGTCCATATCCATCCAAAACTAATCTAAACTACTACCCTATCCTAGAAGAAATGGAGTTTAGCTCCTCATATTTACAAGATTTGGCATCAAATGGGATAAGAAACAGATACAAATCATGAATCCTTTGAAGCTTCTCGGCCAGCAGCTCCCAAAATCCAGCAGAATCCCTTCCTTGCCTTGCCTTGCTCCAAACCCTTGAATGACCAGCCTCCTTCATTCTCCAGAAAAATCCAGCTTTTATATCACTTCTCCCCACCTTTGGATCAGCATCAGAACATTCTTTGTGCTTTGATTGCAGCCATGTGTCCCCTGGCCCTGAAATTCCAGCAGTGACAGCTTTTTGGACAACCAAAAAGCTAGTGGTCCCCCCTCCTTTTTTCTTCCTTTTGGCCACCTTTTCCACTTGCTACAAGGGCCAAAACATCAAGCATGAAAGTCTTCTAATAATATTTAAACAACTAAGGATTAGGACAGTAGTTAAAATCAGATCTATATCAAAAAGGGAATTGGTGTGTTGCAAGAATGAAAACCGATATCGATATGAATGAATTCAAGGGCCCGGAATGATAACTTTATGGAAATCTTGGGAAATGTCCTAATATGGGTGGTTCAAAGCATTTCAGGCATCAATTTGATTAGAGTGACAAGTGAGTGAGGTCAAAAATCAAATATGAATGAGATTCCTAAAAGTGATAACTTGAGTGCCCCAAAAACGATAACTTATATGACTTAAAAACGATAACTTGTCATAACTTGAGTTTTGATTATCCAAATGTGATGAAATTTGACCAGCAATGAGTTAGAACAATAATAAGATGATTGCTTAAGGTCCTTGTGCAGAATTAATGGTTTTGCATGTCGAAATGACAGAATTGCCCTTTAACGATAACTTGGCACTTGAAAAATGATAACTTGTTCAAATGGACTTAAAACTTTGCACAAGTTGAGATGTGACTATCCAAATATGATTTATACATAATAATGATGGATTTAGGGCAAGAAAACCATTGAAAATAAGTTCATTCAAAATAATGATAACTTGATACTTAGGAATGATAACTTGTCCTCAAAATGATAACTTGGCATAGAATTTAAATATTAATGGATTTTGACATTTCAGAACCTCTATGCACATGGAATTAAGTATGAAATGAGGAATATCAACTAGTTATCACAATGTTTGCATTCCAAGTATAATTGGCCCAAAAATAGGTAAAAGTGAGACTCGATATGTATGAATTACATCTAAAATGGGTTAAAATCATATAGTGACCAGCGAGTGATCACCAGTTAAGGACCAAATTCGTTTCTTCACATCGCTACAAAACTAGAGATAAATTATCCAAACAATTATTAAAAGAGCTACCAAATAGTGTAAAATCATCCATGAAAACTTCGAGTATCTTCTCATTCATGTCTGCAAAGATTGACATCATGCATCTCTGAAATGTTGCTGGAGCGTTACATAGACCAAATGACATCCTTCTATAGGCAAATGTTCCATATGGACATGTGAATGTTGTCTTTTCTTGATCCTCCGGTGCGACTGCTATTTGATTCTATCCAGAATAACCATCTAGAAAACAATAATAGCAATGACCTGCAACACGCTCCAACATTTGGTCAATAAAAGGTAATGGAAAATGATCTTTGCGGGTAGCATCATTAAGCTTCCTATAGTCCATACAGACTCTCCAACTTGTAACTATTCTTTGAGGCACTAATTCATTATTTTTGTTACTTACACAGTGATTCCTCCTTTCTTAGGAACTAACTGCACAGGACTTATCCATGAACTATCAGAAATGGCATACATAATACCTGCATCAAGGAGTTTGATGACCTCCTTTTTCACTACTTCTCTTAAAGTTGGGTTGAGCCTTCGTTGATACTGAGCAACTGACTTGGCATTTTCCTCCATCAAAATTTTATGCATGTAAATAGTAGGCGATATTCCCTTGATGTCTGAGATCGACCAGGCAATTGCTCTTTTGTGTTGCCTCAATACTTCTAAAAGTTGGTTTTCCATATCACCTGTCAAATCAGCAGATATGATAACTGGGTAAGTGTCATTTTCAAGAAAAGCATATCTTAAATAAGATGGAAGTTCTTTAAGTTCAAATTTTGGGGAATAATCTAGTTTATCGTTTTCCGCCTCGAGTGTCTATGTTGTTATTGGCGCATTATCATCTTCCACAATTTCTCTAGATTCCTCTACCATTTCCAAAGCTTCCTTAGCATATGGATCTGAGATAAAATCTGCAACAATATCATCAAAAACATCAATCGTGTCATTTTCTAAAGAATCAATGGCATAATAGGATGAGTAATCAAAAGGTTGTTTGAGAGAATTTTTTATATTGAAAGTGATGTCTTCATTGTTGACGCGAAGTTTGAGCATCCCTTGTTGAACATCTATGAATGTGTTTCCTGTTGCTAGGAATGGTCTCCCGAGGATGATGGGAGTTTTTTCATCTGCCTTCATATCCAGAACAATAAAATCTGCAAGAAAAACAAATTTATCAACTTTTACCAAAACATCTCTTAATATTCCTCGGGGTCTCTTGCATGAAGAATCTGCGAATTGAAGAGTCATGCTTGTTTCTTCAAGTTCTCCATAACCTAGCTGCACAAATATAGAATATGGCATTAAACTAATACTAGCACCAAGATCACATAAAGCTTGTGCACAAAAAAATTTTCCTATAGTGCAAGGTATGGTGAAGGTTCCAGGATCTTTCATTTTTTTAGGTATATCTCGATCGTAAATGGCACTACACTCTGATGTCAATATTACTCTCCCAGTGTTTTCAAACTTTCTTCTTGAAGATAATATATCCTTCATGAATTTAGCATAGCTCGGCATCATCTGTAAAGCTTCATGAAAAGGAATGTTAATAGGTAATTGCTTCAAAATATCAAGAAAGCGAGAAAATTGCTTATCTAGTTGTTCTTTGCGAAATTTCTGTGGATAGGGCAGATCTCCCATGTTATTGGTATTTCTTGAATTGTCAATTTTTTTTCTTCAGATTAATATCCTCAGTGGCCTGATCTTGTGCCTTTGATGCTTCAACTTTTTCATTATGATTGATTACTTTTGGCGGGGGATCTGATATCACATTTCTCAACTGTTTCCCACTTCTAAGAGTCACAGCTTTGGTCTCTTCTTTAGGATTTTTCTCTGTATTACTTGAAAGAGCCCCTGGTGCACATCCTGCCATCATATTAGCCATCTGCCCTATTTGCATTTCTAAATTCCTTATTGTGGCATCTTGATTGTTTGCCCTTGTTTCTATTGTCCTTTGCATGGTTTGCATAGTGTCAATAACTCTTGCCATCATCTCTTCCATGGAATTAGTTGATTGTTGAGCAGGAGCTTCATGTTGCCTTCTCAAAAGTGTATAGTTCTGTGGATGAGTTTGTCCTTGATTCTGGAATTTCTCAACAACTTGCTCTTGATTTGTCCTGTATGGAAACTTCTAATTGTTCCTCCAACCATAGTCATTGTTCCTGAAAAATGAATTGGAGACAAAGTTAGCATTTTCAATGTGATCAAGATTAGAAATGTTACCTTGAGGGCAATAATTGCTCGCATGTCCTCCTCCACAGTTGTTGCACACCATTAATGACATCATCTGCTCAAATTTTTTATTGAGTGACTCCAGTTGAGTCACTACTTCAGAAGAATTTCTACTTTCTGTGGAATGCACATCATGAGTTCGGCGAGATGGTCTCCTTTCTTGCCTTGACTTGAGGGCTACAACTTCAATAATATCCTATATCTCACTAGGGCGTTTAGATCCTAGTACTGTCCCTCCTGCCAATTGGTCAAGCTTATCTTGATCTGCAGCTCGCAATCCGTGGTAAAAATCTTCCATTACTTGCCACTTTGGAATCCTATTATCAGGAACTCTGGCCAGCAGCTCCTTATATCGTTCTCAGACCTCATATAATGTTTCATCATCATCTTGAACAAATGCCCTCAGCTCTCTTCTATATTTGCCTGCTTTTTGTGGTGGGCAATATTTTCCAACAAACTTTTCTACCAGCTCCAACCAAGAATGAATCGATCCTGCAGGCAAAGTTTTAAACCATGTGGAAGCTTTGTCACGTAAAGATTGTGGAAATAATAAAAGACGAATAACTTCAGTAGAAACATTATTATTTCTAAAGGTGCTCAGAGTAGCAAGAAATTTGTCAAGATGATCGTGAGGGTCTTCATGAAATCTTCCTCCAAATTGAGATGCTTGTATCATCCTCACGATTGCCAGATTGATCTCAAAATTATTTGCGTTGATTTCAGGTAGCACAATCGGTCATTTTATCTGGCCGAGACATATTCTCTCATAGAAAGCTCTGCTTCATCTTCTCGTCGATTATTATGTGGCGGAACCAGTTCATTTTGTTGCTCCAGCCTTTGATTGTCACGTGCTTGTTCCGCCATTTTTCTTATATTTCTTCGTAATCGACGATAGGTTCTTTCAATTTCAGGATCAAATTTCAACAGTGGATTTGAGCTCCTTGTGCGCTTATCAGAAGATTCCAGGATTGGTTGTGATCAAATTTTCAGCTAGTACCTACAACAACCAATTGTCAGTAAAATAAAAGAAAGATAAAATATATACAAAAATAAATAAAAATAAATACATACAATAGGTCACGAAGAAATAAAATTTAAATCAATTAAACCAATTGTCTTTCGGAATTATCGAGTTAAAAATTCATAATTAAAATTAATTTCTGAGAACAATTTATCAGAAACCTAATTAAGACGCTATTCAAACCAATTCATATGCCAAATAACTCGACCGAAAAAATCAACTATATAATCATAAAAATTATGCACTCGTTCGGCCGTAAAAACTATGAAACAGTATCGAAAGGATTAATCAATGCGTAAGACTCGTTAAATTACGGTCGTGACAAGGTCAAATTAAAATTTCGAACAACCAGATTATGAATTCATCACAGTCGGCCGCAAACAAGATGACGAGAGTAATTCGAGGCCGTAAAAATCATGCGATAATGGAATTCCACGGTGTAACAGAAAGAATAATACGAAAGAGAATTAACCAACGTCATACTAGTCGCAAAGAAAATTTCAAAAAATGGCCGGCCGCAAAATCCAATGCGAAAGAGAAATAAATCAATTCAATTAATAAAGTGAAGTTTCGACCGTAAAACTTTTTTGTGGGCGTAAACTTTTTCTCAAAATTCCAGTCGCAAAAGATAAAAGTTTATCGTTAAATGTCTTTTTTTTGTGGGCATAAACTTTTTCTCAAAATTCAAGTCGAAACGAAGTCAAATCAAACCTAAACGTTCAAATGATTTTAATCTTGCGGCCGCAAATCCAAATCGATTAGAAATCAAGTATGATCATTAATCAAAGTTTTAAATAGAAGGTAAAATTCTGGCCGCAAAATTGAAAGTTTATAAATCAGAATCGATACATTGCGAGCGGTAAAACTAGTAATTTGTAAAATCGTAAGTCCATGCCAATCGACTTAACAAAAATAAAAAAAATGTCGTGACCTTTATCTGCAAAAGAAAAAAAATTGAATTATTCACAGAAATAAAATAATTAAAATAAATAGTACATATTTATAGAAAATTATTTACAATTTATTTACATCTCCTAATAATTCATAAAAATAAAAAATTAATTAATAAAATATCCCCGGCAACGGCGCCAAAAACTTGATGCGTTGAAATGATGTAACAAAATAAAATCGCTAGCAAGTGCACTAGTCGCTCAAGTAATATGGTAAAACGGAGTAAGAGTGTCGAACCCACGAGGAATATTATTAATTCAATATCTGAATTTATAAATTAATAAAAGAGGAAAAACATGAATTTTTGGAAATGAGTTTTATAAAATAAAATAAAGAAAATAAGATAACAATAAGATAATGGTGTTGAAGTTAGGCCTTAGGATGAAAATAAATCAGGATAAATATTTGAACCGTAAAAGATAAATTTAATCTTTAAAGATGGATTAGAAATTTTCCCCAAGTTATTAATTTACAAGATTAACATCACATAGTCCACAAACTGGTAATTCTGCTATTTAATCCGGTAAATCAAACTATCTTAAATTTAATCAAACATAAAATCCCACAAACTGGTATTCGTCAGATAAGATTAAAATTAAGATGCATTAATATGAAAATCCTAGACTATTAATCACTCCACAAACTGGTATAGATTAATAGACCACATAAACTTGATTCTCCACACACTAGTTATCAAATTTATGTTAATTATTAATTTCACATAAAATCAATTAATTTAATTAATGAATTCTGAAATCAAATAGTCCACAAACTGGTAAGTACTCAACTCAGAAATCCAAATAATTAAATCAAAAGCACTAGCACAATTAACTAATTGATCAGAAAAGATTAAAATAAATAATATAGGGTCCAAATAGTTTCCCTTCAATAATAATCTCCTAAAATAATAATAATAAAAATATGGAGTTCATCCTAGAAATTTTGGAGAGATAATAAAACAATAATAAAAATTGGAAGAATTACACCCAAAATAAAAGTAGAGATCTCGAATTGGGCAGACAGTCGGGTAGCCTCTCGGAATTGATCAGGGTCGCGATCAACCTCCAGCCGTCGCACCTCTCTCCTTTTGGTCGAAGCCTG
This sequence comes from Pontederia crassipes, assembly GCA_030549335.1. Taxonomy (NCBI): domain Eukaryota; kingdom Viridiplantae; phylum Streptophyta; class Magnoliopsida; order Commelinales; family Pontederiaceae; genus Pontederia; species Pontederia crassipes. The sequence goes on along the minus strand of CM060196.1, from coordinate 55,871,797 downwards.
CAGAGTTCACGACTCGTCGTGGAAGAAACCTGAACTTCAGAGTACCAGTTGGGATGATGGCTTCTTCACGTATTTATAGGTGCGGACGGCCTTCAATTTGATCACGGTTATGATATCGTACGGCCAAGTTTAATCTTGAGATAAACTTTAAACTTTTAAAGCTCGGCCATGGATAAAACTTTATCCGGTTTGCACCCGATATAAAATCTTTCTTGATAATTCTCGGCCACCAAAGTTGTCCAATGATTAGAGTTATCGGCCACAAAACTAAATTATTGGTTAAGGATAAAATAGAATTTGCGGCCGATACGGTGTGTTCTGCGTTCGTAATCAAAGCATCTTAATGCTTTATCGCCCAATGATAAATGTTTATCTGTATTACGGCTGAACTTTTACGGCCGATAAATGATAATTCTTCTAACTATTATGCCCAAAAGATAAATCTTTTTATCTTTACCCCTTTTGAATCTCGGCCAAAATGAAATTCTTTTATCTTTACCCCCTTGAGTTATCAGCCGGTAATGATAAATTTATTGGATTTTGCGGCCGATACAACGTATTGATGTCGGAGTTCACGGGCGATAAACTTCGTATTCGAATAGGAGTTCTCGGCCGATAACCATCTTAATACTCCAATTGCGGCCGATACGTTACAATTATCGGTCGATACTTGAAGTTATCGGCCGACATGTCACCTTCTTCCGAATTTCGGCCTTACCTGCAATTAACAATCAAATTTTAAAGTAATCCATCCACAATTAAAATATTCATAAAAAATTAATAATTAAAATTGATAAATCCAGAATTATGACTAAAAATGATTAAAAATAATGCATGCCATGATCAAATTATAGAAAAATTAATTAAAATAATAATCTAAAATATATTATATTTTGCATGCATCATACATGTTAGTTTATCTTGCCATGTTGATATGCTCACATGCCATGTAGTATGCATAAGTAGCTCATAGCATGCATATGATATATGTTCCATGATGATGATATACATACGCCATGACATGTAGAATTTATGTTATAAGGTCATAGCATGCATGGGCTTCAACATACTCTAACGGGAGAAATCCCCTGCACCTCATGTATCCGTGCAGGTATGGATGAGGCTTAGGTTCGGCGGTGGGAGCCTCTTGACGAAGACGTTGCACATGGACAGTGTCGGGCTACGGCCCAAGTTATCTTTCTTATGTTATGTCATTTGATGAACTCTTGTAAGAGTCTTTTATGTATGGCTTATGGGCCTTATGGAGTCATGCATTTTACTTGAACTCATTATGTTGCAAGAACCTATTGTTGAGTACACGCTAGAGCCTATTAGGCTCATGGGCCAGATTACGTTATCTTGGGCTTTTATTTTAATTATCCATGAAGTCTTCCGCTGTTATCATGTTAATTGTTTTAAGTTTTACTATATTATATTTCCGCTACAATGTTTTATGAAAATAGGTCATGTCAAGGTCAAAGTAACGTCGCCTAGGGTTCAGCAAAATTTTAAATTAGTGCCAAATTTTGAGGTCGTTACAGTTGGTATCAGAGCCATAGTTTGGCTCTTATGTCTTAAGTCTTATGTGTCTAAGACATAGGTTGGCTAAGATGTCTAAGTGTACAATCTAAGTATAAAGTCCATGTGCAATCGTCATGAGGTGCCACCGAACTTAAAGGTAAATATTATCCTATGATTAGCTCATTGCTAATAATGTTCTATGATTGTTTGAATATGAATGTGGATGCCAAGATGTTCAATCGTTGATGAGGAGCAGGAAAGGAATACATTTCTTGGCGGCACAAAATGCCCAACGAAGTATCGGGCTGGATTATTCTATTGAGAGATTCCTTAGGCTCCAGCCCCCAAAGTTTGATGGAGTAGGAGATCCCGAGTTGGCAGAATCATGGATCGAAGATGTAGGGGACGTCCTCAAAGTTATGGAGTGCCCAGAAGATCGCAAAGTGAGATATGCCATTTTCGGAAAGGTCTCCAAAATGCATTTGGAACTGAATTTTAGCACGGCATTTCATCCTCAAACCAACGGACAAAACGAAAGAACCATTCAAACACTTGGGGATATGCTTAGGGCTTGCGCCTTAGATTGGCACGGAAATTGGGATGACCACCTTCCTTTGGTGGAATTTGCCTATAACAATAGTTATCATTCAAGTATCAAGATGGCTCCATTTGAAGCCTTGTATGGAAGGCCTTGCCGTTCTCCGGCATGTTGGAGTGAAACCGGAGAGGAAAGATATCTTGGACCGGATTTGATCCACATGTATGTTGATAAAGTGGAGCTCATCAAGCAAAGGATGTTAGAAGCGCAAAGTAGGCAAAAGAGTTATGCGGATATGAGAAGAAGAGAACAACTCTATGAAGTTGGTGATCATGTGATGCTCAAAGTCTCACCAACCAAAGGTGTTATGAGATTTAGCAAGAAATGAAAGTTAACACCTAGGTATATTAGACCATTATAAGTTAGCATTATCGCCTTCATATGCTAGACTTCATAATGTTTTCCATGTATCTATGCTCCGAAAGTATGTTCATGATGAAGCAAATGTGATTCGGATTGAAGAGCCGAATATCAAGGAAGACTTGACATATGTGGAGCAACCTATAGAGATCCTAGATTATCACGTAAAGCATCTTAAGAACAAGACCATATCTATGGTCAAAGTAGCATGGAAGCATCATAGAGGACAAGAAGCTATGTGGAAATTCGAAGAGGAAACGCGAGACAAGTTTCCGAAACTCTTCGGTAAGCAATTTAAGATTTACTAAAATTCGAGGACGAATTTTTATTTAAGGGGGTAGGTTGTAACATCCCAAAGAAATTAAAAAAAGAAGAAGAAAAGCTACCCAAGGCCCACTGCCGCACCTAGCCCACAAGCCCATGTAACTAAGTGACCTAAAAGCTATTGGCTTTTCCCCAAACTCCATCACCTCACGGCCGAAAGCACTCCTAAACCACTCAAAGCTACAGTGATCCACTCCATCACCCCACTCACTCATCTCCTCTCTCATTCCAAACCCCCATTCGGCCAGCAAGAAGAGAAGCCTCCTTAGTGCTACAGTAGGTCTCCATTTTACCCTCTGGACAATAGCAAGCACCTAGCTACAGTGTGTGTTTCTCCTTTTTCTGGATTATTAGCAAGTGATTAGCTCACCAAGCTCTCTCCTGCTCTCTCTAACTACTGTAGCAGAACCAGGGGATTAAGGAAGGAAGCTAGGGTTAAGAAATCTTAAGCAAGGTATGTTGAGGGGATCCAAAACCCAAATCTCACCCTAATGATGTTTTAATGTTTGGATTAGGGCATAAGAGCAAACCCACTTGTTCTTAGAGTGAAGGGTTAGAAAATGTGCATTTGATGTTATGTTTCTTAAGATTACTATTCTATTGCTATCCATGATTAGAATGCCATGTGTTTCATAACTTCATGCTGTAATTGCTCATTATGCCTAGTATGAGAATGTTCATTGTTGTTATGTAGTTTTATTATGAAGATGTTAAAGCCTATGTGATTAATGTAAAATTGTAAAGTTGCTATGGTTGATGCCTGGATGAATGTACATGTTTAGAATGTTCATATGTATGTGTAAAATGGTGAAAAATTGGATAAAATAGGGGAAACTCTGCCCAATTGTTCGGGCACGACAGTGACGAATGATGGCACGGCCATGACGAGTCAATTTTGAAATAGAATGAAAAATCACCGTTCTGTCACGGCCGTGACCGTGTGGTTGCACGGCCGTGATGATGTAGTTGCACGGCTGTGACCCTGTGGTTGCAAGGCCGTGATGCACCAAGTTCAGAATGGTCGAAAAATGACCTTTCTATCACGGCCATGAAGCTCGTATGCACTGTCGTAGCGAAATAAATGCCCAAGTGTACGGCCGTGCAGAACCAAAGCGCGCCCGTACCTAAGTGTAGGCACGGCCGTGACATTATGAAGCACGGCCGTGACCGGCCCTGATTCCAAGTAATGTTTGTAACGTCCACACGTAGTATGATTTGACACTTGTATGATCTTAAATAGAATTAAAACATGCAACATGTATTAATGATTGTATGTATTGATGAAAGTAAGTAAAAGACGGATTGGCGTGAAGGTGACTTGTTGCAATCAAGGAAAGGGGAAATGAGTTCCACCCCAAGCGTGGCATTTCCAGGGGAAACGAGTTCCACCTCCAGCGTGGCGTTTCCATAAGTTGAGGTGAGTTCCATCCTAAGCGTGGCGTCTCAATTGGGCATCCACGGACCTAGGAGGCGAGTTCCACCCCTATTGTGGCATCTCTATTGGCTTCCCGCGACCCCAATGTATTGGCCTAGCTAGCCATTTTCCCTTGAACTCAACATGGTCTTCCCAATCAACAAGATAAGAAAGTATCTAAGTAAAGATGAATGATGAATGACTTGGAACATTAAGTAAAGATGTCAAAGATGTATGATGAAATATATACCTATGAGGATGCTATGTAAATGTCCACTTGTCACATCATATCATGACATGATGAAAGACGATAAAGCAAAGCAAGATAAGACATGATATGCATTAGCATGATGATAAGTATGATATGCATGACTTAAAGATTATGATGTTACATATTATTTTATCTTGCCATGTTGATATGCTCACATGCCATGTAGTATGCATAAGTAGCTCATAGCATGCATATGATATGTATTCCATGATGATGATATGCATACGCCATGACATGTGGAATTTATGTTATAAGGTCATAGCATGCATGGGCCTCAACATACTCTAACGAGAGAAATCTCCTGCACCCCATGGATCCGTGCAGGTATGGATGAGGCTTAGGTTCGGCGGTGGGAGCCTCTTGACGAAGACGTTGCACATGGACAGTGTCGGGCTACGGCCCAAGTTATCTTTCTTATGTTATGTCATTTGATGAACTCTTGTAAGAGTCTTTTATGTATGGCGTATGGGCCTTATGGAGTCGTGTATTTTACTTGAACTCATTATGTTGCAAGAACTCATTATTGGGTACACGTTAGAGCCTATTAGGCCCATGGGACAGATTATGTTATCTTGGGCTTTTGTTTTAATTATCCATGAAGTCTTCCGCTGTTATGATGTTAATTGTTTTAAGTTTTACTATATTATGTTTCCGCTGCAATATTTTATGAAAATAGGTCATGTCAAGGTCAAAGTAACGTCGCCTAGGGTTCAACAAAATTTTAAATTAGGGCCGAATTTTGAGGTCGTTACAGACCTCGCACGCGGCGACTGCCAATGTGGCATCTAGCAACCTGAATGACCTCGTCATCATCGTCAGCATTTGCCTTCCGACTACTGCCCCAGCAAATATCACGGCTCACATCCTGACATCCTTAGCTTTGTGTGAGAATTTGTGTTTATTTTTTGCAATCAAATGATTAAAGATATGTATGATTTCTTTTAACTAGCCTCTCTTTCTCTTTGCATATTGCGTTGTGTAAGAGATGTTTGAAGAAATGCCATCATCCTTTAGGCTCATATGTTTAAGTTAGAATTTGTTTATGAAGTGCCATGACCTATTAAACAATAAAAATGTTCCTTGGGTGCAGCTAGTCAAGCATAAGTATGGTACTTTTCATTCGTGGACACAGCCTAATCCTCTCATATCTACTTTCTAGTGTTGGAGAGTTATCATGAACACTATGAATTGCACCAAACTTGGTATTATGAAGATGATTGGTAATGGGAAAGACACATCTGTTTTAAATGATCCTTGGATTTTTAGTGTGCCTCTTGTTTGAAAACCTTCATACATAAATATCAATTGCATATCTCAAGGTTTATTAGTTAAAGATCTTATCAGTAGCAATAGCTGGAATTATGTTGCACTCTCTTAGCTATTTGGTCCTGAATTAATTAATTGCATTCTATCAGTGTATTTACCTCTCGCTGCTTGTGATGATTCCTGACATTGGGTAATGGATACCCATGGTGTGGCTTAAGTAAATTCTGTGTACAGATTCATGATGGATAGCTCTTTACCACCGACTCTGCCTGGACGACCATTTGGGATGCATCATCTGCCTAATATACCTTCTTGGAATCTTCTCTGAAAACTTTGTGTCTCGCCTAAAGTTAAAACCTTTCTTTGGAAAATGTTGCTTCTAATATGTTTTATTCCTTCTCTAAATCCTTTTTGCAAGATTTGTGGAACAAACATTGAAACGGTGGATCATTTATTTCTTGCTTGCCCTCTCTTTGTTCGATTTTGGTCCATTGCCCAAGCTGAGCTATTTTGAACTATTTCCTCATTGGTCTGATGGCTCCTGGTTGCTTGGGGGTTCTACTTTGAATCCTAGTTCAAAACTAAAATTGAGATCTTTTATTGGAGTTTGTCTATGGGGGCTGTGGTGTGCTAGAAATGAGGCAGTTTTTAATTCCAAGATGGCAACCGCAGAGTCGGTTTGGCAGAGGGTCTTGTCTATCTACGATGATTATCTTAGTTGCCAGGTTCCCATGGCCTATCCTTGGCCCGATGGTTGCCCTTGACGGCGGGGTGGACTAAACTTAATACGCTTTCACCGTTTTTGGTGAGCTTGGAGGTATTGGTTTTATTTGTCGCCCTCACGATTTCTCATTTCTGGCTGCAGGCGCGTTCGTGCGAAGTTGTCAGGGGGCGCTTGAGGCTGAGGCTTGGGCTATGCTTGAGGGAATCAGGTGTTGTATTCAGATGGGCAATGCAATCCTTCATATCGAGACGAACTCGCAAATCCTGGTGAACACTACTAACGAACTAAATATGATTTTTGTATTTAAAATATTTTTATTTCGAATGTTTTAAAATTTTTAAATTAGATATAAGCTTAATTTTAAAAAATAAAAAATAAAAAAATTGAGTCGTCGGGTCAAATTCAGGTCGGACCATGGACCTGACCCTACCTAAACTAGGTCAGGTTGAGTCATCGGCTTCACACCCCCTAATCCAAATGATTTTTTCATTAATGATGAGAAAAAGTTCTTCAGTTTTTTAGGCTTTTTCTGTTTATTACATGTTAACAATCTTTTAAACAATGCAGTTCATCAGAGTTGCTTTTTTGTTCTATCAGTTCAGATGGAGTTGCTTTCCAACGCTATTAGTTCATAAATTTGCATGAGCTCGGAAACTGTCCACAAATCCAAACTACATCGCAGACCAAATTGTTCAAAATTTTCTCTTGAACATTTTTGCCTAAAGAAAAGCACTAATATGTAACGGTACAAAGTACATGATCATAGAAGGCAATTAGTTGACTGTAAATAAAGTAACAATGAAGCTAAGAAGTTGGCGCTTAACTGGCAAGATTTAGCTGGAAGACAAACTACCTAGTTTTTCAAACTTCAACATCAATGTGCATCTTAACATCCACAAAATTCATAACAGCAATGATCGTCTTCACTATAGGTCCAGCCATTACTCCCAACGTTTTGTCGATTGTTTTGATTACGAAGGGAGGTCATCAGCATAATCAAAATGAAACATGTAAAGAAACAATCGCAGTGTATTCATCTTCATTAAGGCATGTGCAAAAATCTCCAAAGAAGAAATCTCTAATGAGTCAAAATGTGAAATCTGAGTCAAAATAATCTATAATAAAAATAGAGTTCATCAAATGCACTACAGTTGCTGAATTTGGAACCCCAAAAGCAATCCCATTGATGAACATAGTAATGGTTCCTGCATCCATAACATGGTATCGTGTATCAGATTAAAAGAAATTTATAGCAGAATCTTAAAATCCACAAAATTCATAAGAATATCCACAAAAAAGGTAGATAAAATCCACTGATTTTCTGCTTAACCTCTCTTTGTGCTAATTAGACAAATCTTCTATTTTGATGCACAAAACTGGCAGCAACGACAAGGTCAAGTGAATGGACAACAACGCAGTTGAGCGAATCAATGACGGCGAGGTCCGCTGACAGCAGGTCGGTTGTCGGCGACGACGAGGTAGGACATGCGGCGAAAGGTGAGCTTGGGCGACTCAGTGACAATGATGCCAGGATGGCAGACGGGGCTCATCAGATAGGGCAAGGTTGGGCAGCTAGCAAGGCGAACATCGACTCATTTTTTTTTTCCAAAATCGTTTCAACCGTGCACTTTTGTGGAAGCCATCGATGGATCCGAAGGCTTTGAGCGTGAGTAGGGCAGTCCTACTCATTTAAATGACTACGACATCCATTTGATTTATAATTTTAGTTCAATGTTCGTTCCCGTACATCCGTGCTCAGCATCTATATTTTATGGATAAACGAAAAAATTCTGTGATATTTTTTATTGTAATTTACAAATTAAAATATGCCGATCGACCTATTTAAAGATGAATTTTTGGTATACTATAAGTTGATCGACTTATTTTTCGTATACTATACGTTCGTAGCCCTCGTACCAATCCAGCTTTTACTTTATATTCATTAATACATACAATCATTCAATACATGTTGTACATTTTAAATTAAATATGTAATATTGAAATCAATTATTGATATCCACTTATTGATATTAGCCTTCTAATAAAATAAGCGAAAAAAATGCTTAATAAAAATCATCGTGAAAGAATCAGGAAAGAAACCATTCATCGTCCATGTTGAACAAGTTTGTTTATTTACTTATTTTGCCATTCATAATTTTTTTGGATCTTGGTGTACAAAATTATTAATATATCACTAATTCAATATTTGGATGAAAAGAAAATTTGATTGCTATCCTAAGATCATCCAAATTCGTGTAACACCCTCAAAATTCAACTCCAATTGAGAGATCGAACTATAGGTGACGTTACTATCACCCAATTCTTCATAACCTAATTTAATAAAATATCGCAGCGAAAATATAATAATATAACATAAAATATTAATAACATAAATAAACGGAAGACTTCTAAGCATATAAAATCTCAAGATAACATATTTTGCCTATGGGTCATATAGGCTCTAACATAAAGACCCAACATAGGATTCATAATACATAACTGAGATATAAAAGTACATGACTCAAAGGCTCATAAACTATACATATATACTTGACTTGCTAAAGAGTCCATTATCATAAAGTAAAATACCATAAGATAATTTGGATCATAGTTCGACCATCACATGTGCAATCTTTCCGTCATGAGGCCTCCACCGCTGAGCTTATGCCTCGCCCATATCTGCACGGATCCATGGAGTGCAAGAGATTTCTCCCATTAGAGTATCTTGAAGTCCATGCATGCGATGATCCTATAACATACTTTCTACATGTCATGGCGTATGCATTGCATCATAATGAAAACATCAAATTTATGCATGCTATGAGCTATGTATGCACACTACATGACATGTGATCAATCATCATGGCAAGATAAAATAAACATATAACATCATTAATATTATGACAAGACATGTCATAACTTATTTTTCTTAACTTTAACATCTTCATTCATAACATGATATGACAAGAGGTTATACTTTAGCATCCATTTAGGTGCTTGCATTTTCATCATCAAACAATTGGTCAAGTCATATTGTTCATTTATCTTGCTTAACATTTATCATCTTCATCAATTATATCATATGATAATGGAACATCGATCTGCATCTTTTTAGGTACATACATCATCATCATCTTCATCTTTATGTTCCAAGTCCATGGTCATGTCATCTTTTCATCTTTCATCTTCAATTAGATAGCTTTTTTTTATGATTGGGAAGACCATGTTGATTTGCGGGTCTTGACTAGTTAGGACGGATCGTTCTAGGTCCCATTTGGAAACTTTCACCCTGTGGGTGTAGGTCGCTTCCCCGCATCAAATAAGCTAGCGAGTGAAGACTTTGTTCCCCTCTATGATTACAAGAAGACACCTTCGTACCAATCCAGCTTTTACTTTACATTCATCAATACATACAATCAATACATGTTGTATATTTTAATCCTATTAAGGTCATACTGACTCGCACAAAGTGTGTATACAGAGAAATGCCATATAAAAAAATGAAACTGGTGTGCTAGTTGTAATAGAGACACATATAAGAGGTGAGTGACCTCGAAACGTTCCTTTACTCTAGCGTGTTGCTCTTGAACACAGGAAAATATGTCAAATGAAATTTTAAAATTTATAATCTCTCTACATTATCAAAATACAATTCTCAAGCATACGGTGCATCATTGTAGTGATAAAACTAACATCTGTACTACTACTACTACTACTACTACTACTACTATTGCTATTGCTGCTGCTGCTGCTGTTGCTACTGCTACTACTCCTATTGCTACTGCTACAATGCGTAGGAGTGCAGCTTTAAGAGGAAGACGAATATGTGGGGACCGAGCAAGTTCCCCTAAACTTGCTTCAATGTGTACAAGGGTGGCAGTTTTGGGCAGACGCTTGATGCGGAGGTTGTTACGTCGAAACTTGTGCACCTGCGAGGAAAGGTCAGAGATGGTTTCCTGGAGGTCGGAGAGGCTCGGCTTAGGGATATCTTCTGTTGCGGGTCCTGGTTCTGGAGACAATTTCTTTTCTTGAAAATAGTAGGTGAAGTGGTGTCGGAAGATTGGTCTTGGTCGTGCTCTATTTCCAGTTCATTAGGTGGATTGTCCACTTGTTCCAAGTGCTACGGAGTGATCTTTCAGTTGGACTCAAATTTGACCGAGACTTTTGGAATGTTAGGGAGGCACAATTTTCGGTCAATCCCTTTGATGAGCAAAAACTTATGATGTCCTTGGACTTCAATCAAATTCCATTTGCAGAGCATCTTCATGTCAATTGGCATGGGCCCTTGTGCTGTTTCCAAGCAGCCAAGGTAAAGATCACAGTAAAGGTGGATTGTTGTAATAACTCCAACGAACGGGATGGCACTCAACTTCATCCGGATCCACCTGTTCCCATTCGACAATAGATGTCCTAAGAGGTTGACTCTTCATCTGTAAAGAAAGGCGTGGTGATGAAGAGGTCAAAGCAATGATGTGGGATTTCGTATTAGCACGTCCTAGGATAGTGGAAGATACAAGTCGATGAAAGTATCGGATGATGGGGTTGGAAATGGAGATGCTCTTGCTTTGGCCCTTTGATGTGTAAAATGATGTAGAAAAATAAAATCTCTAGCAAGTGCACTAGTCGCTCAAGTAATATAGTAATAGGAGTAAAGAGTGTCGAACCCATGAGGAATATTATTAATTCAATATCTAATTTTATAAATTAATAAGAGAGGAAAAACATGGACTTTTGAAAATAAGTTTTGTAATTCTAAAATAAAATAAAGAAAATAAGATAAAGATAAGATAATGGTGTTGAAGTTGGTCTTAGGATGATAATAAATTAAGGATAAATATGTGAACTAGAAAAGATAAAATAAATTCTTAAGATAGATTATGAATTTTCTCAAATTATTAATATACAAGATTAAAATCACAGAGTCCACAAACTGATAATTCTACTATTTAATCGAGCAAATCAAACTATCTTAAATTTAATCAAAACTGAAGTCCCACAAACTAGTATTCATGCAGATGAGATTAAAATTAAAATGCATTAATATGAAAATTTTAGACTACTAATCACTTCACAAACTGGTATAGATTAACAGACCACACATTTAATTTTCCACACATTAGTTATTAGATCTATGTCAATTTTTAAATTCATAATAAATCATTTAATTTAATTAAATAAAATCTGAAATCAAGTAGTCCACAAACTGGTAATTACTTAACTCGAAAATTTAAATAATTAAATCAAAGCACTAAACACAACTGAAAATCGATTAAAATAAATTTAATAATAATAAAATAAGGGTTCACAGAATTTCTCTTCAATAATAATCTCCTAAAAATAAAATAACTAAAACATGGAGTTCATCCTAAAATTTAGAGAGATAATAACAAAATATAAATGATAATCGAAAGAATTACACCAAGAATAAATCAGGGCCCTCGAATGTCGTCAGAACGTCTGGATCAGCCGTTCGATCAACTCTCTCTTGGTCGAAGCCGTAAAAGAAAACCACACTTCAAAGTACGAGTTGGATTGATGGTTTCATCCTCTATTTATAGGTGCGAACGAGTCTTCATGTTGATTACGGGCGTAAATTCTACGGCTGGATTTAAATTCACCGGATAAAAGTTGATGCGGTCTCGGCCAAAATGATAAGTTCCTTTAATCATTACGCCCAAAATGATAAACTCTTTTTATCTTTACTCTCTTCTTCTAATCTCGGCTAAAACGATAAGTCCTTTCTTCTAATCTCGACCAAAATGATAAGTCCCTTCAATCATTACGCCCAAAATTACGTATTATTGACCAATAAGTTTCGGCCATGTAAGCATGGATTACTTCATGTTACGCCCAAAATAATCAAGTTGCATTGCTTTTACCCCCAACGAAGTCATACGTATTTTGCCCAAAACTCTTTGTGATGTGGATTACGGTCGATAACAACTTTGCAATTATCTTTTACGCCCAAAACCTCTAAATGATATCCAAATCTGATTTTACTCCTTAACTCAATTACGTCGAAATTAATCCATCCGTTAATTCGGCTTGCCTACAAAATAATTATAAAAATTAAGTAAATCCCTCCTTAGTTAAAATATTCAAAGTATTAATAATCAAAATTAATAAATCTGGAATTATGATTAAAAATTATCTAAAATGATGCATATCAAATTATAAAAAATTTAATTAAAATAATAATGTAAAATATGTTATATTTTGCATGCATCAATCACCCTTTCAATATGGTGGTCAATGATTTTCTCTGGGACCCCTTATGTGTTAAAACACAAGGGTGTTAAGCATCCAGGGAGATAGGGCAAAGCAAAGACAACTTAGTTTCTCATAGGACCATTTGAAGTCCTGTTGAAGAGGCAAAATGATATTTTCTCCCGTCACTTGTCGTCCTCATAAGAGCTTAGAAACTCGATGACAAGGCAGAGGTATGTGGGGTAGACAAACATAAAAAAGTCCTGAGCGTCCATCCTATGAGTGGCACACTCCATATTAGCGAGGAAGCCGAGAGAGGAAATGACATCATGATCCGCAAATCTAGTTGGGAGGATAGGGCGTGCCATGAGAGAGTGGTACTAGTGACACTTTTGGGAGGAAGAGAAAACAATTTGTTTTGGAGGGTAAATGAGGTTGGGATCTCATTCATTGGAAGGAACAGATTTGTTAGAGGAAGACTGCTGAGGTGATTAGGGTTGCGGGTCTTTACCCCGTGGCAAGTGCTTAGATAAGGGGGAAGACGACTAAATAGCAGACTTCGGGAAGGGGAAGGAAAACACGAGCATTCGTCTCGAAGCCAATGGAAAAATGAACTTGGGGAGGCAGGGCCAGGGGAGAGTTTGGTAAGAGAGGATGGTGAACGTTGTCATTCAAATGAAGAATGAGGTTCGGGGATAGGCATTGGTGACTTTGGTGATGAGGGTGGTTTAGATGGAGAGGATGAAGCGGTGACATTGAGGTCTAGTGGTTTGGTGAAGAAAGGAGGTGGAGAAAGAAATGATGGGGTGAGGCCACGTGAGTAACGAGATCATTTCAGTGCTTGTTGGACGTGATCGTGGACCCTTGAGACAACGTGTAGGTCAAATTTTGAAAAGCGATTTCACTACACGACAAATCACTTGCTTTTCTTTGGCGGCCTACAGCGTCTTCCAACATTCCCATTACAAAATAGCTCCCACTGCCCTTTATGGTGGTGATTTTCTAGTTTCCACCAATCTATTTTGGAACTTGATGACTTTTCTTCCTCCCCATGTGTTCTGTGTTCCTCCAATACATGCATTCCGCTAAATGCCTTCTTATTCCTATAAAATGAAAAAAACTAAAAACATTAGGGCATGGGTTGCCTCCCAAGAAGCACCTTTGTTTTATGTCGTTGGCTTGACGTTGCTGGAGTGACCATCAATTGAAGGGGTTGTAAGAGAAGGGTGTCTTCGATATTCCTTGAGGTTGGTCCGTGATACAAGTTCACCCTGTGGCCATTGACTTTGAATGTATCCTCTTCATTCTTTTCGAGCTCCACTACTCCGGAAGGAAATATTCTTACGAGCTTGAAAGAGCCAAGCCACCGAGACCTGAGTTTCCTTGGAAACAATCGTATTCTAGAATTGAACAATAGTACCATGTCTCATTCTTTAAATTATCCTTACTGGATGCCCTTGTCGTGCCATTTCTTGATTTTGTCCTTGAAGTTGATTGAATTTTCGAAAGCAATATTCCTTAGTTGTTCCAGTTCAGCTAAATGGAGCTCTTAGTTCTCTCCGGCTACCTTGAGGTCATAGTTGACAAATTGTAGCGCCCAAAAAAGTGCAGCTCGATCGGCAGTGGCATGCTTTCTCGTATACCAATTGGTATGGCGACGCTTCTAAAGAACTTCTGAATGAAGTCCTATACACCCATAGTTCATAGTCGAGCTTGGAGCTCCAATCCCTTCTGGAGCTTGCCACCGTTCTCTCCATAATTGCCTTGATTTGTCTATTCAAGGTTTGAACTTGCCATGAAGCTTGTGGGTGGTAAGGAGTGGTGACTCTGTGTGTAATACCATATCTAGATAGCATAATGTTGAATTGTCTCTATAAGAAATGTTTCCCTCCATCGCTGATAATGAGCCTTGGCATTACGAATCTAGGGAAAATCACCTTGGAGAATAGGTTGGTCACATGGTGAGAATCACAGTGAGTGGTGGGGATAACTTCTACCCATTTGGAGAAGTAATCCATTGCTACTATGACATATCTGCATTTCCCTAAGCCCAGAAAAGGTCCCATATAGTCCATTCCCCAAATGCCAAAAGGTTCTACTGCTTGTATTACAGTTTGTGGCATTTGTGTCTTCTTGAGATATTTCTAGTTCGTTGAAACTTGTCACATGAGCTAACATATTGGTGGACATCTTTGAACAAAGTTGGCCAAGTGAAACTTGCTTGGAGAATTTTGGTTGCAGTTCATTGGACACCATAGTCAGACTTATGACATGCAAAGATGATTTCCTGTACATATTCCTCTGAAATGCATCTTCTCAGTTGGTCGTATGAACATTCTTTAAATAGATAAGGTCAAAAGTACTTCTTTGCTTCAGATAAGAACCTCTTCTTTCTCCGATGGTGTAAGTTTCAAGGTAGAACTTCTTCAGCCTCAAAATTTGTGATGTCCACAAACCAGGGGTAGGTGCCGACTAAGATGGAAAATAAGGCATCATCTAGCAAATCTGCTCGAATTGGTGACTTGATTTTTGTTTCATCTTTCTTGTACTCGATTCTGGATAGGTGTCATTTGGTTCTCTAATATACTCCTATCTTTAATCTCTAAGTCAAACTCATGAAGTGATAATATCCATCTGATCAACCTTGGTTTGGAGTCCTTTTTGGAGAAGATTTACTTTAGGGCAGAATGATCAATATGGATTGTGACCTTGGATCCCACTAGATATGATCTAAATTTCTCCATTGCGAAGACTACGACAAGCAACTCCTTTTTAGTGGTTGTATAAGTCTGTTGAGCTCGATCCAAGATTTTGCTAGCGTAGTATATAACATGAATGACTTTGTCCTCTTTCTGGCCCAAAGTTGTTCCCACTGCAAACACTACAAGAAAAAGCTGATTATAGACGGTCAAAACCGTCTGTAATCAGCCCCAAAACCATCTGTAATCCCATTACGGACGGATTTATCGACAGAATCGATCCGTCGAAAAAATGGTCATCGCAAATTATTTTTCGACGGTTGGAGAAAATTCATCGAAAGTATCGATGGTTGGAGAAAAATGGTCGTCGCAATCGTCGGAAAGAAGTTTTAAAATATAAAAAAATTAGCTGGCTGCCCGCGGCTAGATTCGGCCGCCAGATCACGCCAGCTGGTAGCCGATCAGGCCACAGCCGGCCAGATCACGCCGACATGGCAGCCGGCCAGATCATGCCGACATGGCAGCCGGCCAGATCGGACCGCGGCCAGATCTGACCGCCGGATTGCCAGCCGCCTGCGGCTAGATCCGGCCGCCCAGTGGAAGATCCGGCCGCCCGCGGCCAGATCCGGCCGCCTGGCGGCCACATTCTGGAGAGAGAGAGAGAGGCGCGCGCGAGGGTTACCGGCGATCGTCGTCTAGGAGGGAGAGGGTCGTCGGTCGGGAGGTTGTCGAGGGAGAGAGAAGTAGATTGGGAAGATTATATATATATATATATATATAAGTGGAAAGATGAGAAAGCGGGAAACGAAAAAAAGCGGGATAGTGAAATTTTAATTATCGACGGCTCTGACCGTTAGAAGAGTAAATATTAATTATTTTTAAAGTTATCGACGGTTGTAACCGTAAAAAATTATTTAATTATAAAAATAAAATTCTACATTTAGTTATATATAAAAATAAAATATCGATGTTCCTAATCGTCGAAAAATAAAATAATAATATAAGAAATTATATAATTTATTATTTTCATTTTCGACGATTGTAATCGTCAGAAATTCCATCGGAAATTGCAACGGATGGGTATCCATAAAAAATATCGACGTTCCTAATCGTCGAACAATAAAATAATAATATAACAAATTACATAATTTATTATTTTCATTTCCGACGGTTGTAACCGTCGAAAATTCCATCGAAAATTGCGACGGATAGGTATTCGTCGGAAATATCGACGTTTGTAATCGTCGAACAATAAAATAATAATATAACAAATTACATAATTTATTATTTTTACAACCGTCAGAAATTCCGTCAGAAATTGCGACGGATGGATATCCGTCGGAGATATCGACGTTCCTAATCGTCAAAAAATAAAATAATAATATAACAAATTGCATAATTTATTATTTTCATTTCCAACGATTGTGACCGTCGAAAATATTTTCGTCGCAAATTGCGACGAATTTCTATCCGTCGAAAAGTGTCCGTCGGAAAATGGCAATTTTCTTGTAGTGAAAATCACTAGCATCACACATCACTTCGAAAGGTGGAGACTAGTCAGGTGATTGCATAATCGGTGCTGATGTGAGAGCTCTTTTAATCTTCTCGAAAGCTTGGCTAATAACGAATTCAGCATCTTTGTGCAACTGATCCGTGAGAGACTTGACCATTTGTGAGAAATTACTAATGAGTCTTCGATAGAAACTAGCGTGTCCTAGAAAATTTTGAATTCCCTTGACATTGACAGGGGGTGGCAGTTTCTTGATGACTTCTATCTTTGCAGGATCAACTTCAATACCTTTCTAGGAAATTACATGCCCCAGGACAACTCCCTACTGTACCATAAAATGGCATTTTTTCCAATTTAAAATCAAATTGACTTCTTCATATCTTTGCAATACTTTGACAAATTGATCAAGCAACAATCAAAGGAGGATCCATGAACAGAAAAGTCATCCATGATCCTCCATAATATTTTCCACAAAGTCAGAGAATATGGATATCATACATCTTAATTTGGAGAGTTGGAGGAGCGTTGTAAAGGCCAAATGGCATACGTCTGTAAGTGAACATGCCATATGGGCAAGTAAAAGTGGTATTTTCCTTATCATTAGGATGTATGGAAATTTGAAGGAAATTGGAAAAATCATCTAAGTAACAAAAGTAAGAATGCTTTGCTAGTCGCTCAAACATTTGGTCTATAAAGGGCAAGGGAAAGTTGTTGGGTCAAAGTTTTCATGTCATATAAAATTATATTTTGATGATACAAACCTCGAATGATTAAGGATAAAATGCTGAAAAAGTTTAAAGAAAAAGAGATAATTTTATGCACTACACTTTGATTAAATAATTGGCACTAATCTTATTAGTTTTGGATGAAATATTGATTGTAGAGAATTCTATTAGCTTTTCATAGACTCCAAGATCATCTAATTTGGATAACTGTGCAGAAAGTTATGCTCAAAATAGTACAGGGCAGTCAACCTACCGGTCGTAGCTATGAAAGCCGTTTGAGATAGTCCGGTCGACCGATCTGAGATACCGGTCGACCGATCAATACATGAGCTGCCAAATTCACATTGAGACTATACCGATCGATAGTCCGGTCGAAGCACCGGTCGACCGATCAACTCAACGGCTACAAATCAAAACTGCGAGACTGTACCGATCGATAGTCCGGTCGACCGACAAGCTACGATAACCGGAGAAATCAGCGCAACGGTCATATAGTCTGGTCGACTGGTCCATAAATACGATCGACCGGTTCATTACTGAAATGAACAGTAATGGCTATATTTTGAGGAGAAAAATGTGGAATTAATTCTAAACGAATTTTTCACATACCAGAGCCTATAAAAGGAGTGCCAAGGCCAGAAGCAAATGCAACCAATCCAAGCATTGAAGCAATACTTCAAGAAATCAAAAGAAGATCTTTTCCTTGAAGTTATCATTTTAGTTGTGCTCTTCTTTCTCTCTTCCACTCTTGTGACCTAGCATTGTAAAGAGAGAGAAATATTTTATTCAGAAAAATAGAGAGAGCTCCTGGATAAAAGAGGTTCTAAATCTTACCTCTTGAGCGAGAGAAAAAGATTAGCTTCGAAGAAGGAGAGGTTGCCTTGCCTCTCGAAACAGAGAAAATGTGATTGTATAAAGGGCTTTCTTCCTTGTCCCATTTAGAACAAAGGAAGTGCTAGTAGAATCTCCGACGGTCCCGAGGTCGATAAGTCGGAGCGGGGACGTAGGCCAAGGTGTGGCCGAACCTCGTCAACAACCGTCGTGTCTTTGCGTTTGATTTTCTCTCTCTCTCCCTGTTAATATTGTCTTTATAATTTAAATTGCAAAGGTTTTAAGAATCAGTTTTGTGCTTCCGTGACGAACTTCGTGAAATTGATATTTTCGGTTAAACATCAATTCATCCCCCTCTTGGTGCCCTTTGGGATCCTACAGAGTGGTCTTTCCTAGTTGCTTTATTGAGCTTTCTAAGGTTAACACACATGCGCCAGCCTGTGGTTGTGCGCTTAGCTACATTTTCTCCCTTCTCATTTTGAACTACGGTCATCCCTCCTTTCTTTGGAATGACTTGAATTAGGCTCACCCATTTACTATCAGAAATAACATAGATTAACCCTGCGTCAAGTAGTTTCATAACATCTTTCTTTACTACCTCTTGGAGGATGGGATTGAATCTTCTCTGGAATTCTCTAGTGGTTTTAGCATCATCCTCTAAGAGGATCCTATGCATGCATAAAGCAGGACTAAGGCCTTTTATGTCTTCCATTGTGTAAACCTATGGTCTTTCTATGTTTTTGCAAGATGTTCAACAAGGATTTGATTTTGTCCTTAGTGAGAGCAGAGATAATGATAATGGGAAATGTGGAATTCGGTCCTAGGAACTCATACCTGAGGGTAGAGGGAAGTGGTTTCATTTTTACCTGCGATGTTTTGGATGGATGTAGCTCCGGTGCGTCCGTCAAGGCTCTGTCCTCAAATCCCTTGTTGGGGGAAGTCAGGCTTATTACGCCATCATGGAATTCGGGGCCACTGCTTCTTTCAACGCTCGATTTTTTTCCTAGTATTGTCAACCATCTTTGCATTCCCTAGAAGTGGCGATAACCATCTCCTCTTCTTCAGTTAGGCAGTTCCTTAGCAGTTCGTCGATCAGCATAAGATTCAATACTTCTTCTACGGCCGAATCCACTATGTCCTCAATTTTATTTATGTCTATTGATGCATGCATTTTACAACATTTAATTTATATTGCATTTAGATTTATTGTTAATTTTTCTCATGACATGCATCAATTTTGTTTCATTTATTATAATTATTTTCTTGAACTCTCCATCTACCTAGTTGTGCGTGATTTTTACAAGAATATCTCTGATTTCAGTGAAAATTATCAGAAGAGAAAAGAAGGAAGAAATCAACCTTAGAAGGAGAAAACAGGCTTTTCTCACGAGCCGTAATGGACAAGTAACGGCCCTTCAAATACTTCTCACGGCCTGCAAGTTTTATCTCACGGCCTTCACAGAAAGCACACTAGACACGCCCAGATGCTTTACCGGCCGTAAGAGCATGCTAACGCCCCTCGAAGACATGGAGCATTATGGACTATTTACGGATCCTCCAGAGAGATACTTATACCGCGCAAAGTCCTTACCGGCCGTTATGAAGCCGTCACGGTTCTCACAGAACCCTGGCATAATGAAGACAAGATTTTTGACGGGCCGTAAGATATTTTAACGGCTCTCTCAGAATGAAGATTTTAGCCGAAGAAGATTTTAATGGGTCATCATCTGACATTACAAACCGTATCCAAACCGTATACAAATCGTAATATCTATTTAACGGTCCATACAGAATCAGGTTAACATTTGGCAGACCTATATTACGAGACATGATGAAGTTATAACGGCGCTTACAGAAAGGTGTAAATTCTTGTCATAACTATTACGGGTAGTAAGGGGTATATAACGACCCATTATGTTAGCAGATTCATCAACTATCGCGAATTACGTTCACAAAAGAAGCCAAAGTCATTACAGGTCGTAAGGCACGGATCACTGACCCAACTTACGCGTCGTAAGGAGATTATCACAACACACACAGAAACCGAACACAGTATTGCTCGAGTTACGGGACGTAATATCATCGTTTTGGGTCGTAATGATGGTTCCGAGTCAGAATTGAATTAGGCCGTGATCATCTCATTACGGACCGTTAATAGGGCTGATTTTTCCTGGTTATCAATTTTTTGTACGGATTTTTTTATCAAATTACAAAGCCAAGATGGTGCCTAACCTTCTGGAAGACTTGTTTGATGATAAAAGCTCTGAATTGAAGATAAAATCATGAGATTTTGATCTAAAAAAAGTTTAAACTATAGATTCGTCTTTGGATAAAACTTGGACTCCCAACTTATCAGAACTCATTAGGAATCTTGGAGCTATACATAGAAGACCTCAGAAGATTTGAAAATTCATGCTTGAGACCTTGGGAGCCATGCCTATTGCAAAAGAATTCAATTCAAGTTGAGGAAGATTACTGGAGGAGGAGGAGGAGCAACTCAGTGTCAGGGCTCCGAGTTCGTTCCAGAAATCGTCCAAAGCAAGAATCTTTGATTCCCTTTTATTATGGATGCTCTATCCCGTGTTTATATTTGTTTTCCTATTGTTTTAGTTGAGATAGAGATTTGTATTTCTTTCTAGAAAACTGTATGGACCAGTTTAGTATTGAGTTAATAAAATTGTTAGTTCTTTTAGATTATGATTGTTGCTTGTTTCATCTTGTTTTCTGAAAATATCATGTTATGAATATAAATTACAAACCAGTTTTGGAGTGATTAAATTCATAATATCATACTCTTCAGAAAATAAAGTCTTAACTTATAAGTTAATTCAATCATAACATAAATCATGTAATTCAGCGTAATACTCGACTAATGCGGTCAAATAGATTATATCTAGTGAGAATAGTTGTTAGCTTAGGACTTACAATCTAATGCGTGTTAGTTTTCCGCTGATAAGAGTTCTACTCATCGTTAGAGATCTCTGAAAGTCAGGAACTAAGATAGTTTGATTTAATCAGCGCATAGATTGTTACTTTGCGTGATCCTAATCCGTCTTGAGAATTTACATTTGAATTTATTCAGTCTTTTTTGTCTTATGAGTTGACCTTACTTTTGATCATCCAGAGTCCTTCATGCTCTTCACCATTTACTTTTGATTGTCAATACATTAATTATTTGCAACTTTTATATTTCTGTTTTGAACATAAAATCCCTTTTCTTCTCCTAGTAGAGTTTTAGGATAGAAATTAATTTAGATAGTTCCTCGTGGGTTCGACACTCATTGCTCTTTTCATTATATTACCTGATACGACAAGTGCACTTGCTAACAAATTTATTTGTTACAAATTCTATGCATCATCTGTCAGGCTTGGATGTTTCATTGCTCAGGTTTGATTGGTCTCCTCACCGAGCTAGAAAGATAGTTTCCCATTCCGAACATCGAATATAGCTTTGACTGTAACAAGGAATGGTCTTCCTAAGATAAGGGGGATGTTTGTATCTTCCTCCATATCTAATACCACAAAGTCAACAGGAAGAAAGAATTTTCCCACTCTGATTGGAACATCTTCAATGATTTCTTGGGTGCTTAATTGATCGATCAACGAGTTGGAGGATCATGTTGGTTAGCTTCATTTCTATATATAGAGGTATCATGCTTACACTGGCTCCCAGATCACATAGAGCTCGGTTAATGTTCAATTTCGGCAGTAGCTTGTTTAGAATGGTTGCACTGACTTCAGCCGTTAGAGAACTATTTCTTGAGCATCAACCTTTCTTTTCCTGGATAAGATCTCCTTTAGAAATCAGGCATGTTAATTTGTAACTTCTTCAAGACTTCCATAAACTTAGAAAGTCAATCTGACAATTTAGTAGCCTTTGTGGAAAAGGCAAGTATCTGGGATCGACTGGCTTCCCTTCTTTGTCTTTCAGTTTTGGAGTTTAAGCTTCAGCGGTGTTAACAACATTCAAAGTCCTAGAGTTTGGTTCAGTAGTTATCTCTTTGCCTTTTGAAATTGGTCCCACTGTCTCTGCTGGTTGTTCAACTTGCATGGGACAGTCAGAAGCTTTACCCTCTAACAGTTGAGTTCCACTCCTTAGTACCACAGCTTGGGAATGTTCTTAAGGGTTCGTGATGCCTCAAATGATGTAGCAAAATAAATTCGCTAGCAAGTGCACTAGTGGCTCAAGTAAAATAATAAAAAGGAGTAAAGAGTGTCAAACTCACGAGGAATATTATAATAAAATATTGTATCTTATAAATTAATAAGAGAAGAAAAATATAGGTTTTGAAGATAACTTTTCTAATTATAGACTAGATATTAAAAAAAGATAATAATAAGATATGATAATGGTGCTAAAGTTAGGTCTTAGGATGATAACAAATTAAGGATAAATATATGAATTAGAAAAAATAAATTAAAGTTCTTAAGATGGATTAGGAATTTTCCTAAGTTATTAATTTGACAAGATTAAAATCACAGAGTCCACAAACTAGTAATTTTATTATTTAATCAAGAAAATCAAACTATTTTAAACTTAATCAAAACTGAAGTCCCACAAACTAATATTCATGCAGATGAGATTAAAATTAAGATGCATTAACATGAAAATCCTAGATTGTTAATCATTTCACAAACTGATATAGATTAAAAGACCACGCAAATCTAATTCTCCACGCATTAGTTATTAGACCTATGTCAATTTTTAACTTCAGAATAAATCATTTAATTTAACTAAATAAAATATGAAATCAAGTAGTCCATAAAACTGGTAATTACTTGGCTCAGAAATTCAAATAATTAAATCAAAAGCATTAAACACAATTAAAAATTTATCAAAAGAAATTCAATAATAAAATAAAAGTTCACAATATTTCGTCCAATAATAATCTCCTAAAATAAAATAACTAAAATATGGAGTTCATCCTAGAATTGCAGATAGATAATAACAAAATAATAATTAATTGGAAGAATTAAACCAAGATTAAATCAGGATCTCCGGATGTAGTTGGAGCATCTAGATCAGCTGTCCAACTTTCTCTCTTTCTCGATCGAAGCTTGCAGACTCTCGACACACCGTAGAAGAAAATCACACGTCAAGGCATGAATTGAGATGATGATTTATTCATGTAGTAAGGCATGGTCTTCACAGTCGTTAATATCGTAGGGTCAACTTTAAATCTTCTCGTAATCCATCTTTGTGCCCAATGGTTGATATAATTCTTGGTCGACAAAAGTTCCACCCCAATATGATAAACTTTAGCATGTGATAATGATTTGGCGCCAAATGATCAAAGTGATTAGGCTCATTAACAACTTCAATTTCTATTTTACGCCCAACATAAATATTGATTCAGTTGAGCCGAGTTTGTCTCCTGATAAAGTTTTGGCTCCCTTGGATTGATAAGAGTGTAAACCTAACCAATCAGCTTTGGCTCCCGATAAACCTTTAGCTCCTTTGTTTCTCTGGCGGAAAATGATAAAGCTAACCTCCTCTTATTGCTCAGTAGTGAATTCAAAGTGATTTTAGCTCCCATATCTTTGGCACCGCATGATCCAAGGGAATGTTGTTTTGCCCACAATATGATAAAAATTCTATGAGTTTTGCCCGCCAATACGATAAAGTATGAGTTTGGCTCCCAATATACCCTGTGATGAAGGAGTCTCGGCCGGTAAAAACTTCAATGACTTTGGCACCGAATAAAGATTCGGCTGATCGATTTTAGCTCCCAAAATTGCCTTGCATTTAATCTTTGGGACCCCTTGAATTTTGGCCAATATGATAAATAATGAGTTTGGCGCCTTGCACCGAAAGCTCGAAGTCAAATAATTCATTTACGACTACGATTCATCAATTTTCCTTTGTCCTGCAAATTAGTTAAAATAACTAAGTTAATCCGCCCATAGTTATAATACTTCAAGAAATAGATAGAATTAATAAATATGGAATTACGACAAAAATAGACTTAAAATTATGCATGCAATAATCAAATTACAAAAAAATTAATTAAAATGATAAACTAAAATATCTTGTATTTACATGCATTAATTCAGTTCGGGTTATCCTGAAAATCTATCCTATGGTTGGAAAGTGGAAATAGCTTGTTGAGCAATCTGATTTTCAAGAATCTTATTGTGGGCGACTAGGCCTTCCACCTTTTATTCTGAGCCTCCTGTTGCTTAAGTATGTTCTGCATCATTCTTTCCAATGCATCAATTCACTACAACAAAATTATGATTTGTTGACCAATTTTTAGGGACCATTATATTTGATTCTTAAAAGTATAAATATTAGAGAGTAATGTGATACTAGTCCCAAAATTTTAATCCATTTGAAACCAAAATTTAATTTGTGCTCACTAAAAGATCATTATTTAAGGACTAATGAAAAAATTTTAGTCACTGAGAATTTTTAATGACCAGCTTGTAGGGGCCACGGGGGACCAAGATATTTTGGTCTAAAAAAATATTAGACTAAAATTGAGGTTCTAAGAACTACTGTGTTTGGTTTCTAAAAAGCTATTTTGGTGTAGTGATTCTTGAAGGTTTAGATGGAGCTAGCATAACTGTTGTTGAGGAGGAGACAACTGTATTGTTGGGTTGAATTATTTATTCAAGAACTGATACGGTTGTAGGCCTTGTCCAGGTTGCACTTGATTTTTTGGTGGACAAGTGTAGTTGTTCCCTCCGTATGAGAAACTCGAATGATTCTGAGTTCTCATCGAAGGCTGCCTTAGGTTGACTTGATTTTGGTTAGCCCCCATCGCATTTGGAAAATAAGGAGCCACTGCATTGCCTTGACATTAGGGCATTGACAGCATCTCCATTTAGCTCTTGATAGTCGAAGCACATGTGGTCAGATGATTAGCATCATGTGCATGTTGCTCTAGGTATCAAATAAGGGTTAGGAACTCCTGATTCTAAAGCAAAGATGTCAGTCGATGGGTTCACTTTCTGCATGGCCTTTTTTAAGATTTCTTCAACTCGCGGTGTGATGGTGTCCCAACTGCTAGTTGTTGGTGTCGTAAGTTCCTCTAGCTTTGCTCTGTTCTGCCTTTGCTGTTAAAGCCAATTTCTGAAGTTCTGTGCAACTCTCTATCACCTCATATCCTTCATTTGCATTCTTCTCCATGAATGTTCATCCTACGGCGAAATCTAAGCAAGCTTTCGATTCCATGGTTAAGCCATTGTAAAACGTCTATACTATGGTCCACTTTTGAAAACCATGGTGTGGGAAGGACCTATTCATGTTGGTGTAACGTTCTCAGGCTTCACGTAGAGGTTCCTTGTCGTACTAGTAGAAAGAAGTAACCATGTTCCTCATTTTGACAATTTTCTCTAGTGGAAAGAACCTAATGAGAAAGATTGTTACTAGGTGATCCCACGTCCTGATTGTACAATCCATACTTTGGCTTTGTCCCTTAATGAGAATGGAAACGAAACCTCACAGCATGAGTGGTAACGTCGATACATCTAAAGGTGTCACAGAGTTCCAAGAAGGTGATCAAATGTTGATTGGGATCTTCGTTTGCCATTCCACCTAAGGCATTTTGTCCCAGCACTGAGATAATAGCTGGATTGGTCTAATAGTGATTCGCAACAATCTCTTGCCTTCTGAGTCTAGTTGTAATTCCCACAGGTGATGGTGTACAGAATTCCTATAGTGGACGGAGTGCGTTCGGATCTTCATCTTCCATATTCTAATTCAATAGTGAGCAGCGCGTCTCGTAGCTCTACGTCTTCTTTGCAAATTCTTGAGGTTCTCAGGGCCGAAGTTCGGTCCTAAGCCAGGTTGAGAAATTTCTCCTTCAGAGGTTTTTACAGAATTTCGTTCAGAGCTTGACATAAAATTTGGACCAGTGGGTTAGTAAAAAAAAATTTAAAACAAGTACCTAAAATATAAGAAAATCATGTAGAAAATAACAACTATACAAATCTACGAAAACATAAGACAAAGTACGAAAAGTGTAAGAACATTTTAAACATATGAAACAAAGTTTTAAACACGAACATCCTCAAAGAACTATCGAAAATAATCGAACAAGAACAATAAGGTTCCCTGGCAATGGCGCCAAAAACTTTGACTCGCATAAAGTGTAAAAAAATGAAACTATCATGCTAGTTGTAATAGACACATATAAGATCGTTGGGATAATTTGAGTTTCTAGCTCAATACAATCGTTTATTGCCAAAACCCTCTCGGGTCTCGGGTTGGAAGATGGACGACATCTAAACCATATAGTATAAAACCACCATTGCTAACACGACACAAAGTTCAAACTACGAATCACTATCGCTAGTGTTTGATTTCTCTACGTACGATCACGTCGGGCCTGACTTCTCCTTACGATCGAGGATGCAAGGCAATTGATTCAGGAACTCTCCCAAACTCTCCCAAACTCTCAGCTATAGGGAGAACGAAGAAACCAAACAGGGAATCATCTCATTGGTGCTCAATTTCTCTACATACGATCGTGCTGAGCCTAGCAGGGCGTCACAATGTCCGCTAATGTTCGAGAAATTGGACTTTTTAAATTAGATGACCAAACATATTTCGGTCAATCGCTATGGGTCATGTTGACGTTTGAACTGGGCGCGACGTCTGCTAATGTCCGAGAAATCAAACTTTTAAATTCGGATGTCCGAAATCTTTTCGGACAACCATTGGATGGGGTTCGGAAGACTGAACTAGTCGCCCGAAAGGGTTTCGATCGAGCATCGGGCAGAAACCATTACAATATGAACATTCTTCAATATATACATTCATCTATACATGGAGTGAACATTTGCTCTAATCATCATATATGTCATACATGAGCATTTTTAGCACAATAATCTTGAGCATAAATAGGGATTTGCATAAGAATATTAAACATACTAATCACATTTATATATACATACCAAATAAGTCATTTCGTCATAAACTAGACATGGATGACAAGAACATTAAGTTCTAAATATGATTTGCAATAGATATGACATGTAATCATAATGAAAGTATGACATGAACATAAATCATTATGCACATTTCCTAATCTTCTATTTCAAGAACAAGTTGCTTATTCTTTTATGTCATAATCCACACATTCAATCATTATTAAGAAAAAATTAAGAAAAGAGATTATGAGAATTTGAATCCCCTCAAGCTTAGGTTAAAATCCTAATCCTATTTTTTCTTTTCTTTTTTCTTCCTTAGGTGGCAACCACTTCTCTTCTTCTTTTCTTTCTTCTTCCTTAGGTGGCAGCCACTTCTCTTCTTCTTTTCTTTCTTCCCAGCAGCTGACAAACCTTCTTGGTGCTGCTTCTGCCGCCACTTGATGTGAGTGGAGAGAGTAGGACCACTTGATGTGAGTGGAGAGAGTAGGAGAGACGGAACGAGGGAGGGCAGTGGGAGGGTGCCTTATGCTTCTGCCGCCATTTGATGCGAGTGGAGAGAGGGAATGAGGGAGAGCTTGGGACTTTCTTCTTGCTGCTCGTGTGAGAAGGAAGCTGAGAGAAGAGAGAGGGAGCGGGAGTGAGTGGACTTACTGCTGCTGTTCGTTCATGGCATGGAGGGTGGATGTAAGTCGTTGAGGGAGGGTGGTGGAGTCTCCTCCTGCCTGGTTGCTGTCGGCTGGAATGTGATAGGTGAGAGAGGTTAGGTGAGAAAGGAGTTGTGGGGTTTAGGGTATGTTTGGTATTTATACTTTAGGTAGTTTCATAATTGGGTCTTACTTAGTTATAAATTTTTTTATTTATTTTCTTTTATTTCTGTTTCTATTTAATTTTTAAGAATATTACAATTTGAGTTCATAAGAAGTGACAATGACATAAATCGAATTTGACATTATTAACGTCTAACGATTACAAGACACCATCCGGATACTCCCGATGTGCCAACAGGCATCGGCACAAATCGAATTTGACATTATTAACGTCGAACGATTTCAAGACACCATCCGGATACTCCCGATGTGCCAACAGGCATCGGCACTTTTCACGCTGACGGCCGCCCAGCGGTCACTACGGCCAATGCCATGCACGATCGATCAGTTCCAATCTAATGTGTGCAACACCCGAGTTCCAGTAGATCATGCCGCCTGATGGCATGCTATCAAATGCAGTTTATTTTCTTTAATAATAACACTGACTTTAATATATAACTTATTTTTTGTTGATGTGTTATATGTGCTTGATGTATTATGATTATTAAAATGGTTAAAGGCAAGCATCGTGCAGCATCTCTCCTATTCTCCTAATGAATCTTGCTTGCTACGTCGAGACTATTTTTGAGACTTTTTCACAAGCATATTAAGAAATACTGCTGAAAAAAGATCAAATCTATCCATTTGAAGCATGTTGAGGTTTTGTGGTTATCAGCCAATCAGCTCGTGATGTATCCTTTTTTCCTCATACCAAAGAATATGATGAATGGGTTTTTTTTCTAATTCTTTACATGATATTTTTATTTCAGGATTTTTTTAGTTTTGCTTTAGAATATGTTTGGTTGGAGGTAAAAGGAGGGTAAAAAGGAGAAAGAGAAAGAAGAGAATCTATTCTTCTTATTTGGTGGAGTTTAAATTGGAAAAAGTTGAAATATAAAGTCCTCTCATTTCCCTTTCATCCCCTTTTTTTATTTTTCTTTTACCTTCAAATAGTGGAAAGGAGGGAAAAGACATATTTAATATGAGTTTCTATTTTTTACCAAATAGATTAAACATATAATTATATATATAAAAAATAAAATTGTCTAAATAAAATAATCAATTCACATTCATTATCTTCCCTTCTCTTTAATTATATCAACCAAACAAAAATAATAATTCATCTTTATTCTCCTATGTTCCCTTCTCGTCATTTTTCTTTTTTATTCTCCCTTTCTCTTAATGATTTGAATCAAACAGACTAGGGATGTTCACCGGGTCGGATCGACCCGGTGAAGTTAGGTCGGGTCTAGTGGTGGTCGGGTCGGACCCGACCCGACCCAAACCCAACCCGATGAGAATTCGGGTCGGGTGCGGGTTGGGATTTCCCAACCTGAGTCGACTCTACCCGACTCGATGATTATTTTTTAAAATTTTTACTTTTTTACATAATTTTAGTCATATACTTGATTTAAAATAAAAAAAATATTAAAGTAAAATATTTTAATTATGAAAATAATGTTCAAATTTCAGAAAACATACTTTATATTTTATAATAGTTGTTAATTTTATATTAAAATAAATATAAAAAAAGTAAGATAAAAATTAAACAAAAAAGAAGAAAAAAAGGGTGGTAGAATGATCCGACCATCCGAACCGAACCGGATCAGGTTGGATCGAATTTTCTGCATTTAGGGACCTTTACCCGACTCGACCAATTTTGGTCGGGGCAGGTCGAATCGTGAACACTGCTAAAATAGACCCTTGCTAAAAAAACAAATATTGACAATTTGATATCAATCATTGTAATTAAGATTTTACATTTAACTTAAATGTCCTTATCATGAGTTGAGAGTTCAATAATTGCTAGCTTTTTAACACGTGTCGTGAAAAAGATGCTGTTTCTTCTGTAAAAGTATGAGCATAGCAACCTGTCAATCTGTTTCCTTTTTGTTCTTTTGTTTGTCATTATTATCTGTGTTGTCAGTCCACTTCCTGCAACAATCTTATAGCACTGCAAATTACATTGTTAAATAATGCCTTGAATCCTATTTTAACTGGAAATCTGTTTGGATCCAAAGAAGTAATAGAGAGACTTTGAGAGATGCTTGGACGAGAAGTACAAGGTCGGAAGGATTCCTACTTCTAATAGGAATAGGAGTCGGCCGGTTTCCGATATCGAGAAGGATGTGGCGGATTCTTGGAGGGCTGAGCTCCCTTCTGGACCGAAGAGCACTTGGATATGGAGTCTGGACGTGGAGGAAGACTTGAAGATAGCAGGGGCGCCTGGAGGATTCCCAGTCCGAGTGGGACTCGGACTGGACAGCCAGGGCGCACCCGGGCGTGGCGGGCGCCAGGTGGGCGCCTGGCCCAATTTGATTCCAGGGAGGAATTCAAGTTGGTCGAAATCTTCAAGGATCTTCACGAAGTCAGATTTCTACTCCTAGTCCAAGGAGGTTTTTCTAGAAAAGGGACTTACATGCCTAGTAGGATTAGGTCCTTAAGTTAGAGTAGGAGTTGTTTCTCCAAGGCCCTATAAAGAACTTGTAATCAAGGCTTGTAAGACCATCCTAGATAATCCTGGATCAATCTGATCTTGTAATCCTCTTCTGTTTCTTCCATCTAATACAATTCTGCGTCGCCTTAAATTTCTCGGGTTTTTCTCGCGATGCGTAATTTCTCTCGTGTAGAAATTCTAACAAATTGGTATCAGAGCGAGGTTTCATCATCGATCCTCCGTCAGGCATAGAGATGGCATCGCACAACGTGAACGTCGAGAAATTTACTGGGCGAAATATAGATGTGAAGATTGAGGATGAAGATGCTGCCCTATTTCTGTTGGTGTCTCTTCCTCTGTCGTACGGAAATTTCGTACAATCTGTTATCATCAGACATAATTACTTTGGAAGAAGCAAGATCGAGTCTACATACTCGTGAACTTCGTCATAGGGCGTCTGGCAAGGCTGTGAAAAATCAGAACAGGAATTGGCGGCGGCAGAGAGTGTTAGATATCTGATTGTAGGATTCAATTCAAGGTGGAGATTTGTTAAATAATGCCTTGAATCCTACTTTAACTGGAAATCTGTTTGGATCCAAAGAAGTAATAGAGAGACTTTGAGAGATGCTTGGACGAGAAGTGCAAGCTCGGAAGGATTCCTACTTCTAATAGGAATAGGAGTCGGCCGGTTTCCGATATCGAGAAGGATGTGGCGGATTCTTGGAGGGCCGAGCTCCCTTCTGGACCGAAGAGCACTTGGATATGGAGTCTGGACGTGGAGGAAGACTTGAAGACAGCAGGGGCGCCTGGAGGATTCCCAGTCCGAGTGGGACTCGGACTGGACAGCCAGGGCGCGCCCGGGCGTGGCGGGCGCCAGGTGGGCGCCTGGCCTAATTTGATTCCAGGGAGGAATTCAAGTTGGTCGAGATCTTCAAGGATCTTCAGGAAGTCAGATTTCTACTCCTAGTCCAAGGAGGTTTTTCTAGAAAAGGGACTTACATGCCTAGTAGGATTAGGTCCTTAAGTTAGAGTAGGAGTTGTTTCTCCAAGGCCCTATAAAAGAACTTGTAATCAAGGCTTGTAAGACCATCCTAGATAATCCTGGATCAATCTGATCTTGTAATCCTCTTCTGTTTTTTCCATCTAATACAATTCTGCGTCGCCTTAAATTTCTCGGGTTTTTCTCGCGATGCGTAATTTCTCTCGTGCAGAAATTCTAACAAATTGGTATCAGAGCGAGGTTTCATCATCGATCCTCCGTCAGGCATAGAGATGGCATCGCACAACGTCAACGTCGAGAAATTTACTGGACGAAATATAGATGTGAAGATTGAGGATGAAGATGCTGCCCTATTTCTGTTGGTGTCTCTTCCTCTGTCGTACGGAAATTTCGTACAATCTGTTATCATCAGAAGATACATAATTACTTTGGAAGAAGCAAGATCGAGTCTACATGCTCGTGAACTTCGTCATAGGGCGTCTGGCAAGGCTGTGAAAAATCAGAACAGGGATTGGCGGCGGCAGAGAGTGATAGATATCTGATTATAGGATTCAATTCAAGGTGGAGATTTGTTAAATAATGCCTTGAATCCTACTTTAACTGGAAATCTGTTTGGATCCAAAGAAGTAATAGAGAGACTTTGAGAGATGCTTGGACGAGAAGTGCAAGGTCGGAAGGATTCCTACTTCTAATAGGAATAGGATTCGGCCGGTTTCCGATATCGAGAAGGATGTGGCGGATTCTTGGAGGGTCGAGCTCCCCTCTGGACCGAAGAGCACTTGGATATGGAGTCTGGACGTGGAGGAAGACTTGAAGACAGCAGGGGCGCCTGGAGGATTCCCAGTCCGAGTGGGACTCGGACTGGACAGCCAAGGCGCGCCCGGGCGTGGCGGGCGTCAGGTGGGCGCCTGGCCTAATTTGATTCCAGGGAGGAATTCAAGTTGGTCGAGATCTTCAAGGATCTTCAGGAAGTCAGATTTCTACTCCTAGTCCAAGGAGGTTTTTCTAGAAAAGGGACTTACATGCCTAGTAGGATTAGGTCCTTAAGTTAGAGTAGGAGTTGTTTCTCCAAGGCCCTATAAAAGAACTTGTAATCAAGGCTTGTAAGACCATCCTAGATAATCCTGGATCAATCTGATCTTGTAATCCTCTTCTGTTTTTTCCATCTAATACAATTCTGCGTCGCCTTAAATTTCTCGGGTTTTTCTCGCGATGCGTAATTTCTCTCGTGCAGAAATTCTATCAAATTGGTATCAGAGCGAGGTTTCATCATCGATCCTCCGTCAGGCGTAGAGATGGCATCGCACAACGTCAACGTCGAGAAATTTACTGGACGAAATATAGATGTGAAGATTGAGGATGAAGATGCTGCCCTATTTCTGTTGGTGTCTCTTCCTCTGTCGTACGGAAATTTCGTACAATCTGTTATCATCAGAAGAGACATAATTACTCTGGAAGAAGTAAGATCGAGTCTACATACTCGTGAACTTCGTCATAGGGCGTCTGGCAAGGCTGTGAAAAATCAGAACAGGGATTGACGGCGGCAGAGAGGATCCAAAGAAGTAATAGAGAGACTTTGAGAGATGCTTGGACGAGAAGTGCAAGGTCGGAAGGATTCCTACTTCTAATAGGAATAGGAGTCGGCCGGTTTCCGATATCGAGAAGGATGTGGCGGATTCTTGGAGGGCCGAGCTCCCTTTTGAACCGAAGAGCACTTGGATATGGAGTCTGGACGTGGAGGAAGACTTGAAGACAGCAGGGGCGCCTGGAGGAGTCCCAGTCCGAGTGGGACTCGAACTGGACAGCTAGAGCGCGCCCGGGCGTGGCGGGCGCCAGGTGGGCGCCTGGCCCAATTTCATTCCAGGGAGGAATTCAAGTTGGTCGAGATCTTCAAGGATCTTCAGGAAGTCAGATTTTTACTCCTAATCCAAGGAGGTTTTTCTAGAAAAGGGACTTAAATGCCTAGTAGGATTAGGTCCTTAAGTTAGAGTATGAGTTATTTCTCTAAGGCCCTATAAAAGGACTTGTAATCAAGGCTTGTAAGACCATCCTGGATAATCCTGGATCAATCTGATCTTGTAATCCTCTTCTGTTTCTTCCATCTAATACAATTCTGCGTCGCCTTAAATTTCTCGGATTTTTTTCGCGATGCGTAATTTCTCTCGTGCAGAAATCGTAACATACATAAATCCCCCTTCTCTTTCTATATACATACATGTATACATATAATATGACGGGCAGCTTCTGTTCATCACAGACGTGAGGATTGGATCTTTCCAGGCTTCTATAGGCAGTTCCCTTTCTTCCTCTTCACCAGTTCTCTCTCTCTCTCGACGCAGCTTAGATTTATAATGTCATCAACGGTTGCCTCGCATTTTCGTCCATCGCCGGAGGCATCCTCTCAGATGCATTCTTGATTGGATGCTACCCAGTCATCGTCTTCTCCTCTGTCCTCTAGTGCTGGTATGGTATATTATGTCGACGTTGCTTATAATTAATTTGGTTAATTCTTTTAGTATGCCAAGACTACAATTTTAATTTTAAATTTAAATTTATAGTTCTTAAATTTATTTTGATTTAACGTTTAATTTTCCTCATCATCCAATTTTTTGATATTTTTTGCTATTGATAAAATATCAATTAATCATATTTCTAATACAAGAAAAAATATTAACGTGCATAAATTGCATAATTAAATTATTAAATAATATTTTTATCTGTATTTAAAATTTTTTTTGTTCTCGTGAGGAAGAATAATATTTCATAATAAATAAAAATAAATTAATAAAATTTTGATTGAACATGATCAAATTTATAGTTAGATACATAAAAAAAAAGGAGGTTATAGATTGGGAGTGTAAAATCCCTGACTAATTTTTCAAGCATGCATAGAATCTGTTGTCCTGTTTTTTAAAAAATCTTGGAATGCAGTGCATCTACCGATTTCCCTTCTCTTCAAACTGAAGCTATGGAGATAGACAGAAAATAGTGTGATAATTAACTCGTTTTCTCTAGAGGTGGCATAAAGTTAGGAACTTAGGATGAAATATGAATTTATTTTTATGAAAAGAGCTTTTGTCGGAAACAGAATTTTTCTCATCATATACTATTTCTTGTTCATTGGAGCATAATTCTGGAATTTTTCTCCATATACTAATTCACATGAAAATTATAACACCCCAAATTTCACCCCCTAAATGTCAAGAAAAATTAGATCATTTCGGCTATGTTAGCCCGTTCTTCATCACATCATTAAAATAAAATGATTCATATAATAATAGTGAAAATTATTATTCATTAGAATAAGATAAAATCATCAATAATTCAACGGAAAATTTTAATAAAATATTTGCAATATCATATCATAGAAACTAGAAAAAAATATTTGTTGTTTTATAAAATGCATCTAAAAATAACTCTAAAGACTCGTGACTTATTTATTCTTATGTCATGTGCAACTTTGCCATCATGAATTGTTCAACAATCCATCCAAGCATTTCAATTACCTGCACAGATTCATAGTGCAAGGTTTTCCTATGTAAAGGTCATGCAGTATGCAATGATATGCATCCTAAGAAGGATACTATATGACATATAAAAATAGTTCATAGGTATGAAATAAACATGCATAAGTGCTAGGGGTGTTCACGGGTCGGGTTTGACCCGACCCGACTCCGGATCCGACTCGACCCGCCCGATTTTGATCGGATCGGGTCGGGTCGGGTCACCCCATTTTTCAAGGACAGATCCGATCCAACCCGACCCGGTTCGGGTCGGGTTGGATCGGGTCGGGTGGTCGGGTCACCATTTTTTCTTTTTTTTTTTAATTTTTTTCTTACTTTTATCTATTATTTAATATAAAAATATTATATAATATTTATTTAAAAAGCATAAAATAACTTATTCAACATTTAAACATTATTTTACACATTTAAAATATTTTATTTTAATATTTTTATACTTTTTTATACATAATATAAGCTTAAAACTAAAAAAAATTTAAAAAATAAATAAAAAGCCCGGGTCTTCGGGTCGGGTCGGGTCCGACCCGACCACGGATCCGACCCGACCCAAACTGGTTTGGGTCGGGTCAGGTCGTCGGGTTCGCGGGTCGACCCGACCCGCTGAACACCCCTAATAAGTGCCATGTCATAATCATATGATAACATATCAATATTTCATATCACATCATCAATGTATATCAGTAATATTAACATTAATTGATACATCATTCAGTCAGTAACAGTAGGTATACCAAGTGATTAGCACTTGTCATTACCTTTTCTCAGTAATATCCTCGGAGTTGCTTCATAACACTTTCAAACCTACTTTTGTGATCATCAGTCCTTTCAGTTCAATCAGTTAGTTTAATCTTTGATCTTATTAGTAATTGAATATTCAAGTTGCTACCATTTAGTAAGTTAGCTAAGCCTTAGAGCCGAGCCTCTGTCACTCGAAGGTGGGTGAAATTATGCATACCATTGCCGGTAAGATATAGTTATTCCCCCAAGAAAGACTAACTCTAAAGTGTAGGATAATTTCTCGAGGGGAATTCTAACACAATGGAATAGGGCAGAGTATTTTCTGCATCAGTTTGAGGGGTGACAAGTAATCGTATTTTTCAATTTGGTTCATTATTTTCATAATCATCAAATAATTTACATTTCTCAGTCTTTAGATTTTAACATAGTTAACATATTAAATGTACTACGTCAGGAGGTATTATACATCCACAAATCATTTCATCTTGAATGCATAAATATTTGAAAATAATGCATAATATTGTCATAACAAAGTTGACATGAATAATATAATAAGTCACTTTCCCTTTATGATAGTTTTGACGTATCATCAATAAAAAATTATAACTTAATATATAGACATTCTTTCTTATTAATTATAATTTTTTGACAAATTGGACTTTAATAGTAATCACATATAAAATTTAAGAATTTTATCTTTTTTGTCGTTTAATCCCAGAAATTCATACAAATATCGAAATCCATTTCTTGCATAGTATTTTTGCAGCAAACACTAAAGTATTAATAACTTATTCTATACATAGTATTTTCAGATGATTACAAATTTCATAGAAAGATATAACCAACCTCTAATCTGCAACAAATTTTAAACTCTAATTTAGTATTTTCAATTTAGGACACATTTTACAATTTTGTCTCACTGTTACTCGAGACAGCATGATAGCAGTTTGCTTTTCTGATCATAACTATTGTTTTACACCTTCAAATCAAATGAAACATTTTTTTATGAAAAGTAGACTTCGAGATATTTATATCCATATATTATTTTTTTATTTTTGAATAAGTAAAACCTATACAAATAATTATTTCAAAGATAATCATGAATTTAGGCAAATTAAAATGTAACCCTTAATCATGTAACATACAAACCTAATCATTAGATCTATACAATTCTAAGCATGAAAACCAAATCAAATTTAGAGAGGCACATGAAATCCCTCAATCACAATTCCTACCAAAAACTAGGGTGTTCTTGGATCTCCCAATCCAATCATACAAATATTGAGAGGGAAGAGAAGGGTTTAGATTCCATTTACATACCTTAATCTTCCTAATTGTTCCTCTTCTTCTTTCTTCCTTTTCTTCCTCCTCTTTGTTTTCCAAGATCTTCTTCCTCAAGTCCTATCCGTCATAAATCCATTGAGGAAAAAAGAAAAAAAAATAAGAGGGTTTAGACTCTTTATATAGGGTAGTCATCAGGGTTGGACCTAAAAGCCCATTATCTCATTTCATAAAAATTTGGGTTATTACATCCTCCCCTCTTTAAAATAAAATTCTTCCTCAAATTTAAAGTATAACATAGAGCATTTACCCAATTGTCTTGTAAATTGATCTTTCATTTCTTCCTATAATTTCTATGTTAGCTTCAATTCTATTGTGGTGCTTTAGTACAATCTTTCACCATCTTCATCACCTTACTCCTCAGGCGACACTCACCATACTCCAGTATTTCTATTGGGCACTCTACCTCCTGAGGTTTCAATCACCACTACATGGGAGTTATCATATGTGTACTTGCACAGTATAGACACATGAAAGACATTGTGGATCCTGGCAAGGAGTCAATGCAAGTTTGTATGCTCCTTCACCCACCTTTTCTAGAATCTCAAATGAGCCAATATATCTAGAGTCAACTTGCCTTTCCCACTAGACCTCATGACACCTTAAACAATAAATTATTCTCAACATGATAGATTTGTTCCCTTCTTTTCTTATCTGCATAACTTTTCTGATGGTTATGAATTGTCGACATTCTTTCCTTGATAAGATCTACCTTCTCTACTAGCTCTAGACCTAGTAGCCTTCCTTCACTAACTATACTCCAACATGTGGGAGACCTACGCCATATAGTGTCTCAAATAGTGTCATCTTGATGGAGGAATGATAATGTTGTTATAGAAAAATTTACCTACAGCGAGATGATCATCCCAGCTGCCTTGCTAATTTGTTGCACATCCTCTCAACATATCCTCCAAAGTCTGAATTGTCCTTTCACTTTGCCCATTACTCTGAGGGTGAAAGGCAGTGCTATAGTGCAGCCTTATGTCAAAAGCATGTTGCAATATTCTTTAGAATCTTGGTGTGAATCTTGAGTCCCTATCTGATACAATGGAAATAGAAATTTCATGTAGCGGGATAATCTCATCCACATATAACTATACGATGCTCGCAGCTGATTATCTCACATTATATGGTAAGAAGTGAGCTGACTTCGTCATCCACGATGACATAGATGGCATCATAACCCTTTTGTGTCCTGGGAGACTAACAATGAAGTCTATTGTGATCTCCTTTCATTTACACTGAGGTATGGGTAATGGGTTTAATAGTTATAGTGGCTTCTAGTGCTCAATCTTGACTTATTGGTAAACTAAGCATTTAGACATAAATTCTGCCACCTCCCTTCCCATGTCTTTTTACCAAAATGTTCTCTGAAAATCCTTGAATATCTTGATAGTCTCTAGGAGAATAGCAAATTTTGACTTATGGTAGTCAGTCAGAATTTTTTCCTTGAGCTCTTTGTCTTTAGGTACCCTTCTTGGAACTTGATAGTCTCATTTTCATTAATCATGTAGTCTGAGTGTCCTATAAAGAGCTTTCAAATCATTATACTCTGGATCTTCTAATCTTTGCCATTAACTCAAGTTGGATGACACAATGCATTATCAACTTTCCTTGTGTCCTTCCTTATTTGTAGATTCTCATATATGTCACTAACTCTTCATACTTCTTGCTCAGAGCATATGCTACTGAGTTGGCTTTTCTTGGATGATAGAGAATTCTAAACTCAGTCTTTTAGAAATTTTAGTAATCTTCTTTGTCTCATGTTGAGTTCTTTTCGGAAGAACACATACTTGAGACTCTTGTGGTCGATGTACACTTTGAATTTTTCTCCATACAAATAGTGGTACCATATCTTCAAAGTAAAAACTACTACTATCAGTTTCATATCATGAGTGAGATACTTCTTCTCATAGGGTTTGAGTTATCTTGAAGCATAAGTCACAACTTTTACATGTTGTATAAGTACACAGCCCAGTCCAGTCCCTCTGGCATCATTATACATCTAGTAGCCTCCAACTCCTATTGGAATTGTTAGCATAGATGCAGTAGTCAATCTATTCTTCAGTTCCAGGAAGCTTTCTTCACATTTCTAGTTCTAGTTGAACTTCTCTCCTTTCCTAGTCAGCTTGGTCATTGGAGAAGAAATCTTGGAGAAATCCTGGATGAATCTTCTGTAGTAGCCGGCCAATCTCAGAAAGCTCCTGATCTCAATTATTGTGTTTGGCCTTTCCTAGTTGACAACTGTTTCAACTTTTGCTAGTTGACATCTTTTCAACTTTTGCTAGGTCCATAGAAATGCCTTCATTTGAAATGATATGTGATGCATGCAAAATACAACATATTTTAGATTATTATTTTAGTTATTTTTTCTATAATTTGTTCATGGCATGCATCATTTTTAGTCACTTTTAATCGTAATTCTGGATTTATCAATTTTAAATTATTAATTCTCTGAATATTTTAATTGTGGATGGATTAACTAAATTTTGATAATTATTTTGTAGGAAAAATCGAATATATGATTGGACGTATCGGCCGAGATTTAGATGGATTGTGACGTATCAGCCGAAATTCCGAAGATTTATCTTTACGGCCGAGATCTCCAATTCAAATGTATTTATCGCTCGAGAACTCCAACACCGATTCAAAAGAGGTGTTACGGCCGATAACTCAAATGAAATCATCCTTTTGGCCGAGATATGAAGGGGTAAAGATAAAATTATTTGGGCGTAACGAGATTTAATTCTCTGTTTTGGCCGAGATTCAAAGGGGATAAAAGATAAAAAGGATTTATCTTTGGGCGTAATGATGAAAAGGATTTATCATTTTGGCCGAGTTTATCTCGTAAATTTAAATTCATCCGTACGATATTTTACGACCGTGATCAAATTGAAGGTCGTCCGCACCTATAAATACATGGAGAATCCGTCGTAACAATTGGTGCTCTGAAATTTAGGTTTCTTCCACGGCGAGTCGAAAGTCTGCAGGTTTCGACCAAGAGGAGAAATGTGTGACGGCTGGAAGTTGATCGCGACCCTGATCAAGTCCGAGAGGCTACCCGACTGTCTGCCCAAATATGAGGATCCTATTTTATTCTTGGTGTAATTCTTCCAATTATTATTGTTATTTTGTTATTATCTCTTCAGAATTTCTAGGATGAACTCCATATTTTCTATTTATTTCATTTTAGGAGATTATTATTGAAGGGAAACTATTTGGGTCCTATATTATTTGTTTTAATCTTTTCTGATCAATTAGTTAATTGTACTTAGTGCTTTTAATTTAATTATTTGGATTTCTGAGTTGAATAATTACCAGTTTGTGGACTATTTGATTTCAAAAATCATTAATTAAATTAATTGATTTTATGTGAAATTAATAATTGACATAAATTTGATAACTAGTGAGTGGAGAATCAAGTTTATGTGGTATGTTAATTTATACTAGTTTGTGGAGTGATTAACAGTCTAGGATTTTCATATTAATGCATCTTAATTTTAATCTTATCTGACGAATACCAGTTTGTGGGACTTTAGGTTTGATTAAATTTAAGATATTTTGATTTGCCGAATTAAATAATAGAATTACCAGTTTGTGGACTCTGTGATGTTAATCTTGTAAATTAATAACTTGGAAAAATTCCTAATCCATCTTTAAAGATTAAATTTATCTTTTATGTTTCAAATATTTATCCTGATTTATTTTCATCCTAAGACCTAACTTCAACACCATTATCTTCTCATTATCTTATTATCTTTATTTTATTTTATAAAACTCATTTTCAAAATCCATGTTTTTCCTCTCTTATTAATTTATAAATTCAGATATTTTATTAATAATATTTCTCGTGGGTTCGACACTCTTTACTCCTATTTTCTATATTACTTGGGCGACTAGTGCAATTGCTAGCGATTCTATTTTGCTACATCATTTCAACTCATCAAGTTTTTGGCGCCGTTGCCGGGGAATATTTTATTAATTAATTTCTGATTTTTATGAATTATTAGGAGATGTAAATAAATTGTAAATAATTCTCTGTAGACATGTACTATTTTAATTATTTTTATTTCTTGTGAATTAACTAACAATTTTCTTTTGCAGATAAAGGTCACGACATTTTGAATTTGTTGACTTTCGGCTCAAATTCTGACGTCGATTACGTGGACTTATGGTTTCACGACCGTAATTTATTTTGTCGGCTTTACTAGTTTTACGGCCTCATAATATCGATTCTGAGTTCTAATCTTCTTTTTTACGACCATAATGTTTATCCGAACATTGTTTTACGCCATGGATTTGATTTCGTTTTGGCCAAAGTGGTTTATTCTATTTGATTTGATTTCGTTGTTTTACGGTCGTAAAGAATCCACTTAATTCAGTTTCGACCGTAATGATTATTTGTCGCCTTAACAGTTGGATTCGTATTTCAAATGCTGATACAATTTGTGTTTCGACCGAGACCTGGATAGCTTTTTGTTTTACGGCCAATTGAATCATGTCGATTTCATTTCGACCGTAAAATTCTAATCTTCTGACTCGCTTCGGCTTTAATAGCAATCTTTATTTGAATTTTACAGTCGAGATTCTCTTTACCCATGTGATCGAATTGATTTATTTCCCTTGTGCACGGATTGATTAATTATTCGATTTTGCTGCCGAGAAGTGTTTGCAGCTGACTTTGATGAATTCGTAATTTGGTTCAGAATTTTAATTTAACGCTATCTCGATCGTAATCTAACGAGTTTTACGCTGCGTACCTATTCACGTTGATCCCTTCGACACTGTTTCATGGTTTTTACGGCCAAATCAGATTATTTTATGTCCTACTACTCTAATTTC
The DNA here is from genome assembly GCA_030549335.1 of Pontederia crassipes. Lineage (NCBI taxonomy): Eukaryota > Viridiplantae > Streptophyta > Magnoliopsida > Commelinales > Pontederiaceae > Pontederia > Pontederia crassipes. The sequence continues at coordinate 55,829,782 of CM060196.1, read as the reverse complement.
GGCCGGGATCTTGTGTTTGGCGGCGGTCAAATCTAATTATCTTCTCTGATTACTATGCGACCGTAAATTAGGTTTTGTGCCGGTGTGTTGACGTCATCGTTAATTCTTCCAAGTTTTATGGCCGAACGAGTAAAAATTGCATGATTTTTATGATTATCTATTTGATTTACTTTCGATCGAGTTATTTGGCATTTGAATTGGTTTGTAGAGCGTTTGGCGGCCATAATTAGGTTTTTGATAAATTCTTTTCGGAAATTAATTTTAATGATGAATTTTCAATTCTTATGGCCGAAAGACTTTCTATTTGTTAAAATCTTATTTCTTCGTGACCTATTATCTGTATTTCTTTTTTCTTGTATATATTTGTATTTTATTCTTTTATCTCTCTTACTGAAAATTAGTTGTTGCAGGACTTGAGTGAAAATCTAATCATAACTAAGTTAATCCTTTGGATAAATTTATTTGTCACACATTCTGATCATATGTTAATTTTTTATTTTATTTAATGAATTTTTTTTTCTTGCACTTGATTGTTGCAGTGACGAATTGAAAATTTAATCACAACCAAAGATTTTACTGATTTACATTTTTTTTCTGACACTTGGTTGTTGCAGTAATGCATTGAATATTTAATCACAACCAATTCTCTATTCTCCTAGTTTTTTTTTTAATTAAGTTAATTTTTTTATTATTTTTATTTAATTAGTTAGTTGATTGGCATTTTAATTAATAGTTTAAGGAGTCATCTAATCGATATTTCTTTTTGTGCACGGAGAGGAACTCGACTAATCATTTCTTCGGATACGTGGACCGAGCGATGCATGAATTAACACGTCGGGTTCATCTCGGACATGACAAGGCGAGACGTATAGCAGGCCGTAAAAATTAGAAAATTTTCGTCGAGCAGATTCTGACATCCGACACTGAAATAACTTATCGGCAGCAAAAGCTCCATGCACGAGCTCTGAGCAGATTGAACAACTCGCCATGCATGCGTCTCATCGAACACTTTCACCATTACGCCCTGCCACCCGTTCTTCTTACGGCTGATCACTGCGCGCCTTGAATTTGACGTGACCCTTCACTGTGCCATCACGTGGGAACAAGTAAGTTTACGCCCGAAGTTTCGTCCATAAATTCTTAGCCTTCGTGTTTTGCAGATCAAGCTCCTCTTTACGGCCGAAGTCTCACTGCCAGTTCCACCCTATTTCTTGTGGCCGAATTCTCGGCTATCGCCGATCCTTACGCCCGGACTACCGATCCCTTACGCCCTCTGACTCCACTGCTCATCGCCCCTATTCCTTATGGCCGAGCTTCCACATCACGGACCGGAGATGACCCCTTACGCCCAAAAGCATCCCTTACGCCTGGACGAGTAAGCGGTCTCCATTTCGCCCTTTCTTCCTTACGGCCGAAGTGGCTCCGCTCTTTCATCTTTACGGCCGAAGTTTCAATGTTTCTCCGCCCAAAAGGCCTTACGGCCGAAGTCTCACCGACGTCACCATAGCTCCCTTACGCCCAAAAGCGCACCGCAGCTTGTTCTTTATGGCCGAGAAGCCAAAGTGCCCTCTACTCCTTACGACCGAGTCACCTCCGACCTTCAGCTCTTCATCGAATACTACGGTCGAAACCTCAGCTGCTTCCACCGAGCCGGCACCTTTTCTTTGTTGATTTCTGTCCAGATCAAAATGAGGCGATTTGCTAATATATGGAGGGGACGTTGCGAACGACGACATCCGAATGCTCAGCCGGCCTCACAGCCCTCACAGCTAATCTCCTACCCCGGAGATTATTATTGGACCACGCCAGAGTATCAAGCTCGATATGAACGGAGGTCTGAGATTCGAATTCATGCCACCAGATTTTCAGATACTGAATTGCTGAGGGAGTATAATTTACTTGCAGATATTCATCTATTATTTTCTCAGATTGGACTCTCTGACTTTGTGCATTCCTGGTGGCCAACTTATGAAGTACTAATTATGGAATTTCTCTCATCCTTGGAGGTCTTTAATTTAGATGGCAGGAATTATGATCAGCCTCGCATTTCATTCCAACTTTATGGGCGACCTTTTACTCTCACTCTAGGAGAGATTAATAATATCTATGGATTCCCCAACCATGGATCTCCTTCTGTACCTGCTGACTTTGATGCTGAAACTTTTTGGAAACAGATAATAGAAGAAGACTGATTAGTTTGGAACACGGCTAAAGACAGCTCAATTCAGAATCATGTTCTGCGCTACGTCCATCGCATGCTAAGCAACACCTTAAGTGGACGCAGTGATAATGATGATGCCGTCTCAGAGGGAGAGTTATATCTCATCCACAGCATGCTCCACAGAACTCCTGTTAATGTGGGTGCCTTCATCATTCGTCGATTCCAGCACCGCACTACTCATCGTGGCGGTAGCATTAATATGGGCGCCCTTCTCATGCCTATTGCTCAACATTTGCAACTTGACTTGGATGATCTCGAAACTGTGCCAGGAAACACCCACCTCTCTCGTAGGACCATTCATGCTATGGGTCTCGAAAAGACCAATAACTCAGGGATCAAAGTTTTTATTTTTAAGGGTCACAATCAGGAGGTGCCCTGCTCAGATCGAGATGCTTTTATGCTGATTAATCCAAATAATTGGCTCCTTTTTAGGCAGGTCATAGCTCCAGTAATTCCACCTGCAGGACCATCTACCTCTGTCGGACAGTCACACCAGGATGAACATTTCTCCTACTTTGATTCTACTGATTATGCGGCAGTCCAACCCTACCTTCAACAGCCACGAGGATTCCAGGCTGCATCACCGGCAGCTTCCCAATATGCCACATCCGTCCATTCACCTTATATGCCGGTGCCTTCTCTGATTCCATCTCCAGCACAAGAGAGCTCTTCTGATTTCTCGTTCATACCTGCTACTCCTTATGAGGAACGCGACTCGATGGAAGTATCTGTCCCTTTATAGGAACCTGTGCAGAATCACTATATAGCACCAGAACCTACTTTCACTTCAGCCCCAGAGCAGACTTACTATCCACCTCCGCCACCTCAGCCTGACTATGCTTCCATGCAAAACTTATGGGAATCAATGTATGATGAGCAACTTCATCAGGCAAGGGAGTTTCACACTTTTCAAGAAGAGCAACTTCGTCAGTCAGGGCAGTTGCACGCTATTCAGGAAGAGAAACTTAGACAAGCCGAGTTGACCAACATCCGAGCTGATTTTAGAAATATGGATGATCGTCAGGGTCGCTTCGAATCCCTTCAGAATCAGCATGCGCGCATGATGAGGCGCATCCATGAGTATCATATGCGCCAAGGAAATCTCGGCTACCATCCACCATCGCCACCCCACAGACAGTAAATCCGATTATGTCTTTTCCCTTTTCTTTATTTTCATTTCTTTAATTTTCCTTTTTATTGAGTATGTATCACTTTTCCTTGCTGGCTTAACACTGAGGACAGTGTCTAGTTCAAGCTTGAGGGAGTTTGCATTTCATGCATTGCGTGTTTCTTTCTTTTTATTTGCCTATGTATGCATTTATCTAAAAAAATTGAAAAATTAAAAAATTTTCTAAAAAATACCATTGCATGCATTTATTTTTGCTACCATCTTACAAACTCTTGTCTTACTGTTTTAATTATCTTTTAGTAGAAGTTCAAAGACATGTCGTTAATTGATAAAATTTGAATACTTTTCTTTCTTATCACTTGCTACTTCAGTATTAAACTTATAGACTGTGTGCCCATGCTAAGTAGAATTATGAATGACTAGACGACAAAATCATATTCATGCCTTTTTATTTATTTCTTTTAAGTCTTGATAGTAGTAGCCTTCTTATTGACCATATCAAATACTTTTTGAGCTTATAAAAAAGAAGGGGTAGTTAAACCCCAACAAATGAAAAAAAAATGAATAAAGTTGTATAGGTACAAAAGTGTTATCCGGAACCAAGATGTGTTCGGGTAATTAGATCCGTAGGGGTTCATGCCTGGCGACCTAAGGGCAACTGCTCTGGGATCCGTCGATCTAAAGCCTGCTACGTGGACCATCTTGAGGAATATGGAGAAGCACAAGAGTACTGAATCATGGCTAAGTTTGAACTCTTCATTCAGAACCTTGGTTGTTCGGGCAAGTAAACCTGAGGGGTGCTTTATCACCTGGTGCCCTAAGACCATCTGGTTTGGGAGTCATCAGTCAAAAGCCCGCTACATGGGCTTCCTTGTGCAAATCCTGCTTGAAGATTAGAACTTTTAAAATGATTGAAAATAAAGTTGAAAAAAAGAAGAAAAAAAGAAAAAGTTTTAAGCTCAATTAGTACTTATGTGTTCAATATTAATACTATTATTTGACAGATACTTTATTTTTCTACAAGGCTGAATTTGAGATTATTTAAATTTGTGTAGCATTCAGAACCTCTATGAAACCTAACTGCATGGAAAATGGTGAGATACTGAGTAGTAGGTGTGCAGAAGAACTGTGTGAGAAAATTAGTTAGTTGACAATGTGGAGGCTATGATGGAACTTTCTTGAGCCTTGCTTTGAATTTTTGCTTGAGGACAAGCAAGACTTTAAGCTTGGGGGAGTTTGATGCATGCAAAATACAACATATTTTAGATTATTATTTTAGTTAATTTTTCTATAATTTGTTCATGGCATGCATCATTTTTAGTCACTTTTAATCGTAATTACAGATTTATCAATTTTAAATTATTAATTCTCTGAATATTTTAATTGTGGATGAATTAACTAAATTTTGATAATTATTTTGCAGGAAAAATCGAATATATGATTGGACGTATCGGCCGAGATTTAGATGGATTGTGACGTATCAGCCGAAATTCCGAAGATATATCTTTACGGCCGAGATCTCCAATTCAAATGTATTTATCGCACGAGAACTCCAACACCGATTCAAAAGAGGTGTTACGGCCGATAACTCAAATGAAATCATCCTTTTGGCCGAGATATGAAGGGGTCAAAATAAAATTGTTTGGGCGTAACGAGATTTAATTCTCTATTTTGGCCGAGATTCAAAGGGGATAAAAGATAAAAAGGATTTATCTTTGGGCGTAATGATGAAAAGGATTTATCATTTTGGCAGAGTTTATCTCGTAAATTTAAATTCATCCGTACGATATTTTACGTCCGTGATCAAATTGAAGGTCGTCCGCACCTATAAATACGTGGAGAATCCGTCGTTCCAATTGGTGCTCTGAAGTTCAGGTTTCTTCTACGGCGAGTCGAAAGTCTGCAGGTTTCGACCAACAAGAGAGAGGTGCGACGGTTGGAAGTTGATCGCGACCCTGATCAAGTTCGAGAGGCTACCCGACTGCTTGCCCAAATCTGAGGATCCTATTTTATTCTTGGTGTAATTCTTCCAATTATTATTGTTCTTTTGTTATTATCTCTTCAGAATTTCTAGGATGAACTTCATATTTTCTATTTATTTCATTTTAGGAGATTATTATTGAAGGGAAACTATTTGGATCCTATATTATTTATTTTAATCTTTTCTGATCAATTAGTTAATTGTGCTTAGTGCTTTTAATTTAATTATTTGGATTTCTGAGTTGAGTAATTATCAGTTTGTGGACTATTTGATTTCAGAATTCATTAATTAAATTAATTGATTTTATGTGAAATTAATAATTGACATAAATTTGATAACTAGTGTGTGGAGAATCAAGTTTATGTGGTTTGTTAATCTATACCAGTTTGTGGAGTGATTAACAGTCTAGGATTTTCATATTAATGCATCTTAATTTTAATCTTATCTGACGAATACCAGTTTGTGAGACTTTAGGTTTGATTAAATTTAAGATAGTTTGATTTGCCGGATTAAATAGCAGAATTACTAGTTTGTAGACTAAGTGACGTTAATCTTGTAAATTAATAACTTGGAAAAATTCCTAATCCATCTTTAAAGATTAAATTTATCTTTTATGGTTCAAATATTTATCCTGATCTATTTTCATCCTAAGGCCTAACTTCAACACCATTATCTTCTCATTATCTTATTTTCTTTATTTTATTTTATAAAACTCATTTTCAAAATCCATGTTTTTCCTCTCTTATTAATTTATAAATTCAGATATTTTATTAATAATATTCCTCGTGGGTTCGACACTCTTTACTCCTACTTTCTATATTACTTGAGCGACTAGTGCACGTGCTAGTGATTCTATTTTGCTACATCATTTCAACTCATCAATATGACTCGGAAACATTGCTCTAACTAGAACTCACACTTGGTGAACTTTGCATACAATTGATGTTGCTGCAAAGTCTCTAGAACAATCTGTAGGTATTTTTAGTGTTCTTCATGACTTGATGAATAAATCAGGATGGAATCAATAAATACAATTACAAACCTATCCAGCTGATGTTTGAATATCCTGTTCTTCAAATACATAAATGCTGCAAGAGTATTTGTTAGTCCAAAAGACATAAACAAGAATTCATAATAGCTATACCTTGATCTAAAAGTCGTCTTAGCTATGTCCTTATTAGCTACCCTGAGCTAATGATATTCATTTCTCAAGTCAATTTTTAAGAAGACTGATGTTGTGGATAGTTGGTCAAATAGGTCATCTATTTTGAGCAAGGGGTATTTGTTCTTGATGGTCACTTTGTTGAGCATCCTGTAATCAATACATAGTCTTCGTGATTCATCTTTCTTCTTCACAAATAGGATAGGAGATCTATGGGGACACACTTGTCTTGATAAAATTGTTGTCTAGTCGTTCTTGCAATTGTACCTTTAGTTCCTTCATCTCTACTGGTGCCATCTTGTAGGGAGGTTTGGAGATCGGGGGGACGCTCTATGTGAAATTCAATTTTCCTTTCTGTAGGTAATCCCGGAACCTCATCGGGAAACACATTTAGAAAGTCCTTTATCATCTCAAGTTCTTTGCGGTGGCTTGGTTTGGAAATCACTTTTGATCACACTTGCCAAGAAACTTCAGCAACTCATGTTCGGCATCTTGGTTGCCTTGGCTAAGGAGATCATCATCTTATTTTCCTTAGATGAAATTCTTCGAAAGATCATAGAACTATCATCCTTCATGTTGATCTTAACCTTTCTTTCTCGGCACATTATATAGGCATCATGGTATAGGAACCAATCAATGTACAATATGATATCAAAGTCTACCATATGTAGCACTATTCTTATTTCATGTTTATCATCCTTAAAATTTACAATGAGATTCACACATCTCATGTTACATATTGCTCAATACTATCACACTTGAATGTAATCATTAGCATTCTCATTGGAAGATAACTTGCTTCCTCACATAACAATAATCAACCAACGTTAGATAGTTAATATAAACAGTCAAATATATGGCACAAAACATACATACTCTTTACCTTGGATGGCTGCTCATGACAATTGTACATGGACTTAGACGCTTAATAGTTCTATGACATATTTAACGTAGGTCCTAAGCATACTCTGATACCAATTGTAACACCCCAAAATTTCACCTCCAAATGCCAAGGGCAATTAGATCATTTCGGTTGTGTTAGCCTGTTCGCAATTTTGTAACACCCTCGGCCCAATCAAGATATTGTTCTCTTTGGGCTCTTGGTCCGCACGAATTTAAAATGCCTTGATATGTGAAGAGGGTAGCTACATATAAGCCCATGACCACCTTCGTATTTTGTCATTGTGCGACTATTCAATGAGACCAGCTTGGTCTTTAGGCTTCAGGTCATTACAATCTTCAAGGACTCAACGTCCTCATTGAGTGGGGTCCGTGTTAGTTCATGGCCCGTGTTTTCCACATGGTTCAAGTGAGCACGCGAGGTTGACTTTGATACCATTCTGTAACACCTCCGGTTCAATCAAGATATTATTCGCTTTGGACTATTGACCCACACAAATTTAAAATGCATCTTAGATAGGTAAAAGGGTAGCTACATGACCACCTTCGTGTTTTGCCCATATGAAAAGCTATTCAATGAGACAATCTTAGTTTTTAGATCTCAAGTCGTTACAATCTTCCCTCCATAAAAAGCTTAACGTCCTTATTGAGCAGGGTCCATGTTGGCCCATGGCCCATGTTTCCCACATGGCCCAAGTGAGCACGTGAGATCATACCATTTTGTAACACCCCCTGACCCAATCAAGGTATTATTCGCTTGGGCCTATTGGCCCATACGAATTTAAAATGTGTCTTGATATGTGAAGGAGGTAGTTACATATAAGCCCATGACTACTTCCGTGTTTTGCCTACATGAGACTATTCAATGAGACTATCTTGGTTTTTAGACTTTAGGATGTTACAAAAGTAAAACACTTCACTGTAGTTCTCTTTACAAAGGTTATAAGTATACATATAGATAGTGTATTATATTATCTTTTGGGCTCCCTTCTACTAATTTAAGCAAGTTTTATCATTCATTTACCTTAAAAGTTCAATAAAAAAATATATGTATAGGTCTCGTGAGAGTTGAAGTAAGCAAATTTTTATGAAACCGGAGCATTGCAGCGGAACTAAGCTTTTTTTTTTGTTTACTTGACCTCATTTTTTTAAATTTCATTTTTTAATTTTCTTTTGTTTTCTTATTTTCTCTCTCACACACCTTACCCTTATAAAATAATTTATTTATTATATATAAAATATTTATAATAAAAGGTTAATATAATATTACTTATTATTTTATTAAAAATTAATATTTTGTTAATTATAATTAATTTTAAAAAATGATTTTTTATTTGAGCACTATATTTTTTTGAAAAAAGTTAATTTAAAATTTTATTTTTATTAATAATAAATTATACTTTGTCAATAATCATTTTTAGTTTAAAACTCACCAAAAATCCATGCATCACATCAACTTTTTTTTTCATTGCATCAACTCTCTGATTCCATCAATACGTCAACTTTTTTTCATCACATCAACTGACTGGTTCCTGATCAATACATTTCACTTCATCCAAATATATCTCGAATAAATCTATCAGTTCAACTATTCACCGAGAACTTACGAGAAACTACGGTTCCATTTTCAAATGCAACCATAATGTTTATATGTTTAAAATGAATTTATACGAGAAATGACAAAGGAAACTGCCTTTAGGTGGCTTTCGGTGTGAGCACATCCACTCAATGTCAATGAGTAAAATTTTCAGCCCACTTGCTCTAGTGGTTTGTGCAAGTGCACTTTGTTCATTAGGAGGGCGTTTGACAATGGAATCAAGTTGGAACTACTTCCGCATAACATTTGATAGAATCATGTCAAAAGCACGATATTAGAACTTGGAATCATGCTACCCCAATTTTCACCCTCCAATTCTACCTTTTTTATGGAATCGGGATTTTAGCACTTTCTTTTCATTTATTTTGGCTGACAGACCGCATTGTTTTTAATTTCATTTTTCTTTTTTTCCTTTTCCTTGTTTTTTATCTATTACAACTTTCTCACAAAAAATATTTATTACTTATCATTTTTATTAAAAATTTAATATTTCATTAAATATAAGTTTTAATTATATTTAAATAGTATATATTTTTTACAAAATTCTTTATAAAAAATTTAATCAAAAAATTTTTTTATTAATTAAAATTTTATATTTTATATTATAATACATATTTTTTATTCAAATACTCATTAAAATTAATCTATCACATCAACTATTTAGTTTATCAATTCAATTATTTACGTAAAATTTGGGAGAACTAGAGTTCCACTATCCAAATGCAGCCTCAATGAGTCGGAGGTCGGAGAGAGCATTTTTTATGAAATAGCTGATGTATTAAACTGAGTGACCAAAACGGTCATTGTACAAAATGTTATGCATACTGCGCGGGGGGCCCAAAAGATATCATTAGAGGTAGATTTGGCCAACTTTGCAAGATAATCTGCAGCCTGATTATATGCCATAGGATAATGTATACATTTTGTATGCTCAAAAATTCACAAAAGATGATGAATTTCCTTTATGATCGTTCAAATACGCCACAGTGTGTTCAATTTTTCGTTGATGACATCAATTAAGGTTGAGGAGTCCGATTCCAGGATTACATTCTGGATGTCATGCTATCAGCAAGCACGAAGTCCCAAGAGAGCACCATAAGCCTTAGCTTGAAGAACAGTCGTAACTTGGTAATTAGATTTACCTGCATAGATGAAGATTGCATTAGTGTCTCGGATAATAAACCCCGCACCACTGATCAAGGTCCGACGGCAAACAGAGCCATCAGAGTTTATCTTGACCCAGGAAATAGGGGGGATCCCATTGGACACAGGGTGTCCAGGGGATGGAGAAGTGCACGTGTGTGATGATGTGCCTCAGAACTGTGGTAATTCTCATATTCTGAGTACCGGGCCAAAATACGTGACCAAAGTGTCTTAGTGGTTCTACAACCAAAATGGGATTCATTATGTCTCTTTCATAATGCCCAGAGAGATAATGCAATAAGAGATAACAAGGTATTTCTAGATTTGACATCGAGAGCAGAGCCCTCATGGATTCAATCCCCATAGTGCCAAGAATGAAAAAATTGGAAACTGTAGTTTACTTTGGATTGGAAGTATGTCCAGAGGTTTCTAGAGTCAATACAATCATAGAAGAAGTGTTGAATTTTTTCTAGGTGAAGTCCACTGTGGTGCAAAGTGGATTTTGGTTTCGATTGAAATCTATATGCCAAGCTAATGTAGGTAATCGGAAATGGAGAAGCTTCCACAGGAAAAGCTTGATCTTCTAGGGGATTCTGAGTTTCTAAGTGAGGTTTCGATGGGCCGTCCGGACTGAGGTGGAGAGTATTGGTAGCACAAGGAATAATAAACAATTTTGGCGGAGGCTCGGCCAAGAGGGTCATGGACCCAAAACCACTTATCATCACTAGCAACATGTGAAAGAAAAATATTCGAAATATAAGTAACAAGAGGAGAGCCAAAACATAGTGATAGTAAATGCATATTCCAATGTCCATTATTCAAGTTGAAATCACTTACCATCACAGTATCAAGTGACATGTCCATATTGATGTAAGTAGGCATTAAAATTAATGGTGTATAGAAAATTAGCCAAGGATCTCTAATAATATTAGTTGAACGTCCATTGCCAATATATTTTTTGAGACCAAATTTTATCTCATGCTGCATCATGAGCATAAGCTTCCAGCACCAAGAAGTTTGTTGGGTGATGTTTGCCAGCTGCCAGGGATGAAGGTTTTCATATTTAGCATTTATCAATCGCACCCAAGGATTTGGTTCATGATTCAGAAGACTAAAGACACGTTTGACTAACAAAGCAGATCTAACATAATGTAGTTTTCTAATACCCAGCCCCCCATCCTGACGTGGTTTTTGAATAGTGTTCCAAGCTACCAAATGAAGTCCTTTACTATTTCTATTATTGTTCCAAAAAACCTCTAGATTGTTTCTCTATTGTCTTAATAAGGCCATCTGCAATGTACATTGCACTCATAGCATAGTTTGGGATAGAGTTGATAACAGAACTAGTCAAGATCACCCTACCTACTATATTTAGTACACTAGCCCTCTAGCCGTTTATACGAGTGGTTGCCCTATAAGAAGAGCCTGTTGTTGAGAGATAGTGATGTATTTATTAGAAATCAAAGCATCAAGATAATAAAAGGGAAGGTGGCCCTACATAATGCCAAGATGAGTGATTATATTTTGTTTCCTCCTACTATTCAAGGACATGAATATATATACTTCACATTTCAGAGGATTAATCATCTGATTGATGAGGTTATAGTATAACGTGAGTATGGCCTTTAAGCATTTGTACTTTTTAATATTTGTAGCTACAGTAATAAGTAAATCATCAGCATAAAGCATGTTGGTCGGTGAGAAGTTGTTTAAGGACAAAGGAATTAAGGCTGAATTAAGTACAATGTTGTTCATCAATGTGGTTAGTACTTGGGTAATGGTAATAAAGAAGTATGGAGAAAGAGGGTCACCTTGTCTGATTCCACAGTAACTTTTGAAATATGGAGATGGTATTTCATTAATTGACATGAGAATAAGGGGATGTGACAATCAATGGAAGTTGAGGGGAAATTCATGCATATCAGAGTGGTCCTAATTGCATGCCAGCTGATCCTGTCAAATGCTTTGTGCATATTAGCTTTAATAATCATGGTTTTTCTCCTCCCCCTATTCATGGAATGAGTGATCTCCTCACTAAGTATAATATTGTCTTGAATTGATCTATCAGGTAAGAAGGCAGATTGGCATTTATCAATGATACTATCATGTGTTGGTTTGAGTCTGAGTGCAAGGATTTTGGATATTACTAGATAAATGATGTTACATAGTGCAATAGGCCTGAAATTTGTTACCTTGAGGGGGTTTAGTTTTTTTTGGAATAAAGATCAATGATGTGAGGGTCCATTCTTTAGGCAACACTTTGGTATTGAAGAATTTTTTTATTTCAGTAGAGATATCCGAGCCAATTGTGCCCTAATTAGATTTATAGAATTCTAAGGTAAATCCATCAGGACCTGGGTCCTTCCTAGGGGCTAAGGACCAAAGACTATTGAGAATTTCCTCATCTGTAATTGGGACAGTTAATTAGTCACAGCAAGTGTTATTTAATGTAGGGAGGGAAGGCCAAGAAGATATGGGATCAATGCTACATTTCCAGAGGTTGGTATAATGATCAACAAAGGCATTCATGATATCATTGTAATTTTGAAGTTTGGTTCCTGTGTCAGTTTCAATGGATTGAATTAGGTTATTCTTCTATCTAATCATTAAGCTTAGGTGATAGAATTCGGTATTTTTGTCTTCATCTCTTACCCACTTCTCTCTTGATTTCGATCACCATTTGAGTGTAATTTGTCTCAGGATAGCAGCATGCAGATGATAGAGGGATCTTAGTTTATCTAATTCATGATCAGTGAGTCCAATGGATTCATCTTTTAGTTCTAGTGTGGTTATTTGGGTTTTAAGATCAAGAGCTTTGGATTCAAGATTGCCAATATGATGTTTATTCCATAATGCTGTCTTTTGTTTCACCTCGTTCAGTTATTTATGTATGGATGAGTTATGGGTTCTTTTGTTCCAAATATCTATAACAATTTGGTGTGCTTCAGTATATTCTAGCCAGAAGGCCTCGTATCTGAAATGTTGTGGTTTTCTATTTCTAGAATTAGAATTGAAAAGAATTGGATTATGATCAGAAGTGCATCTAGGTAAGGAGTATAGAGCTAAAGATGGAAACTTGAGTATCCACTGTGTTTATGAGGAGTCTGTCTAGCCTACACCAGATTCTGGCCAACCCCCTCCTATTGTTACACCACGTGAATTGGACTCTATTTATAGGTGTATCGATTAGTCCATGAGTGTCAATAAGATGTCTGAGTTTTTGACAGATCTAGTGTGCATGAAAGGTCGTCCATCCTTTTTGTCAGAAGGTTGCAGGTAAGAATTAAAAATCCCTAATTAACGCCTATGGAAAATCCATTGTATTAAATTTAGCATGCTCCTACCATAAGTTCGTTCTAATAGTTGGTTAAGTAGTAGCATACATGCAAGTAAGATGAAAAGTGAAAGAGTCAAGAGATATAACGGCATGTAATAGCTGAGGAGAGGTAGCAATTTGAGTTACCTTATAGTATTAGTGTTCTGCCATGCTAAGATTATGCCTCCAGAGGAGGATGTACCTGGGACAGTGAGATGGTTCCAATTCTTACCTAGGCAACGGGCAATAGCATTCTGTGTGTGTTTCCTGCAAGATAAGTAAGTCCGGTCTGTGTTCCCTGATTAAGTCGGCAAGGCGGTCCCGGACACGACTGCGCAAGGCTCCCCGATAATTCCATGACAGGATCTTCATTTGTTGAGGTCCAACATTGCTGGTCCAAAGGTTGAAATCTGTCTTCTTGTCTGGGCATCCATTGAAATCTACCTTATTTTTTCCCGGACCCTTCCGCTTATTTTTCAACTTCAGTTTTGGCTCCAAGGTAGTCGAGGGTCCAAGCGTGCGCTCCAGCCTATCCTTCTTTGGCACTGTCTGAGGAAAAGGAATGATATTCATATCCTCCTCTGATTCGGAGCCACCATGTGAAGATGAATCTGGGATGGGGAATCTTAGACTGTAGAGAAAAGCACATTTACATAGTTCACCAGTGTATTATGGTCACAGCCACCTATCGGCAATGGTGGGGGTGTGTCCTAGCGGAGAGGTCCTGGAATGTATGAGGGAGATTTGTTGTATTGGGGAGATGGTGGTGGTGCTGTGGCAGGGGAGGAGCTTATGCAGATCTAGGCATTACGAGTGTCATAAAGAGGATTAAGGTTCCCATTATTAGTGGGGGAGGGAGGTCAAGAAGCTGCTGCAGCTGGTTCAGAGAGGGGTTGCATCATTGAAGAAGGCGTTTGGGGTATATCATGGACACGTGGTGGAGAATCCGGGAAGGTAGGATTTGTAACTTGAATTCGATGGTCCATCATCACGGTTGTTTCGCCTGCCTCGAGTTCATGGTAGTGGTGCGAGCCAGTGTCACCCGATCGACTTTTGCGTGGACATCTAATGACAGAAGAGAGTGACCTGTAGAAAGTGGGTTGTTAGATTCATGTGGGCAAGCGGATAGGCAGTGGGTTACAGCCTGTTTGCCATGATGAGTAACGATTGTGCCAACGGTCAGATCAAGGCCACGTGGCAAGCTATCCTGCAGTTCGATTGCATCCGACGGTATAGCGTCCACGGAAGAGGTTGTACGTCGATAGGTGCCAGAATGGGTCATTGGGGGCAAAGAGCAGTACTCCTCCCTTCGGTGAGGTCCAGCCGGCGGAGGGGTAGCCGAGTTCGGCCACCTGCCTCCACCAAAAGCCTTCATCCAAGGACCGAATAGGAGCACTGATGATCCAGAGCCGCCGTCCAGCTCCCGGTTCACAACCTCGGCCGTGGAGCATGCTTCCAGTTGGTGACCGATCATCCCACACCTGAAGCAGAACAGCGAAAGGTCTTCGTAAGTAACGTGTTGGAAGAATCTAGTTTATCAGGCAAGTTTACCCATACTCCTTGTTTCAAGGGTTTTGCAAGGTCGATGTCGATACAACATGTAGCGTTCGCCGACCTTTCATCTATTTTGAGGAATCGACCAAAAATGCTCGCCAGGCACATGAGAGATTATCTGCCACCTAGCTCCCAGGGGATTCCAGGGAAACGAATCTAGATAAGAGCAGAAGCTAGGCTATCTTCAAAGGGTTTGAAGAAAGACTTCGCTTGCGACACATGGAAGGAGGTGCCATGGGCCGGCCATGGTGTTCCAGTGAGGACCTGCAACTTATCTTTAGGGTTAGAAAAGAGAAGCATTGTGAAACCATTACCCATGTCTTGAACCTAGAGGGAACCCGATAACTTCCATTGTGGAACGAGATCTTCCATGAGCGTATCAGCGGAGTGCAAAGGACCAAAGGTGCGACCCAGTAGGCATAACTGAAGCTCTTCTAATCTTGTCGCAGTGTCTTTCAAGTGGAATGGTAACCTCCTCAATGATGGACGCCTTCAATGTCCAAAGCTGATTCGGTGTGATAGAACCCAACGACCGGCTTGTGATTTTGTTTGGTTGCTGTCGCTTCACGATTTCCAGCCAGGAGGATTGTCGTCCAGTAGTAGCAAAAGGGGGATTAGGAGTGGGAAGGAGTGGAGGAAGATTAGATCGGGGGTTTGTGGGTCGGCAGAACTTGTTAAGCAGAGGGGGAGGGGATTTAGGGTTTTCGACATCCCAAGTCCAGTGAGAACAGAGGGAGGGGAGTGGTGTGAGGTAGGTAAGGAACAAGATTCTAAGAAAGAAGAGTTAATCTGTGGGATGAAGGACATGGGAACTGGGTTGCCGGCCATCACCGGGAGAGATGGGTGAGGGCAAGGGGGATGGGGGGGGGGGGGGGGGGGGGGGTCAGGGGGCTCGCATGATGGAAAAGTCATATTTCTTCCACAGTATACGAGTACATGCGACTCTTTGTAGAATACAGTAAACAAAGCTAGTATAATTTTAAATAGTTTATTTAAGTAATATATTTTTAATGGAGAATGAAATTAGTATCATAGGTTGTAATACAATCATATTAATTGCTTTCTATATTTTTTTTCAACTCAATAAACATAATTATTGATATCTACTTAGCACTTATTAGTAGAGGTGAAAGTTGTTCTGATTTTTACGTAAAAAAATCTAACTTTACATTTCAGAGAAAAAACAACCTAAAAAGGTCTTGATTCTTTAGGTCGGGACCTTTTAAAAATAATAATTATTAAGTACATGACATTAGATGTTTAACAAATCAAAATTTAACTCTAAGTCCAACCTTTTTATGTAAATAAATTAAACTAACATATTATCAAATTATAATTTAAAATATTCTAGTCAATTTTATATAAACTTTTATTAAAATAGTTTAGCATCTTGATAATATTCAAGCTCAACTACATATAATAAGTCAATAATATACCTAATCTAATTAATATAGGTAAAATAAAAAATAAAACTATGAAATATTGAAAATTAAACTAGTATTCTAATTATAATATAATAAAGATATATTTGGATAAGGTCGGACTCCTTCAATTCTTTTTGTTAAAAGCCTTAGTTTAAATATGTGATTCTAATTATTCAAAAAAAAACTTAGGTGGCTCTAATTTTTCCAAAAAAATAACCCATTTTGTAATGGGATCCAAATTGTTATTTTTTAATCAAATTTTGGAATTGATTAGAATTTTGGGGTGACTGGATTTATTACTTACCATCCTACTTTTAGTTATAAGTGATAATATTTATTTTCATTACTTTAATAATTGTTTCATGTTAGTAAAAAAAATATCAGTTGTTGATTATTTATAAATCATAGATATGTACATAATATTATATGTGACTGCATAATATTTATTTTATAATTAAATTTATTTAGTTTAAATTTTTACGAGTGTACGACCAAATTTATGGGATAAAAAAAGAATATGTTTAAACTTTCGAACTTAACAATATTAGTATAAATAATTTAAATTATAATTAAAAGTAGGTCAGTTGTCTATGTCGCCATGCAAGTTGACTTAAAATTAGTAAATGAACAAATTTAGTCCAGCAGGCAGGCTAACTAGATTGTTTTCGAACTTTAATTTTATTGCACATCGTCCTCTTGACCGGTAGTAGACAATTTTCTAATTATCTTACTGACATGATGTAATAAAATATAATAAATTAATTTAAAATTTAAAAAGGTGACAACATGAGGTTGTCGTCTCTCTCGCCTGAAGGGAACAACAGGGTGGCATCCCCACCCCCTCTCGTGTTTGACGCCAAAGAGGAAGGAAGGAGCGCAGGTCCCATCGCACGGGGGCAGTGCCCCCCCCCCCCATCCTTCGCCAGCCGCGAGGGAGAAAAGGGGTGTCGGCCCCAATTTGCTGACGCGATAGAGGGGACCAACGCCCTTGGCAAAGAAGAGAAGCGGAGAGTCGGCCCCCCTTTGCTGGCACGACAAGGGGAGGTGGCCAACGGCCTCCCTTCTCTCTTACCGATGCGTGCGAGAAAGAAGGGGAACATCGGCCACCTTGTGCAAGGGGCCAATGTCCCCCCCCCCCCCCCCCTCCCCCTCCGTTGCGCCTGCGAAAGGGGGCATCAGCCCCCCTTGCGTCGGCGAAGCTCACACGAGGGTCGGCGCTGTAGAAGGAGAAGAGGGGGCACTGGCCGGACGGCCCTTCCTCTACTATCCGGTGCCGAAGAGGAGAGGGGGTGGGGGCGCCGCTCCCCTTGTTCCCTTCCGGCAAGAGAGGTGGCAGCCTCATATTGTTGTCTTTTTTATTTTATTATATTTTATTATGTCATGTCAGCAAGGTAATCGAGAATCGTCTATTACCGGTCAGGAGGACGATACGTGCAAGAAAATTAAAGTTCTAGAACAATCTAGTTATAATTTAAAGTTGAAGGTATGTTAAAATATTAACATAAAATTAAGGAGGCGATCCGTATAATTTATCCTTATAACTTCATGAATTTACAAACAATAAATTAAAAAATAACTTGAAAGTAAAATAAGCATATATATAATTCTCATTAATAAAATCAAAATTGAAATCTTTTAGTTTATTTTATGTGCTATTACAACACGTCATTATTCTTTGAGTTTATTGGATATAATTCAATGGGTCCTAATCCAATATTTGGTGGTCCAAAGTCATGAATTATATATATATATATATATATATATATATATATATACACATGATGCGACTATTCTCATATGTTACTATTTTATGCCTGCCTGCCTCGTCGACACATATTAATAAGTCAACTTATTGGTGGAAAGCAAACAGTAAAGGTTGTTGTCTTTTTTATTTTTAATTAATTTTTTATTTTATTATATTTTATTATGCCATGTAATTGAGAATCGTCAATTGGTCAGGAGGTCGATACGTGCAAGAAAATTAAAATTCTGAAATAATTTAATTACAATTTAAAGTTGAAGATATGTTAAAATATTGACATAAAATTAAGGGACGATTCATATAATTTACCCTTGTAATTTCATGAATTGACAAACAATAAATCAGAAAATAACTTGAAAAGTAAAATAAGCATATATATAATTCTCATTAATAAAATCTAAATTCGAAAATAGTTTATTTTATGTGCTACTACAACACGTCATTATTCTATGAATTTATTGGATATAATTGAATGGGTCCTAATCCAATATTTGGTGGTCCAAAGTCATGAATTATATACATATACATGATGTGACTATTCTCATTATGTTACTATTTTATGCCTGCCTGCCTGCCTGGTCGACACATATTAATAAGTCAACTTATTGGTGGAGAGGAAACAGTAAAGGCACCTTGTAAGTTGGCACCTCCTTAATTATCTCATGGCTCCGTGAGTAAACAGGAAATGTGGTTCGCTGCTATATATCTTTTAAGTACATATTCTATTTTTTATACTAGTCGAAATAAATATTATATCTTGTATCTTCATATTAAAAGTTCAAAGTTAAATTAAAGATATAATTTTATACTAACAAAACATCAAAGTATTCTTGAGCTTATACAATAATTATCATGTTCACCTATCACGATATGCATTTTAAATTCGTACAAATAATACCTTGATGGATTAGAGATCATGACTTAAATTTGAATCATATGGAAATACGACCGATGGACCAATACAATTGTTCGACAAGAAAGTTAAATATCTAAATGAGAATATTTGTAAGAACCCTAGATGAGGTCAAGAATATAATACCATATAAATAAAATATACAATTGATAATGATCTTATATAATGAAAACATGAATAACGAATGTTTTCATTTTCCCTTGTATTTAATTATAAATGGAATCCATAATTCTTGAAAAAAATGAGATTTTAAGTACTTTATGAAATCCAAGCAAGAAAATAATATTTGCCTTAATGAATATTGAGCATCTTGGTTTCAAGTTTTATCTGAGATTTTTATTTAGATTAAGAATCTTCGATTTTATGTGCCTCTCTCAAGCATAGTCATGGTTCTTTTTATAGATGTCAAATCAAAGAGGAGAATATGGCTACACCAGTGAGGGTGAGAATTTCATTGAAGGGGAGAACCTATACGTTCCCCCACCTTCACCGTACCCACCTCCACCGTATCCACCTCCACCTCCACTGTACCCACCTCCACCATATCCTCCTCCACCAGAGTCACCGGCCCAGCACGGGCGACAGGTCCCGTCCGGCTGCACATTATAAGATTTTTGGAGGTCAAAACCTCCAATGTTCAACGGAGAAGGAGGCATCGTGGTGGCGGAACAATGGATGGAAGCTATAGAGGACAAATTTGACATGCTCGATGTGCCCGAGCACAAGAAGGTCCTCTTCGCTGGGGACACTCTCCAAAAGGATGCCAAGGAGTGGTGAAAAGCAAGAAAGGTCACCAGCTTCCCGCATGTAAGGACAGTTGCATGGGAAGATTTCCGTAATGCATTCGAGGCGCGGTATTACCCCAAGTTCCAAAGGGATATGAAACAGAAGGAGTTCCTGGAATTAGTGCAAGGAACTATGACTGTGGAACAGTACATGACAAAGTTCATCAAACTTAGGAAGTACTCCAAGTTGACCATGGACGAATTGGATGTGACCAAGCGTTTTGTGGACGGGCTAAATCCCCTCCTGAGGCCTCATACAAGATCCAAAAACTGCAAGATCTTAGAGGACGCCATCATTTTGGCTACTCTGTCATAGAAGGACCATCAAAATCTGCAGAAAGCCCAGAAGGCCCAGCAGCATGTAGGGCAGAGTTCCCAGCCGCAACAGTTTCGGGGTAACAACTGGCAACACCAAAGATGGGATAACCGGTAGCATCCTTATGCGACACCTCAACAGAATCATCGCCCTCAACAACAGCAGCAGCCGTACCGTCCGCCACAACAAACTCATCCCCCACCGCAACAGCAAGCACAGCAACAACAACAGCAGCGACCCCCTTAGCAAGAGCAGGGGCGCCAGGCTCAGCAACAGAGGCAACAGCCTCTTAGGGCCCCTCAAGCACCACCCGCACAAGGTGAGCGGGTTTTATGCAACACTTGTGGCAGGACCCATGCTGGGAAATGTCGGATGAAGTCAAGAGCTTACTACTATTGCGGCAGAATGGGGCACGTAGCAGTGAATTGTCCGAGACATGGACAACAACAGTTGGTACAGGAGAGACTCTTCAACTTGGAAGATGATGCACCGCAGAATGACGCGGATGTTATTCGCGGTACGATATTCATAGCCGATTTACCTACAAAAGTATTATTTGATTCGGGTGCCTCGCATTCCTTTATATTAGAAGAATGTGCCAAAACATTAAGGATAAAAGCAGTGAACCTAGAGTAGAAGATGAACATATTGACCCCACAAGGCACCCTCATTACCATAAAACATCTCCCCAATGTACCCATAGAAACAGAGAAAAGAAACCATCCTGCCAATCTCATCATCATCCCCATGAGGGATTATGATTTAATTTTGGGCATGGATTGGCTAACCTCACATGATGCCTCCATCCTGTGCAAACAAAAGAAAGTAATCATAGACACACAAAGTAAAGATAAAGTTATAGTCAGGGGAATTGCATCAAAGGAACCAAAAATCATAGTATCTGCTATAAAGGCACAGAAACTATTGCAAAAAGGATGCAGAGGTTACCTAACCAGTATAATCAAAATAGAGGAACCAAAGAAGACTCCTCAAGACATAAAAGTGGTAAGAGAATTCCCTGATGTATTCCCTGAGGATGTCAATAGTCTACCGCCCCGGAGGGAGATAGACTTCTACATTGAAGTAGCACCCGGAACTGCATCAATTTCTAAAGCCCCATACCGCATGGCTCCAGCAGAGATGAAGGAATTGAAGGATCAGATTCAAGAGCTCCTGGATAAAGAATTCGTAAGGCCTAGCGTCTCACCTTGGGGAGCGCTAGTTCTTTTTGTCAAAAAGAAAAATGGATCATTGAGACTTTGTATCGACTATAGAATGTTGGACAAAGTCACAATAAAGAATAGGTACCCATTACCTCGTATCGATGACCTATTTGATCAGCTATCCAAGGCAAGGGTGTTCTCGAAGATCGATCTGAGGAGTGAAGACGGCATTCCGATCAAGATATGGATATTATGAGTTCATGGTGATGCCGTTTGGGTTAACAAATGTCCCTGCAGCATTCATGGACCTCATGAATCGAACTTTCCACGAACACCTGGATAAGTTCGTAATTGTCTTCGTCGACGATATCCTCATCTATTCGTCGAGCGTGGAACAACATAGAGAGCATCTGAGGACAGTACTAGAAACATTGCGCGCAAAGAAACTATATGCAAAGTTTTCAAAGTGCGAATTCTAGTTAGAACAGATCATGTTCCTCGGACATATCATCTCTAAAGATGGAGTAGCAGTGGATCCCGCGAAGGTTGAAGCGGTGTCCAACTGGATCCAACCGAAGAATGTCTCCGAGATTAGGAGTTTTCTCGATTTGGCTGGCTACTATAGACGTTTTATCAAAGACTTCTTCAGAATAGCATTGCCGCTGACCAAGCTTACAAGGAAAGGGAAAAAATTCATCTGGTCGCCCAAATGTGAAGACAGTTTCCAGGAATTAAAGGGGCGACTAACTTCAGCGCCAATCCTAACGTTACCATCGGGCAACGATGGTTACGTAGTTTACAGTGATGTTAGTGGTACGGGATTGAGATGTGTATTAATGCAACATGGGAAGATAGTGACATACGCATCCAGGCAGCTGAAGAAACACGAGGTCAATTATCCCACGCATGACCTCGAATTGGCAGCAGTAGTGTTCGCCCTCAAGCTTTGGCGTCAGTACTTATATGGAGAAGAATTTGTGGTCTATACAGACCACAAGAGCTTAAAATATGTGTTTACACAGAAGGAGCTGAACATGCATCAAAGGCATTGGATGGAATTTCTAAAGGATTACGAGTTTGTCATTAATTACCAACCCGGTAAAGCAAACTCAGTAGCTGACGCTCTCAGCCGAAAGTGGAAAGGATCCTTAGCCTACGTGCGCCTACGACGGTTCGAACTCATGGAAGAACTGTTCAAATGGACACCAAGAGTGAGGCACGATGGATCGTTAATGATGATGCAGCGCATAGCACCAGATGTGATAGGAAGGATTATAGAAGCACAAGTAGAAGACGAAGAGTATCAATATATGATGATAAAGACAAGTATAGAAATAACGAACCTCAGGGTCTCTTCATATGGTGGCATCAGGTACCGCGACTGGCTATGGGAACCAAACAAATCGGAACTTCGAAGAGAAGTGCTAGATGAATGCCACAAGTCCGAATTTGTAATCCATCCAGGGAGTACAAAGATGTACAAGGATGTATAGAGAAGCTTCTGGTGGCAAGACATGAAGAAGGAGATAGCGGAGTATGTCTCCAAATGCATTGTATGCCAATAGGTCAAGATCGAACATCAGAAGCCACAGGGGACCTGAAGAGTCTAGGCATCCCACAGTGGAAGTGAGAAGAAATATCGATGGATTTTATCACAGGCCTACCTCGGACGCAGAAGGGGCATGACGCCATTTGGGTTATAATGGACCGACTCACTAAATCGGCTCACTTCCTATCCATCAAGGTAAAATAATCTCTTGAAAGCCTCATGGATTTATATGTGCAGGAGATTATTAGGCTTCACGGAATTTCGGTAGCCATTGTATCCGACAAAGATCCCAGGTTCACCTCCAGATTCTGAAAGAGTCTCCAGAATGCTTTTGGGACAAGGCTCCGGTATATCACTGCCTTTCATCCACAAACTGATGGACAAACCGAGAGGACAATCCAGACAGTGGAGGACAAGGCATGCGCATTGGACTGGCATGGTAACTGGGATAAACACCTTACTCTCATAGAGTTTTCCTACAATAACAGTTTTCATGCTAGTATAGAAATGTCTCCCTTTGAAGCATTGTATGGTCGCCCATGTCGTTCTCCGGCATGTTGGGGCGAAGTTGGAGAAAGAAAGGTCTTGAGCGTAGAATTACAGAAACAAACACAAGAATACACAGACAGAATAGAACTGATAAAGAAAAGGATGAAGTCGGCTCAAGATCGTCAAAAGGCCTACGCGGATAAGAAGCGCCGAGAACATAAGTTCAAAGCGGACGATCAAGTTCTGCTTAAAGTTTCCCC
Organism: Pontederia crassipes; assembly: GCA_030549335.1. Lineage (NCBI taxonomy): Eukaryota > Viridiplantae > Streptophyta > Magnoliopsida > Commelinales > Pontederiaceae > Pontederia > Pontederia crassipes. Next base: position 55,806,118 of record CM060196.1, on the reverse strand, counting down.
CACCAAAGGAGTAATGCACTTCAACAAATGGAGAAAATTGAGCCCAAGATACGTAGGCCCATTCGAGATACTCGAGATGGTTGGAGACTCAGCGTGCAGGTTGGCCCTACCTCCGGCGTATTCAATGGTGCACAACGTCTTCCATGTCTCCCTACTCCGGATGTACAAACACGACTATGCCAACATGATTCAAATTGAGGAATCAAACCTCAAGGAGGACCTGACGTATGAGGAACAGCCCATAGAGATTCTGGAATACCAAGAACATCAACAAGGGAAGAAGTGTGTGGCACTAGTTAAAGTCGCATGGAAGCATCACCAAGGAAAATAAGCGACTTGAGAAGTCGAATCGAAAATACGAGAGAAATTTTCTGAGCTTTTCGGTAAGCCTTAACCCTTTATTCAAATTCAATGACGAATTTTTTTTTAGAGGGTAATAATGTAGCGTAACTGCTTTTAAACAAAAAAAAGGAATTCGAAACGAAAGGTCGGCAGGGGAGGCGTCGCCTCCCTTGGCCTCCCGCCGCTTCACCTCCGGGCGACCAAGGGTCGGCCGGAGCGTACAAGAGGAGTGGGGAGGACGCACTTGCGCCCTCTTGGAACTCCCGTCCTCCTCCACTCCCCTTCGTTCTTCTTCTTCCCGATGACCGGCGACCCCACGTACCAACGATAGAGCAGAGCAGAGGTGATCGGAATACGCGCGAACCGACTGCTCTCCGACGCTCCTCAACCTTGCAAGGACCGTCGATTCCCTCGCACCAATCACGAACATCCGACGACGATCGGACGACAAGCAATGACCGGAAAACTTTGACAGTGTAATCGGAAAAGGTACCCGAAGCGTTTAAATCCCTAGACGATGAATTAACGATTGTTGAATGCGTAGGATAGGTTTAATATGATCTTGAAGTTATTTTCTACCTTTTTCGTATTCATGTCGGCGTCGATTGGCGGCCGGAAGACCACCGGAATCAATGGAGAAATCCAACGGCCCTATTTTAGCATAGCTACCGGTCGGCCGATTCCAGAGAACGGTCGATCGGTCTAAGCAAAGAACCCACGCGAACATTTCGGTATCGATCGACCGGCCCCACCACGGCGGTCGACCGATCTATGCGTGGACAGATAGATGAAACCTTATGATCAATCGACCGGTCCTAGAGAACGGTCGACCGATCCGATGCGCAGCGCATCCTCATGGCTAAATGAACGGTCGACCAACACCCATATCGGTCGATCGGACCGCAGAACTCCCAAGTAAAGAACACGATCGACCGATCCCAGAGGACCGATCGACCGGTGCCAACTGAACGGTCGATCGATTCTAATAGAGTCCCCATCGATCCAATTGGACAGATCTACCCAAACATAACAGAGACTCTGATCAGTTCGCCTATACTGGTTGAGTCCTCCTATACAAAGACCAACGTTCCGTTGGATCCTAAATCATAGATTCATAATGATTAAAGATAAACAAAGCAAGGACAAAGACATGGGATTGCTATGTGCCGCCCCCAAAGTTAAAGTAGAGATCAGAGATTAAAGCAGAGAAGGGATATGTGGTTAGCTGAGGGGACAGCGACGCTACTGTCTTAAATGACCACTATTCCTGAGATTTCAAGTTTTCTTCCACCTGTATCTCGAATGAAGGGTGATGCTAAAGGACATACCCCTTCCCTTAAAGATTAAAATATTATGCCAGAGGGATAGGTAGCTAGCTGAGGAGACAATGAACCTACGGGTCTCGTAACCGATCACTGTTCTTGGATTGTAGGAATTCTTCCCCCTACCTTCCGAATTATGTGAGACAGTAATATCCACCATTTTTTCCTTATGGGCTTACTGGCATTAGAGAATCAGAGAGGCATATCTGGTTTCCCAACCTAATAAAGTTGAGCTCGCATAGAACAACCAATCCTACGGATATTCTTGTAATATAAAAGACGTAGTGCAACTCACAGTAAAGCAAAGCAAAGCAGAGTATTGTAAAGCAAAGCAGAGATAACGTAAAGTAATGTATAGCAGAGACATTGTAAAGCAAAACTAAAGTAAAGCAAAGATAAAGTATTGATATAATAAAGAACAGAGTACTGATATGAAGAAAGATTTATGCATTTATTTCATCGATCTTTATTTTATCGTTTATTGCTAGTGTACTGAGCATTCTTTGCTCATGGGTATTCTATTCCTCTGCATTGGAATTTTGCAGGTGAGAATGCCAATTGAGGACATGTTGGAGGGCGCAGAGCTTGGAGAATGCTGCACATGACTGATCTGTCTACTCCGAGCTTTTCATTGCATCTATGTTTTAAAACATCTTATGTTCAGAAACATCATATTTTATTTCCGCACATAGAACTTTAGACAAGCTTTATTATATTTCTGCATAAGTTTCTATAGTGCAAGACACCATGAACTTTCGCATACTATCTATAATATAAAATATCATAGATTTCCGCATATTTTCTATAATACTAGACATTGTGAATTTCTGCATTAAGTCATCCATCATGGCATTTGATTACTACTCTTCAGTATTTAAAGTTATCTATTATGATAATATTATTTTATTAGTGTCATAAATGATCAAGGTCAGTAGGGCAATAGGCAGTGTAGCGCTCCCGAGGTCAAACTGACCGCCTACGTGGTGGGAGGTGCAATTTTGCGGTGTTACATCGGACACATCGTCAACGTCATCTCCATGGCCGCATCCGCCTTAGTCGAGAGGCGGCGGGAGGGCCTCGTGCGTGCGCACGGAGCGGAGGGGAACCAGGAATGGGTCGCACCCATGTCCGCCCTGTGGCTCGTGCTGCCCTTCGCCTTGTCGGGCTGGGCGAGGCGCTGCATTTCCCCGGGCAGGTCGCGCTGTACTACCATGAGTTTCCGAGGTCGCTGCGGAGCACGTCCACGGGGATCGTGGCGCTGATCGTGGCGATGGGATTCTACTTGAGCACGGCCGTGGTCGACGTGGTCCGGAGGGTCACGTCGTGGCTGCCGGACAACATAAACGCCTCAAGAATGGAGTACGTGTACTGGTTGGTGGCCGTCCTGTGCATAATCAACTTTGGGTACTTCGTGGTGTGCGCAAAGCTCTACAAGTGTCGGGGCTCGAGCGAGGAGGGCGCAGCAGATAACGCCGTGTCCATGTGAGAAGTGAGAACCCCAAGGCCGAGTAGTTCATGGCGCCTGATGACATGCTATGATGCTATTGAGTGTAGTTTATCTTCTTTAATAAAATAATACGAGCATATTAGGAAACACTCCTGGATAAAGGTCAAACTTGTCCAGAACTACTTGATACTTGAAGCATGTCTAGTTGTTTTACGTCCCGGTTTTGCTTCGGAGTCGAAGCGTTGTTTTGTAGTGGCAAGGGAAAAACAAGTTGCAAATTGCAATACTTTTCTGATCCCGTGGAAAGCTGTCGTTGCATTTCTTGCTGATGAATGATGAGTTTGCATCACAAATAAGTCGAGATTGATTTGAACACGCAGTATCAAAGATGCAAGGTCTACATTTTCCGCAATCATTGCTCATTTATAGTTTGTGCTTAAAGCCTTAAATCGTTATGAGGGGTTTATATCAGGTGACAAAACAGAAAATTGCACAAAACAGAATTACCTTCTCAAGGATAAAAAAAGATAGTGCAAATTCTCTTTCCAATTGGGAAATCATTTGAACAGTTGCAAGTTAAGTTGGTGCAACCTTCAGGAGGATGAAAAGATAAATTACAATTAATCATGCAAAGCCACACGAACATCTGAGCTACGAATTTCCAAACATTTTAGAATATTGCGAATTTCCAGCAAAATGGGGGAAATTAGACACTCGATTTCAAATCAATTATAATTTAGCATAGTATTAAAAATGAAAAAGAGATTCTGAAGAATTATCCAACATGTATGATTTATTCCACACTGGCTAATCCAACTAGGAGTTTATGTACACAATGGTCATGAAATGCTGATTCAGATGCATTCATGATCAGCAGCAACAATGAAATCCAATCGTATGGAAAATGATCATGAAATGTACAAGATCATCACAAGCCTAAAGCCGCTTGTGAGGACGCTTCCGTACTACTTACATGTCCAAGATAAATATTTATTTTCTTCCACCCATCAGCCCTTGGCTGGATGAATCATTTGAACTTGAAGTCGAACTTCTTGATTTCAGGCTACCATCAGCATTTCTTAAGTCCATGAGTTCGTTGAATAATCTGTTAGTATAAACGTATGGTTTCGGAGCATTTGTCGGGGCCGTCTGCCCAACACTGCTACTGGCCTGTGCTTCTGTCCTAATTGCTTGGACGCCAGTAACTTTTGACCCAAGCGAACCGTAGTTTTGCAAAGGCCTAGAAGCATGCACTGAGGGATATGAAGTAGCTGCAGGAATTTGGTATGCATTTGGTGCAAAGGGATTGTTATTATGAGGAGTAATATCCCATGGTGGAGGTATGTAATTAGATGGCCCGTATGAAATCTGAGGTTGAGATTGTGGTTGAGGGGAAGAATGAGGTTGAGAAATAGCCCATGGTGCCACATAACTTTGTGGAGAATATGCCTCACTAACAGCATGAGTTTGGTGATTTTCAATATGACCCTGCTCACTAAAATTAAGAGGTGATGGAGATCCAGTTTGGTTAGATGCAGGAGGTGTCAATGGGCTTCGAGGTGGAGATTGGTTAGAAGACAAGGCTAGGCTTAGAAGGTCGACAATGTCTTGCTCCTTGTTTGAAGTCCTAATTGGTGTTGGGGGATCAGCTAGTACCAATTCATTTCCGGCCACAGGGGATGACGCATTGCCACTGCTTGGTGCTGTCGCAGAAGTTGCAACATTTCCTACAGTTTCTGCACTAGATTGATGACTAGTTGACAAAGGTGTCCCATCAGAGCCTGCTGAATTAAGCTTTGAGCTCCTGCATGGAAACAAATGGAGGTCTCTTAGATTGGAAGCTTTATTTACTTGAACAATTGATATGTATATGCCAGTTTAAAGTCAGACCTCCGGGCTAACTGAGCAAATTCATCATCCTCATCTTCCTCTTCATCATAATATGCATGGGTCACAACGGGTGGGGATACAGCAGTACTTGGGCCAGGAATAGATTCAGAAGTTTCAGTTGGTAGCGGTGAACCAGAAGTTATGGAGTCATGCTTTGTAAGCAAAGTTTGCAAGTTGTCATTCAATTCAAGACCTTGGGCCAATAGTTCCTCGTCCCTGTTAACATGCCACATTGAAAGATCCCAACATTAACTTCAGAAAATGCAAAGGACATCCTTAAATTAATATTGTCTGGCAAATGCATCATAAGAAGACAAACCTAGAGGGCATTCATTAAAAATTTTACAGAGCACAGGAACCATGCATTGTAAGGATGTTCATTTGTAAGAAATTTCAAGTAACTTAATGCAGTACCGCAGTCATCATATATAATATTCCGCTTGACGAGATTACAATAGAAGAAAGACCAAAATATTTGAATAAACCAAAATACTAGCCATATTGGCAAATGATGCAGCAAATACCTGGTGGAATCAATTAACTGCATTAGCTTCTTTTGGTTGGAACGACATTGGGTGACAAGATCAATGATAACTTCATCTTGAACAGCCTAAAACGAAACTCAAATGTTACTGACCATTTACAACAACTGTAAGGTTGATGTAATATTCAGACTAATATTACAGAAATTTCCAGTTTGGCAAAGGATAATAACGTAATCATACCATTTGATCATTTGGGTTAATAGCTTTCAGCATGTCACTTAAGAGCTCCATCACACTCCGCATCCTACCCAAGTCTGATATGCTGATCCAATGAACAAAGATCAACAGGAGAATCAATCGAAACATATTCTTCTTAACCACCAAAGAACAGTAAAACTCTTGGAGTGTAACAGAATGGGATACAACAGTTCTAAGAGCAAGGGCAATGATATACCTCAAATTTGCCATCTCTGATGCCATAGCCTCTTCAAGCCGTAAAGCAGAACTGCTAGGCATACCATAACCTATTTGAGGTTGTATTGGTGCAGGTCTTGCATGTGAAGGAGGACTAAATATCAGAGCAGAATCAGGAGAACGACTTGGGAACTGCACCCCAGATCCCTGTAAATTGTCAAGGGAAAAGAAACAGTGATGCACAATTATTTAGATTCGGTGTGGTTGCCCACTAATAACTTAGTTATCAAAGAAGAAATAACAAGTTGAAAACCAGCACACAGTTGAACTCAACAAATATATAAACAACCTTTTTCTGCTAAAAAAAAAACAAATATATAAACAAATAGATGGGTAGAAGGATGCAAATGGATATTTTAGGCAGAAGAGATTGTGCCTGATTCAACACTGTATATAATGCCTAAGAAAGCTATGTAAAACAGAGGATAAATAGTAACAGCAACCTTGAGCTCAGCGTACGCCAAGTAGTACTGAGGATACTTTCCTCCAGACCCACCAAATGCTTCTTGCCAAGAATCAAGCAGTACGAGAATTTTGTCTCTCACACGCATATCTGTCTGAAGTAGACATGATTTAAGAGTTCTCAGACAAGAAATAACAATGTCATGACCACAAAAGAAAACAAGAAAACACAAAAAATAGAATTCATTTGATTTCCCGAGATGAAACAGCAATTTGAAACATCAAATATAAATATTCCATCAAAACTTCTTGTCTGCCTGGCACTTATGTGTAAAAGATGTAAGTGTGCATTATTTTGATAAAATCGTGGAAGCAAAGAAGCATATTGTCGATTAACTTCATAGATGGCAATAAAAACTAACGTCCAGAGAAAAAAGGTACAATCACTTTAAACACTATGAGAACTGGTGCAAACAGAAAAGCCAATTCTACTTCATGATGCCAAAAAACTACTCATTTGCAACTAGTTTACATTGAATCTTAAAATTAACACTGATTGCATTACACGAAAAGCTAACTAAATCTTTAACTAGAGAACGAAAAACAAGAGGCTGAACATTGGTACAAAGTTTTGCTTGCTTCTTTGGTGATCAAAGATTCAGGGGCTGAAAAGGTACATTCAGCAGATCCAGAAACTAGGAAAACATGCACTCATAAGCTCCCATCCCCCTAGTTCTTAGGTAGAGATTACTTAAAGCACAAGGAACTGTTCTTACTATAAGACAAAATGAATGCTAACATTGAAGGAAATGGCAACATATTTTAGCCAATAGACAAAGACATATATTCACAAAAATTCTGCAAATTGGAGGTTGGGAAATAACAACAAAATTGCAGATGCAGTTCAGAGAGAGGAAAGAACGTCTAACCTTCTTTCTAACAATTTTGGTCATCTCTTGCAGAATTTCACGTTCAACAACTTGAAAATGCACAAAATCACCACAATTCTTTATCATAGTTTCTAACAACTGCAGAGAGAGAAATGAAAGTTGAAGCATATCCATTGCCAAAGAAAATTCATTACAGCAAGCAAAATGAAGTTCAGAAAACTTTCAAAAGGGTAATCAAGTTAAAAAAACTTTCAAAAGGCTACAATTCATGATATCTTTAGGAATAACAAAGAAACATGAAACGCAAGATCTGAAAAAATAAAGAAGAAAAAACAATGAGAATCACATCTTCTGTAATCAAGTTTCAGCCATTTTTTACATGTAAGGCAATATGCCATGTTCTTCTTGGTATGCAAAAGAATGCATAACACAAAAAAGAGTAGTACGATGTGTTATCACAAGGATCTAAGAACTGGACATACGGTTAAAGCAAGAAACTGGACATTTGGGCTTTTGTGCTGCAATCGCTTCTTGACTGCTTTCATCACATCCTTCGCCAGCCTAATCAGTTCACTTTATTAGTTCCATAGAAGTTAAAAACATCAAAGTAGAAATGGGGAGATTCTGTCATTAGATCAATACAATGTAACAAGCACAGAATCCAGTCACACAAAATAAGTTACGGAATAGAGACCTACCAAGAACACATTCATCGGATCATAATAAACAAGATAAGAACCTCACTAAATACATTTTCTATTACTTTAGAAAGGAATGCACAATGAATAAAGGCAATACGTATCAAGTTTTTCACATAAAATATATTTACACATTACTGGACTTCGTATCCCATCAAGGAACACAAATGTATGGAGAGGAATAGAAGCCTACCAAAAACACATTTGTTAGATCATAATGGAAACAAGCTAAGCATCTTTAACCGAATACTTTTTCCATTACTTTAGGAAAGAATCTCAAACCAAGAAAGGTAATCCATATCAAGTTTCTTTATGCAACATTTCCCCATTACTGGATCTCATATCACATCAAGGACATAAGGTGCATTTTACCATCAACAGAAAATTAATACATTTCGTTTGAGGGTCAAGGTCCTCCATACAGAACAAGTAACCAAGATAGCAACTACTTAGTTCAAGATACATTTCTACAACAGCTACCAAATCTCCTTAGAGCTCTTTTTGAGAAAGATGTAAATCCATACATTCCAAACTTGTTTAGTACCACTTCAAATTAACTTGTGGATTTGAGATACATCATTATCTGAATATCTACAGAAGGTCCAGTTAAATAACGAGCATCTAATCAATATGCTGACTAGAAAAGTTGGTTTTTCCATTACAACAAAAATAATTCATGCATTTCATGCTCCACACCAGAATTCTATATCCAATGAAAGACAAAACCAGTTCACGATCACCAACAAACACATACAAATTTTCTCAATCTTCACCCTAAATAAAAGGGTCAGTTACTCCCCCGTGCTTTGACTAGAGCTCATTAATATATGAAAATTTTGTAACAATTAGTAAGTCCGGCACCAGTGAATCTAACGTTAATGAAGAAGAATGAAAAAAATGGTCAAGATTCAAGAATAACAATAAGTAATTTAAGGCAACAAAAAAAAAGTAATTTACGCACATCAATTGCATGAAAATTATTCTTCTTCTTTCTCAAAAAAAAAACATTCCCAAGAGTTGATGAACAAGAACCCTAGGAGAGAGAAACAAAATCCAGCTCAATCACCACCGAAAGAAGCCGAAACTTGCAACAAGACGAAACCTAGCGAATTCCTCAGGGAAGCAAGGTTTCGGATTACTCACCAGTGATCGGAGTTGACGGAATCGCAGATTTCCATATTTAGGGTCCAATCGGGACCAATCAGGAGGTCGCTGGTGGCCTTCTCCACCCGCACAGCCGCCGACGATGAAGAGGACATCTCCCCTGAGGTTCCTAGACGCCAAACAAGAAGCCCGAACGAGACGACGAGCACAAGAAGGCGGAACTTGTGTGAGCTCTACCTCCCTCTGGATGGAGTCTCCAATGGAGGAGTAAGAACATCCGCGGCGTTCATTCTTTTCGTGCCATTAAAAGTGAGGCCAGAGGAAAAGAAAAACAGAGCAAAATTAGAAAAAAAACGAATAGGATTCTTGCGGAAATCACGTTATTGCCCTGTTTAAGGAGGGATTTTTTTTTCTCCTGTTTTATTTCCATTTCCTAGCCAAAAGGTGCATATTCTATCTTTTTAAAAATAGTACAAGTTTTTTTTAATTACGCATCTTTTAAAAATAAATTCGCTGGTTTAAAAATAAAATATAACAGAAATCTTGGTTTACAAAATGCGGATGGGTCTCCCTTGCGTTATTATCATGTGATCAGTAAATCATTAAAATAAAAAGATATCCCATATAATTTAAGATACTATATCGATATCTTCAAGAGTGGGAAAATCTCGTCTCATAAAAGCTGAAAGGCAGGAAATGAAATTTGTGGTCACAAAGGGTAATTATTATAATGAAGTACACCCGTGTAATCTTTGCGTGCATGCATTATTTATTGGAAAGCGATGAAAAATATATATATATGAACAACACGTGTGAAGATAAAATCACACAAACGAGAATCCAGTTTTATTAACAATTAAAGAAAAACGTACAATTATTCAAGATGTATTTTTTTTATCGATAATACTTAAGTAGCAAATATTAAAATTAAATTAAAATCTCCAACATTTCTTAGGAGAAAAAAAATACAATCGATATCTCTAAATTCTACTTGTAATATTCGAGAAGTCATTCGACTGACATTTTTCTATTTAATGGCGGGGTTTTATAGAGCCGGTGTGTAGAAATAAAAAATAACAAAAGAGAATTCTTCCCTTTCTTTTGGGCCAAAATTTGCACTTTTGAGGGGAACAGGATGGTAATTTTGGTGGCAATGCACGGGCGAAGTCGTCCCCCGGTCAAAATAAAATATCGACTTCAGAAGGGGGAAGAAGAAAAAAAAAAGAAAGAAAGCCAGATGACGGCAAGACGACAAAAAATGGGGAAAGGAAGGGCGGCTAGAGGGGATAAGGGTGCGATGGGGACCACCACTAGGCTTCCGGCAAAGCGATCAGGACCGTTGGGCAGCGTTTTTAATTGCCTCCATCCGAAGGCCCACGCCACGCGCACTGGGGACGTCAGCTTTTGATGATGCTCGGCTACGCGGACAACACTGGGGATAATATGGGCCGTGACGTCGCCGCAGGCCGCTTCGGCTTCACATGTGAGGTGTTTTTGTGTTTTTTTTTTTTTGGTTTGAAGCATGTGAAGTAATTTATATGGAAGTACAAGATTTGCTGATATAGGAGCCTCTTCTTGTGATTATTATAAGTTTTAAATTCAAGTTTATGAGAGGACAGATAATGGTTATCTAAGTTTATGGCATTTCTTTTCATCAAAAGACGTTCCTAGCCTGGGAGGACGTTTGACGTTGTCGACTCGCCCCCACGCCACTTGGAGCTCAATTTCCCCTGAATGAGATGAAGAGAGATCGTAAATCAAAATAAAAAAAGCTTGTCCAACGTATTACGAAGATAGTTATTAAATAATTAGCATCGTGTAAAATCATCATTCCGTTGTTAGTACTAATATAATAATTTTGTCACAATTTACTCTCTCTTTTTTCATTCTGTCTTAAATAATTTAGGAAACTCAAATGATATTTGAGCCCACATGACATGGTATCAGAAGATCTGTCGAGCTCCTTTCGTCAGTTACCTTAGTATTGCAACTGCTTCTTCATCACGGAGCGCCAATAGCCTGTGGCTCTAGCAAGCCACAACTGACGCCGATGTGGTCGATGTTGATCTGGCCAATTTAGTCTTCAGCACACGCGAACAAAGTCCAAACATACTTCACAGCTCGTTGAGATCAAGATCGACGATCGCAGCTTCTTTGCTTCAGCCTCTTCGTCGACGAACAGACCGCCAACATCGTAATCATAATTCGATTTCACTATATCTTAACTTCGATGGCCGTTCTTCAATCTTCTTGTTCGTTTCTTTTTCACTATTTTCACATTTCTTGTTCTTTCGCTCTTTTGTTTGGTCTCCGACAAGTAGCTAATCGGCATCTGAGTTCAGATATTTCGATCATAGTTTCTCTCTAGGATCTTAAGATGCAGTGAGGGAAGTTTTGTTTGAAAGCATTCCTCAGGTCGCCATTTCTTCGACGATGGACCACATTCAAAATGTTCCTTAGGTCACGTGGTGATGGGTCACGTTTCTTTTTTGGCAGATGATCGTATATGTTTGATTTCTTCCATCCGAATTTTACTTCATCTGTTGATATCTTCTTTTTGTTCGTTGTTCTTCCTCACATCTTCTTCACTTCTCTAGATGTTGTTGTCTTTGTATTTTTCTTAACCTTGTTTCTACTCTACATCCTTATCAGTTTTCCTCATTTGTGATGATGTTCTTCGTTCATTGTTCTGTTTGTCCACATTTCTATTTTCTCTCTAGTTCTCATCGGGTTCAACAAATTGTTCTGTTGCCGCCACGAGGGGCATATTGGACCTATACAGCGTGGTTTTGGGTGTCTTCTTCATCACCAGCATATGCCTCTTCTTCTCTTTGCACCTTCATATTGTTGACTATTTCTTGTTTGGATTATTTTGAACATGGACCTCAACGAATTACCCAAGAAAGGGATTATTATCAGAATGGTGATGCGCCAATACTGGAAGATGATGCAAAGCTCAACACCGAGCATGATTCCAAGCATCAGCATTGGCTGAAAGAGCAACGTAAGATAGTAGTCTATGATCGGGCATTCTTCTCTGGCAGGGGCAAGACTTGTTGCTTCCGGCGATCGCGGCAAATTTGTCTCCGGCGTTTGACATCTGCAACTTCGCACATTGGAATTCAACACATGCTGTCATCCAAGTTGATCTGCTCAATTTCTCCTCGTCGACAACTTGATGGGGCATGTTGAATATCATGTTAAAGTATGAAGAGATTATGCCGAGAAGGTTGCTAGAGTTGTAGAGTAAGAGTCACAAATTATTGTTGTGTTTCTTCTTCTATGTAGTAATTATAATACCGATTTAATCTCGCTTAGTCCCTTGCATGTCAGCAATTCATTAGCATAAATAGGTTGACAATTATGTAAACATGGCTCCAAGTTATAATCGGTGTTTTATTTGAATAGAATTAGTTTAGCTTTTTCCCTTTTCTCTGCTTTCGTCTTTGCATCCACCTTCAATCAGCAACTTCCAGCAAATGATATTGGAGCTCACTATTCTTGACAGGTTCTGTAATGTCCCGAGACTCACGTGACTATCACGTGCTCAGAGTCGTCCCAAATGTACTACGTAATTTTATATAAATAAATTTTGCAAAAAATAAATTTTATTAATACGGAAATAAGATCGTCTAACAATATAATATCAAGAAGCTGGAAATGTTCATGACTCCATCATCCTAAACATGCGGAAAATAAAAGCTAAACTAACAATCTAGTAGGATTAAATCCTACACAATGTGCAACATCCCTGTCACTGAGCCTGACCACTTACATCACCATCTTCTATCATCTCACCTGCATGAATCCAAATGCAGGAGAAAACCCATGAGTATAAAATACTCAGTACGTAAGATTTAACCATAACAATAAGTAGACTAATAGTGCTCAAAAATTAATAATCAATAATGAATAATAATCAATAGAGCACATGATAAGACCATATAGGAAGAGCTCAATAATCAAATAATATATCAATAAGAGCAGGAATCAATAAAGATGATCAGGTAAAAGATCAAGGGATCAATCAATATCAATTATCAATTATGCCTGATCACGCACTTATCCAATTTGACAATTTTTCTATTATCAATATTTGTGGTCATTGGTCAATTAATAATTTATATTATATTCAATAGGCGGAGGCAAAGTCAATTAACGTCGAAATCCAAATGACCAAGGTTTAATTCAATTTAGTTCAATGTTATTCAATTTTTAATTCAATTCAATTCAATTAGGGAGCACTCAACCAATTATGGGAAACTCCATGTCTCTTTCATGTTGGCCAGTGGGAGATCAAGCCACGGCAAGCCGTCCTTCAATAGTAGCGCTAACAATAAGTTCGTAATGGCGGGAGACCATGGCCATCACAGGACAGCCATAGCTTCCCTAAAGGATGACGTCTCAAACCTCTAAGTACACTATCTGTCTCATATAATACTATAACAATAATGGTCCAGGGGGCTTAAAAATAATCGAAGAACATGGAGACCCAGGAATTTTCATCTTTTATCTTGTTTAACCTAAAGACTTATCTTTAACAATTTACTTTATGTTAGACAAGGACCCAATCAGGGGAAAACTACTGGATTAATAACATGATGAATAACAGAATCTGATTTGGTAACAAAGAATATAATCTCAAATCAAATCCAATCAAAGTTTGATGAGGTCAGATCTACTAACAATATAATTTAGGAATAATTATAGAAACTATTCAATTAACATATCACAATTTACGTTTTCTGTTCCCAAAACTCGACCCGCGTCGGGTGGAACCTGGGCCGTGTTCGAAAAAGCCCAATATAATCTCGGCCAGAGAAAACTCAGGCCGAGTGTGTAGTGAACTCGGGCCGAGTTAGCCGGTTCACCTCCAAATCAATCACGCCGTGACCCGATTCGAGCCGAAGCCAGAACCCGGGTCGAGTCAATAGGAACTCGGGTCAGGTTGGACAACTCAATCCGGTTTCGAATCCAATTTGGTCCGAATTCGACCAAATCCGGGCCGGGAACAGCATAACTTGGGCCAGGTTCTACCACCGATGAAAAAGTGCATTCCGACGCGACTTTTCGACTACAATAACTATGCCATATGATGTCCAAATTATGCATATGTTATATCCATGGAATCACAATATGAAGGAGAAGGGAATAGGGTTTCATGTCATGGAAAATTGATGACATAGGGATTCCCCCCACGTACGTAAAGTTGGCTGAAAAATCAACTGGAGTCCCTTCTTTGACAATCTGCACGAATGCCGAACTTTGGCCGACGATTGCTCTCTATCCTTGCTCCGAAACTCACGGCCACCACCTGGAACTTCTTCTTCTATGTGCAGGCTTCGAAACTAGCCACCACACGTCCTCGGGGGTGTCTCATTTCGCGTGCAAATGAGAGAAAAATAGAGGGTTTGTGGCATAATTCTATTTGACAGAAAAAGTGATTTCCAGCCACCCTTTAATGCATATTTATAGGTGTGGGCTTGGGATTTTAATTCTATTAGGCCTTGGACTCTTTTAGAATCAATCTTGACCAGTCGTTACTAATTTATCTCATCATAATTTCTCAGATTTAATTAAATCTGAGATTAATTAATTTCCTATTATAACAACTCAATAAAATCCAATCCCTCTCAAATTCCTTCTTATCTCTTTAACCATCTTTTTCAATTTTCCTTGAATTTTGGAATCAAATAATTCTCGTATATTAGATAATGATTTTCCATATATTATAAATGAATAAAAATATTTATTTATTTATTTAACGAAAATCTGGGATGTTACATCATAACCTCCTTAAAAATAAATTCGTCCTCGAATTTGCTTAAGGAAAATTACATCAATCTACTTAAACAATTCTAGAAAATCCTTCCTCATTTTATCTTCCAATTCCCATGTAGCATCTTCATCTCTATGATGTGTCCATGCCACTTTTACTATAGGTACCATCTTATTCTTCATATGCTTAGTCCGGTACTCCAATATCTCTATAGGTTGTTCTGCGTATGTCAGGTCCACATTCAAGTTTGGTTCTTCCATATTCACTATATTGACATCATCATGCTGATACTTGCGCAACATCGACACGTGGAAGACATTATGCACGTGTTCATATGATGGCGGTATCGCTAACCTGCAGGCTGCATCTCCAATCAATGCAAGTATCTTGAATGGACCAACATACCTAGGACTCAGCTTGCCCTTCTTGCTGAATCTCATTACCTTTTATCGGGGAGACTTTCAGCATCACACAATTTCCAACCTTGAAGATCCATTTTCTTCATTTCTTGTCAGCATGTCTTCTCTGGTGAATGCTGCTTTCAATCTTTCTCTAATGAGATGAACCTTTTCAGCATCCTCCATGGTTTGCTTCAACATTTTCTCTGACAAGAACTGTCGTCCTCCTACCTCACTCCAACAGATAGGGGAGCGGCATGGTCTTCCGTACATGACTGCAAAGGGTGCCCTGCCAATACTGGGAGTGGTGGCTGCTATTATATGCGAATTCAATCAGTGGGAGGTGAGTGTCCCAACTGCCACTCCAGTCTAACGTATATGCTCGGAGCATATCTTCCAATGTTTGTATGGTGCACTCAGATTGTCCATCTGTCTGAGGATGGACGTTGTACTGAAGTTCAATTTTGTTCCAAAGGCATTCTGAATGCTCCATCAAAATTTCGCAATAAATCGTAGATCTCTATCTGACACAATGGAGACTAGCACTCCATGTAGTCAGATAACCTCCTTAATATAAATGTCCATCAGGCTTTCGACGGACTGCTTCCATTTGATGGGAATGAAGTGGACCGCTTTGCTAAATCGGTCCACCACTACCCATATCGCATCGTGGCCCTACTGTGTTCTTGGAAGCCCTATAATGAAGTCCATCGTTATCTTTTCCCATTTCCATTGTGGGATTCCAAGTTCCTTCAGTACTCCATATGGCCTTTGATGCTCAACCTTCACTTGCTGACATACTATGCACTTTGTAACGTACTCCGCTATGTCATTCTTCATATTGTTTCACCAGAAGGTCCGTTGCAAATCTTTATACATTTTTGTGCTTCCAGGATGAATGGCAAATTTTGATTTGTGGCATTCATCAAGCACTTGTCTTCTTAGTCCATCATGGTCAGGGACCCACAAACATCCCCTGTATCTGATGACTCCATCTGAGATCGTAAAGTCGGCAGGAATCTTTTCGCACAATTTGAGTAGGTGGTCGTACTCATTGTTATTCCGTTGTACTTTCTCAATCTTTAACATCAATTCGGGTTGCATGTCGAGGTGTGCCATAATTTGTACACCATCACTACTGGTCACTGGACTAGCCTATATGATACAGTCGATCATATTTTAGCAACTCATTCTTAGGCATGTGATCCAACCCACTTCCTGCTGAATGCGTCAACGACCGAGTTTGTCTTTCCCGAATGGTAGCTGATGGCAAACTCATAATCCTTTAGAATTCTAGTTCAGATCACGTTGAGAAAAGATGTACTTCAGACTTGTGAAAATCTCGAACTCTTCATCATAGAGGTAGTGCCTCTAAATCTTGAGGACGAAGACTACCGTTGCTAATTCGAGATCGTGCATCAGATAGTTCTTCTCGTGCTTCTTCAATTGTCTTGATGCGTAGGCGATGACCTTCCCATGCTGCATCAAGACGCACCCCAAACTGGTGCCACATGCGTCGCTATATATCACATAACCTCCTTGGCCCGAAGGTATGGTCAGAATAGGCATCGTCGTCAATCTTTTCTTCAATTCCTGAAACCTGTCTTCACACCTCCGTGACCACTCATATTTGACGCCTTTCTTTGTGAGATTCGTCAGTGGCGATGCGATCTTGGATAAATCCTGTATGAATCTCCGGTAGTATCCTGCCAGTCCGAGGAAGCTCCTAATCTCCAATACGTTCTTTGGTTGCTCTCAGTTGGCAACTGCTTCCACTTTGGTAGGATCCACTGATATCCCATCCTTGCTGATGATATGTCCAAGGAACATTATCTCTTCCAGCCAAAATTCACATTTCAAAAATTTAGCGTACAACTTGTGCTCGCGGAAAGTCTGTAACACAACTCGTAAATGCTCCTCATGTTCCTCTGGACTCGACGAATAGATCAAGATATCGTCGATGAAAATGATCATGAACTTGTCCAGATATGGCCTGAACACCCGGTTCATCAAATCCATAAAGACTGTCGGGGCATTGGTCAGCCCAAATGACATCACCAAAAACTCGTAGTGGCCATATCTTGTCTTGAATGCTGTTTTCGGCACATCATCATCAGCTATCCTAAGTTGATGGTAACCACTTCGTAAGTCGATCTTCGAGAACACCTTTGCCGAAGACAATTGGTCAAACATGTCATCAATCCTCGGTAGTGGGTACTTGTTCTTTATTGTGACATTGTTCAACATCCGATAGTCTATGTACAGTCGCATAGATCCGTCCTTCTTCTTCACGAACAGTACCGGAGCGCCCCATGGGGAGACACTCGGTCGGATGAATCCCTTATTCAACAGCTCTTGGATTTGGGTCTTCAATTCTAGCATTTCTGCTAGAGCCATTCTATATGGTGCGTTCGATATGGGTGCAGTACTCGGCACCAAATCGATGCAGAAGTCGATCTCCCGACGTGGTGGTAGTCCTGAAACATCATCCGGAAAAACATCCGAAAATTCCTTCACCACCTCGATGCTATCTCGATCTATCTCAGCCCGGTCCGTCTTAACTACGCTCGTCAAGAATTCTCGGCATCATTTCTTTAGTAGCTTTAGGGCTTTGATAGCTGATACTAGGACCTTACCCAGATTTAGTGGCATGCCTCTGTCAATAGTCTGAGGTCCTCCTGTTGCTCCGATCACGATCTTCTTTGCTCGGCAGTGTAAGTAGGCATCGTGGTAGGACAACCAGTCCATGCCCAACACCACGTCATAATCCCTAATCGGAATGACGATTAGGTCTGTCGAGAAGTTCTTGCCTTCCACTTCGATTGACACCTGAGGTATGTATTTTTGGGTGACGATGGACCCCAAAGGTGTGCCGATGTCGAGTGGGAATCCCATTGCTTGTGGCTTCATACTCAATAGTGGAGAGAATTGCTTCGAAATGAAGGAGCGTGTAGCTCCTGAATCAAACAATATGTTAGTATGAACGCCATTAATTTTAAGCGTACCTTGGATGGTGTCGTTTGCTCTCTGCTCGTCAGTGGGCTGCACATTGTAAACTCGGCCTTGTACCATCTTCGGTGGCCCATCATTGCGCTGAGAAGGTGGTGCAGCGCACCTTGATTCCTTACACTCTCGGGCGAAGTGGCCCACCTTGCCACAGTTCAGCCATGCGCCCGTCTTCCAGTAGTACTCACCGGAATAGAATCGATGGCAAAAGTCACAGGCCTTCTGCTGCTCCCTCCTCTCGGGATAGGGTCTGTCCCTATTCCGGTCATTGTGATGACGTTTGTTACGTCTGCCGTCATGCCTGCGATCTCTATTGCGATTCTGGTGCTGCGACTGATTTGCAGGTGCTTGGTGCTGTTGTTGGGCTCTTGCTTGGTCGCCATCCTCCAGATATATAGGGAACTCTTCAGCAAATTGGAGGGTCTGACAGTTCCCTCCTTTAATTCTTTCCTTGAGACTGGGCTTCAGGCCATCCATCCAGCGCTTCACACGATCCGATTTCGTCTGTTGCATGGTAGAGTACCTTTCCAAGTTCAAGAACTTGATCAGGTACCGCTTAATAGTCAGGTTGCCTTGCTGTAGCGTGAGGTACTCCTTTTGCATCTTGCTCCTCTCATAGGCAGGGATGAAACTATTTCTGAAGGCTTTCTTAAAGTCCTCCCAGGAGACATGATCCTGACTTGAGAACGTTGTCAGCTTAGCGGCCTTCCATCATTCTCTAGCTTCACCCTTCAGCTTACGATTAGCATAAATCGGTTTGCGGTCCTCACCGCAGTCCATTTCGAGGAAGATCTACTCAATCTCCTCGATCTAGCTCTCAACATCCTCAAAGTCGCCATTCCCATCAAATTGAGGGGGCTGCAACTTCAGGAACCTTTCAACTGTATCCTTCCGATCCTGAGCAGGCTGCCTCGTGTAACTCCCGGGGTGAGAGTACGCAGTGTGAGCAAAGTATGGTTCATGAGGCACAGATCCCTGCCTCAACTGTTCCTCCTGATGTCCATTGATCTGAGGGCCTTGGATTTGCTGCTCACTAGCTTGTGAGGCTTGAGCTTGCTGGAGGACCCATTGCGATCCACTCTTGGGGGCCCGTGGGACATGATCCAGAAAAGTCATAGCAGCTGCTCCAATATAACAATAGCAATAACATTTTCATTAGTGTGGGCTCCATAATCCATATAACAATACAATACTTATTTGACCGTACTTGATGGTTGCAGTTGTTGCTCGTGACAGTTGAACATTGACTCAACTCTATCTATTACGGACAGCTAAGAAGTGCCTCTCCTTAGGCTTTGATATCTTTTGTAATGCCCCGAGACCCACATGATTATCACGTGCTCAGAGTCGTCGCAAAGGCGCTACGCAATTCTATATAAATAAATTTTACGAAAAATAAACTCTATTAATGTGAAAATAAGATCGTCTAATAATATAATATCAAGGAGCTGGAAATGTCCATGACTCCATCATCCTAAACATGCGGAAAATAAAAGCTAAACTAACAATCTAGTAGGACTAAATCCTACACCATGTGCAACATCCTTGTCACTGAGCTTGACCACCTGTATCACCATCTTCTATCGTCTCACCTGCGTGAATTCAGATGTAGGAAAAAACCCATGAGTATAAAAATATTTAGTACGTATGGTCTAACCATAACAATAAGTAGACCAATAGTGCTAAAAATTAATGAATAATAATGAACAATAATCAATAGAACACATGATAAGACCATATAAGAATAGCTCAATAATCAAATAATAGATCAATAAGAGCAGGAAAAAATAAAGGGGATCAGGTAAAAGATCAAGGGATCAATCAATATCAATTATCAATTATGCCTGATCATTATGACACTTATCCAATTAGACAAATTTTCTATTATCAATATCTGTGGTCATTGGTCAATTAACAATTTCTATTCTATTCAATAGGCGGAGGCAAAGCCAATCAACACCGAAATCCAAATGACCAAGGTTCAATTCAATTTAGTTCAATGTTATTCAATTTTCAATTCAACTCAATTAGAGAGCGCTCAACCAATTATGCGAAACTTCATGTCTCTTTCATGTAGGCCAGTGGGAGATCAAGCCACGGCAAACCGCCCTCCAATTGCAGCGCTAACAATAGATTCATGATGACGGAGGATCATGACCATCACAGGACAGTCATAGCTTCCCTAAAGAATGACGTCTCAAACCTTTAAGTACACTATCTGCCCCATACAATACTATAATAATAATGGTCCAGGGGGCTTAGAGACAATCGGAGAACATGGAGACCCAGAAATTTTCATCTTTTATCTTGTTTAACCTAAAGACTTATCTTTAACAATTTACTTTAGGTTAGACAAGGACCCAATCAGGAGAAAACTACTGGATTAATAACATGATGAATAACAGAATCTGATATGGTAACAAAGAAAACAATCTCAAATCAAATCCAATCAAAGTTTGATGAGGTCAGATATACTAGCAATATAATTTAGGAACAATTATAGTAACTATTCAATTAACATATCACAATTTATGTTTTCTGTTCTTAGAACCCGGCCCGCGTCGGGTGGAACCCGGGCCATGTTTGGAAAAGCCCAATATAACCTCGGCCAGAGAAACTCGGGCTGGGTGTGTAGTGAACTCGGGCCGAGTTGACCGGTTCACCTCCAAATCAATCACGCCGTGACCCGATTCGAGCCAAAGCCAGAACCCGGGTCGGATCAACAGGAACCCGGGCCGGGTTGGACAACTCGATCCGGTTCTGAATCCAATTCGGTCCGGATTCGACCAAATCCGGACGGAGCACAGCAGAACCCGGGCCGGGTTCTATCGCCGACGGAAAAGTGCATTCCGACGTGACTTTCCGACCACAATAACTATGCCATATGATGTCCAAACTATGTATATGCTATATCCATGGAATCACAATACGAAAGAGAAGGGAATAGGGTTCCATGTCGTGGAAAACTGATGGCATAGGGTTTCCCCCTACGTACCTAAAGTTGGCTGAAAAACCAACTGGAGTCCATTCTCTGACAATATGCACGAACGCCGAACTTTGGCTGGCGATTGTTCTCTGTCCTAGCTCCGAAACTCACGGCCACCACCTGAAACTTCTTCTCCTATATGCAAGCTTCGAAACCAGCCACCACACATTCTCGGGGGTGCCTCGGTTCACATGCAAATGAGAGGAAAATAGAGGATTTGTGACAAAATTCTGTTTGGCAGAAAAAGTGATTTTCAGCCACCCTTTAATGCCTATTTATATGTGTGGACTTGGGATTTCAATTCTATTAGGCCCCGGACTCTTTTAGAATCAATCTTGGCCATCCATTACTAATTTATCTCATCATAATTTCTCAGATTTAATTAAATTCGAGATTAATTAATTTCCTATCATAACAACTCAATTAAATCAAATCCCTCTCAAATTCCTTCTTATCTCTTTAACCATCTTTTCCAATTTTCCTTGAATTTTGGAATTAAATAATTCTCGAATATTAGATAATAATTTTCTAGATATTATAAATATTATTTAACGAACATCTGTGTTGTTACAGGTTCAAAGTTCATTAAAGGGAACGAAAGTAAAGAGGGGGAAGGAAATTGAGGAGAAAGAAGATAAATAATTACCTTTTGTTTGGTTGACATAACTAAAAGTAAGGGAATTGAATGGATGTTAAATGATAATTTTATTTAAATGATTTTATCCTTAACATTCATATTTATATGTTTAGTATATGTGGCTAAAGATTGTAATATGTTTTAAATATATCTTTTCCATAATTTCCATTTTGATTTGGAGTGGAAGGAAAAATAAAATGATGGAGAGGAAAGGAGGGAGAAAGAAAAGGAGTTTCTCCTTCATTGCCCTCCAACTTAAATTTAACAAAATAGGGGGAATCAATTTCCCTCTTTTCCCTCCCCATTGTTTTCCTTCTTGGTTCAAAATTCATTATGAGGGAGGAAAGCAAAAGAATGGAAAGAAAATGGAGGAGAATGAAAGTGAATAATTATTCTTATTTGGTTAACATTATTAAAAAAGGAAATGAATGTTAAATGTTAATTTGATTTAGATGATTTTATCTTATATATATATATATATAGTTTATATGGATAAAGATGAAAACATGTGTTATATATATATATATATATATGTGTGTGTGTATACTCCTTTCTGCCTCGATTTGAAATTAAAGCTTCATTTGGATGAAATCTCATTAAAGGGAAGGGGAGAAAATGAGGGGGAAGGGAAACGGAGGGAAGGAAATGGAAGGAAAAAAAATCCCCCTCCTTTATATCCCAATTTGGAGTTGAAGCAAAATTTTATTTAAAAATTTATTCAAACAAGGCAGAATTTTTCTTACCCTTCCCTTTCCTTCCTCCTTCTTTATCTTCCTTTCACCTTAATCCAAACATTGGCTAAAAGAAAATTAGAATATTCGAGAGAAATAAAGGATAAAATTAAATTTTCTTCTTCATTCCCCTTCAACTTAAATTTAAACAAATAAGAGAAATTGATTCCTCTTTGTTTCCTTTGCATCGATTCTCCTCCTTTCACCCTCTAACTAAACAAGTCCTTAAATCGGTTCACTAATCGAAATTAGTTTAAATAAAATGCAGAAAACATTATGGATAAAAAGAAAAGGTCATACTTTTTTAATAAGCATGATATTAAAAAAGTATTCATGGAATTTATTAACCCAATGATTAGAGTAAATAAATGACATTGATAAAAGACATTGAATGATTTATCATTATCATAAGCATTGATTGTCGTTTTGATTCATCCTTACTTCAGTTATTACTTGTAGGATCAATGTAAGAGGAATAATATTCTATGAATTTTGCAACTCAATAGGAATAATAAACCAATAGAATAAATGAATCAATAATGGGTGAGGCATGGAAAAAAAATTTACAGTAATGTATCAACTTTGTGATAATTAATAAAAAGGATTGGTACATTAAAATAAAAAGTACCGAAAAATGATGATAATCAATGTGATAATTTGATAAGCATAAATATAAGGTTATTTTCTTAAAGCTCCTTTAAACTATAGTGATTTTTTGCTTCTAACCCTGAATTATGAAATCACTGTATAATGTCTCTAAACTTTATCATGATTTCTAATTGAGTCCTTCCATCTGATTTTGTTAACTTTTATGTTATGTTTAATTTTATTTATTTATGAATATACTAAAACGCTGTTCCATGAACTACACTCTACTTTAATGTTTCAAAAGAATAAAAAAAAATAATAATAATATAAAAATAAAAAACATTGTAAAAAAGATATTTGACATTGATGACTTGTCAAAATATTTTATTTTATTTTATTGTAAATATCAAAATAAGAGCAATTCGTGAAAGGGTATTTTAGCATTTCCATCAATAGAAAAAATAAAAAATAATGGGAAATTTAACTGAATTAGACATAAGGACTGAAGTAGAAATCGTTGTAAAGTTTAAGGATGTCATATGAGAAGTTTATAATTTAGGAGTAGAGACAAAAAAAAATCACTATAGTTGAGAAGAGGTTTAAGGAAATAACTCTAAATATAATATGAGTTCAATCCATGATCAGGCCTTGAAGGAAGATTAATAAGTGAGTCATTGAATCGATGTTATGCTCTAGTTCTTAATGAAAGGAGCTCAATGCAATGTTTTGACCTATGTGTTTCACCTTTCAGCTTTGCTGTGATTCAATGCCTTACCAATGCAATGTAAAAAGTTATCATTTGACTATTAAATCAACAATGATAAGGAACTAAGGACGTTTAATCATTGGAAATAAGAATAATAGTAACTCAAATATTTTGATAAATCATTATATAAGATATCAGTCCAAGAATGGATATCAAATCAAGAACATCGGATAAATCAATGTATTGATATGCCTTTCTTTATTTTATTTTTCAATGCCTTGAATCAGTACTTGAATTTCAATACTCGAAGTAATGGAAAAGTTATATTCAACTTATGAGTTTCTGATATTTCTATGCAATATTAAGGTTTAAGTACTTTGTTGCAATGAGATTCAATGTACTTTCATGATTGACTTGTGATTTTACATCACCACCACAATCTCTGAAAGGGGAGGATACACCCTCCTTAGGGGAAATATTCTTTCATTGCATGATGGGGTGTAATCAAGCAATCAGGACATGTTTGCAGCTATGTCCATAACCATGCAATGAATAACATTATGCAATGAACTCCCATAAATAAGTATTATGGACACTCTTTTTATCTTTAATTAATTAGATTTTCATCATCACCCACCTAGAGATTGATCATATTTCTGCCATGATAATCATAATGTGTTGAGATCTCTTTCAATCAGTAAGAACAATAGGGTTCAGTAAAGGTGTGATTATAACATATAATTAGGGAAGAAGTCAACATTTGGTACATTTCGAATGTCCAGAGTGATTAATTGACATTTTTTTTATTAAGATTTAGTGCTTTGGGTGGAACTTTAGGACATCCGATTTTGGTCGTCTGATATTCTTAATTAGATAATTCTAATATGAGATTTTGAATGTTTGGTCGATGGAATGATAGATCTCTTTGGATGTGTAAGGAGTATTTATGCATAATAGATTTTGGACATCCCAATTAGGTTTCGATCATGCAATGATTTAGAATTATTTTGGAATTAATTGATGTTTTAGAGTACAAGGATTTCAAACATTCGGTTAGTGTACCAATTCTCTATTTTGTTGTTTAGCTTTAGATACAAAATCTTTAAATTTATTTTGGTTGTGGACCCATTTATGTCCTGTCGTTCAAACTTGAATTGGAAGTTCAATTCAAGGAATCAATCATCTACTCTTTTGAAACCTTAATCATTACATCAACTTTACACCCATCTAATGCAACATACATACATATTATAACAAGATTATAACTTGGATTTCAACCATTAACCTCTCGCATTGTTCCATGCATCATTAATCTTCTTAATTTAATTACATGAGTGTACTCAATTATAAACAACTCACAATACAACATCATTAATCCCTTTTCCTTGGCATTCCAGTCTACAGATGGAACATACTTGATGTAATCAAATTACTTGAGGTCATCCTAATTATCAATTTTGCATAATGCACATAATAATTAAACTAGACAACAATGAAAATCAAGTAATAATATCTTAGGAATCTATCCACTTATCTTTTCCATGATTAACTAGAAATGAGGACATGTAATCATTTCATTTAAGACATGTAATGTTAACATACTGATGGGCATATAATCAGAGTAACTTAAAGAATTGTAACATTAGAATTGAACAAAGCATATGACGTGGTCTTTAACCTTAATTCCAGTAATATTTTTGGTATTACAAGTAGGACATAAAGGTGGCTATTCATCATCAATAATGTTAATCTCCAACTAATTTGCTAGTATAACACATAAATCACATATGCTCAGCATGGACAGAGTTCAAGGCACATAAATAAAACCTTGTTGGCATGAAGTAATACATTCATGCTTACCTAAAATAAATGTTTAATTAACAACCGTAGATTCCTCATTCTCACTACAAGTATTTAGGACTTAATAATAGTACATGAATCATAAAATTAGTACCCATATTAATACAACATAACCTTAACCTTCCACCTAAACACAATCATTGTGCATCAGATTAGTATAGGGACCATGTGGTTAGAGGAGATTAAGTTATCGAGCATGGACATTAGTGATATTGTGGGAAAAATCGGATTTAAGATCATAATGAGGATGCTCTCCTAGATTTGTTTAAACAAATAGAGGTTGATCTGATGATCCTACCTTGATGACGTTAAACACTACAAGAAAATCACGATTTTCCGACGGATAATTTTCGACGGTTCTAAATCCGTCGCAATTTGCGACGGATTTTTCGACGGTTCCGTTTCCGACGGATTTTTCGACGGTTATGACCGTCGAAAATAATTTATATTATTATTCAATTTTTCGACGATTAGGAACGTCGATATTTTCGACGGATATCCATCTGTCGCAATTTCCGACGACTTTTTCGACGGTTACGATCGTCGGAAATAAAAAAATTAAATTATGTATTTTTTATATTATTATTAAATTTTTTTCGACGGATTTTCTGACTGTCACGACCGTCGGAAATAAAAAATTAATTATATAATTTATTATATTATTATTTAATTTTTTGACGATTAGGAACGTCAATATTTTCGACGGATATCCATCCGTCGCAATTTTCGAAGGTCGTAACCATCGGTAAATGTATAATAATATCATATAAAGAGTATTTTATTAATATAACTAGCGACGGTCCAAACCGTCGGTAAAATAAAAAATAAATATTATATATAACTAAATGTATTTTCGATGGTCACAACCATCGATAATTATAAAAATATTTAATATTTACGTTTTCGACGGCCGAAATCGTCGGTAATTAAAATTTCGTTATTCCACTTTTTTTTTCCTTTTCCCGCTTTCTTTCCACTTTTTTCCTTTATATATATTCCTCCTCCCTCTTCTCTCTCTCCCTCCTCCCTCCACTCCTCTCTCTCTCCCTCCTTTCCCCTCTCTCTCCCGGCCGCGAGCACCCTCTCCCGCGCCAGACGCCGGCGACCCTCCCGAGGCGGCGACCCTCTCCCGCACCGGCGACCCTCTCCCGCGCCGGCGTCTCTCTCTCTTTCTCTCTCCCGCTCCGCGCTGGCGTCTCTCTCTCTCCGGCCAAAGGCCGCTGTCGGCCGGATCCGGCCCCCAGCGGTCGATCGGTGGCCTCCAGGCTATCGAATCCGACCTCCAGTGGCCAGATCGGCCGTCGGGCATTCGGATCCGGCCTCCAGGCTGCCGGATCCGACCGCCTGGTGGCGGATCCGGCCTCCAGCAGCCGGATCCAACCGCCTGGTGGCGGATCCGGCCTCCAGCAGCCGGATCCAACCGCCTGGTGGCGGATCCGGCCTCCAGCGGCCGGATCGGCCGACTGGCGGCCGGATCCGGTCTCCAGGCTGTCGGATCCGACCTCCAGCGGCCGGATCGGCCGTCGGGCGTTCGGATCCGACCGCCTGGCGGCGGACCCGGCATCCAGGCTGCCGGATCCGGCCGCTTGGCGGCGGATCCGGCCTCCAGGCCGCTAGGCGTTCGGATCGGCCGCTGGGCGTTCGGATCCGGCCGCTGGCGGCGGATTCGGCCTCCAGCGGTCGGATCGGCCGTCGGACGTTCGGATCCGGCCACCTGGCGGCAGATCCGGCCCCAACGGCCGGATCGACCGGCTTGCGGCCGGAGCTGGCCGTGGCCCGATCCGGCCGCTAATTTTTTTATATTTAAAAAATTATTTGCGACGGTTGCGACCATCAAAAGATCGACGGTTGCGACGCCCGTCCAAAGTTTCGACAGTTGCGACCGTTAAAAAGTTGCGACGGCTCGAAATGTCGCCCTTTTCCGACGATTGCAATCGTCGGAAATTTTGACGGTTCGGACCGCCGGCCTTTTCCGGCGGTTGCAACTGTCGAAAATTTCGACGGTTCGAACTGCCGGGGACTTTTCCGACGGTTGCAACCGTCGGAAAATTTCGACGGTTCGAACCGCCGAGGACTGTTCCGACGGTCAAAACCGTCGATATTTTCGACGAATTTTTTTCAACCGTCGCAAATCCGTTTGCGACGAGCATTTTTCCGACGGATCGATTCCGACTGAAAAACCGTCGGTAATTACGTTACCGACGGTTTTCGAGCTGATTACCGACGGTCCGGACCGTCGGTAATCAATATTTTTCTAGTAGTGAAAGTCCTTCTCATGTTGATTCCTTTTCCCTTCAACATCCCCTTTTTAGCCAATTTTGATAGTCATTGGAGCAGATGTCCCAAACTAATAGCGGATGTTCATTTTTATTTTTTTTACTTGAAATCCTACAAGTCTTACAGATTTTTCTTAAATGATTACTCTTGTTTAGTCGACATAATTAAATGAAAGTGAGAGAATGAATGCTAAATGAAATTTTATTTGATCCATTTTATTTTTTTCTATGTGTATTTATATATTTAGTTTATATGATTAAAAATAAAAACTATGTTAATAACATATTTTCCTCTTTTTTATCTCATTTAAAAGGGAATAGTTAGAAAAGGAGGAAGGCCAATGTTATTAAAATCTCGCACAAATTTTTAAACTCTACGAGTTCAAGAGTTTAAGTAAATAAAACAAATCAAATCGGCATAGACTCTCAAATAAATTATACTCTTAAATTTTATGTAAACATTTTAAAAACTTTGGTGTATCTTATAAACTATTATATACTTCATACGATTCTAATGAATTTGTATGATTCTATGCAATTAAGTAAACCATTATTCGTATAATAAAAAATTATAAAAACTTAAATATTTTATTTTTATTAATATATTTTTTTATTGAAAGTGAAATAATCTAATATAATTATTTTACTCATTTCTATTTTTTATAATCTTTCTAACTTAATAAACATAATCATTGATAGTTACTTTCATATTATTTTATATTAGTAAAATATGTTAGTCATTAGTATTTATGATTAATAGATATGTGCTTGCAATTATATAATTATTACTCAAATAATTAAATTAGGTTTTTGATAATTTTTTCGCTTATCATAGTGGTAAAAAAAGAGACCCAAGTTCTAGTAACCTCGCTAAGTGGTAATTCAACATAACTTCTACATCTTGGAACCAAGCCAATTTTAGGATAATTATTTGATACACATATTCTATAAATTTATGAGTCGATTTTACAATATAAATTTACGAGAAAAAATGAATTTACAAACTCTTTAAGTCGACAACATTAGATATTTTTATTCATTTTCGTCCACTTTAAATTCGACCAATCTCATCCCATTGTTTTTCCTCCCTTCACTCCCAACCGAACGTACCATAGCCAAAAAATAATTAGGAATCTTATATGAAGTGAGAAATAATCAAATATAACCGAAAGCAAATGGGCTAATGTATCACAATTAAGATCTATAAGATACAAAACTCTTGTAAGAATTATAATCGATACGTAACAATCTATCTATGAGTTAAATTCCTTTGAAATGATTAAAAAAACTACCATAATATTTAAAGTATGACTCTCCAATAGATTCATGTGCACTCGTAGATTCCACTGAACATGAACATGTGGCTCGCAAATTCGGGTGGGATGACTCTATTTAACCTTGTAGATATCCATTGACACATCCCGTCCGCAGATTTGGATGAGCACATTCAGCTTGATCTACCAAGAAATTCGAATGGGCATTACCTCGTTTCCTTTGCTCGTAGATTCAGATGTGCGGGATTCAAAAAAAGAAAGAAAAAAACAGAATCTGCTTGGGTTTCCCTGTCCTTTGATTCAGATAAGCATGACTTGTCCAGCCATAAGATTCAGTTGGAGGCCACCCACATGAACCGCTCACTTGCATATTATTCTGATGGATGCAACAGATACCACATCATATGAGCACGTCCCACTTCGCTCACTCGCGCACATACATTTGGATGGGCATGTCCCATGCCACTTCCGGTGCGATCTGTTTGACCCGTCCATAGTTGTGGACACGTTCGCCCCATCAAACGTCTATCGAAAAAATTAGAATAAATTATTATTATTTTATCATCTCAATTTTAAATTAATCAACTGTACGAGTTATTCATACCGGTTCTGTTTACCATTACTTGAGAAATTCCAATTTCGAAGGAATTTCGATTTTTTGATTTTATCATAGGTAAATATATAGAATAGATAAAATAATAAAAAATTTAGAAAAAACCAAGGACAAATGAAAAATCTCTTTTTTTATTCTTCAAGCCCAGAATTATGTTCTGAATCATTAGATAAGAATTCGAAGATGAAGAGAGAAACAAAGAATATCACTATTGTGTAAACAAAGAGTTTGAGAGTAAGCATTACACAATCTCCAAGATAAATTTTTTTGATAAAAGGAATAGATTTTTTCCTTTTTTACTACAAATATTATTTTTTGATATTTTGACTTGACATGACACACCAAAAATTCAAAAAAAAATCAAGCATTTTTTAAAAGTTGTTTTTAGGAATTTTTTTGTAAAAAGATTTTTATTCCTTCCTTATAAAAGATTTCTTGTCATACCGATAATTTGGTATTATAGAAAACCTAGACTAAATAAAATCCTTTCCCCACGGGAAAATCAGAACGGAGAAAGAAATAAGCGGATCCAAATGCTTTGATGCAGTTATTCAATATAGAATAGAAGAATTTTCATTTTCGAATCCAAAAATTAAAATGTAAAACTTTACCAGCGATAACTTATAATAAATTCGGAAAACACAAATAAAAAACATCCATTCAGGACATAACCATTGTGCCCCAAGTAGTAGCCCTAATAAAAATGAAGCAGCTCCTAATGCTCGAACAAGCGTATGAAGTAGTTTCAGATTTTTTATTTTTTATTATTAATCCAAAATATCATAAGAAAATTTCATCCAATGATATTAAAATAAGACCGGATCGATCGGTTCAATCGATTTAACCATGAATCGATCACTGGTCTGATTCGGTTCAACACCAAAATCGAAGTTAGCTTTGAACCGACCAAAAATTGGTTGAACCAAAAAAGCAAAAAAAAAAATGGTTCAACTTCAAAAATTAAGAAATCCAGAAAAATAATGTGGAAATAAAGTCAAAAAAAGAAAAGATAAAATGAAAAAAAAGGAAAGTACAAAAATGGAAACCAATTTGAATGAAGAATGATAGGAATTAAAATTTTAAAAATAGATATGATAAGATTTATGAGGAAAGAGAAATTAATGGAAATAAATGAAGGAAAGTGTTAAAAAAATAAAAAGAATATGAGTAATTTATGGTAAAAACTAATATTTTATCAAATACAATTAGGGGAAATGACAATAGAAAATTAACAGGGTATTAGTTAATGAAAATAGAAAAAAATACGTTAAAGATAAAAAGATCAAAATTAAAGGAATAAATAATATTAATATTAATATTTCAATATTGAATAATTTGAGAGTCAATCTTTTATGAACATTAATTCTTAAGTAATAACTTTATGCTATTATATTATTATTATACTTTTATAAATGATATGATATTAATTCATGTTATAATTTTAAAATTTTTATGAATAATATTATTTTAATAAAATTTGATTCTAACCGATCGAACCAACTAATCGTGCCACAATTGACAATCAGTCCGAGCACCAATCTAGTTATAAAAACATTGATTTCATCCAACTATTAATATTTCTCTCACTCCTCCATCGTTCAACTTATTGATCTTCTCAGTTTCTCGAGAATTGTATTTATAATTTTGTATACATCACGTTTCATCCTTTACTTTTCTTTTTTCTTTTTTTCTTCTTTTGACATCATAATTCCACACTATTTTCACTTGATATTAAATTTCAATGTTTTCTTTGTATTATTATACACATTATGAAATTTTAGGATAGTACATCTTATTTTCGTTAAATTTTAATTTTTAAGAGGTCTCATGCATAATCTAGAATTCTCATTTTTATTTTGAAATCTTGCTAACATATTTACTTCATAAATGATAGTTTTATATTTCAATATCTTATTAGGATTTCTAAACTAGTTCAATTTAAATTCGATAATTTTCTTATTGATAGTTATGGCATTAAATAAACTTAGAATAAAATCACATATTTCAAAAGGATTTAAGTTGGGAGCACCTTCCTAAGTCCTACCTAATATCACAACTGCACAATTGACGATGGATGACAGATCATTTAGAGCGCGATTTAGCAGCAACCAAGGGGCGGTTCAACATCTAATGGGCAGTCAAGGCTGGTTTGGACGGTCCAACATTGAATTAGCTTTTTCATAGCAAAATGAGCAAGGAGTTGAGCATGGACTACCAGATCGGCGAGGAGATCGGGTGCTTCATGATCATCCAATGGTGCACTTTGCCGACGATCGAGGAGCTATTGATCGTGAAATCCGTGAAATTCATCAAGCAGACGAGCTCGATTGCGAGTGTGCCGATCATGAGCCCAAGGTCCATCACGCCTTTTTTGGCAAGGGAGCGAACTTGTGCTTGGTGCAGCTCGTCACCATCTACGAGGACAAGGACTGGATCCACCTCATTCTCGAGCTCTGTAATGGTGGGAACCTCGACAACCGCATCGCCGCCCAGGAGGATGTCCCTGTGCCTAAGCCCGAGGCGGCCGCCATCGTGGTGGAGATACTGAGGTTGTGGTGTCGTTCCATCGAAGCGGATGGTGCACCGTGACTTGAAGCCGAAGAACCTCCTTTTGGACTCTTGTGGCCGGATGAAACTCGCATAGTTCGAATCGGCCGAGCTCTTTGCTGTCACTGATTGCGATGGAATCATGATGTTGATGAAGGGTGTGGTTCTCCTGGTTCAGCTTTAGTTGTTCGAGAGATAGGTAAAATGAATCAAATCGCATAAACTCTTAAATAGCTTAAACTCTTAGATTTTACATAAAAATTATAAAGAATCTTATAAGCTTATATAGAGTCCATATGATCTACACGAATTTATATGATTCTATATTATTACATACAATTATTTATTTTGTATTATAAAAAAGTTTGTAAAATCTTAGATTTTTTTATTTGATTAATGTATTTGTAATTGAGAATGGAATTAGTATTATGATTAAAAAATTTAGTACAATTATTTTACTTATTTTTATTTTTTATAATTTTTATCTTAATAAGCATAATGATTAATAGTTAGTGAAGTTGTAAATGATAATACTTTTGATAACTTTTATATTTATATCATATGAGTAAACTATATTAGTCATTTATAATTATGAATTATACATATGTGTTTGTAAGTGCATAAAATGAGTTAAATAATTAAACTTGTTTGCTACGTAGACTCTACAAATTTATGAGTTGATTCTACTATACAAGTTTAGCGAATAGAAAATGTGTAACGTCCTAAAATTCGACCCCACCACGTGGCGAAATCTCCTCTCGATCACTACTTTTGTCGTTCTTTCTTTGACTCTTTCATCGACCCAAATGGTCAAGAAATGTGACACATCAACGGAAGACTAAAATAATACAACAATAAAAAGAGGAATACTAAAGCAAAATAGATAAAGTATGTTGGACTGTCTCGATATGAATAGTGGCATCTTCTTCCTCAGTCGATCGGGCTTCTCCGTCGACAATAAAAAATTCTTCTGATGAGATAATCCAGACCAGTCGCCTGAAAAGTTTTCTGTTGACTAATTATCGTCGCCAGTTCAATCGTCCGAAATGATTTCAAACTTTCGTTCTAGTCTATATCGATCGATCGATCGTATTTCGGTCGTCCAGTATAGATGTCACTATACTCTTGACGAATTGAATGGACACTCGGTCAACTACTCCAGTTCGACAGAACCATATGTCATTGCAGAATCCTTACATTTTCAATCAATTTTTTAATACAATCATGGATCTAACACTATCTAACATAACACACAATCCATACTATAATCTAGCATAAAAGATCTCATTTTAACACATCATTTATATCACTCTCTTTCTCATATCGTAACTCATTTAAATTTCTTTCAGAAGCATAGAACGATTTATTTTCTCTTTATTCCAATCGGCATAATAATCATATTAGAAGCATGCAACAAAGGAATCTAATAATTATCTCTATTGTACTCTAACACATCAGATAATTCATCACATGATTTAACCATAGTATCAAATGAAAATCATTTGGCTATAGTCAAGAATCAAATGGAAACAGATCAATATCATCATAACAACTACAAAGTATGAATTTTACACATTCTAGCATGAAACCTTAACTCTAACCCGTCCTTAAACATGCAAATCCTTCTGGAAATGATCTAATGGCCAAAATCCCGAACAACACACCTTTAGTCCTACATTCTTCGGTTCGTCGCTCAAGGATTCATCCTCAGGTTCTTCTCCTCTGTTCTCCTCTATCGCCGGCGGCTGATGCAGACGTCAATGTCAACTCCTTCCCATCCTCTGGCAATGATCGACGATGAGCACCACAGGATGAGAAGAGGAACGAAGAGAAATGGAGAGAAGGGAAAGAGATGAGGGTTTTGATGTAAGCTTTTGAACAACGATTGGAGTTCCCTGGACGGCCTCTTCCACTATTTATAGGTGTATGCACTGTCCAGTCCACCCCCTTAAACCGCGCCCCTTTCCGGTGAACGAACACACCGTTACGCCAAAGGTTGCCTCCGGCCACCTTCCAAGTGATCGCGTCACTTCGCCGGCGGTTGCTCCGGCAACTGCCTGTGACCAATATAGGTCACTATATAACATCTCCCACTTGACCGTATTGGTCACGCAATTTCGACATTCCCACTATTCGTGTAGTGCAATTTGCGACTTCGATACTCCCACTATTCGTGGAGTATGGAGATGATATTTTGAAGTTCATTATTCATGAAACTTCATTCTGACTCAATTATTCCTAAGTCCCATTAAACTAACATGTTTAATGAATGTTCCAACTGCAACTCCCTTGATAAGAGAATCAGCTAACATATCACTAGTAGGCATATAAGTTACGGTCACTTCTTTCTTTTCCACTATATCTTGTATATAGTGATATTCGATCTCAATATGTTTTTCTTTGGAACTATCTGCTCTGTGTATTAATCTTATTGCAGTTTGATTATCACAGTACATCGACAGTGGTCCACTGCATATATTGAGCCCAAATTCCATAAGGAAACGTTTGATCCATACCGCATGAGTGGTTGCCATACTATAGGCTATATATTCAGCTTCTTGTGTGTGTCTCGTCACACATCCTTGTTTCTTACTACCCCAAGAAATAGCTGCACCATCCAGCATAAATAAGTGATCCGATGTGGATTTTTTATCATCAATATCTCCACCAAATCTGCATCTGAATAACCTATTATCTCAAGTGTATCAGCTTGATATGTTAGTTTCAATTGTGTTGTGCCTTTCAAATATCGCATAATCCTCTTTATGGCTTTCCAATGTGACGTTCCGAAATTACTTTGAAATCTACTAACCAGGCTTACTGGATAAGCTAAATCAGGCCTTGTACACAACATAGCATACATCAAGCTCTCCACTGCTTGCGCATATGGGACCTCTAATGGTTTTTGTCCTGAATTAGGACACTGACTCTTACTGAGTCTTTTTTTCTATAACGAGAGATGTTGGTGCTGAATTGCTATTCTGCATTTCAAATCTTACTACTATCTTGTTCAGATACTATTCTTGACTTAAGCTCAATGTCCTTAAGCTTCTATCTCGAGTAATTTGAATTCCAAGGACATACAAAGCTTCACCCATGTCCTTCATTTCAAATTCCTTAACTTTTCTTTAACTTCATTAAGCATTGTGACATCATTCCCGACGAGCAAAATGTCATCGACATATAATGACATTATAACAAACTTGCTCTCACTATTCTTGATGTACACACAATGATCCAATTTGTTTGCGACGAATCCAAATTGAATGACCGTCATATGAAACTTTCGGTACCATTGACGCGATGATTATTTTAAGCCATACAGTGACTTTTTCAACTTATAAACCATATTCTCCTGGCCTTCCATCTAAAAACCATCAGGTTGTCGCATATATATGTCTTCATTCAACTCTCCATTGAGGAAGACAGTCTTAACATCCATCTGGAATAATTCCATATCCATGTATGCCACTATAGCAAAGATGATCCTGATAGATGCAAACTTAGCTACCGGAGAATACGTTTCCTGAAAGTCCATACCAGCTTGCTGAGTATAACTCTTGGCAATTAATCTCGCTTTGTGCTTCTCAAGAGTACCATCTACTCGGGTACTTTTTCTTGAATACCCATTTGCACCTTATGCATTGCTGACCTTCTGGAAAATCACATAGATCCCAAACTCCGTTCTGATTAATAGAGTCAATTTCTTCTCCCAGGGCGGTCATCCATGATTCTGACTCAATCGAAGCCATCGCTTCATTATATGAAATAAGATCTGTACAATCATCTATATCTACATCCACGGAGTAACACGAAGCCTCGCATTCATACAAAACATACTCATCAAAGTGTGCGGGTCGTGTCTTAGGTCTCTTGTTGTCGATTATACTCGTGGATTTTGTGGATCCACCCACTTCTTCCAAAGGATTTTCATCTTGTATAGAATCTTCTTCCACGATTGGTACCTCGGAGTCGATTTCATTATCCCCTCGGATAATTAGAGGTTCATTATCCTCTTCTTCATGCACTTGTTCCTTTTCATTTTCAAGGAATGTTGCATCACGACTCTCAATTAATCCTTTTTCTCTGTGAAACAATCTATACCCTTTGGATTGTTGACTATATCCAATGAATC
This sequence comes from Pontederia crassipes, assembly GCA_030549335.1. Lineage (NCBI taxonomy): Eukaryota > Viridiplantae > Streptophyta > Magnoliopsida > Commelinales > Pontederiaceae > Pontederia > Pontederia crassipes. The sequence continues at coordinate 55,769,528 of CM060196.1, read as the reverse complement.
TGCATGCCAACATTCTAAAATCAAATTTGTCCCTCAATTGATTTGCAACTAGAACATACGCTTTACATACCCATTTCCAGAGATGGCCTATATCAGGCTTCCTGCCATTCCACAATTCTTATGGCGTGGTTTCTACGGACTTTGTGGGAATTCTGTTTTGTATGTAATTTGCAGTTACCCCAAAAACTTTTAAGGAGTCCTGAGTGGGACAACATACACCTTATTGCATTCATCAATGTTCTATTCTTTCTTTTCGCCACGCCATTCTGCTGTGGCGTATATGGCATTGTAGTTTGCCTACTAATGCCTTCCTGAATGCAATAATCATTAAATTTCCGGGAGGTGTATTCCTCTCCTCTGTCTGTCCTTAATATTTTAATTGGTCTTCCCAATTTCTTCTCCACTGCCATCTTATATCTCTTGAATGCTTCAAAAGCATTCGACTTTTTGTCCAAGAGATAAACATAGGAGAATCTTGAAAAATTATTAATGAATGTGATAAAGTACTCCTTATTCTTATGTGTCACGACGCTGAGGACAACAAATATCATAATGCACCAATCCTAATAATTCTTTTGACCTTATTACTCCCGAAAATGGCTTTTGAGTCATTTTTTCGGTCAAACAATGTTCACAAGGCAATGTTCTTGCACTTGAAATTCTAGGAAGTAAGTTCATTCTTATGATTTGTTCCATCTTTGTCTTTCCTGGATATCCTAATCGATCATGCCAAAGATCATAATCAGAATATTCACACAAAGAATAATCAGAAATGGCATCCACATTCATTGATATATTGTCAGTTACAACAGGTAGGCAAAATAAATCATGTCCAGGAACAAACCTCCCGATGGTAAGGACTTTCTTGTCCTTACCTATAGTTACCCTACCATTATAAAACCTAACCTCAAAATTCTTCTTTAGAAGTATGGGAACATATATGAGGTTCCGGCAGATACCGGGAGCATATAACACATTATTAAGAGTCAAGATGCAATCTCCCAAATTCGGCCTATAATTCCCCACACCTTCCACATCGAGGTAGGTGTTGTTACCTATGTATATTCTTTGTTCCCCCTTCTTCAATTCTTTGAAGTCGGTCATCCCATCCTTGGTCTTGGTGATATGACGGGTTGCCCCTGAATCGATCCACCATCCCATGGAGTCAGTACTTGCAGCATTGCATTTAATGACGCCAACGAATTCGGGTTTCTTGTCTTTCTTATCTTGGCTTTGCCCTTTTGCCTTGGTGTAGTTCGATTTGAAATGTCCGAACTTTCCACAGGCATAACAGGCTCCACGCGACGGCTTTCCACGTTGTCCCTCTGACTTCTTGTTCGGACCAAGCTTTTTGAAGCGAGTAGCATTTGCCTCATCATCATCTTCTTCTACGTCGAAGACCTCACTTTTTCTTTTGCAGTTGGCCAGTTCTTGTTCAATGGCCAATTGGGCTGGCAAATCTGTCACCGACTTAATACATCCATTGAGTCGCAAAGTCATGACAGTCATGTGAAAACTGGGAGGAAGGCTATTTAACATGGTGGCAACCTGTAAGGGTTCAGGAATCATTGTATCAGTTGTTGCTAAGTCTATAACCAGCACAATCATTCTATTGACATGATCTATCATATTTTCTGGCTCTTTCACTTTACAAGTGTTATACTTTTGCAATAACAACTGAATATTTACTTCAATTTTAGAGTCATATTTGGCCTTTATAGCCATCCATAGATCACGTGCTATTTTTTGTGATTCGAACACCCTTATCAAATTATCTTCCATGTGCATCAACATGAAAGATCTTGCCTTCTTATCCTCTCTCTCACACTTGTCATGTGCTTTCTCGTATGCCTCAATTTCTTCTGGTGTGACATTCTCGGAAAGCACAGGATAATTATTTTCAATGACCTTATCAAGGTTATCATGCATAAGTTCATACTTGATCTTGCGACTCCACATATCATAATTCACGCCATTTAGGCGTTCAAGTTTTGTCAGCTCCATTGCAAATAACTTTGAAGTTATTTTCTAAAATTGAAAGAAAAATGACAATTTTTATAAGAAGCAATGTATCTAAGATTAAATAAATGCACAGATAACACAAATGATTTATTAGGTGAAAATTGAAATAAGAATTATGACAAAATTTGAGTCCTAAATAAATATAATTAATTATAGGGATATTAGAATGACTAAAAATACGAATTCAACAAATAGAATGTAAGTCTAGAACATTAAAAAAATACTGCAGAATAATTGAAACAGAAGTCAATTCAAATGAATTAATCCTATTTTAGATAACTAGTGTACAAAAACAGTTTATGCTAACCAATTACTGTATATAAAAAAAATTAAAAATTGGCAAAGATAATACAAATGACGTATGTAAATATAGTGCGCAGGTAATTACTGCCTAGAAGTTTAAAACAAAAGAAAAAAGGTAATAGAGATTTTGACTTAAGTGATTAAACTACATGCAAAGAAAATTATTTATAGAAATTATTTTGACAATGCGATAAAGATAAATGAAATAACAGTGACTGCACTAAGTGTCAAAAAGAAAATACTTATAGATCGACTACGTTCAAATATATAAATATATGTATATATATATATGTCTGAATAAAAATAAATAAATGTTCGGATAACACAATTGATCTACCGGGTAAAGTGGAAATAAGTATTATGGCAATATAAAAAATAGATCCCAAATAGATATAATTAACTTTAAGAAATTGTAATTTAGTATATTAATTTATACATAATATGACACTCGCATATAATCTTCAAATAAAGATATTATGCAAACTTAATCATGGGACTAAAAAATTGTTTTCCGTTAATTACATATACATATTCACTAAAAAAATGATCTCAAATAATAGTGAAAATTTAATTGCAGAAAATAACTTAAGATGAATATGGAACAATATTGATTTAACGAATCTTAAACAATACAAAATTGGTAGATAAGTTAGATGTCCCTAATGACACAAATATGTTGCAAAAAAAAAAAGTAAATCAAATTATATAGGGATCTGATGGGTGATTTGAACTATCAACCGAAAAAAAAATGACGATCAAATAGCACCTTAGAAATGAAATCTAACGGCTGGAATAATTTAAGTACAAAAACAAGTATATCAACGACTAGAATCTATAACTTAAAGTATCAACCCCCAGGATTAAATGCTACAGTGCCTTTGCACTGTTCATCTTCTTCCCGAGGTGTTGCGTACCTGTTTGTCGACAAGGCTGAGCAGGCGTAACAGAGGAATTCAATTCTGACGATTTCGACGATGAGGGCCGCTGTATTTTGTGGGGAAAAATCGCCGGATGGAGACGGAGATGCTGAAGGAGATGATCGCTCAAAACACTCACGTGGTTTGCTGGAAAAGGAAAAAAAATGCGTTCGCACAGGAAGATCGCTCGCTCTGATACCAATGTAAGCTTTTGAACAACGATTGGAGTTTCCTGGACGGCCTCTTCCACTATTTATAGGCGCATGCACCGTCCAGTCCACCCCCTTGAACCGCGCCCCTTTCCGGCGAACGGACTCACCGTTACGCCAAAGAATGCCTCCGGCCACCTTCTAAGCGGTCGTGCCGCGTGATCAATATAGGTCACTATATAACATTTGAGAGGACACTCCCATCCCCTACTGCTGAATGGGATTGTCGATGTTGATCTCATTCCCTGCTGGCCGTGCGCGTCGATGGAGAAAAGAAACATAGTGAGAGGGAAAATTGGGGAGAGAGGGAGAGGAGAGGAGGTTTTATGAGGGCTGTTGGCCCTTGGTCTGGCCCTGCCGGTGAGCGTCCCACGCCATTGATGAGGGGAGAGGAAGAGAGAGAGAGAGTCGAGCTCTCTCTTGGTTTTTTCTTTGAAATTTGCTATGCGTTGCAAAATGAGTTTACTTACGGGCTGCGTTTGGATGTCATATAGGATGGGAACTTTAGTTCCAAGAACTTTTCTGATTTGACACAGAAGTTCTAGAGGAATGTTTGGACAAATTCCACAACCGGAAGGAACTTTACCATGTAACATGACAGCAAAGTTCAAAGTTGTTCTCCTGCCCATTTGGAAATGTTCCATCCCCTGGCGCCAAAACAAAAAACGTCCTGCACTGTCGTATATCAATATTGCACACAATGATGATTAACGACATGTATGAAAAGCTCGGCAATTGATTTCATGCACGAAACTTGGACAAATTCATCTCAATGAAGAAAACAATAGTAGCTCGCAATATATACAATTCTTGCTAAACAAGTACAGACTGCAATGATGTATTAAGAAAAATAGAAATTATAAACACAACAATATTTATCTTGCAAGCACAAAAAAAATGCGGCAAGGTGAGAGCCTGTAACACATCTCAGTGTACATCCTTTTCATTTGCATACACACTGACAGGGGCAAAGTACATCCATCCATTTGAGGGAAATGTTACAACACATAAACTCCTTGCTGCAACACAATAAGCACAACCAGTGATAATTGGCAACATTAATTGCAGGCAACATTACAACATATCATCCCACTAACGAGGTTCGGCTAATAACACAGGTAACAAGTACATAATTTGGATAATATTGGCACTGGCAACCACAATTTAAGGAAGTTAACATCTAACACAATCCATAAAATTGTTCGAACATGCCACACTACAGCACATGTCAACACAGCCACAAAATGATCACAAGCCACTAGAGATAACTAAGTTTTGTAGACTTCAAGCTTCCCTACAACACCTGCCTATTAAGAATCCTGCGGATAAGAAAACAACAGCATGCAACAAGCATAAGTAAACCGCACTCGTCTTCTTGCATCTACAAGTCATGGAAGGAACTTGACCGAGAGATGGACCTTCCCTTGATGTAGCAATCATCGATCGTGTCTCAACAGAATGCTGGAGGTTACTCATGCTGAGGTAATTTTTTAGGGAATTACATGCGGCATCATACGTATCAAATTTCTTATATGCACAATAGTGATAACCCAAAACCTGCGCTTGACAATCTGCCCACGTGTCATATACCCAACGCTTGCGACCTTCATAGACAACGTAATACTTCGAAGTCGCCATATTAATTCTCAGTGTCTTGATGACCTGAAAGATCAGTAAATAACAAGTGATAAGAATATATGATATAAAGTAGAGTAGAAGAAAAAATGTAGACGACTAATGCAAAATAAAGATTCATATCTGAACTAAGTTGAATGTAAGTTATGTCGTACGCCTGCGCCTTCGATGATCAGCCCAAATTCTAGCTGCTATGCCGTCCCGAAGAATGTCGCCTCTCGTTCTTTCGATTGATGAGGCAGGAACAAAAGGTGTCAAGTCACCCGCACGGATTGCTTCAGGTTCGGGCCGGATAGTCATATTGAAGTACTTGTCGCCTCCTTGATGACGTCTTACGATGTTGTGTATTATGCAACATGCTATGACGATGTACTTTTGAATCTTCAACGGAAATTGCATGGGGCTACGAAGCATTCGAAACCTTTTTTTCAAAATCCCAAATGACTTTTCCACACAATTTCGCAACTGCGCATGTCGGTGATTAAATATGTCCTTCGCATCACGATACCGTCCTGCCGGGATGTCCTCCGTAAAAGTCCCCATATGATGCCTGCCTCCTCGTTAGGGTGCTATAAACTTGTCGGAGTTCGCATAACCTGAATCCATAAGAAAGTACTTTCCTACAAGCAACGTTACGACATAGTTATGAGATGGGCTTATGCAAATCAAAAATAAGGGTTATAAATGCCTACCGTCGGATACGCGAAATTCATTCCTTTCGATGCACCACCTCAAGATTTTCATATCGCCTGCTGAACCTTTCCAACCAACACAAACGAATAGGAAGGTGTGGTCAAAAGATGCGGCTGCCATGACGTTTTGTGAAAGAAAACCCTTACGATTTTGATACGGCACCGCTTTTGATTTTGGCACATGAGCTAGGATGTGAGTTCCGTCGACGGCACCTAATGCATTCTGTATTGACGAAACAATGGAGGTTAACGAACATAAGCAATTTTTAGCTAAGTTTACAAGTCCACGCGACAAAACTTACCGCAAAGTACGGATAGAATCTGCGACTGTCACGCACTCGAGAGTGAACACCAACATCTTCACCTGGGAGTGCTATGAACTCGTCTCTTAGCAAACAAATAGATTTTAAGACATTCCTGAAGTGCCGTGATATTGTTTCACCAGAGTGCTGGAACTCCTCTTACATGTCCCTATTTATTTCATCTCGGCGAATGACAAATAAGAAGATGGCCAGTTGTTCCCGTGCACTGACATACTTTGTCGATGTAAGAAGTCCACAGGATAGAAGCAGCTCCTCCAACATCATAAACGTTGTATTCTCAACCCCAAAATGATGATACCCTCTTTTCGGATGGCCATTCAACATTTCATTAACAAGTTGATCTCCCGTGAATGGTCGTGTCCTATAGGGAAGCTTCGGGATGCGCACGGAGGACGATGTCCCAATTGCCAAGACGACGTGACCTTGCTCTTTATCATTCACATCATCTTCGAAAAGTTCGTCGAAAAGCAATTCCTCAACGAGGAAGGACCACAATTGTTCAGTATTCATCTGCCGTAAAACTAACGATGTAAAATGTAATAAAAAACGAATGTTCAGCAATCTAACAAATATAGTTTTGCAAGACAATTCATCAGAACAATATTAAACGTCTTAACACATAAAATACGAAATACCTCGGCTGGTGAGTGGTACATAGCACATGCGACAGCACCAAATACTACTTAGATTACGCTACGAAAAAGCAACTTGCTACTTGCTAAGAAAATACGAAGTACAAAGTCTTACATAATTAAATGTCTTAATACATAAAATACGAAATACAAAGTCTTACATAAAGCAACTTGCTAAGAAAAAGTACATGGATATAAGATAACTTGAGTGCTCCGACTAGCAGATCTACTCTTCCCCGCTGAAATCTTTCTCGTCAACCCCCTTGCCACTGGACTTAGTGGAATGAAACATCGGGAAGGTAATGCGAAACTTGGGTTTGCAGGCCTCGTTACTTTGCTCGGACTACAAAACGGATTCAGCGAGCTTTGGAACGGACCAAAGGGATTCGGCATATTACTTGCTCCGAAGAAGGACGCACGAAAATCAGAAGGGGGTACACCGGTGATGCTGTAAAAGTGACCGTGGTAGTGATGGGAGCGACCCCACATGCCGCACGAGGTTGTTGAACTTGCTCAGGTGAGAAGGTTGTGAACGACATTGGCGCCGGAGGGGGGACACGATAGTACTCTGACACCTTTCTGCTTATCCACATCTGAAGCATTTGATCGTCGCACTACATGAACGTCCATAACTCTTTGTCATCTTTGAATGCATCAGCTACCGCCAACTTCACATTTGAGGGAAGGTTGGGCAGCCTCTCCTCCAGCTTCACCCAACACTGGTCGGCAAAAGAAAAATGATTCTTATGTTGCTGTACGGCCAGCAAATCTTCCGTGAGCTTCATCCTCCTCAAATCTATCTCTTGTGCAACCATATCACTTGCCTTAACACTTTTCTTCTTCTTTGACGTGATTGGAATGGAAGTGGACCTGGTCCTCTTGCCCGAAGAGGTTGTTCCATAAGAACTTGGTTGCACACGTTCGGTAGGATCCTGGTTGTTCTCTTTTTCTAGTTCATAAGCGATGGGTGTGGTCATGTCAATAATATTGTCATCAGAGCTATCTTCTTCCTCTTCTAAGTCCACGAACTTGGCGGTCGTACATGCCTCTTTACCCGTGGCAGTGTTCTTGGCGAACAAGAAGATGAAGTCATCGTAATGAGGGAACATTTTGTTTTTTACCCTCATGTAATCTTTGTTAACCTGGTACAGAAAAGAAGGACACGTCAGTACAATCTGACGGCCTTAGCGTTGGGTGGAAAGAGATTTAGAAAAACACGACTGCTCACCGCTATCACTTCCTCCCACATCCCCTCTTCCGGTGGTTGTGGCATGCACTTCTCCAGATCCCATCCCCATCCGCTCTTGTTAGCAAGAGTCCGACACAACTCAAAATTTCTTTTCATCACTTTGAGATGATTCTTCATATGCTCGATAGTCATTCGTTCAGCAAAGTGCTCGTTGAACCTGTTGCACATCCTTTTCCACGCTTATGACGCAAATGTATTACCCCGGAAGTAACCATCCACGTTCTCTTGCATCATCATCCCAACGAAGAAGGCATCCATATTTAGCGACCAATGGCTGGATCTTGCCTTCTCCGAAGAGATCATCTTTTCTTTTCCTTTATTGGAACTCATGGCTGTCTATAGAAAAAATTTGGGAATGTGTTCGCATAAGATATCATACATAAATGTAGTCTATTATCGCACGATGTAGCTAAGTGTTTCAGTGGCATCATTGAAAATTAGTGTGCTTACGAATTCACTTAATGTCTTACATGAGTTGCCTAAACCCTAATTAAGCTCGGTCCTTATTGAACTGATTCAAACAGAACATAACAAGAATTAATGAATCAACTAATGTTGTAATGCTATTAGTGTCTCAGGTATCTATCACAGAAATGTGTTGAGCTAAGTGTATGATGTTGCATTTGATGCTGAATGAGTAATTCCCAAGTAATCAAGTAATATGCGAGCGATAACTGATCTAAAAGTAGATAATTACAGAAACTTCCATTAGAAATCTCAAAACTAACCCGAATGACACAAAAGAAAGGATTAACGCGTGAATATGAAGTAAGCTAAATATCAAGAAAGCATGTATATGAATTAAGCTAAAACACCGAGAATGTACCTCAATGCTCCTTGAAAGCTCCAACGTCGTCACGGGTGGAGAATGCGGGATCGGCCCTTCTCTCGCAACCTGTGGGCACAAGTTAGTTTTGTTTGTAATTCATGGTGTTGTAGTCATGTTAGATCAGTTTACGTGACAAACAATTGTACACGCTTCTTGTTTACTTGACATTTGGTGCTTTAGTTGTTTGCCACTCTATGAATAACCCCATTAGCGATGGACCCTAATCTTAGTCTAATACATCTTTCTACTTATTAATGAACTAGAATCTTAGTTCATGTTGCTACTTGTTTCATTTATCTGCGAGATGATGGTAGGAAATCACTTATATACAAGGCAAGAGCAGGATGTTCTCAGAAGAGGGGAACGACGTATATACAAGGGAGTTATCATGATCAATATGCATAATGGGGAAATTATAAGGATCACCATATCGAAGTATAGAAAACAAACAAATTGATAATGATCACCATATCGAAGCCATACATTCGCCTAGCCATATGCACAGACAAGACGGATCACCATGTCGATGCCATAAAAAAAATAGTCAAGTCTAAAATTGAAAAGTTTATAATGAAACAACAATATGCTCTTATACGGAAGCAGTTCAAAGTTGAGACACAGAAAATGCCTAATTGTTTGACAAGGAAAATGCATGAATGTTTGATAATGGGAAAACGTTTGCTACCAATCAAATAAAGACATTTTCGAATCTGACAAACAACCGAATTGATAACAAAGTCGAATGCAAAATCCGATGGCCTTGTCACCAGATCTCTCCTCGCAGGTCGGACGATGGCACCGGCAAAGGCAAATTGGAGGAGGGTGCCAATTGCTCGAGAAGAAGAGATGGGGACTTGGGCTGTGAAGTCTTCGGTGTTAATGCCTGCCTGGATTGTTGTTTCGCTAAGAGCGGCCGACCACCAAAAGGGCGGTCTACCTTCGTAGAACCTAAGCTTTTCGCTGTCTAAACTCGTGGCTAGGGTTTTTCTTAGAGGGGGAGAAAGGGGGGATAGGCGGACAGAAAGGGAGAAAGATCTGCAAGTCCGGCAGCTGTAGACGACGAAACCAGAGCAGGGATCAACGCTTCGCACAATTTCGAAACCCTAGATGCTGCTGTTTTCGTTAGGACACAAAAAAGGATGCGATGTGTAGTAAAAAATGACGATCCTTGGCGACCGTCGAACGGCAAAATAGATCGGAGCAAAACCACGAACTCCGGCATAGATAATCGGATCTCGAACGGCGCCGATGGAAAACTTGACGGAACGAGAGGGTGAAGCAGGCGTGGAAAGCTCGCGAAAACTACAACCGAAAGAGGAAAGAGAGATCACATGTGGATTTTGTTCCGCGTTCTTGCCTTCGTCCGCCATCTTGCGTCCGCCGAATGCCGTCGGAGAGCAGGGCGAGCGAGCCAGTTGTTCGGACAAAATTAGTGAAGCAGCGGACATTACGACGACTTCAAGGTACAACGATTTTCTCGCAAATGCGGCATGGGATTCGAGGGATGTTCGGGCGACGTTTGAACATTTGCAAGTTCTCGCGTAAGGCGAGAACTTTTTCGCGAGAACATTTTCGAACATTGTCGTTTGACTAGGAACGGATGTTTCCGCAGGCCCCACCGGAACATTTGATTGTGTTTGGCAGAACAATCAAATGTTCCGGATTGTTCACGTGAGCCAAACGCAGCCACAGACAACATTACGTTGAATCGAAATTGAACCGTACTTAGTTATTATTGAATGGTGCTCCAAATTATCCGCCATCCATCGTCATTAAAATCCATCTGAAAAATATAAGAGAATATAGTGGAAAATAATTTGAAGATTATCGATTGATTTAAATAGTTTACCTTTCGTGTAATATACATAATATATATATATATATATATATATATATATTGCTATATCAAATGAGAATTTGAGAATTTTAATGCTACAACTTTGAACTGGAATTTGAGGATGCTGACAAACCAGAGGGTAGATTGAATGCAAATTTTTGAGAGAGGTTTGGCGATCTTGTCTCGAATTAGACTTATAATAAGTATGACCTTCGGAATAATATGCATAATTACATGAATTCATTGATCTTTGCAATCTTAAGAGTTATTTGATACAAGAAGGAAAGAAATGCCAACAATCTTCAAACTGGACATTACAAAAAATACCAGAACAACAACAGGAAAAAAATTGAAAATTTGACACCATTTTCTCTTGGACGCTATGAGAAGGCTTTGCCAATTACCAATCAGCACTACTCGCTGAAGGCTTCAAGAACTGATTGGAATACTTCTAACAGCCCTACGCCTACTGCAGCTGCTAGCTCTTCAGTTGAAGTTTCTGATTCTTCGAATTCTGCCTCTGCTGATTCTTCGTGTTCTGTCTCTTCTGATTCTTCTTCAGATTCCGAAGGTTCTGAATCTTCTTGAGATTCTGATTGTTTTGATTCTTCTGCATACGCCGACTGTTTGGAAGTTTTTTTATTTCCTGGCTTTTTTGAAGCCTTTTCAGATCCTGATTTTTTTGAAGCTTTATATGCTGATTTTGCTGAGGAATGATAAATTCGTGGAAGAACTGCAAACAGAGCTGCTATGAAGCAGGAGTCGACGTTTGGTCTCACTGTAACTCCAAATGCCTCTTTATCTGCATTTATTTGCTCTTGGCTCATCTGCATTATTGGCACAAGGATAAAATTATTTTTCTCAAACAATTAATATAGTGAGGCAAATCTCATTGAAAATGATTTCTTCTCTGTCCTCTTATTGAAAAGGACATTGACATGTTCCCTGATCCTTAATGGGCATGTTAACAAGCTTGTGGTAGTTGACTTATCATTAATAAGTAGGTCCCCTGACCTAATCAACAGAGTCGTTGGCAGAAATAGCTCAATTGGCTTCTCTAATTAAAGTGCTTTATAATTCAAATTAAAATTGCAAACAATTAGTTGTAGAACTTGTTTTTTTTCTGTTCTTTCAGTGAAGGGTACATGTAATGCAAAAAAAGAGGTAATACCTCTGCTACCGTATGTTCAGATTCTGCTTTGTGCACCTCAATTGTTCTCTTCTTAACGTTTCCCCTGATTTTAAAATCAACGGAATGCTTCTTGTGACTGGAAGCCAAACAGACATGCAGCTCCACCTTGGATGCCTTCCTGATGCTGAAAAGCAAGTCCTTGGCATCCCTGCTGTCCCCCCTGTACACATCGTAGGCAGCGTGCGAGCTTTTGCGCTGCATGGGGATTAAGAACGATCGATCAAAATGCAGAATGTTTGAAGCCAACATTTACAGAGATGAATAGATCCAGCGCATACGAAACCTGGGATTGCACCAGCAGTATTGGCTGGTCGGAGGCGTCCAGGAGCAGCATCCTGTCTCTTACGGTCCACGAGTGATGGCGTTCGAACCTGTACATAACCCTATCATACGCGTCCACGACGGCGAGGTGGCCGCTCTTTACGCCGGGGGCCTTCTTCGTGAAGGTGAGATGGACGACCTGCCGCGCGCAGTACAGAGGGCTGATGACGACGGCGTCGGAGCTTGCAAAAGAATCGTTGATCCACTCCATTTTGGTTATACTGCAATCAACAGCATTGGCTCTATATGTACATATATATATTTGCTTAGCGGGACACGGTCAACTATGGCGACCTGCAGCTCGCGTGGGGCAGTCAACGGCATGCCCATTCAAATTGGCCGTGTGCTGCCGGCGATATCGGGATGGGATAATCATTTTTTCGTTCTCAAAAGCTTTTCAACATTTTTTTTGTTTCTTGTTTGGTATCAGCAATTGGTGTTTAAAAGTTTTAGACGACAAGTTGAAGAAGTTTATCAGAATTCAGATGTGTCACGTCTGAAAATTGAAGAAGGTTCAACAATAACCAAGTCAAATTTCGATAAATACGTAGTTAAAAAAAGTGTAGTAGAAATCCTAATAATAATACTAATACTAATAATAGAAGGAAGAAATAATTAAATAAAAGATAAAAAAATATTAAAATTTCTGCACGAAAGAAATTATGCATCATAAGAAAATTCAAAAAATTTAAAACGAAATGATAAAAATAGAAGAGAATTATAAGTCATATTAATTTCAATTTAGACCCCTCGAAAGTTTATATGAGTACTTACTTTTACAGATCATAGAAATTAAAGATGGACTGAGACTATGAATTAATTTTCTAAAATTATGACACTTATCTCGTGATAAAAAAATAAATCAATTTCGAATCAAATACAGAATATCCTAAAAAATTTTCGTCCAGGGACTTCGGCTTCACCCCCTATACTCCTTAGGGAGGATCTCCTTTCCCCAGTGAGATTCTCGTAATGTGATAGCGTCTTTTACTTCGAAGTGTCTTGAGATTCAAAAAAAATTCAGTTGAGATAACATTCAAAATATTATTAACAAAAAATAATGGAAACATGCATTACCAAAGGAAACAAAGTCAGAAGATGATCATGGATGAACTTTATCTTAAATTGACGACCATTAGTAGAAGTGATAATGGTATGAACTTTTATCCAATCACTTTTACTAAAATGATAAATATGATATTGTTGGTGCGTATTAAGATGGGGATGTGACCCAAAAAAATTGTAAGGAGCAGCATTATGTTATAAAATTATAAAAGCGTTTTATTAATAACAAATAAATTAATTATGTTGTGTATAACTTAGGAGGATCTAAGACTATATTAAATCTAAAAATGATATAATATGATGTTAATATCAGTTATCAAATTTACTGAGGAAGGGGGAAATAATATATAACATAATTAATATATATTAAACCTAAAAATTATATAATATAATATTAATCTTAATTATAAAGTTTATTAGGGTTATTTTTTTATATCTCTCCTAAATTATCGTGATTTATCACATCTAACTTCAAAATATAAACTTACTTTTCGATATCCCTAAATTTTATTATAATTTTCACTTTAGTCCCTCCGTTAACTTTTGTGAACTTTTCTGTTATTTTTTCCATTTGTAAAAAGATTAACTTGCCCCTTTCTCCAGTAAATCCAAAATGCCTTTCTTTTTATGCCTTCTTAAGTTTCAAAGGTCAGAACGAATACATAAAGTTGAAGGAAGGGACAACTTAATTTTTTCACAAATGAGAAAAAAACAATAATAACAGAAAAGTTCGCAAAAGTTAACTAAAGGACTAAAATAAAAAATGTGATAAATGCTGGTAATATCAAAAAGTAAGTTCATTCTTTGAGGTTAAATATAAAAAATATAATAATTTAGGGGAGATATAATAAAATAACCCTAATATATATGCCGAATGTTTTCTTGAGTGATCAAGATAAGCCCACATATGATGATGTGGATGCTCCCATTGCGCTCCTGCCACATCTGTTAAAGACTAGTGCTAAGAGAAATGACCATCACAAGGTCTTGCACAAAGGCAAAAGAATTCTAGAACATGGATAGGGGAGTACCAAATGGGTGACTTAATGGTGTAAAACTTTCCTGGAAGTCTTTATTAACACTTGGGGCATTGTGATCGTCGAATAAAAATAAGAGAATATTTTATTAATGTCAGAATCGAGAAACCTTAGGTTAGATTATATAAAAACCCTCAAATCCTTCCTCTCATTTTATTTCTTATTTTTTCCACATGATGACTGCAACCCTAGAGGAAGATGGAGAACAAGAAAAAAGAAGAGGACATGAACAAAGGAAAAGAAATTAACATGTACTGAAGTCTTTAGGCATTTGAAATCTCATGACTTATTAATTGAGAGGATGTTATATATTTAGTAGAAAATTTTTGTTTATTATGAATTTCAGTAAAATATTAAAGTCATTAACTGATGTTTAGCGAACGGACTAATGATGTGAAATTTTTTTGAATGCCCAAAATTTTTAGCATGAATTTTGAGTCGTTACATTATTGCTTAAAGTGTTTTTGAAAAGTTAAATATATTTTATTGTATTTTTTTACTTGAAAAGAATAAAATTTTAAAATATAATATTTTATAATTAAAATATTTTATTATAAATAATGGATACTAGTTATTATTGTAATAATAAGAGAAGTTAATAATAATATATCATTAAAAATAATAAAATAAAAAATATTTAGAAATGCGAGGATATAAAAGTACGAGTTTCCCTATTTTTAGATGACTTTTTGTAAGAAAAATGAAGCTTTATCAAAACATTCTTATTTTGGCTTGTGTTTGATTATATTTGGATGACATCTTATGCTTATTTTCGAACCAAACAGTTTCGATGTTCCGCGTTAGATTGCTTACATCAGTGCGATGACTCGTTTTATACTCAATTGATGTAATGCAACAATGAAAACTCTAATGTCATGAAGACCCACGCCTATGAGGAAGTTTAAGATCTAGGAGAACCTGGAACAATGACACCGAGGGTGCCATTTAGTATGCGATGATATCGAGGAAATTCTGCAGCACATCCGTCAAGTAATTGCACGACATTTATTCAACCATTTCTGTAGTTAGATTTTGTATAATATTGTTTTGTAATAAGTGCACTAGTGGGAGATAGCCTATCTTTTTTTTTTATGAAAGTCTTTATATTCAAACATTCTCTTTCTTAATACAAATCAATTATTTTCATAATTTTAATGCACTTGTCCTCATTCTGATGGGGCAAATCATACAAGAGTGTCCTTTTGGAACCATGCAATCGTTCTGAGTAGCGCCTTAAGTACATGCCCCATGGTCCATCGAACTTAAAAGTAAAATGTCTCTAAGAAGGATCCTTCAGCATACAACCAAAAGCATCCTTTGTCTAGATCATGTCGGCCTCGTTGCGACTCTGAGACTGCCATTTCCACCCTCTTTCATCTTTCCATTTTTCTTGAAAAAAAAGTGGAAATGAGGAAAGTAAAAGGGTTCAAAGAATGAAATTAGTAACTTTACATAAATAAACAGTGACTAAATAAACTTTCATAAATATTTCAATCTTTTATTTTGTTCATATTCAAGTTTTAAAATTATATTATTTAAACTCAGTCCGGTCTCTGGGCATTCGCATTCCCCTTCAAAGTTTGGCTAGCTCTAATAAAGTTCGTGAATCATTGATGCATGCTCAATTTTGTATATTATAATATTTTAATAAGTTAAAAATTGAATGATCATGCATTAATTGTCTTATTTTTTTTATAGAAATATTATTTTCTTCTTTATTTTGTGATTTTTTTGCAGCGCTTGCTGTGCAGGAGAAGAAAATGGACCATGTTACAATGAAACGGACCATTTTTTATCATGCCGCGTCACCACCAACACGGCCGGAAGAATTTCTGTCACGTACTGATTAAAATGATCCGTTTTGCTTTGACACGGACCGCGTTAAATAATGACAAGAAGATTTCTCGTTGATTACAGAAGACAACACTTCCGTGTCGAGCTGTGATTCGCGTGATCATGACATTAATCAACACGGCCCATGTTATTAATGACACGGTCCGTGTTGACACCCATATTATTGGTGACGGGCGACTATAAAATGACCTCGCGACTATCTCCACTATAGAAAGAAGGAAAAAAAGATCCAATCGACTAGTAAATACTAGAAAAACATAGGCTTTCTACATATACATCGTTAATCTGCTTCCACACCAAAGGATCATAGAGTTGAGAAGGAAAATCATCTATTTAGAGAGTCTTATGGTTACTTTGTCTAGAGTCATATTTTAGAGTTTTATTTTCTTGCTCATCTTTTGTACTCTAAATTTCGGCTTTATAATATTTAGTTCTTCAGTAATTGAGTAATCTTTCTTTGTTGGTTTTATGTTGTTGAATTCCACTGTTATTTTGATGAAAGATTATTTTTTGAATATGAATGTTATGTTTGAATCAAATTTATTTTTAACATCTCATATTTCTTCCCTGTCTACTCTGTGAGATTTAGGGGGGTGTTGACTGACTTACTTGGTTGAGGATAGGGACGGAATCAAGCCTTTTTTTTTTTTTTTGGGGGGGGGGGGGGGGGGGGGGTGGGCTCCTCCCCACTCCCCCCACCCCCCCAAATTTGGAGTTGGCTCCGTCACTGGTTGAGAAGTTTTTGAGATGAATCAAATCATTTATGTTTTAATCCTTAAATATTTAGAGAACAATTTGGTTAAAATTTCTTTAAATATTTAATTGATAAAACAGATAGGACATTTGGTTAGAGTCCTAATTTATATTATTTCCATCAGATATGATTTTCTTATTCGATCAACAGTGAAGGAATGCTTAGTAAAATCAACATTTCTTCTAATTGGTATTTCTTTTTCTTGAATATGTTTCTTATTTCCTCTGATTATCTTCATAATTCATTTCTCTTAAAAATTTTCATCTAGTAAGAGTGAGAGATAAAAATCCTCGTGGGATCGATATTTTTTCACTACTTGTGCGATCGGTATACTTGTCGAACTTTTCTACTCTATAGAAAAATAGACATCAACCATCAACCAAATCACAATGGGACTGTTTCGATGAAATTCGACAGCATTTTAATATATTATTTTATAATAATTTTAAAGATATAACGTAACTAAATTATAAAATGTATAACATATAGATATCATAACCTACTAATGATGAAATAAAATTTATTCTATTAATATGTTAACATTGGTAAGAAAGTGACTCTCAACTTGTTAATATTAATTTGTTTGATTATTAATCTGTTATCTATCATTTAATACTATTGAGGATATGTTAATTTTTTTTACCATAAATCACTCTTGTTTCTTCTTATTTTTAGTTTACTTTTTTTTTCTTATTTTTATTTCATTTTTCTCCCTCTCCTTTGGTTCGTGTAATTTCCTTTTTAATGTTACCTTTTATTTTAAGTTTCAATGTTTGATTTATATCATTTTCTTAATTTTTTTGATATAATGTAGTTTTAAAAGGAAGATATTAAGATTTAACTTGTGTTAATTAGGACATCTTATATTTCGAAATACATTTGACGTGGAGCTGCATGGCACGGTCATTGAGACTCATTCATCACGTAGAAGTTGAAAGAGTACTTAAAAAGTCTGCTGCAAGAAAAAAAGGACACCTGCGATCTCGTCCTCCCACTCGCATATGTTTGCATCATGCAAGAAATTTGTTAGGTAAGCGAATACGTGTCTTAGACCTGGTCAATCGGGCCATTGAACACACCCTTAGAAATTAAAGGTCATTTTTTTATATAAGAAAATGATGGCGTACTAACTCACTGTTTTCCCAAGTTAAAAGATATTAATTTATAAAGTCATAATTAGTTATACGATTTTGATTTAGACAAAAAATAATGATATTCATATGGATGTCACCTCCATCGAACTCGTTTGCTTATTCCAATTTATGGAAGGCCGAAGGATGCAATCGTACGATTCCGTATAGTTTTGAATAACTGTGGTTTTTTTTTTGGCGTCTATCAATTATTTTTAAATATCTCATGAACCTCCTAAGAATTGTATCGCTTTTTTCACTTAGATTAATTTTTCATTTTTAAATTATAAAATGACTAAAATGCTCTTGTGAGATAAGTGAATTTAAAATAAAAAAACCCTATCTTGCCGGCATGCACGAGGACATCCTCGACATCCCCTCCCGCGGGCAATGCCGCCCCTGCGTCCTCACCAATGAGGTCGCAAGGTGGGCAACGCCCCCTCGACCTTGTATTCAAGATGGGGGGAGGGGGTAGCCTTCGAGTCTGAGCAGATCGAGCTCAACACCCAAATCTCTGGCGCTCAACAATGCCTTGAGCCTGCTGGCTGGCAGCTGTAAGGAGCCTAGCCGCTCCTCCAAGACCCGGTGAGGAGGAAGGGGACATCGGCGACCCAGACTGCTGCTGCATCAGCATTAGAGCTGTGGTGATGGCGAGGAGGACCTCGATGATGGCAGCACCTGCTCGTGGCTATGGACACATCAGATTGGTTCACCTGGCGTAGCTCCTCAGGTTTGCGGGCGAAGAAGCAGATCTCGCGGCGGTTGCAAGAGGTCTCGTCCTTGCGGAGCTTGGCACGGTACTGCGCTGGGTGAGGCCAGAGCTCGAACACCCCGTGCGCGTACTCGCAAGCATTTCCGTTGTTGGGGCACGTACCCTTGCGGAAGTTGGGGCAGGGGACACAGCTATAGGAGTACTTTTTCGGGTCGTGGCGGCGTGCGTTCTCGCCCGGGTGCACAAAGGGGCACTCGGTCCAATTGGGAATACGCCCTAGAGCGCGGCTTCGTCTTGAAGGTGTACATCCGGAAGTCATTGGTGCTGTAGATCCTGTTCGTGATGTCGGGCAGTGTCAGGTCCATCTCTTTCTCCCCTTCTTCCTTGCCCGAGGACAAAGTCCTCGCCGGAGGTGAGGCCTGAGCCTTAAGTGCCACCTCTAGGGATCTGGTGGCAGCCGATGTGGGAATCTGCCGTGTGATGACATCACCGGGAGGTTGCCGCTGGCGATTGACGATTAACTCGCATTACGAGATCTCGTCGGCAATGTCGAGCGTCAACCAATAATTTTTTTTATATTTATTATTATGTATTATTTTAAATACACTTATCTGATCTTCGCGAGTTACATTTGATGGATGGACCTAAATAAAAAAAGCGGCACAACAATCCTACTAAGTGGGGTCGGCTACAGGATCATATGACGTCATTCCGCTCTATTAGTAACTAAACCTTTCGGTATATTATTCACCAATCTATGTTCATAAGATTTGACATGATTTTACGCTGGCTGTCGGGGCCTAACACAACTCTCCTCCTTTATTCGGGCTTGGGATCAGCTATAAAACATAGACGGAGTTAAGAGAGTGCACACGTAGTTGGACTTAGTTGAAGTCCATTACTTAATTTTATAATCGAACACATTAATTTGGATGATATTTGTGATGGGAAGAATTTTTTTTCGAAATATGGACTGACAGAATAATCATCATTAGTATCGACGACAAAACCGCCGGTAATTTATCGTATGGATGAGCAAACTCAGGTCTGGACCAATGGCGGAGCCATGTGCTTACCCAAGCCTACACGTGCATGCACTAACATTTCCAAAGATATATATATATAATATGTTTGTTTAAGTTGAATAAAATGCTTTGAAGTGTTCTGTTAGTGGCAACACAGATGACATGTGCACCCACCCCAGCCAATGATATTTAACATTAATATTTTTTTCATTTATTATCTTTACAAAATTCTTACATATTATTTATTATTATTAATTTATCAGGTTTTCACATATAAATTCATAATTTTTCATATTTGACCATAACTCATTCATAGAGTGGTACCAAGCATATAGTTTTATAGTGACAATTAATATTTTTTTTAAAAAAGTTATTATTCTTAATCTACATTGATAATTTTATAAAAAAAATATGGAGGTATATATCGTTTGTGTTTATTAAAGTGTCATTCTTTTCTAATAATCATCTTATTTATATACCAATTTTTTAATCATATATACCTGATGCTTAATATCATTTTCCATCTTTTATTAAGTTTTATGTACCTCTAAATATATTTTGTTAAATTTAAATATATTACAAAAAGTTAAAATAATCCATTTGCTTGTAAAATTTATATGCCATTAATTTTAACTTTGTATCTTCCATGTAAAATGTTTTGTTATTTTATATATGATTCTTGTACACACACACATATATATATATGTATGATTTATTGAAGTTGTATGTCATTGTTTGTAATGTATTTTTCATAGGATAATTATGTCATTATTAAAAGTTATTTAACATAAAAAATTTATTACATCAATTTGTTAAAATAATCATTTCAATTTTATATTAAACATTATTATTCTTATTATGATAAAATGAATTATTGAGTATATATACATCTAAAAAAAGTTATTAGCTTTTAGTTTGCTATTTTTATCAATTAATATTATTTTTTATATAAAAGTCTATATACATGGATGATATGAAATATTTGCTAACAAAAAATTAATTCAAAATATTAGAACAAAATTTATGTGTATAAAAAATTTCAAAGTATTTCTATCGGCTCTTAATCAGTGAAGTCAGTGAGAATTATTTCAGGCTCCGCCAGGGACCGGGTCTGGGCCGACCCGTTTTGCTCCAATTTTTCGGAAAAGGAGACCCGGTCCCGGTCAAACCGGGACAAAAACCAGAAATTGTCAATTGTCCTAATTTGACCATGAAAAAGAGAAAATAATAAATAAAATAGTAAAAAAATTAATATTATTATATAAATATGATAACTATTAATTAAAATATATATATGATAATATAATATAATGTATATTTAAGATATATATCAAATAAAATATAATTTTTTATTTAAAATAAGCATAAATATACTATTTTAAAATAATTTAATATTAATATAATAATTTAATCGGATCAGGTCCGGGTTCGGGTTTTAATAACCTGGATTGGTCCCGGCCGGATCCTAAAGAAATGAGACCCGATCTCGACCCGGTTGATAATCGGGACAGAAAAAATCTCGAAAATTCTAGGCCGGGCTGGGGCGACCGGGTCATCCCGGCCCGTGCTCACCCCTAATTTATCGATGGTAGTCACCTCCGAAATTACTAATGGATATGATATCCATTGATAATTTCAAAGACTAATTCTGTCGATAATTATATTTATAATAAAAAATATGATATAAACATAGGATTAATATTTTAATATCAATATTTTTTACGAGTCTAGCCTTCAAAATTAATTATATTTATAATAAAAAAATATATAACATATTATAAGCATACGATTAATATTTTAATATTAATATTTCAAACATAAAATATATATAACATAATATAACCATATGATTAATATTTTTGAAAGGTCTAGCCTTCAAAATTATGGACGGATAGAAATCCGTCAATACTTTTGAAGGTTACACCTGTTGATAATTATATTTTAGTACTAAAGTGTGAGAGAGGGAAAGAAATAGGTGGAAAAATTAGCTGAAAAAAATTAATATTAAAATTTATGATGATCCTACCCTTCAAAATTACCGACAATAATACTAAAGGTTGAATCCGTCAATAACTAAAATATACTTTCTCCCTCTCTCTCTGCGACCACCATGACTCCTGCCACATTCTCTCCCTCTCCCCCTCTCTTGCTTTCACTCTCTCTCTCACTCAGTCGGCTCCGATGACTACCCTCACTCCGAGGAAGGTGCATAGGTTCCGATTTCCCTCTTCCTCTCTCTCAACTTTGGCCACTTGACAGCCAGATTTGGTCGTAGGTGATAGGTGGCCGGATCAGTTGTAGGCGGCCAGATCCATCCGCACTCGGCCCCATTGGCAGCCAATTTGGGCAGCTGACCTATTTGTCTGCAGGGCCAGATCAGCCGCCCTGTAGTCAGATTCGGCTGCACCCGACCCCCTTGGCAGACAATCTGAGAAGGTGACCTATTTATTGGCAAGGGTTAGATCCCGCCGTCGTCCGTCTCTGCCGGCCAATCCGACAGCCTCACAGTCAATCCAGCCGCCCTTGGCCTCCTAGCGGTCGATTCCGCCGTATGCAGCCTGATTTGACTGTTTGGTAGTCCATCCGGCTGTCTGGTCCACCCGGCTCCGTGACCAACAACTTCGGCGGACCGTGCATCTAAGAACAACCTCCCACTCTCTCTCTCTCTCTCTCGCAAGATTGGCATCTGATTTTTGTTATATTTTAGAAAAGGTTTCCGATGAGCGTCGAAAATTATGACAGGGTGACTCCGTTGGAAGTTTCGAAGGGAGTGTGCCCTTTAGAACTTTCTATTGGAAACACCTTTCGGAAGTTCTCCCTTTGGAACTTCTGACGACTTTATCGTGGAAATATGTATTGACACGCCATTGGTAATATGACGTTCTTGTCGAAAAATTCGTCAGAACTTATAATTTTGGACGAATCGGATTTTCGATAGATAATTCCCAAAAAACTTTTAGTGGACAGCATACCTACCAAGTCGTTAATGATGTCTCCAACTTTCTCACTCCAACAAGGTTGAAACCGTCGTTTGCTGCTTTTACTTAATATTAACACTTTTGTTCAAGTCAGCAAATTAAGAAAAGTTCATAGAGAACAAGCGAAAACTAATTAATTGGTACCTGCTCATTACATTTATAATTAACAATTTTGTTGTTGAACATGATTTGTATATTAGAAAAACAACGTACTTTGCAATATTTTTGTCTTCCTTTGGTATTCAGAGGTATATTAAAACTGGACAAATGACAAAAGAAAAAGCAACCAAACAGTATTGTTTGAAAGAAAATTGTTAGCAAAATAAGTAGTTGTGTTATCGTACAAAGAATGGAGGAGTTCCTGAGTAGGTCACAGCTCCTACAAAATAAAAAAAAGAACAATATATTAAAGTTTCCAAGTGATCTGTCATCTGTCGGACGTTAGAGCACGCTGTTGAGTGTGCATTTTTATATAAAGAAGTTCAGAGATTTTTGTCATTGACGCTATCCGCCAACTTCTGTCATATGGCTATGGGATTTCGACATCATTCATAATATAATGGATTTTGAATGTGTAACTTTTAACTTCTTTTCGTGCATTATCAGAACAAATAAATAATTTCCATATTTTTTTCTATCTTGATAATATTAATATTTTTATTATACCCATATTAGTCAGACCTGCAACCAAGCGCGGAGCTACGTGGGTTCACGTGCTTGCAAGTGCATGCACCCACTGGAATTGCGTATTAGTATGTTAGAAATACACATATTTGTTATTAGCTTGTTGGTTAGTTGACTCATGCACTCTCTCTCTGACCATTGATTTTCTAAAATCATTATATATAATTCATATCTAATTATTTACACTTAATCTTCCAAATTTGTCTTATAATATTTTTGTCTTCTATTTTTATTCAATCCATTCATTCTTTCTCTTCTATACATTATATTTAATATTTTTATTTGTATCTTGCCTTTAATAAATTATTTTTCTTAATTAAGTGGTCCAAGTACATAATCGTTTACCACTTATTTTTATAGTTGGTCTTCCAAACTTTATAAGTTTTTTTCTCTATTTTGCATCCAATCAACTCATTCTTTCTCTTTAAACATTATGTTTTACCATTTTATCTTTTTAATTTTAATTATTTCTATTTATATATTACTTTTAATCATTGTATAATTAGGTAATTATGATATTATGTATGCTCATTTGATTTATAATTATTATATATAAATGATATACATAAACAATAATGTAATATAATTTTTTGAAAAATTAATATAATTAAATATTTATGTTTACTATTTTATTATACTTACGAATTATTTGTTAAGTGTTAAAGTTATTTTTTAATAAATTAAGAGAAATTATATCCATGATCTACAAGTGATCTCTTTTTAATTGTAGTGTTATAAATAATATTACAGATTATTATGATGTTTTAATATCATAATATAAACATTTTAATTATTTGGATTCTAAAATTAATATATATATATATATATATGTAAAAAAATAAAACTTATATAAGGAATTAGATGAACTCTTCGACTATAGATATGAGAAGTGAAGTCACTCAAAATATTTTTCTTGTTAATCTCTTTGGACTACACAATTTTTTACACTACTATACCCAATTATAAGGCCATAATTAACAAAATAAAGTTTTTTCATTGATATTTCTTGTATAAAATTTAAACACTCATTTCATTATTATATTCCATATCTAATAAACATCAAAATAGTGCGATGGACCGGTTCAATCTAGTGAGTGCGATGTCTCCGTTTTACACAATCATTTTATTTAATATAATACTATTTATTACTTATCATTTTATTTAAAAATTAATATTTCATTAAATAAAATTAATTGAAAAATGTTTTCTATATTTAAATAATATATTTGTTAACAAATTTTTTGCATAAAAAAATTTAATCCATCGCTCACTAAATTTATATTTTATATTTATAATACTTATTTTTTTATTCAGACACTCACTAAAATTAATGCATCACATCTACGTTTCACTCCATCAAAATACACCCTGAACTAATTCACAGGACTGAACACAGTCCGAGAACCGCACCGACCTGGGATACTGAGAAAAATACCCAACCCGAGTAGGTTTCAGACCCGATCCAGGTAACTACAATACATGACGTTGTTCTAGGCCAGGACCGTGTTCATAGCGTAAAAACTCGACGCAAAACCCGTCCCAGGTAATTATACATTTAAAACTTGTCAAAGTCTCAAAGAGAGACCCAGGACCCATAACACCCGTGACCCGTTAACCCGTGCTGCTGTTATCAACGATTCATCTGTGCCCTAACTTCACCCGTTAACTTCATATTGAAATCCCTAGACCACCCGCGCTCTCATCTCACCAGATCGCCGTTACCATCATCGCCGCTGCCATGTTGCCATTGCCGTCGGCTGCCGCCGCCACTAGTTAGAGGTCCATTTTGTACTTACTACTTAATTCTAACAAAAAGAAAAGCTAACAACAGCACACATGAAGGTCTATCTCCATAAAATGATTTCTCTAGATATAGTTTTAGTAGCAATTCACACACCTAGAGGAATGCATACACATAGATAAAAGAATGGAACATGGTAAATCTTTTTAGCTTATTTGATAGATGGTGGTGCCAACTCACAGATATCAAATCGATATTGCATCTCTGTAAATGCTAAACGATATTGCAACTCACCGAGATTTTTCTCCTCATATAATTTGAAATGGACAGCTAGAAGTATAGTGGTGATACATGTATAAGAAAATGTCAAACGAAAGGCACTGTGAGAGGTAAAACTTAAAAGATTGCCCAAATACGTGCTTCTATATAGTACCTTGAACCTTTTTGCAACACTAAGAGCAACTGAGGGGCGTGCATCCAAATCCACACTTATGTTTGCCCTTTTTCAAGTTGAGATGAATTTTTTTTCCAGCAGCAGCAGTAGTTATGGGGAATTAGCCCAGCTGCAAATAAGTTATGCATTTTTTATGATTAAAACTGCAATTATAAGTTAGCCCAACTGTCTAAGCTAAAATTGCTATTTTCTTGAATGACAACATTGTTTGTGCACTACAACATCACCTGCTTAAAAGTTGATCTTATTGGACATAAATTTTATGTTTTCTTTTCCTTCATCCATTGGCCACTGTCAATGCAAATAAAGTTTATGAGGCCTTAACTATGTGATCTCATCATTAATGTGTCATTTCAGATAGTTTCAGATTGCCCTAACTCTATGATCTCCTCGTCCTCCTGCCTGGAATCTAGAAGCAGAATGTGTATTAGTTATGGAGAATATCTCATTTTTAGACTTTAGTTATGAATATGTGAAGAATGTTTAATATTAAGAACATGTGAAGAATGTTTAATTTTATGTAAGCTGATGTGAAGAATGTGTGTTGCAAAATGTGGTCTAAATTTTATTCTTAGCATGTTGGATGTTGTATATGTTTGTAGGATAAAATGGGGTCCCCCATTTAAAATGGGGGGACAGACTCCCCCCCATTTTACTGTGCCCGTCCGATCTCGATCGGGCGGGCGCCGATGGAGAAGCTGAAAACCGGTGAAAATCATTCGTGAACCGATTAAATTTTCACGTGAACCGGCCTCGGCGTGAACCGATTTTCGGCCGAGAATAAAATCGTGGTTGCAGTAAAAATTTTTCCCCTTTACCCTCATTTTCACCGATCTCTCCCTCTCTCCCCTTCTCGCGCGACGACTGGCCGCGACCACGACTTTGATGATGACCGACAACTTCGATGACGACGTCCGCGCAACCACGACCGGCCACGACCATGACTTCGACGATGACCGACGACTTCGACGATGATGTCTGCGCGACCACGACCAGCCGCGACCAGATCCGTGCCACCACGACCGTCGCCGACCAGATTCGCACCACCACGACCGCCACCGACCAGATCCGCGCCACCATGACTGCCGGCGGTTAGATCCGCGCCACCACGACCGCTGTTGACCAGATCCACGCCACCACGACCGCCGTCGACCACATCCGCGCCACCACGACTGCCGCCCACCACATCCGCGCGACTTCGACCAGATCCGTCGAACTTCCACCGCCGACCAGATCTACGACCTAAGGTACTTTCCCCCATTAATGTCCGTTGTACCTTTGTCGGTTTTTATCTCGGGTCGACCTTTGTCTTTGCCGACAGACAGATTCGTCATCGGCCGTCCTGCCCGCTCGCATGACAATGCCCACACGCGGCCGCCCTTCGTCGCCCGCACGCCGCCACCCTTCGTCGCAAGCCGCCGCCGCCACCCTTCGTCGCATGCATGCTGCCGCCCTTCGTCGCACGCACGCCGCCGCCAATTCGTCGCACGCACGCCGCCGGCCTTCGTCGCACGACACCGACGCCCTGCCGCCGGGTTACCGTGTAATTAGTTAAACACTTTTTAATTGATCATCTTGTAATTATGTAATAGTTACCTTGTAATTATGTAATAATCACCTTTCTAAGTAGTGACCTTGTAATTATGTAATAATCACCTTCAATTGTAAGTAGTTAAATATCTCAAGATTAATTAAATGATGTGAGTTAATTTTCATGTGTAAATATGTTTGTTTAATCATTCTTGTTTGCAATAATACGAGTTAATTGTATCATGCAATAGTGAGCAAAGCAGATGATATATTACCTCACAATGGCGACCACAACAAGAGATCGAGCAATCGACGACTCCCCCCGCACCGCCGCCGACTAGATCGAGCATGCCGTGGCTTAGATTTGCCTCACGCGCACGACAACCGACCTCGAGCACCTCCGCCGACCTCATCGTGCACTGCGCCGTCGAGCTCCCACCCCGCCGCCGCCGAGCTCGTGCACCGCCACTGCCACCGTCGAACTCGCCCCGCCCCGCCGTCACCGAGCTCGTGCGCCGCCACCGCCGCCGTCGAACTCGCCCGCCCCGCCGTGACCAAGCTCTTAACAATGTTAATCCTTGTAAAATTTTTGGTTGTCGAACTAGTTAAACTTAATTAATCCATGTTGTATCTGCTTTGATTAGTTAGACTTTTGTAAAATTTTTGTTGAATTCATGTTGTAAATTAGTTAAAGCTGTAAAGTATCTGATCACTAGCTGGTCATAATAGGTTTTTATCCCATTTTCTAATCAATTCACCCATATCGAGCCCTCACTTTACCTCACTTTTGGCCAATTATGCTTATAATGCAATGGATTGTGATAACCAGCTGATCATTCTCATTTTATACTTAATTTCATATGCATAGAGGTTCTGAATTGCTAAAATCCATAAATATATCAATTCTATGCCAAGTTATCATTTTTTGGGCAAGTTATCATTCCAATGTGCAAAATTATTATTTTTCTAATTGAGCCGATTTTTAGTGATTATCTTGCCCTAAACCCCTTGCCAGTATGAATTAATCATATTTGGATAATCATATTTCAACTTGTGCAAAGTTATCATTCCATTTCACAAGTTATCATTTTTGGTGTCAAGTTATCATTTTTAGGGCAAAATTATCATTTCGATGTGCAAGGTTATCATTTCTACATAAAAGCATTAGGCAATCATTAAATTACTTTTCTAACTCCTTGCTGCTCTGATTTGATCACATTTGGATAACCACAACTAAAATTGTGACAAGTTATCATTTTATGGTACTAAGTTATCATTTTATGGCACCAAAGTTATCATTCCTATGAAATCTTATTCACATTTGATTTCTGACCTCATTTACTTGCCATTCTAATTCCTTTGATGCCTTCACTGCTTTGAACTACTCATATTTGGATAATTATAATGATATGGCACAAGTTATCATTTCGGGCAATAAGTTTTCATTAAACAAATAAGGTTTTCATTCCTGCACAACACCAAATTCCATTTGATATTTGAGCTGATAATTGTTATTGTCCTAATCCTTATTTGTTTAAATCCTATTCAAGGACTTTGATGCTTGCTGTTTTGACCTTCCTAACAGAAAAAATAAGGCTGAAAAAGGTTAAAAAAGGAGGGGGGAGCCTCCATTTGGAGGATTCTGGACAGGATCTGAAGGGGAGGAAGGAAAGGAGCTGGAGGAAGAAGCCATTGCTTAATCTGATTCACTGTCAACAGATTTCTATCCTTTCTGATTTCAGATGTTTAGCATGGCTACCTCTTTCTATTTTGCATCAAACCTTGTAATTATAATGAACTAAATTCCAGCTCTCCTATGATAGGTAGTAATCTAGTTTAGTTATGGATGGATGAAGGATATTTCTGATTTCCTGCACTGATATCTGATTTTTTTTTATTTCTGATTCTGCATTTCTGATTTCAATGGATCTAATCTTGACATTGTGAGGTCATACTTGTATTTACAACTGAGAGGTTGTCCTTTGATATACTCTAGGGCAGAGAAAACCCGGGATCGGGTCCAGGTCTAGGCGGACCCGGTCCTGACCCGACTTTTGCCGGGTCAGAAATTTTCCGACCCGGTACCGGACCCGGACCCGGCCGAGTCCGGGACCGGGTCAGACCCGATAGACCGAGAATCGGATCGGGTTTGCATTTGGGAATCCGAAATCACAAAAGTGCTGGCAGGTGCCGGATCGGCCGCCAATGGCCAGATCCGGCACCTGTCGGACGATCCGATCGCCAGGTGCCGGATCGTGGCTCCTGGCGGCCGATCCGGCCGTCAGGCGCCGAATCGTGGCGCCTGGCGGCCGATCCGGCCGTCAGGCGCCGAATCGTGGCGCCTGGCGGCCGATCCGGCCGTCAGGCGCCGAATCGTGGCGCCTGGCGGCCGTATCAGACACCTGGTGGCCGGATCGGCTGCCAATGGCCAGATCCGACGCCTGGCGGCCGATTCGACTGAAAGGTGCCAGATCATGGCTCTTGGCAGCCGGATCGGCTGCCAGGCACCCGATCTGACCGCTAGGTGCCGACTTACGGTGCCTGGCGGCCGGATCGGCCTCTAGGCGCGGCCGCTAGGCGCCGAATCGGGCGCCTGACGATCGGATTGGCCGCCAGATGCCGGATCCCGGTGCGTGGAGGCCGAGTAGAGAGAGAAAGGGGAGAGAGGTCGTAGCCATCGAAGTCGCCGACTCGCCGCCGGCCCGCCACTACAGTGAGAGAGAGGGAGAGGGGTGAGAGAGAGGGAGAGGGCGAGAGATAGAGAGAGAGATGGGAGAGAGAAAAGCAAACGTGAAATGAGGAGATGGAATGGGAGATTGGGATTTTATATACTAATCATTCGGGTCGGGTCCGGGTCGGGTATCTGGGTTGCAAACCCAGTCCTGACCTGGTATCCATCGGGTTTTTCATGTATTAGACCCGGACCCGGCCCGGATTAGATTCGGGCCGAATTATTTTCCCGAATTATTGGGTCGGGGCGGTCCGGGTCGACCATCAGGTCGATCTGGACCATGCTCAGGCCTAATCTATCTTTGTTCAGAAATGAATCAAGAACCAATGGCAAGTTTCTAGGTTCAATCCTCAATTAGGAATCTGATTCACTTATTTCTGAAATCTGTTTTCCATTTTTGATTCCTGAATTCATTGGAACTGTTTTTATCATTGTGGAGCACTAATTGTATTAACAACTGAGAGGTTGCTTTATGGTTTCATTCTTGTTTAGAAATGAATCAAGAGACAATGATATTTTTAAGGTTTTAATCCCTGAATTGTTGCAGACTTCAGTGCTGATTTCTGAATTTTTAAATTCTGATTTCCTGAATTTTGTGGAATCTGCTTTGCTGTTGTAAGACTCCTGATTCCATCATCCACTGAGAAGTGAACTTAGGATTTTCTTGATGTTCAGAGATGGACCAAGAAGCAATAGTATGTGCTGAATTCCCATGTGTGATATGTGCTGATTTTACCCAATCCATTAGTGCTAATGTGGATTTCATTTTAATTTACAGCGAGGCTGATTTAAAATCCCCTTGTTGTTTAGAGATAAACCAAGAAGCATTAGCCTTAGGATTGGATTCATTACATTCTTGATTACTTGATATGTGAATGTTTGTTTGGTTATGTGCCAAACTGAAATTGCCAAAATCTGAAAGGAAATGGCAAAATCAGTGAGGCACTTATGCATGTGCTTAATGATAACTTGATATTCAGTGGGGATCCTTATCTAATTCAACGTAGCTAACATTTATATGAGAATATAATGATTAGTTTTGGATTAATTAAGTTGTGTGAGCAGCCATACTTTAGGTTGAATCAAATTTGATTTAAAATTATTAAAATTCTCCATTCCATCCATAACTGAATTAGATGAACCCTAACCCCTAGGAGAACCTTCCCATTGATTGATAAACTCTTTTTAGTCCTCAATTCAGTAATTAGATCTCAGTTCATTTCTATTATCAAAACACCAAAAATAGTTAACATTTTGCCACTTTGAAAAATATGTTTTCACTTTCCTTTAATTTCCTGTTTTTACCACTTAGTCTAGGGCTAGTCTAGATTAGTTTAGAGAGTCTTTAGCCTTCAAATCATTGTGCATATGACACTTGAGTCTACTGCATTGACCTGTGCACTTGCAGTAGAGAGTGAGTTAGGGAGTTAATCAAATTTTGGAAAATCCTCAATTCTGACCATAAATCCAGCAAGTTATCACTACACTCCTCATCATTCCACATCAGTATCAAAATGCGCCGTTGAGCTCCGCCAAGCCTACCTCCAGGTGTCCTGCCAAGTCCACGTAACATAATTGGAACGCTGCTGATTGCTAATGCATTTTGAGTTGAACGAAGTTTAATTTGAACTGTCTACCGTCCTCTTGTAACAAATCTGTGACATAAATATGTAACTATCCACGTCCTTTTGTAACAAATCTGTAACTATTTAATTTGAACTTCAAATTTTGGAAGTTGTTTAATACATCTAAAAGATAACAAGTGACATAATTGGAACGCTTTACACCATCGGTGTTGTCAATCCCTAAATTTTTTTTTGCATATGAACTATCAAAAGTGTAAGTAATCCAAGCATGGATTAACAAAAATTTAACTAGTTTACGTATAACACAACAAAAAATTTACACCAAAAAATTCACGACTGGTCGGCGGTGTGCGAGAGCAGATCGGGGTGCGCGGGGGAGTCGTCGGTTGTCGGCGGCAGTGCGTGATCTTAGATCTGATCGATGGGGTGCACGAGGGAGTTGACGGCTGCTCGATCTGATCCCGGCGGTGCTCGATCTGATCGGCGGCGGTGCGCGAGCGTAGATCTGACCGGCGGTGGTGCGCGAGCTCAGCGGCAGCGATGGGCTGGCAGGCTCGACGACAGCGGCGGCGTGGTCGAACTCGGTGGCGCTCGGCGTGCGTCGTGCAGCGGCGTGCTCGCATCGTGCCACGACGCTCGGTGTGGGGGGTCGCGGGAGGTCAACGAGGTGGCGGTGTGCGAGCTTGGAGGCGACGGGCGGGCGAACTCGATAGCGGCGTGCGGGCAGGCTCATCGGCAGCGACGGCGGCGAGGCGGGCAGATCTGATCGGACGGAGGGAGAAAGTGATAAAATGAAAAGAAGAGGGAATAAAAGGTTAGAAAACACCTTCGAGGGCGGGCTCATCGGCGGCGGGAAGATCTAGTCGGACGCGATCGTCGTCGTCGGCGGGGAGGTCGCCGCTGCGCACATATGTAGATCTAACTGCGGAGTCGCCTTTGCGCACAGATCTGCCTCGGATCTGAGCATTTCGATCTCGAAGGGGGTCGGCGGTGGGGTAGGTCTGCTGCGGGCGTGCTCGGCGCCAGTGCTCGTGGCCGTCGCGCAGATGCCATCGGGAGGAGAGGAGAGAGAGAGGCGGCGACGCAGAGGAGAAACGAAGAGGAGAGAGAGAGGAGAGACGAAAATGAGACAATTCGAGGGTTTTCATCATCTTATACCCTTTGGAATCGGTTTGTCCGAACTGCGGCCGAACTGTACGTTCGATCGGGTCGGACCGCACCAGATTTCACTTAAAACTCTTAGATCTGCGCCAGCCGTCGGATGCGAATCCGACGGCCGACGCAGAATGGGGGGACAGTCCCCCCATTTCAGTTGGTGGGACACCCATTTTATCCATGTTTGTAATATTTAGCATGTTGCAGTATGTTGCCTGCCTGCATTCTTTACTTTGTATATTTTCTTCGAAATTATGATTCTAAATGCCCGGATGCAAACCCAGTTAGATTTTCGGACTGCTAAGTCTGATCTGATCCGGACCGGGTCCGATACTAGGTCGAAAAAATTCCGACCTGGCATAAGTCGGGTCAGGATCATGTCCACCTAGACTTGGACCTGATCCCGAATTTGCTCAGTCCTACTAATTCAACTATTCATGAAGAACTTAGGAGGAACTACGACTTTATTTTCAAACGTACCCTTAGGACACTTTCCATTGAAATTCGGGCTGATTTTCAAGGTGGCTCAAACTGGGTGTTTGATATCAATATTCTACCATTTCAGCATGACAATTCGAGCTGGAACTCAAGTTGGATCATTGAATGAATTTTCGATCATCCATAGCAGAACTCCAATCTTGTTTTCCGAGCATTTGACATGATATGGCGTCTAATAAACTTATGCTTTGACATGGAATGTTATAAAAACTACTGATTAGAGTAAAATTTATGTGTTAACATTTTTAACTTAATTATTCTATTAGGATATCATATTCAAAAGTGAATTTGACAATCTTACTTGTCCACGCACAACTATTTGGTTTTTGGGATTTTGAGCAAACTCTCCGGCGATTCTTCTTGAGTTTCGCCTACGCTTTTGACATCCTTTGATAGAAATATCAACTACAAGGAGATGACCGAAGGTTCAACTGCACACGTACACTGAGAAGAGAGAAATTAGGGCTCAAAGTTAGAGGAAAATTACTTTTTTAATAGGAGAAGGCTGATGGGAAAAGAGGCTTTATTTATAATAAACTAAATTTGCTTCGGGATTAAAGTTGTAATCCAAAAATTAACTCTATTCAACTCCCAAGCAACTGCTATTTTATCCATAATCTCTATTAATTATCCTAATTAATTCCTTTATCTTCTTTCTTTCGATTCAAATTCTTATAATTTATTAACTTCTTATAATCCTTTCTTAAAATTAACTATAACTTATTTTTAAATGATTTTCAAAACTATTTAAATAAATAATTTTAATTATTTATATATTTAATTTAATCAAAGTTCCACTTATCTTCTAAATTTCTAATAATTTTTGGAATTACATAATAATAATTATTCTTATTAGTAAATTGTCAGAATTAAAATATAATTAATTATTATTTTATTTTTTAAAATATTTTAATTTAAAATCTCTAAATTTAAGCCCTTTAGGAATCCTATTTCAAATCATACTTAGATCTTCATCCCTAATCCTCTTATAATTATCAGTTTTATCTTATCTCTCTTATAATTTTATTATTCATCTATTTTTTAAAACTATAGAATTAAATAACTAGTTATCTATTTTTTATTTTAAAATAAAATATTAATAACATACTATTTTATCTTCTAAATATTTTGATACATAACATTCTTAATTTAACTCTTCCTAGGAGTCCTTTAGTCCATAAACAATCCCTAATCTCAATACAATTTCAACTCATAAATTAGAATTTATCCTCTTTTCTTATTGTTGTTTATTTCTGTTAGAGATTATTATTCCTGAATTTTCACAATTAAATAAAATAAATAAATAATATTAATATTTTATAATTTTCATAATAAAAAATTTAAAAATATTTTTAGACTTAGAACTCTTATGTAACTTTCATTGTGAGTCCTTTATAGCTTAACGTTATAATCAAATTCAAATTTTAAAATTGAATTTATAATCTGAATCCAAATCTCAATTTCTATTTATATTACTTTCTCATTTCCCTATTCATTATCTAATTATACTTTTATTTATTTACTAATTTTATTTAAATTATTTTGATAAATAATTAGTTGTCAAATTTATCTAATTTTGTATATTAATATTTTATTGTTAAAAATTTTGAAGTGTTACAATGATATTATCTAACTCTGCCTATATTTTATAGCCGGTCCCAAGCCCGGATAAAGGAGGAGGGTTGTGTTAGGCCCCGACAGCCAGCGTAAAATCCTATCGAATCTTATGAACATGGATCAATGAAGAATGGCGTCGTATGATCCATGTAGCCGACCCCACCTAGTGAGATAAGGCTTTGTTGTTATTGTTGTTGTACAATGATATTATCTAGATTTTCATTATACTAATTCATTTTATTGGTACAATAGTTGATTTCTTAAAAATAATACATTTAGAGGTAAAAAAGTGCCATCCACTGCTTAGCAATTGCTTTGGAGGGTTAAACTACAGTCTTCTTTTATGATATTTTTCAATTCTTCAGTAGGTTACTCAACTTCTTCGGGATGGATTTCAATAGTTGGCTCATTATAGGCAATTGATGTTCAAATTTTTTTCCATTTCTTAGGGATATTGCTTGGGAATGTTCTTTGAGGTTAGATTCTCATTGCCCTGAAAAGGCAACAGACCTAGTGGAAGATGATGTTTGTCAGGTTATTTGATTCTTTAAAATTTTGTGAATAGATAATCTTTGTGCAATCATAAATTCATTTTGCACTTCTTATTTCATCAGTTTCTCCATCATTAAACTCTCGATTAGATTTCTCTTGGGTGTTGCCACTAAGCTTCTATGATTGCGTTGGAGGTAGAGCTAGTTGTTGTTGTTGAGGTGTAGGTAAAGCTGACACTTGTCTATGTTGATGTTGTGGATTGTTGATTATGGAATTACCTAAAAGGTTGATTTTGGTGTGGTTATTCGTAGTGTTGGCTCTTATAGGACAAATTAGGGTAAGACGCAATGGACCGGACCGGACGACGACTCGGATAGATGTCCGTTTCAAGTCGAATCGGTCGAATCAATCGGACCGGATAACAATAAAATATTATATTTAATATGATATACTAAATTAAGTTATTATATTTTAGTTATATACATATGTCAAAATGTAATTATACAAAAGAAAAATAACAATCATAAACTTACATTTTAAGTTTTGATTTTAAAATTATTACATACTTAATAAATTAAAATCTTATTTAATTCTGATTATATATAAATTTTATATTCTTTAAATTTTTGCATTTCATATTTTTTTTATGTTAGAAGTAACGAACAAATATTTTTTTCCAAAAATATTATAACAAGATCATATATTCTATAAATAAATATGTAGTATAATTAGTGGTTAATATTAAATTTGAACTTATTATGTAAATAAAATTCAAATTTATGTATATATATTATTATATATATACTATATTATATTAAGTCTATTATACATACAAGAAAGAAGTTTGCACTGTCCATCCCTAACTAATTTATTTAATATAATAAATATTATACATAATATAATAAATATGTAATTAACTTATATTATAATATATATTTATGATATTAAAAATATCGAACAGAATTATAATCCATTATTAAAGTTCAAAGTGTAACAAGCTCTAGATTAAATGAAGAGATAAAGAACAAGTAATGTATACAAACATAGTCCCACATTGCTAATAGAAGGAAGATAGGAGTAAAATGACAAGTAATATTATTATTATGGAAAAAGTCTATCTTTGGATGTTTTCAAATTTATGATAATAAAAAATATTTATTAGCAAAAAAAAAATAAAAAAACCGGCTGGCCCATGAACCGCGGTTTAATTTAGTTTTGGCTGATTCTTACTGGTTTTGACCGGTTTTTGACTGGTTTGAACCAGTTCAATCCGATTTGATCAAACGTCCGGTTTTGGGACTTAGAATGGACCATGTTAGTGACCGATCGACGGTCGGACCGGTCCGATCGACGGTCGGACCGGTCCGACCGGCCGGTCCGGTCTTAATAACATTGATAAGATGTGATCCAAGCATTAGTATTATTAGATTGTTGATTACTGATGTTTTGATTCTATACATAAGGAATTATGGCATTCATATGAAATGGTGACATACATTGTTCACACTAAGTGGGGATATGTGCGAAAGTCCATATATAGAATGCAGTTATTGTAACGCCCGAGTCAAACAAGAAAAAGAAAAATAAAAGGAAAAAAAAATAAAGATAAAAACCAAGTAGGAAAGGAAATCTGGATCAAGAGGAGTTTGTTTCCAACCAAAACTTTGAATCTCCTTTAATAAATAAGAGGGCAAAACGATTAAACAACCCCTTTTTCCTCTCTACGAGCCGACCTAAGTTTCTCATCCCCCGTTCATGTGCCTTTTGTTTTCCCTGATCGTCATTGCCAATAGGAGGTCAACCAGAGGACGTGGACGACGCCGGACGTGCACCTGAACTGAGAGGAGCGGGCAGAGGAAAAGGAGGAAAAGGAAGACTGCAGTAATAGTTTCTTGGACAGAAACTTCAAGGTATGGAACGATGATTGATTCGTGATAGAATCTTGATTTCAGGCTTGAAGGATGACCTATTTGGTTCATAGTTATTGTATGATGTCACATGATGATGATTGGTGCCGGCCATTACCGGAGAAGATGATCGGAATGCGAAATGCGCGTCTGCGCAGTTTCTGTGCAAGAAGAACCTGACCCGGGTTCACTGCAACTCAGCCCGGGTAGGTCCTTAGCCGGACCGAGTTCGTAGGAACTTGTTCGGATCCGCCATTGTTGCACTCGTTCGTCCGAACTCTGCAACCGGACGAACCCAGCCTGGATTGAAGACAACTCGGACGGAGTTTCACGCACGACGAACAGTCGAGTGTGATGGCTGTCCCAAAAAGAAGACGACCCGACCCGGCCTGGGTGTAACCCATACCCGACTCAGGTTTATCTTGATTTTCTGAGAACACCGATTGATGAACTCGGCCCGAATTTTCTCCACTCGCCCCAGGTTCCGACGGTGATTAAGTTGCTTTTATGTTGATTAGATCCCTGATTTATGTTCCTCTTCCATATCTTAATAATGATAATGATTATGCCAATAATGCACCTAATTTACTCTTCATGGTCTTATTTTATTATCGTGATTAAAGTCCTTATGAGGATTTAATAAAAGCTATAAGATAAAAGATGAAAATCGTTAAATGGAGAGCTCTTTTATGATATACTCTGACGACCAAATTATGGATTGACTTCGGTCAATTATGGGCTGACTACGGTCAGTTATAGGCTGGCTCTATCAGTTATGATGATGATGTTGGACGGGTGGAGGCAGGCCTCACCGTGGATTGAAATATACCTCAAATAAGTCAAAGATGAATAATAAGATGATGAAGAAGATGAATTCATATCTATTAAGAATCACTCTTATGATGATCGGCTTTTAGCCACCTATTTATGATGATTCAATTATGATCTTTTGATATCTTATTCATATGTTCATTTACATGCTTCCATTTCTTTTATAATGATCATGATTCATTCCTCTTTATATGAGGATGTTATTTTTATGATTCCTGTCTAGTATCATGATCTTATATCTTACTTTCATACTGAGTTGTAAAACTCATAGAGAGATTCTCCCCTGCATGTTCTTAAACGCAGGCCAAGGTCAGAATGATGAAGGTGGCCAACGGTGGCAGATCGAGCTCGTAGGTGGCTGCACATGAGTATTGAGTTCTTTAGATGATGAGATAGATTTTTCTTTTCCGCACTTAGTTGATGTATTAGTTTCATTTGGACTCATATGAAGTTCTTTATCAGTCTTCCGCTTATTAAAATGTCATACTCTTTTTAGTATTATTTAATGATGATTAGACTTTCGCTTTAAATGTTGTGCATTGACCAATCAAAGTCTCATTTTTGGTCAATATTATGTACATGTAAAGATGACCCGTAGCGTTCCCGAAGAGTACTTTATCACGTGACGAAGTGTGATTTGGGGGCGTTATATTTAAGTAAAGTTAGGGCATTCTCATGTCCTAATGTATGATATCATGGTTCATGTGCAAGTGCCACGAGCAGTCACCGCGTCATCTGAAGTTAAATAAGTTTATCTTATCTCATAAGATGTATGATGCTTCTAAATATGATGATGTATGATGAAGTAGATGCTTCCACACTGCGCATCTGCTAGTCGAGATTGGGGTCAAAGGCGACCTTGAGGTAACGGTGTGATTGGAAATCCACAACAAGAGGGAACAGACCAAAATGAGGTCTCAATGAGTCAGGTTCGTACTGTAGAGCCGAAGTTCAGTCACCATCGGTCCAGCTAGCACCAGCACATATGCCACTAGTTCAGCCTTCATATGTACAACCTCCACCTGTACAACTCATGTCCGTGTCGTCAGCGCCATTGTCTATTCAGTCAGCGTCCTCTAAGGACCCTATCTAGGCATTTATGAAGTTACACCCTCCTGAGTATGATGGTTTGGGCGAATTTGACAAGGCTGAGAGATGGCTGAGGACTATAAAGGAAAAACTACAGCAAATGAACTGTGGTGAAAACAAGAAGGTCCTGTTCATCACCTGCGTTTTAACTGATGACGCTTTGGACTAGTGGAGAATCGTGATGGACACTCAGTACGAAGGACGAAATGACGTTCCCTAGGAATGTCTCTATGAAGCATTTGAGGCATGCTACTTTCTAGAGTACCAAGGTGCACTAAAGCAAAGGGAGTTCCTACAACTGAGCCAAGACCAGATGACAATGACTTAGTACCATGTTCAATTCGTTCGGCTGGAGAGGTATAATAAGGTGGAACTCCGAATTCCTAAAAATGAATACTCTCAAGATAATGACAGAAAGAAGGTGGATCACCTTTGTCAATGCCTGAATCAGACCATCAGGGCTAATACTTTAGCAGACCAGTGTGCAAATCTAAGTCTGGAAGTGGCACTAACAACTATCATGGAAAGAAACTACGCGAGGGAATAGAAAAAAGTCAAAGATGTGAAAGGAAAGACCCCATGCAACCCTCTATGCAGAATCAACCTCGATGGAATGATCGTCGTCAAAATCGAGAAGGTCCCGACCGTAGGAACCAATGTCAGGATAACAGGGCGAGGCCATATGAGCCTCGTGATGCTAAACGTCAGCAACAGCCGCAACGCTAGCCCCAACTTCAGTAGCCCCAGAAGTAGGCGCAGGGTGTTGGTGCCTGTCCACACGGTAGGAGATTTCACATTGGGGAATGCAGGATGAAGGTAGGAGTCTGCTTGCACTGTGGCCAACAAGGACATTTCATTCGTGATTGTCCAACCAAGAATAAGGATGATCTCGCATCAGCTCCGCGTGACGCAAGAGGTGGAAACAATATGGTGCGTGAAAGAATCTTCCACCTGGAAGAAGATGCGGTGCTAGCAGACGTTAAAGTCATTAGAGATACACTATCCACAACCAGTCTCTCTACTACCGTTCTATTTGATTCGGGTGCATCGCACTCCTTTATATCTAAAGATTGTACTACTGCGTTAACTTTACCCCAACATATTATAAGTCACCCTATGGAGTTCATTACTCCCATGGGAATGTTCAGAAATGATTATTAGATCTGCCAGTGGAAATACAAGGGAAGAGCTTTTCTGTAGATCTAATAATTATTCCAATGACGGACTACGATGTCATTCTTGGTATGGATTGGCTATCCTA
The DNA here is from genome assembly GCA_030549335.1 of Pontederia crassipes. Classification (NCBI taxonomy): domain Eukaryota; kingdom Viridiplantae; phylum Streptophyta; class Magnoliopsida; order Commelinales; family Pontederiaceae; genus Pontederia; species Pontederia crassipes. The sequence goes on along the minus strand of CM060196.1, from coordinate 55,729,236 downwards.
ACATGATGTAGTCATTCTATGTAAACAGAAGAAAGTTATCATTGGTACCCAAGGTGAATGCAAGGCTACTGTTAGACGTACCACGGGCAAGGAAGGAAAGATTATCATATCTACCATAAAAGCACAAAAGATGATACAGAAGGGACGCAGAAGTTTTCTAGCAAATGTGATGAAGACGGATAACCCGTGAACCCAACTACAATAATTGCATGTAGTTCAGAAGTTTTCGGATGTCTTTCCCGAAGACATCTCTGGATTACCACCATGATGAAAGATCGATTTTCGTATTGATCTCCTTCCAGGCATTGCCCCGATCTCGAAGACTCCTTATAGGATGGCACCGACTGAGATGCATGAACTGAAGAAGCAATTTCAGAAACTTTTAGACAAGAGGTTTATCAGGCCGAGTGTATCTCCTTGGGGTGCTCCAGTACTATTTGTCAAGAAGAAGGACGGCTCTCTAAGACTGTGCATTGACTATTGAATGTTGAATAAAGACAGTCAAGAACAAGTACCCTCTACCGCGAATCAACGACCTTTTCGATCAACAATCAGATGCCGCGGTATTTTCTAAGATTGACTTACAAAGTGGGTACCACCAACTTAGAGTGGCCGATGAAGATGTACAGAAGACAGCTTTCTGATCAAGGTACAATCACTATTAATTTTTAATGATGCCTTTTGGACTGACAAATGCCCCTACAACTTTTATGGATCTCATGAACCGAGTGTTCAGACCGTATTTGGACCAGTTTATCATCGTCTTTGTAGATGACATCCTGATTTATTCAAAAGACCCAGAACAACACAAGGAACATCTGAAGATTGTGTTGGAGAAGTTAAGACAACACAAGCTATATGGCAAACTATCGAAGTGCGAGTTCTGGCTTGACCGAATTATGTTCCTTGGACACATAATTTCGAAGAATTGCATTTTTGTGTATCCTTCCAAGATAGAAGTGGTATCTCACTAGTCAAGGAAAAAACATACCACCAAAATCCATAGTTTTCTCGGATTGGCAGGTTATTACCGTAGGTTCATCAAAGACTTTTCGAAGATTGCATCTCCCTTGACGAACCTAACGAAGAAGGGTGTAAAGTACATATGGACACAGAAATACGAGGATAGTTTCATGAACTAAAGGCCAAGTTGACCACTGCACCCATACTTATCATTCCACAGAGTACTGACGGATAGGTGGTGTACATTGATGCTTGCGGTATTGGATTGGGATGCGTGCTCATGCAATATGGAAAAGTAGTCGCATATGCATCCAGACAGTTGAAGAAGCATGAGGTGAACTATTCAACTCATGACCTTGAATTAGCAACGATAGTCTTCGCATAGATCTAGCGGCACTACCTTTATGGAGTACAATTTGAGGTGTTCACCGATCATAAGAACCTCAAGTATGTCTTCTTTCAACGAGACCTCAATATACGACAACAAAGATGGAAGAAATTCTTATAGGACTGTGAGTTCTCCATTAATTACCACCCTGGTAAGGCGAATTCAGTTGTAGATGCACTCAGTCGCAAATGGGAAGGTTCACTAGCTCACATGATGACGGATATGTATAAGGTGATGAAGGAACTGTGCTTTTGAAAACCAAGACCTGGCAGGAACGGAGCAGTACTGATGATGCATCAGATACAGTTGAATCTGGTGGAGAGACTTATCAAGGCTCAAGCTCAAGATCCTGAGTATACAAAGATGGTGGGAAGATGTCAGAAAGAGGAAGAAGATTTTAAACTATCAGCAGATGGTGGGATCTGATACGAGAATCGTCTTTGGGTCCCAAGTGATGAAGTCCTCAAAAAGGAAGTAATGGATGAATGCCACAACTCTGAGTTTGCAATCCACCCGAGCAATACTAAGATGTACAAAGAACCCTATGGTAGAATGATATGAAATGAGAGATTGCTGAATATGTTTCAAAATACATGATCTGCCAACAGGTAAAAGTGGAACATCAGAAGCCATATGAAAAGATCACATCTCTCGCTATCCCACAGTGGAAATGAGAAGATATTTTCATGGATTTCATAACATGCTTACCCCAAACTCAGAAGGGACATGATGCCATATGGGTCGTTGTAGATCGGTTAACAAAGTCTGCACATTTTTTACCCATTAAGTCTAAACAATCAGTATTTATATGTTCATAAGATCATCAGACTTCATGGGATCCCCACCTCCATTGTATTAGGTAGGGATCCAAGATTTACAGCCAGATTCTGAAGGAGCTTACAAGATTCTTTTGGGATAAGGCTGAATTATAGTACAACATTCCATCCACAAATAGAAGGTCAGACTGAGAGGACCATCCAAACAGTTGAGGATATGTTAAGAGCTTGTGCCCTGGATTGGTTGGGTGATTGGGATAATCACCTACTACTGATCGAATTCGCATATAATAATAGTTATCATTTCAGCATTCGCATGGCTCCCTTTGCAGCTCTGTATGGGGGACCATGTCGTTCACCTACATGCTGGAATGAGGTAGGTGAAAGGAAGATCTTAGATGCTAAAGAGTTGAAATAAACAGAAGAATATTGAGCAAGAGTCGAGTTAATACAAGAAAGGATGAAGGACAGAAGTTTTATGCTGACAAAGGATGACGTGAGCAAATTTTTCAGACTGGTGATCAAGTACTTCTGAAGGTCTCTCCAACCAAAGGAGTGATGAGGTTCAACAAAAGAGGAAAGTTCAGCCCAAGATATGTTGGTCCATTCGAGATACTTGAGCTGGTTGGAGAGGGTGCTTGCAGACTAGCATTACCTCCATCTTATGTGCGAGTTCATAACGTGTTCCACGTATCTATGCTCCGAAAGTATAAACATGATGATGCAAATGTCATAAAGTATGAAGAATCAAATCTCAAAGATGACCTGACCTACGCGGAGCAACCCATCCAGATTTTAGAGACCAAGGTTCAACGTCACAACAACAAGGATGTACCACAGGTCAAGGTGCCTTGGAGCCATCACCAAGGTGACAAAGTAACCTGAGAACTCGAGTATGAGATGTGAAGGAAATTTCCTATATTATTTGGTAAGTCCTGACTTCTAACTGAATTCGAGGATGAATTTTATTTTAAGGGGTTTGTAATGTAATGCTCGAGTCAAACAAGAAAAAGAAAAAGAAAAGGAAAAGAAAATAAACACAAAAATCAAGTAGGTAGGAAAGGATAAAATCTGGATCAAATATGAGGAGGAGTTTGTTTCCAACCAAAACTTTGAATCTCTTCTTATAAATAAGAGGGCAAAACGATCAAACAACCCCTTTTCCCTCTCTACGAGCCAGCCTAAGTTTCTCCTCCCCTTTCTGTGCGCCTTTTGCTTCTTGCTCATCCCTGATTATCGCTGCCAACAGGAGGTCAACTAGAGGACGTGGATGACGCCGAACGTGCACCTGAACTGAGAGGAGCGGCAGAGAAAGAGGAGGAAGAGAAAGAGGAAGAGAAAAAGGAAGAAGAAGACTGCAGTAATCGTTTCTTCGACAGAAATTTTAAGGTATGAAACGAGGATAGATTCGTGATAGAATCTTGATTTTAGACTTGAAGCATGTCCTATTTGGTTCCTAGTTATGGTATGATGTCACATGATGATTGGTGTCGGTCATCGCCGAATAAGATGATCAGAATGCGAACTATGCGTCTGTGCAGTTTTTGCGCAAGAAGAACCCGACCTGGGTTCACTGAATCCCGACCCCGGTAGGTCCTTAGCCGGACCGAGTTCATAGGAACTCGGCCCGGATCCACCATTGTTGCGCTCTCCGAGCTTTGCAACTGGACGAACCCGGCCCTGGTGCAAGACAACCCGAATCGAGTTTCACGCACGATGAACAGTCGGGCACGACGACTGTCCCAACAAGAAGATGACCCGACCCAGTCTGAGTGTGAACCTGACCCGAGTTTACCTTGATTTTCTGAGAACACCAATTGATGAACTCGGCTCGGGTTCTGACAGTGATTAAGTTGCTTTTATGTTGATTAGATCCCTGATTTATGTTCCTATTTCAGATCTTAATGATGATGATGATTATGCCAATAATGCACCTAAGTTACTCTCCATGATCTTATTTTGTTATCCTGATTAAAGGCCTTATGAAGATTTAATTAAAAGATGTAAGATAAAAGACGAAAATCGTTAAATGAAGAGCTCTTCTATAATGGATTGGTGACGACCAGGTTATGGACTGACTTCGGTCAGTTATGGGCTGACTACGGTCAGTTATGGGCTGACTCTGCTAGTTATGATGATGATGATGGGCGGGTTGAGACAGGCCTCCTATGGATTGAAATATACTCCAAATAAATCAAAGATAAATAATAAGATGATGAAGAAGATGAACTCATATGAATTAAGAATCACTCTTATTATGATTGGCTTTTAGCCACTTATTTATGATGATTCAATTATGATCTTTTGATATCTTATTCATGTGTCCCTTTACATGCTTCAATTTCTTTTATAATGATTATGATTCACTCTTCTTTAAACGAGGATGTTATCTTTATGATTCATGTCTGGTATTATGATCTTATGATGATATTTATCTTACTTCCATACTGAGTTGTAAAATTCATAAGGAGGTACTCCCCTGCATGTTCTTAAATGCTAGCCAAGGTCAAGGTGGCCAATGGTGACAGATCGAGCTTGTATGTGGCTGCACATGAGTATTGAGTCCTTTAGATGATGGGATAGATTTTCCTTTTCCGCAATTAGCTGATGTATTGGTTTCCTTTGGATTCATATGAAATTCTTTATCAATTTTTTGCTTATTAAGATGTCATAGACTTTTTAATATTATTTAATGATGATTAGACTTCTGCTTTATATGTTGTGAGTTGACCAATCAATGTCTCATTTTTTGTCAATATTATGTACACGTAAGGATGATCCGTAGCATTTCCGAAGCGTATTTTGTCATATGGCGGGGTGCGATTTGAGAACGTTACAGTTATCATATGATCGTCCTTATTTTTTTATTCAATGGATGCTATCGAGATTATGTCTCTATCTCTAAGTGAAAATGGAGACAATTTCAACATTATTTATAACCAAAGTTGTCAAGTTCAAGTTATACGTAAATTCGTTTGAGGGGAGGGGGATAGAACAATAAATACGTATAGTTTAAGTACAATATAAATTAAAATAAATCCTATAATCATATTAATATGCAAATATATAATTATTATAAATATAAAATATGACTCATAAATAAAAAAAATCTCACAAATCAAACATATGACAATTAACAATTAAAACATCCAGCCATGCATAACCCATCTCATCAGTTACAATTAGAAAAATTAATACGTTCTAAAATATTTTTAGTGTCTGATGTACTTGACGAGCACTATCAATAAGTGTTGGTTCGGAATTTGATTAGGCAAATAAAGATATACACGGGTAAAGAAAATAAAAACACAAGAAAGAAAAATTAACTCTATGAAAAAAATTGAAAAGTGACTAGATTATCAAAACAATGAGTATCCACTATATAGTCAATCAATCTTAATAAGATTTAGCTAATCCAAAGCAATAAATGAAATGTACAGATAAAGAATTTTCCCAACAATGGAGGAAAAACTTGACTTGATGTTTGTATGAGATATAAAAAATATGGGGCAAAATAATGTAAAATGTGGCCTAAGTGAAGTAGACTAAGCATAACTGAGATTAAGTCCTACCAAATGGGGAAGTGACCCCAAAACAAGAAGTGACACCAAGTTAAGAAATGACCTCACCTAAAATGAAAAGTTCAAAATAATTTTAGAATTTATGAATTTTTAGCACTCGAATCAATGCGACAAGTGCACAACTACCAATGTTGTTCTTGAGAGTCAATTCATAGAGAACATATGTTGAATTATCATACTTGATTTAAAATTACTTCGTGCGAAAAGATAAATCTAGTGATTTATAAAAAGAGTAAAGATGACTAAAATATGAAATTGCAGAAATTAAATGTTACTCTAATTTTTACAAGGTTTTTTTATTTAGTTTAGAAAAATAAGAAATAAGAAAATAAACAAATGATATTCGTATTTGTCAGCGGCGATACTGGACACTAGGACATGTGGATATATTTGGATCTTGATTCCTAGACCAATAAAAACAAAAAAAAAATTTAGCAACTCCGCAATAACACAAAGATGATTCCATTCTCATAATAATAATCATCTAAGGCTCATACAGTAGAATAATCCATTTAGACATAATCTCTATCATTTTTCTAATTAGAGTGGATCCAAATGTTATCTATCTAGATGGTTTCACATCTCGAACTCACCTAACACTATTAATGCCAAACTTATCTTCCCGTTCTCCAGTTGATAATGGTAATCAATACTTCTCTTGACACACTAGAATTCAATTGACTTCTCTCACTAATGAACAAAATAAATTCCTCTCGTGCAAGAGGGTAATTAACACTACAAGAAATAGATCGATTAGCTACACAAACAAGGCGCCTCTACGACGATGCTAAATAGGTGCAATCTAGAGTAGCGACACACTACTGTCGCAGTAGGGCCATAGGACTTGCGACGCGACCAATCTGGCGTCAATAGCATCACCGTCAACATGCGTGTGCACAAGCGACGCTATGGTGTCACTATTATCGATTTTAGGAAACGAATGTAGCGACACATATATGGCGTGAAGGAGGCAATACGATGTGACGCGACATTGCCTTTGGTTTGATGCCAATTTGAGATGTTGAGGCGACGCTAACGATACGCTATTAACCGGTTGTGAGAAACTACTATAGCATCGACAAGAGTTGGCGACGCACATTGGCGAGACATGGTGATGCTAATGGAACACTAATGCGACACTATTGTGATGCTACTTGTGATATTGTTGGCGCTAATATGAAGCTAAGGAGATGCTACTGTCAATATATTTCCAACCAAGTTACCCCCATTTCTTCCCTTCACCTCCCCATACAATTTACATGTATATATATGCATTCTAACACATTCATAATAATATAAACTAAAATACAATGTTTCAAAGTAAATATGAAAGATCATGACAAAAGTAATAATACAAAATAAGTATTATATCATCTAGAGTTAGACAATAATTCATGTTCAAAATCACAAAAATATCTATCACCCAGCATCACGATCGTCATCCATGTCATCCCTGACATTTGACGATGATGTACTCGGTCTTTGACCTCGTGGGGTCTGGATCAGTGGGTGGAAGATGGCTTGAATAGTTTGCAAGATCCGATCGAGATGCTGAGTGTTGTCCAGCGTCAGGTGCAACAAATGAACTAGGAGTAGATGAGCCACTACGCATCCTCCACTCTTCCTAGGAATATGAGCAGCTGTTCCTAGGCCCCTCAGGCACCTCCTCCCGAATAACAGCATCCCTTACAAAATAGATAAATCAGATAAAATCATACAAAGTATATATAACATTAAAAATATGGCTGAGTACTAGGATCGTCTCCATACTTCTCAGCCATTTTCTCATTATACACATCCTAAAATAATTAAATATTGCAAATTTGAGAAATCATTTACACTAATGTGAATAAACAAATAAATATGTGATCATACTTACCAAAACACGACGGGTAGTGGGCATGGCCATCTCATTGGTCTTCATACTCTTGTGTACGAAAATTCACGGTGCCACCATCATTTTCCTCTTGCAACAAAATTTCAAATTTTGCAAAATAAGTAGATATAAGATAAAAATTTGAGTAGTGACTTTTTGTATATATTATCATGACCTAGGATGCTCATCAAAACAATAGACTCACCTGTATTAATGTAAGCTTCAGGCTTCAAAAGTCTATTCACTTTTGCTTTTTCAGACTTTCTCTGCCAATCTTCATCCATCTTGTATCAACATCAAATACTTAGACTTTATAAATTTTAAATTAAGTAAAAATAATTCAAATGTAAACTTACTTATCATTTTCTACAAAGTGACTCTCAAATTGAACGCCTAATATGCATTCGACGTCTCTGTATGCCTTGGTCAATCCTGTCGATGGATGTGAACGCATTGCGAAACTTATACAAATAATTTTGGAGGCGTCTCATAGCCACCTCCTCAAAAACTCTTTAGATCATTCCCAAATTAATATCTGGATGAAACTGATTTGAATCCTTAAAAGAAATGAAAATTAGTAATTTATAAATAATATAAAATAAATTATATAGCACAAAAGAACATAAATCATATCATAAACTTGTGAAAGATGTCATCCTTCTCTTCAATCGGGACATCCTTCCCCTTCTGACAAGTGAGTGAGGACAAGAGTACTAATATCCTGCATGATAGAAGCGGAATAAAAAATAGTTATGCAGTTTAAGAAAATAAATATTTTTCAAGAACAATGTCAAGAAATATGAATGCATATATCTACATATATATGTAAAGAGAAAGCTCTTCTGACTCATATCATGCACAGGGAAGCAACTAGTGTTCAACTAGCTGTCCAACAAAAAAATGTAAAAAATCATAGGAAAGAGACACTTTATGGTGAAGTGACATCTTCATTCATTGAGACTCTTGAGCTACTTTTCATAATGACATAATGAGGATTAGAGTTTATGAAACAACTCAGGCAACATTGAAGAGTGCATTTGCTGTAAGATAACATCATGCTTAATAAGTAGGTCATATATTCTTCAGTCTCGAGAAGGCTCAACACTAACTGAAGCTGTCCCATATGAATCCCAATAGATAATATCTTAATGCTAAAGTACCGCCATAATACTCTTAAGTCCAAACATAATACTCTAATCCCATATGTGACCCTTTTTGGATTCATCACTCGGTCCAAACATTCTACTACTACAAGATAAGAAATGGCGGGCATAATCAAATGTGTGGAATCCAATGAGATCAAAACTGAGGAGTGACTTACTGTTAAGGGGTCAATCGGGACTTACTGTTGATGGTCGGAGGAGGGAAATGGTAGCGTCGAAGTTGGCGGGCGGAGGCGATGACTCGGTAGGATGGAAGACGGCAGCAGCAGCATTGGGGTTGGTGGACGGAGGCGACGGCTTGACAGGATGGAGGATAGAGTTGTCCGCGGCAGTGTTGGGGTTGGCTGACGAAGGCAACGGCTTGGCAGGATGGACGGCGGCAACGGTGGCGGCGGCATTGGGTTTGGCGGATGGAGGCGATGGCTCGGCAGGATGGAGGACAACGACATTGGTGGTGGCATTGGGGCAGTAAAGTAAAATGTGGAAACAAAGTTAAGGACTTAAGGCAATTTGTTTGTCTCCAAGCGAGGCAATTCTAATTCGACACCAAATTGGCGCAAAAATAATTAAATGTCAAGTCGAAGTAGTGTCGTAAATGTGTGACGCTAAAATGGCGTTGTTGCGACTCTACTTTAGCTCCACGAAAAATGAAAATGCTAACTTGACAATATTTTGACGCCAACATGATGCCGCCTACATTGCACCTCTAAAGCAGTGCTAAATGTTGGTATTAATTTTTTATATACGCCTATATTTCAATTTTTGTATTTACATTACTTAATTCAATGCTCATAATTGCATGATTAGGAATATATATATATATATATATATATTGTATGTACAATATATTGACACACATATACGGGTAGGTATATAAATTAAATGTACTATGTTTATAAATAGAATGTACTATATTAATAAATGTGTAACTAATTATATCAATATATATATTTGTATATATATATATATATGTATATATATATATATAGGAATATTAAGGTGACACCACACATAAGTGGTGCACCCACTTTATTTGGACCGTCCAATCGCAGTGAACGGCGATCCATGTCTTCCCTGCCACTCTTCCTTCGACCATCCCCCTTCGAATCTTCCTCTCCCTCCTGCCCCCACCCCTTCTTGAATAGTGGTCGCGGCTCATAGTGCAACCTGTGATCGGACGCGAGGGTCGAAGAATCACAGGAGAGGGCCGAGGGGTTTCGGGAGCAGGCAAAGTCGTGACCTGCAAGGAGATTGTCACCAGTGAAGCCGCAACAGTCACGCGTGGGCGCTCCTCCCTTCTATTCACGGCCACACGTGGGCTCTCCTCCCTTCTCTGCATGGTCACATGCGGGCGCTCCTCCGGTCGATTGTTCTTGCGGTAGCGCCGCATAGGTCTTCCTCTGGTCGATTCTTCCTCCGATAGCGCCGCACAGGTCTTCCTCCCATCGATTCTTCCTCCAACGGCACGGGCGATCACGTGCTCTGCGCGACAATGATGGATCGCATATGATGATCACCTTACAGGTCGTGATGATGGGCGACGGCCCTCACCCGCAAGTCCATGGCCCTTGCTGCCCCTCACAAGAGCCGTCGGAGGAAGACTCGCTGCCGTAGCCGTCGCCGAAAATGAAAGAATATAGTAGAAAGAGATGCAAGAAAGGAGAAAGCATTGATGCAAATCTGGACGGTCGAGATCTGTGGACGCACAGTGACACCACTTTTATGTGGTGTCACCTTAATATTCATATATATATATATATGTACTACATGAATTATGTTACACACATATATACACTGTTTATATTGACAAATGATATATATATACATATCAAATTCACATTAATTAATACCTACTTAAATCAATATAGGTATATATATATATATATATATATGTACATATATGTCTTTGTATTTACATATATACACATATGTGTGCATTTGTACATATCTCAAAACATACATACATGCATATTTGTAAGCTTATACTTCTATGAATACAAAATATATATTTTTAATTAATTTATTAATTAAAGTTTAGTGTAAAAAGTGTATATGTATTAATATTGGCGTCACATTAGGGACATCTTTCGCGGTGCCACATTAGAGTCACATTAGTGACGCCTTCCGCAACGCTACATTAGCGTCACAGGGGAGTCACATCCGCCATGGCCCAAAACATTTAGCGCCACAGTAGTCGATGCCTGCACGATGCGAAACATAAGCTCATGCATCAACATCACATTGGCATCGGAACATTTGCGACGCTAAGTTTGACCCCATGCCAGCATCACGTTAGCATCACAACCATCTGCGGCGCAACACCTTTAGCGCCACAAATAGACGACACCACTACGACGTTAAGAATAAGCTCTCAAGTCAACGTCACCTTGGTGATGGCTTGGTTGCAGCGCTAACATAGTCAATACAACGTCATGGCTTTTCGACGCTAACGTAGCGCTGATACTTATCGCACATTTGGTTGTTCGCACGCACATTATTAGTGTCGTTGTAGCATCCAGAAGGTGCCAACTGGGCACCGCCTTGGTGTAATGTAAAAGTGATGCTAAATCGAGGCAAGAGATAAGCTATTTGTGTAACGTTTCCATCGACGTTGTAGTGTCGTAGTTGCATCACCAAGGGTGTGCCACAAGGAAAATTCCAATTTTCTTGTAGTGGTGTAGATTTAGCATAATGCTAAATGTCATCGCTATTAATCATATTTCTTGTACTGTAATGCCAATAAGGATAACTCACAAATACATTCATTAACAATGCAGAAAGCATTCAAATAAAAAAAATACACAAGCTCAGAAATATCAATAGATTAGGGTAGATATAAAAGTTACAAGACGTTTAAGCATAGATGAAGAATTCAAAAGAAACAATCCACACTCCCCAATCCTAACTTGGCGTTTAGTAGTACATGATGCTAAAATAAAAATAATAAATGTTCATTTCAATATCCATTATAAGCTCCATCCAGGTCTAGATCATAAAGAAAAAAAAAGGATAAGAACAGGAAGAACATAAATAAAGATGATGCAGCTTGATTCTTCTTGCTCCAACGTCGATGCACAAAAATGATTGGATCTCCTAAAAGTGGCCGTCCCTTTTTCTTTTATTTTTAAGGTTTAGTTATCATATATGATCATAGTTCACTATGCATAAAATCACTTCTATCACAATTGCATTTTTTCCCACTCAGCAAATATAAATCGAAACTCTTGATATTTGTATCATCAAAATCAAAATGTTCAAAATATAAAATCTATGGTCCAACAATTAAATCTTAGTTTCCTCATATAGTGATTTTTGTTTACATTAATTATGAAAACAAAAAGAATACCTATTGTAATTTTAATTTCCTGTTTTATATTATGCATTTACTTATTTCATTTGTTATATATTATGAATTTTATGTGAATTCGATATCCCTTATACTGGAATAAAAATTCTGCACTTGCTATTATACTTGTGTATATAAGAATTTTAAAATTTGATTTGTGTGATTCTATTGCTTCATTTTCTCACACTTAAATAACTACCATCACAAGATAACATACTTATTGTCACATCTTTGCATATTTTCTGCCTTATTATATATACTTTAATGTTGATTTTTTGAAATCACGCTTATCTAAATTTACGCTATCAAAGTTAGCGCTCGATCAAGGATAAAAGAAGTGGAGACATGAAGAGAAATTATAATGGTAAATGTAATATAAAAAACATATTAGTAATTTAGTTAATTAGTTTGATAAATAAATTATAATACACCGGAATAATCTACTTGATAAATTGTTTTTAAGTTATGAGCCATGCCATATGATCTATAAGAAAACTATTACTTAACAAACACAAAAAGTATTTATAAGTTTGTGATGCGCTCAAACTTATAAAATATAAGTTACTAATAATTAATTAACTAGAAAGCCGTGACAATTGTCCACATAATAGTAATTTGACCAATAAAAATAATAGGAAGCCATAACTAATAAAATTTTGAGGGTAAAATAGTAATTTAGTTAGTTTGACCAAATAACTTATAATTGACCGGAGTCATCTAGTTTATTATATTTAACTCATAAATTGTTTTTAAGTTCCATATGATCTATAAGAAACAATATTACTTCGCAAACACTAATGTTTATTAAAAAGTAATTATACGTTTGAGACGCTCTCAATACTGCAAGTTAGTAGCAGCTAGGAAGCCGTGACAATTGTTGTAATATGCAATAAGTAAAGCAAACACGCAGAACATTAATTACCACAACATATAACAACACAAACAATTACAACAAGAAAGCGAACAAAAACCCTTGTTCCGATGCAATCATAAGGAAGCATTGCCAGTAGGATGCCCATCATGAACATAAACGCATTAGTTACTGACTTCGTACAACTGACGAGATTAGCTCTCCAAGTGACGATGTAATGCTTTCAGCATCTTCCTCATCAGATGAGTCATAGATCTCGGGGAGAGCTACAAATAGAGCAGCCATGAGGCAGGAATCCACATTTGGGCTCACCACAACTCCAAATGCCTTTTTATCTACTGGTGTGCTTGAAAATTTTTGCCCTTCGCTCATCTGCATGCAAATTATATAATTAGTGCTTTAGATTATTGTTGGTAGACTAGTTTAGGAAGATAAGCAGTTAAGCACATTTAAATTTATCAAACAATTTAAACTTGTTCTTTATAAATCGTATACACCTAATTCACATGCATAAGCCAGGGACAAATTTAAATCCATCATTTTGTGTTTACTTAGATTAATTGATAATCATAATTCATATATATATATATTATCAATTTTATAATAATTTTGTTTAGTCACATTTGGTACTTTAGCATTGTTGTTGTTATTTGTCTTCATATTATCTTCAAGTTTAACATTTACTTTTATTTTGAACAAATATTTTATATTTTTTTCAGATGTATTTCAAGTTTTATGAATTAATAATATTTTTGAATTTAAATGATGAAAATTGAAGTAAAAAACTTCAGTTAACTGATTATGTATAGTTTAGTTAATTGAACTTTTTTTACTTCAATTTAGTTAGTTAACGGAATTACTTTCAATTGATTAAAGATTATGAAATACATCATATGTTACATAATAAAATGAAGAATTTAAGAAATACGTACCGTCAAAATATATGTGGACTTGTCATTGATTCATGGTGCCTGATAAACCTTTTTCAAAATAAATTTATAATTAATTTAGGACTATTATAAATTTATAGATCAATGATAATCTACATGTACCCTCGACCTCTAAAATGAAACATAAGTCGTCTGCTAACATACGAATTAAAAAGTTCTTTCTCCTATTCAAAATTTTCATTTACACACTGTTTATCCTAAGTCATGTCTTTTGACTGTCTGTAATTACATGACCACTCATTTTTTTAATTATATATTCTTCTTTTTATAAGGTCATCTCTCACCAGTCAATGTCATGAAATTTTGTGTACACAATAAAATTATATTATTAAAATAATATAACTAATCATAATTTGCTATAAATATAACTATCATTATTAAAATTGAAGTTCTTTTGACACTCAACAAATGTAACACGAAATTCTCAAAATTTATATTATCTAAATAAAGAAAAATTAAAACATAAAAGTTATGGTTCCACAATTTAAGTATCATTGATTAATTGATTTAGCAATCTAAATTCATAGAAATATTCTGAATTTTACGTGGATTCAATATTCTATATACTGTAATGAAAAAATCTGTACTTGCGATTGTATTTGTGTATTTCGAAATTTTAAATTTGTCATGCCTGATTTTGTTGCTTCATTTTTAACACTCTTAAATAAGTAACCACTATCAAATGATTGAATACCTATTATCACTCATTTGTATATTTTATTATTATTTTTCATTTAACTTGCTTAAATGAACCAAAACAAATAACAAATAGCAAAGTTAAAGGATTAATATATACTAAATATACTAAAATTTATTTAATGATATTGAATTTAAAAATTAATGTAAGAAAAGATAATTATGTTAATTATTACATTTATTAACGCGTATGTTTTTTAGTTAATTATTGCATTGGATACACAGCCAATTAATGAAATAAACAAATATTTAATAAATAAATGCAACTCTTTTCTTAATGTATTATAGGATATGGAATATGTTTTTGAACTAATTTTTTAATCATACTCGTCCTGACATGGCCCATCTCAGTTTCATTTTTTTAATTGGCTAATTTTTTAATCATACTAATATTTTAAGAAAAGATGCATTTTTTTTTTGTCTTTTATCTCAGTTCTATGTATCTTGGCCCATCTCGATATTTTATTCTTGCTGATCTGTCCCGTTGCCTTGGTGACACATATCATAATGCACACACCACCTCATACTCGAGTTTAATTCTTGTTGTCTCATAGCTTTTCTATTCTTCCTTTTTCTTCATTAATTAACTCGAAAAAAAACTACAATGCCTTGCTCTTAAGAACTATGCTTTTTTTGTTTCCTGATTAAAGCTACTAGAAATTAAGAAAATCTGTGCAAACCTTTCACTATAATCGACCCTTAAGTTTTCTTTGATAATTTAATTATGAAGGGATGTGTTAGGATGGTGAAATAAGGGTTAATAAAGTTAGATTTTTATAAAATTATGTTTGAATATAAATTAATGAGATGGATTGGATTAGTTTAATTTATTGTTTGTTTGGATACAAAATATAATATATGAGTTAAAGAAGGTTAAGTTTGGTAAATATTTTTATTATTCTTAAGAAATTTTTTTATTTGATTGAAAATAAATAAAGATAGAATGAAAATAATTATTTCTAAGTAAAGCGATAGCTTATGGACACTAATCTAATCCTAGTTAAATTAAAAAAAAAGTTATATCTAAAGAAGATGTAGAATTTCTAAATCTACTCCATCCTAATTAAACTTAATCCATCCCTTCTAACCTTCTATCCAAATCCACCCTAGACTTGCAGGTTAATAATTCTTTTCCAGTGAACTAAGATAGATACGATGAGGATTATATAAATAAAAAGTACTTCAGCTACCATGTGAGTGGATTCTCCTTTGTACACGGCAACCGATTTGTCCTTAATGTATCCCTTGACTTTATAATCAGCAAAATGTTCCTTCGTATTAGCAGCCAAGAACACATGCACCTCAGACGCAGACACCTTCCTGATGCTAAACAACAAATCCCTTGCATCCCTACTATCTCCTCTGTACACGCCGTAGACTGCACTCGAGGTTTTGCGCTGCACACATGCATTGAAACACAATCTTTGTTTAATAAAAAGGAGAAAAAAGAAGGGAACAGTGGGAATTTCGAAGCAAATATACACAGATGAACAGATCTAAAAGCCATGGAAACCTTCGATTGCACGAGCACTATAGGCTGGTCATAGACGTCCAAGAGGAGCCTCCTGTCTCTCAGAGTCCATGATTCATGGTCCTTGACCTTGTACATGACCCTGCCATATGCGTCTACGACGGTGAGGTGGCCGCTTTTAACGCCGGGGGCCTTCTTGGTGAACGTGAGATGGACGGCGTGTGGAGCACAGTACAGAGGGCCGACGACGACGTCGCCGCCGCTGGTGGAAGGAACCCAACCGCTGTTCCATCCCTCCATACTTGTTTTGTCTTTCAATCTAATGGTATAGATCTCGCCTCTTGAGCTCACTCGATGTGTGTTCTCTATCTGCGAATTTTCGGGGACTCATCTGCGTCTTATATATACGTAAGAGATGAAAACTAAGACGCGTAAACACATAGATTGTGCAACAGTCGCTGGAATGACGACTTCAGAAGCTGCACTAATTAAGCAGCTCATCCGACCATATTTATTATATATGTCTCATAAACGGGTCATCCACATTTTCACAATAAGGACATTCTGTTCTTTGATATATATATATATATATATATATATATATATATACATGTATATATATAGGGTCATTTCAATGGCCATGGTCGATGCGCAAGACAAGAAATGGTCCTTTTTACGATAGGCAAGAACTGGTTGTTTAGAATCAGTCAATGTAAACAGTAGTAATTAATGCTGCCAATTAATTGAGCGATCATTAAATTTAAGGAGCAGTTTAGTTAGGCAATAAAGAGGTGGGCCCCTGTCCGCATTGACCAATGCAATGATTAATACGGATCCCTCTAAAGTAGTGTTGTGCCTGACCGGTCCTACTGTTGTCCGGTCATCCCAAAATCGAATCTTCATTTGGATCGAATTGGTCAAAATCGATTAAAATTGGTTAAAATAAAAAAAATCGAGTTGAATCGTGTTTTTGCACCAACCAATTTTTTTTTTATATTTTTTTTGTTACGAGATGATTTGATAAAATTTATTATTATAAATTTAAAAATATTCAAAAATAAACTTTCTCCATAAACATTATTCATATTGGTCCATTAGTTCCTCTTTCATTTATAATTCTCCATTTACTCTCACTTTGCTACTATTAGCAATGTGGGATTATCTTTGTATACTCATTTACTCTTTCTCTCTTCATTTAGTCTTGAGTTTATTAAACTTTGAGCTTTAACTCATGATTTTATTTCATTTTTTAATATCATAAGTGCATATTATAATATAAATTAATTATGTAATTATTAGATTAATATATTATCATATTAGATAAATTAATTACGAATGAATAGTGCACACTTCTTTGTTATATGTATAATATACAACAATACTATAATATACTTAGTATAGTATAATATTATATACACACAACTTTAGATTTCTTTAATTTAATATATAATAAGTCAAATTAAATAGTTAATTACTCATTATACCATATATTTATTTATAGAATATACAATCTTGTCATAATATTTTGAAAAAAATATGTAATTTTCGCTTCTAAGATAAAAATAAAGATATGAAATACATAAAAAAATAATCAATAGGAAATTTGTATATAATAATCAAGTTCATAACATTTTAATTTATTAAGTGTATAATAATTTTAAAATCAAAACTTAAAATTAATTATAAACTTATTATTTATTATTTTTATTTTTTTTTGTATAATATATTTTGATATCAAATTGAAATATCATAGCTTAATTTACTATATCATATTAAATATAATATTTTATTACTATTCGATCTGACCGATCGGTCTAACAAGTCCGATAGGTTCGATCTGAAATGGATACTTAACCGGGTCGTCGTCGATCCGGTCCTAACAACATTGCTCTAAAGCAAATGATGTGTATGCATACATACATTATATATAAATATATCATATATATATATATATATAGGATGTATTGTGGGTGCTACACCCCAGGGGCTGTAGCAATGTCAGACATCACGTCAACTATCGTTTAATCAGATCTCAACGGGGGATCCTGTGAGCGCATACGAACCGGCTGCAAAAGTTGATAAAGGCCGGTTCTTCTTATCTTTGCGTCAAACCAACAAAGCCACACTCCAGTGCTGACGAGTGTTCAATTAGGTAGAATGCATCGTATCTCCCAATGTCGGTCATCCGCAAAGAACCAAGGGGATGGCCACAGTAGGCAATGGAGATGAGATCGATTGAGGCTAAGGTGGCTGATACTGAGATTGAGGGATCGAGGCTAAGGCGGCTGACACTGAGGTTGGGATCGGAGGAGAAAAGAAGGAAATCATAGTGAGTGCGGCTAGGAGGGGGATGGAGTGACAAAAGTATTGAGAATTCAAGATAAGATCACAGCGAGACGAGCCATTTGTAATTAGTGGAAGTGCAGTGATATATGCAGCTGAGGCATCCTAACAGACCGAGAGATTTTAACCTTGTTCCTACTATTTGACAACATGAAAAACCAGAAGCTCTGCCCTCCCTCTCTATCTATCCAAGGGACGATGATGTAGAGAAGGGTGGAGGAGGATAGGAGGGATCCATCGCAAGCATAGTCGTGCCCTCGACGCCATTGACAGTAGATAGGGAGGATGACCTAAGCGGGGGCGATGGCGGTTCTTCGAAAGCAATGACGTTGACGGCCGTCGTATGTGGTGGTTGAAGAAGCGGCGCTACTTAGTTGTCATCACTAGCGGCAGATCTCGTCATGGCTCTGATATGTTAGGGTTGGAGGAGGGGAAAAAGAGGAAGTTGACAGGGCAGAGCATGGATTGGATCTACTCATGTGTTCAACAAAAAAGAAATGGAATAAACCAAAAAAAAGAAGAAGAGGAAGGGAGCATGGGATATATATATGAAGAATATTCAGGTGTTACCACACCATTATGGTAGCATTCTGTGCCCACACCTTCATAGCCGTCCGATCTAAGATAGAGGGCTCTGATATGTGCGCGCCGATTCGAGATGCGTTTGAGCAGTTCGCACAGGGGTTAGAGGGATCGAACAGTTCAGCAAGCAAGGTTGGAGGGGGTTGGAGAGATGGAGTTGCGTCCGCGTGAGTTGCATCTGCGCAAGTTGGAGGGATTGAGCGCGATTTTTGGCGTCGGCGTGCACAGCTTTCCGGCGTCAACCATTCTAGAGTGTCTCCTCCCGACGGCGAGTTGCGAGCAACAAATCTGGCAAGTTGCGAGGGAGGGCGAAGGCGCAATGCGAGCTCGCCTGGATCTAAGCTTCCTGCGTCGAGGATGTAGGCAAACAAGTGTGGCTTCCGACTTTCGACGTCAGGGAGACAGGGGAAGTAGGGCAGCTTTCAGCGTCTATGGATCTACATGCCATTCCGACGCCGGAAGCTGCCCTTCTCCGCATCTATCACCCTTGCCGCCCTTGCAGAGCGAAAATGAGGGGGGTCGACACGCAGGAGGAGATCCGACACGCAAATCCCTCCTTCGACCGTCGTCGAACCATTGTCGCATGTGGGAGGAGGAGACGTGCACGACAGCCCCCCTTTTTTTTCTGCGGCGCCAATGAGCTCAACAGGGTAGATCTCGCTAACCCTGTGGGGGAGCTGGCGCAGGAGGGGGAGGATCCATCTGGCTCGTCGTGGGGACACAGGAGGAGGAGGATCCTACTGGCTTGTCGTGATCGTCGGCCTCCGGCGAGGGGATGCAGGTGGGGGAGAATTCGGAGAGAGATGCGAAGATCCACCCTGAAGCCTCCCGATTTTTTTCGAACCGGACGTGCAAAGAGATGAGCCGCCTGGTTCACAATGCCTCAATCCTGGTCATTGATGTGAGATCCGATGATCAAAATTATATGGTCGCACCATGCATCCAAAATATGTGGTAGCATCTTAATATTCCTAGCTAGACATGTGAGACACCCCTCGGCAATGTGTGAGTTTTGCTCCAAGAATTTTTTTTCTTGGACAAGCATTTTTTTATGATTTAAAAGAAATTAAAATTGAATCACGTCTCCGTCGAGATTTGAATGTTTGATCTCTAAAAGAGATATCAAGATTGATTTTTATCTTTTATTATCGAGCCCGAAGGAATATTTATACGTAATTTTTCTTGTGGTCATATATTTGGGAACCGACTTTTATTACTACTGTTTTACTTTTGTAATCGGGTATATATATTAATTGATAAGACATTTTAGATACAGACGGCCGGAAAGATGACTCCCGAAATGACGTCGACATGCATGCACCGCTGTACGTCCGATAATTATTCTCCAAGTAAGACGCCAAATAAAAATTTGGATACAATGGATACAACCTGGGAGGGTTAATAGACGATGTCAAGAAAGATTTGGACACAACCTGAGAGGAAGACTAAATGGTGGCGTGGTCGACAGCGGTATCTTTGAATTGAAGGGAAGGGATGGGATACGAGGGGCGGCCGGGCGGGTGATGGCAAAAGTATTTGTCGTCTTACATTCAATTTTGATTAGGATTTGGGATAAAACAATTTTAATTGGAGTAAATAGACTCCCTTGGAAATTCTCGGTAGGTTTTGGGCCCATGGAATGTCATCTTATTGGTCTACCTTTAATAATTTCTTTTCTTCTTTTTTCTTCAAGTCTTTTATCTGTTGATAAGAGTTCTCCCGTCTTATTGAACGACTGGGATTTTTTCGAAGCCCCCAAGCTTGGCCATTTTCAACCATGATATCCTCTCTCCTCAATCATTCGTCCGTTACATTGTCCAGCACAAGGAATGATCTTTAAATTCTAATTATAACGACCCCAAAATTCAGTCCTAATATAAAATTTTTGTCGAACCCTAGGCGACGTTAACATTGCATTGACCTAATTTCATAAAACATTGCAGCGGAGACATAATAATAATAAACATAAACAATAATTTCGTAAAATATCATAATAGCGAAAGACTTTAACATAATTAAATCCCAAGATACATAAACTTGCACATGGGCCTAATAGACTCTAACGTACACCTAATAGAAGGTTCAACATACATAAATAAGTTCAAGTGGAGTACATGACTCAATAAGGCCCATAAGCCATACATCTAACACTCTTACAAAAGTTCATCATGAAAATATAATATAAATAAAAGACTTGGGCCGTAGCCCGACAGACCCATGTGCAATGTCGCCGTCACGAGGCTCTCGCATGATTTTATATGTCATGGCATATGCATTTTATCATCATAAAACATAGGTCATATGCATGCTATGTGCTACTTATGCATACTATATGGCATTTGAGCATATTATCATAGCAAAATAAGATAACATGTAACATCATAATCTAAGGTCATGCATATCATAACTTATCATCATGCTATTGCATATCATGATCATATCTTACTTTACTTGGTCATCTTTGTTCATGACATCATATGATGTGACAAGTGGACATTCATATTGCATCCTTATAGGTGCATACTTCTTCATGCATCTTTATTATCTTTAACTTTATGTCACAAGTCATTCATCATTCATCTTTTCGTCTTTCATCTTTGCTTAGATCATTTATTATCTTGTTGATTGATAAGGATGGTGGCTCATAGCTCCTAACCCTCACCCGTAGGTGAGGTCATAACCCTCTCCTGTAGGAGAGGTCATTATCGTCATTCGCCAATGAGGTCATACCCTCATTCGCCAATGAGGTCTTCCCCCACCCGTCGGTGAAGTCTTATATATAGGGTACCGATTGGTCCCGAGTCATAAAGAAAAATGCCACGCCTTCATCAATCCGTCTTTTAATCATGTTCATCAATATATCCAACCATTCAATACATGTTGCATCTTTTAATCGTAATTAAGGTCATAGAAACTTCAAATCATGCTAAGTGTGAACATTCAAATATAACTAATCATTTCCCAGAAATAATCGACCATTTTGGGTAACGGTCGACCACTGGTCGTATATTGATCGACCGATCGGGTCATCGGTCGACCGTTTTGGTCCTGTCGGATGACCGAAACTGTGTTCAGGTTCATCCGCTAATCACAGAATATGATGGCATCTTTGAAATGGACGACCGCTCGTATACCGGTCGACCATTATGGGTCTTTCGGACGACCGAAATTGGACTTCGGTTCGTCCGCTAATCACAGAATGTTTCAGCTATTTTGGCAATGCATATTGGACGATCATTTTGGGTATCGATTGACCGGTACTTAACGTGTTCGGACGACCGAATCGAAATGTTCGGACGACCGTTAATCATAGAATGTGTCGAGTTTCTCGACTACACATATCGGACGACCGTTAATGTATCGGTCGACCTTTACATAGCTATCGAACGACCAGAATGGGGTTTCTGGTCGACCGCTAAACACAGAATATCTGCCCTTCCAGAACGGTCGATCGATTCAGAATCGGTCGCCCGTTATAGGACGGCAGACACCCGATTTTTACAAGATTTCTTTCCCAAATCTTTTACACATTAACATATTGAAACAATCCTAACTTCCAAACATCATAATAGACCTTCCTGAACATTCTTAACATTCTAATCATGAATCATAATGAGATTTCCACATGAGGCATTCAACATGCTAATCACACTTATAAATTTGTACCTAAACTTTACAAGAGCTCCTAATGAGCTAATACAAGTGGTAATGAACATTATAATCCTAAACATGATTAGCAATATGACAAGAAGCATAGTAACAATACATGAAGCATCTTGAATTCAAATCATGATTAGCAATAATATAGTAATCTAATGAAACATGAAGTAAGAAATGCATAATCCCTAATCATACTTTAATAAGACTTAGGGTGGTCTTAAAATTCCTTAATCCATACAACATACATCATTAAGGGGTGATTAAGTTTAGGATCCCCTCAAACATACCTTGCTTAGCAATGTCCTAAACCTCCTATTCTCTAGCTTCTTCCTCTCCTAGCTTGTACTAAGTCTTGCTCTAAGCTCCTTCTTTCCTTCTCTAATCTGGCTGTAGCATGTGGGGGTAAAGATTTAAGTGAGCTACTATAGTTTAATGGTGGAAGAGAGGGAAAATGAGTGCTTACTTGTTCTCCCTTAGTGCTAGACGAATGGGTGCACCATGGAGTGAGAGGGAGAGTGATTACTGTAGCATAAGGGGGCTTTTCTTTGAAGTGTCGGCTGGTAGGTGAAAAAGGAAAGAGGTTAGGGCATAGTAGCATGCTTTTATACATTGGGTAAAAGGGTGAGTGGGCTGGTCATGTGTTGGGCTGGTTGGACACTTCTTTCCCCCTTTTTTTTTATTTATATGTCGGATGTTACAACCTACCCTCTTAAATAAAAATTCGTCATCGAATTTTAGTAACTCTTAAAATGCTTACCGAAGAGTCTTGGAAACTTCTCTCGCATTTCCGCTTCAAGCTCCCATGTTGCTTCCTGTCCTCTATGATGCTTCCACGCCACTTTGACCATAGATATTGTCTTGTTCTTGAGATACTTCACTTGATAATTTATGATCTCTATAGGTTGCTCCACATAAGTTAAGTCTTCTTTGATATTCGGCTCTTCAATCCTTATCACATTTGCCTCATCATGCACATATTTTCGGAGCATGGATACGTGAAAAATATTGTGAAGTCTAGCATATGAAGGTGGTAATGCTAACTTATAGGCTGCCTCACCAACTTTCTCTAAGATCTCAAATGGTCCAATATATCTTGGTGTTAACTTTCCTTTCTTGCTAAACCTCATAACACCCTTGGTTGACGAGACTTTGAGCATCACATGATCACCAACTTCATAAAATTGTTCTCTTCTTCTCATATCCGCATAACTCTTTTGCCTAATTTGCGCCTCCAACATTCTTTGCTTGATGAGCTCCACTTTATCAACATACATGTAGACCAAATCTGGTCCAAGATATCTTTCCTCTCCGGTTTCACTCTAACATGCTGGAGAACAGCAAGGCCTTCCATACAAGGCTTCAAATGGAGCCATCTTGATTCTAGAGTGATAACTATTGTTATAGGCAAATTCCACCAAAGGAAGGTGGTCACCCCAATTTTCATGCCAATCTAGGGCACAAGCTTAAAGCATGTCCTCAAGTGTTTGTATCGTTCTTTCACTTTGACCATCGGTTTGAGAATGGAATGCCATGCTAAAGTTCAGTCTTATTCCAAAAGCATTTTGGAGGCCTTTCCAAAATCTAGAAGTGAACATCGGATCTCTATCCGAAATAATAGATGCTAGAATTCCGTGCAAACGGATAATCTCATTCACATACAACTCTACCATTCTTTCCATAGATTGGCTCACTTTCATAGGAATAAAGTGAGCCGACTTTGTCAAGCGATCAACTACAACCCATATGACATCATGACCTTTCCGGGTTTGTGGTAATCCAACCACGAAGTCCATAGATATACTTTGTCATTTTCATTCCGAAATAGGTAAAGGTTGTAATTTGCCACAAGGCCTTCGGTGTTCAATCTTTACTTGTTGACACACTATGCACTTTGCTACATACTTAGCCACATTTTTCTTCATGTCTTCCCACCAAAAATTCCTTTGTAGATTTTTGAACATCTTGGTGCTTCCTGGATGAATTGAGAAGTCAAATTTGTGATATTCATCCAAAATCTCTCTCCTTAGTGCCTTGTCCTTTGGGACCCATAGACGGTTCTTATACCTAATTGCCCCATCTTGTCCATACTCAAAATGATTCCTTTCTCTTTTGCACACGTTGATCATTCTCGCATATTCCGGGATCTTTCTTTGAGCTTCAATGATTCTCCTCACTAAGCTTGACTCAATCACATGGTGAGTCATACACATGATCCTTCGGCCAAAAATACTTGGGGCCCATTGCACTATGCTTTCCACAAGATTCCACTTGCGGACTCTCAAACATCCAAGTGATCCTTCCCACTTGCGGCTTAGTGCATCGGCAACTACATTTGCCTTCCCGGGGTGATACAATATTGCGAACTCATAGTCCTTAAGAAACTCGAGCCATCTTCTTTGCCTCATATTCAAGTCCTTTTGGGGAAATACATACTTTAGGCTCTTATGATCCATGTACACTTCAAAGTCCTCACCATACAAATAGTGACGCCATATCTTCAATGAAAATACTACCGCCGCTAACTCTAGATCATGTGCTTTTTCAATTGCCTTGACGCATATGTAACCACTTTGTCGTGTTGCATAAATACACATCCTAACCCAGTGCCACATGCATCACTACAGATCACGTAGCCTCCACGTCCCATGGGAATAACTAAAATTGGTGCCGTTGTAAGTCTCTTCTTTAGCTCTTGGAAGCTCACTTCACATGCTTGTGACCAAATAAACTTCTCGCCTTTCCTCGTCAACTTGGTCATAGGAGCAGCAATCTTAAAAAAGTCTTGGATAAATCTTCTGTAGTATCCAGCAAGTCCTAAGAAACTTTGAATCTCAGTCACATTCTTAGGCCTACTTCAATTCATTACTGCTTCAACTTTTGCCGAGTCCACGGCTACTCCATGCCTTGACACAATATGCCCAAGAAACATAACTTCTTTAAGACAAAATTCACATTTGAAAAACTTGGCATAAAGCTTGTTCCTCCTCAAAGTTTCAAATACAATGCGGAGGTGTTCCCTAAGTTCTTCCGGGCTTGATGAGTAGATGAGGATATCATCCACAAATACTATCACAAACTTGTCCAAGTATGGACGAAAAATTCTATTCATCAAATCCATGAATGCGGCGATCGTATTCGTTAGTCCAAAAAGCATAATAAAAAATTTATAATGCTCATACCTCGAACGAAATGTCATTTTGGGAACATCTTGCTAGGCTACTCTTAGTTGGTGGTAGCCACTCCTTAGGTCGATCTTGGAGAAAATCGACGCCGATGATAATTGGTCAAAAAGATCATTGATTCTTGGCAAGGGATACTTGTTCTTCACTGTCACTTTGTTGAGCATTCGGTAGTCGATGCACAATCTTAATGAGCCGTCCTTCTTCTTGACAAATAGTACCGGCGCGCCACATGGTGAAACGCTTGGTCTAATGAATCCCTTATCCAAGAGTTCTTGTAGTTGAGTCTTCAGTTCATGCATCTCCGCCGAGGTCATTTGGTAGGGCGGCTTCGAGATGGGAGTGGTCCCCGGAAGTAGTTCAATGTTGAACTCAACTTCCTTTCTTGGAGGTAATCCCGCAATGTCTTCAGGAAAGACATCGGGATATTCTCTTATCATATCCAAGGATTCAAGTGCCTTGGGTTGTGAATCCGACTTGATGACGCTTGTCAAAAATCCTCTTGCTTCTTTCTTGATCATCTTGCTTGCCTTGATTGCTGAGATGAGCACCTTGGCTTCCTTGAAGGGAATTCCCTTAATTATTGTAGGTTTTCCATGATGACCACCTATACAAACTTTCTTTTCCTTACAATACATGTGAGCACCATTGTAAGATAATCAATCCATTCCTAAGATTACATCATACTCTACCATGGGAAACAATATGAGGTCACTTGGGAAATTCTTTCCATCTATCTCTATGGATACATTGGGGATATATCTTCTAGTGCCTACCATTCCAGTAGGGGTTACAATGTCTAGTTGACAAGGGGTGACTAAAGGCTTCACTTTTAGCATGCTTGCAAATGCATGAGAGATAAAAGAATGGGTTGCACCCGAATCAAATAGAACATTGGCATAGTGATCGGAAATTAGGATATTACCTTGGATCACATCATTTTTTGGAGTGGCCTCATCCACTCCCATGGCGAAGACTCTTGCTGGAGCTCTTGGTGGGTTTGCCACCATCTTTCCTTTGTCATTGTTGCCCTCTTGTTTCTCCGGGCAGTCCCTTATATAGTGGCCCATCTTGCCACATTGCAGACATGCTCCAGCCTTGAAACGACATTCCCGGAAATGGGACCTTCCACAATTAGAACAAACAGGTCTTGCTTGATCCACCTTTTTCGGAGAGTAGTATGGTGCTTTCCTCAGACTATTCCCTTGGGTCTTCCCTTCATGCTTCTTGATAGCCTTCCCTTTGGTATCCCTCCTCTCTTGATAGATTCTTTCATGTTCCGCAGCGTGGTCCACGGCGTCTTTCATGATGGTGCAGTGACCGCTCATCACCCAAGGTTGCAGTCCGAATCTCAAGCCGTTTATGAACCTCTTTGTCCTGCGGAGCTCATTCTCATGGAGCTCCCCGTACTTTTCCAACCTCAAGAACGTTTCCACATACTCTCCTACGATCATACTTCCTTGAACAAGGTTGAGAAACTCATCCCTCTTCTTTTCCTTTACGTGGTCCGAGAAGAAACGAGCTTCGAATGCTTCCACGAAACTCTCCCAATCCACATTCTCCTCACTCTCATTGGTGGCCTTCAACCGTGCTTTCCACCATGCCTTGGCCCCGCCACAAAGGCAATGTGTGGCATACCTCACTTTGCGATCTTCGGGGCACTCCATAACTTTGAGGACGTCCCCTACATCTTCGATCCACGATTCTGCCAACTCGGGATCTCCTACTCCATCAAACTTTGTGGGCTGGAGCCTAAGGAATCTCTCAATAGAATAGTCCGGTCCGATACTTCGTTGGAGATTTTGTGCTGCCAGGATTAGACCATCAAGAAATGTATTCCTTTCCTGCTCCTCATCAACGATTGAACGTCTTGGTATCTACATTCATATTCAAACAATCATAGAACATTATTAGCAATGAGCTAATCATAGGATTACATTTACCTTTAAGTTTGGTGGCACCTCATGACGATTGCACATGGAATTTACACTTAAACTGTACACTTAAACATCTTAAACAACCTATGGCTTAGGCATATAAGACTTAAGACATAAGAGCCAAACTATGGCTCTGATACCAACTGTAATGACCCCAAAATTTGGCCCTAATTTAAAATTTTTGCCGAACCCTAGGCGACGTTACATTGACATTGCATTGACCTAATTTCATAAAACATTGCAGCGGAGACATAATAATAATAAACATAAACAATAATTTCGTAAAATGTCATAATAGCGGAAGACTTTAACATAATTAAATCCCAAGATACATAAACTGGCCCATGGGCCTAATAGGCTCTAACGTACACCCAATAGAGGGTTCAACATACATAAATGAGTTCAAGTGGAGTACATGACTCAATAAGGCCCATAAGTCATACATCTAACACTCTTACAAGAGTTCATCATGAAAACAAAATATAAATAAAAGACTTGGGTCGTAGCCCGACAGGCCCATGTGCAATGTCGCCGTCACGAGGCTGTCGCCACCGAACCTAAGCCTCCTTCATACCTGCACGGATCCACGGGGTGTAGGAGATTTCTCCCGTTAGAGTATGTTGAGGCTCATGCATGCTATGATCTTATAACATGATTCTATATGTCATGGCATATGCATTTCATCATCATAAAACATAGGTCATATGCATGCTATGTGCTATTTATGCATACTATATGGCATGTGAGCATATCATCATGACAAAATAAGATAACATATAACATCATAATCTAAGATCATGCATATCATAACTTATCATCATACTTATCATCATGCTATTGCATATCATGATCATATCTTACTTTACTTGGTCATCTTTGTTCATGATATCATATGATGTGACAAGTGGACATTCATATTGCATCCTCATAGGTGCATATTTCTTCATACATTTTTATCATCTTTAACTTTATGTCCCAAGTCATTCATCATTCATCTTTTCGTCTTTCATCTTTGCTTAGATCATTTATTATCTTGTCGATTGAGAAGGATGGTGGCTCATAGACTCGTAGGTGAGGTTATAATCCTCTCCTGTAGGAGAGGTCATTACCCTCATTCGTCAATGAGGTCATTGCCCTCATTCGCCAATGAGGTCTTTCCTTACCCGTTGGTGAAGTCTTTTATATAGGGTACCGATTGGTCCCGAGTCATAAAAAAAAATGCCACACCTTCATCAATCTATCTTTTAATCATGTTCATCAATACATCCAACCATTCAATACATGTTGCACCATTTAACCCTAATTAAGGTTATAGAAACTTCAAATCATGCTAAGTGTGGACATTCAAACATAACCAATCATTTTCCAGAAAGGTCGACCATTTTGGGTAATGGTCG
The DNA here is from genome assembly GCA_030549335.1 of Pontederia crassipes. Classification (NCBI taxonomy): domain Eukaryota; kingdom Viridiplantae; phylum Streptophyta; class Magnoliopsida; order Commelinales; family Pontederiaceae; genus Pontederia; species Pontederia crassipes. Next base: position 55,700,057 of record CM060196.1, on the reverse strand, counting down.
ACCACTGGTCGTATATCGGTCGACCGGTCGGGTCATCGGTAGACCGTTTTGGTCCTGTCGGATGACCGAAACTGTGTTCAAGTTCGTCCTCTAATCACAGAATGTGATGGCATCTCTGAAACGGACGACCGTTCGTATATCGGTCGACCATTATGGGTCTTTCGGACGACCAAAATTGGACTTCGGTTCGTCCGCTAATCACAGAATTTTCGGCTGTTTTGACAATGCATATCGGACGACCGTTTTGGGTATCGGTCGACAGGTACTTGATGTGTTCGGATGACCGAATCGAAATGTTCGGACGACCGCTAATCACAGAATGTGTCGAGTTTCTCGACTACACATATCGAACGATCGTTAATGTATCGGTTGACCTTTACATAGCTATCGGACGACCATAATGATGTTTCTAGTCGATCGCTAAACACAGAATGTGTCTGCCCTTCCAGAACGGTCGACCGATTCAGAATCGGTCGACCGTTCTGGGATGACAGACACCCGGTTTTTACAAGGTTTCTTTCCCAAATCTTTTACACATTAACATATTGAAACAATCCTAACTTCCAAACATCATAATAGACCTTCCTGAACATTCTTAACATTCTAATTATTTATCATAATGAGATTTCCACATAAGGCATTCAACATGCTAATCACACTTATAAATTTGTACCTAAGCTTTACAAGAGCTCCTAATGAGCTAATACAAGTGGTAATGAACATTATAATCCTAAACATGATTAGCAATATGACAAGAAGCATAGTAACAATACATGAAGCATCTTGCATTCAAATCATGATTAGCAATAATATAGTAATCTAATGAAACATGAAGTAAGAAATGCATAATCCCTAATCATACTTTAATAAGACCTAGGATGGTCTTAAAATCCCTTAATTCATACAACATACATCATTAAGGGGTGATTAGGTTTAGGATCCCCTTAAACATACCTTGCTTAGCAATGTCCTAAACCTCCTAATTTCTCTAGCTTCTTCCTCTCCTAGCTTGTACTAAGTCTTGCTCTAAGCTCCTTCTTTCCTTCTCTAATCTGGCTGTAGCATGTGGGGGTAAAGATTTAAGTGAGCTACTATAGTTTAATGGTGGAAGAGAGGGAAAATGAGTGCTTACTTGTTCTCCCTTAGTGCTGGCCGAATGGGTGCACCATGGAGTGAGAGGGAGAGTGATTACTGTAGCATAAGGGGGCTTTTCTTTGAAGTGTCGGCTGGTAGGTGAAAAAGGAAAGAGGTTAGGGCATAGTAGTATGCTTTTATACATTGGGTAAAAGGGTGAGTGGGCTGGTCACGTGTTGGGCTGGTTGGACACTTCTTTCCCCCTTTTTTTTTGATTTACATGTCAGATGTTACACTGATAATTCTTGAGAAGCTCTTTTCTCCCTTATCTCCTTTGGCGGCCATGGAGCGCGGACGTCTATAGCATTATCGTGTAATTCAATCACGAGTTGGGATAAAGTGGTAAGCGACTTCTTATTATTTAAGTAAGGTCTCGAATTCGAGTTCTTGTGAATGCAAAATATTTTTTTTGGGAGTCTCATTTGTCACTACGTGACTTGGGGCGAATCTAAACGAACAAATTGGACTCGATGGTGGGTCGACCTGCAACTTATGAATGGTACGCTCTTTACGTCGCGTTGATTGTATTTAATTGTGACACTTATGTACATTGACACGATAATTAAAATATGCACATTATTAGTTAACTATTTGATTTGGACTATGTTATAAGAATTTATTTTCTTTATAAAAGAATACGTGCATAATGAAATTTTGTTACATATTAGACATAATATGTGTTATTTGAATTTTGTGAGTAATTAATTCAGGTAGTTATATTAAATTATGCATAAATTATTTTTGTCACATATTTTATGTGAAATATGCACATTAATTATGACCAATTATATTTCTTTACAAATAGAAATATGTGCATACATATTTTTTGTTACACATAAAATGTTTTGCATAATTTTATATGATGACAATTTATGCAATACTTTTTTAATTAACAAGATGTGCAAGATATTATGAATTATTTATTTGTGTACATAATTGGGAATTATGTGATATAGATGTAGAGTTAGACATTTGATAATAATTGTGTGATTATTTATATGTCTATTATCATGCTTAACTCATTTCCCTTATGTAAGTTTTGACCATACATAAATGATACAAAAAGGAGTCTTTGCACTATGCCAAAGTTAAAAGGAATATGCCAAAAGTGACACATGGCAAAAGATGACCTCTGTCGAGCACGATCACTATCATGATTCTCACGATCTTGATATAACAAAATCATCAAGAAAATAACAACTCGTACATAAATTTTCTTCAACATATATGTTATATATCTATATGTGATGATAAACTTGACGACTGAGTTAGAGAATCTTGGTAATACTTTTAGAATGACCACGTGATAGTTTCTTATTTTTATGAGTACAGTAGGCTTGCGCACATATTTGATGTTTAGTGAAAATATCAAATATTTTGATATTTATTTGAAGAATATGTGTCGTCTTCAAATATGACATTTGTTGTCCATGTCAAAATAAAAAAATTCCTGCAAGTTTTCGACAGAAATCATAGTCCAGTAAGTAATGTATAGATGCTAAGAGGACTAACGCTACTCGCATCGATGTGGGAAGCATAATGACAAAGTTAATATTAGCAAAACAAAATGCTACACTTGTGGCAAATACGATAATTTTCGCTAGTGATTGCACCGAGTCAAAAAAAGTTGATTTAATCGTATGGTAGTTTTATTGAATGATAATGTTATTTCGCTGTTGAAACTCGTCTTTTTGTGGATTGGGATTATTTTAACAACTTATCGTGCAGTTAAAAATAATGAATTCTTTATATGACTTAGCCGAGAAGCCAAAAGACATAGTTGGAAACAATATGAAAGTGAGAGTTTAAAAATTATGACTTGCAAAATTTTCTTTTGCAATAGATGAATCTTCTTATCTTCATTGTCCTACTGTACCACTATTTTAAAGTGGATATGTATATAGTATCTACATTTGATATTTTGTACAAGCATAATTGTGTATTCACGTTCATCATTAAATTTCATATTTAATGAAATTCCTTTATGAGAATTTTTTGAAAAATGTTTTACTATGTCTTGATTACTTTAAGTATTCAAATTGAATATTTATATCATGTGTGACGTAAATAAGTGTGCCAAAGTTTTGGCTTGTCAATTTGTGACATTTTTTAGGCAACATAAATATAGACTTGATTGAGAATATATTTTCTCGCTAAAGTTATTTTGTCTACTTTTGTGATAATGTCTAATTGATAAAAAAATACAAAAATCACATTATAAATCATACATGTGATTTATCTAAGTTGGTAACATGAATTATTTTATAAAATTCATGAGCTTAGATGGAGATTCAATTATGATCGCAAGATTAATGCCTTGTTGACTAATTTGATAATGCGAAAGTTGAAACTTATTCAAAGAGTCTAATGATGAAAATGATATAGTTATGCGACTAACTATATTTCGCACTTATAAGTGTTGTAGATACGATGAAACCATAATCTATTTGAATGTGTGGCGCTAATAAATTTTCAGTGTTATATTTGGAATATTGTTATTAATGCTGCCTAAATACTGAGATAATAAGTAGAGATATGACATTCATGTATATATTTTATTGGTTGAATGAGATTAACATCTTCACTTTAGAAGTTGAAGATTCAGAGTTGACAATACATGCGAATTGATTTGTGGTTTATCCATATTCTCTTTCGACACCTCGCTCCGAGTGGGAGCAATTCACAATCAACTCATGATTAATGTTCGGTTATTAAAATATATGAGTTGTGTTTCATGTTGTCAATGTCGAATGACTATATGAAATGAATATGAGCCTAAAATAAGTGATGAAGACTCTCTCTTGACCTAGATAAAGAAAATGGATTAATCCAAAAAGTTAGAATCTAAAGAAAAAAAATCAAGTCAATGACTTGTTAAATCATCCGTCTTGCCTCGAAATAAGTCTATATGAATAATAAGAGATTTAAAACTGATGAAAATCAATAGTCGCAAAAAAGTACTGACTATAGAGAAATTATTATATTTTTCTCTCATTCATCAAAAGTCTAGCTATTGTTTCACATATGTATTACATAAAGCTATTTGAATGCTTAAATGTAAAAGTATTGAGTGCAATATGTTGTTTGCCATGGTCCAATTATGGATTCAATATTCATCTAAATAATTGAATAAATACCATTATGTGTATATCCATTTGTTATGGATAAATATGTTATCACGACATTACATGTGAAACAATATTATGTATAGCTAGAAGTAGTAAGGGATTTCTTCTATTAATGAAGAATTTAATGTCTTTCTATAGAAATTACACGGGTGAGATAGTTATTCACATCGGATGTGAAATTTAAATAAGAATTGTTCAAGTAAATTTATTGCTTTGTAGCAAGAATCGTCTGTCTTAAAGATGAATTGAACATTCTACGAGAAACTGTATACTTACAAGTACCCTTATTATAAGAGATAAATTTAAATCTCATAAGACTCTATGAGTAACAAAAGAAAATGTCCTTTTGTAAACATGATCAGTGTTCAGACATGCACAATAAGTTGAGTAGTCTGATATTTGTATCATTGGTCAAATAAGGAATTTATATATTTATCAGGACGCCTATGTTGGCTGATGATTAAGAGAATAATTAGACATTTTATGAGCATGTTAACTCTTGTTTTGTACTATGATGAAGATCGAGTTATAGAAATAGACACTTATTAGGATGGTGATGTTAATAAGCAAAATGTTATCTAAAATTATGACTTCACATTATAGAATGACATATTGTAAAGTTTAGCTTAAGCAAAGCTATAGTTGTCAAGTATGAAAATTGAGTTTGTGTTATACTCAATGATGGTATGAAGTCCTCAGTAAATTATTTCACTCTTGTATTGACAATGGTCAAGTATGCCCTTTGTTGCAATATGTATGTCACTATTGCTTGATAAAAAGATGGACCATTAAGGGAAAACACATTGATGTATCTTATGCCATAACAATGTCAAGAAGGTATGATTGATGAATACAAGTGTAAGTATGTGATATTTACTAAACACGTTCGACTGATGTGCGCATGACTTATGTGATGATGTATTCTAAATCTTCTTACGATCAATAAAATTCTGGAGTTAGTTAATATTTTTTTATAATGAATGTAGAGTATGTCAAATCAGACACGAGATTATTAGTCACACGGATAATCGCCTCGGCGCTTAGTGAATAGCGAGCGGAGATTAAATGATTTAGATCTAAGTATATGATCTAATATCATCCTAATATGTTCGGGAAGATGATACGAGTTTATATATAACTCTATGTAGCCTGACGAGATCTCGTGGCGCCAATTCTTGGATGACTAGTAGGACTCAAGTCAGGCGTCATGGATAAATGTCTGGACTATAGTTTATGTAGTGTTACGCTCTTTTATTGGGAGTCTCCATCGCAGAACTTGGTTATGAATAAGTTCGGAGATTGCCTTATGCTTTTGACTATATTTCAAGGTAATCGGTTAGTGTTGCTACTTTAGCGAGGTACTAAAAGCTAAAATTGTATGCGACACGTCACATCACGACTAGGAAAGCATCTAACTTAGAACTGAGAAATATAAGGGCGAGAGGAAGATCCACTAGTGCTACATGGTATTTGCATGCAATTGGCCAAATGCGTAAGCATACAAATACAAATCAATCAAAATCATGCATGATAAGATGTGTGCCGTTTGGAGTTTGCAAACAAGGTGTTTCTAAGGCAAAGTGAGTAACATCTATGGATATTTGAGAGATTATGTATTATTGATAAATCATAGTATTGACTCACATAATAGTTGAGTAGCCATACAATGATAACACGTTATAGCATGAGCTCACACGTTGAACAATTATGTAGTCATAACTTTAGGCACTCAAATTGATCGAGCAACTGTGTATCTCTAACAAGTCATAGTATAGGCTCTCAAGTAGTTGAGTGACTATGTATCCATGATAGGTCATAGTTCTTCCTAAGTTGTGGATGTACTCATAGATCGCAAGATTCATTATCATAACAGATATTTATTGGAATCAAATATGAGTAATGACCCATTAAGTGTGAGTGGGAGATTGTTGGATGTTATGCCCTTAATGGGCTATGGACGAACCACACATAGTTGACAAAACTACAGCCAATGGAGTTAAATGATGCACTATAAAAATAAGTGCTCGACCATTCATTTGGCGACATGAAAGCATAGAGTTCAGATGTCCTTTCCACTTCGCACTTGATCAGTAGTTCGACGAATGTGAGTTCGTCATGATTTTGACGTCTGTCCGTATGTGGTTATTGGATTATGAACATGTTATCCTTTTTCGTACGTGATTAGAATCCCAACGATGAGTCCGAAATAACGTAAAAAAATCTCCAGCGATCCGTCTTTCGCTGCGAGGTATTCCGGTAATATCCCTATTTATTTATTGTCAATTCCTTCATTTAGTAATGTAGTTAAATTTGAAGTATATGTCACTGCTAAATTTTTCAAAGAAAAACATGAGCATAATATCCACTCATCTTGATAACACTTTCAAATTAAAAATAAGTACAACAGGAGCATAGAAAATTTCATCTTGCTCAAACATCTTGCACGAATAATTTAAAAAAAAAAATACTTGCACATAAATGTATTTTGCTCTATATAAATTGATCAGTGGGTCGAGTTAATCCTAAGTATCCTTTTGAACCCATTTGACCAAGTCAAACCCAATCAAGAATCTAGTTGAACGTGCTAACCAAATGGGTCAATCAAACTGATGGGCGGTTCATTCTTTGTCACCAATAAAAATAAGTAGAAATCTTGAATCCTAGACAAGAAAGTAACAAATGTGTAGAAATCACTATGCCAAATCTAATTAGTTTCTTAAGTAGATTACATAGTATAGTTACTTCAACCCATTTTTTTTCTCTTTTTAAGAAAAATATTTTATTTTTGATAAATCTTAAATATAAAAAATAATTATAAAAATTAAATCACTAATTAAAACTTCAAAAATAGATAATATACTCATCTTCTTTCTTAAGTTTATATTAATAATTAAAATTGGTAAATATGAATTTATAAATTATAATTGAATATATATAATTAGATAATACATATTAGCTTTTGATTTTTTATTCTTAATTAAATTTTTAATCATATTATTGTACTTTAGTATATTCATCTTTATAAGTGAATTATTAATCATTGATAAATATATGCTAATAAGTATTATAATTTATGTTTTTAAAATATTTTTTTATCAACTAGTTTGACCGTCCCGATTAAATAGTCCAACCTATTCGATCTTACAATATCAACTTTTTCCTTATTTTCATATCCAACTTCATATTCAAGATACACTATTTTTTCTTATGTCTTCTAATATTTTTCTTGAAAAGAAATCTAAAAATCTATTGAATTCATTCTGAATTACTAAAACATCTTTTTACTGTAGACTTATATTGCATGGCTTTTCAAAGGGTGTGTGTTGTAATTGGTAAATTTTTTAAGTTGAAATTTGTGAAGCCTTCTTGTTACTTAATCTCATGACTAGTTGCAAATGCTTGATCATATTAACAAAATTCATCAACGAAGTATTTGAATTTATAAAACCATCAAATAGATTCATATTAATGTTTTCAAGTCTTTTATATGGTTCCCATTTCTGCAAAGAAATTATCAATCAAATACACTACAACCAAAAAATGATGCTTGTCTTACATGATTTATAATCACAATAAAGGTGTGTAGGGTAAAAATATGAATAGAGAGTAAATAATATTCAATAATAGAAGTATGAATAAGGGGAAAAATAAATATGACTGAAGAGGCCTCACACTATACCACAATTCAAGTACTATGAATTATCATAGAAAAATATAGTAAATTTATTCAGATTATGAGACAGCATCCACACCCACCTACAATCACATAACACTATATATAATAGTATTAAATCAATTTCCAAAACTATTAGTATATAAAATTGCATACTTGTAACTTTTTGAAACGGTCACAGCCACATGTGAAAGCAGTGCTAACTAGTTCGCCCATTTTGGACACCAGTCCAATAATCTCCTACTCACACATAATGGGCCATCTGTTAGATATGCTTTCTGCAAAAAAATATATAACAAATGTATCATGTGACCCACGATTACATTCATAACGTAATATGGGAGAGTTACGATCTATTAGGGATATATAATTACTCAACCACTTGAGAGCATATACTATGACATGTTAGAGATACATAATGCTCAATCAACTGAATTGTGACCTATTTGAAATACATAATTACTCAATCACTTAAGTGCTATACCTCTTAGAAATACACAATGCATAATCAACTTGAGATCAAACTAATAGGAATTGAATCAATATGCAAACAAATACTAATTTTTTGTATAGTTGCTTAAGCAAACATAATACTGGCTTTACTCTAGAGACATCTCGCTTTTATAGCTTAGATTACTAACATTTAACTCCATGGTTTACTCAATTTTATATGCATACTTCAAAATTAGCTAACAAAAAATTTATGAAACACTAGTGAATCTTTTCCTCGTCGTCCTCATATTTCTCAATTCTACTATTACCTTAAAATATAGTCATGAATCTAAGGCAATCTTTGGACTTATTCAATCCATAAAGACTCACACATGTGATGAAAAGATAATAAAATATTCATCATGTTTAAGGTCAACTTAATATACTTGATGATACGATCAAGTATTGCGGTGGATAATCCTACTAAAGAAGCATAATCCTTTACTCAATAACACTATATAGACTTAAGTCTAGTAGCCTATCTGTAGTGTTTGACCTGAGTCCTCCGACTAGTCGCCCAAATTCTGGCGCCATAAATGAGATCCCATAGTACTATTTGAGTATAGGCTCGTCTTTGAAGCCTTATCAGCAATCCCTGTTTGGCGGAGGAATTTGTCGAATGAAAGGCCTTCTTTTGTAGCTTAAGTGCATCCTACAAATTCAACTTTCATTGTTGACAATGTTAAGCAATGTTGTTTTTTTGTTATCCTATACCGGATTGCCATTAGTAAATAGTAAGACATAACCAAAGGTAGACTTTTGTTCATCAACATTGCCAACCTAATCAGCATACGTATACCCAACTAAGTTTAAATTTCTCCCTTCATAGCATAGTGCATAGTCAATTGCACCCTTCAAACATATGAGAATTCTCTTAATCGATTTCCAATGTTAGCGCCTTCGATTGGACTGATACTCACTGACTAGACCAATGACATGATATGTCGAATCGAGTACATAACACTAAGTACATCATGCTTCCGATTGCACTAGCATAAAGAACAGAGGCCATACTACTATTTTTTTTCTCTAAAGTCTTTGAACACATGTTAAAACTTAGAACTTCACCTTTCACTACATGAGTGTTTATGGGTTTACAATTATCCATTTAAAAATGTTCAAGGACCTTTTTAATCTAGATCTCTTGTAATAGAGCAATAAATCTCTTTGAATGATCTCGTTGAATTTTTACTCCAAGTATATATATAGCTTCATCCATGTTCTTCATTTAAAAAAATATATGTAGCTAAGATTAACCGAATAAAAAAATCTTACAATGAGTGCAAAAGTTTCATCATAATCTATATGTTCCTCTTGGGTATATCCTTGTGCAAAAAGACGAGATTTGCATATTTCTATGAATCCATTCACACCATGTTTGACCTCGTGAATTCATTTATTCCCCATTGGTCTTCTACTGGGTGGAAGGGCAACCAAATTTCATACTTGATTATCTTTCATAAACTTCATTTTTTTCTACAATTTTTTTCATACATTATTCCTTGATAGGACATGAGAGAGCCTCCTTAATTTTAGGCTTTCATCTTCTGGACTAACTATGAAAGTTTCCTTTCAATTTCAAAATGTCGAAGTGAGATACTTTTTCTATTAATCATACGTATTGAATATTCTAGTATATCTCATTCTATAGTTGGAAGGATCATCTCCCACTTGAATTAATATTCTGAGGTGAGGAGGCATACTCCTCGTTGATCCGTTAAGGGAGCCAACTCATGTTTTTCTTTCTCTTCAAGATAAAAATATTTATCTATTTTGTGTTGCCTAGGAAAGTCATCTTTCAAGAATGTAACATTACTACTTTTCATTTCTACTATAGTTTCATCATATTTTTCACTTATGAAAATATATCTTTTGGAGCTCTCGAAGATACACTTTTTCTCCCTAAGTCCTAATTTTCCATAATTATGAGCAAAGGCAGAGGCAGGTGCCTACCTATGCCTGCACGTGCAGGCACTGAAATATAAACTAAGTTCCATAAATAACATAAGTTCTTTGTCGTCTTGGTGGTCACAATGACTTTTCCCTATGTATTTAACCCACAATCGAATCCCAATTACAACATAATTTCCATTCTAATTTGAAACTTTTATTACTTTATTTTTTTCTTTAACAATTATTTACTTTTTAGAATAATTACTTCAAGCATTTTTTTATGTTATATTTTTTAATATCTTTAACATAATTAGCTCAACCATTTTATATTGTATATTATAAATCTTTATCTTTTTAATTGAAATATATTTTCATTCATTTTCTTGCTAATGTGCATTCACAAAAAAATATGGATATATAATTATATAATATTCTTATAAATAATATTTTAAATTTTAATGATTTTTTATAAAATTTTGTAAATCCATATATTTTAATATTATTTATTATTTTAGTGTCCCACTGACAATCTCTTTTGGCTCCGCCACTGATTATGAGAATCATTAAGTACATAGGTTGTTCACCTTTAGAATTGCAAATAACTAAGCCCTATCCATAGTTCCTACGAAGTGGAATCTGCATAGTTTAATAGAACACAATTCAAGATATAAGTTGCAGTACCCCAAAAGGAGATTTAAAGTTCACTTGCACCATCGTTAATCGGATCACATCAAGTAGAGTCGATTTCTTCTTTTTACAATACCATGAATTTCTAGGAATTGTTTAACAATCCTTTTTTCATCGCATAATTTTTTAAAGATATCAGATAAATATTCACTATCATGATCTATATGAAAGATCTTAACATTGAGATCCAATTGATTCTCGGCCATATGTAAAAATATTTTGAAACATTTCAATACCTCATATTTATGTGTGATTAAATAAATCACAACATATAATGAATAATCATTTATAAGTGTGATAATATAAGAAAAATCAAGTTTAGAGCTTCCTTAACATTTATAGGACCACAAATATTAGAATAGATTATTTCTAAAGTAGAATCAACATATTGCCTACTCCAAATGGTTTTCTAGTTGCTTTATCAATAATGTAATCTTCATATGTGGGCAAAATTAGTCTAGTGAGTTTGCCTAAAAGGTTTTTTTAGCTAGTGTATCCATACGATCTTGCCCAGTATGTCCAAGTTTGGCGTGCCAAATTTTAACATCAACTTTTTTTTATCAACAAAAGATACAAATGAGAAATTAAAATATTGAAAATCTTTAGAGATTTCAAGAACATAAAAATCATTGTACTTATAAGTAGTGCAAATATAACATTATTTAACGTTATAAAAAAATCAATATAACTAGAACCAAATGTTATTATGTAGTCAAATTCATCAAAATAAGATACTAAAAATTAAATTTCATCGAAAATACAAAGCATAGAGGACATCATGGAGATACACGACACGTCCTTCACAAAGATTCAATTTGCAAGCAATGTTTAACCTTCACATGTGTATTGTTGCCAACGTAAATGCACTTTGTTCCGATATTGAATCAATGAAACTCTACAAGGGCATCATGTTCCTAAAATGAAAGTTCATTCATAAAAATATACATGTATTTTGTTCTTTAGACTCAATGCACTAACGAGCGAAGCGTTTACACTTGTTACAATAATAACACTTGACTAGAAGTTTAATTATCTCAAGGCGCCCTTCTTTTAATTTTTCATGACGTGCAATAACATCATTCTAAACTAAGTTCAACACTATTTGATCCCAAGGTTATGGAAGGGACTGAATCACAAACTTGCACTTGTTGGTTATCAGTAACTATAACACCTGCAATTTTCAATTCACGAATCATGTTTGATAATTCACACAAATGATGCCTCATGATGTGATTTGGGTACATACAATATGAATCGAACTTGAGATTGAGTAACTTCAATTTCATAGTTGATAGACTTTTTAACTCACAAATTAAGAAATTTTCCATACATCTCAACAACTCTTTTGTCTTTCTTTTTCCAATCATTATAAGCATCTAAAATTCTTTTGTGTTGAGGTATAACACCGAATTCAAGTTGAGGCATTGACATTTTGATGTATTCAATGACTTCCTCTTCGTCAAGCATAAAAAAAGTTTTTTCAATTTTAATATAATTTTACCATAGTCTTTTAATACTTGAATTAAAACAAGTAATACTATTTATTTGGGCCATGTCATAGGCCCACGTGTTGCTCATAGTCAATTCTGCATGCAACATGCATTGCGAGTCGCGAGCTTCGACAGTTGGATTACCGAGCCATGAGAGAGCACTGCGGGCCTAAGGCATGTACACCTTGCAGTAGAAATGCCTGACGCGGTGGGCTAGATGCCCGCGCGCTTTTGCGGTAGTAGCATGCAATATTGGGGGCCTCAAGCCAGTGTGTTGTGCACACTACATTACTAACTTACACAGTTCATCATGAACTATTATTTTAAAAAAAAATAAATGGAAAATAATATTAAAATTTGTACCAAAATTCTTTTTGAACTCCATACATGGAGGATAATAAAAATAATATTTTTGAAAAATACCAAATAAAGATTTTAAACATAATGAAAAGAATCTATATATCGAGATGAATTGAAAGTTTTAATAACAGAAAGCCAGTCCTTTTAGGTTATATTACACATGGGATTGGGATGACAATCCTGAAAGAAAAGCCACACACTATACCATAATTCAATATCACAATTATCTGAAGAAAATTGCAACAAACTTATTATGATTATCGGACAACATCCACACCCAAATGCAATCATATAACACTATGTACATATACACATATATATATAGAGAGAGCGTTGGATGCAACCAAAAAAATTAGTTGCAACTTACAACCATGCAACTAAGAGCGTTGAATTCCGATCTCAACTACCGAGCAATTGTTGATGGAAGCACAATTGAATGGTGGTTTTTCTAGTTCGCAATCAACTGTGGATGAACCAGCTTCCCCCAAACTTTTCCCCTTTTGCAGATGAACGAAACCCTTCCCCAAAACCCTTTTCCCCTTTTCCCTCCTCCCTCCTGCGATTTGTTTGTTCTGCTGCCGTTGTGATCTACTACCCCCGCTGCCATGTTTCATTGCTGTCATCGCCACTGTGTTCTGTTGCCACCGCCGCCGTGTTCTGTTGCTGCTGGCTCCGTGTTCCATTGTTGCCGCCGCCGTCATGTCCTGTTGCTGCCGCCGCCGCCGTGTTGTGTTGCTGCCGCCGTTCCGTTGCTGTCGCCGCTGTTGTGTTATGTTATTGTTGCCACCGCGTTCGGTTGCTGCCACCGCCGCCGTGTTCTGCTGCTGCCGTCGCCGCCATTGAGTTCTGTGCTGCCACCACCAAGCTCTTCATTCTATATTGCCACCATGCTCTACTGCTGCCATTTGATGTGCTGCCGCCGCTGCCATCGAGTTTGACTGCTGCCACCGCCACTTTGTTTTGTTCATAACAATTGTTCTTTATGTGTTTGATGTGCATAAAAAGAACAAAAAATAAAGAAGTGTGATATTAAATATAAGATGTTATTTATGCCTAATGCTATTCTAGATTGAACTCATACAGAGTGTGATGTTATTTATGCCTACTTGCTCTTATGTTAAATGTAAGATATTAAGTGTGTTGTTATTTAAGTGTGATGATTTTGATTGAACTAAGCATATTGTTTAAGTGTGATGTTAAATGTCAAGTATTATAAACAAAGTGTTTATATTGTGTTACGCATATTGTCATTTATAATGTGCAGACGACTAATATCATCTAACATGAGCAACACTGCAAGCATGCATGAGGCATTATGTGAAGATAACATACAACAAAGGTATATATCAAAATCTTTTTACTACAAGTTGTAATGCCATGTGTGAACTCATAATACATTTTTTTTACAGCAATGTGCAAGATGATGGAAATGATAATCAAGATATGGAAGTCATAGGTCAGACTTGACATAATCAAACCATATGTTTGAATGACATTTGATTCTAAAAAAAGCAGGATATGATTTTTATAATTGTTATGCTAGATCGATTGGATTTTTTATACAAAAGCATGTTTCTTATAAGGCAGGTGAAGGTAGAAATTCTCGAGTAGGGTGCTCGTCTATTCGAAACAAGGGCGTAAAGGCATTAAACAAAATGATGGCAAAGAATCATTTCGAAGAAGAGAAACACTAAGTGAATGAGGTGCACATTTATTTATTGGCAAAAGAGTTGATGGAAAATTGGTTGCAAAAAGATTTGAAGAACAACATAATCATTCTTTGGCAACGTCTTCTAAAGTATTGAAAATGTGTTCACATTTTATGCTAAGTGAAACTTCGAAGGGGGTCATTAACAACTTACACAATGCTGACATTTGTCCATTAAGTATTGCTAGGGTTCTTAAATATTCTGGTGAGCCAACAATTACAAGTCAAAAATGTATCGACCACTTGAAGGCAATAAGAAAGAACAATGTTGGCAATGAATGCATGGGTGTCATTTCTTATTTCAGAAAGAAAAAAATAATGACTATGATTTCTTTTTTTATTTACAAAAGATGAAACAAACACCGTAAGAAATATTTTTTGGGCTGAAAGTAAATCGAGGGATAATTATCTAACGTCTGGAGATGTTGTCATTTTTATACTACTTATAGAACTAACAAATTTTGCATGTCATTTGCACCATTTACAGGGATCAATCATCATAGGCTGTCTATATTATTTGATTGTGCTTTGCTCGTAGATGAAACTAAAGAATCATTTACTTGGTTGTTCGAAACATGGCTGGAGTGCATGAATGAAAAGTATCTATCATCAGTGATGAGGACATTGCCATGGGTAATGCGATTCACAAAGTATTTCCAAGTACAATGCATCAATTTTGCATCTAGCATATAGAAAAGAATTTGTGTGGATGAGATAACTTCATGAGAGACTTTAAAGATTGGATACACATATCAAAGATTGAAGAATTTGAAAAGAGATATACTGAAATGAAGCAAACTTATGAGATACTAGATGGCCACTGGGTTGAAAATATGCATAATAAGAGTCACTATTGGGTCCCATGCTATTTAAGTGATATCTTTTTTGCAAGGATATTTTCCTCACAAAGATCAGAAAGCATGAATGCCTTCTTTGATAGTTATGTCAATTCTAATACCTCACTAACAGATTTGTGTTTATATGATGAAGCTCTTCGTACACATCGTGAAGCCGAAGAATGTAAAGATTTCAAAAACCTAAACTCAACGGCTTCTTTAATTTCAAGACATCTTTTGGAAATGCATGCGGGCAAGGTATATACACAAACTATGTTTGCTATTTTCCAAAAAGAGTTCAAACAACTTTAATGATTTTCTTACTAAAAAAATTTCAAAGAATGATAATCAAGTAGTATACTGTATGTATTTGATGGGGAAGTAAGATCAAAGGCGAAACATTGTGGAATATAACAATCAAGATAAAATTTCAGTGAGATGCTCATGTAAAAAAATTGAGCAAGAAGGTATATTTTGTGTCTATATTTTTTATGTCCTTAATAAGAAGAGGATTACAAGTTTAACCAACGAATACATACTTCATCACTAAACAATGGATGCTCGATACTCAAAAGCACTTGCAATTCATGCAATGTCACTATGTCTATAGCTGACTCCTATGTTATAGCACCACTTCAGAAATTTATATGGCAAACAAATATGTGCAAAGTTAATGATTTTGCCATGCCTTCACCTGAATTTTTGAAAATTGGAGTTTCACAAAGAACTTATTCAATTTGAAACATTAAATGTCACAAATAATATGCCTTCAAATGATACTCTTATTATGTTTAGCCAAACTTTAGAAGAATTGGATGCAATTATTAATGATCCAACTATTATAAAGGCCAAAGGTAGTACAATAGCTAAGGTCTGACGTTGAAGTTTCAACTTCTCAAGGCGAGCGCAAGAAACATTTATGTGGTGAGTGTGGTGGGGAAGGTTCTTGTCATCGGAAGGTATAAAGAAATTTTATTATTTTTTCTTTCAAAGAATATGGCTTTGCTTATTAATGTCATGTTTCACATGTTTTTTATTCATAGAATGAAAATTTAAAGAAAAGGACAAGGATTGAAAACCGTGTAGGCACTTAATGGTAGACCAAATCTAATGAGTAATAATTTGTTTGATGATTTTTCGTTCTATTATATTTCTTAATCATTGTACTACTCATTACAAGTAATAAAGGCATTCCAACTTTTGGGACAAATTAAACATGGATAGATGCCACCCTTTTTAGATGGTGTTGGTCTTTAAAGAGTTGTTGAATGGTCTTTAAAAAGTTGCAAAAGATGTTATGGGCCATAAGAAGACATTAAGGACCCGTAACATCAGAGGATCTGACGACATCCATGAATTACGCCCGTAAAGACGCCACTGCTGTAAGAGAGTCATAATGGCCGTAACTTATGAGTCGCAAGGGGATAATCACGGAGCATACATAAGCTAAATATCAGAGCTGCCCGAGTTACGGGCCGTTACTTCTTTGTTACGGATCATAACATTTATACAAATACTTCGAATCAACGTTTAAATCGGTCGTGAACACCTCATTACGGGCCATTAAATATGTTGATTTTTGTTGGTCATTGATTTATCGAGCATATTTTGATCAAATTGAGATGCTTGGGCAGTGCTCAACTTTCTAGAAGTTAAAGTTGATGATCAGAGCTCGGAATTGAAGATAAATTAGGAGATTTTCAAGTCAAGAAGGAGTCTAAACCAAAAATTATTATTTGATAACTTTTGGACTCCCAATTTATCAAAATTTATCGAGAACCTTTGGAAATATAAATAGAAAACTTCTGAGATATGAAAATTCGTGCTTGAGCCCTCGGAAGTTGTGCCTCATTGCAGAGAAGGAGATTTGAAGCCAGAAGGTCACCGAAGGAGAAGGATCATACAGTAACTCGTCGATTAGGGTTGCGCGATCGTCCAGAAGTTCTGGAGGCTACAAACCTTCATATGTTTGGATGCTCTTTTACTTTATTTTCATAGTTTATTAGTTCTGTAATAAAGATTTCATATTTGTTTCAGAAAGATCGATTGTTTGGACCACGCTCTTAGTCAAGTTAATTAAATGATTCGACTTCTTTCGATTAAATATGTTGTGTTTAATGCTTTTTGATAAGTAATGTGATTTCTGAGGTTAGATTACAAACTTACTCAAGGAGTGATTAATTTCAGAATTCATTATTGCTCTGATAATTGATCTTTTAATTTCTAGTTGAATCATATACAACACATATCTGGTAATTCGTCATTTGTGCCGAATAATGTGTAGTTTATTATTCTGTCCAAAATTGTGGGTGAATAATAGTGTAAGAGTTACATTTTCTTGCATCTTAACTTTTCGTGAGATTAATAGTTCACTCGATGTTTGCTATTATTGATCTTATTAGGAGTTAAGATAATTTGATCTACTCATCTAAAGAAGCCAATACTTATGTGCTCTTAATCTGTTTCAAGGATCGATCCTAGTGTTTCTGTTATAATTTGATTAGTTCAGAGGTTCATACATGTCTAACTTTACATTAAACATCCATAATTCTCAATAATCATCACCATTTTATCTTTAGTTACCAATCAATTCTTTTTTGTAACTTTTATATTTCTATTTTTACACACACAAAAACATTTTTCTTCTTTTAGTAGGTCTTTAGAATAAAATAGATTTAGATAGTTCTTCGTGGGATCGACAACTCTACTTACACTTTATTACTTTATATGACTAGTGCACTTGCTAGCTATTGTGTTGTTACATATTTTTTGCATCAGCAGGTAAAGAGGGGGGTTCGCCCTCCCAGCTCCGGCATCCTGGTGAGCTCACACCAGTGATACAGCCGACACTAGAGGTTGAGGGGTGGGAGAGAGAGGAGATCGCGTGGAGGACAGAGAAGGCTAAGTTGCGAACGACTACTTGCGTGAAGGAGAGAGGAAATGATCGCGTGGTCGTCACGTCGATTGAGCAACCAGGAGACGATCGATCGTAGGTAAAAAAAATATCGAATGAAACGAGTTCGAAGATGGAGGACATTCGTGTTGCAAATGTCAAAGCTGAATGGCATTTGTCATAATTTACAAATACACACACATATATATACATATATATATATATATATAGGTATATTAGGGTGCAATCATAATTTGTAATTGCATCGTGCAATTCCATACTTTTGAACCATCAGATTGGCATTAGTTTGATCCAATAGTTCAGATTATTTATATTTTGAGTCATCAAAATTATTTTAATTTGATGGCCCAAAAGTATGGGATTGTACAGTGCAGTCACATATTGTGATTGCATCCTAATGTAACTCTCATATATATATATATATATATATATATATATATATATATATATATATATGGTTCAACTTAAGTAAATTGCAAGGTACACATTGACAACTTTATTTTTTTTGTATATACACTTTATTCGTAAAATTAATAATTTACTTAAAAAAGTTGATTTAGACCGTGTTAATTTATACATCCGTTAAATATATATATATCATCTTTCGTAAAAATAGTTCAATCATATTGGATCTGGTAATCATGACGAACTCTCAGTCTGATTATCATTGGTGTTTGGGTGATTATCAGACTGACGATCCAGCTGTTTACCACGTCATGTGATATTTTAACGGGGAGAATGATGCAATTGGAAATTCATGACCTATTCCATGCTTTACCCCCACATGGAATTCGACGTAGATTTTGGGACAATCGATAGCTGTAACGCCCTCAAAATCTGGCCCTAATTTAGTAGCGGGACCCCGGACGGCGTCACTTTGACTTGACCTAATTTCATAAAACTTTACAGCGGAAACATAATATAATAAACTTAAGACAATAACATCATAAACAGCGGAAGACTCCATGGATAAACATAACAAAACCCAAGATGACATACTGGCCCATGGGCCTAATAGGCTCTAACGTATACCCAACAATGGGTTCTTACAACGTAATGTGTTCAAGTAAAATACATGACTTCATAAGGCCCATAAGCCATACCTAAAAGACTCTTACAAGAGTTCATCATAATGACATAATATAAGTAAGATAACTTGGGTCGTAGCTCGACTCGCCCATGTACAACGTCTTCGTCAAGAGGCCCTCACAACCGAACCTAAGCCCCATCCATACCTGCACGGATCCATGGGGTGCAGGGGATTTCTCTCGTTAGAGTACGTTGAGGCCCATGCATGCTATGATCTTATAACATAATCTCTACATGTCATGACATATGCAAATCTTCATCATGTAACATAAATCATATGCATGCTATGATCTACTTATGCATACTACATGGCATGTGAGCATATCATCATGGCAAGATAAGATAACGTATAACATCATAATCTTTAAGTCAATCATATCATAACTTATCATTTTGCTAATGCATATCATGATCTTATCTTACTTTACTTTATCATCTTTCATCATGTCATGATAGGATGTGACAAGTAGACATTTACATGGCATCCTCATAGGTGCATACTTCATCTTACTTCTTTAACATCTTTACTTTATGTCCCAAGTCATTCATCATTCATCTTTTCATCTTTCATCTTTACTTATATACTTTCTTATCTTGTTGATTGGGAAGACCATATTGAGTTCGAGGAAAATGGCTAGCTAGGACAATATTTGGGTTCGCGGGAGGCCAATAAAGACGCCACACTAGGGGTGGAACTCGTCTCCTGATTCTGCGGAGGCCCAATAGAGACGCCACACTAGGGGTGGAACTCGCCTCTACTTATGGAAATGTCACACTAGGGGTGAAACTCGTTTCCCGAGAAATGCCACACTTGTCATGACCCCGATTTAACCCGCGGGTTAAACCGGAGTTCGTGACTCATTACGGATGATCGAATAAAATTATGAAGAAATGCGGAAACGTGATGTAATTTTTTTTAACATACATAAGAATGAAAATATCATAAAATAAACTACACAATTTATGATGATCCTTTAGAGCAAACGAATAATCCTTAAGTTTAACATCTCACAAAATGCTTTTGCCTTCTTACAAAATAATACATATGAATTGTACATCACTAAACCCCTCGACATCCTAATAGAAGGATACGAAGGACTCAAATCTTTCCATCTTACCACGAACCCTTCAAATAATATCATCTCGCATGATTTCCAAGAATTATCTGAAAAATGTTAGAAACAATAGAGTGAGCTAAAATAGCTCAGTAAGTTGATAACTCATAGCCTATGTGTTATCAACTGATCAATTTGGAGGGACATAAAAAAGCGTGCAATAATCATACTAGCAAAATAGGAATTTTTATATATTTGATAATTACATACAAACATACTAATCAGAAGCATCACACTCAACTTGCAATCGATATCATATAAATCATATCAAACATATGTATGCAAATGGAACACTCTCATATGAATGCACGAATCATCAACTGGTCAGTGGTCGGTAGGTGGATTATAGAGGTGGCTCCCATCGTGATCGGCGATGTAGCACTTAGCTCCATTCTACCTCATCCCTTTCGGGGAAGAATCATATAGCTATAGGTGGATTCTAGAGGTGGTCCCTACGAATTCTAGAGGTGGCCCCCATCGCGACAACTCACGATGTGGCACTTAGCTCCGCATGGCACTTAGCTCCAGTCTATCTCATCCCATATCTGGAGAACAGAAATGATGCATTGGATTCTAGACGTGATCAGCGATGTAGCACTTAACTCCAACCATCATATATGCCATGCAGACATATGCAGATGCATGATTCATCACATAACGATCATATCTCGAATATCAGAAGATGAATCAAACTCATTCAAACGGAATAGGATTACATCTCATAAGATGACTCCATAACATTTCACATATGCTTTACAATGAACCATCAATTGATCGATCATTCAAAACATAACTTTCATATAAACTTGATGATATATGAATTTAATACATATAACAATTGTATCTCAAATATCAGAAGATGAATCATATCAAATATCATTTCAAACAAAATAAGATTGCACTAATCCATTCGTATCATATGCTTTTCAAATGTGCAATCATACAATCATTCATATATACTTTTCATAGTTGCATTTTTTGAAATCAATTCATAACCTATCCAAAATATATTTGATACATATAACAATCGATGTCACACCAAATTCAAAAGATGTGAAAACATAGAGTAGGAGAAACCAACTTACCTATAAAAGCTAACAAAATATTTTCCTTTTCCTTTTCACTACTTTACTCTTCTACTCCTATAACAATAATAGGAAGAAACACATTACCACTATGATATGAGCACAAGCCTCTCACACATGAAACATAATTAATTGCAATGGTATATGAACCCCAAATATTTACTCTTATAACTTAAGTAACTATTAAACATAAGGATTGACCTAATAATATAACAGATTGCACACATAGTAAAGAAAAATCCATATCTTTTTATATATATACCCAAATGATATCATTCCAATTTTCTTTACTTTCATATTACAGAAAAATTATTCTGTAAAAGTTTCATTTCCTAATTCATTATGGTTTGCTCTCATGAAAATCAACATTCAGCCTAACTTTTATGTTGTTTCTATGTCCTGACAAATTGAGTAACCTCAATTTTATGATTTATATAAAATAGTAAACATTTCCTGTTATGATTCTTTTAATTTTACCAAATAGTAGATATCCTAAGGTACAACTCATAAAATTACTTGAATTTATATCTAATTGTACTGAGCATAATAAATTTAACCAATACTAGCATAATCTTCCCTAAGCTCCATTCTGACAGACTGAGTAAGGCTCGGTAAAATATTTATACCTTTCGCTACATCTATCATTTTCTAGTGATTCCAAGGTAAATGAAACCTACTATCAATGTATATAGCACCATAAATTATCAAATAAGTTCACGACATATTGGATTTAATACATAATTTACAAATTGGAGTAACAATTTCAGCGGACAGAGTGATAGTACCATAAAGATAAGAGCATAACATTATCTACAGAAATCCTATTAACTTGATTCCAAAGCTCAATGAAAGTAGACTCATAGAGGATCTATCAGAAGAAATTTCATAATTTTGGGACCAACCGAAGGTATGTAATTATGTAACTAAAAAGTCGGGAACCAATTGAACATGGCTAGGGTTAATTTTGCTCATGAAGAACATGAATTTTGCCCCATGATTAGCTAAAATCCGAGAGTGAATGAGATGGATGAGATTCAGAGAAACCCTAATTAGAAAGTTATGTAATTTAAATCAAAATAAAATGAAGTATGAACTCATCATATGACAAAACCCTAATTCCCCTGCAAATAGCTTCACTAGTAGAACATGTCCCCTCTTTCACTTGGATTTTCGTATAGGGCAGGTGAGGAAGTGAGAAGATGTGGTAGAACATGTAGAGAAAGAAAGATAAGGTAGGGTTCAACCGACCTTAAGTCGGCCAAAGACAATAAGAAAATGACCTTGGTATTGGGAGTATTTACATGTAATGCCATTTAAGTAAATAGTTTTGCCTTTTTTATTTTTTTATTTATTTATTCATTTACTTAAGACATTACATGTAAATAAGAAACTATCCCCCATTTGGATTCAAATAAAATTTTATAAAAATAAATAATCAAGGAATCGAAATCTAAATTTTTGTCCGAAGAGCAAAAATCAAGATTTCACAGATTTTCCGATTTTGCATCTATGTTTTACCTAAGTAAAACATCTCCTAAAAATTGTTAAAAATAACATCTATAATACTTTGATATATAGGAACAATTACCGGGACTTTAAGTTTCTTAATTCTAATATTTTCAAAGATCATGTTCTCATGCTTGGACAAATTTTCGTCATATTTCAGCGATCAAACACTATGAGCTATAACTCATGCATTAACACATATATCAATTTTCTTATCAATAATATGATATAATATTAATCCATGTGATTACATGTGAATTAAATTTGGGATATTACAACACTAGGGGTGGGACTCATTTCCCTCCTCGATTACAATAAGTCATCTTCACGCCAATTCATTTTTTAATTACGTTTATCAATACATACAATCACTCATACATGTTGCATATTTTAATCCTATTTAAGGTCATACATACCTCAAATCATACTATATGTGGACCTTCAATCATAGTCAATCAGCTTCCAAAATGGACGACCGTTTTGGATAACGGTCGACCATTGGGAGAGTATCAGTCGATCGGTCGGGTTATCGGTCGATCAGTCGGGTCCTTTCGGACGATCGAAATCAGACTTTGGTTCGTCCGCTAATCACAGAATGTGACACTCTTCTAAAATGGGCGACCGTTGGAATAATGGTCGACCGCTATTGGTCTTTTCGAACGTCCGAAATGAGCTTCGGATCGTCCGCTAATCACAGAATGTATCTGCTATTCAAATCGGCCGATCGCTGAGATATCGGTCGACCGATATTTGGCTTTCGGGCGACCGAAATGAGGTGCTCGGACGTCCGTTAATCGCAGAATGTATCGAATGTTTTGACAACACATATCGGACGACCGTTAGTATATCGGTCGACCATTACATTGCTATTGGACGATCGAAACAGGGTGTTCGGTCGTCCGCTAATCACAGAATGTTCGACTCCTTCCAAAATGGATGACCATTATAGAATCGGTCGACCGCTAGACAGAGTGCGACACTACAAATGCCTCCAGAACGGTCGACCGATACCTCATCGATCGCCCGTTCTGGGCTGGCAGATACACGATTTCTACATCATTTCTTTCCAAGTCTTACATACATTGACATATTGAACACATACTTGATTACAAACATCATATAAGACATTTCTTAATATTCTTAACATTCTAATTATGAGCCATAAAGATGTTTTCACATAAGGCATATAACATGCTAATCACACTTTTACATGTACATGAGCTTTAAACATTTTCATAATAAAACCACATAACAACAATGAACATTCTAATACAAAGCATAATGAACAATTAGAGCATGAAGCTATGAACCACATGGCATTCTAATTGTGGATAGCAATAGAATAGTAATCTTAATAAACATAACATCAAATGCACATTTCTAACCCTTCACTCTAAGAACAAGTGGGTTTGCTCTTATGCCCTAATCCAAACATTAAATTTGGATCCCCTCAAGCATATCTTAATAGCAAATGCCCTTTGTCTTAGCTTCTTCCTCTAGCTTTAATCCACTCCTCCTCTATCCTAATTAGTGTTCACGAGCTCAAAGGGCTGCTACAGTAAAATGATGATTAGGGTGAGCTAATAGAGGGAAGATTGAGTGGGAGTTGTGCTTACTGTTGCTCAATATGGCTCCTTGTGTGTGCTGGCCAAGAGAGCAAAGGAGATGAGCACTGTAGCTACGGTGTTCATGGAGAGAGAGAGAGTGAGGTAGGAAAGGGTGCTTACTGTAGACAAATGAGGGATCTTGGGCAACATTCGGCTGGTTTTAGGTGAAAGCAAACTAGCTATTGGCTTTTAGGTCATAGGGTAGTAACTGGGCTGTTGGGCCTCATGCGGGTATGGGCCTTGTGTAGCTTTTCTCCTTTTTTTTATTTCTTTGGGACGTTATAACCTACCCCCTTAAATAAAAATTCGTCCTCGAATTTTAGTAAATCATAAATTACTTACCAAAGAGTTTTGAAAACTTCTCTCGCATTTCTTTTTCTAGCTCCCATGTTGCTTCTTATCCTCGATGATGCTTCCATGCCACTTTGACCATAGATATGGTCTTGTTCTTGAGATGCTTTACTTGATAATCTATGATCTCTATAGGTTGCTCCACATATGTCAAGTCCTCCTTGATATTCAGCTCCTCAATCCGAATCACATTTGCATCATCATGAACATACTTCCGGAACATTGATACATGAAAAATATTGTGAAGTCTTGCATATGTGATAGTGATATTTGGGATTGAGTAGTGATAACTTGCTAATTTTAAGTAAAAGGGTCAAAAGTAAATTTTTCCAATTTTTATTTTCAACTCCCTAACTCACTCTCTACTGTAGTGCACAGGTCAATTGTAGTAACCCTAAATGTCGTATCCACAGTGATTTGAAGTCCTAGACTACCTAAAAATAATTTAGACTAATCCTATTTAAAGTGGCAAAAATAAATTTTTTAAAGAAAGTGAAAACAGATTTTTTTCTTTTAGGAATGCAAAATGATAACTTATTGTAGATTGCTGAAAAGTTAACTAAACTGAATTGTAAATGCTAATCTAGAGTCTAAAAGGGTTATCTATCAATGAGGAAGGTCCTCTTAGAATTTGTGGTTCATCTAATTTAATTATGAATGGAAATGGATAAGTTATCACTTTTTAGTCAAATCTAATTCAACTTGTAAAATGGTTGTTTTCACAGTTCAATTAGACCAAAACTAAACATTATATTGTCATATGATTGTTAGCCAAGATGAATTAGAAATGAATCCTCACTAAAAACCAAGTTATCATTAGGTACAAATCAAGGCACTTGCTGATTTTTTGAAAATTTCACTAAAATCTGAAATGATAACTTCAAGGTATGATTACAAAATAATGAAATCACTTCAATTTGCTTGGCAGGAATGAAACTTATCCAATAATAGTGTTAGTGTTCCTTGGTTTATATCTAAACTACAAGAGGACCTTGATTCAACTTCTCAACTGCAATTAAAAATGAAGTCCACACTTAACACTAATTAGTTGGAACCAACATGCATAGTTTCACAACTTGGGAAATCAGAAATTGTCATTGCTCCTTGGCTCATCTCTGAATCTCAAGGAAGGCCTTAAAACCATCTCTCAATGGTGGATTGAAGTGGGGCTTAACAATGGACAATCAGATTTCCTAAAATCAGGGAAATCAACAATCAGCAATGCATAAAAACCAGAAAACTAATTGCAAGTGCAGAATTGAATCATAGGATTGTCATAGCTTCTCAATCCATTTCTGAACAAGATTGGGATAGATGCTAACCTCTCAGTTGTTCAATTAATTCAATCCCCAATGACAATCAGATTCAGGCAAATCAGAAAATCAAAAATCAAATGGTTCAGAATTCAGAAAAAATCAGAAATCAGCAACACATTGAAAACATTTCAGCACATGTTACTTATTGAAATTCATATTTACCTTTGCTCCTTGGTCCATTTCTGAACAAGGTGGAAGTCAGGAATTAATCTATCAGTTGCATATAAGATTGGGACTCCACAATGACAAGCAAATTCTATAAAAATCAGAACTCAAAATGCAAATCAGATTTGACCACAACATGTTTTTACAGAATTGATTCAGGGGAGTTGCCTTTGCCTCTTATTACATTTCTGAATAAGAAGAACCCACTTAATCTACTTCTCAGGAGCCAATGAAATGAGGGGTTTACAATGACATCAGATTTCTCAAATCAGGAATCAAAATTGCAGTTCAGAAACTAAATTAGATGAAAATCAGATTTGGACCTAGAACTTGTCATTGATTCTTGTTTCATTTCTGAATCAAGAACAGATCATAAACAACCTCTCAGTTGTAGATATAAGCAAGATCATACAATGTCAAGAATAGGGCAGAAATAGATGAGTTCTGAATGCAGAATCAAGAATCAGAAAACCAGAAATTATGAAATCAGTGCATGAAATCAGAAATGTCCACATCCATCCACAATTAACCTAGACTACTACCCTATCCTAGGAGACATAAAGTTTAGCTCCTCATAATTACAGAGTTTGATACAAAATAAAGTGAAGAACATAAGGAAATCATCTTGGATTGAAGCTTGTCGAGAGGTTTTCCAGCAGCACTTCCACTCCAACTCCAAAACCCTTGCTTCCTTCTCCAAACCCTGCACTGATCAGCCCCCATCTTTCCTCCAGAAATTCTAGCTTTTATATGACTCATGTCTACCCTTTGATCCTCATCAGAATGTTCTAATCCTTCTGATTGCAGCCACCTGTCCATTGGCCTGAAGATTCCCTGACTGCACAGCTTTCTTTTTGGCAGTAAACCAGTGGTCCCCCCACCTTTTTCTACCTTTTTCCAACTTGTTTTCCTTGCTACAGAACCCAGAACAGCAAGCATCACGATCCTTAAATGAGATTTTAACAAATAAGGACTAGGATAATGATATTACCCAGCTCAAACATCAGATGGGAATTGGTGTTATGCAAGATTGGAAATCTATATGAAAACTTGATGGTTTTGGACCCGGAAATGATAACTTAGCACTAATCATGGAATTTATCCAAATGCAAGTGATTCAAGGCATTAGAAGCATCAAATGAACTAGGGTAACAAATGAGTGCAGTCAGAAATCAAATATGAATAAGATTTCAAAGGAGTGATAACTTGGGTGCCAAAAACGATAACTTATATGACTTAAAAATGATAACTTATGATAACTTGAGTTGTGGTTGTCCAAATATGATGAAATTTGACCAGCAATGAGTTAGAACAATAACAAGATGATTGCTTAAGGTCCCTGTGCAGAATTAATGGTTTTGCATGTCAAAATGACAGAATTGCCCTTTAACGATAATTTGGCAAAGGAAAAATAATAACTTGTTCAAATGGGCTTAAAACTTTGCACAAGTTGAGATGTGACTATCCAAATATGATTTATACATGATAATGATGGATTTAGGGTAAGAAAATCCTTGAAAATCAGTTCACTCAAAATAATGATAACTTGACACTTAGGAATGATAACTTGTCCTCAAAATGATAACTTGGCATAGAATTTAAATATTAATGAATTTTGGCATTTCAGAACCTCTATGCACATGGAAATAAATATGAAATGAGGAATATCAACTAGTTATCACAATGTATGCATTCCAATTACAATTGGCCCAAAAATAGGCAAAAGTGGGACTCGATATGTATGAATTGCATCTAAAATGGGCTAGAAACATATAGTGATCAGCTAGTGATCAATATGAGGGTCGTAATGCTAACTTGTAAGCCGCTTTACCAACCTTCTCTAAGATCTCAAATGGTCAAATATATCTTGGTGTTAACTTTCCTTTCTTGCTAAATCTCATAACACCCTTGGTTGGTGAGACTTTGAGCATTACATGATCTCCAACTTCATAGAGTTGTTCTCTTCTTCTCATATTCATATAACTCTTTTGCCTACTTTGCGCCGCTAACATTCTTTGCTTGATGAGCTCCACTTTATCGACATACATGTGGATCAAATCGGGTCCAAGGTATCTTTCCTCACCGATTTCACTCCAACATGCCAGAGAACGGCAAAGCCTTCCATACAAAGCTTCAAATGGAGCCATCTTGATACTTGAATGATAGCTATTATTATAAGCAAATTTCACAAAAGGAATGTGATCATCCCAATTTCCATGCCAATCTAAGGCACAAGCTCTAAGCATATCCTCAAGTGTTTGGATTGTTCTTTCACTTTGACCATCGCTTTGAGGATGGAATGCCGTGCTAAAATTCAATCTTGTTCCAAAGGCATTTTGGAGACATTTTCAAAATCTTGAAGTGAATCTCGGATCCCTATCCAAAACAATAGATGCTGGAATTCCGTGCAATCGGATAATCTCATTCATATATAACTTTACCATGCTTTCCATAGATTGGCTTACTTTCATAGGAATAAAGTGAGCCGACTTCGTCAAACGATCAAATACAACCCAAATTACATCATGCCCTTTCCGGGTTCGTGGTAATCCAACCACAAAGTCCATAAATATACTTTGTCATTTCCATTCCGGGATGGGTAAAGGATATAATTTGCCACAAGGCCTTCGGTGCTCAATCTTTACTTGTTGACACACTATGCACTTTGCTACATACTTGGCTATTTTCTTCTTCATGTCTTCCTACCAAAAGTTCCTTTTCAACCGCATCACTCAATAGTCTCTTGCTACTGACTCTTTGTGATGGTCATGTCCATGCTATCACATCATTATGTATTTTTCTAAGATTCTAGTGGGAATCTTTGATCCTTAATTATCTCCATAAACATCGTTCTTGCGCCACGCTTCCATTGCGCTACTCTACTTCTTAACTTGTCCAAGTGTCGAATCATCTAGTTCAACGCCTTGACCATTTCACATCATCATTTAGGTCATATAGGTTCAAGTAGAACCATTTAAATTTTTTTCTTCCTACGTCTCCCATCACAATTATGACATTTGTCATCTTCTTTATCTTTATTTTCAAGAACTATAGTTACATGTCTTATCCTAGAATATTTCTTTTTAATATTCCAAGTGATCATTATATCCATCACACATACACGTTATAATTGGTATGATTAATTAAACGTTTGAGCGATGATCACCTTGAATCTTATGGCGAGCTTCTTCGACTTCTAGCGTGAACTTGTTCCAACATCCTTGGAGAGTTGACACCTAACTTCTTCGAGCAATTCTTTACATAATATCCCGTCTTGCCACATTTCAAGCAAGTTCCGACCTTGAAACGACATTCCTCGAGGTGACGTCTTCCACAATGATGACACGTGTAATATACTTGTTCCATCTTCTTTGGAGAATGGTAAGGTAATTTTCTTGGACCCTTCCCTTTTCCTTGCTTGGTCATATTCTTTGATGTTTTTCCATTATACTTCACAACTTCCTCCTTGAGCTTTTGTTCTAGTTCTACAACTAGTTCAAGAGTTTTGCTCATTGTTTCGGGAGTTTCACACATCATTCAAGCCTCCAATTCGGACTTAAGTCCTTACACAAAGCGATGCACTCTCATCCTTTTTGTTTTGACCAAGGTGCAATACTTTTCTAGCTGAAAGTACTCGACCGCGCACTCATTAACGGTCATGTCACCTTGTTGGAGGTTAAAGAACTCCTCTTGTTTGTGCTCTCTCATACTTCGTGAAAAGTATTGATCCTTGAAATCCATCATGAATTTCCACCATGATGAGTATTCCTCTTTGCCGTACTCAGATTTAAGGGTAGAATTCCACCATTGTTTTGCTTTTCCTGTTAGGCTATACACGACATACTCCAATTTACTTTTCATTGGACATTTCATCACCCTGAAGATATCCATGATGACATCCAATCATGCCTCGGCTGCCTCCGGATCGTCAATACCGTTGAACATAGGAGGATTGAGACTTAAAAACCTCATCAAAGAATATTGACGTGAACCTCTATTACATTCCATAACTTGAATTGTGCCTTCGTTCGTTGGATAACTCACATCCATCTATCATTATACGATAACCATGCATCAATATCTAACTTTACACAATTAAGGCAAAACACATACCTTTAGGTTCATTGGCACCTCATGACGATTGCACATGGATTTCATACTTAGACATTACACGTTGACATTTTAGCCAACCTATGGCTTGTACATCCTAAGACTTAAGACATGGATCAAGTCTATAACTTACATCTACTATAGTATAACATATAACATATAAGAGCTCAACCTTGGCTCTTGACTTCTAGAGCTTACAACACTCGAGCCAAAACTATGGCTTACATATTCTAAAACCTAGCTTACAACACTCGAACCAAAATTATGGCTTACATATTCTAAAACCTATACATACGAACCAAAACTAGACTTTGATATCACTTGTAACGCCCCCAAAATCTGACCCCAATTTAGTAGTGTCACTTTGACTTGACCTAATTTCATAAAACTTTGCAGCGGAAACATAATATAATAAACTTAAGACAATAACATCATAAACAGCGAAAGACTCCATGGATAAACATAACAAAACCCAAGATGACATACTGGCCCATGGGCCTAATAGGCTCTAACGTATACCACAACAATGGGTTCTTACAACATAATAAGTTCAAGTAAAATACATGACTCCATAAGGCCCATAAGCCATGCATAAAAGACTCTTATAAGAGTTCATCATAATGACATAATATAAGTAAGATAACTTGGGCCGTAGCCCGACTCGCCCATGTGCAACGTCTTCATCAAGAAGCTCTCACCGCCGAACCTAAGCCTCATCCATATCTGCACGGATTCATGAGGTGCAGGGGATTTCTCCCGTTAGAGTATGTTAAGGTCCATGCATGCTATGACCCTATAACATAATCTCTACATGTCATGGCATATGCAAATCTTCATCATATAACATAAATCATATGTATGCTATGAGCTACTTATACATACTACATGGCATGTGAGCATATCATCATGGCAAGATAATATAACATATAACATCATACTCTTTAAGTCAAACATATCATAACTTATCATTTTGCTAATGCATATCATGATCTTTTCTTACTTTACTTTATCATCTTTCATCATGTCATGATAGGATGTGACAAGTGGATATTTACATGGCATCCTCATAGGTGCATACTTCATCTTACTTCTTTAACATCTTTACTTTATGTTCCAAATCATTTATCATTCATCTTTTCATCTTTCATCTTTACTTAGATACTTTCTTATCTTGTTGATTGGGAAGACCATGTTGAGTTCGAGGAAAATGGCAAGCTAGGACAATATTTGGGTTCGCAGGAGGCCAATAGAGACGCCACACTAGGGGTGAAACTCGCCTCCTGGTTCCGCGGAGGCCTAATAGAGACGCTATACTAGGAGTGGAACTCGTCTCTACTTATGGAAACGTCACACTAGGGGTGGAATTCGTTTTCCGAGAAATGCCACACTAGGGGTGAGACTCATTTCCCTCCTCGATTATAATAAGTCACTTTCACGCCAATCCATCTTTTAATTACGTTCATCAATACATACAATCATTCATACATGTTGCATGTTTTAATCATATTTAAAATCATACATACCTCAAATCATACTATATGTGGACCTTCAATCATAGTCAATCAGCTTCCAAAATGGACGACCATTTTTTGTAACGGTCGACCATTGGGAGAGTATCGGTCGACCGGTCGGGTTATCGGTCGACCGTTATGGTCATTTCGGATGATCGAAATTAGACTTCAGTTCGTCCGCTAATCACAGAATGTGACACTCTTCTAAACGGGCGACCTTTGGAATAACGGTCGATCGCTATTGATCTTTTCGGACATCCAAAATGAGCTTCGGATCGTCCGCTAATCACAGAATGTATCTGCTATTCAAATCGGACGATCGCTGAGATATCGGTCGACCGATACTTGACTTTCGGGCGATCGAAATGAGGTGCTCGGACGTCCGCTAATCATAGAATGTGTCAAATATTTCAACAACACATATTGGACGACCGTTAGTAAATCGGTCGACCATTACATTACTATCGGACGACCGAAACAGAGTGTTCGGTCTTCCGCTAATCACATAATGTTCGACTCCTTTCAAAACGGACGACCATTATAGAATCAGTCGACCGCTAGACAAAGTGCGACACTACAAATGCCTCCAGAACGGTCGATCGATACCTTATCGGTCGCCCGTTCTGGCCTAGCAGATACACGATTTCTACATCATTTCTTTCCAAGTCTTACATACATTGACATATTGAACACATACTTGATTCCAAACATCATGTAAGATATTTCTTAACATTCTTAGCATTCTAATCATGAGCCATAAAGAGGTTTTCACATAAGGCATACAACATCCTAATCACACTTTTACATGTACATGAGCTTTAAACATTTTCATAATAAAATCACATAACAACAATGAACATTCTAATACCAAGCATAATGAGCAATTGGAGCATGAAGCTATGAATCACATGGCATTCTAATCGTGGATAGCAATAAAATAGTAATCTTAAGAAATATAACATCAAATGCACATTTCTAACCCTTCACTCTACGAATAAGTGGGTTTGCTCTTATGCCCTAATTCAAATATTAAAACATCATTAGAGTGAGATTTGGGTTTTGGATCCCCTCAAATATACCTTAATAGCAAATGTCCTTAATCTTAGATTCTTCTTCTAGCTTTAATCCACTCCTCCTCTCTCCTAATTACTATTCACGAGCTCAAAGGGCTGCTACAGTAAAATGATGATTAGGGTGAACTAATAGAGGGAAGATTGAGTGGGAGTTGTGCTTACTGTTGCTCAATATGGCTCTTTGTGTGTGCTGGCCGAGAGAGCAAAGGAGATGAGCACTGTAGCTACAGTGTTCGTGGAGAAGGTGCTCACTGTGGACAAATGAGGGATCTTGGGCAACATTGGGCTGATTTTAGGTGAAAGCAAACTAGCTATTGGCTTTTAGGTCATAGGGTAGTAACTGGGCTGTTGGGCCTCATGCGAGTATGGGCCTTGGGTAGCTTTTCTCCTTTTTTTTATTTCTTTGGGACGTTACAATAGCAGGCTCCGCAAGCCACGACACAACTTGGATGCTCTTCTTTGATATGACAAATTATATATTATGGTGCACATAGTCGAACTTTCTCAATCAAGGAGGTTTAAAATTAATGTCTTCTCGAAATTATAAGATCCGGAACTTATAATTTTCTTATCCCGTTAATTTTCAGTGATGCCGATTGAATTTGACGTGTATTGTTGACTGCATAAAAGTTGGAGTCGTTGATAATTATATAACCTTTTTTTTTTGTTAATTTGCAGATAAAATAATTTCATGAATTTACTTTATTGTGTTTTAAAGATGGCCACAACCAAAACACAATTTTCAATTTCCAGTTGACACACAAGATAAGCACGTCGGTCACGGGCGAAGTTATTTTCCAGTCAACTATCCATCCAATCAAGTTCAAAAAAAAAAAAACAGAATCACCTGACACACGATACTAGTATAACTTTAATTTTACAATACAATTTAACACTGGAATTGGCGATACAAGCTAATTCATTGAAGGTCTTATTTTAGTTTGTCATCATACAAAGAACCCTAAGGGAAAATAACAAATAAATTGTCATTTGTTATTTCGTAATATATTATAAAGTCACTGGCCAAGTTGGTTCAGATGGAAACGGTGCTTTTTCATCTGTTTCTCTTAAACAAAATTTTGAATCTTTGAGTATAAAAAATATTTATTATAAATCTCACTGGTCAGATACACAGTATGACAATAAAAAAAGATAAATTATATAGAAAACTCGAACTTTGATTTTACTATCAAATATATTTTAAACTTTTAATTTTACACAAAAAAATCATGAACTTTAATTTTAATTTCAAATCTAATCTAAATTTTCATTTTTTGCAAAAAAAAAAGTCACGAATTTTAATTTAATTCTCAAATCTGATGTAACCTTTTATTTTTAAACTTTTAAAATTGGTTAAAAAATAATAATATAGTAAATTTATTTGAATTTTAACCATTATTTAAGGATCTTGTTTGTCTAATTATAAAATAGGCTAAAAGATACTTCGAGTGTCACGCACCCAACCCTATCCAAAATGTGCGTACTAATAATCATGAACAAAGCGTGTTCACCACATCTGCACAACAAATAATATAGATAGCATTATATGCAGTGGCGGAGTTGGACATTTTAGTTAGTGAGTTCATAAATAATTATAATATTTTTAAAAATTATTATTAATATAAAATATGAAGTTGTCATTAATTTTATTTTTAAATTTTAGCATTCACTATTATATAATTAGGACTTCATACATTTTTCAAGTATGGACTATTGTTACAAAGCACAAACTCAATTGCAATTGTGTCATCCGAATGTAGATTATCTTTTCAAGATATTATTTTACATTACAGCTAATTATATTAAAAATTATTTTGTAGCGAAAAAATTATAACTATTAATTGAAATAATAACTACCAAATGTATAATCTAACATGCAAATAATTTATATTAAGATGATATGATAAGTCAAAATATTAGATGGAAAAAATAAAATTCACAAAAGTAAATATGAAATAAAACAATGAACGAAAATGTATCATTTAACATATATATAAGGATTTAATGGGGTTCTCCTCCCTCTGCGCCCGTCTGATGCGCATCGGATGGGTGCAAAACGAGACTGGGTTTTTGAGCTTTAAATCGGCGATGGGCGCAGGTTCGTGAAGGAAAGTGAGCTTTAGACCGGGAGATGGCCGTACGAATAAAATTTGACTCATTTACCCTATGTTTTTCTCTCTCCGACATCTGCCCTCTCCTCTCGCGATGAACGCCACCGGAAACTGCGAACGACTCCGGCTGACCAGATCTATCCGCCGCCGAGTAGATCTGCTTGCCGGAGTCTTTTCCCTCTTCCTCCTCTCCGCGCGGCGATCGCGTCCGACCCTCTCCTCTCACGATGAACGCCACCAGAGACGTGATGTACCTTGGCCGACCAGATCTGCCCACCGCCGACTATATCTGCTCGCCGGAGTCTTTTCATTCTTCCTCCACTCCACTCCACGCCGCGACTGCATCCGACCTCGTCCGTTCAGACTGGCGTGCTCGAGCTCGCAAAGTATACGATGACGGCACCGGATCTCACCCTTCGCCGACCTTGCCCTTCACCGACCTCGCCTTCTCCAACCACGACGACGAATCTCTCCCTTCGCTCAACCTCGAGCACTAGATATCGCCCTTCGTCGAACTCCTACCCGACATTGCGCCGCCGACCCCGCTGATCAACCCCGCCAAGCCTTGCCGACCAGATCCGTGACCCCTCACTAACCTCAACACCGCCGTCCCCCTCACGCGCAGCGGTGACCCCCCGGTGACCTCGCTCAGACCTCGCCTCGCCGCCGACCCCGTCGATCAACCCTCGCACGCTGCATCACCGGCGCCACCGAGCTCGTGCATCTCCACCTCTGCTGCCGAGTTCGCATACTGCTGCCGCCGAGGTCTCCCGCCCCACCTCGCGGCCTCCGATCTCCATTTTGTTAATCGCCCTGTAAATTTTTGTTGTTTAATCGATGTTGTTAACTAGTTAAACTTTTGTACTTTTGTAAATTTTTTGTTGTTAATCCTTGTAAATTAGTTAAAAAAAACATGCATTTGTGCAATACTCCCAGATCGGTGAGATTGGCTTTTCAGATAGCTTAGGTTAGATCAAAAGAGCTTCTTTTTTCTCTCTACATTCTCGTCCTCCATTTTTTATCTCATCTCACTTTCGGACATCCATCTTTATCTCATCTCAATTTCGAACATTTAACACATTAGATAATATCATGCATGCATGCAATCATACCTTATTATCTTAATTATAAGTTAGAATTAAACTTCGTCAAATTGTGTTCAATTATGTAACAAATTTGTTATCACGAGAGGATTACAATACTTCTAATACAACCAAAAGTTATTCCACAAATTAGCACTTCATTCCACATATTGGCGACGGATCTCGACAGTGGAGGTGCATGAGCTCGGCGGTGGTGGCACGCGAGCTCGGCAGTGGAGGCGGGCGAGCTCAGCGGAGGTGGGGCAGGTGAGCTCGGCGGCTGCAGGGCGGGTGAACTCAGCAGCAGCGGCGGCGGCGGTGGTGCACGAGATTGGTGCCGGCGGTGCACTAGCTCGGTGGCAGCGGGGCGATACATGGAGATTGGCAGGGGTTGCGGCGTGCTCGAGGTTGGCGTCGAAGCTCAGAGGCCGGCGTGGCGTGCTTGAGGTTGGCATCGAAGCTCAGAGGCCGGCGCGGCGTGCTCATAGTCGGTAGCAAAGCTCAGCATTAAGGGGATCGACATGGCTTGGTGTGGTGCTCGAGGTCCCTGGGAGGTTGCCGCTTGCGCGCAGATCTGACCGGTGGACACCGTTGCGCAGATCTGGCCGGTGGACCATCATTGCATGTAGATCTAGCCGGAGATGGCCGAGGCTTGACGTGGGTGCTCGAGGTCACCGGGAGGTTGCCGTTGCACATAGATCTGGCCGGACCAATTGCTGCGCGCAGATTTGGCCGGAGATCATCGAGATCTGGTCCGTCATCATCTTTGATAGGAGAGGAGAGGAGGCGGGCGAAAGAGAGGAGAAACGGAGAGAGGACAAGGTCGGACGCGGCCGCCGCGCGGAGAGGAGGAAGAGGGAAAAGCTCGGGAGCTGCAGATCCATCGCGGCGGTCAGATCTGGTTGGCCAAGGTCATTCACGGTCTCCGATGGCGTTCGTCGCGAGAGGAAAGGGCAGACATTCAAGTGAGAGAAAATAGGGTAAATGAGTGGAATTTTATTCGTGCGGAGCTTTTGTACCCCGAGGCCGGACTGGACGAACACCGAATCACTTTCCTCCGCGAACCTGCGCCCATCGCCAGTCTAAAGCTTGAAAACTCGGTCTCATCAGCGGATGGGTAAGGGGGGGAGGACCCCCATTAAATCCTATATATAATATATTGTTATTTAAAAACTTTACAATTGATTACAAAAAAAATGGTGAAAAATATAAACATTTATTCATGGTATAAAATAATACTTTTATTGCTAATGTATATGTCATGAATAATATCTATTATAATTAATAAAATGATATTATTTTTATTTAATGTGATAATAGAGATAAATAATAAGTATAAAGTAATTAAGGTAGAAGTATGTGATGTGGAAAAATGTAAGAAAGAAAGAGTCATCCTACCAAGGATCGGCCATGCGACCTCTGCCAAAATCAAT
Organism: Pontederia crassipes; assembly: GCA_030549335.1. Lineage (NCBI taxonomy): Eukaryota > Viridiplantae > Streptophyta > Magnoliopsida > Commelinales > Pontederiaceae > Pontederia > Pontederia crassipes. The sequence goes on along the minus strand of CM060196.1, from coordinate 55,662,188 downwards.
TGTTTAAGCTAATCAGTTGGGCAAACAACAGATTGTGTCAACATACTCGCATTCGCGTTGTTTCACTTTCTCCAAGCATTAGCTAAAACAATATGAAAAGCAAGAGTTGTTTTCGTATATACCCATAGATGAGAACGAGAATTAATCAAAAGAAGATTATTATAACCACATATCACTCAAGAAATAATATCCTTTTGTTGCCATCACACTTTAATTATCCAAAAGTAGTAAAAGAAATAGCATTGCATTAATTAATTATATATCACTTGAGAGATAGAACTTAAGTTATCACTCATCGCCAAGAGATGCAAACAAATCTGACATAACTGAAATCAACTCATCAGTCATCGATTCAGTCACCGCTTCAGTCGCGCCCCTTGGGCAGCCGCAGCAGCAAGATCACCACCATCATCACCTTCTGCAACAGCATGATTAGGTCCCGCAATTTTAGCAGAGGTGACTTCATGGAGAGCTACAAACAAAGCTACTATGAAGCAGGAATCCACGTTGGGGCTCACAGCCACCCCAAACGCAGATTCATCTTTTGCCTCACTTGTAAACTTGCACTCCTTGCTCATCTGCATTTTTAAATATATTTAATATGATAATCAGTTCTTGTAATATATGGCATTTCTTAATTCGCTATTAGTTTGAAAATTGGCATTTTATTCATATATATATATATATATCTAGTCAACTAGGCAGTTGAGTTATTTTTTTAAGAAGTTTAAAGCTTTATTTTTCGCTGCAACAAGTATCTTATTTGAATTATAAGCACTTCAATATTCGAGTTATAAATATCTTATGTTTTTATTAATAATGCTGGGACAGTGGGACGACAATATTGGTTATTCTAGTTAAAGAATAGTAATTTTAATCTCATATAACTAACATTTTCTCTTATCGAAAATAAAATAGATAAGTCATCATGTAACTATTAACCTTAGACACCTATTGCCTCTGGACAACAGGTAAACAATAATAATAGTAACAGCATATAATAACGAATCTTGGAAAATATTATTCTTATTCAATATATAGTAACTTTTAACGGTTCAATTCATCGGCGAAAATTATGCCCGTTTATTTTTCAATTTGGTTTTCTTAAAATTTGACAAAGAAAACTAAAAAGGAGGAGCACCTCGGCTACTATATCTGTGGAGTCTCCTCTAAAAACTGCAACCACTCCGTTGTTCGCAGAAATATTGTGGGCTATTAGCACCTAAGAACACCTGCACCTCTCCTGCTGAAACTTTCTTGATTTTGAACAGCAAGTCATTGGCATCCCCGCTATCGCCTCTGAAGACGTCGTACACGGCATGCGAGGTCTTGTGCTGCATGGAAACCCAATCTTAAAAATAGTAAGCACAAAAGATGAACGGTGATATACATATATATATATATAGAGAGAGAGAAAAATTAGTGTGAAATTTAGAGATTTTGATCTCTCGCTCTTAAATCAATGAATCTTAATCGTTATAATCATGCATAACGGTCCAGATCGATATCTTAATTGAACTTGGTTCAAATGAAAAAAATAATTTTGCCTTTTATTTAGTCTTCTGAGATCAGAACCGTTGATGCATAATTATAATGGTTGAGATTCACTGATTTGAAGGTGAGATCAAAATTTCTGATCTCACGCTAATGTATGTATATATAATTATATATGAAAAAGGGCTTCTCGAGCTAATTGACTTGGTCCGATTGATAATCCAACTGCACGCCAGAACATGTAACGTTAATTTACCTCTGATTGCACTAGCAAAATTGGCCGGTCGGAGGATCCAAGAGGAGCTTCCTGTGTCTCATGCTAAGGTGATGGCGTTCGAGCTTGTACATGACGTTGCCATTTGCGTCTACGACAGCAAGATGGCCGCTCTTCACGCCGGGGGCCTTCTTCGTGAACGTGAGGTTGACAGGGTGCGGAGCACAATACAGAGGACCGACGACGATGGTGGCACCGCCCGAGCCGCGAACCACCATTGCTCGACCACTCTTCCATCTCTCTCTCTCTCGGATTAGTTCTGCCAATAAAGATGTTTCTTCTGTACTCTAATTATGCATATATATGTAGTTAAGTTCAAATAATTGAGATGTCACACTCTAAATATCGTTAGTATCCATAGGTAAAGGCTGAAACGAAATAATTAAGATGCAGTAAATATCATAAATTTTTTAGCTGCGATGTATAAGGTTAACCTTCAGGTTTACAAAGAGAAAAAGATAACTGGCGAAACCTATGTAAGATACATAATTCTTAAACTATCAAAATATGTCATTAATTCTAATATCGAACTCTAAATTAGGTATTTAACTCCTCGACCAATTAACGAAGCGACATAACGCTACCAATTGATTGGATGAGGAGAGCGGGAGGGCCCAATTGAAGTGGATTGAGAACGAATGATCATATTTCAGGTTGAATTTGTTAACCAGGGACAACATCCATCTATCAATTGATTGGACGTTGACAACGACCTGATAGCTAACCTGACTTGCGAGCATAAATTATCAGAAATAAACGATTAGTTTATAGAATTAACAAAATAAAATATGGTCGACTTGACAATTTATGAAATTAGGCAATTAGAAATTTTTTGTGTGAGAGGACAACTGCGATTGACCTTGATGATTATCAATTCTTATTGTTGATATGATATAGCTAAGAATGACCATACATCCTATCTATCTATCGTACGGTCGCAAACAATCCCTACGATATTTGCCAAAATTGTTGTAACAACCCATAAACAGGATAAAAAAAAAAGTTTGAGTCCGTGTAAAACAGAACGACCAACAGGAACATAAATTGGGGGACTCCAATTACAATTGGATAGAATCCATAACATCTGGGAAGATAAATTATAATCACAGTATTTATGTTAGATAAAAACAAGGAGAGAAGAGTTTTCAAATAAGAGAAACAAACCTTGCATTACTCGGCTGCTTCTCCTCAAACCTTACGAATCCTCCCCCTGCCGGACGCTGCTGGAACGTCGGCCAACAGCCGAGGCAAGCCGACGAAACCAATCGATTTCTTCCTCCTCTCTCTCTCTCGCAGGCCTTTTGGTGTTGCAATCCATAGCAAAGTTGTTGATTTTTCTTCGCTGGCTTGTTGTAGGCGGAGACTGATAGGTAGAATAGAGAGGAAACAGGGACTCATTCCATAGGTTTCATCGGATCGAAACGGAGAGCAATCACGAACAGAGGCTGGGGGTGGGTGAATCGAAATCACCTTGCACAACTTAGATAGATATAACCCGCCTTGCCTTTTGATTAGATCTGATAACGTTCAAAACATGGATAATATGGAAAGAAAGGGTACGAAGAAGAAGATTCTGTTTTTCTTGATTTACTATTTGCATCTTTGGATGTTTGATTGAATCTGATTTCTCTTGTATTCTTTCTGCTATGATTTCTATTGTATGATTGGTAGTTAATCTGCATGTTAGTCCTTTTGATATTTACATAGAATCTATGTTTTAGATTAATACAATTTCATGATTTAATAACTTCTCGTCTTTCTGAACATTACAGAATCCAGCCCGGGTTTACTGGAACTCGATCCGGTTCATATGTAAATCCACCGTGAAAGTTGTTCTTCATGGCTACACGCGCAGAACTCGACCCGGGACATTTTGAATCTTGCCCGGGGTAGCGCACAATAGATTCTATGAACCTCTCGACATTTGAGACCCGACCCGGATTCCTCTGAACTCGGCCTGAGTTTGCCCCACTTTTGCTTGGCATCGTGTAACTTTGTTCACGATCCCGACCCGAGCTCCGATCACACTCGGCCGGGGTCAAGGCTATGAACCCGGCCCGAGTCATCCTTCATCCGGCGCGGGTTATGGCAATCCGAACTCTTTGATTTCTTTTCCTACAAATTTATTATTGTTAATTTGAGTACTATATGTTTCTGCCTTGATCAATCATGATTCTGTCCAGATCTGCCTCCCCATAGTTTATTGCTGATCTAAGACGATGTCCCTGATTTTTACTTGTTCTCTTGTGATCTATTGTTTTCAATACTATGATGAAGAACAAAGAATAACAAATTCTGAAAAGTGATTAATACATTAAGATGAAAGATAATGAATGGGTAGCCAGTCCAAGCAATGTTGTGTGAGTCGGACTGGACCGGGCGGTCGGACCGGTCCGACCGTCAACAAGCCCTCACACCGGTCTATAACAAGCCCCAAAACTAGGCTTGTAATTGGACCGGATTGAACCGAATTCGATCGGTGCGGTCAAAACTTGGATAAAATCGGCCAAAATCGGATTGAACCGGATTGGACTACATTTTACATAAACCAACCGAATTTAAAATTTTTTTGTTATAAAATAATCTGCTAAAATTATTATTTAAAATTTGGAAAAGATTCAAAATGGACATTCTCCATAAAACTCTATGTTGACCCATTAGTCTCCTCCTCTATGCTCATATCCTACTCGTATAATAAATGTGAGACTATGTTTCTATACATGCTTGTTCTTTTCTTCTTTTATTTAGTTAGTATTTGTTATACTTTCAACTATATCTTATACATTATGATCTTATTCAATATTTTTAATATCATACATGTATATTATAATATAAATTAATTTTATATTATTGTAGTATATATAATATTTATCATATTAAGTACATTTTTAATGAATGAAGGATACAAACTTCTTTGTTATATGTATAACATACAATAATATTATAATAGTTAGGATAGTATAGTTATATATAATATTATAAATACACAAATTTTAATTTTCTTTTATTTATTATCTAATAATTAATAAGTTCACATTAAATAGTTAACCACCAATTATATTATATATCTAGTTATATATAATCATAATATTACTTCTAACATAAAAGAAAAAGATATGTAATACAAAAAAATTAGTAAGAAGAAAAAAAAAAATTTAATTTCATAAGATTCTAATTTATTAAATGTGTAATGATTTTAACATTATTTTTTAATGATTTGTTATTGTTATTTTTATATAATTAATTTTTAACATCATTAATATCATATTAAATATATTATTTTATTCTTATCCGGTCCGACCGGACAGTTCGACCGGTCCGACCGGTCCGACCTGAAACGGACACTTGTCCGGATCATTGTCCGATCCGGTTCGGATAACATTGAGTCCAAGTCAAGTGTTCTACGATAAGGGTCGCTTCCTTGGTCATGATTTGATCACCCATTGACTTGCACATCATTTGCTCCGTATACTTAAAAAATTAAAGGCACCTAAAGTCACCCTAATTTCTAAATATGAACCAAGATCAAGACAAGTCAAGTTATCGTTAAGATTACCAGGCATGCCATGTTTCTAAGTTTATCAATCATCATATGATTCCATTGATTTATGATATTTACATATCCTCTTTATCATGATATATGATGCTCGCATGTTCCATTTCATGTTCAAGCTAAGTATGCCTTTTTACCTCTAATTATTCTATTAATGTTATGTATTGTACATTATGTGGTTCCCCACTAGGCTGTAAAACTTACAGGAGAATCTCCTCATTTGTGTCTGATTTTCACATGACCAGGTCAGTGATGAGGTGGAGTAGGTATGTTGCGACAAGGCTCTGGTGACAAGAAAGCACATGAACTATAGGGCTTATTGGTTTTTCTTTTCCTTCCGCATTATAAATTCATGATGTAGAACTTCATTACATTTCTTAGAGATGATGTAGCCACTTTTTAGACTTCCGCAATTAAAGTTATTCTTTTTTTTTATTTCCCTATTTTCTTTATATTTTCCTTTCTTCCGTTGATGTGTCTCAGTCTTTGACTGAGATATGATCAACATGATAGTTAAAGTCATAGCATTCGTAGCGTTTCCAGGTTGATCTTCGTCATATGGCGAGGGTCGATTTGGGGGCGTTACAATTGTTCTATGTTCATATAGATACAACAACATCAGCTAAGTTTGTAATTTTAACTCGCTTCTTTTTTCTTTTACTTGATTTGTAAAATTCACATATTTTGAAAGTTTCTTTATAATTCTTCTTATTACTAACTATTATTCTTATTACGTGAGATGGACGACGTGTGGAGCACAATATAGAGGGCCGACGACGATGCTGCCTCCGGCAGTAGCAACCCTACCACTGATCCATCTTGCCATCCTCGTTCTGTTGATCAATCTGACAAATATATATTATCACTCGCTTTGCGTTTGCTTTCTACATGTTCTGGGCCCCACTTCTGGTCTTGTACGTTGGAGAGGTAAAGAGATGTGGGACAGTCCCTGGCGACGTGAATGATTTTTTATCCGAGACATTTTCTTCATGGACTTTGAAGTCAATAGCATTTGTTTCGATTTAAAAGAAATTAAATCACGTCTCAATCAAGATTTGAACGTTTGATCTCTAAAAGAGAAATCAGGGTTGATTTTTATTATCGAAACCGATGAGATATTTTTACATAATGTTTCTTGTATATAGGATTTAATTTTCTTGCTACCCATCAAAATGGGTAGCAAGATTCTTCCTACCATTTCATGCGTCCGATCAAGAATCAACAGTCCACACTTAATTGCGCGGTTCAATTGCTCATTCTGCCGGTCATGTGCATCTTTGGTCGGTTCACGCATCTTCGGTCGGCTTCTTCACTGTGATCGTCCGACTGCTTTCCTTGTCGCTCTCGACTGATGCGATGGCAGACCCCTAGAAGCTTGGTGACGTCGTTCTCGTCATGGATCGATGGCCCGATCGCCCAGCCCCCACCCGTGCAGGTCGCTCAGCTCTCGTCGTGGATCGATGGCTCGATTTTGATGTCGGCGACTTTAGGAGCCAGGAAGAGAGATCACAGATGAGGAGGGCATTGACGTCGACGATTTCAAGAGCCAAGAGGAGCATATCATGGGGGCAGATGAATTCGAGTAGAGAAGAGGCGCCAACGACTCCGAGCATGTTCATTAAATCCGTTCAGTATATATACAAGAATTTAATGAACATGCTCCCTAATTAATTGGGTAGCATTTTACTATCTATATCCAAAGCCATCCGATTGAAAGTGGATAGTAGATCAAGATAAACATGGTTCGGCAATGGTTTAATCATGGCTAGGCAACAATTTAATACCAGTTCAAGACCAGTCTCTTTCTTTCTCCTCTTCTCTCACGATCGTGCCCTAACCCACACTCGCCGGCGCCTCTTCTCCTCTGCCTGCCGCCACTTCGTCGCCGGTGCCCAGCTCCTCTTTCATGGCTGCACGGCCTCCTCCTCCGGAGAACATAGCTCCGCTACTGCCATCACCAACCTGCAACGATGCGGACAATGCCATCGCGCTCGACCCGTGGGATGCCATGCCCTACTTCCTCAGCAAGGTATGTTCAGGATATAGGTATAGGTATAACAGAAATATTTTTGCAAGGTATGATCAGCAATTTCAACAATGTGTATAAAAATGCATGTTCAGGATAAAATTCTTCGTAATTTCAGCAATAAAAAATAAAAAAAATATGATAATTGTTTACATGTTCAGCAAGATAGGTTCAACAATGTTCAGGATATAGGTTAACATAAAAATGCATGTTCAGCAATATTTTTGCACAATACAAACTTAATAAGTGTAGAAATATGAAATATGAAACCTAAGATATGAAATCTCATATGTGTATTCAACAATGTTTCTGCACTATAAAAACATGATAAGTACTTTGTAACTTAAGTGCAGAATATGAAGTATGATAATCTCAAAATCAGAAATGTAGAAAACAAATGATTGAACATGATAAGTACATGATCTAAGTGAAAACTACTTCAAAGAGTTAGAGAAAAAAAATGCAGAAACTTAAAATATACTTTAAGAAAAAATACAATGATTGTATAAAGAAGACTTAATTAGAACAAAATACAAAATCAAGCATGCAAAACAAAATTTCATTGCCCACAGCAACGGTGCAAAAAAATTGATTTGATGAGTGCGATGTGATGTGTGTGACTTGAATGGAATTGCATATGTCAGCATAAAGATCATACACTATGTGGAAAAAGGATGACTAAGGACATGGATGCCCCTATGCATGAGTATTCACTCTTCATAGAAAAATCTCGAATAAATTTTAAAATTTATAAATTCTTAGCAAACACCACGACGCTGCAAGCGCACACCAATCAGTGTAGTACTTAAGGATTAATCCACAAGGACAAAGTTAAAAAGTTCACACTTGATTGAAACTGTTTAGAAGGAAATGCCAAATTTATAGGTGTTGTTCAAAGAAATAAAATGAAATACTACAAATAAAAAATCAAAGCAAATGAAACTACATTAATTTTTATGATTTTTAATGTAAAATTAGACAAAGATTAGAGTAGACAAATACTAAGGCTTAGGGGGCTATTTCAGAACTTCTATTTCTTGAACTAATGTAAAACTATTATAGTAGTAGCAGATGCCCATCTCCTCCGAATTTAGAGGAATGCTGAGCCTTAAGTCAGGACAGTCAACCTCTCGTCCTGCATTGAATGCCGACAAATGATAATCCCACTCAGGTGGATCCTCTTAAGTGCGATTCGAGAGAGAACGTAGAGAAAACTCTAGATAGGGACATAATTGGCACTAGTCGCTAGTGACTCTTTAGACACAATTCGATCATCGTTCCACCTCTCGGCGTGCATACGATAGTTGAGGAATAGATTACCCTCTCGGGCAGGAGTCCATTTGTACGAAAGAAGAACTTCAGCAAAACAAATGACCTTGAAGTACTTCGGGTCCACCTCCTTATACATAACCTAGTCGCTACAGTAGCTGATGAATAGGGTATTCTCTTGAGTGGAAGGTGCCAGCGTCAAAATGTGAAATCGAAGTTCTGAAAGCAAGAAATCATCTCTTGAAAATTAGAAAAATAGAGGAAGCACGAGTGCATGACCCTCAACTGAACCTTGAAAAATGTGATTCCTCGACATATCTAGCACTGGCCCAACATCTCGATTCGCATGCTTTAGCTTGTGACTACGAACACCCTCTCGATTGGGAATTACCTTCACCGAAGGTATCCGAACTTAACCCAGGAGGTTAAGTGAATAGAAAATTAATTGATAGGGAATCGACCAATATTGTGCCTCGTTGAAATAATCCAACTTCAAGCTCCGTACCTCTCGACCTTGAAGCTTGAGATAGAGAAGAACATAACCATCTTGGGTCAAGGCTCAATGGGTGAACCAATCAATGAGAAGATAACAAGCAATCCAAAGTGACATACAGAAAATGCAACAACAAAGAAGCAGGGAGTAGATGAATGAATGAAACAGTAATAGAAAGTAAATGGTTGTTGTCTATCATAAACTTAAAATGATAATGTTCAGAAATAAAATGTCCATCACAATGCTCCCGGCCACTAGCTTGTTGTTCAACTACACATTAGAAACAAGAAAAGAGGGAAAGAAGAAAAGGAAAAAGAAAAGGAAAAAGAAAAGAAGGAAGGAATTATACCAGAACGTGCGTGAAAAGGTGTTTTATTTTGCAGCTTTGGACAAGTTGTCTTCTTGAATTGTATTGTCTGCTCCTGAATCCGCCTAACTGTTTAGGTGAAAGGCATCCACCTGTATGCCCCCGCTGTGTAGGTGGGGTTATCTATCAGCATGCCCCTATGTGTTGACTGTTGGGGTTTCTAAATGGAAATAATCAAAATAAGTAATGCAATCTCAAGAATTATAATTTAAAATATGACAACATAAAATACCAACTTGTTCAATTTTTTACAAGAACACCTTACAGAAATTTTTGGGTGATGGGTAGACTTATCGATATTCTTTCCTTCGTCTTCATTTCGCACTGGGTGTAAATAAGAGGACTTCTCACCGTGTTTGTAGTTCTATGTGCATATGCTTCTTGTAATTTGTTAAAAATAATTTTGGTATATATTTTTCTTGCATCTTCCTCTAATGGATGTTTGCTAATTAACACATCAATTAAGTTCACAGTTTGAAAATCCTCTCATTCCTCAATTGCACAATGAGATGTGATTGCTCTGTCATATTGTATTACAAAATCTGACAATGATATTTTTTGCATTAACATATCCATGAAAAATGCATTGATACTCTGTTCTTTGAGTAGTATACATACATGTGATAAAAAGATCTTTAAAATATAGTGGCACCCATTGACTACACTTGTTGTACATATTTTCAAGCCAATGCCCATCCGGAAATTGAACTTTTGCTTTGAGGAAATCCATCCATCCTCAAATGTATCCACACTAGTTGATTCATAAAGCCACTTTTTATAATATCTTTCTAAATGTGTCTCGTGTATATAAATCTTGAAGATGTGTCATTAATTCCTTCTAACATGCCAAGTGCAGTGTATGTGCTTTGTTTGTGGGAAGACTTTACATATGACATTACACATTGTGATGTCTTAAATATAAAATTTGGATACTTTCCGTTCATGCATTCTTACCATTTCTAAAAACATTTCTTACCGTGCTAGCTAGTGTTATCAAACTCCCATCCATGAAAGGAACAAGATAATCAAATATCTTTTTTTTCTCAAATTGATATATGATATTAAGGCACTCTGAATCAAAATTCTTTTCTCTTTGATCTCAAGTAATTAATACAATCTTGGGTTGTGATGTGTGGCTCACTGAATAAATTAAGTGTTCAAGCATTTTTTTTATGGACCAACACCACTGATGTGTAAGTTCACAATGTGTCTTTTAGAAGCCGTTGATATTGGTCTTTTGTGTGAATCCATTCTTGAAATCTTTAATTGAAGGTATTGTCAGAGGATGACTATGTTCTTCGAGAAATTTTCGCACCTCTCACTTTTCATCTTGTCTTAGATCAACATGTCAACGGGCTAAATAATTCTCCCTAAGTTCTCCTCTTTGTTTAACAATTTGTTACATATTTTTCATCAATTCCTTTTGCCTTCCTTTGAACAAACAAACTTCTATTTATATTGTTTCTCGTCACCCTTGACTCGTGTACAGTAGATCTCCGAATAGAAAAACCCATCATATCCGTATATCTATTATAATAATTGTATGTTTCATCTTCACTATCAAATATTCCAATGTAAGGTTTTGGGCAGCTCATAATATTTGACATAGCTCTCTTCTCCCCAACTCAATAGCCATTTGCTTATTTGTCTCTTCTTGAATGTTGTCTAACAAATTCATATCCATCAAATTACCTTGATAAAAGAGTATTCAATATAGTTAGCAACCAAATAATTAAAATATTGTTATAAAAAAGCAAATAATATCATATACAAAATTTCCATGAACAAGCAAATAAATTTTTGATAAGCATATATAATTTTTTTCCATCAATGATGTATGAAATGATGTAGTAAAAATAAATCCGCTAGCAAGTGCACTAATCTCTAAAGTAATATAGTAAAAAGTGTCGAAATAATGAGGAATGTTATTAATTCAATATCTGATCTTATAAACTAATAAGATAGAAAAAACATCAAAATTTGAAAATAGGTTTTCTAATTATAAAATTAATATATAAAAATAATCAAATAAGATAATGTAACGGTGTTGAAGTTAGATTTTAGAATGATAATTAATTAAGATAAATATGTCAACCAAAAAGATAAATTAAATTTCTTAAGATGGATTAAAATTTTCTAAATTATTAATTTAACAAGACTAAAATCATAGACTCCACATACTGGTATATTCATTATTTAATAAAAAAATTAAACTATCTTAAATTTAATCAAGACTAAAGTCCCACAAAATAGTATTCAATCAAATAAGATTAAAAAGTAAGATGCATGAAAATGAAAAGTCTAAACTATTAATTAACATACAAACTAGTATAAATTAACAGGCCACAAAAATATAATTCTTCACACACTAGTTATCAAATTTATGTCAATTTTTAATTTCAAAATAAATAATTTAATTTAATTAATGAAATCTAAAATCAAGTAATCCACCAACTGGTAATTAATTAACTAAAAAATCCAAATAATTAAATGAAAAGCATTAAACATAACTATTAATTGATCAAAATGAATACAATAATAGAATTATGATTCAGAAAATTTCTCTTCAAATAATAATCTCCTAAAAGAAAATAAGTAAAAAATCATGGAGTTCATTCTAGAATTGCTAGAGAGAAAATAAAAAAATACAAATTATAATTCGAAGAATTACGCCAAAAAAGTAAATGAGGGCTCTCAAAGGGTTGTCTGAACATCTAGATTGGTTGTCCGATCAATTCTCTCTTTCTTGGTCGATGCCACTCGTGACTCATGATGGAAGAAAACTAGACTCCAAACCACACCCGTCTCTTCACGTATTTATAGGTTTGAATAATCTTCAAAATATCACGATCGTTGGTTTAAATTCACCTAGATAAAGTTATAGTTACGATAAGTCTCCTTTAAACTTCACGCCCTTCTCTCGGGTCAAAATTAACCATCTTACAATGATAAAGTTTAATGCGTCAAAAGTCTTGATCGGGCATGTGCGAAATTAACTTCCATGTGGTGCCTGTAGTTTTCCATGGTTCCACATTTATATATATTACATGTCAACAATAGTACTTCCAAGGAAGGAATCCTATCCAAGGCTGGATTTTTTTTACCTTAACATGAATAATAACTCCATACTCTAAAGATTGCAGTCCTGAATGGGCTTTCAGAACACTACCATATCATAACTCATCAAGTTTCTTAAAGCTGAGCAATACTACTACTGTGAGGTGGCCCCAAACCGTAGCTCTGTCGCTGCACTACAAAAGGAATCACTCTTAGGAACAAATCCTAACTTAGGGACACAAGGACCATCATTTATACATTTTTCTCCACAGGTGTACGCTTAGATTACGATGTAATCGATAAGGATTAACAATCCACCCACTCTAAACCTTCAAAATACCATCTGTCATGGCGCCTGTGATCTCCTTGTATCTAGGGATCAATCTTGTGAGAGCATCTGGTCCATTAGTTTTGATTAATCATTGAGGGAGAGAGGAAGAGAGGGAAGAAGGGACGACTCACGACGAGCAGCGGACAGCAGCAAGCGGCAACAACGTAGGGCAGCCCAACTGCATGCGAAAGGGCAGTTTCATCGAGAATAAATAAACACATGCGACTAACGACTGTAGGAAGAGAGAGAGAGAGGAAGGGGATACCGGCGACTCACGACGAGCGACGCACAATGGTAGGTGGCACAGCGGTAGGCAGCAGGTAGGCGGCAGCAGCGGACGACAACAGCCGTGCGGAGGAACTAGGGCATTGATCGATTTTTTTCGAGATGGGTGAACAATAAGTGAAAGAGGCGGGCGAACTTCGTTTCTTTGTTGGAAAATTAGTGACAATTTTTGTCGCTATTTTATCGCTAGTTCGTTGCTAATATTTGTTATACAAGAAATAAATAACTTATTATAGCGACAAAAAGTATCTTCACTATTACGTCATTGGTTTGTCGCTAAAACTTGTCAAGCACATTTGCTCGTAAGTTCTGTCGTTGATTCTATCGCAATATAATTGTTTTGAATTCATAGTTATTGTATCGCTATTAGCGACAAAATTAGTGATAAAATATTTGTCGCAAAAGTTTGTTGCTAACTCACCTTCTTCTTGTAGTATTGTGTGCCTGTGCAGGATTTATGAGCGGGCTACTGTGGTTGTGCAGGATTTGTGGGCAAGCCACCCTACTGCAAGGTAAAGAGCGGCAAGGAATCGTGAGGAACTGCGGAATATTATTTTCCTAACTAAATCTTTTGGGACTGTTTGGTTGTCACAAGAATAATTTTGGAGTGAGAACAGGGGGGTTGGGGGGACTTAATGTTATTTTTGTAATCATTTAAAATGAATTCTACATAATGTTAAAATAGTGTTTAAATAAAAAAATAAAAATAAGGGGCTAGTTTTTATTTTGTTGTTCTACAAAACAACTCCATTTGGATTGTTTGGTAGGGGCTGTTTGGTTGGAAGGAGAAGCGTCCATATTTATCAAACCGTGAAGAAGATAGGAAAGCGTCATGAGGATCCAGAATTTTTCCCCATATGTAATATAACTGTTTAACCCCTCTTGGAATGCCAACTGTAGACTTGGTGTTACAAAAATTATATAAATATATTTTTAAAATTGAATTATATTAGTAACTTAGTTAGTTTGATCAAATAACTTACAATAAGTAAAACAAAAAAGATATCGGAATCACCTAGTTTATTATTTTTAACATATAAATTATTTTTAAATAATGAGTCATATGATCTACAAAAAAAATATTTGTAGTAAGTTGGAAAACTCTAAATACTGCAAGTTGTTACCCTTAACTAAGTGCCCGTGACAATTATTTGAATAGGCAATAACTAAAACAAACACATGAACAATATAATTAGTTAATTACTAGAACATATATATGACGATGCAAACAACTAGAAAAGACATAGCAACCCGTCTTCAGAAGGCATTGCCAATAGCATGCCCATCATGAACTACCAAGACCACTTAGACATCCTCCAATCAGCTTTCCGCACATGCTGGCTTTAGAATCTTTCTTATCATCGTCAAGGGAATCGTAGATCCTGAGGAGAGCAACAAATAGAGCAGCCACGAAGCAGGAATCCACATTTGGGCTCAACGCAACTCCAAATGCCTTTTTATCTACTTGTTTGCTTGAAAATTTTTGCCCTTCGGTCATCTGCAATGCAAATTATATAATTAGTGCTTTAGATTATTGTTGATATACTAAGTTTAAGAATGATAAATACATTTAAGTTCCAAACAATTTAAACTTCTTTTTTTTAAAACATATATGCATAAGCAGAATTCAAATTGAAACCATATCATTTTATCATTACTTAGATAAATTGAAAATAGATAATTCATATATATATGAATATATTTTCTGAATTCTTATATTGCACACATATATGTTATAATTCATATATTGCACACATCATTAATTAAATTCTTGCCGTTTTATAACTTTTATATTCTTTCCTTCTTTTCATTAATTAACTCCGAAACAAGAAAATTTCACCGCCATGCTCTTGATAACCATGTTGTTTTATTTCCTAATTAAGCTACTGGAAATTAAGAAAAACTGCGCAAATCTTTATCTATAATCGACCCTTAGAGATTTGCAAATGAAGGTGATTATTATTTTCCCTCCAATTAAGATAGTGTTGCGAATAGAACACCGATGATCGATGAATAATCAAAACAACGAAAGAAACAGAAGATGAACACAGAAATTTAACGTGGTAAAACTCTCTTGATCAATGTGAACAAGAGAGAAACATCCACGGGCAAAGGAGGCCGCCGTCAGAAATTTTCACTATGAGCCAAAAGAAAATGTACATCATATAAAACCATAACCCTCATTTTCACTAACGGCCCAAGCCTTCCGCTTCCGCCGCAGATTCTCATTTTTCCTCCTTTTTCATTTTTTTTCTTTCATAATATTGGGTACATGGTACATAATTCAAGGCACATCAACAAATCTCCATATTGACTTTAATTTCACAAAACTCTCAAAAAAATAAAATGTTCAACATGCTCTCCTTTGTCGAATGGCCCACGAGGGCCTAGCTTGATCTTTGCGTAACGCCCGTCAAGTCTGAATAATAGTTGACCTTGGCAACAGGTAAGCTCTTTGTCATCATATCTGTTGGATTGTCATGTGTGTTAATCTTCTAAACTTGAACATCTTGCTTTTCCACAATATCTCGAACAAAATGATATCTCACATCTATATGTTTTGTTATTTCATGATGCATTTGATCTTTTGTAAGATGTATTGCACTCTAACTATCACAATATATGACAGTAGCTTCCTCTTTCATAGTGAGCTCTCCAACTAATCCTCTCAACCAAATAGCTTCTTTCACAGCTTCAATGATGGCCATGTATTCAACTTCAGTAGTGGATAATGCTACTGTATCCTGCAAAATAGCTTTCCAACTCACAGCACAATCAATAATAGTAAAGACATAACCAGTTAAGGACCTTCTTCTATCAAAATCTCCTACAAAATCTAAATCAACATAGCTAATCAGTCCAGCTGAATTTCTACTAAATTCCAAGCATACATCAGAAGTACCTCTTAAATATCTCAGTATCCACTTAACAGTTTCCAGTGCTTCTTTCCTGGATTAGACATATATCTACTAACAACACTGACAACATGAGATATATCTGGACGAGTGCAAACCATTGCATACATAATGCTACCAACTGCACTACAGTAAGGAACTTTTAACATATATCTTTCGTCTTCATCAGATTGATGTAAATATGAAGCTGAGAGTTTGAAGTGTGCTGCAATCGGTGTACTGACAGCCTTAGCATTCTGCATTCCAAAACGCTCCAAGACTTTTTCAATATATTTC
The DNA here is from genome assembly GCA_030549335.1 of Pontederia crassipes. Classification (NCBI taxonomy): domain Eukaryota; kingdom Viridiplantae; phylum Streptophyta; class Magnoliopsida; order Commelinales; family Pontederiaceae; genus Pontederia; species Pontederia crassipes. The sequence continues at coordinate 55,645,848 of CM060196.1, read as the reverse complement.
TGCTGAGACAGAAATAGTCTTCCTGAACTTCTATCTCTAGAAATTTCCATTCCCAAAATCTTCTTTGCTGCTCCAAGATCCTTCATCTCAAATTCAGAACTTAACTTATTTTTCAAAATATTAATTTCAGATATATCTTTCGCTGCAATTAACATATCATCAACATAGAACAACAAATATATGAATGAACCATCGGCAAGTTGATTCAAATAAACACAACTATCATATTTGCTTCTAGCAAAACCAATACTCAACATGAATGAATCAAACCTTTTATACCACTGCCGAGGGGATTGTTTAAGTCCATACAAGGACTTCTTCAAATGGCGAACTTGATCTTCTCTACCTTCAACATGAAAACCCTCTGGCTGTTCCATATATATATCTTCTTCTAGATCGCCATGTAAGAATGCAGTCTTAACATCTAATTGCTCAAGTTCAAAATTCTGTAAAGCAACAATAGCAAGCAAAGTACGAATAAAAGTATGTTTCACAATTAGAGAGAACACATCATGAAAATCAACACCCTCCACTTGACTGTACCCTTTTGCCACCAATCTTGCTTTGTACTTTGTCTCTTCATTATTGATTCCTTCTTTCTTCTTGAACATCCATTTGCTGCCAATAATCTTCTTATTCACGGGTTGTTTTACAAGATCCCAAGTGCCATTCTTCTGTAGAGATTCAATCTCCTCCTGTATTACTATTAACCACTTATTATAATCAGGACTTCGAATAGTTTCAAAATAGGAGGAATGATCAGGTAACTCAATATCTTCAGCAACACTTAATGCATAAGCGACCAGTCAAATCCGAGCCTTTGAGGTGCTTTTATTTCTCTCATTGGTCTATCACGAGCTAACATGTATTGCTGCTGAACTTGAGGTGATGTATGAACTTCAGGAGCATCAGGAGTATCATTCTTTTCATCAGAAGAACTTGACAGTTCTAACTCCACCTTTTCCAAAGTTTTCTGCTTTTCTGTATCACCAATAATAGACAAATCTTTTCTCGAGTGAAGCATCACAGATTCATCAAAAGTAACATCTCTACTGATAATAAATTTCTTGATTTCAGGACACCATAATCTATAACCTTTAACACCAGATTTATAACCAAGAAATATGCACTTCCTAGCTCTAGGTTCAAGCTTTCCATCATTAACATGTGCATATGCAGGACAATCGAAAACTCTTAAATGTGAGTAATTAGGAGAATTATCTGACCACACTTTTTCAGGAATTTTTAAGTCTAAGGATCGGTGAGGAAACCGATTCACTAAGTGACATGCCAGGTTAACAGCCTCTGCCCAAAACTCCTTGCCAAGTCCTGCATTTGACAGCATACATCGTGCTCTTTCTAGTAGAGTTCTGTTCATTCTTTCTGCAACTCCATTTTGTTGTGGAGTTCTCACAACTATGTGATGCCTTGCAATACCTTCTTTGTCACAGAATTCATTGAACTTAGAATTACAGAATTCTAGTCCATTATCAGTCATCAGTCTCTTCACAACTTTTCCAGATTGCTTCTCTAGCAAAGTCTTCAATCATTTGAATGTTTCGAATACATCATCTTTATGCTTTAGAAAATAGACCCAAACTTTTCTAGAGAAATCATCAATAAATGTCAGCAAATACCTATTTCCTCCTTTCGAAGGAACCTGAGAAGGACCCCATAAATTTGAATGGATGTAATCAAGAGTTCCCTTCGTCTTATGAATAGCTGAGCCGAAACTAACTCTCTTCTGCTTTCCGAAGATACAATGCTCACATAGCTCTAACTTTTCAACTTTTGCACCAGGAAGAAGACCTCTGTTACTGAGAACTTGCATGACCTTCTCACTCATATGGCCCAAATGCATGTGCCATAACTTTGTGCAATTTTCCTCTGAGGTAGATGAGACTGCTGCTGAACCTATCACCGTCGAACCTTGGAGAACATACAAACTACCGATTTTGAGACCTTTCATCAACACAAGAGCACCACGAGAAATTTTCATTCTATTAGACTCAATAACAACTTTGCAACCATTTGAGTCTAAGACACCGAGAGAGATAAGATTCTTCTTCAGATCAGGAACATGTCTGACTTCTGATAATGTCCTAATAATCTCATCATGCATCTTAATCTGGATGGACCCAATACCAACAGTCTTACATGCAGCATTATTGTCCATAAGAACGACTCCACCTTCAACAAATTTGTACGTGGAGAACCAATCTCGATTGGGACACATAAGGTATGAGCATCCAGAATTGAGAATCAATTCACTTGATGATCTGGATTTGTTTGATGCCGTTACCAATAGAACATCTTCATTATCACTTTCTGCTACACCGGCATCTGCAACTTTAGCCTTTTGATTTTCCTTCTCATTGCCCTGGTTAATCCTTTTATTCTTATTCTGTAATTTGTAACACTCTGCTTTGCTATGACCCTTCTTCTTGCAATAATTGCAGATTTTATCTCTGTTCTTCGACTTGAATCTAGATCTATCTTGATTTTGATTTCTCGTCTGATGTCTGCCTCTTGCGATCAGACCTGAGATTTGATCATCAGATTTGCTGCTTGATCCCAATTCATTATCCAACTTTTCTTTGCTCAGCAGTCTGTCCTTAACATCTTCAAACGTGAGTTTGTCCCTATCGTAGATCATCGTCTCCTTAAAGGTTTTATATGAAAATGGCAGAGAACAAAGAAGTAATAGGGTCTGATCTTCATCATCAACCTTTGCATCTACGTTCTTCAAATAATTGATTAGGGCAATGAACTCACTGATATATGATTTGATCGACGTACCTTCGGCCATATGAAAGGTGTACAGCCGCTGCTTCAACACAAGTCGATTCGCTAGGGTTTTCGTCAGATACAGAGTTTCCAACTTCGTCCAAAGACCGGCCGTCGTCTTCTCTGCGAGAATTTCTTGAAGAACATCATTCGTCAGGCACAACTGAATCGCAGACATGGCCTTCTTGTCGAGATCCTCCCAGGCGGACGCCTCCATGGCGTCAGGCTTTTGACACGACAACGCCTTCTTCAACCCATTCTGAACTAGGATGGCATGCATCCGAACCTGCCACAAACTGAAATTTGTGTTCCCGTCGAACTTCTCGATGTCGAACTTCGTTGTAGTCATTTTCGCGGAAAGAAACTCGGCTCTGATACCAATTTGTTTCGAATAGAACACCGAGGATCGATGAATAATCAAAACAATAAAAGAAAGTGAAGATGAACACAGAGATTTAACGTAGTAAAACTCTCTTGATCAATGTGAACAAGAGAGAAACATCCACTGGCAAAGAAGGCCGCCGTCAGAAATTTTTACTATGAGTCAAAAGAGAATGTACATCATATAAAACCCTAACCCTCATTTTCACTAACGGCCCAAGCCCTCCGCTTCCGCCGCAGATTTTCATTTTTTCTCATTTTTTTTCATAATTTTGGGTACATGATACATAATTTAAGGCACATAAACAGATAGATATATACACTCAGGATTATATATAATAAAGAGTACCTCAGCTACCATCTGGGTGGACTGTTCTTTGTACACGGCAACCGATTTGTCCTCAATATTTCCCTTGATTTTAAAATCAGCAAAATGTTCCTTTCTATTGGCAGCCAAGAACACACGCACCTTAATGGCAGACACCTTGATGCTAAACAACAAGTCCCCTTCAGCCCTACTATCTCCTCTGTATACATCGTAGACTTTACGCGAGGTTTTGCGCTGCATGCATGCATTGAAACACAATCTTTGTTTAATAGAAAAGAAGAAAAGAAAAGGGAACAATGGCAAGTTCCAAGCAAATATTTATACACATAGATGAACATATCTAAAAGCCATGCAAACCTTCGATTGCACCAGTACTATTGGCTGGTCGTTGACGTCCAAGAGGAGCCTCCTGTCTCTCAGGGTCCATGATGCATGTTTTTGGATCTTGTACAAGACCCTGCCATATGCGTCTACGACGGCGAGGTGGCCGCTCTTAACGCCGGGGGCCTTCGTGGTGAACGTGAGATGGACGATGTGCGGAGCACAATACATAACGTCGGCGCCTTTTGTGGCAGGAACACCACCGCTGTTCAGTCCCTCCATACGTTTTGTTGATCAATGTAGTGGTGTATGTCTCCTCTATTGCTCTCTCGGGATATGTGTTTGCTAGCTACAAATTTTGGTGTGGGGGGGGGGGGGGCTCATCTGTTTCTTATATATACGTAAAGAGTTAAGACTAAGACACATTGACACGTAGATTGTGGGGGGCTCATCTGTTTCTTATATATACGTAAAGAGTTAAGACTAAGACACATTGACACGTAGATTGTGGAACAGACTTCGTTGGTGACAAGAAGCAGCGAATGGTTGGTGTTTATTATTCTTTTTTTCTGATTAATATAGTTTGTAAAGATGACTTTTGTAACGCTCGAAATTTAATTGGGGAACAAAAAATAAAAGAAAAAAAAGGAAGATAAAACAAAGAAGAAAAAAATAAAATTTGGGATCAAATTTGTAGAGGAGTTGGTTTCCGATCAAACTCAAACTTCTCTCGTATAAATATAAGGCTAAATCAAACCAAAACCCTCCTTTTCGTTTTCACATGAGCCGCCTCTAGTTTCTCCTCGTATGTGTGCCTTTTTCGTTTCTTCGCATCCCTGATGGCCGCCGCCATAGAGAGGGCACATCGGAGAACTCGGACGGGATTGGCCGCGCATCTGGACAGAGAGGAGCGGACAGAGAAAGAGGAAGAAGAGGACTGCAGTAATAGTTTATTGGACAGAAACTAAAAGGTATGAATCTATGATAGATTCGTGATAGAATCTTGATTTTAAACTTGAAGTATATTTTAGGTAGTTCCTGTTTACTGTATGATGTCCTATGATGTTGGTTTATGTCGGCAATCATCGGAGTCCGGTTGCTAAGCCAAGCTCTGCAACTGAATGAACCCGGCCCGGGTTGAAGACGACCAGGATCGAGTTCTGCGTACCAAGAATAGTCGGGCGCGACGGCTGTGCCGACTCGATGATGATCCGACCCGGTCTGGGTGTAACCCGAACTCGGCCTAGGCTTTTCTCTGATTTTTACCGAGGATGACCACGTCTGACTCGACCTGGGTTTCTCCCTACTCGGCCTGAGTTCTGACCATATTAGGCAGATGTTTACGATCTTTTAATCCCTGATCCACGTGATTAATCCTAATCTATGTATGATGATGATTATGTCGATTTTATCCTTGATTTACTCTCCATGATCTTGTCTTTTATTCTGATTTAAAGTTCATTTCAAGATTCGATTTGATTAATTAAAAGATGCAAGATAAAAGATGTAAATCGTTAAATGAAGAGCTCTTTTTATGATGGACCGGTGACGATCAGATTATGGGCTGACTTCGGTCAGTTATGAGCTGACTTTGCCAGTTATGATGATGATGATGGATGGGTTAAGGCAACCCTCTCCGTGGATTGAAATATACTTCAAATAAGTCAAAGATGAATAATAAGATGAAAAAAAAAGATGAACACACATGAAAATGAATCGCTCTTATGATGACTGGCTTTTGCCCTTGTGATGATGATTTTCTTATGATCTTATTGATCTCATGTTCACATGCCTCCTTATATGATTCATGTTTCATATTATGATCATGTTTACTTCTCTTCTATGTGATGATGATATTTTTATGATTCCTATCTAGTATCATGATATTATGATGATTTATATCTTACTTTATTACTGAGCTGTAAAACTCATAGGGAGGTTCTCCCCTACATGTTCTTAAATGCAGTCTAAGGTCAAAATGATTAAGGTGGTTAACGGTGACAGATCAAGCTCGTAGGTGGCTGCACATAGTTATCGAGTCCTTTAGATGATGGATAGTTTTTTCCTTTCTTTTATTAGATTGATGTATTAGTTTCCCTTTGAACTCCTATGAAGTCATTTATCAGTCTTCCACATATTATGATGTTATTCTCTTTTATTCTTAATGATGATTAAGTCTTTCGATTTTATCGATGTTGAGTTGACTAGTCAAAGTTCTATTTCCGATTGATATGATGTACACGTAAGAATGATCTGTAGCGTTCTCGAAGCGTATTCTGCCACGTGGCGGGGTGCGATTTGGGGGCGTTACAGTTAGGTATCAGAGCCTAAAGTTAGGGCATTCTCATGTCCAAATGTATAATGCCTAGTCCATGTGCAAGTGTCACGAGCAGTCACCGCGCCACCTGAGGTCAAGTAAGTTTACTTTATCCTATAAGATATAGGATATTTTTCTAAATATGATGATGTATGATGATGTAGATGTCTCCACGCCGTGCACTTGTTGCTAGAGGTTGGGGTCGAAGACGACCTCGAAGTAGCGGTGGAATTGAAAATCCGCAGTAAGAGGGGACGGACCAGAATGAAGTCCAAATGAATCAGGCTCGTGCTATGGAGCCGACAGTTCAGTCCCCACTGGTGCAGCCCCCACCATCACGGGCACCCACAGTTCAGCCTGTACTGACATCATCTGTTCAAGTTGCACTAGCCATGACACCATCAGTTCAACTTCCTTTTGTACAGCTTCCACCTGTATAGCCTATACCATCGGTGTCCTCTAAGGACACTATTCAAGCATTCATGAAGTTGCGCCCTCCAGAGTATGATGGCTTGGGCGAGTTTGACAAAGCTAAGAGATGGTTGAGGATCCTGAAAGAGAAGCCACAACAAATGAATTGTGGAGAAGATAAGAAGGTTCTATTCGCCACCAGCGTTTTAACTGAGGATGCTTTAGACTAGTGGAGAACCGTGATAGATGCCCAGTATGAAGGACAGAATGACGTTCCTTGGGAATGCTTCTGTGAGGCATTCGAGACACACTACTTTCCACCATACCAGCGTGCACTGAAGCAGAGGAAATTCTTACAACTGAGCCAAGATCAGATGATAGTGGCTCAGTATCATATCAAATTTATTCGTCTGGAGAGGTACAACACCCTCAAGATGAATGATAGACAAAAGGTAGATCATTTTTGTCAGGACTTAAACCCGACCATCAGAACCAGCACTCTAACTGGCCAATGTGCTAACGTGAGTCTAGCAGTGGAGTTAGAACAATGATGGAAAGGAACTATGTCTAAGAACAACAAGAGCTAAAAGATGGGAAAGGAAAGGCTCCCATGCAGCCCTCTGCTCAGAACCAACCTCGATGGAATGATCGTCGTCAAAATCGAGGAGGACCCGATCGTAGGAATCAACGTCAGGATAACCGGGCAAGGCCATATGAGCCTCGTGATGTTAACCCCCAACAACAGCCCCAACGTCAGGTAAAGATGATAAACATGAAGTTAAGATGCTTATGATGAAGTAAATTGAGTCATGACCTTTTATGCAACCCCAACGTCAACAACCCCAGTAGCAGGCACAGGATACTGGCGCTTGTCCCCACTGTAGGAGGTTTCACATTGGGGAATGTAGGATGAAGGCTGGGGTATGCTTGCACTGTGGTCAACAAGGACATTTCATTCGTGATTGTCCTACTAAGAAGGATGATCCCGCACCAGCTCAACGTGACGCAAGAGGTGGGAATAATATGGTTCGTGAAAGAGTCTTCCACCTAGAGGAAGATGTAGTATCAGCAGACGCCGAAGTCATTAGAGGTACACTATCCATAGTCGGTCTCCCTACTACAGTTCTATTTGATTCGGGTGCATCACACTCTTTTATATCTAAAGACTGTGCTACTGCTTTAAGTTTATCTCTTCATGATATAAGTCACCCTATAGAGATAATTACTCCTATGAGAATGCTCTACGCCACCAAGTACCTTCCTGAGGTACTAGTAGAGATACAAGACAAGAATTTTTTTGCAGACCTAGTAATCATTCCAATGACGGACTACGATATTATTCTTAGTATGGATTGGCTATCCTACCATGATGTGATCGTACTATGCAAACAGAAGAAGATGATTATTGGTACCCAAGGTGAACGCAAGGCCACTATTAGAGGTACCACGGGGAAAGATGAGAAGGATATCATATCTGTCATGAAAGCACAAAGGATAACACAAAAGGAATGCAGAGGTTTTCTTGCAAATGTGATGAAGGCGGACAACCCACGGACCCAACTACAACAACTAGACATAGTTCAAGAATTTTCAGATGTTTTTTCCTAATGACATATCCGAACTGTCACCACCACGAGAGATTGATTTTCGGATCGATCTCCTTTCAAGCACTGCCCCGATCTCGAAGGACCCCTACAGGATGGCATCGGCCGAGATGCATGAACTGAAGAAGCAAATTCAGAAACTTTTAGACAAAGAGATTTATTAGGCCGAGTGTATCTCCTTGGGGTGCTCCAGTGCTTTTTGTTAAGAAGAAGGACGACTCTCTAAGGCTGTGCATTGACTACCGAATGTTGAATAAAGTCATAGTCAAGAACAAGTACCCTCTACCGCGGATCGATGACCTTTTCGATCAGCTATCTAATGCAGCAGTATTTTCTAAGATTGACTTACGAAGTGGGTACTGAGAACTTAGAGTGGCCGATGAAGATGTAAGAAGATGACTTTTCGATCAAGGTATGGTCACTATAAATTTTTAGTGATGCCTTTTGGATTGACGAATGCCCTGCAGCTTTCATGGATCTCATGAATTGGATGTTCAGACTATACTTATGACATCCTGATTTACTCGAAAAATGCGGAACAACATAAAGAACACTTGAAGATAGTTTTGGAAAAGTTAAGGCAACACAAGTTACAAGGCAAACTGTCAAAGTGTGAGTTCTGGCTTGATCAGATTGTGTTCCTTAGACACATAATCTCGAAGAAAGGCATTTCTGTAAGATCCTTCCAAGGTAGAAGCGGTATTCCACTGGCCAACGTCAAAACGTGTCACTGAAATTCGCAGCTTCCTCGGATTGACAGGTTACTATCGCAGGTTCATCAAGGATTTTTCAAAGATCGCATCTCCCCTGACGAAGAAAGGTGTGAAATATGTATGAACACAGAAATGTGAAGACAATTTCTAAGAACTGAAGGCCAGGTTGACCACTGCACCTATACTCATCATTCCGAAAAGTACAGTGGATATGTGATGTACAGTGATGCTTGCGGCACAGGATTGGGATGTGTGCTCATGCAACATGAAAAAGTGGTTGCATATCCATTTAGGCAGCTGAAGAAGCATTAGGTGAACTATCCAACCCATGACCTTGAATTAGCAGCGATAGTCTTCGCATTAAAGATTTGGGAACACTATCTTTATGGAGTACAATTTGAGGTGTTCACCGATCATAAGAGCCTAAAATATATCTTCTTTCAGCGAGATCTTAATATACGACAATGAAGATGGATGAAATATTTGAAGGATTATGAGTTCTCCATTAATTACCATCCGAGTAAGGCAAACTCAATTGCAGATGCACTCAGTCGCAAGTGGGAAGGCTCACTAGCTCACATGATGGATATGTATAAGATGATGGAGGAGTTAAGCCTATGAAAGTCAAGGCCTAGAAGGAATGGAGCAGTACTGATGATGCAACAGATACAGCTGAATCTGGTGGATAGGATTATTAAGGCTCAGGCTCAAGATCCTGAGTATACCAAGATGTTAGGAAGATGCCAGAAAGAAGAAGAAGATTTTAAGCTCTCAACAGATGATGGGATCCGATATAAAGATCGTCTATGGGTCCCAAGTGATGAAACACTTAAAAGAGAAGTGATGGATGAATGTCATAAGTCTAAATTTGCGATCCATCCGGGCAGCACTAAGATGTACAAAGATGTGCAAAGACCCTTCTGGTGGAATGACATGAAACGAGAGATTGCGGATTATATTTCTAAGTGCTTGGTCTGCCAACAGATAAAAGTGGAACATCAGAAACCTTATGGGAAGATCACATCTCTTGTCATTCCACAGTGGAAGCGAGAAGATATTTCTATGGATTTCATAACATGCTTACCCCATACTCAGAAAGGATATGATGCCATATGGGTGATCGTCGATCGGTTAACAAAGTTTGCACACTTTCTACCCATAAAGTCCAAACAATCAGCATTATGGATCTATACGTACATGAAATAATCAGACTTCATGAGATCCCCACCTCCATTGCATCGGATAGGGATCCAATGTTTACAGCCAGATTCTGGAGAGGCTTACAAGACTCCTTTGGAAGAAGGCTGAATTACAGTACGACATTCCATCCGTAAACGGATGGTCAGACTAAAAGGAACATTCAAACAGTTGAAGATATGTTAAGAGCTTGTGCCTAGATTGAAAAGACAACTGGGATGATCACCTACCACTTATTGAGTTCGCATATAATAATAGTTATTATTCTGGCATCCGTATGGCTCCCTTTGCAATCTTGTATGGGAGACCATGTCGTTCAGCTGCATGCTGGAATGAAGTAGGTGAAAGGAAGATTTTGGATGCCAAAGAATTGAAACAAATAGAGGAATATTCAGCAAGAGTCGAGTTGATATAAGAAAGGATGAAGGCAGCCTAAGCTCGACAAAAGTTTTATGCTGACAGAGGACGACGTGAACAAAGTTTTCAGACAGGTGGCCAAGTACTCCTGAAGATTTCTCCAACCAAGGGAGTGATGAGGTTCAGTAAAAGAGGAAAGCTCAGCCCAAAATATGTTGATCCTTTTGAGGTACTTGAGCTAGTTGGAGATGGTGCTTGCAGACTATCATTACCTCCATCCTATGGGCGAGTTCACAACCTCCGAAAGTATGAACATGATGATGCAAATGTGATAAGGTATGAAGAACCCAATCTTAAAGATGACATGACTTATGAGGAGCAATCCATCCAGATTTTATAGACCAAGGTCCAACGTCACAACAACAAGGATGTACCACTAGTCAAGATGGCTTGGAGCCATCACCGAGGTGACGAAGCAACCTAGGAACTCGAGTTTGATATGCGAAAGAAATTTCTCGCACTATTTGGTAAGTCATGACTTCTGACTGAATTCGAGAACGAATTTTATTTTAAGGGATTTATGATGTAACACCCTAGATTTAATTGGGGAAAAAGAAATAAAAGGAAAAGAAAAGGAAGATAAAACAAAGAAGGAAAAAGATAAAATCTGGGATCAGATTTTTAGAGGAGTTGGTTTTCAATCAAACTCAAACTTCTCCCCTATAAATATAAGGGCAAATCAAACCAAAAATCTCTTTTTCGTTTCCTCACGAGCTGGCCCTAGTTTCTCCTCGTACATGCGCCCTTTTCGTTTCTTCTCATCCCTGCCGACTGTCGCCATATAGGGGGCACACCAGAGGACTCGGACGGGATCGGTCGCGCATTTGGACAGAGAGGAGCGGGCAGAGGAAGAGGAAGAAGAGGACTGCAGTAATAGTTTCTTGAATAGAAACTAAAAGGTATGGAACTAGGATAGATTCATGATAGAATCTTGATTTTAGACTTGAAGCATGTTCTAGGTAGTTCCTGGTTACTGCATGATGTTCTATGATCTTGGTTTATGTCGGCCATCGCCGGAAAAGGATGAACGGAACGCAAACTGCGCGCCCGCGCAGTTTCTGTGTAAGAAGAACCCGGCTCGGGTTCACCCGAACCCGGCCTGGGCAGGTCCTTCACCGGACCAAGTTCGTAGGAACTCGGTCCGGATCCGCCATTGTCGAGCTCTGCAACAGGACGAACCCGGCTCGGGTTGAAGACGATCCGGACCGAGTTTTGCGTACCAAGAATAGTTGGGCGCGACGGTCGTCTCGACTCGATGATGATCCGACCCGGCCTGGGTGTAACCCGAACCCGGCCCAGGCTTTTCTTCAACTTTTATCGAGGATGACCACGTCCGACCCGACCCGAGTTTCTCCCTACTCGGCCCGGGTTCTGACCAGATTAGGCAGATGTTTATGATCTTTTAATCCTTGTTCCACGTGATTAATTCTAATCTATATATGATGATGATTATGTCAATTTTATCTCTGATTTATTATTCATGAACTTGTCTTTTATCCTGATTTAAAGTTGCTTTCAAGATTCGATTTGATTAATTAAAAGATGCAAGATAAAAGACGTAAATTATTAAATGGAGAGTTCTTTTTATGATGGACTGGTGACGACCAAGTTATGGGCTGACTTCGGTCAGTTATGGGCTGGCTTTGCCAGTTATGATGATGATGATGGATGGGTTGAGACAGTCCTCCTCGTGGATTGAAATATACTCCAAATAAGTCAAAGATGAATAATAAGATGAAAAAAAAGATGAACACACATGAAAATGAATCACTCTTATGATGATTGGGTTTTGCCCTTGTGATGATGATTTTCTTATGATCTTATTGATCTCATGTTCACATGCCTCCTTATATGATTCCTGTTTCATACTATGATCATGTTTACTTCTCTTCTATGTGATGATGATGATATTTTTATGATTCCTATCTAGTATCATGATCTTACGATGATTTTTATCTTACTTTCATACTGAATTGTAAAACTCATAGGGAGGTTCTCCCCTGCATGTTCTTAAATGCAATCTAAGGTCAAAATGATGAAGGTGGCTAACGGTGACAGATCAATCTCGTAGGTAGCTGCACATGATTATCGAGTCCTTTAGATGATGGATAGTTTTTTCCTTTCTTTTATTAGATTGATGTATTAGTTTCCTTTTGAACTCATATGAAATCATTTATCAGTCTTTCGCATATTATGATGTTATTCTCTTTTATTCTTAATGATGATTAGGTCTTCTATTTTTATCGATGTTGAGTTAATCAGTCAAAGTCTTATTTTTGGTCAATATGATGTACACGTAAGGATGACCCGTAGCATTCTCGAAGCGTATTCTGTCACGTGACGAAGTGCGATTTGAGGGCATTACAACTTGACTTAAAGAAGTTGGACTAATTATGCAGCTCATCCAGCCTTATTTATTACACATGGCTCGTAAACGGTTCATCCGCATGAATTGGTCTTTTTTACTATAGGCAAGAACTGCTCTTTCAGAATAAACAGTAGTAATGAATGAAGCCAATTGGTTGAACCCACTAAATTTAAGAAGCAGTTTTTATTTCGATCGAGACATACAATAAGTTGGGGTAGGAGGATCAGGACATGATATTCTGAGAATTGAATTTGAGACAATCAAATTTAAAGTCACAATTTTGCTATTCAATAAAGAGTGACACCTCGCATGCAAACTGTTACTCGAAGAAACTTTACTTGTAAGCAGGGCGGATCCACGAATATCATGGAGGGAGGCTTGATTTTCAAATTTTTAAAGTTTAATTAGTTATATATAAATCTATATATATATTAATATTAATATATAAATTTTAGGAGTCAAAATTGACTGGGCCCCGTTAAATATTACCTCTAACGATTTTTGTCATAAAATCTACCTTCTTGGAATGGCTACCTTGTGGTCCAGTTATATATATATATATATATATATATATATATATATATATATATATATATTAGGAGTCAAAATTGACTGGGTCCCCGTTAAATATTACCTCTAACGATTTTTGGCACAAAGCCTACCTTCTCGGAATGGCTACCTTGTGGTCCAGTTATATGTTATATATATATATAAATATAAATATATATATATATATATGAGTCAAAATTGACTGGGCCATTAAATATTACCTCTAACGATTTTTGGTATAAAACCTACCTTCTCGGAATGGCTACCTTGTTGTCCAGTTATATGTTCTCTCCCTAGCCTCCCGTAGTCTTTGCTCTGCCTCCGCCCCTGACTTGTAGGTATTGGCTTAATACTTGTCCCTCTAAAGCAAATTGTGTGTTTGTTTTTGCTTTTCTCCGCCCCTGTGCTTGTACGCATTGACTTAATACGGGTCCATCTAAAGCAAGTGATGTGTTCGTTTGTGTTTGATTGCTGCATATTCCGGGCTCTCACGTCTGCGTCTTATACGCTAGAGAGGTAAGAGACATGTATATCTAGCTAGATTTGTGGGACAGTCCCCGGTCACATGAGAGCTTTGGTCCGAGATATATTTTTTCCGCGGACTTTGAAGTTAATAGCACTTTTTTTTGTAATTTAAAAGAAATTAAATTAAATTACGTCCCAGTCGAGATTCGAATTTCCGTGGACATGAAGTCGGCGTGCATGCACCGATGTAACGTCCAATAATTAATCTCCCAGTATGGCGCCAAATAAAAATTTGGATGCAACGTGGTTACAACCTGGCAGGATTAACAGTGGAGGTCAATAAAATTTGGACACAACCTGAGAGGGAGGATTAATGGTGACGTATTTGACAGCGGTATGTTTGGATTCAGCGATACTATTTATCTTACGTTCAACTTTGATTTGGATTTGGGAAAAAATACTTTTAATTAGAGCGAAAAGACGCCCTTAGAACTTGTGTGTGGATACCGAGAAATAGGGCCCGTGGAATGTTATCTACCTTTAATCATATTTTTTTCTCTTCTCTTTTCTTTCTTTTTTAATCTCAAGTCTTTTTTTTATATGTTGATAAGAATTCTGTCTTTTTTCAAAGCCGGCAAGCTTGGCCAGTTCAACCATAAATGATGCCTTTTACTTGTCCATCATGATGAATGATCTTTAAGGCCTCTGATATTTCTTGAAAGGCTCTTTTGTCCCTATCTCCGTTTGTGACCATGGAACGCGGACGTACGTCTATTGCTTATATCGTGTGATTCATGATCTTTAAGGCCACTGATATTTCTTGAGAAGCATATCTATCGATAAAATAAATATAGTTTCACTCATGAAGTCAACATGATAAATGTAATACCCCAGTAGTTTGATTAGGATTACACACACTTAAATATATCAATAAAGCAATTTCTGACGGCACAAAACTTGTCCAATAAATGAATTGAAGAACAACAATTATAAGAACACTCTATTTTGTTTATATATATATTTATATATATATATATATATATCCTTATGAGATGATGAAGTGGATTTATTCAAAAATCATAAAAATTCAAAAATTTTAAATTGCCAATGTGGAATTTTTGAATGTCAAATCTACAGAACAAACACTCGACATTTCAGTCAATGTTCTACCGGAGGATCAAAACTCTTTCGAACGTCCGAAAGTGCAATGGATGATTTTGATACCATCATAACTCCTGAATGTTTGTAAAATCCACGACTCATGATCCATGGGATTCAAATGGATGAAACCCCCATAGTTTTACGATCATAAAAACTCACTTTTGCCTTTCCTCTCTTTTTCTTCATCTCTCTCATTGTCTCTCTCCATTCTTTTGTTTCTTGCTCTTGCTCTATTGTTGGTCTCGGCCATAGGACGTGGTAGTAGTTCATGGCTTCGGAGGCACAAGAGAGCAAGGAAGAAGAAGGGGATGTGTCTCCATTGAAGAAGATCTGACCAAAACTCGTTCAAAAAGATGTGTGTTTCGAGATTTGGGTAAGAATAAGTAATCCTGATAAGTTGCATGTTTTAGGGACTATTTTGGGCTTAAGATTTATATGATCATGGTTAGGAATCGTACTTTGTAGTTATGAACTATTATGAATATATCTATCCATGTGTGATTGCTTTTGAATGATAGTAAGTGATTAGACTGCCATGCTTTACATGATGATCATTAATGTATGTGTTAGGTAGTAGTAGATGGAGTTATGCATACTGTAAAAGTTTAGGTTAAGTCAATAGTTATGAGCATGCCATGATTTAGTAAGGTTAGGATGATTCTATTACCTGAACTTGATTATGCTAGAGATAATGCCTTAATACATGCTATTTGTAATAGGATATGTTTCATAATGTTAAATCTATGTTTTGTGTGTGAAAACTAATTGAAAACTTAAGTTCTGCAACAACCTATAGTTCTGCCAACTGAAATGGACAATCGATCCTAGTTCAGACATCCAAATTTCCTCAATAGAGGATAAAGACTACCAAACCGGACGACCGATTCTAGATCGGATTGGATTGGACAATTGATCTGGAAATATCGATACATGAACACATTTATGACTATCAAATTAGATGAACGATCCTAGATTAGACGACCAATTTGGAACGTCAAAACCAAAATATATTCTAACAGTCGATCGCAGTCCCACTTCGGTCGATCGAAGATCATGACTTGGTTCCACCGAGCAATCGAGTTTCGAATGTCTGAATCTGTTGACCGAAAGTCCACTGTAAGAAAAACATCGATTAGTGACGCAGCAATATAGACTCTAATGCATCGCTAACTCGACGCTCAAGACAATAGCGACGCATTAGTGTCGACTTCATGCCACAAGCTTGGCGACGCTATATCTCCGGCGCTAATAGCGTCAACTTCGCGCCTATGGGTTTGTTGACGCTATTATTGTTGAACGGTGACTCTACTGAGACGCTATAATGACGCGCTACGCTAATATGCATCACTACTCCGACTCTAAAGAGGCATTGAAATTGTCCACTACGTTGCAACACTAATCGGACGCTAATGTGACACTACAACTTGATTTTTCTGCATCACTATTGCAACACTAACGTGGCTCTAAATATTGAGACGCCATTGCGATGCTAAAGAGACACTAAGAACAATATGGTCATCCGCAGACAAGATTGTCACCTTGCTCATTCAGCCACTAAATTACATTACAATGGAGCTCCATTGCTATTTTTTTACATTATAGTTCAAGCACCATCAAATTACGTTACATGTACATATACATTTCCATTATATCAAATTACATTACATCACATATACATTTCTATTACATTAAATTACATTTATCACATTACATCAAATTACATCATGTTACATTTATCACATTATATCAAATTACATATACATTTCCATTATATCAAATTACATTACATCACATATACATTTCCATTACAATTGACGACTGCGAGAAGACCCATCGTCGCCTTGAGCCCCACCGCCCCGGCCTGGAACCCGTAGCGCAACACCTCATACTCCGATCGGGCTAGCCGCCAGAGGGGAAGCAGATGCGTCCACCACCAACGTAGGTAGATGACGCGTCCATCGCCAGCCACTGTGCATGCCTAGATGACTGTCTGGATGGTGGCTGTGTTGCATCAGCAGCCATCTCCTACAACGCCGAAGTACGTGACGGAGAATAGTTGGAGGGGAGGCACTAGATCCGGCGAGCACTGAGCAGTGGTAGCGGTGGAGAGATGAAGAGGAGGAGGAGGCATGGCACCCAAGCAGCGTGGGGGCAGCAGCAATAGGAGGAGGAGGAGGAGGAGGAGGTGTCAGAGCAACAACAATTGGAGAAGGATGAGAATGAGGATGTGGCGGCGTCATACGGGCTTGGAGGTGGAGGTGGACGAGGATGCGGCGGTGGCGTCCGGGCAAGCTGAGTGGTTAAAAGGGGGAAAATGCGACATCCAGGCAGACAGAATCGTTGGATTAAATGAAAGGACATTTTGGATTCATTCTTCGACGAGCACACGGATCATAAATTTGGCAACGCTATTGAGTCACTAATGTGGCACCATGTTAATTTAATTTTGATAGATAATTATTTCTAAAATATGTCAAATATCATCGCAAATTAGTGACCCAAAAATTGTGATGCTAAGATGGAATATAGTGTCGCATTGGCGTCGACATACCGAGACGTTACACTAGCGTCACGAAATGATGACGCTATTCTTACACTAAAATGGAGTTGCGACGGAACTATCGATGCTATTATGAAGCCATTGTGTCGCTACATGTTTGCGGCACTAATGAGGGACAAAGGTGGTGCTAAAGTATTACAAAGTTATTAACTATGTATATAAGTAATATATATATGTATATATATGTGTGTGTGTATGTATGTGTATGTGTATATGTATATATGTATATACGTATATGTATGTATACGCATATATGTATGTATATGTAAGCACACGAAGCAAAATAAACCATTTCGAATATACTTTTAAAATTTGGATATCTAAAAAAATTAGTATTTCTCAAAAAATTTGAAACTCTATGTAAACTAAATGGGTCCATTCCGAGTGCTCCAGAAAGGTTTGATTTTTTAGAATACACATTTTTAGATTTCTTAGGTGGGGCAGAAGTTTTGAGAAATTTTCATAATTATTAAGAATAGGTATTTTGAGAATCGGAGGAAATGAAAAACACATGAAATGTAAAACATTGGCAGCGCCCCACCTTCTCGAGCTCTTTCAAATGTCTATTTTTTTGGCAATCCGAGCTAGGACCATGGAGAATTGGCCGTTTTTATTTTGAAACTTTACCCATTTTATTGAATTTCTTTTGATCTCTGATTGCCGTGATTCTGGTGCGGGTGGACAGTCACATCGCTCTCTTCAAGTCTATAATTTTTCTTCTGACTAATTCCCACCGGACTCATGTCGGCGATCGTTGGAATTTTTTTTCTAGGCTCTTAACTCTGCCATCCGACCTCCTAAAATTGTCAAAAAATACTAAACAATCTATTTTACCATGACCTATGGGAGGTACAAATTTTGTGATGATTCGATGGCCGAATCTCAGACAACCGCAATTTGAATCTCGTAGAAATGAAGAAGTACTATTCCTCCAATTTTAAAATTTGAGAATTTGAGTATAATGCATATATAGCATGGTATATTATTTTTTTGTATGTTATATAATAGAATAATATAATATAGTAAGGTGTATAATATAGTATGATGCATAATATAGTATAGTATAGTATATAATATATAACATATATTGCCAAAAGAGCACAAAATACATCTGCTTACCGTCGCAATCTTTCGATGCTAATATAGTGTCACAACTGTCGACACCAATATAACACAAGACGCCGACGCTGATATCGCCTCTTATTTTAGCGCCGACTTAGCATCACAAGCTTGCGACACCAATACTATGCTACCACACATTTTCTACTTTTCACGCATGATAATAACGTCGAAATAGCATCGCGATGGCACCTCATTTAGCGTCAACATCCTTTGACGCAAATTTGACACTATAGAGAGGCAATTAGTGTCTACTTTTGTTGACCAATGATGATTCTATTGTGATGCTAATGACATCTATTTAGCATTGAGTAGTATGGTGACGCTAATTCGTGTCGCTATTCAATAGTTTTCTTGTAGTGGTTTGTGAACTCAGCATGTGCGATAACTGATGACTATGGATCTATCGGGCATCCGATCCTTACGCTGCCCTTGAACGACCAAAAGATGAATCCAAAATGGGCATAAGACTAGGTGACCGCACCCTCTCTTACGGATGACCCATAAATACGCATAGAATAGGTGACCGCACCCAAACGATCGACTAATGCTCGACTCCAGAACGGACGTCTGATTGCCTTTTGGGTGACCGATGCATGCCCGAACGGATGACTGCTTGATTTTACAGTGTTCGACTCTTGGACAGATAATGAATATCATCTTAACTAATAACGATGATTTAATTAACCTCTATCCATATGTTTATCCCTTCGAAGGAAATTCCGTCATGATACTTTATGACAATCTTATATCATCCTTGCTCCCTACAACCTTGATCGATCCAAGTTATCAAAAACAGGTTCATAAATTAAAAGGGTAGGGGGTGGGGGGTTTATTATGGTCATTGACGATTTGAATCGTCTATACTACCCACGACCGAACACGTCGGTACTAGAGGCAGCCGCTGTCAATTTATAAAATTTAATTAATAACATTAATATTAGAATATTTGTCATGATTTTGACTATAAAAATATTAATATTAAAATAATAGTCACATGTTAATATTTTATAATATATAGTGTTGTAATATATTTTATTATAATTCAAATTTTGATGGTCCAAGCTTTCAGAATTATCGAAAAATTAAAATCCGTTAGTAATTTAAAGTTAGGACTGTCGAAAATCTTAATGTTATAATCATATGGTAATATTTTAATATATAGTATTATAATATATTTTATTATGAATTCAAATTTTAACGTTCATAGCTCGCAATTATCGATGGATCTATCAATATTCCGAAGGCTAGGACGGGATTGGCCGCGCATCTGGACAGAGAGGAGCGGACAGAGAAAGAGGAAGAAGAGGACTGCAGTAATAGTTTATTGGACAGAAACTAAAAGGTATGAATCTATGATAGATTCGTGATAGAATCTTGATTTTAAACTTGAAGTATATTCTAGGTAGTTCATGTTTACTGTATGATGTCCTATGATGTTGGTTTATGTCGGCAATCGTCGGAGTCCGGTTGCTAAGCCAAGCTCTGCAACCGAATGAACCCGGCCCGGGTTGAAGACGACCAGGATCGAGTTCTGCGTACCAAGAATAGTCGGGCGCGACGGCTGTGCCGACTCGATGATGATCCGACCCGGTCTGGGTGTAACCCGAACTCGGCCTAGGCTTTTCTCTGATTTTTACCGAGGATGACCACGTCTGACTCGACCTGAGTTTCTCCCTACTCGGCCTGAGTTCTGACCATATTAGGCAGATGTTTATGATCTTTTAATCCCTGATCCACGTGATTAATCCTAATCTATGTATGATGATGATTATGTCGATTTTATCCTTGATTTACTCTCCATGATCTTGTCTTTTATTCTGATTTAAAGTTCATTTCAAGATTCGATTTGATTAATTAAAAGATGCAAGATAAAAGATGTAAATCGTTAAATGAAGAGCTCTTTTTATGATGGACCGGTGACGATCAGATTATGGGCTGACTTCGGTCAGTTATGAGCTGACTTTGCCAGTTATGATGATGATGATGGATGGGTTAAGGCAACCCTCTCCGTGGATTGAAATATACTTCAAATAAGTCAAAGATGAATAATAAGATGAAAAAAAAAAAGATGAACACGCATGAAAATGAATCACTCTTATGATGACTGGCTTTTGCCCTTGTGATGATGATTTTCTTATGATCTTATTGATCTCATGTTCACATGCCTCCTTATATGATTCATGTTTCATATTATGATCATGTTTACTTCTCTTCTATGTGATGATGATATTTTTATGATTCCTATCTAGTATCATGATATTATGATGATTTATATCTTACTTTCATACTGAGTTGTAAAACTCATAGGGAGGTTCTCCCCTACATGTTCTTAAATGCAGTCTAAGGTCAAAATGATTAAGGTGGTTAACGGTGACAGATCAAGCTCGTAGGTGGCTGCACATAGTTATCGAGTCCTTTAGATGATGGACAGTTTTTTCCTTTCTTTTATTAGATTGATGTATTAGTTTCCCTTTGAACTCCTATGAAGTCATTTATCAGTCTTCCACATATTATGATGTTATTCTCTTTTATTCTTAATGATGATTAAGTCTTCCGATTTTATCGATGTTGAGTTGAGTAGTCAAAGTTCTATTTCCGATTGATATGATGTACACGTAAGAATGATCTGTAGCGTTCTCGAAGCGTATTCTGCCACGTGGCGGGGTGCGATTTGGGGGCGTTACAGTTAGGTATCAGAGCCTAAAGTTAGGGCATTCTCATGTCCAAATGTATAATGCCTAATCCATGTGCAAGTGTCACGAGCAGTCACCGCGCCACCTGAGGTCAAGTAAGTTTACTTTATCCTATAAGATATAGGATATTTTTCTAAATATGATGATGTATGATGATGTAGATGTCTCCACGCCGTGCACTTGTTGCTAGAGGTTGGGGTCGAAGACGACCTCGAAGTAGCGGTGGAATTGAAAATCCGCAGTAAGAGGGGACGGACCAGAATGAAGTCCAAATGAATCAGGCTCGTGCTATGGAGCCGACAGTTCAGTCCCCACTGGTGCAGCCCCCACCATCACGGGCACCCACAGTTCAGCCTGTACTGACATCATCTGTTCAAGTTGCACTAGCCATGACACCATCAGTTCAACTTCCTTTTGTACAGCTTCCACCTATATAGCCTATACCATCGGTGTCCTCTAAGGACACTATTCAAGCATTCATGAAGTTGCGCCCTCCAGAGTATGATGGCTTGGGCGAGTTTGACAAAGCTAAGAGATGGTTGAGGATCCTGAAAGAGAAGCCACAACAAATGAATTGTGGAGAAGATAAGAAGGTTCTATTCGCCACCAGCGTTTTAACTGAGGATGCTTTAGACTAGTGGAGAACCGTGATAGATGCCCAGTATGAAGGACAGAATGACGTTCCTTGGGAATGCTTCTGTGAGGCATTCGAGACACACTACTTTCCACCATACCAGCGTGCACTGAAGCAGAGGAAATTCTTACAATTGAGCCAAGATCAGATGATAGTGGCTCAGTATCATATCAAATTTATTCGTCTGGAGAGGTACAACACCCTCAAGATGAATGATAGATAAAAGGTAGATCATTTTTGTCAAGACTTAAACCCGACCATCAGAACCAGCACTCTAACTGGCCAATGTGCTAACGTGAGTCTAGCAGTGGAGTTAGAACAATGATGGAAAGGAACTATGTCTAAGAACAACAAGAGCTAAAAGATGGGAAAGGAAAGGCTCCCATGCAGCCCTCTGCTCAGAACCAACCTCGATGGAATGATCGTCGTCAAAATCGAGGAGGACCCGATCGTAGGAATCAACGTCAGGATAACCGGGCAAGGCCATATGAGCCTCGTGATGTTAACCCCCAACAACAGCCCCAACGTCAGGTAAAGATGATAAACATGAAGTTAAGATGCTTATGATGAAGTAAATTGAGTCATGACCTTTTATGCAACCCCAACGTCAACAACCCCAGTAGCAGGCACAGGATACTGGCGCTTGTCCCCACTGTAGGAGGTTTCACATTGGGGAATGTAGGATGAAGGCTGGGGTATGCTTGCACTGTGGTCAACAAGGACATTTCATTCGTGATTGTCCTACTAAGAAGGATGATCCCGCACCAGCTCAACGTGACGCAAGAGGTGGGAATAATATGGTTCGTGAAAGAGTCTTCCACCTAGAGGAAGATGTAGTATCAGCAGACGCCGAAGTCATTAGAGGTACACTATCCATAGTCGGTCTCCCTACTACAGTTCTATTTGATTCGGGTGCATCACACTCTTTTATATCTAAAGACTGTGCTACTGCTTTAAGTTTATCTCTTCATGATATAAGTCACCCTATAGAGATAATTACTCCTATGAGAATGCTCTACGCCACCAAGTACCTTCCTGAGGTACTAGTAGAGATACAAGACAAGAATTTTTTTTGTAGACCTAGTAATCATTCCAATGACGGACTACGATATTATTCTTAGTATGGATTGGCTATCCTACCATGATGTGATCGTACTATGCAAACAGAAGAAGGTGATTATTGGTACCCAAGGTGAACGCAAGGCCACTATTAGAGGTACCACGGGGAAAGATGAGAAGGATATCATATCTGTCATGAAAGCACAAAGGATAACACAAAAGGAATGCAGAGGTTTTCTTGCAAATGTGATGAAGGCGGACAACCCACGGACCCAACTACAACAACTAGACATAGTTCAAGAATTTTCAGATGTTTTTTCCTAATGACATATCCGAACTGTCACCACCACGAGAGATTGATTTTCGGATCGATCTCCTTTCAAGCACTGCCCCGATCTCGAAGGCCCCCTACAGGATGGCATCGGCCGAGATGCATGAACTGAAGAAGCAAATTCAGAAACTTTTAGACAAAGAGATTTATTAGGCCGAGTGTATCTCCTTGGGGTGCTCCAGTGCTTTTTGTTAAGAAGAAGGACGACTCTCTAAGGCTGTGCATTGACTACCGAATGTTGAATAAAGTCATAGTCAAGAACAAGTACCCTCTACCGCGGATCGATGACCTTTTCGATCAGCTATCTAATGCAGCAGTATTTTCTAAGATTGACTTACGAAGTGGGTACTGACAACTTAGAGTGGCCGATGAAGATGTAAGAAGACGGCTTTCCGATCAAGGTATGGTCACTATAAATTTTTAGTGATGCCTTTTGGATTGACGAATGCCCTGCAGCTTTCATGGATCTCATGAATCGGATGTTCAGACTATACTTATGACATCCTGATTTACTCGAAAAATGCGGAACAACATAAAGAACACTTGAAGATAGTTTTGAAAAAGTTAAGGCAACACAAGTTACATGGCAAACTGTCAAAGTGTGAGTTCTGGCTTGATCAGATTGTGTTCCTTAGACACATAATCTCGAAGAAAGGCATTTCTGTAAGATCCTTCCAAGGTAGAAGCGGTATTCCACTGGCCAACGTCAAAACATGTCACTGAAATTCGCAGCTTCCTCGGATTGACAGGTTACTATCGCAGGTTCATCAAGGATTTTTCAAAGATCGCATCTCCCCTGACGAAGAAAGGTGTGAAATATGTATGAACACAGAAATGTGTAGACAGTTTCTAAGAACTGAAGGCCAGGTTGACCACTGCACCTATACTCATCATTTCGAAAAGTACAGTGGATATGTGATGTACAGTGATGCTTGCGGCACAAGATTGGGATGTGTGCTCATGCAACATGAAAAAGTGGTTGCATATCGATTTAGGCAGCTGAAGAAGCATTAGGTGAACTATCCAACCCATGACCTTGAATTAGCAGCGATAGTCTTCGCATTAAAGATTTGGGAACACTATCTTTATGGAGTACAATTTGAGGTGTTCACCGATAATAAGAGCCTAAAATATATCTTCTTTCAGCGAGATCTTAATATACGACAATGAAGATGGATGAAATATTTGAAGGATTATGAGTTCTCCATTAATTACCATCCGAGTAAGGCAAACTCAATTGCAGATGCACTCAGTCGCAAGTGGGAAGGCTCACTAGCTCACATGATGATGGATATGTATAAGATGATGAAGGAGTTAAGCCTATGAAAGTCAAGGCCTAGAAGGAATGGAGCAGTACTGATGATGCAACAGATACAGCTGAATCTGATGGATAGGATTATTAAGGCTCAGGCTCAAGATCCTGAGTATACCAAGATGTTAGGAAGATGCCAGAAAGAAGAAGAAGATTTTAAGCTCTCAACAGATGATGGGATCCGATATAAAGATCGTCTATGGGTCCCAAGTGATGAAACACTTAAAAGAGAAGTGATGGATGAATGTCATAAGTCTAAATTTGCGATCCATCCGGGCAGCACTAAGATGTACAAAGATGTGCAAAGACCCTTCTGGTGGAATGACATGAAACGAGAGATTGCGGATTATATTTCTAAGTGCTTGGTCTGCCAACAGATAAAAGTGGAACATCAGAAACCTTATGGGAAGATCACATCTCTTGTCATTCCACAGTGGAAGCGAGAAGATATTTCTATGGATTTCATAACATGCTTACCCCATACTCAGAAAGGATATGATGCCATATGGGTGATCGTCGATCGGTTAACAAAGTTTGCACACTTTCTACCCATAAAGTCCAAACAATCAGCATTATGGATCTATACGTACATGAAATAATCAGACTTCATGAGATCCCCACCTCCATTGCATCGGATAGGGATCCAATGTTTACAGCCAGATTCTGGAGAGGCTTACAAGACTCCTTTGGAAGAAGGCTGAATTACAGTACGACATTCCATCCGTAAACGGATGGTCAGACTAAAAGGAACATTCAAACAGTTGAAGATATGTTAAGAGCTTGTGCCTAGATTGAAAAGACAACTGGGATGATCACCTACCACTTATTGAGTTCGCATATAATAATAGTTATTATTCTAGCATCCGTATGGCTCCCTTTGCAATCTTGTATGGGAGACCATGTCGTTCAGCTGCATGCTGGAATGAAGTAGGTGAAAGGAAGATTTTGGATGCCAAAGAATTGAAACAAATAGAGGAATATTCAGCAAGAGTCGAGTTGATATAAGAAAGGATGAAGGCAGCCTAAGCTCGACAAAAGTTTTATGCTGACAGAGGACGACGTGAACAAAGTTTTCAGACAGGTGGCCAAGTACTCCTGAAGATTTCTCCAACCAAGGGAGTGATGAGGTTCAGTAAAAGAGGAAAGCTCAGCCCAAAATATGTTGATCCTTTTGAGGTACTTGAGCTAGTTGGAGATGGTGCTTGCAGACTATCATTACCTCCATCCTATGGGCGAGTTCACAACCTCCGAAAGTATGAACATGATGATGCAAATGTGATAAGGTATGAAGAACCCAATCTTAAAGACGACATGACTTATGAGGAGCAATCCATCCAGATTTTATAGACCAAGGTCCAACGTCACAACAACAAGGATGTACCACTAGTCAAGATGGCTTGGAGCCATCACCGAGGTGACGAAGCAACCTAGGAACTCGAGTTTGATATGCGAAAGAAATTTCTCGCACTATTTGGTAAGTCATGACTTCTGACTAAATTCGAGAACGAATTTTATTTTAAGGGATTTATGATGTAACACCCTAGATTTAATTGGGGAAAAAGAAATAAAAGGAAAAGAAAAGGAAGATAAAACAAAGAAGGAAAAAGATAAAATCTGGGATCAGATTTTTAGAGGAGTTGGTTTTCAATCAAACTCAAACTTCTCCCCTATAAATATAAGGGCAAATCAAACCAAAAATCTCTTTTTCGTTTCCTCACGAGCTGGCCCTAGTTTCTCCTCGTACATGCGCCCTTTTCGTTTCTTCTCATCCCTGCCGACTGTCGCCATATAGGGGGCACACCAGAGGACTCGGACGGGATCGGTCGCGCATTTGGACAGAGAGGAGCGGGCAGAGGAAGAGGAAGAAGAGGACTGCAGTAATAGTTTCTTGAATAGAAACTAAAAGGTATGGAACTAGGATAGATTCATGATAGAATCTTGATTTTAGACTTGAAGCATGTTCTAGGTAGTTCCTGGTTACTGCATGATGTTCTATGATCTTGGTTTATGTCGGCCATCGCCGGAAAAGGATGAACGGAACGCAAACTGCGCGCCCGCGCAGTTTCTGTGTAAGAAGAACCCGGCTCGGGTTCACCCGAACCCGGCCTGGGCAGGTCCTTCACCGGACCAAGTTCGTAGGAACTCGCTCCGGATCCGCCATTGTCGAGCTCTGCAACAGGACGAACCCGGCTCGGGTTGAAGACGATCCGGACCGAGTTTTGCGTACCAAGAATAGTTGGGCGCGACGGTCGTCTCGACTCGATGATGATCCGACCCGGCCTGGGTGTAACCCGAACCCGGCCCAGGCTTTTCTTCAACTTTTATCGAGGATGACCACATCCGACCCGACCCGAGTTTCTCCCTACTCGGCCCGGGTTCTGACCAGATTAGGCAGATGTTTATGATCTTTTAATCCTTGTTCCACGTGATTAATTCTAATCTATATATGATGATGATTATGTCAATTTTATCTCTGATTTATTATTCATGAACTTGTCTTTTATCCTGATTTAAAGTTGCTTTCAAGATTCGATTTGATTAATTAAAAGATGCAAGATAAAAGACGTAAATTATTAAATGGAGAGTTCTTTTTATGATGGACTGGTGACGACCAAGTTATGGGCTGACTTCGGTCAGTTATGGGCTGGCTTTGCCAGTTATGATGATGATGATGGATGGGTTGAGACAGTCCTCCTCGTGGATTGAAATATACTCCAAATAAGTCAAAGATGAATAATAAGATGAAAAAAAAGATGAACACACATGAAAATGAATCACTCTTATGATGATTGGGTTTTGCCCTTGTGATGATGATTTTCTTATGATCTTATTGATCTCATGTTCACATGCCTCCTTATATGATTCCTGTTTCATACTATGATCATGTTTACTTCTCTTCTATGTGATGATGATGATATTTTTATGATTCCTATCTAGTATCATGATCTTACGATGATTTCTATCTTACTTTCATACTGAATTGTAAAACTCATAGGGAGGTTCTCCCCTGCATGTTCTTAAATGCAATCTAAGGTCAAAATGATGAAGATGGCTAACGGTGACAGATCAATCTCGTAGGTGGCTGCACATGATTATCGAGTCCTTTAGATGATGGATAGTTTTTTCCTTTCTTTTATTAGATTGATGTATTAGTTTCCTTTTGAACTCATATGAAATCATTTATCAGTCTTTTGCATATTATGATGTTATTCTCTTTTATTCTTAATGATGATTAGGTCTTCTATTTTTATCGATGTTGAGTTAATCAGTCAAAGTCCTATTTTTGGTCAATATGATGTACACGTAAGGATGACCCGTAGCATTCTCGAAGCGTATTCTGTCACGTGACGAAGTGCGATTTGAGGGCATTACAACTTGACTTAAAGAAGTTGGACTAATTATGCAGCTCATCCAACCTTATTTATTACACATGGCTCGTAAACGGTTCATCCGCATGAATTGGTCTTTTTTACTATAGGCAAGAACTGCTCTTTCAGAATAAACAGTAGTAATGAATGAAGCCAATTGGTTGAACCCACTAAATTTAAGAAGCAGTTTTTATTTCGATCGAGACATACAATAAGTTGGGGTAGGAGGATCAGGACATGATATTCTGAGAATTGAATTTGAGACAATCAAATTTAAAGTCACAATTTTGCTATTCAATAAAGAGTGACACCTCGCATGCAAACTGTTACTCAAAGAAACTTTACTTGTAAGCAGGGCGGATCCACGAATATCATGGAGGGAGGCTTGATTTTCAAATTTTTAAAGTTTAATTAGTTATATATATATCTATATATATATTAATATTAATATATAAATTTTAGGAGTCAAAATTGACTGGGCCCCGTTAAATATTACCTCTAACGATTTTTGTCATAAAATCTACCTTCTTGGAATGGCTACCTTGTGGTCCAATTATATATATATATATATATATATATATATATATATATATTAGGAGTCAAAATTGACTGGGTCCCCGTTAAATATTACCTCTAACGATTTTTGGCATAAAGCCTACCTTCTCGGGATGGCTACCTTGTGGTCCAGTTATATGTTCTATATATATATAAATATAAATATATATATATGAGTTAAAATTGACTGGGGCCGTTAAATATTACCTCTAACGATTTTTGGTATAAAACCTACCTTCTCGGAATGACTACCTTGTTGTCCAGTTATATGTTCTCTCCCTAGCCTCCCGTAGTCTTTGCTCTGCCTCCGCCCCTGACTTGTAGGTATTGGCTTAATACTTGTCCCTCTAAAGCAAATTGTGTGTTTGTTTTTGCTTTTCTCCGCCCCTGTGCTTGTACGCATTGACTTAATACGGGTCCATCTAAAGCAAGTGATGTGTTCGTTTGTGTTTGATTGCTGCATATTCCGGGCTCTCACGTCTGCGTCTTATACGCTAGAGAGGTAAGAGACATGTATATCTAGCTAGATTTGTGGGACAGTCCCCGGTCACATGAGAGTTTTGGTCCGAGATATATTTTTTTCCGCGGACTTTGAAGTTAATAGCACTTTTTTTTGTAATTTAAAAGAAATTAAATTAAATTACGTCCCAGTCGAGATTCGAATTTCCGTGGACATGAAGTCGGCGTGCATGCACCGATGTAACGTCCAATAATTAATCTCCCAGTATGGCGCCAAATAAAAATTTGGATGCAACGTGGTTACAACCTGGCAGGATTAACAGTGGAGGTCAATAAAATTTGGACACAACCTGAGAGGGAGGATTAATAGTGACGTATTTGACAGCGGTATGTTTGGATTCAGCGATACTATTTATCTTACGTTCAACTTTGTTAATAATGTCTTGAATCTGAACCCAATTGGTCCCCTACATAGTCAGGCGCTTCAGCAGAATCTGAACCCAATTGATTTTCAAATTTTTAAAGTTTAATTAGTTATATATATTAATATTAATATATAAATTTTAGGAGTCAAAATTGACTGGGCCCTGTTAAATATTACCACTAATGATTTTTGTCATAAAATCTACCTTCTTGAAATGGCTACCTTGTGGTCCAGTTATATATATATATATTAGGAGTCAAAATTGACTGGGTCCCCGTTAAATATTACCTCTAACGATTTTTGGCACAAAGCCTACCTTCTCGGGATGGCTACCTTGTGGTCCAGTTATATGTTATATATATATAAATATAAATATATATATATATGAGTCAAAATTGACTGGACCGTTAAATATTACCTCTAACGATTTTTGGTATAAAACCTACCTTCTCGGAATGGCTACCTTGATGTCCAGTTATATGTTCTCTCCCTAGCCTCCCGTAGTCTTTGCTCTGCCTCCGCCCCTGACTTGTAGGTATTGGCTTAATACTTGTCCCTCTAAAGCAAATTGTGTGTTTGTTTTTGCTTTTCTCCGCCCCTGTGCTTGTACGCATTGACTTAATACGGGTCCATCTAAAGCAAGTGATGTGTTCGTTTGTGTTTGATTGCTGCATATTCCGGGCTCTCACGTCTGCGTCTTATACGCTAGAGAGGTAAGAGACATGTATATCTAGCTAGATTTGTGGGACAGTCCCCGGTCACATGAGAGCTTTGGTCCGAGATATATTTTTTCCGCGGACTTTGAAGTTAATAGCACTTTTTTTTGTAATTTAAAAGAAATTAAATTAAATTACGTCCCAGTCGAGATTCGAATTTCCGTGGACATGAAGTCGGCGTGCATGCACCGATGTAACGTCCAATAATTAATCTCCCAGTATGGCGCCAAATAAAAATTTGGATGCAACGTGGTTACAACCTGGCAGGATTAACAGTGGAGGTCAATAAAATTTGGACACAACCTGAGAGGGAGGATTAATGGTGACGTATTTGACAGCGGTATGTTTGGATTCAGCGATACTATTTATCTTACGTTCAACTTTGATTTGGATTTGGGAAAAAATACTTTTAATTAGAGCGAAAAGACGCCCTTAGAACTTGTGTGTG
This sequence comes from Pontederia crassipes, assembly GCA_030549335.1. Classification (NCBI taxonomy): domain Eukaryota; kingdom Viridiplantae; phylum Streptophyta; class Magnoliopsida; order Commelinales; family Pontederiaceae; genus Pontederia; species Pontederia crassipes. The sequence goes on along the minus strand of CM060196.1, from coordinate 55,615,148 downwards.
GATACCGAGAAATAGGGCCCGTGGAATGTTATCTACCTTTAATCATATTTTTTTCTCTTCTCTTTTCTTTCTTTTTTAATCTCAAGTCTTTTTTTTATATGTTGATAAGAATTCTGTCTTTTTCCAAAGCCGGCAAGCTTGGCCAGTTCAACCATAAATGATGCCTTTTACTTGTCCATCATGATGAATGATCTTTAAGGCCTCTGATATTTCTTGAAAGGCTCTTTTGTCCCTATCTCCGTTTGTGAACATGGAACGCGGACGTACGTCTATTGCTTATATCGTGTGATTCATGATCTTTAAGGCCACTGATATTTCTTGAGAAGCATATCTATCGATAAAATAAATGTAGTTTCACTCATGAAGTCAACATGATAAATGTAATACCCCAGTAGTTTGATTAGGATTACACACACTTAAATATATCAATAAAGCAATTTCTGACGGCACAAAACTTGTCCAATAAATGAATTGAAGAACAACAATTATAAGAACACTCTATTTTGTTTATATATATAATATATATATGTATATATCCTTATGAGATGATGAAGTGGATTTATTCAAAAATCATAAAAATTCAAAAATTTTAAATTGCCAATGTGGAATTTTTGAATGTCAAATCTACAGAACAAACACTCGACATTTCAGTCAATGTTCTACCGGAGGATCAAAACTCTTTCGAATGTCCGAAAGTGCAATGGATGATTTTGATACCATCATAACTCCTGAATGTTTGTAAAATCCACGACTCGTGATCCATGGGATTCAAATGGATGAAACCCCCATAGTTTTACGATCATAAAAACTCACTTTTGCCTTTCCTCTCTTTTTCTTCATCTCTCTCATTGTCTCTCTCCATTCTTTTGTTTCTTGCTCTTGCTCTATTGTTGGTCTCGGCCATAGGACGTGGTAGTAGTTCATGGCTTCGGAGGCACAAGAGAGCAAGGAAGAAGAAGGGGATGTGGCTCCATTGAAGAAGATCTGACCAAAACTCGTTCAAAAAGATGTGTGTTTCGAGATTTGGGTAAGAATAAGTAATCCTGATAAGTTGCATGTTTTAGGGACTATTTTGGGCTTAAGATTTATATGATCATGGTTAGGAATCGTACTTTGTAGTTATGAACTATTATGAATATATCTATCCATGTGTGATTGCTTTTGAATGATAGTAAGTGATTAGACTGCCATGCTTTACATGATGATCATTAATGTATGTGTTAGGTAGTAGTAGATGGAGTTATGCATACTGTAAAAGTTTAGGTTAAGTCAATAGTTATGAGCATGCCATGATTTAGTAAGGTTAGGATGATTCTATTACCTGAACTTGATTATGCTAGAGATAATGCCTTAATACATGCTATTTGTAATAGGATATGTTTCATAATGTTAAATCTATGTTTTGTGTGTGAAAACTAATTGAAAACTTAAGTTCTGCAACAACCTATAGTTCTGCCAACTGAAATGGACAATCGATCCTAGTTCAGACATCCAAATTTCCTCAATAGAGGATAAAGACTACCAAACCGGACGACCGATTCTAGATCGGATTGGATTGGACAATTGATCTGGAAATATCGATACATGAACACATTTATGACTATCAAATTAGATGAACGATCCTAGATTAGACGACCAATTTGGAACGTCAAAACCAAAATATATTCTAACAGTCGATCGCAGTCCCACTTCGGTCGATCGAAGATCATGACTTGGTTCCACCGAGCAATCGAGTTTTGAATGTCTGAATCTGTTGACCGAAAGTCCACTGTAAGAAAAACATCGATTAGTGACGCAGCAATATAGACTCTAATGCATCGCTAACTCGACGCTCAAGACAATAGCGACGCATTAGTGTCGACTTCATGCCACAAGCTTGGCGACGCTATATCTCCGGCGCTAATAGCGTCAACTTCGCGCCTATGGGTTTGTTGACGCTATTATTGTTGAACGGTGACTCTACTGAGACGCTATAATGACGCGCTACGCTAATATGCATCACTACTCCGACTCTAAAGAGGCATTGAAATTGTCCACTACGTTGCAACACTAATCGGACGCTAATGTGACACTACAACTTGATTTTTCTGCATCACTATTGCAACACTAACGTGGCTCTAAATATTGAGACGCCATTGCGATGCTAAAGAGACACTAAGAACAATATGGTCATCCGCAGACAAGATTGTCACCTTGCTCATTCAGCCACTAAATTACATTACAATGGAGCTCCATTGCTATTTTTTTACATTATAGTTCAAGCACCATCAAATTACGTTACATGTACATATACATTTCCATTATATCAAATTACATTACATCACATATACATTTCTATTACATTAAATTACATTTATCACATTACATCAAATTACATCATGTTACATTTATCACATTATATCAAATTACATATACATTTCCATTATATCAAATTACATTACATCACATATACATTTCCATTACAATTGACGACTGCGAGAAGACCCATCGTCGCCTTGAGCCCCACCGCCCCGGCCTGGAACCCGTAGCGCAACACCTCATACTCCGATCGGGCTAGCCGCCAGAGGGGAAGCAGATGCGTCCACCACCAACGTAGGTAGATGACGCGTCCATCGCCAGCCACTGTGCATGCCTAGATGACTGCCTGGATGGTGGTTGTGTTGCATCAGCAGCCATCTCCTACAACGCCGAAGTACGTGACGGAGAATAGTTGGAGGGGAGGCACTAGATCCGGCGAGCACTGAGCAGTGGTAGCGGTGGAGAGATGAAGAGGAGGAGGAGGCATGGCACCCAAGCAGCGTGGGGGCAGCAGCAATAGGAGGAGGAGGAGGAGGAGGAGGTGTCAGAGCAACAACAATTGGAGAAGGATGAGAATGAGGATGTGGCGGCGTCATACGGGCTTGGAGGTGGAGGTGGACGAGGATGCGGCGGTGGCGTCCGGGCAAGCTGAGTGGTTAAAAGGGGGAAAATGCGACATCCAGGCAGACAGAATCGTTGGATTAAATGAAAGGACATTTTGGATTCATTCTTCGACGAGCACACGGATCATAAATTTGGCAACGCTATTGAGTCACTAATGTGGCACCATGTTAATTTAATTTTGATAGATAATTATTTCTAAAATATGTCAAATATCATCGCAAATTAGTGACCCAAAAATTGTGATGCTAAGATGGAATATAGTGTCGCATTGGCGTCGACATACCGAGACGTTACACTAGCGTCACGAAATGATGACGCTATTCTTACACTAAAATGGAGTTGCGACGGAACTATCGATGCTATTGTGAAGCCATTGTGTCGCTACATGTTTGCGGCACTAATGAGGGACAAAGGTGGTGCTAAAGTATTACAAAGTTATTAACTATGTATATAAGTAATATATATATGTATATATATGTGTGTGTGTGTATGTATGTGTATGTGTATATGTATATATGTATATACGTATATGTATGTATACGCATATATGTATGTATATGTAAGCACACGAAGCAAAATAAACCATTTCGAATATACTTTTAAAATTTGGATATCTAAAAAAATTAGTATTTCTCAAAAAATTTGAAACTCTATGTAAACTAAATGGGTCCATTCCGAGTGCTCCAGAAAGGTTTGATTTTTTAGAATACACATTTTTAGATTTCTTAGGTGGGGCAGAAGTTTTGAGAAATTTTCATAATTATTAAGAATAGGTATTTTGAGAATCGGAGGAAATGAAAAACACATGAAATGTAAAACATTGGCAGCGCCCCACCTTCTCGAGCTCTTTCAAATGTCTATTTTTTTGGCAATCCGAGCTAGGACCATGGAGAATTGGCCGTTTTTATTTTGAAACTTTACCCATTTTATTGAATTTCTTTTGATCTCTGATTGCCGTGATTCTGGTGCGGGTGGACAGTCACATCGCTCTCTTCAAGTCTATAATTTTTCTTCTGACTAATTCCCACCGGACTCATGTCGGCGATCGTTGGAATTTTTTTTCTAGGCTCTTAACTCTGCCATCCGACCTCCTAAAATTGTCAAAAAATACTAAACAATCTATTTTACCATGACCTATGGGAGGTACAAATTTTGTGATGATTCGATGGCCGAATCTCAGACAACCGCAATTTGAATCTCGTAGAAATGAAGAAGTACTATTCCTCCAATTTTAAAATTTGAGAATTTGAGTATAATGCATATATAGCATGGTATATTATTTTTTTGTATGTTATATAATAGAATAATATAATATAGTAAGGTGTATAATATAGTATGATGCATAATATAGTATAGTATAGTATATAATATATAACATATATTGCCAAAAGAGCACAAAATACATCTGCTTACCGTCGCAATCTTTCGATGCTAATATAGTGTCACAACTGTCGACACCAATATAACACAAGACGCCGACGCTGATATCGCCTCTTATTTTAGCGCCGACTTAGCATCACAAGCTTGCGACACCAATACTATGCTACCACACATTTTCTACTTTTCACGCATGATAATAACGTCGAAATAGCATCGCGATGGCACCTCATTTAGCGTCAACATCCTTTGACGCAAATTTGACACTATAGAGAGGCAATTAGTGTCTACTTTTGTTGACCAATGATGATGCTATTGTGATGCTAATGACATCTATTTAGCATTGAGTAGTATGGTGACGCTAATTCGTGTCGCTATTCAATAGTTTTCTTGTAGTGGTTTGTGAACTCAGCATGTGCGATAACTGATGACTATGGATCTATCGGGCATCCGATCCTTACGCTGCCCTTGAACGACCAAAAGATGAATCCAAAATGGGCATAAGACTAGGTGACCGCACCCTCTCTTACGGATGACCCATAAATACGCATAGAATAGGTGACCGCACCCAAACGATCGACTAATGCTCGACTCCAGAACGGACGTCTGATTGCCTTTTGGGTGACCGATGCATGCCCGAACGGATGACTGCTTGATTTTACAGTGTTCGACTCTTGGACAGATAATGAATATCATCTTAACTAATAACGATGATTTAATTAACCTCTATCCATATGTTTATCCCTTCGAAGGAAATTCCGTCATGATACTTTATGACAATCTTATATCATCCTTGCTCCCTACAACCTTGATCGATCCAAGTTATCAAAAACAGGTTCATAAATTAAAAGGGTAGGGGGTGGGGGGTTTATTATGGTCATTGACGATTTGAATCGTCTATACTACCCACGACCGAACACGTCGGTACTAGAGGCAGCCGTTGTCAATTTATAAAATTTAATTAATAACATTAATATTAGAATATTTGTCATGATTTTGACTATAAAAAATATTAATATTAAAATAATAGTCACATGTTAATATTTTATAATATATAGTGTTGTAATATATTTTATTATAATTCAAATTTTGATGGTCCAAGCTTTCAGAATTATCGAAAAATTAAAATCCGTTAGTAATTTAAAGTTAGGACTGTCGAAAATCTTAATGTTATAATCATATGGTAATATTTTAATATATAGTATTATAATATATTTTATTATGAATTCAAATTTTAACGTTCATAGCTCGCAATTATCGATGGATCTATCGATATTCCGAAGGCTAGGATGGTCATAAACCTTAATATTAAAGTATCAATCGTATGTCAAAATTTTAATATATAGTATTATAAATTCAAATTCTGACAATCCTAGCATTTTGAATTATTGACCATCGTTCTATCCATTGGTAATTTCAGAGGCAATGGTCGTTGATAAAATAGTGGCAGATACTTTATCCGTCGATATTTCGAAAGGATATGTCTTCCTCTCACGCATTCTGTCGAATAATATGAGAGATTTTAATCCGTCAGAAAATGATCGTCGGAAATTCATAATTTTGTTGTAGCATTTTTCCAAGCATTAGCTGAAGCAAGTGTTGTTTTCGTTCCCAGAGATGAGAGCGAGAATTAATCAAAAGAAAAATCACTATAAACATATATCACTTAAAAAATAATATATTTTGTGTTGCCATCCTATTTGAATTATCAAAAAAGTAGAAGAAATAGTACTGAATTACTTAATTATATATAACATGAGAGATAGAACTCGAGTTGTCACTCCTAAAAAAAAAGTTGTCACGCCTCACAGCCAAGAGATCATGCAAGGAAATCTGAAATAACTGAAATCAACTTGTCAGTCAACGATTCAGTCACCCCATCAGTCACCCCTCCGACAGCTGCTGCAGCAATTACAGAACCACCACCACCGCCATGTGCTCCTGGAATTTTAGCAGAAAAGACATCATGGAGAGCTGCAAACAAAGCTGCTATGAAGCAGGAATCCACGTTGGAGTTCACAGCCACCCCGAACGCAGACTCATCTTTTACCTCGCTTGTGAATTTGCACTCCTTGCTCATCTGCATTTTTAAATACATATAATATGAATGATCAGTACTTGTAATATTGGCATTTCTTAATTCGCTATTAATTTGTAAATTGACACTTGATTCATATATCTAGTCAACTAGGGAGTTGAATTTTTTTCTTAGAAGTTTAAAGCTTTATTTCTTGCTGTAACTAATATCTCATTTGAGTTATAAATACTTCAATATTTGAATTATAAATAGCTTATGTTCTGACTAATAATCCGAGGACGACGATATTGGTTATTGTTGAAATTGATATGATAATCATTCTTCTTAAAATTTAAGTCATTAGAAAAAGCAGCATCATTATTTTATATTTTTAATACTTCTTGAACATTAAAATTAATGTGCTGAACATTCTTACTAAAAACTTAAGTAATTAAGAAAAAAATATTAATAATTTTATATTCTTAACGGTTATTCTAGACCCCAAGAATATAAAGTTAGTAATTTTTAGCTCAAAGAACTAACATTTTCTCTTCTCGAGTATAAAATAGTTGTGTCTTTATGTAAATACTAAATAAGAATAATATTTTAGAACGAACCAGAGTTGACTCATAGATAGCGGACTGAGCTTTGGGTAGCTGAGGTAAATATCTCTATGTTTTAGTGTCTACATCCTTGACGAATTAGCGAGTTAAACTATTGGCTCTCGACAACAGGTAAAAATAAAAAAAAATTATTATTATTATTTATTTATTATTATTATCTTTAACATATTAGAATATCCAATTTTGTATAATATTTATATTATTCTTATTTATGTTATGGTAACTTTTAAAGATTTAATCTCATCGGCGAAAATTATGTCCATTTATTTTCACTTTGTTTTTCTAATATTTGACAAAGAAAGATAAAAGGGAGGAGTACCTCGGCTACTATATCTTTGGAGTCTCCTCTAAAAACGGCAAGCACTCCTTTGTTGACGTCTAACCGGACCGTAAAATTGCAGAAGTATTGTGGGCCATTAGCAGCTAAGAACACCTGCACCTCTGCTACTGAAACCTTCTTGATTTTGAACAGTATGTCCCTGGCATCCTTGCTGTCGCCTCTGAAGACGTCGTACACTGCATGCGAGGTCTTGCGCTGCATGGAAACCCAATCTTAAAAATCGTAAGCACAAAAGATGAATGGTGCTGGACTTGAACTCATGTACATATAAAGGAAAAAGGCCGTCTTGAGTTAATTGACTTGGTCACCGATTGATATTCCAACTGCTCGCCGGAACAAGTAACGTTAATTTACCTCTGATTGCACCCGCAATATTGGCCGGTCGAAGGGATCCAAGATAAGCGTCCTGTGTCTCATGCTGAGGTGACGGCGTTTGAGCTTGTACATGACGTTGCCATTTGCGTCCACGATTGCAAGATGGCCGCGCTCCACGCCGGGGGCGTTCTTCGTGAACGTGAGGTTGACGAGGTGTGGAGCACAGTACAGACGGTCGACGACGATGGTGGCATCGCTCGAGCCCGCAACAAACCCTCTTCCATCTTTTCCATCTCTCTCTCTCTCTCTCTGTGTGTGTGCGTGTGTGTTTGCTTGCTACGGTGTTCGGCGCTCCTACGTACGTGTTGTCTTATACATTGGAAAAAGTAATAGACGTATACGTATACAGCTAAATATGTGGGACAGACGGACAGTCCATGGCGACGTGCGTGACTTTTGGTCCGAGACATTTTCTTCGTGCACTTTGAAGTCAATAGCATCTTTCCCGAATTAAAAGAAATTAAAATTAAATCACGTCTCAGACGAGATTTGAGCGTTTCTTCTCCGACGAGAAACCAATATTGATTTTTTTATTAGTATCGAAACTGATGGGATATTATAGGTTACCTTTCTTGATGATATTTTGAGAACCAAATTTTATTAATATTGTTTTACTTTTCTAATTGATATAAATTGTAACCTCATAATTTAAGAAAAAATGCTGAAGTGTCGCGACGTCACGATCCGACATTCAAAAATAAGTTGGAAGTTCAAACTTTCATAACCTTGTTTGGAATATATCTCATTAAGGAAAACCAAGGAAAATAAGGGGGAAGACAAAAGGGAAAGAAAGGGGAGAATTTTAAATTTTTTTGCTCTCTATATTTTAAATTGGGGTTGAAAAAAATCATTAGAAAAATCCATTCTTCTTATTAAAAATTTAATCCAAACTAAGAGAAAATTTCTTTTTCTCTTCGCCTTCCCCTCTTTCCCCTCTTTACCTTTCATTTACTTCAATTCAAACATAGTCTAACTGAAATAATTTATCTCTTTTTGAGTTTATAGCTTATATTAGCATGAACGGACCTACTTACAGCTTTATGTGGTCAATTGACCCATCAAATTTTAGCATAATATATATACATATATATTATAATTCACATACCCACAAAAAACATACTACTACTGTGTTCAGCTATAAAGAAACATACAATGCTTTAGCTTTCTTTCTTTCCAACCTTTTTTTTATAGTTTACTTCCTCACATATATAATTTTCTTTTTCTCCAAAGATAATATACAACACAATGATCTCTAGTTCTTCTTCAACTGTTCTATATTTTCCTGTAATTTTGCCCCTTTGGAGGAAATAATAATAGAGTTAGATTTTAAAATTCTCAAGTATACTTGATTTCTTTCAAGACTAATTTTGTTATAACGTCTCTATCGACTTTTATTTTTTACTAAAAATATTTCATCATTTTCTTTTGTTTTTCATTTTCTTAAAAATATATTTAAAAAATTATAGTATGCACCCATTAATCAGGCTCTTGTTTCTCTTGAAAAAGACCATCCGTTTTTTAGATAAAATTAATACAATGTCGCAACATATGAAATTATGAGAAAAGAGGACTGTGCTGTCTTTTTGGTTCATAAACCAATGCTACTCACTGATATAGTTCAGAGTTTTTGTATATTTCAGTGAAGTTAACCCCCAAAAGCTCTTCTTGAGACTGTGTGGTCACTTCCAGCATCCATGTTACGGAAATGTAACAATCTTTGATCTTAATTAGGGACACATTGGACTCCCTTAGGAAAACTTCGACAATAACTTGAGTTAATTACTGACCTCTTGTTATTGTATCAAACTAATATTGGTATCCAGAAGAAAAAATAAAATGCAATATAGGGCTCATGATTTTACCTAGTGATCTCCAAATAGGTGCTGGCGGTGGGTGAAAAGCAGGAGCACCTGCATAGCCTGTGCGAGGATTGTAGTCGTCACCAGTGTAACGCCTCCAAAATTTGGCCCCAATTTAAAATTTTTGCCGAACCCTAGGCGACGTCACTTTGACGTGAACCTTGACCTAACTTCATAAAACTTTATAACGGAAACATAATCATAATATAGTACATAAAACATCAATATTATAATAGCGGAGGACTTCATAGGTAAATAAAAATAAACCCAAAATACATAAATAGCCCATGGGCCACATAGGCTCTAATGTATATCCAATAGAAGGTTTTTCATACATAAATGAGTTCAAGTGGAGTATATGACTCAATAAGAGGCCCATAAGCTATACATACTTCACCCTTATAAGGGTTCATCATCATGACATAAAAGAAGTAAATAACTTGGGCCGTAGCCCGATAGACTCATGTGCAATGTCGCCGTCACGAGGCTCTCGCCGCCGAACCTAAGCCTCCTCCATACATGCATGGATCCATGAGGTGCAGGGGATTTCTCCCGTTAGAGTATGTTGAGGTCCAAGCATGCTATGATCATATGATATAATCTCTACATGTCATGACATATGCATATCATCATCATGGTACATAAATCTTATGCATGTTATGAGCTAATTATGCACACTATATGACATATGAACATATCATCATGGCAAGATAAGATAAGCATATAACATCATAATTATTGGGTCAAAGCATATCATAACTTGCCTATCATCATTTATCTTGTTTTACTTTAATATCTTCTTACATAACATCTTATGACAAGGGGACATTGGCGTGAACTTATCGTAGTTGTGGAGTTGCGAATTTTCACATAAAATAGAAGAAATTCTAGCCACGTTTTAAATTTTACTCAAGAGTTCACGCAACTGCAAGTGCACAGGTCGAGTAGAAACCCTGAGTGTCGTAACCCCGTTGATTTAGATTAATCAATTGCTTTATTTTTACCTCAGAAATCGTTATGGAATTATAAAAGAATAAACTAGATGCGTGAATGAATTTAGATAAAAAGAAACAAGGAGATAAGGTAAGAAAAGATTAAGTAGTGAAGGGAAGGATTCTCTCGTGATTAACTTGTTGATGCTATTGCCATTGATGTATCCGTTCCTCAAGAAGGGGAATTATAACTGATCACTAAGTTAAGATCATCGAGTAAGAAAACTCTCGTCTCTAACCAGTAGAAGGGTGCGATCTCTCGATTCTTACAACCCAACCTACTAATCTTACACTAATGATCAGAACGCGGATTGACTCCTCACTCGACTGTCAGGATTCTCATCTCACAACAGTCACTTTCATAGATCTCTCGATCTTTCTAACAAAATGTAGATTAACAATTACTAGAGGCATAGCAATTAGGATGGCTGATTTCTCCTCTCGGATGAAATAAACTAATAGTAGAAAAACAATCAGTCTCTCAATCTAATTGAAATCAGATGTCAAATCTAAATATTCATGCATCATGTAAATGAAATGAAAAGTCAATTTCAAAATATCACAATGTCGGAATAAAAATCAGCGTCAACAAAGTTTGTTTCACGAGAGAATCCAAAAATTCTTCTTTAGTTCTTCATTCTTCTTCTTCCTTTGCCTTCGTCCTCTTCTCCTTTTTCCCTTCTCTCTTTTCTTTTTTTTGGTTGTCTTCCTTAATTTTTATTTTATCCCTGTTCAAAGTTCAAATTTCGAAAAGTGGTTAGTCCCTTCTTTTATTCGTTCAAACTTTCACTAAAAATTGATCAAAACATTTAAAATACGTCCAACTTTTATGTAAAATTGTGGATTTAATTGCAGGGATTATAAGTACAAAAAGAGGTGATCAAATTCCCCCAAGCTTAGCTTTTTGTTTGTCCTCAAGCAATGTTCAAAGTAGGGATGATTTTCACCTTGCTTTCCCATCAGCACTTTAAGATACCAACCTGAATTCTTTGCCCAAGTGCATCCATGTCTGTTCCTTCATTCCCTGACTTTGATGAAGATACTAGGAGCAAGACATTTTCAACTTCCTCTTTTTAGCTCAAGCCAGAGAATTCGAATAGGGATGGCAGATAATAAAATGATTAATACTAACTCTACCAGTGCAGTAATAAGTTTTTGTTGAATTCTTATTTCTTTTCATTCATCCATAATGCTCAGGAGAATTTATATAGCAGGTTTTTGATCGGCACAGCCCAGGGCAGTTGCTCTTAGGGTACCAGGCATGAACCCCTACGGATCTACTCACCCAAATTCAGCCCGGCTTAGGAATGCACCCTTTTTGTACCTTCTGGGACTCTCTTGGCCCTCTTTTCTTTTTCTTTCAACTTTTGTTTTGCTATTTACTTTTTCTTTCTTTTGGTTTCATGCTGCACTAGAAAATGTTAGCATTAACAACCTTATTAGTTGTTATTTTGAATTCAGAGGCAAGCTTAAATAAGATTAGTCGTCAAGCTCTTAATATATCAAAATAATCACTTTCTACTACCTTTGCCCTATCACTTTTGGCATTGAATTTGGTTGCAACATATAGTAAAATGTTAAGGGCTAGCAAGATGTCCTTGAACAAAATTTCAGGAGGTTGCAACAAAGACTATAGCTACTGGATGAAATTAGAATTTCTCTTTTTATACTGTGTGAAGTTAACATAATGCAATGCCAGTCTACAATGTAATAGTTCGAATGTTAAAAATGTTGAAGCTAAGTAAAGGATAAGTAAAGGATAATGAAGAGTAGAAATGTACCATGTTGCCCTCTCTCCCAAGCCTAAAATCGACTCTGTCCTCAGTGTCGATTATGCCAGGAAGAGGGACCCGGAGTTGGTTGGAGTTCAAGGATGCGATCAGTGTCCTGTTGGATGTCACTGAGGGTCGTTAGAATGGAATTATGAACCTCCTCTACTCCTTGAATTTTCTGCTGGTGCATCAGGTTCTGTTGCTCCAATCAGTGGAGATGATCCTTCAATGCTTGTATGTCCTAGTGATTACGTGTAGTTGTCTCTGCGAGTTTCGTCAGTTGTTCCAGGATGAGGTCTACTTTGTTTGTTGTGGTGAGTGGTAAAGGTGGGGTGACATCCGAAACTAACGAGGAGGAGGAAGCGACAATGCACCTTGGAGGGTTTCTGCGGCCAGGGGGGAGTTGTGAAGTTTCTTTGAAATCCAAAAATAGTGGGGGTAATGTGGGAATAGGTCGTGTGACCTGGATGAAATCGCTCATCCACCAGTTCTGGCCTTCTAGAATTGAAGTGTGTGGTAGATCAGGGAGTTGAACGAGAGCAGATGGATTGGATTGGCGCCAAAATTTTTGGCCGTTAATTAGGAGAAGGATTCCTTCCTTGATCAGAAAATCTAAATCTATTAGTGTTGCTGGTGTAGGGGTGGTGTCTGCCAAGTACACATAGTGTTCTGCCAGGGGTGTAATGAGGTTACTACAAAGAATTGGATTGATTTCATGAGTCGACTCCTTGATCAAACTTTGAAGGAAGAACGACGCAAGGTTAATCTCGGTATTTGACAGCAGACACCAGAGAATGAAGAGTTCATCTGTAGAGACGAGATCATGCTCATAGTCATTGGGAGGATTAAAATCGTGTTGGTGAGAAGTATATGGAGATATCGAAGAACATGGTTCTTCAATTCACGGCTGACTAGATGTAACATATTGTCGGTTCGTCGGCTGGTAAGTTGATACCAAACTTCGAATGTGGGAAAAGAGGGTGGGGGAGTTCGATGGCCAACATTGGGAAGATTTAGAAAACGGGCTAAGGTGTCGAGTCCCATGGCGAGTTCGCGATTGCACAGCCGAAACTCGATATGATCAGGGACTCCATCTTTGTCAAAGCTGGTGGGATACAGAGTTCCTAAGAACTCTATTGATACCTCCTTGTAGAGGTCCCCGCGTTTCATGAAGAAAGGGAGGAGTCGGGAGCGATGGAGCATGGTCCTGACATATTCAAATAACCCGAGAGATTCAAGAGCAGAAAAGTCTAAGAATCGGGTAGAAGAAAAGTTTCTGAACCTTGTATTCAGAAGACGCTGAGCTTCATTGTCGTCTGTGGGCGGTCGTAGGTTGGTTGTAGGTTGCAGAAGGCCGTCCGGACGAAGCCGTTGCCTGATAGACTCCGACGAGCTGTTGGTCTAGGACCCGGACGATGTACGGATTCTTTTCATGTTGCAGGTTGACCAGAAGAGGTGGAGGATGGCCGGGGGTTTCTCGGAGGGCGATGAAGAGAGGGCGATGAAGTGCGTTTAGGGATTTCAGGAATTGGCCGAGAGATGATGGGTGTTGAGGGAGAGATTTTAGTTGGTTGGGTAGCAAATGAAGCGACGTGAGAGAGAGTTTGAGTGGGACTCGGAAAAGTGGATTTTTGGGTGGATATGGTGTTGAATTCTGTTGGGATTCTCAACTAGATTTCAAAAGTGTACTTTCAGGTGATTTTTTTGATATTTCTGACCGTGCGGATGCTGACGTGGCTGTTGACCATTTATTTGGTTGGGTTGCCTCCCTGTAACGCCTTTTTTTTAACGTCGTTGGCTCGACCTTGTTTCTTCTAATAATCTGATTGCAGATAGAGCACTTCTTCGAACTTTACTGCGCCTGGATTGTAACGATTCAATCTTTGCCCGTTGATCTTAAAAGTTTCTGAATTACTATTTTTAATATCCACTGCACCATGAGGGTAAATTTTTTCAATTGTGAACGGTACAGACCATCGCGTTCTTAACTTCCCGAGAAAAAGTCGTAGTCGGGAGTTGAATAACGGAACCTGGTCGCCATCTTTAAAATTCTTTCTCAATATGTGCATATCATGCCATTTCTTCGTTCTTTCTTTATAGATGCGGGAGTTGTTATAGGCATCTAATCTCAATTCATCTAGCTCGTTGAGCTGCAGAAGACGTTTTCCAGAAGCTTCTTGGAAATCATAATTCAGCATTTTGATTGCCCAAAAAGCCTTACGTTCTAATTCAACCAATAGGTGACAGTGTTTAGCATAGATCAACCTGAATGGTGTTGTTCCAATTGGTGTCTTGTACGCAGTCCGATATGCCCACAATGCTTCATTAAGTTTCAAACTCCAATTATTCCTGATTATTGAAACGGTTTTCTCCAGAATTTGTTTGATTTCTCTTTTTGAGACTTCTGCTTGTCCATTGGTCTGAGAGTGATAGGCAGTAGATATCATATGCTTGACCCCGTATTTAAATAGAAATTTTTCAAAATTCCGTTCAATAAAGTGTGATCCCCCATCACTAATAATCAATCTTGACATACCAAACCTTGAAAATATTATATCTTTAAAAAGTTTGACAACTGACTTCGAGTCTGCTGAGATTGTGGGAATAGCTTCAATCCATTTAGAGACATAATCGATAGCTAGAAGTATGAATTTGTACCCGCATGAAGGAGGGAAAGGTCCCATGTAGTCTACTCTCCACACATCAAATATTTTTACTTCGAGTATAGGTTGCTGAGGTGCCTCATTTCTTCGACCTATATTTCCAGTTCTTTGGCAGGCATCACAAGATTTAACAATATTGATTGCATCCTTGAATAGAGTTGGCAAATAAAAATCTGTTTGAAGAACTTTAGCAGCTGTTTTCTGATATCCTCCGTGACCACCATAAGAAGATGCATGACATTCCTGTAATATAGCAGATTGTTCTTCGTCTGGTACACATCTACGAAATATCCCATCTGCATATTTTTTGAACAAAAATGGCTCATTCCAGAAGTAGTATTTGATATCGGAGAAAAAATTCTTCTTTTGTTAGTAAGAGAGATCTTGTTGTAAAACTCTGGAAGCTAAATAGTTGGCATAAACAACAAACCAAGGAAGTTGTGTTTTCTAAATTAAAAACAATTGTTCATCTGGAAAAGAGTCGTTGATTTCACTGCGGCCTTTAGAGTCAACGTCTCCTTTTGATAATTCAAGTCGGGAGAGATGATCAGCTACCAAGTTTTCTGTCCCCCTTCGATCTTTGATTTCTAAATAAAATTCCTGTAACAAAAGGATCCATCTAATAAGTCTAGGTTTTGCATCTTTTTTAACAATCAGGTATCGCACAGCTTGATGATCAGTATACACAATAACTTTGGAGCCAACTAGGTAGGATCTGAATTTATCTATTGCAAAAACTACTGCTAGAAACTTCTTTTCAGTTGTGGAATAATTGATTTGTGAGTCATCCAAAGTTTTGCTGGCGTAGTAGATTGCATGTTGCTTTTTATCTTTCCTTTGTTCCAACACTGTTCCCACAACTTGATTACTAGCATCACACATAATTTCGAATGGTAAGGACCAATCAGGTGGTTGGATGATTGGAGCTGTTGTAAGAGCTATTTTTAGAGTCTCAAAAGCCTTTAAACAGTGTTCATCAAATATAAACTCTGCCTCCTTAGATAGGAGTTTTGTCAAAAGTCTTGCAATTAGAGAGAAGTTCTTGATGAAACGACGATAAAACCCGGCATGTCCAAAAAAGCTTCTGATTCCTTTGATATTAGTAGGCGGAGGTAATTTTTCAATTACTTTTGTCTTAGCTTTGTCAACTTCAATACCTCGACCTGAAATAATATGCCCAAGGACTACACCTTCTTGTACCATAAAATGACATTTCTCCCAATTCAACACCAGATTAGATTTGGCACATCTTTGTAATACCTTTCCTAAATTCTGAAGACAAACTTCAAAGGAAGTGCCATACACTGAAAAGTCATTCATAAATACCTCCATTATTTCTTCAATGTAATCAGAGAAGATTGACATCATGCACCTTTGAAAGCTGGCTGGGGCATTACATAATCCGAAGGACATCCTTCTGTATGCAAAGGTTCCATAGGGACAAGTAAATGTAGTCTTTTCTTGGTCTTCTGGATGAATGGGAATTTGATGAAATTCAGAAAATCCGTCCAAGTAACAAAAATAAGAATGCTTTGCCAACCTTTCCAACATCTGGTCAATAAAAGGTAATGGAAAATGAACCTTCATTGTGGACTTATTAAGTTTTCTAAAGTCGATACACATCCTCCATCCGGTGACCGTTCGCGTGGAAATGAATTTGTCCGACTCTGTCTTGACTACGATCATTCCACCCTTTTTTGGCACGACATGCACGGGACTTACCCACTGACTGTCTGATATGGGGTAGATAATTCCTGCATCCAATAGTTTAATCACTTCTTTTTTCACTACCTCCTTCATTGCTGGATTGAGCCTTCTTTGTCCCTCTATGGAGGGTTTATGATCTTTTTCAATATGGATACGGTGCATGCATATAGCATGATTAATTCCCTTGAGATCATCCAATGTGTATCCGATGACATGCTTGTAAGCTTTTAGCTTATCCAATAGCTGCTGAAGTTGAGTTGTCTTTAAATCTGCATTCACAATCACTGGATAAGTGGAGTCTTCTCCTAGAAATTCATACTTGAGATTTTGAGGAAGCTTCTTTAATTCTGGCTTTGTTGACTTCTTTGAACTAGGTTGTTGCATAGATTCTGCAGGTTGGTCTTCCAGTGGAGCATTGGGGTGTTGTGTTTCAGTTGAGAGCATGTGACTCGTAAGAATGCCTACTTCTTCTTCTGTCCACAAAGATGGTTCCTGGGCTTCAAGAGATACTTCCAAAGAGTCTGATATGTGAATAACTGATGCTACCTTCTGTACAAGGGAATCCAGTTGCTCAGGTTGAAGAAAGTGGTCTTCCATTTTTGGGCAATTAATAAGGTGATTTAGTCAAAATTCAAACGTGTCATCACCTATTTGAAAGGTAAGGCGACCTTGTTTAACGTCTATCACTGCTCCGGCAGTAGCTAAGAAGGGTCTCCCTAACAAAATGGGAGTTTGATTATCTTCATCCATGTCTAGCACCACAAAGTCGGCTGGTATGTAGAAATTACCCACTTTGATAGGTATGTCCTTCAGGATTTCCTGTGGGATTTTTATAGATCTGTCTGTCAATTCGAGGGACATATTTGTGGGCTTAATGTCACCCATTTCAAGTTTCTTACATAATGACAGAGGTATAATAACACTTACTGAAGCACCAAGATCACATAAGCCTCTTCGTATCTTTCGGTTTCCAATTTCACAGGGTATGGAGAAGCTCCCCGGATCTTTTAACTTCGGAGGCAATCTATTTTGAATTACCGCACTTGCCTCAGCAGTTAGCGCAACAGTTTCATTTTCTTGTATCCTCCTCTTCTTCGATAAAATGTCTTTCAAGAATTTGGCAAATGCTGACATCTCTTGAATAGCTTCCACAAAAGGTACATTGATATAGAGTTTCTTTAGGATCTCTACAAACTTGCCGAATTGTTAGTCTTGTCAAAACTTCTCGAGGGCTTTAGGAAATGGTATCCACGAAGAATAGTTAGGCTGACCTTCAGCAAGCTGTTGTTTGGATTTATTTGATTTATTCATTGTGTCCTCTGGTTGAACTGTCTGATTTTGGTCACCAACTTCCTCTGTTGCCTCTGTTGAGACCTCCGCTCTTGTTCTTTTTTATGTTATCAGTTGTCTTTCCACTTCTTAAAGTCACAACTTGAACTTGCTCTTTTGGATTCTTCTTTGGCTGTCCAGGTAAGATCCTTGGTTGTCTTGAAGATGACGCAGCTTGTTGAGCTATCTGAGTTTCCAACATTTTGTTATGAATGGAGAGGCTTTTAATTTTCTCAAACATTTTTTGCATCAGCGTGTCCTGTTTTGACATATATTTCTCCATCATTATTTCTAGCTTGTTGGTACAAGATGACCCTTGTTCTGTCGAGGAATTTTGAGGTTGTGCTCTCTGATTGAATCTGTTTTGCCAAATGGAAGCCTGATTTTATTGAGGATTATCTTTGTAGGAAAACTTTGAATTGTTTCTCCATCCTGAATTGAAAGTGTTAGAGTATGGATCATTATTCGATGGATAAGGGCCTATAACATTAGCTTGTTATTGGTGTCCTTGCTGTTTTAATAGCTCACAATGCACAAAAATGTGATCAGATGAACCACATATTTCATAACATCTTGCTATCATATTAACAGTTGGATTAGCTTCATTGAGTCCCAGTCAACTAATTGCTTTTTGAACTATATACTCCACCTTGGAAGTAAAATCCTCACCGTCAAGTCGAGTTTGAGTTTACTGCGGACTCATTAGACCTTGAATGAGCCAAGAAATGTTGATTCCTAGCTATTTCTTCTATAAGTTGGTAAACTTCATCTACATTTTTTTTATAAACACACCATCTGCAGCGTTGTCAAGCGCCATTTTTTAGGTGTAATTGAGTCCATTGTGGAAGGACTGAACCAAAATCCATTTGCTTAAACCATGATGAGGGCACGACCTCAGCAATGTCTTGAACCTTTGCCAAGCTTCATACAATGTCTCTTGGTCTTTTTGCACGAAACCAATGACTTGGTTTCTGATTCTTATAGTTTTGATGGGAGGGAAATATTTCGATAGAAATGCTTTTACTAATTGCTCCCAGGTAGTTAATTCCCGGGGTTCCAATGATTGTAGCCATTGCTTGGCTTTACTCTTTAGCGAGAAAGAGAAGACCCTCAATCTCAATGCTTCTGGCGATACCCCATTCAGCTTAGTTGTCTTGCATATTTCCATAAAATCTTTAATATGTTGATTTGGGTCTTCATCTAGGGTTCCTCCAAATTGATTTTGTTAGATTGTAGAGATTAGAGATGATTTTAACTCGAAATTGCTTGAATGGCAGGCTTCAGAATTGCAGACTCCAGTCCATCTGCTGTAGGAGTATAGAGTTCTTCTAATGATGGAACCGGTGGTCACGGTTGAATTGGCTCTTCTTGTTCAGCCATCATTTCGATCTCAGGATCAAAATTCTCCTCGAACTCTATAGATTGAGTGCTGCTTATACCTTCAAAAAGGGAAGTTCTATGCTTGTATTCTCGCACCACCCTTCTCTTAAAAGTTCGATCTATTTCAGGGTCTAATTAAAGTAATTGACTGCGAACATTTCTAGGCATAGACTAATCCCTGAAATCAAAGATAAAGATTCAGTAGTGAATTACACTTAATTAAACTAAATGAAGATAAAAGGAGAGGAATTAATTTAATCAAAATCCCCGGCAACGACGCCAAAAGCTTGACGTGAACTTATCGTAGTTGTGGAGTTGCGGATTTTCACATAAAACAGAAGAAATTCTAGCCACGTTTTAAATTTTACTCAAGAGTTCACGCAACTGCAAGTGCACAGGTCAAGTAGAAACCCTGAGTGTCGTACCCCATTGATTTAGATTAATCAATTGCTCTATTTTTACCTCAAAAATCATTATGGAATTATAAAAGAATAAACTAGATGCGTGAATGAATTTAGATAAAAAGAAACAAGGAGATAAGGTAAGAAAAGATTAAGTAGTGAAGGGAAGGATTCTCTCGTGATTAACTTGTTGATGCTATTGCCATTGATGTATCCGTTCCTCAAGAAGGGGAATTACTACTGATCACTAAGTTAAGATCACCGAGTAAAAAAACTCTCGTCTCTAACCAGTAGAAGGGTGCGATCTATCGATTCTTACAACCCAACCTACTAATCTTACACTAATTATCAGAACGCGGATTGACTCCTCACTCGACTGTCAGGATTCTCATCTCACAATAGTCACTTTCATAGATCTCTCGATCTTTCTAACAAAATGTAGATTAACAATTACTAGAGGCATAGCAATCAGTATGGTTGATTTCTCCTCTCGGATGAAATCAGCTAATAGTAGAAAAACAATCGATCTCTCGGTCTAATTGAAATCAGATGTCAAATCTAAATAGCCATGCATCATCTAATGAAATGAAAAGTCAATTTCAAAATATCACAATGTCGGAATAAAAATCAGCATCAACAAAGTTTGTTTCACGAGAGAATCCAAAAATTCTTCTTTAGTTCTTCATTCTTCTTCTTCCTTTGCCTTCGTCCTCTTCTCCTTTTTCCCCTCTCTCTTTTCTTTTTCCTGGTTGTCTTCCTTCCTTTTTGTTTTATCCCTGTTCAAAGTTCAAATTTCGAAAAGTGGTTACTCCCTTCTTTTACTCGTTCAAACTTTCACTAAAAATTGATCAAAACATTTAAAATACGTCCGACTTTTATGTAAAATTGTGGATTTAATTGCAGGAATTATAAGTACAAAAAGAGGTGATCAGACATACATTAACATTCGATTGGAGCTGCATCTTCATCTTCATCTTTATGTCACAAGTCATCTTTGGAAAGTACATACAATTATAAGACTTTACTTTCCACTTTACTTCATCTTCTCATCTTCTATCTTGATTAAGGTAGCTTATTATTTTGGTGATTGGGAAGACCATGTTGATTCGCGAGACTTGGAAACCCCACCTTCAAGGTGTGATAGTTTCTCTATGAATGAGCCACTCATATTAGCTAGTGACGACATGCTCATTTATGAACGAGCCACTTAGATTAGTTAGTGACGACATGTTCATCTATGAACGAGCTACTTAAACTAACTAGTAGCGACATGTTCATCTAGGAATGAGCCACTTAAGCTAGCTAGTGACGACATGTTCCCCTCCACGATTACAATAAGACACCTTCATGCCAATCCATCTTTTATTTCCATTCATCAATACATACATTCATTCAATACATGTTGCATATTTTAATCTTATTTAAGGTCATGCATAAAAACATTCTATGTGTGGTCATCACAATCATTTACATAGACTTCAGGGCCGTCACGGCCGTGCCCTCACTTGGGAACGGGTGTGCCTAGGTTCAGCACGGTCGAACACTTAGGCATTTTCCCGTCAACTATTCTGCACAGCCGTGCATCACGAACTTCACGGCCATGACAGAAGGACCATTTTCGATCATTCTGAAAATATTTCTAAGGCATGAACATCTTGAGCGTCACAGTCGTGCGACCGCATGGTCACGGCCGTGCGACCTGAATGATGATTTTCGTTCTCCTTCAAAAATGACTCGTCACAGCCGTGCCACGCTTCGTCATGGCCGTACCCGAATAGCTGGATAGGGTTTCCCCTATTTTATTCATTTTTCATCATTTTTACACATACATATAGACCACCTTAAGGTGTACATTCATCCAGGCATTAACAATAACAACTTTACACTAATCATACATGACTAACAATTTATTAAACGAGTCATCATAAATATGAATCGTATATAACTTGCATATAAATCATTAAGACCAATGGACATGTTCTCATATAAAAAAATGAGTATACTATTTATGAGCTAAGCATGGTAATCATGAACATTCTAGTTCTAAGCATGATTTGGAATAGAGCATGAATCTTAAGAGAACATGAAACACACAAATACTAATATGCATATCCCTTAATCATCCATTTAGAACACATGTTAGGTTCTTATGCCCTAATCCAAACACACAAGCATTATTAGGAAGTGATTAGAGGGTTTGGATCCCCTCAACATACCTTAAGGGTTTATGTTAAAACCCTAATCCTAAATCCTAATTTCTTTCTTCTTTCTCTCTTTTTCTTCTTCTCCTTCCTTCTTTTTCTCTTATTCTTCTTTCCTAGCAGTTGACCTCTCCTTGTGCTGCTCTATGTTGCTTCTTCCTTGTGTGCTGGCCGTGTGGTGCTAAGAGAGAGAATGATGAAGAGAGTTGCTGAGTGGGCATGGGGTGAGGTGGTTCTTCTTGGTGTTAGCTGCCGAGAATTGATGGAGTGAGAGGTTGGGGAGGTTACATGGCCATCTTGCTCCTGTTGCTGCTCCTGCCGTGAGCTGAGTGGGGAAGGAGTGAGGGAGAGAGAGAGAGACCTTGCTGCCACTTGATGTGAGTGGAGAGAGTGGAGGGCTTCTTGAGTGCTGTTCGTGAGTGAGCTGTGAGGGAGAGAATAGAGTGAGGGTGAGAGGAGAAATGGAGTGATGTCACTCCTCTTTGCTGTATCCGAAAGGTGGTAGGGAGAAAGAAAAGAATGAGATGTTAGGTGGGGTTTAGGGCATCTAAGACTATTTGTACCTTAGGTTTATGGGCTTATTAGGCTAATGGACTTTCTAATGGGCCTTAAGTGACTCTAGCTTTATTTTATTTATTTTATTTTCTTTTACCTTTATAATATTGTTTGAGAATATTACAATATATCCCCCTTAAAATAAAATTCATCCTCGAATTTTATAAAACCTTATACAATAGATCTCCTCATCCACATTGTTCCATTTATCTCTCCATCTATAACATCCAATGTGCATTCCTCGATGGTCTCACTTTAACATCCTTTGTATTTCATCTTTACTAGGTGATCACCAACTATTTCCATTCCAAGATTTCCGTGGGAATCTCATATCTCTAAGCAATTTTAAGAAATTGAGTTCGTCCTTCAGCCACATTTTCGCTACGCAATACTAATCATTAACTTAATCTTAAACGAAATTCCTCTCATCCTTATTACTTTATCCATCTTCAGCTCTTCTTGTCCACCCATATAGCCTTCCTCGTGCGTCTTCAACGATGTCACTTAACAGTCTCTTGCTAATGATCCTTGGTGATGGTCTTAACCATGCCATCATATCACCTTGTATTTCTAAGATCTTAAGGTAAATCTTAGATCCTTACTTATCTTAATGAAATGGAGATCGTCCTTGCGCCATGCTTCTGTTGCGCTATCTGATTCTTAATTTAATCTAAGTGTCGAATTATCTAGCTCAACACTTAATCATTTCATGTCATCGTTGAGGTCATGTAAGCCTACATAAAACAATCCCTATTCTTTTCACATTTTTAACCACCATTCTTAGGACCTTGGTAGTATTTCTTAAGTTTATTCATGCTTAAGAACCGTGATTGGTTTCTTATCTTTAGAATATTCCTCAGAATATTCTTTCTAATATTCTAGGTGGTCTCTATGTCTATCATGCGTACACATTATAATTTGTATGATTAATTAAAACGTTAAGGGACGGTTACCTTGAGTCGTATCCGAAACTTGGTGAGCTTCTTCAACTTGCATGGTGTGAACTATCTCCGTATTTTTGAGAAGTTGATATCTAGCTTCTCTGGGCAATCCTTCACATAATGGCCCGCCTTGCCACATTTCAAGAAAGTTTCAGTCTTAAAACGACATTCATCGAGGTGACATCTTCCACAATGATGACATGTGTTATTTGCTCGCTCCATCTTCCTTGAGGAGTTGGCATTGTACTTCTCTGGGCAATTTCTTATACGGTGACCAGCCTTGCCACATCGCAAACAAGTCCCGACCTTAAGACGGCATTCACCGGGATAATTCTTCCCACATTGATGGCATACACCCCTAGTTTGCTTCAACTTCTTTGGAGGATGGTAAGATGATTTCCTTGGGTCCTTCCCTTTTTCTTGCTTGGTGATATTTGTTGATGTGTTACCATTATAGCCTACAACTCCATATTTGAATTTCTTTTCTAATTCGACAACTAGCTCAATAGCTTTGCTTATTGTCTTGGGAGCTTCACACATCATTCTAGCCTTCAATTCAGATTTCAGTCCCTTCACAAAGCGATTCACTCTTATTCCTTCCGTCTTTACATGAGTACAATACTTTTCTAGTTGGAAGTACTTAATTGCGTAGTCGTTAATGGACATGTCACCTTGTTGGAGGTTAAGGAACTCCTCTTGCCTTTGCTCTCTCATACTTCGTGAAAAGTATTGGTCATTGAAATCCATCATGAATTTCCACCATGATGGTTTTTCTTCCTTGTCGTACTCAGACTTAAAGGTAGAATTCCACCATTGCTTTGCTTTTCCCGTTAGGCTATACACAGAATACTTCAATTTACTTTCCCTTGGACATTTCATCACCTTAAAGATATCGATGATACTATCCAACCATGCTTTAGCTTCCTCCGGATCATCAATGCCGTTGAACATAGGAGGATTGAGACTTAAAAATCTCATCAAAGAATCTTGGCAGGAGCTTTCTTCATCACATTCCATAACTTGAGTCGTGCCTTCGTTCGTTGGATAATTCACATCCATCTATCATCATACAATAACCATGCATCAATGTCTAACATTACACAATTAAAGTAAAACACATACTTTAGGTTCGGTGGCACCTCATGACGATTGCACATGGACTTAGACATTTTGCTTAATCATTTTAGCCAACCAATGGCTTACACATCCTAAGACTTAAGACATGGATAAGTCTATAACTTACGTTTACTATAGTATAACATATAAGAGCTCAATCATGACTCTTAACTTCTAGGACTTACTACATTCAAGCAAAAAATTACGACTTAATCCTACTAAAACTCTACACATACGAGCCAAAACTACGGCTCTGATATCATACTGTAACGCCCTCAAAATTCGGCCCCAATTTACAACTTTTGCCGAACCCTAAGCGGCGTCACTTTGACGTGAACCTTGACCTAACTTCATAAAACTTTGCAGCGGAAACATAATCGTAATATAATACATAAAACATCAATATTATAACAGCGGAAGACTTCATAGGTAAATAAAGATACATAACTAGCCCATAGACCACATAGGCTCTAACGTATACCCAATAGAGGATTCATCATACATAAATGAGTTCAAGTGAAGTACATGACTCAATAAGAGGTCCATAAGCCATACATACTTCACCCTTATAAGGGTTCATCATCATGACATAAAAAAGTAAACAACTTGGGCCGTAGCCCGATAGACCCATGTGCAATGTCGCTGTCATGAGGCTCTCGCCGCCGAACCTAAGCCTCCTCCATACCTGCACGGATCCATGGGGTGCAGGGGATTTCTCCCGTTAGAGTACGTTGAGGCCCATGCATGCTATGATCCTATGACATAATCTCTACATGTCATCACATATGCATATCATCATCATGGTACATAAATCTTATGCATGCTATGAGCTAATTATGCACACTATATGACATATGAGCATATCATCATGGCAAAATAAGATAAGCATATAATATCATAATTAGGTCAAAGCATATCATAACTTATCATTATGCTAAGGCCTATCATCATTTATCTTGCTTTACTTTAACATCTTATGACAAGGGGACATACATTAGCATCCGATTGGAGCTACATCTTCATCTTTATGTCCCAAGTCATCTTTGGAAAGTACATACAATTGTAAGACTTTACTTTTCACTTTACATCATCTTCTCATCTTCTATCTTGATTAAGGTAGCTTATTATCTTGGTGATTGGGAAGATCATGTTGATTCGCGAGACTTGAAAACCCCACCTTCAAGGTGTGATAGTTTCTCTATGAACGAGCCACTCATATTAGCTAGTGACGACATGCTCATTTATGAACGAGCCACTTAGATTAGTTAGTGACGACATGTTCATCTATGAACGAGCTACTTAAACTAACTAGTGACGACATGTTCATCCAGGAACGAGCCACTTAAGCTAGCTAGTGACGACATGTTCCCCTCCATGATTACAACAAGACACCTTCATGCCAATCCATCTTTTATTTCCATTCATTAATACATACATTCATTCAATACATGTTGCATATTTTAATCCTATTTAAGCTCATGCATACTTCAAAACATTCTGTGTGGTCATCACAATCATTTACATAGACTTCAGGGCCGTCACAGCCATGCCGCATAGGGTCACGGCCGTGCCCTCACTTGGGCATGGGTGTGCCTAGGTTCGGCACGGCTGAATACTTAGGCATTTTTTCGTCAACTATTTTGCACGACTGTACATCATGAACTTCACGGCCATGACAGAAGGGTCATTTTTTACCATTCTGAAAATATTTCTAAGGCATGAACATCTTGAGCGTCACGGTCGTGCGACCACAAGGTCACGGCCTTGCGACCGCATGGTCACGATCGTGCGACTGCAAGGTCACGGCCGTGACAGAATGATGATTTTCGTTCTCCTTCAGAATAGTGCCACGCTTCGTCACGGTCGTACCCGAACAGCTGGACAGGATTTCCCCTGTTTTATCCATTTTTCATCATTTTTACACATACATATAACCTCCTTAAGGTGTACATTCATCCAGGCATTAAAAATAACAACTTTACACTAATCATACATGACAAACAATTTATTAAACGAGTCATCATAAACATGAATCGTATATAACTTGCATATAAATCATTAAGACCAATGGACATGTTCTCATATAGAAAATGAGTATACTATTTATGAGCTAAGCATGGTAATCATGAACATTCTAGTTCTAAGCATGATTTGCAATAGAGCATGAATCTTAAGAGAACATGAAACATACAAGTACTAATATGCATATTCCTTAATCATCCATTTAAAAAATACATGTTAGGTTCTTATGTCCTAATCCAAACACACAAGCATCATTAGGGAGTGATTAGAGGGTTTGGATCCCCTCAACATATCTTAAGGGTTTATGTTAAAACCCTAATCCTAAATCCTAATTTCTTTCTTCTTTCTCTCTTTTTTTCTTCTCCTTCCTTCTTTTTCTCTTCTTCTTCTTTCCTAGCAGTTGGCCTCTCCTTGTGCTGCTCTATGTTGCTTCTTCCTTGTGTGCTGGCCGTGAGGTGCTGAGAGAGAGAATGATGGAGAGAGTTGCTGAGTGGGCATGGGGTGAGGTGGTTCATCTTGGTGTTAGCTGCCGAGAATTGATGGAGTGAGAGGTTGGGGAGGTTACATGGCCATCTTGCTCCTGTTGCTGCTCCTGCCGTGAGCTGTGGGGAAGGAGTGAGGGAGAGAGAGACCTTGCTGCCACTTGATGTGAGTGGAGAGAGTGGAGGGCTTCTTGGGTGCTGTTCGTGAGTGAGCTGTGAGGGAGAGAATGGAGTGAGGGTGAGAGGAGAAATGGAGTGATGTCACTCCTCTTTGCTGTATCCGAAAGGTGGTAGGGAGAGAGAAAGGAATGAGATGTTAGGTGGGGTTTAGGGCATCTAAGGCTATTTGTACCTTAGGTTTATGGGCTTATTAGGCTAATGGAGTTTTTAATGGGCCTTAAGTCACTCTAACTTTCTTTTATTTATTTTCTTTTCTTTTACCTTTATAATATTCTTTGAGAATATTACATTCACATCCGCTTTCTTTAATCGTCAGAGTTACCCCCGCCGCTCCCTTTGACGTAAGCCATTTTGCCGATCGAGAATGTCTTGATGGCCGAACGATCTATCCGTGGATTGCCCTGGTTGTGGCTCTGCTGTTGGATGATTTCTATCGCGACCACTGACTGGGGTTGCGGAGAGGCCGCGGGGGCTGTGATCTCAGCATTGCAGCCATGGAGTAGATGATGAAGTTTGCTAGGAGGAGCATGACAGAGGTGGGCGTGCAGGAGAAGACCTGGAAGAGCCAAAAGAAGGAGGAGTTCATCTCCTACTGGACCCTGCCCAAGATTTTCTGGTGGTCCTCGAGGACCCGCCAGAGCTAGAGGGCATAGCTCTGGAGCTCGCGGACGATGAACACCATGGATGAAAAGGCCTTCTTTACGGAGCAGCAGGCTAATTCGCCCGCCTCTGCCTTCTCATCTGCTCCCCATCGCTTCTTCTTCTCCTTGATGATACGGAGGGAGAGTGGCTACTCAACCTGGCTGGCGTTCTGCTCCATGATCGCCGGCACGACCTCAGTCAGCCATTCCGGAGGTTGCGGCTGGATGGGGTGCCCACGGCGGCTTGACCACTGAAATGAGGCATTAGGGCAGAATGAAATGAGGCGTCTGAAATCATATTAACAAAAAAGGAATAAAATTTGTGGGAACCACGGAAATCGGGACCAAGATTGTGAATGGACACTAAAATCAGTGCTTATGAAAAATTATTAGACACCAATATCTAATTGGTTCCTGTAACATTTGTATTTGGCACAAATTGAATTTTTGTTTCTAAAATTAAGAAGAATTTGGGTCCAATTTTTCATTGGTCTCAAATACATATTTTTTGGGGACTTAATTATGATTGGTCCCAATAGTGTAGTCCCTAAATGTTAATTTTGTTGTAGTGAAGTCACTCAACCACTTGATGATTATTGACTTTAATGTCGAATTTTGAGATTAATCGATATGAATTGCTACCCCTGATTTCTACATGTGTTTTTTACTTTATTAAGTTAATGGAGTGATATGTCCCCATGATCTTCTGACTTCAAGTAGGTGGTTTGTACCAAAAGAGGATTTGTTTTGAATGCTTACGATATTGTTGGTGTTGAAGCATAAAGTTTATTTTTATTACCACCAAAATGATGGTGAACTTGATGTAAGTTCTGTCTTGTTGAGGGACTTGTATCATGATTTTATGATGTCATGGAAAAGAAAAATGGAAATGAATTATATATGTAATTTTGGATCAATTGAATTGATTTGACATTTTTTATGGTTTCAAAATGCCCCAAACTTTGCTACATGATTATTAGGAGTTTTTTCCTAGAGTTTGGAAGTAATTGGAGGTGCGGAAAACCTAAGGGACCATGACATGTGCCTCTATTAAAACATTCGGACGATTGAAAGTAGTTTGAGACATTCAAAAGTTCTCGTTTGTGAGTAGTCTGCAATAAAATCGAATATCCAAAGCAGAAAGAGGACGTTCGATATGCCATACGTCTGTCGACCAGTTCACGTCATGATTGCTAGATCAAACTCCCAAACAATTTTAGAATGAACCTTCGGTATAATAGATTGGTGAAAGTAAAATAAAGACCACCTTCATCAAAACTCGAAAGTTTAGGATGACCAGTAACAAACTAGACGTCTAAAACTTCTTGGAAACTAAGACTACTCTCTAGGAATGAATATTTGGATTGGACAACCGAATGTTTAGACCACTAAAAATATTCAAATGACAACAGTTGGACCTGACGTCGACTCTTTGGATTGGACGACTGAATGTTCTAACCACTAAAAATATCTAGATGATAATACACTACAAGAAAACTATTGAGTATCGACGCAAATTAGCGTCTCAAAAATAGGAGACGCTACATAGATGACAATAGCGTCTCCATAGAGATAATATTGCGTCAACGCTAATAGATGCTAACTGCGTCACTATAGCTTCAGCTTAGTGTCGCATTGGCGTTATAAAAAGTCGACGCTAAAAGAGGCATCGTAGAGATGCTACTTCGCCGCTATTATCATGCGTGAAAATATGAAAATGCACGGTAGATTATAGAGTTGTGGTGGCATCGACATGTCGTGATGCTACATTAGCGTCACTAAAGACGAGATGCTACATTAGCATCACTAAAGGCATGACGCTATATCGACGCTAATGATTGAATCGACGTGGGCGCTGACCACTTGCGCTAAGGTGGCGACAGCAGGTCGAGACACTATATTAGCGTCGACAGGTTGGGACGTATATTAGCATCACACAAGACGCGAGGCTAAGAAGATGCCATCGTGATGAATAAGTAGATTAAACATCTTTTGAGTGCAAGTCATCATCATTACATCAGAGCAAAACTAATGCTAGCTATAAGCTATTTACAAAGTAACAACTGAACCATATTTTGTTCAAGAGATAATTACCAGGTGCATCGAGATATATCAAATAGATTCTATAATCATTACAAGAGGAAATGACTTTCCATGTAATCCATTAAATTGAGACCTTTCGTCAGATATATAAAATTCACACGTCGAGTCTTATGTAAGAAGATGATGCTAAGAAGGCCTAAGAACAAATGTTCTAACTATATATGTTAAATATGTACTTCCTCAATACCATATGTTACATATATGTATTCTTAACTATATATTCTATTTACCCCCACCGACTAGTCCTATACCATATATGTATTATTGATAATTTTTTTATATTCTTAATGGTGGATCTATGAGGGTTGAACTAAGTGACATGATTTTGCGAAATTGTGGCTCAATAGCACGTACATAGCATCACCATGGCGACGCAAGAGATGTCATCACTAACTTAGAGCCACAACCGTGTCGACTTCGCGCCGCGCATCGCCGATGCTAATTTGACGTCTCAATTTTTTAGACGCCGAGTCGATGCTATGTAGTCGCTAAAGTATTTTACCATGACATAGCACCTAAATAGCGACATTTTTTGCATCGCTAGATGCTTATACATACATATAATATAAATATACGTTCATATAATACATGTATACATATGTACATATAGATATAGACTTAATATATATACATGTGTGTGTGCAAACTACTTATGAATATACACTTATAGTTTAAATAGATATATACGTATACTTAGAGACTTATAATATGTATATATACATATATACTATAAATATATGTATGTATGTATGTATGAACTACATATATATATATATATGTATGTATGTATGTATAAACTACTTATGAATATACCCTTATAATTTATACATGCATACATACATACATACATACATATAATATGAACTTATAATATAATAAAACCTATTTAATATAAACTTATAATATAATCTTATAGTATAATATGAACATACAATATAAACTTATTTGTATATAACATTAAAAAAATAAGCATAGCGTCACTTTAGCGTCGACATCGCGTCGACTATGCAATTAGAGTCACTTCAGTGCCAACTTAGCATCGCCCTTGAAATGATCTTTTGGTCGGCGCCTCTTTAGCATGCAATTAGAATTGAAAGGGGTTGTGACGCTAAAAATTAACCTTAAATTCCTAGTTTTTTCCACATTTCTTACTTTTTATTGTGTACACTTATTGTGACCGTCGACCTCGTCCTCCGCTGCCATCCTCCGACCCTGACGCCTCCTTCAGTGCCTTGCTCTGATGCCACCGCAGGACGCCGCCTTCCTCTGCCTCATCTGCCGTGAGCACCTCCGCCTCGGGTCAGCCGCTCTGAGAGCACCTCTGCCCCCTCCCTATGCCCAACTTCGGTTGCCACCTGTTGCCTTCCGCCGCCACTCGCTCTCCTCTGCAAACAGCCAACACCCCGACGTCATTCTCCTTTGACCCTGATCCCGACCCCAACACCGGCCTCCACCTCCAACCCCGACCGCCACCTTCCTCTGCACGACGCCGCCCTCCCCTGCCACCCGCTCTCCGTTACAGACCCACCCTCCGCTGACGCCGCCCTGCGCCGCCGTCCTATTGTTCTCCTCCACCTTCTTCCTCCACTCGACGCTGACCTCCTCCTCCAACCCTGCTGCCGTCACCCTAATCCTCCAGCCGCCCTGCTACTACGGCCGCTGCCCTACTAGTCCGATAGCCGCCACCCGCTGTCCCGACTGTCGCCCTGCACGAAGGTAGGAACCTGCCGCTGCCATAGTTGATGTTAATGTTCTTTAATCTTTAGTATTGTTATCAATGCATGATAGATGCTGTAATGCTTAAGAAATGAAAATTAGGTTGAATGACACGAAATTTGGTTGTTGTAATGCCTAGTTAACTGTTGTAATGCCTATGTAATTGTTGTAATGTCTAGTTATTTGCTTTTTATATGCATTCCCTTGGATTATGGCGTATTATTTCTATAATGCCAAGTTAATTTCTTTTTCTTCATGTTCAATGCATAAACGTTCATCTAATGCATGTATATTGATATCCTTGATGTACTGATGATGTATCCTTACTTAATTTGCTAGGAATTAATTTTTTTTGCTAGTCAGTAATTTTTTTGCGAGTAAGGAATTAATCTTCATCAGACATCATCCATATACAATGATGTGCCCATAGATGATTACTATCAAGAAGATCGAGTGAATGAGATGACTAATGTAGCCGATGAAGTTGAGAATATTTAGTTAGTCGATGATACTGAGCTAATGGAAGAGTTCAATTCAAATGGACTTAAGTGAACGTTGACAATTTCATTGACGATGACTCAAATGAAGATTATAGCGACGACAATGAAGATGATCAAAATGACTCAAAATAGGAATCAAGCAAATGAATCATGTAGTTCTTTTAATAATTTTTAAATTTATGAGTTTCTAGCTTTATAAATTAAATATAATAATAACACAAGTTTGTTATTTTTTTAATTATGGTTACTAGAGTTGAGCTTTTGGATCATGTCGCTCTTCCAAGCGTTCAGTCTAGATGAGTGAGCCATCAGGACCACCAAGTGATATATTTGTTGTCAATTACTTATTTATAGTTTCTTATAATAATTACATTAATTTTTTTAAAAATGTTGCTTCGCCACCAACGGGGCACGTAGCCGGATCGTCACATAGTAGGCGATCCATTGGTGGGTCATCTCCACGTATCACTTAAGGTTATTTCTTGTGCATTCAATATATCTTATATATGCAATTGTTCTAATTATTTGATATTGTAACAGTTGCTCCACCATCGATGGGGCTCATGGTCACGATGTCTTGATCGCACGACGTCAATCGTCATGTCACACTAGGTTATTTCCTATATATTCCATAAATTTAAATACAAGCAAGTATTTTAAGTATTTTTTTTTATAATGACAATTGCTACGCAACCGTCGAAATTACCGGAGGTTTCACCACATTCCAGCGTTGGCGAGCAATATCTTACCCTAGATGATATATTTATTATTATTAAAATTATATTTATCATTTAATTACATTAATCATTATTTAATAGTGCCTGCTGCTACATCGTCGATAGTACAAGCACTCGACTTGTCACATTCCAACGAGCGGACTGTCATGGATCGGGCAACAATAGACATCACTCGAGGTGAGAATATCAATTAGCATTAGTTTAATTCGGTATTGCACTAATGATTTATTTCATACCAGGGCCCGTGATGTTGGACCTTCTCAGCCTACTCGAGCTGTAGCGGGTGATGATTTCTCTTCAACTAACAAAGAGGGATTACACGATAATGGGGTGGTCATTGTCAACAACATTGCTCGAACTGTAAGTTAAATAAGTTATAGGAATTTTATATTATTGTTTTGCTTATCATTGAAAATTAATTCTTCTTTGTAAATTGTAGGACCACTTTCATACCCACTAGTATCGTGCGGAATGTCAGTGCTCTTGTTCTTTCCCACTTGTCGGACGGGGTAGGATCGTAGAAAGATGTCTAAGTTTCTGTGTGGGATAACATATTCCGAGCGTTTACACTATGATCTTCTTTTTGGGTTACATAATTTATTTTATATTATTTTTAAATTACTAACTTCTATAACATTGTTTGGGAGGCAAATCAGTTTCATCCAAATCTTAGTTCAGGTATGATCCGAAGAGCTTTTGAGGAGGTGGCTGCGAAATGCCTCCGAAATTGATTGTATAACTTTCGTAAGGTTGTCGTGTCTGCCGACCTTAGTTTGGAGCAGGGCATACAAAGATGCCCAATGCATATTAGGCGTCTAATGTGGGAGTACTTATGTAGTAAGTGGTAAGTAAGTGTACATTTGAATTGTTTTTATTAAATTTATAATTTTTCAAAGTCTAAGTATTTGATGTTCATACAGGATGGATGAACAATGGCAAGATAAGTCAGAAAAGACAAGAGTTAACTAATTTTTAAAGCCCGAGGCCGGCATCCACATAAGCAGATCGATACGATTTGACGAGCATCGATGGCTCATGGTACTATAGATATAAAATCAAACAATCAAACTTTTACCTTATGCTTATTTCATAAAATTTGAAACTTTATTGCAGGAGGAAAAACAAGGTGGTCCTGTGAACTTTCACGTGGTCTACAATGTCACGCATAAGACTTGGAAGACCAACGAGTTGGTCACGCCCATTGTTCATAGGCTTCTAGTAAGTCTCATCACATGTTCACTTGGTCGGTGACCTATGTGCAAATGATTTTTTAAATGCGCAATATTTAAATTTTTTAGGTTGAGTACAATGAGAAGATGATTGAGAAGTACGGAGATGATCCATGTACTTAGCCACCATGTAACGTTTCTCGAAAGCGATACATGTTTTTAATTTATATATCACCTTATATGTTTGTATGTTTTTTTATGTTATATAATTTATAATATTAATATGATTGTATAATTTTTCTATTTCATAGAGTACCTTGCTGTTTGGGAGGAAGTGGCCAACACGAGGAGGATACCTATGTGTCCTAGGTACAACCGCTCGGGTACCTAGGAGGAACAAATGATATACAAGTGGCACATATGCTCCGAGCTCATCCACTATACTTGATGTGATGCAGCTATCGCATGAGGTGTCGCAATAGCTTTTGAAGCAGCTATCGCAGTAGTTGGCTCCCTTATTGTAGGCGACTCAGGGATTGATCCCGCTGTAGAATCAATCCCCGCGAGTCCAAGGACCGAGCACATCGAGATCGAATGTACGGAATGACAACAACTCTCAAACTTAGGATAGAAACTTTTGCATGATATTAGATATACTTTTGTTACTTATACATTTGTTATTACATATATGTGTAGTTGCTATACTTTTGTTAGTTTAGTTTATTACTTTTCATATTGTTATCTTTGATGCCTGTGATGAATGATAAAAGCATTTATATGCATTATATAATTGTATGGTGTGGGAAGGGAAGAAAATATGATTGTAATGGGGGAAAAATATATGAAATTAGTGTCTCAATGGCATCAGATGCATAGTCGACACTACTTTAAATATATCGTACTTATCGTCACCTTAGTGTCACATCCGCGATGGCATATTGAGCGTCACATTAGCGTCATCTTGGAGGCCCCTTTAAGACACGACATTGGCTCCACTGTAGTGCTGAACTAGTGTTGACGTAGGTATAACGTTAGCATCACTTGAGTGTCGGAATAGCGTCTCAATATTCTGCCCCATTTTCGCGTCACATTAATGACGCAACTCGACTGCTCGCAATGATACTTTACAACGTCAAGATATCATTGACAGTTGACGCTAGTCACATCGCCTTCTGCTTTGGTGCTATTGTGACGCTATTAGCTACTACAGGCGTCTCATATTTTTGACGCTAGGTCGACGTTATTATTTCCAGACACACATTAGCCGCTACAATAGCATCACTGTTCATGTGTCTCTATTCCCCAATTTTCTTGTAGTGATAGTTGGACAACACGTCCAACCACAGGATCGGAGGTATGAACTTCGGACTGGACATTCGAAATTCGAATAGAAGCAATATGTGATTTCCTTTACAGCTCAATTGAACCCAATCAAAGTTGTACAATCCATGCATTTTTGTGTGATCCCTACTAATGATTCAGAGCCATTTTTACTCCAAAACTTGATTCGGTCCTTGTGGTCCAAATATAGAGTTAATGGCAAGAAAAGATAAAAGATGTAAAACACGAATTGCCCATGTAAAAGAGAACTAAGAATAATACCTTTAATTGAGGGACATGTAATGTTACTAAAGGAAAAATAATGAAGTTACATGAAGTGAAAATATCGCGAGCCACAATTTTTATTCTGCAGGGCCACTCCACCATAAACAATGAAAGGATTCCCTAAGATATGGCACTAATAATAGCATTGATCCCCCACTATGCATGTGATTGTATTATTAATTTCACATGACATACCCTAAAATGGAAAACTCCCTTTACTGAAAAAGATGAAAGAAAAGAATGAATGATCAGAATTAAAGCTGCAACTTCCATGGCTACTGTTACTAAAGATTGACACAAATAAATGAACATATATAGTTACTAAAACATAATGCCAGCTAATGATCCACTATAGTCTACAATGAATAAATGATACTAACTTTTATTGGTCACTGATAACACAAGATGTGATCTTTATCGCAGTCGAATGACTATGGATTATAATCCATTCGAGTAAATTACACAAAATGCCCTCCAACTTTGACGTTTGCTCAGCGATATTCTCCAATTTTAATTTGTAACATGAATGTCTTCCATCTTTTAACTCATTGCACCAAATGCCCTTTTCATCATTGATCACCCATTCCCCGCCACGTAGGCAAGCATCCAACGTGACATCGCTCGCAGACTACTCTCCAAGTAAGTAAATTATTAAAAAATAAATATATAATATAATATAATAATAAAACTTTTTTTAAAAAAGAGTGGGGCTCCCTCCTCTCTTTTCGACGTCCTCGCCGACAAGAGGTGAGGTCGCCTGAGTGCGACAGCCAAAGGAAGAAGAGGAGCGGGCGGCCGCCCCCACCCTCTCCTCACCGGCGACAAAGAAGAGGGGCGAAGGGGGCCCCCTTCCCGCACGCAGAGAGGGAGGGTCGCCCCCCCTCTCTTCTCCGACGAGAAAAGAGGGGGAGGCGACCCTCCCCCTCTACGCACGCACACATATCGTGTAGAGGGGGGAGGGGCGCTGCCCCGCTCTGCCTCACCTCTTCGGCATTGGAGAGGAGAGTGGGAGATGGGCGGCATCCCTCCCCCCATGCACAGATCGCACAGAGGGGGGGAGGAGCACCATCTCCCTCCCCCTCTTAGGAGAGGGGGAGGTGGGCGGCACCCCTCCCCTGTGCGCAGAGGGGGCGGGCAGTGAGAAGAGAGGGGGAGGGGGGGGGGGGGGGGGGAGGCGGCCCTCCCCTCATCCATGCACGTGGTGCTGCACCCCCTCCTCTCCTACGACTGAGAGGATTGGCCACCGGCGGCTGAAGGGAGAGTGAGGAGGAGCACCCCTATTTTGTTTTTCTGATATTTTTTAATTATTTTATATCAATTTTTAAAAAATTAAATGTCACATCAGTTAGGAAAATTGGGTATTTTCGGTCGAAAGAGCATTTTGTGAAATAAATTATAAGATGGAGGATAGTCTTGTTACAAAGTGAAGTTGAAGGATACTGCTGGGTAAACAACTAAGTTTGAAGGGTATTTGGTGTAATTTACTCTAATGCTTTCTATTGTATTGTTGTCCAATAATGGACCATGATGCTTTTATACAACCAATGACATGATCATTCATCATTTATATGCTGTATGTTGTCCCTTTTCATGTATATTGATGAGAAAAAAATAGGTAACAATAAAATTGTTAACAAGTGCACTAATCGTATCAAGTAATAAAGTCTAGAATAAAGTGTCTAATAAAGTAAAGAATAAAGTGTGGATCCCACGAGGAACTATTTAAATATGATCTATGTGTAGAATAAAGTGTCGGTCCCATGAGAAACTATTTAAATATGATCTATCTCAATAATATACTATAAGTAAGGGTGTTATGATGTAAAAATAGAAACTTAAATGTATAGAAAATAAATGAGTATAAAATTATTTGGTCTTGATCCATAGGATGATGGATGGTTAAATATTAAGTCGAATTTGCATGCACAACGATGATAGTTGACCTATAAACGATAAGAAATAATTTCAATTCTTAAGACGAATTATAAGTACCTAAAATATTGACCTCTTTGTCGAGTAAATCAAACTATCATAATTTTCATTAAACTTAATACTGCAAATGCTAAGTCAATCCTCAATAAGATATTAAAATGCATTAATATGTAGCTACCAATTATCCAATGCTAGATAAAAACTTATAGACCGTGTGAAATTCAGCACAAATGCCTAGTTACTAAAATTGTATTATGAATGCTTCAACTTACATGTAAGTTAAGGATCAATTCACTAAAAATAGCAAAATTATAAAATTAATCACCCCATATCCAATTTGTAATTTAATTTCAGAACATAATATGCTTAGCAAAACACATTAAACATATTATACATAATTAAAAGAAATTGAACAATCCATATTAACTTAAAACCAATCATTCAAGTTCATGAAATATTCTCAAAATAAAAAAAAATTATATTACGGAATAAATTGGGCATAAAAAGTATGAGTATAAAGCATCCAAATAATAGGTAGAAGATATAATTATTCGTCAGCAAAGCAGAAACGATAAGTTACCTTGTAATTTCCTCCAAACAATAAATAAAAAATTGAAATTCATCCTCAGCAAAATAATAAATAAAAAAAATGAAATTTATCCTCAGCAATTTTGCACATCTCCCAAGTCTCAAGCACTCCATTCTCTACCCTAAGTCCTTTATTTATAGCTCCCAGGTTCTCTGAGATTTTTCATAGAGTTTCAACTTAATTGTCTTTCCATGTTAAAATAAGTAAATTCATAGTGGATTTCTGTTTTACTTGTAATACAATTGATGTTCGCAACTTATGGAATATTATGGTCGTAATACAAAAGTAATGGCCAGTAAATTGATGTTCAGAGTGGATTTCTATTTTACTTGTAATAAAATTGATGTTCACAACTTATGGAATATTATGGTCATAATACAAAAGTAATGGCCCGTACATTGTAGCTTTCCAACTTTTTACATACCGTGACTTTCCATGATGAATGTATAATGAGGCATTATTTTTAGTTGTAGTGACTATAAGACTTGGATAATGACGCGTGATAATAAATGTCGAGAAATTATATGCCTACAAATTAAGTACTCATGGCTCGTTATGAAGTGATCACGTTACTTTTTACAAGGTGTGAAAGTTTCTCCTAATGGTATTGAAAAGCTAATAACAACTATGTAATGCAATGATAATGAATAATAGGTCGTGAAAGCTATGCTACATGGGTAAAAATATGAATTTCATGATCCGTGATAGCCTGATCATGACCCATAATATCAATGGATGAAAAGTTTACGACCCATTATGTTTGATTTTTAACCTTTTCAACTTCACTAAATTTTGATTTCTGGCTTCATTTTGATTGAGTTGTTGACTTTGTAGCTATTTTCTCTTGCTTCTTAGCCAATAAAATACAAACTTCGATAGATTTTTATTTTTATGAAATAAAAAATGAAATCATAATTTGATGTATCCTATGAGAAATGAAAGTAAATATGATTAAATGCAAGGATAAATATATGTTGGAATATGCATGCATCATATATGTTTATCTGAGTTATGTATTTTAAATTTAATGTTTAAGGGACTTTTTCATAACTTATGGTTATCGCATAAGCATTTTGCATATGAGATTGTGGTTTGTCTTGTGTCAGATCCCTGCAAGCATGGTGTGAGATGCATGAATTTTCTAACATATACTTAGCTTTGCATTTAATCATATTTTGATTCACTTTCTTTAATTTTATGAAACAAAAATCTATTCAGGTTTTGTGTTTTACAATTAAGAAATATGAAAAATGAGGTGCAAAGTTAATGAAGAAAATGGTACTCAAATCGAAGTTAAAACAGAGTCAGAAATAAGCTACCAAGGACTAAAAAATTGAATGTAATGGATTTGAAAGAGTCATAACAGTTAGTGACAGAGTTATAAGTGAAAAGCAACAGATTCATGATGGGTCATGATTAGAGTGTCACAGGCCATGAAATTCATATTTTTAATCGTAATAGGACATTATAAGAGCCATAAAAGGCTTATCATGGGCCACGAAAATTACATTTCA
This sequence comes from Pontederia crassipes, assembly GCA_030549335.1. NCBI lineage: Eukaryota > Viridiplantae > Streptophyta > Magnoliopsida > Commelinales > Pontederiaceae > Pontederia > Pontederia crassipes. Next base: position 55,575,388 of record CM060196.1, on the reverse strand, counting down.
ACTCTTCATACATTATTTGAGCCATTATGAATATGTCATCGGCCATGACAAAGTAAAAAATTGAGATTTTGATAACTTTTATCAAAATTTCAACAGAAAATGGATTCTACACCTTACCATGAGTCATAGTAATTATTTAAAAACATATTTGTATATAATTGAAGAAGTTTTATATGATTTTAAAGCCCAATAAAAGTGCAAATCAAATTTCACCATTTTGAATCACCGAGGGAATGCAAATATAAGACTTTTTGGCCGAGAAGGGGATGCATGAAGCCTCGGAACCATGCATTTTGCTAAGGATGAACTTTAGAGTTTCTCGGTGTTTGCTCGAAGGAGACTACGAGTAACTCGATGTTTGTACTTTGCGGCAATACAAAGATAATCGGAGGCGACAAATTTTATCTTCTATCAATGCTCTTTACTCATATTTTTCATGCCTAATTTATTCTGTAATATAGATTTTTATTATTTCAAGAAAAATTGTATGAACTTGGTTGATAATTTTTTAGTTAACAAAGATTGTTATATTTCTTTTGATTATGACTATTATATTTAATGTCCTTTTCCGAGCATATTATATTCTACAATTAGATTACAAACTGGATATGAAGTGATTAGTTATAGGATTTTATTATTGATTAGTAAATTGATCCTCAACTTACAAGTTGAAGCATTCACAATGCAATTTCAGTAACTTGATATTTTGATGCATGCTCAATTCTATATATTATCTTGCACTTTAATAAGTTAAAATTAAATGAGCATGCATCAATTTTCTAATTTTTTTTAGAAATATGCTCTTCCTTTTAATTATGTAATTTTTCACGAAATATACTTGGCAGGAAAAGAAAGCGGACCGCGTCCATGTGACTGTGTTTATCCAAGTCACGACAACACCAACGCGGGCTAGGGAAGTTCTACCACGCGGTGATCAAAACGGACTGTTTCACGTCAACATGGGCCGTGTCTGATAATAACGTGAAGATTTTTCCGCAATTCCAGAAGACAACACGACCCGTGTCATTAATGACATGGTCCGTGTCAGTTATATCGGAGGATTCGTCGCACCGTGTAATCACAACATTATTCAACATGGCCTGTGTCATCAATGACACGATCCGTGTTGAGCTTTGATTTTTTATTACCCGACGCCTATAAAAAGACCCTTTTTCCAACCCATGAAGGCATCAAATTTGAGAGGGAAAACATCCACTTTTATAGAGTCTAGTGGCTAGTTTGTTTAGAGTCACATTTTAAAGTTCTATTTTGTTGCTATCTTTTGTACTCTAATTTTAAAGTCCTTTTCTGTTGGTTTTACTTTGTTGAACTTCACTATTATTTCAATGAAAGATTTTTTTATCTGAATATGGATGTTGTGTTTCTTGTTAATCTAATCCCTTTTTATCTTCTCATATCTCTCCCCTTTATACTTAATGAGATTTAGAGGGGTGTGGACTTAGACTCGGTTGAGGAGTTTTTGAGATGAATTAAATTACTTTATATTTAATCCATAAATATTAGTAGAATGGTTTAATTAAACTTTATTCAAATATTTAATTGATAAAACAAATAGGACATTTGATTAGAGTCCTAAATTATATTTCAATTGTTTGCAGTGGAGGAATGCTCAGTAAAATCAATTACTACTGGAAAAATATATAAAAGATCATTGGGCCATGTGGGTTCCCCATAATAATTATGGCACATTCCTTTAGCCAGTTTAGCTCTTAATACATGATCATTCAAGTCTGGTTTCTTTGTTATTGGGATAGGTGAATTCATTCTTATGGATCCATCCCCCGAAGGAATCGGACATGATAATTTTTCATCATCCGGCTCGAGCAAGAATCAAATAAATGGTAGAAGAAATAGATCCATAGAAAATATTTCATACATATCATCACAAACATTATGTATAGATAATGGTATAATGAGTTTTTGTAAGAAAAGATTATTTCTCCTATTTGATATTTCCCCCTTCTTAGATCTGCTTCTTGTTTCTCTCTGATTATTTCTACAATTCATTTCTCTTAAAAAATTATCATCTAGTAAGAATAAGAAATAAAAGTCCTCGTGAGATCAATATCTTTTTATTATTTGTGCGACCAGTACACTTGTCGTCTTTTCTACTCTATAGAAAAATCGCATTATATTTGTACTAAATTTTATATGGTCTATTAATTTTTACCCAACATTGTATGACTAGTAGTTTAACACATACATATTAAACCATCTTGATATTTTGTTAAACTGAGAATTGACTCATCGTTTGTGGTATTAACTTTAACAAAAATAAAGATAATTTGATTTACTCAATTGAGAAGCCATTACTTTAGGTACTCCAGTTGAAGTTGTTCTCTATCATGATCGTTGTGCATGCAAGTTAATCTTAATCTTTAATCATCCATCATCCTAATGCTCAATATTAATTTATTTTATTTTCTGTCATTTCATTTCTGCACTTTAATTTTCAATTATCACATCACAACACGATCACTTCTCCTATTAGATTGTTGGCATATATTAAATTTAAATAATTTTTCATGGTTTCCACACACTATTTTATATTTTGTTATTTGATATAAATAGCGCACTTGATAGAAATTTAATTATTATAACTTTATCTCATTAGTGTGTACAGCTTTGCGGCTTAGGCGACGGTGTGAACATGGATGGACTTTATGTTATGTGATAGTTTAAAGTCAATATTTGTATTATGGGATTTGTAAGCACCAATTATAAAGTCTATCTGTCGTGTGGCTAATCAAGATAACATATGTTACTTGTATTATTTATTACGAGATTCCGGAGGTTATGCATTTATGTATTTATTATCATTTCAGCTTTGTTATGATGTAATTACCATTTAATGCGACTCCACCTCTTTTTTGAACCTTGACTTCAAGATCATGTCATACCAAAAATTTTTTTGGAGTTTGTTTCCTCTTATTTGAACTCTTCTTTTTAACTAAATATGTTAGCACAACTTCACCATTAATCCACCAAATATGCATTCAGTAGCAGTGAGAACTTCATTAGAAATGTGCCAAAACATACACGTCAACTTTACCATATGGAAATGCAATTGAACACATTTCCATAACAGAAGCATCACTTGCCATTTCTTTCCTGTTTCCATTCCTTGGTAAGGTCCTTGAAAAGTTCGAATTGGGTCAGATTTTCAACTAATCATTATTTTTTGAGTCAGTTTTTAAAATTAAAAAATCATTCTAAAATTATTTTGAAAAAATAAAAATCACCATCTAACGGGTCAATTTTTTCGGTGATTTCTTCGGAGCTCTACTTTTATATAATAATATTTTAAAATATCTATAATAAATTAGATATAATAAAAAAATATTTAATTTTATATTAAATATAAAATATACTACTAAAATTTTAAATTTATTAAATTAGAGTTTGATGATATGATAGAAAAGCATGAAATTTTATTAAAAAAATATTATATCTATAATAAAAGAATTGATAACATATGCATTAACTATATAAATAAAAAACGGACTCCACGGGCTCCTACGATTTTTCGAATGGAGTCCTAATTTTAGCGGATGGATTATAATTTATTAAAAATCACCCTAAATCATATTAGGATCCTTAATTTTCGATTTTTTCGAGTTGGTCGATTTTTCTTACAACCCTATTGGACACCAATATTTTTCAACGTCATCAATTTCCATTGTTAATATTTTATCCATATCACAATTTAAAAATATATTAATGTCTCCGTTCTTTGGAACCAATGAAGGGAATGTTGATGTCAAATATGCCCGAAACCTTAACTATACGAATTAATGTACAAATAATTATATCATGAATAAATTTTTTTTTGGCCAGAATAAAATAAATGTCTTAATGTCTCTGTTCTTTGGAACCATTGAAATGAATATTGATGTCAAATATACCCGAATCCTTAACTAAAATAATTAAAGTACAAATAACTATATCATGAATCATAAATTTATTTGTGAGACAAATAGAATATATAAATATCTACTAGATATATGTACGTTTTTCCTTTTAGAAGGTGCAGATCATGTTCAAGATGATATACCAAAATATAAAGTATTGGTGATTAGTAAAACTCTCAAATTAATTATAGGCAAATGTCACTATCATGATTAGTAATGTGAATAAAAGTCGCTACAATATGAAGTAGTGATATATGCAACTTTTCTAGAGATACAGATATATTAGGATTAACAAGGGAAAAAAGACATAAAAAAACCTTTAATTTAATAGGGTAAATTCTAAAATTAAATATATAATACAGTTGAAATTTGCAATAAAAGAAATGACAAAATAATAGAAACATGCTAAGATTAATAGAGGACGAACAAAACAATTGGCCATCACCTTTAGTGGATGATGGTATACAAGTATAGATGTTGCGCAGGTTAGTGCCGAAAAATTATCCCCGTTAACCAAAAAAAAATTCAATAAAAAATTAGAGAGGGACAAAGAGGAGAGACAAGAAAAATGATAGTTTTTACTAGCTATTTTAGAGAAGTTTAGGGCTAGACGTAGATAATAGATTTTGGGATAAATCACACGAATGATCTCCCAATTTTGAGTCGATTTTCAACTGGTTCCCCATCTCAATTTATAATAAGAACATCCCTCATTTTTTTATTTTCTTGCATGATTAGTTATTTTGACTCGTGCTAGTGGATTTTCGATTGCGTTGCATACGTCCCGACACGTGAGTCGTTTCTCTCTCATCTATGTCATTTAAATCATCAACGTCATTTAACGCTCCAAACCAGATAAATTACACGGATCGTCCCCCAACTTTTTGAATCGATTTCTAAACAGTCATCCAACTTTGATATTATTGCACGATTCATCCACTTGACCGGTAAAAAATAGTTTTCCGATTATCTTGCGATGTGGCATAGTAAAATATAATAAAAAATTTTAACTAGCTGACATCACACAATAAAAAATATTAAAAAAATTTAAAAACGCGGACGAGCTGACAGAGGGGTGTCGGCATCCCTCTCCAAGCTCTCCCTTTGGCGAGTTGGCATAGGGGGCGCCGACCCCCCTCTCCAAGGTCGTCCACTAGAGAGCTTCGTACAAGGGCCGCCAACGCCCCATCGTGAATTCGTCGACGACTCTAAATGACTCAAAGTTGAGAGACTATAAAAAATAAAAATAATAGAAGCGCCGACGAACTCGCGAGAGGGCGTTAGCGCCCCTTGTGCGAAGCTCGCCAATGGGCGAGCTTGGAGAGGGGGGCCGACAATCCTCCTCTGCTAGCTCATCCTCATTTTGAAATTTTTATAATATTTTGTATTGTATGATGTCAGTTAGTTAAAAAAAATTATTTTATTTTATTATGTCACGTCGCAATATAATCGGGAGACTATTTCTTATTCGTCAAGTGGATGAATCATGCAATAACATTAAAGTTGGGGGACTATTTAGAATTGACTCAAAGTTGAGAGACGATCCGTGTAATTTACCTAGTTTGGAGTGTTAAATGACGTGGATGTGAGAGAAACGGCTCATGTGTCGGCAACGTATGCAAGGCAACCGGAAAATTTACTATCACCAGTCAAGAGAACTAATCGTGTAAGAAAATAAACGATGAGTGACGTTCTAATTATAAATTGAGGTTGGAGGATCAGTTAAAAATCGACTTGAAAAAAAAAAGAAGGACCATTCATATAATTTATCCCATATTTTGGGAAGTCCATGAATTTTCAGAGGAATGAGATGCCATATGTTGAAAAAATCATTTAGGCGGCGAGAATGCAAGATTGATTGAGCTTGCTGATAAAGAATAATAAGTTGGAAAGGTTTGTCACGGTAAAACTTTTGGAAGGTCAAAATATATTGGCCAAGTTTGGTACGAGGATATTGTTCTCGTCATTTCAGTCAAATATCATTTTTCTTATCTTGTGATAAAAAAATGAGGTTTTTAAGTTCTTGGGAGCTAAGAATTCTCGGTGAGAAAAAAAATGAAGTCAGAGGGGGTTAAAAAAAATTTCTGAACATTTATTTTGCATCCAAACACTCCCGTTGGGAGTAAAAATTTAATAATTAATATTTTAATACTGATACGGTAATCATTTATGGTGGAGAAATTTGGTCTAGCCGGTTAAACAATGAGGTGGAAAAATCATCTAAAGTTGATAGGGGTGAGAGTGATTCGGGTGGACTGATTTTTTTGAGTGATTTTTTAGAGCATAAAAAATTATTTTAAAATTTTTTTGGAGAAGAAAAAAATCGATTTCGATTTTTTCGGATCGGAGACATACTTAAAATAATATATATTTTTTTTAAAAATAATTGATATTAAATACATCCCAAACTATGTTTTAAAAAATTAATATAACTTTAAGTTCATAAAGAAAATAAACTAACATATTATCACATTTTATACATATTTTATCTAAATAGATTAATAACTTGATGATATTTAAATTTAACTATAACATAATAAGTTAACAATATACTTAATCTAATAAATATGAGTAAAAAATATAAGACTTTGAAACATTATTTGAAAGTTGGGATAATATTTTATAATATTTTATAATATATATATTTTTTTGGTTAGGTTTCCTAATTTAAATGAGTAATTTTAATTATTCTAAAAAATTAATCTAATTTTTAATCGAAGTCCGAGTTTGTAGTTTTTTCGAATTGATTTTTTCAGTTTAATTAGATTTTTTAGGTGGGTAAGATTTTTTTTACATCATTAAAAGTTGGAGGCTTATTGCTGTAAAAAAAATGGACGAAAGAGATATTCTGGAAGACCTGTAAATTAGTTATTTTATTTAAAGCCCAGATATATGTTGGATAAGATCTGTTAAAGCCTATGTGTCAGGATGCTAGTCCATGTATATTTATTCCTATATGAACCGCTCATGGGATTCTTTTGTTTGTCATTATTCTTGCTTATAATTTTAAATTCAAATATATTCGAAATTTATTTCAAATTTTTAATCATTTATTTGAAGATCATGTAATTTTATGTTACATTATTAAATATTATAGAAATTATCGTTAGTAAAAGCTTCTTTATCTCTATTTTTTTCTATCTCGAAGATGTAGAATAATTGAACGGACAAATGGCATGTGAATCACCGTCAACTAAGGAGTAGGAACACAATAGGAGTAGGAGCAAGCAATTTGAGAAATTGATGTCCATTTATATTATTTTCTGGGTATTCAGAATATTCAAATTATAAATACTAATTACTGCTAATTATTGCTTTTTTACTGGTATTGGTGTTGTGAATTTTTTCTGTAGCTCTTCTTATCCAGTTCATTATTCTTTTACTGTAATATTAATGTGTTGGATTTATTATTGCTACATTAACTTGATGATGGTTCAAAGAAAACTAAACATCCATTAAAAGAGATTTGTCATCATTCAGCAAATTAATATTATTCCAAAATTAGTTACTACATTTTTTGGGGTGAAATTTTGTTAGGATAGCATTTAAACTAGAACTTTTATTTACTATAGCATTTATTTGTGTACTGATTGTTTTTGTGATCAATGTTCGATCTGCAATATCTTTTATGATTTTTATGGTAGACAATTTTCGATGTCTAAGAACGGTGTTGACCATTCAACTCACGCGACGTTAAAAAGTGCATTGTTCACAGATTAAAAGTTTGCCCATCATTTAATCCAACTAATTCGGTTCAATCATCCTGTATCGCGTACTTGACAGTGTCAAGTGAGACTCCTAACCAAATTTTTTTAATAAAAATTCGAACTCAAAATCTAACTTAAGCGTGGAGTATCCAAAATATTTTTTATTACCTAAGGCCCATGTATCCGTTGATTCTATTCCTCTTTGCACAAAGCTCGTTTGATTCAATCTTTAGAGAATTTTTTGCTTAATTTAATCTTAAATTGTAATAATCCTAAATTTTAATTAAGGGTATTTGAGTCTTTGACCAAAATCTAAATATAAAACCTTACATGAGAGTTAACAACCTTATTAATTTTTCAAAAACTAGCCGTCAACTTATACTCTTCCCAATTTTCTTTTTCATTAAGAAAACTATAAGGTTAGAATATCTAGAGCCTTATTTTTCATGATAAATATGTTTAAAAGATGAAAGATGTGATAAGAAGTAAACACAATTCACCTTATGGTAATTGAGACATTTTTAAAAAATAATGTCATCAACCAAAAAGTGCTTGAAATTTCTTAGTGCCCTATTATCATTATAATGATATCACAATATACTGATGATTAAGGAAAGATGAAGCATGCTATATGATGAATGTAATGAAACTAAGTGTAAGTGTAAAAAATTAGAAGTAAATGCTTTTCACCTTATGGTGATTAAAATTTCTCGAAAAATGGTGTCATCACCTAAAAGGTGTTTGAAATTTTCTAATGTAAAGATGAAAGATGTCGATGAGGATAATGTGAGCAAGGTGAATGGATGTCCAAGGGATTATAAAGTATTCCTAAGGACATTTAAGTATTTATAGTTTCATGTAATTAGACCAAAAGATGAAGAAAGATTGATGTGAACGTTTCATGTATTGATGATCATAATAAAGTATACAATTGAAGGAAATGCCTCGACACTCATATGTTAAGAAGTAAATGTCTTTCATGATCGACTCAAAAAATAATGTCATTTTGAGATTTCCTAGGTGTCTCTAACTTGATTGTAATGATTTTGCCCGCAGCCTAATTCAATTAAGTAAAAATGAAAGATGAAATAAGAAGTAAATATCTTTCATCTTTTGTTGGTTGAGATTTCTTTAGAAAATAATTTCATCACCTGAAAGGTGTTTGAAATTTCAAGTGTCCTATTAACAAATGTTTGAGGACGGACTACAGAGGAGACAGTGGCACAAGGAGAAAGAAGAGGGGCACACCGACGTTAAATCTAGACAGTCCGGCAATAGCAAATGTGAAATTAGGTGGGTGGATCGAAATCACTATTATAAATAGATCTAAGCAATATCCTATTGTGATCTGATCCAATATTATCGAATTAAAAGTATGAAAATGATCAGATGAACGAAATGCATAAATAGACCTATTCCTTTCTGGGTGCATGATTGCATGATAGTTTTCTTGTTAGGGTTTGATTATTAATTTTTTTGATATGTATTGATGATTTGTTAGGACGATTAATTTAGTATGATTCTTCTATAAATTTTGAGCGATTTTTGTGTTGAAATCAGCTGTCGAGTCCCACCATCACGGCCGTGTCACCGCCGACATGCCTGTGCACTTAGTCAATATGATTGTGCCATCCCTTCGGCATGCCCGTGCCATTCTATAGGCACGCCCATGCCGTAAAAGTTGAATAGATTCAAACCATGAACTCGATTGACCGATCCCCTGAATCAATCGATCGCCCTCACCGACAGGCACGCTCGTGCCATTATTTGGCCAAGTGTATTCGACTAACTGAAAATCCGATCGATCGACCCAATGGATCGTTCAACTGACCTCATGCCTAGGCACGCCTGTGACACATCATGGGTATGCCCGTGTCAGCCCCTTTGCCCCATAACAGATCGGCACGGACATGCCAAGTCATAGGCCAGCCGACCGATCCATGAATTCGGTCGACCGACCCCCGAGTGATTCCTTAAATTGTTAATTACTAAACCTTGATGTTTGATCTAAATATTGCTTGTTTTTTCCTTTTGATTGATTATATTGAGATTCATTCACACTCTATGATATGAATCCTTTTTCTGATTTACCCTTTTATTGATTCATTCATCTCCATAGCACGAAGAACAAGAAATTAAAAGATTGTAAAGTGATTAAAAAGTAAAGATGAAAGATAAATGATGGGTTCCCAGCCCATGTCAAGTGCCTCAAGATAAGGGTCGCTCCATTGATCATGGCTTGATCACCATCGACCTGCACTAGACTGTATTATTTTGCTCGGCGTAAAATTCAAAAACCTAAAGGCACCTAAAGTCACCTAATTTATAAATAAAGTTCAAGATTAAGAAGAGTGTCCAAGTAATGCAAGTATGATGCCCAGTCAAGAATTGTCATGATCTCTATTTTGATTAGTCCTCTTGATTCCAATTTTACTATATATTATCATAATATTACTGCTTATCATTATTCATTGATCTTTATTATTCTAATGACTCCATGCTTAATTTTTGATCAAGATAAGTTATTCACCGATTCTAATTTATCCTATTTAATAGTTATCAATTGTATACTTTCACTGATTCTCCGCTAGGTTGTAAAGCTTATTGGAGGACTTCCTCCATTGTGTTTGATTTTCACAGGGCTAGGTTATTGACGGTGTTGAGATCGTGTGCCGCGACAGATCTCAGACGATGACAAACCACATGAACCAAAGGGCCTAGATATCTGGTTTATTTCTTTTTGCAATTAAGAGCTCTAATGTACGTATGATTTTATTCTATTTTGAGATCATGTATAAACACTCCCGTTGGGAGTAAAAATTTAATAATTAATATTTTAATACTGATACAGTAATCATTTATGGAGGAGAAATTTGGTCTAGCCGGTTAAACGATGATGCGGAAAAATCAAAGTTGATAGGGGGAAAGTGATTCGGTGGACTGGTTTTCGCGTCGAAAAAAATTTAATTTTTAAATTCTGGATGATTTTTTAGAGCGTAAAAAACTATGTTAAAATTTTTTTAGAGAAAAAAAAATCAATTTCGATTTTTTCAAGTCGAAGACCTACTTAAAATAATATTTTTTTAAAAAAATTAATAGACATTAAATACATTCCAAACTACGTTTTAAAAAATTAATATTTAACTTTAAGTTCATAAACAAACAAGTGACATATTATCACATTCTAATTTAAAATATTATAGTCAATTTTATACAAATTTTATCTAAATAGATTAATAACTTGATGATATTCAAGTTTAACTATAACATAATAAGTCAATAATATACTTAATCTAATAAATATGAGTAAAAAATGTAAGACTTTGAAATATTATTTAAAAGTTGAGATAATATTTTAATTATAATATTTTATAATATATATATATATTTGGTTCGGATCATGTCCTTTAATTTTTTTGATTAGGTGTCCTAATTTAAATGAGTGATTTTAATTATACTAAAAAATCAACCTAATTTTTAATCGAAGGTAGTTTTTTGGAATTGATTTTTTCAGTTTGGTTAAATTTTTTTAGGTGGGTAAGTTTTTTCTTACATCATTAAAAGTTGGAGGTTTATCGCTGTAAAAAAAAATGGACGAAAGAGATATTCTGGAGCACCTGTAAATTAGTTAAAGCCCATATATATGCTGGATAAGATCTGTTAAAGCGTGTGTGTCAGGATGCTAGTCCATGTATATTTATTCCTATATGAACCGCCCATGGGATTCTTTTGTTTATCATTATTCTTGCTTATAATTTTAAATTCAAATATATTCGAAATTTATTTCAAATTTTTAATCATTTATTTGAATATAATGCAATTTTATGTAACATTATTAAATATTATAGAAATTATCGTTAGTAAAAGCTTATTTATCTCTATTTTTCTCTATCTCGAAAATGTACAACAATTGAACGGACAAATGGCATGTGAATCCCCCTCAATAGGAGTAGGAGCAAGCAATTTGAGAAATTGATGCCCATTTATATTATTTTCTGGGTATTCAGAATATTCAAATTATAAATACTAATAATTGCTTTTTTACTGGTATTGGTGTTGTGAGATTTTTCTGTAGCTCTTCTTATCCAGTTCATTATTCTTTTACTGTAATATTAATGTGTTGGATTTATTATTGTTACATTAACTTGATGATGGTTCAAAGAAAATTAAACATCCATTAAAAGAGATTTGTCATCATTCAGCAAATTAATATTAGTCCAAAATTAGTTACTACATTTTTTTGGGTAAAATTTTGTTAGGATAGCATTTAAACTAGAACTTTTATTTACTATAGCATTTATTTGTGTACTGATTGTTTTTGTGATCAATGTTCGATTTGCAATATCTTTTATGATTTTTATGGTAGACAATTTTCGATGTCTAAGAACGGTGTTGACCATTCAACTCACGCGACGTTAAAAAGTGCATTGTTCACAGATTAAAAGTTTGCCCATCATTTAATCCAACTAATTCGGTTCAATCATCCTGTATCGCGTACTTGACAGTGTCAAGTGAGACTCCTAACCAAATTTTTTTAATAAAAATTCGAACTCAAAATCTAACTTAAGCCTGGAGTATCCAAAATATTTTTTATTACCTAAGGCCCATGTATCCGTTGATTCTATTCCTCTTTGCACAAAGCTCGTTTGATTCAATCTTTAGAGAATTTTTTTCTTAATTTAATCTTAAATTGTAACAATCCTAAATTTGGATTAAGGGTATTTGATTCTTTGTCCAAAATCTAAATATAAAACCTTACATGAGATTTAACAACTTATTAATTTTTCAAAAACTAGCTGTCAACTTATACTCTTCCATATTTTCTTTTTCATTAAGAAAACTATAAGATTAGGATATCTAGAGCCTTATTTTTCATGATAAATATGTTTAAAAGATGAAAGATGTGATAAGAAGTAAATGAATTTCACCTTATGGTAATTGAGACATTTTTAAAAAATAATGTCATCAACCAAAAGGTGCTTGAAATTTCTTAGTGCCCTATTATCAATATAATGATGTCACCATATACTGATGATTAAGCAAAGATGAAGTATGCTATATGATGAATGTAATGAAACTAAGTATAAATGTAAAAAATAAAAAGTAAATGCCTTTCACCTTATGGTGATTAAAATTTCTCGAAAAATGATGTCATCACTTAAAATGTGTTTGAAATTTTCTAATGTAAAGATAAAAGATGTCGATGAGGATAATGTGAGCAAGGTGAATGGATGTCCAAGGGATTATAAAGTAATCCTAAGGACATTTAAGTATTTATATTTTTATGTAATTAGACTAAAAGATGAAGAAAGATTGATGTGAACGTTTCATGTATTGATGACCATAATAAAGTATGCAATTGAAGGAAATGCCTCGACACTCATATGTTAAGAAGTAAATGTCTTTCGTGATCGAGACTTCTTAAAAAAATAATGTCATTTTGAGATTTCCTAGGTGTCGCTAACTTGATTGTAATGATTTTGCCTGTAGCCTAATTTAATTAAGTAAAAATTAAAGATGAAGTAAGAAGTAAATGTCTTTCATCTTTTGCTGATTGAGATTTCTTTAGGAAATAATTTCATCACCTAAAAGGTGTTTGAGATTTCAAGTGTCCTATTAACAAATGTAATGATGTTATTTAATGCCTTCAATTAAGTAAAGATGAAAGATGGGATAAGAAGTAAATGCGATTCATCTGATGACTAAGATTTCTTTGACAAATATGTCATCACTCAAAAGTTATTTGAAATTTCTCAATGCCCTATTAACAAATATAATGATGTAACCCTGTACTGACGATTAAGCAAAGATGAAGCATGTTATATGATGAACGTAATGAAAGTAAGAATTGAATGTAAAAATGAGAAATAAATATCTTTTACCTCATGATGATTGAGACTTCTCGAAAAATGATGTCTATCACCTAAAAAGTGTTTGAGATTTCCTAATGTAAAGATTAAAGATGCCGATGAGGATAATGTGTGCAAGGTGAATGGATATTCATGAGGTTATAAATTAATCCAAAGAACATGTAAGGTAAAGAAGGAAAGATGTTAAGTTATAAATAAGAATTAAAAATTTTGTAAAGAAACTCCTAAGATGCACATGACTATGAAAATAAAATGTCATGATGTGTTATGTCATGTGTGTTATGAATAATATGAATGCATATTTTTATAGTATGATATTATTCTAAAGTGCAGCCAGTATGTAGATATGATTATATTTCAAGAATGTCATATTGAGAATGAATGATAAGCATGATGTAATGTCACGTAAGGATGATAGTTCAAGGCATGCATACTCATGTGTTTATGATATTATGATGATGTATCATATGCAGCAGCATATGATAAGTTACTTTTACATATTTTAATGGGAAAATCTTATTATCTGAATTCATGTAGGTAATCAAAATTAAGTGATGGATGACGATTTAAGCTCATAATGAAGTGTTGCACGCGCTTAAAATTTAATAAGTTATATAGTTCCAGATGAATAATGAGACTAAGGATGTAATGAAAATTTTATTATCATATGAAATATTAATGATTACGAGTAATAGAAAGTTATTATTTATTATGAATTAAATCCTGCCATTATTAAATGAATATAATGAATGGACTAACAACACGAAAATTTTTTAAAAGTTCAAAACTTTTGAAGTAGATTTCGGATTGCTACATAAATTGAATCAGTTATTTTTAACCTTTTTTATTATGAAAAAAATTATTGCTATATTTTCATTAATCCTTTTATTATTATTGGCTATGCGAAGGTATTATCAAAGTAATTCGTAACACCTGACAAAATAGAGAAAAGGAAAGAAAAAGAATATCAGAACAAACGTCTACCACAAGTTCTAGGCGTCCAGCGACATCAATTCGGATTTCAAATGTGAATCGAATGATCCCTCAGATAAAAAAATATTAATACCGAGGCATTAACATAGATAATATGACATCAAAATATGATTTAAGGGCATTAATTAACAATGATTTCGTTCTATTTCACCTTCTTTCCACGTCTCATCTCGACTCCCACAGGTGATTTTGTACCCCTCTCCTTCTCAATATGGTTAAACAAAAAACTAGAGGCAAGAAACTGAGATGTCTTACTTTTTCCTCTTTATTACGAGATGCATTTTGCCTCTTCCTTTCTTTCATTCCAGCGGCACTTTTAGGGGGTAGAAACTCGAGATTGACATGATCCTCATGCGGCAGAACCTTCGAGATAACCGAAGATGGAAGGAGAGACTAGGGAGAAAAAAATATCACACCAAAAGGAATCAACATGAAAAGACATTTTTAGCGACATTGAGGTATTCATTTCACCTAGGATAGCATAATCTTCTCGATCCTAATCTGATTTTTCTGTTCACTATTGTTGTAATAACCAAAAAAAAGAATAAGTCAAGTTGAAACAGTCAATTAAAGGTGGTGAGGAATGCCAGCACAATCTCATAATACATGGGATCCAATAATCTCGGCAATGATTGAGAAAAAAATTAATTAAGAGAGAATCAAAATTAGATAGGAAAGAATAGGGGAGTTAATGATCTGAGATCTCTTATATGCTCCATCCACTTGTTAAAAAAGGTTCTTCCACCCCTGAAGGTCATTCATCTCATGTAAGGGGAGACTATAGCTGATCTCAATCTGGTAAGGGACAACCGAAGGCGCCTCTTCTCACATTCATCTACCTCTGTTTACAACATCTCCTCACGTGCCTAGTGATCTGAACGATTCTGCAAGAGGACGGCCTGCAGAGGAGACAGTGTCACAAGGAGAAAGAAGAGGGGCGCACCGACGTTAAATCTAGACAGTCCGGCAATAGCAAATGTGAAATTAGGTGGGTGGATCGAAATCACTATTATAAATAGATCTAAGCAATATCCTATTGTGATCTGATCCAATATTATCGAATTAAAAGTATGAAAATGATCAGATGAATGAAATGCATAAATAGACCTATTCCTTTCTGATATGTATTGATGATTTGTTAGGATGATTGCATGATGGTTTTCTTGTTAGGGTTTGATTATTAATGTTTTTGATATGTATTGATGATTTGTTAGGATGATTAATTTAGTATGATTCTTCTATAAATTTTGATCAATTTTTGTGTTGAAATCGACTGTCGAATCCCGCCATCACGGCAGTGTCACCGCCGACGTGCCTGCGCACTTAGTCAATATGATTGTGCCATCCCTTTGGCATGCCCATGCCATTCTATAGGCACACCCATGCCGTAAAAGTTAAATAGATTCAAACCATGAACTCGATTGATCGATCCCCTGAATCAGTCGATCGCCCTCATCGACAGGCACACCCGTGCCATTATTTTGCCAAGTGTATTCGACTAACTGAAAATCCGGTCGATCGACCCAATGGATCGGTCAACTAACCTCATGCCTAGGCACGCCTGTGACACGTCATGGGTATGCCCGTGTCAGCCCCTTTGCCCCCATAACAGATCGGCACGGCCGTGCCAAGTCATAGGCCGGCCGACCGATCCATGAATTCGGTCGATCGACCCCCGAGTGATTCCTTAAATTGTTAATTACTAAACCTTGATGTTTGATCTAAATATTGCTTGTTTTTTCCTTTTGATTGATTATATTGAGATTCATTCCCACTTTATGATATGAATCCTTTTACTGATTTACCCTTTTATTGATTCATTCATCTCCATAGCACGAAGAACAAGAAATGAAAAGATTGTAAAGTGATTAAAAAGTAAAGATGAAAGATAAATGATGGGTTCCCAGCCCATGCCAAGTTCCTCAAGATAAGAGTCGCTTCTTTGATCATGGCTTGATCACCATCGACCTGCACTAGGCTGTATTGTTTTGCTCGGCGTAAAATTCAAAAACCTAAAGGCACCTAAAGTCACCTAATTTATAAGTAAAGTTCAAGATTATGAAGAGTGTCCAAGTAATGCAAGTATGATGCCCAGTCAAGAATTGTCATGATCTCTATTATGATTAGTCATCTTGATTTCAAGTTTACTATATATTATCATGATATTACTGCTCATCATTATTCATTGATCTTTATTATTCTAATGACTCCATGCTTAATTTTTGATCAAGATAAGTTATTCACCGATTCTAATTTATCCTATTTAATAGTTATCAATTGTATACTTTCACTGATTCTCCGCTAGGCTGTAAAGCTTATGGGAGGACTTCCTCCATTGTGTTTGATTTTCACAGGGCGATGTCAGTGACGGTGTTGAGATCGTGTACCGCGACAGAGCTCAGGCGATGACAAACCACATGAACCAAAGGGCCTAGATATCTAGTTTATTTCTTTTTGCAATTAAGAGCTCTAATGTACTTATGATTTTATTCTATTTTGAGATCATGTATAAACTTTTCGCCTTCCGCCTGTTATGTCATTTCAGCATGTTTCTTTTGTGTTTCATTCTCCTTCTCTGTCATGTTTATTGATCGAGTCTTGGTCAAAGTCATAGTATCCGTAGCGTTCTCAAGTTGATTTTCGTCACGTGGCGTTGATCGATTTGGAGGCGTTACAAATATTATCCAAGTCCAAATATTGGAACTCACTATGCTGTATCCTTTAATTGTGAAGAACAAAGAACCAATATGGCATCCTTCCTAATAAATTAAGTTTTATGTGCTGCTATTTGTCTTGATAGATGATTATTAGATGTTCAGACCTAGATGAACTTGAAGAAGCTGGAATTCTGGAATACTAAGAATTAATTGAATGAGCAGGTATCTTAGAGGTTTATTATTAGATTAAGGTGCTGTCCATATAGCTTAATGCATGATACGTGTTCTATGTATGATTAGTTTCAATGACACCTTCAAGGAATGGTACTACATTTGAGGCTTAATCATAAAAGAAATGGAATCATGAGTTAATTGTTATGAATGATAATAACATACATTAAAGTAGGTGAATTGACGGATCACCTCTGGAAATAATTGATCGACATAGAAGGGCATGCTAATAATTCATTTATCATATTCTCTCCATTATCTTGCTGTCCTGTGACGGGAATTTGATGTGTCGGTTGCCTTGTATATGACTAGGATAAACCCATTATTAAGGTCCACATGATTGTTATCGAATAGGATTGATTTTTGTTGCTTGCTGGTATGTTATTGCAACATGGTTTACGTCAAAGAATAGAGTCGTTGCCTGCTGTCCATGACGCAAGTCTCTAATGTATGATGAATTTTTATAAAACAGTGTACAAAGGTTTTATTTTTGAATGAGTAGCTGCATGTTCTCCCAATTTTATTTTAGATTTCATCACTGTAATTCTGTAATATTAACATTAGGCCTTGGATGAATGCGATTACTAAATGGGACTACGGAGGCTGTTGTGACCTTCCTGATTAGTAGGCATAAGTGTATAATATATATTGTCACCCCTTAAGAAATCTATAATGATGTGCTGTTCATAGTTGATACTTACGATTCATGTCCATAGATGATAGGAATGTTATGAATTAATACGATCAGAGCGTTATGACTTCATGGTAAGCTGCAATGAGAAAAGGAAATCATGAGTTGTTGGTTCAGGATTAGGCTCCTTTTATAGGTAAATTTTGATTAGGTAATGATTCTTTTGAAGTGATCTTCTTTGATGTGAATTGATACGAATATTAATATAACAAGAAGGATATTATATTCTATTTAATTAACTTCAAAGTATTGTTATTATATCCATGTAAAATGGTACAACATGAGTAGAGTTAAGACCTTAGTCAGATTTGTAAGTTTTTTCGTAATGTGCTATTCTGCTAGAAGGATCGGACAGCAAGTCTTTGATCTGAACTAGACATCCGTTCCAAGTTTGGATGATCAAATGCAAAAATCAGACGGAAAAAATGGTACTGGTTATATAAAATGTTAAACAGAAGAACAGATGATCGTTACTCTTATTGGACATCCAGAGATCCTTTTAACCAATTTTTTTTATTAATAAGAATCGGATCACCAAAACCGCGTCCGGCACCCCATTCTGATGCTCGAAATCCCTTGTACAATGATATTCAATGTACTAGAGGACGACTGGACCTTTGAGCGGAGGTCTGAAAATTTCATAATAGAGTTATCAACTCAAAGATCAGATAAACAAAACTCATGATTCGATGTCCGAAACGATTACCCAGAGCATTGAACCATAAACACCGGACGTCCGAAACTTGTCTGAAGTTTATTTTCTCTCATTTTTCATGTTGCGATATGATTTTAGTTAAACTCACTTGATCTTGCCTCTTTGCATCGATAAAGCATGGGTTTTAGTCTTAGTAATCCTACTCACCTAATAAAGGTCCCCACACTTTATGATTACCATTACATTGTTTATGATCAAAATCTTGATTGTACAAAGATGCAAATTTAATTAATTAAATATAAAAGTCAAGGTGTTCATGCTAGTGATTGATGGGAGTTCATTTTTATAACATTGTTCATCGCGTGGTTGGACCATAGTTTTAGACATGTCCTTGTAGCGCGATTGCTTCATATCATGTAACGAAGGAGGATCTCACCAAAGATGGTGCATTTTCTCCTTAGAGACTAGAGAGGACATTTATCGCGATGTGCACAATCACAAACCAATCATGAAAATGCATGGCACCTGACTAAAATAAAGACGTTCAACAATGACATTGCATAGAAGTATTAAAGACTAAAAAGTTGAAATACAACACCCACTATCAAAGCATTGGAAGTCAAGTATTGACTTAGAGCATTAAAACAAAACATAAAAACATAATGCAGTTAGAGCATTGTATTGATTGATGCAGTGATCTCGATTTAATATTCATTCTTAAATTAATATCCTTAGGAAGTAACTTGTCAAAGTATCTAAATTCTTACTCTCCTTTACTATTATTTATCATGTATCATTACACTCTCCTCGTTGTTGGTCTGATATTGATATCCCATTGATTCACATTATTGAAAAGTATAACACAATGATCAAGGCATAACATTGATTTTCCCATTCATTGTTAATCAAAGTATAGCATTGGTTCACTGATTCATTCACTACTTCATCCATTGATCTTCCCTATAGATTTTATCATGAACTAAACTTTCATTTTGTTGATGTTCACCGGTTTTTCAAAAGAACTATCTTTTCTGTTTACTATTATATGATTTGATTGTTATTAACCCTTCATTGATAATCCAAAGCTATATTGCTTATATATTATTATCATGCTTAAACTATTATGATCATTGTTTTATTAATTTATTGCTTTCTTATCAGGATGCGAAGTTCATGAGGTATTATTCCTCTTGTAAATTAAAGTTAATGATGAGCAAGAGAGTCTCCGATGATGATGTGCACATGGAATGATCCTTGATGATTTTTGTTGTTCAACTTTTTCTTGTGCAAAGTAGTAAGTTGTAGTAAGTTTTGGAATGACTTGTGAACTTCTTTCAATTTGAGACCGTTTGTTTTATTCAGAAATGATAGGACTTCTCTTTATCTAAATTTTAAATTCATTCTAAAATCTTTTGTGTTTATTGTATACTAGTCAAGAAAGTAGTGAAAGTCAAAATTTTCACCAAATTTATAGCAGTCAATAATGGTAATTGTAACGCTCCCAAATCGACCTCGCCACATGGCAAAGACCAATCTGGAGACGCTACGATATGCTATGACTTTGACCATAATATTGATCATATCTCAATCAAGAACTGAGACACGTCAGCGGAAGAAAGAAATAAAATAAAAGAAGATAACATGAATATGCGAAAGTCTAAAAAGTGGCTACATCATTTCTAAAGAATATAATAAGATTCTACATCATGAAGCTATAAATGCGGAAGGAAAAAGGAAACTAATAAGTCATGTGGTTCATGTGTTGTCGTATCGCTAGAGCTTCGTCACCACACACCTACTCCACCTCATTACTAACCTGGTCCTTTGAAAATCAGACATAGGGGAGGAGGTCCTCGCGCAAGCTTTACAGCCTAATGGGGAACTACATGATATACAATGCATAACATAAATAAAATAATCAGAGACAAATAATCATGCTTGACCTGAACTTGAAAGGATAACATGGCAGCATCATAGATCATGATAAGAATAAGATCAAAGAATGTCATGAATCATGAGAGTAACATGATGATTGATAAACACGAACTTATAGCATACTTGGAAATCATGACAGTAGCTTGACTTGACTTGAACATGCTTCTTAATCTTGGTTATTAATTAGCAATCAGGGTGACTTTAGGTGCCTTTAGTTCTTGGGGTATGCCCAGCAAATGATACGGCCTTGTGCGGATTAGTGGGTCATCAAACCATGACCAAGGGAGCGACCCTTATCTTGATGCACTTGGCTTGGACTGGCAACCCATTGTTAATATTTCATCTGATCTTATTAATCGTTTTGAATATCTTGTAGTTCTTTATTCTTTGTTCAATGAATACGATGAGATCAATAAGAAAATAAATCAATAAGAGAATACAGTGAGGGATCCTTGTAAGGTCAGGAAAATAGGATCAATTGTACATAGGCAATATTCAGATTATAAAGATAATTAATTAATAAATCTAATAAAAAGGTTCTTGGAAATTGGTATGAGGTAAATCAGGAAAAAGAGTTCATATTGGAATCATAAGGCAATCAATAACGTTCATATCAAAATAAGGGAAGACTGATGGGTAGATAATCGAGGGCTGATGTGGCCGGGCACGGCCGTGTCGATCTGAATGGTACGATCGGTACGTAGGTGGTGTCACAGGCGTGCCATAAGAGGGCACGATCGTGACAGAGGGTGAGGGTGGTCGGTCTATCCTGGTGCGACTGGGTACTTGGTCATGGCACGGTTGTGCCGGAAGGATAGCACGGCCCTGACCGGTCGGGCACTCGGTCGACCGACCTCGACCGGCATTTTACATAGTTTCATCGGGTCTTAGCACGGGTGTGCACATGGCGTGGAACGACCGTAACAATAATGGCACGGGAGTACCCGAGAGGGGCACGGCCGTGATGGCGGCCGATTCCAGCCAATTTTTATCCGAAAATCACATGGATCCTTAACGTACTTTCGTTCTACTCTAAATCATACATCCTAGCAATCAATAAGACAAAAATAGAATAACAGAATTAATTCAAACAGTAAGCAAATCAGTAATCAAACAATTCAAATAATAATTCAATAATCAAACAAAACCCTAGAACAACCTCTTGATCCTTTTCGTTTCGAAATCAATTAAGGCATGGATTAGAATAATTAAGAGGTCATGCAAGGTGATTTCGATTCACCCACCTCCATTCGCGATTAATCCGTCCTTCGATTCGTCGAAAAATTAACAACGGCGCCCCCTGCTCTTCCTCTCTATTTTTCCTCTTGATCTCTGTCTGTAGTTGGGACGACCAGGGCTGTTTCTTCTCACACAGGATCAGCCATGCAGAAGGGAGGGTTCGTGAGGTGTTCAGGGAAAAACCCCTTAATTTAATTCTGTATTCTTTTATAATGGTTTTCTCCTAGTTAGATTCGATATGATTAAATTTGTATCCCCCCTTCTATACGGTTCTTTCCTTTAATTCTATTTTTATCCATTAAAATCTCCTCTCCTTTAAACCCAATCTGATTCAAAGTAATCAGATAAGTTATCTGATTTGTAAAAGTCATCAAATCCCTTAATTCCTTGACTTTGAGTGAAATATGGACTCCTCTCTCTCAGCCGTCCCAGCCCATCACGTTTTCTTCTTTTCTATTTTTTTTATTTTTATGCTGGTTGTTACATTCTTACCCCCTTATAAGAAAATTCGTCCTCGAATTTTGCACTAGTTAGAGGGCTTACCGAAAGGATGTGAAAATTCTTGGCGCATTTCCGATTTGAGTTCCCATATCGCATCATCGTCATGATAGAAACGCCAAGCTAATCTGACATAGGTACTTAGGACATACTTTTGTATCCTCATGTTTCATGTCATTACTATTTGTTTATCCTTATACACCTATGTACTTTCCAAATGGATCGTAACCCAAATTTATAATATTCATCTAATACTTCTTATAAGACTTATTCCTAAATGGATCGCAACCCAGACTTATGTTATTCATCTAGTATTGCTCTCTTTAGGACTTCATCATTTGAGTTCCACATGCTTAGTTCCTCCAACATTTCATACACAGCCTCATAAAGCCTAGTGAGCATCACTTGTGTCTGAGTGTATGTGCAACCGAATTCATTTTTATCAAAATGGTGCTTCACGGAGAACTCAGAATCTTTCAAACTTCATGTCATCTTCATTGTCACATATTAGCGTACTACTAAAAGAAACATACCTAAGACTCTTTCGATCGATGAACACTTCAATCTTTTCGACATAAATGTAGGCATAGTTTGAACACAACGTTCATGAGAACCTAAAGGTTTGAGGGTTGTTCTTAATGACATCGCCTAATTTATAGTGACCATTCATTGGCAGGAAAATTATCTTCATTACATCTTCTTCAGCAACTCAAAACTGCTGGTACTCACTCATAGATCGATCTTGAGTACACCTAGCCTTAAATAGGTCATCTATGCATGATAACAGACAACTATGTCCTGATGGTTATTTTATTTAACAACTTGTTAATAAATCTCTAGATTCATAGAGTCATTATTCTTCTTTACAAAAGAAGTGGAACATCTAGGAATGAGATCCTAGGTCTCATGAACCCCTTGTCTTAAGATTATTAAATTTATCTTTTCAGTTCATATGTCATGGGGCATTGGAGATCAGGGTCATATTTGAAAGTAGGTCGATATGACACTCAACTTCTAACGATAACCTTTTAGACGATTTTGGATACTAGTAACTATCTTCTTCTTTTTGCATAATACTTATACATCTTAGGAGGAAGAATCAAATAGAAATCCCATCACAATCCTCCTAAGAAGCTTTTAATCGATGTGAAGAAAAGTTCTTATCTTCAATCGTCATTAGTATCTCTAGGATGGACTTAATGGTATGAAGTTATTTCCATAGGGTCATCGTCCTTATCGGGTGACCTATGTCGTGTAAGGATTAATAGGATCACTAAGAACATTATTCATCATCGTAGATAATGGCATCATCATATGATTCGATAAAATTGGTGATGGAATCATGTCAATCATCATCTTTATAAGGTCAATTTAGATCAATAACTTTCACGATGACCTATGTTTGATGTGACCCTACTCTAAACATCATCATAATCATTTAACTTTTGAGTGAAAGACATAACTTATTTGACTACATTGATCTGGTTCTTGCAATGTCATATCATATAATTTCATAGGAGGCTAGTGGTTATATATTACCACAACAAGTTCTTTTCTTGAGTATCTTAAAGCACTTTGAATTAATGTTAAGGTCGAACGATATCTACGCTAAGGGGTCGCTACATAGTATGATCTAATCCAGAATTAACAGAACAATTTATGTGCACTACATAACATAAGTCTTTAGTCAAACATCATGAATGCAGTAGACACATGGAATGAATTCAAACAATAAGACAGGAAAACAAAATAATCAACAAAATAGAAGACAAACAATCATTCTTCTTCTTTGCGCATCCTTTCATGGTCATTTGCATTAACGATGTCTTGTAACACATAGGAGAGGGTCGGGATAACTTTTGGAAAGGAGAACTAATCCATTTATAATACTTATGATTAAATCATAAGTGGTCCACTTGATCAAGACAAAATCTTGAACATTTTTCATCATATTGGCGTAGAGGCATCTTAGAGAATATTCTATATATCATCTTATATCTTGCATCTTAGAGGACATTCTATGTATCATCTGATGGCTTGCTTAACCCATTATCTAAACATATATATGATTTATTTTCCCTCTTGAACCATCAACCATGGTTATATGATTAAATACCCTATACATTTTGACATTATTATGAAAACTATAATTATATTAAACTTGCATAATCATCCCTCTCCCTCTCGGGTGCATAACTTGCTTTTCCAAAAATCTTGTAGGGGACTTATAAAATTTCTCATACTTTACCTTAACCCCCCATACTTTCTAAAGATTTCCTCACTTGATGTTTTGATCTTCTAATACTTAATGGCTGGAGGCTCATACATCCTTAAGTATATTTCAGTTAAGAGACTTTTAAATCTTTTCAAATTTCTAACATTCATTTAACCCTTTCATGTATTGCTTGTTCTTATATAATTCTTTTATCAACCATATTAGTCTATTTTGGAAAGATATTTATACTACAATAATAGAGAATTCGTTCTTTAATAATGACTATAAAAAAAATATACTTCAAATCAATAAAATTTTCAAGTCTACTATACACTAAACTAAGTTAATTAAATCTATTTATTTATTTATTTATTTATTTATTTATTTATTTATTTATTTATTTATTTATTTATTTAATTATAAGCATACTATGTTATATGTACATATGTGTATGAGTATGTTAAATCTAAATGTTCGATTAATTCAGCTAGTCACTTACTTATTGAAAATTTCTTTTAACATTTGTTCAAATCAATTTGACCTCTGAACCCCTTAAACTTCTATATTTGTCCATCCATACATTATACATGATTCTTGGACAGCTCACTAATACTTAAATTCTTGTCTAACCAATATCATATAACTCGAATATGATTAATAATTCTAATTCCTATTTCCAATATAAGGTAATCTAATTAGAAATTCATATAACTAATTTGAATTTTGCTTAGGACCTTTATCAACATAATAAAGGGATCATATGAAGTCTAAGGCGCAAGAAGCGTTATGGGTCCATACTTATCAATATAAACATATAAGATGATTTATTAAACCCCTACATTGGTAGACCAATGGAACCCCATAAGTCATAACGATAGATCATAACAATAAATCATAACTTAGATATGCTTGATTTCACTTCTACTATTTGAAATCATCTCACACCTACGTGTTGTGTGAGTCTAATCCTTTAATTACTCTTATAATTCCCTCGTTTCTTTCTTAAATCTACATCTCTTTGCAACTGATATACCTATTCATTTTCCTCTTCACACTGCTGCATTCAGCAGAAGAAGTCCGTGAATAAAGCGATCACGAAAGAGATGGAAAACATGAATTATAAGAAACAAAATCATTTCTTATATTTTATTTTTTTAAATATCTGTAAGACTCATTTTTATATTTATCCACGTGCTTGTTACTTATTCTGTTTCAATTTGCTTGTAACATTTATGACCCTTTTTGTCTAATCACTAATAACCTTTATGTTGATTCCTACCATACAGAATAATCTATTTAGGAATCAACCACTCATATAAAATACATATCAATACATCACTAAAGAATAACTCAAAGCAAGAAAATCTTACTTGTACTTTACGATGGAGGGTGTGGCGATCGCTCGGCGATAGCACATGAACCAATACCATACTATTCTATACACTAGGACGTTAAGAGAGTCCTGACTTTAGGCTCTGATATCATAAATGTAACGCCCCCAAATCGACCCCCGCCACGTGACAAAGACCAATCTGGAGACGCTATGGCATGCTATGACTTTGACCATAATATTGACCATATCTCAATCAAGAATCGAGACACGTCAGCGGAAGAAAGAAATAAAATAAAAGAAGATAACATGAATATACGGAAGTCTAAAAAGTGGCTACATCATTCCTAAAGAATATAATAAGATTCTACATCATGAAGCTATAAATGCGGAAGGAAAAAGGAAACTAATAAGTCATGTGGTTCATGTGTTGTCGTATCGCTAGAGCTTCGTCACCACACACCTACTCCACCTCGTTACTAACCTGGTCCTTCGAAAATCAGACACAGGGGAGGAGGTCCTCACGCAAGTTTTACAGCCTAATGGGGAATTACATGATATACAATGCATAACATGAATAAAATAATCAGAGACAAATAATCATGCTTGACCTGAACTTGAAAGGATAACATGGCAGCATCATAGATCATGATAAGAATAAGATCAAAGAATATCATGAATCAGGAGAGTAACAAGATGATTAATAAACACGAACTTATAGCATACTTGGAAATCATGACAGTAGTTTGACTTGACTTGAACATGCTTCTTGATCTTGGTTATTAATTAGCAATCAGGGTGACTTTAGGTGCCTTTAGTTTTTGGGGTATGCTGAGCAAATGATACGGTCTTGTGCGGGTTAGTGGGTGATCAAATCATGACCAAAGAATCGACCCTTATCTTGATGCACTTGGCTTGGACTGGCAACCCATTGTTAATCTTTCATCTGATCTTATTAATCGCTTTGAATATCTTGTAGTTCTTTATTCTTTGTTCAATGAATACGATGAAATCAATAAGAAAATAAATCAATGAGGGAATAGATTTTGGAAATCAGTGAGGGATCCTTGTAAGGTTAGGAAAATAGGATCAATTGTACATAGGCAATATTCAGATTAAAAAGATAATTAATTAATAAATCTAATAAAAAGGTTCCTGAAAATCGGTATGAGGTAAATCAGGAAAAAAAGTTCATATTGGAATCATAAGGCAATCAATAACGTTCATATCAAAATAAGGGAAGACTGATGGGTAGATAATCAAGGGCTGATGTGGCCGGGCACGGCCGTGACAATCTAGTGGCACGGCCGTGTCGATCTGAATGGTATGATCGGGTACGTAGGTGGTGGCACAAGCGTGTCATAAGAGGGCACGATCGTGACAGAGGGTGAGGGTGGTCGGTCTATCCTAGTGCGGCTGGGTACTTGGTCATGGCACAGCTATGCCAAAAGGATAGCATGGTCATGACCGGTCGTGCACTCAGTCGACCGACCTCGATCGACTTTTTACTTAGGTTCATCAGTCTTAGCACAGGTGTGCACATGACGTGGAACGGCCGTAACAATAATGGCACGGGCATGCCAGAGAGGGGCACGGCCATGACGGTGGCCGATTCCAGCTAGTTTCAATCCGAAAATCACATGGATCCTTAAAGTACTTTCGTTCTACTCTAAATCCTACATCCTAACAATCAATAAGACAGAAATAGAATAACAGAATTAATTCAAACAGTAAGCAAAACAGTAATCAAACAATTCAAACAATAATTCAATAATCAAACAAAACCCTAGAACAACCTCTTGATTTTTTTCGTTTCGAAATCAATTAAGGCATGGATTAGAACAATTCAGAGGTGATTTCGATTCACCCACCTTCGTTCACGATTAATCCATCCTTCGATTCGTCGAAAAATTAACAACCACGCCCCCTGCTCTTCCTCTGTATTTTTCCTCTTGATCTCTGCCTGTAGTTGGGACGACCAGGGCTGTTTCTTCTCGCACAGGATCAACCACGCAGAAGGGAGGGTTCGTGAGGTGTTCAGGGAAAACCCCTTAATTTAATTCTGTATTCTTTTATAATGGTTTTCTCCTAGTTAGATTTGATATGATTAAATTTTTATCCCCCTTTTATACGGTTCTTTCCTTTAATTCTATTTTTATCCATTAAAATCTCCTCTCTTTTAAACCCAATCTAATTCAAAGTAATCAGATAAATTCTCTGATTTGTAAAAGTCATCAAATCCCTTAATTCCTTGACTTTGAGTGAAATATGGACTCCTCTCTCTTAGCCGTCCCAGCCCATCGCGTTTTCTTCTTTTCTTTTTTTTATCTTTATGCTGGTTGTTACGGTAACAGAATTCGATTTGGGTCATTACATAATTACTATAAAATAATTTATCGTTATGGAACTATTCATTTTTTTCTGAGTTGTTATTAAATTAATTGCTGTAGATAACTTATTCTTACGTACGAAAAACTATTTTTGTTACTTCTTTCTTCTAGGTTAGATTATAAAAAAAATTATGACTCAAAATTGTGATTATTATCTGATTTCCCTTTCTGAACAGAGGTATTCTTTTGTCTTATTCCTTTTGAAGTGTCATTAATTCTGAATTATTTTTTATTATATATTTCTACCTTGTGATTATTATGTAAACAATCTGATATTAAAATCTATATCCTTTTAGTTCTATAATTTTATAGCTAGTTAACAATCTGATATTTCTTCTTTGCACACTTCGAATCAATCATTATTGTGTAATTACTCTGTAATTATAACTCTACAATTAGTTGTTTTATCTTTAATCATCGCTGTTATTATTTCTTAATTATCTAAACATGATGTCATCTTAAGTTGACTATACTTAGTTTTCAAAAAATTAATCACCCCATTTTAGACGCTATTGTGCCGAAAGCAATTTGAAGCTCAATTTTCTTTATTACGGCTTGATAGCTATATATAGTATATATATATAGTTTTTGAATTAATGAACCAATCCATGAGACGTTTTTCTTCTAGTTGATTCTAAGTTATTATTTATTTAAACATTTATTTTTGTATTACTTTTTTCTGTAAAAAAGAGAGCAATGTTTTAAGGATAACATGCCGTACATGAATTTTCTTTTGTTTTTATCTATTTGCATATGGAGTGATCTTCAGGATGTTTAATATTTGTACTGTAGGATCACAATGTGTTTAATGTTTATCCAAAAATATCAATTTAATAAAAATTATCGCCAAAGTTTAAAATCAATATTGAATTTTAAACTAACACAATAACAATCAAATCATAGAAAAGATAAGGAGAAAAAAAGACAAACACAATATACACGATAGTTTATTGACAAGGTTCGATCACACTTCGTGTAATGTCTCCAAATCGACCCACACCACGTGGCGAAGATCAACCTAGAGATGTTATGAACGCTATGATTTTGACTATCATATTGACCATAATTCAGTCAAGAATCGAAACACAACAAAAGGAAGAATAAAAATAAAAGAAGATAATATAAAATTTTTGGAAGTCTAGGAAAAAGGGGTTACCTCATTTTTAAGGAATATTATAAAGTTCTACATCATAAATCTATAAATGCGGAAGAAAAAAAAATAATAAGCTCTGTATTTCATGTGCTTTCTTGTCGTTAGAGCCTTGTCGCAGCACACCTACTCCACAACATCACTAATCTAATCCTGTGAAAATCAAACATAGGGGAGGAGGTCCTCTCGTAAACTTTACAGTCTAGTGAAGAATCATATAAGTATACGATGTATAACATAAATAGAGAAATCAGTAGTAAGGTAGAGTACTTATTTTGAATGAAAAGAGGAGCACGAGATAAGTATAAATAATCATAAAAGATGGGAGTAGACGTTACAAATCAAATAAATCAAATGATACTGGATAAACTTAGAATCATGACATGCTTGATAATCATAACAGTAATTTGACGTGTCTTAATCACACTTCTTAATCTTGGTTCATACTTAAAAATCAGAATGACTTTAGGTACCTTTAATTCTTGAGGTATGCTGAGTAAACGATACAACAATGTGCGGGTCAATGGGTGATCAAATCATGACCAAGGGAACGGCCCTTATAATTCAAACAGTAAGCAAAACAGTAATCAAACAATTCAAACAATAATTCAATAATCAAACAAAACCCTAGAACAACCTCTTGATCTTTTTCGTTTCGAAATCAATTAAGGCATGGATTAGAACAATTCAGAGGTGATTTCGATTCACCCACCTTCGTTCACGATTAATCCATCCTTCGATTCGTCGGAAAATTAACAACCACGTCCCCTGCTCTTCCTCTGTATTTTTCCTCTTCATCTCTGCCTGTAGTTGGGACGACCAGGGCTGTTTCTTCTCGCACAGGATCAACCACGCAGAAGGGAGGGTTCGTGAGGTGTTCAGGGAAAACCCCTTAATTTAATTCTGTATTCTTTTATAATGGTTTTCTCCTAGTTAGATTTGATATGATTAAATTTTTATCCCCCTTTTATACGGTTCTTTCCTTTAATTCTATTTTTATCCATTAAAATCTCCTCTCTTTTAAACCCAATCTAATTCAAAGTAATCAGATAAATTCTCTGATTTGTAAAAGTCATCAAATCCCTTAATTCCTTGACTTTGAGTGAAATATGGACTCCTCTCTCTTAGCCGTCCCAGCCCATCACGTTTTCTTCTTTTCTTTTTTTTATCTTTATGCTGGTTGTTACGGTAACAGAATTCGATTTGGGTCATTACATAATTACTATAAAATAATTTATCATTCTGGAACTATTCAATTTTTTCTGAGTTGTTATTAAATTAATTGCTGTAGATAACTTATTCTTACGTACGAAAAACTATTTTTGTTACTTCTTTCTTCTAGGTTAGATTAGAAAAAAAATTATGACTCAAAATTGTGATTATTATCTGATTTCCCTTTCTGAACAGAGGTATTCTTTTGTCTTATTTCTTTTGAAGTGTCATTAATTCTGAATTATTTTTTATTATATATTTCTACCTTGTGATTATTATTTAAACAATCTGATATTAAAATCTATATCCTTTTAGTTCTATAATTTTATAGCTAGTTAACAATCTGATATTTCTTCTTTGCACACTTTGAATCAATCATTATTGTGTAATTACTCTGTAATTATAACTCTACAATTAGTTGTTTTATCTTTAATCATCGCTGGTTATTATTTCTTAATTATCTAAACATGATGTCATCTTAAGTTGACTATACTTAGTTTTCAAAAAATTAATCACCCCATTTTAGACGCTATTGGGCCGAAAGCAATTTGAAGCTCAATTTTCTTTATTACGGCTTGATAGCTATATATAGTATATATATATAGTTTTTGAATTAATGAACCAATCCATGAGACGTTTTTCTTCTAGTTGATTCTAAGTTATTATTTATTTAAACATTTATTTTTGTATTACTTTTTTCTGTAAAAAAGAGAGCAATGTTTTAAGGATAACATGCCGTACATGAATTTTCTTTTGTTTTTATCTATTTGCATATGGAGTGATCTTCAGGATGTTTAATATTTGTACTGTAGGATCACAATGTGTTTAATGTTTATCCAAAAATATTAATTTAATAAAAATTATCGCCAAAGTTTAAAATCAATATTGAATTTTAAACTAATACAATAACAATCAAATCATAGAAAAGATAAGGAGAGAAAAAGACAAACACAATATACACGATAGTTTATTGACAAGGTTCGACCACACTTCTTCGTGTAACGTCTCTAAATCGACTCACATCACATGGCGAAGATCAACCTAGAGATGCTATGAACGCTATGATTTTGCCTATCATATTGATCATAATTCTGTCAAGAATCGAAACACAACAAAAGGAAGAATAAAAATAAAAGATGATAATATAAAATTTTTGGAAGTCTAGGAAAAAGGGGTTACCTCATTTTTAAGGAATATTATAAAGTTCTACATTATAAATCTATAAATGCAGAAGAAAAAAAAATTAATAAGCTCTATAGTTCATGTGCTTTCTTGTCGTTAGAGCCTTGTCGCAGCACACCTACTCCACAACATCACTAATCTAATCCTGTGAAAATCAAACATAGGGGAGGAGGTCCTCTCGTAAGCTTTACAGTCTAGTGAAGAACCATATAAGTATACGATGTATAACATAAATAGAGAAATCAGTAGTAAGGTAGAGTACTTATTTTGAATGAAAAGAGGAGCACGAGATAAGTATAAATAATCATAAAAGATGGGAGTAGACATTACAAATCAAATAAATCAAATGATATTGGATAAACTTAGAATCATGACATGCTTGATAATCATAACAGTAATTTGACTTATCTTAATCACACTTCTTAATCTTGTTTCATGCTTAAAAATCAGAATGACTTTAAGTACCTTTAATTCTTGAGGTATGCTGAGTAAACGATACAACAATGTGCGGGTCAATGGGTGATCAAATCATGACCAAGGGAACGGCCCTTATCTTGAGACACTTGACTTGAATTGGCAATCCATTATTATGCATCAATATAGACCATGTAACCTCCGATGCCTAGTGAGAACTAGAGTCAAAGTCAAACGGTCCTTGAGAGTCTGGAAGCTCTACTCACATTGATATGTCCAGATAAACCTCTTGTAATAACTTGTCAATTCAAGGAAGCTGCGAATCTCAGATGCATTCTTCGGCCTTACTCAATTTGTCACTGCTTCCACTTTCATTGGGTCTACTGCAATGTCCTTCTTGGAGACTATATGTCCTAGAAACATTATCTCATTCAACTAGAATTCACACTTCGAAAGCATGCCATATAGCTTGTGCTATCTCAGAGTTTCCAATGCTATTCTCAAGTGTTTTCGGTGTTGTTCTGGACTGGAAGAATAGATTAGAATGAGCTTTGTGTGAAATAATGAGCTTTAAATTTATTAGTGGTTTTTAGGTTGCATATAATTCCTTGAATTATTTTCTAGTGGAAAACATGTTATAGATGAGTTGAATATCATTCAATTATACGTTACAATATTATATTTTACTTCACTCAACACACTTATTTTTTTTAAAATTTGATTATCTGATATGTATTTACATTTTAGACATTGAACTCATGCAGGGATGAAATACATAACAAGAAAAATTAGAAAACACATTGATGAGGTTCCACTTATGAATTATGTATAACCACAATACTATCATGCGTGCATTGTTTCACACATGCAACTGCTAATACACTCTCTTTCTCGTAGTAAGTCAATTGATCCAATTAAAGGAAATTAACTATTCTAGCAATTTCTTCTTTCACAAGAAAATACACTACTAAAAAAAAATAGACCAAAATTCATGATAATTTATATATATGTTTGTTAGGTTCTTGGTTAAATCAGAAAAAGTACACATCTTCCATATGAAATAAATGGGTGGTAGGGATTTATTCAATTCAATTGAATGCTCATTTAATTCCTTAATTATCCTTTCCAAAGTATCCGTCTTAAAAATTGTCGGTGTTAGTTTTTTCTTTTCAAAATTGTCTCTCCAAAAACTTGTCAGAATTGGTTTCTTTGTTTTAAAAATAAAAGTTGATTATCTATTGATGTAATAATTTGAGGAGTTCTCGTACAATATTTGGAGCAATCTCGCAGGAGGAGAAGACTTTCAAAATAGGTCGCTATCACTAGGACTAACTACATTTGCCAAATTATTAGCACTGTGATTTGCTTGGTGATAACAGTGTCGGACAAAAAGGGGAAACTTTCTCCAATAACATTTTGATATCGGATACTACATTCGCAATAATCCATGGAGGACTGACATTAGAGCTTCAGAGTCCATATCAATTTGAATGTGTGTGATATTCCTTTGACAGCAAGTTCTCAGCCCAATAATCATAGCCCAAGCTTCGAGCTCAAATATCGATCCTGCCCGCCGTTGACTTGCTCCTACAAAAAGCATTGTAGAGGACCCAATATGTATTGCAAAGGATAAATCCAACTCCACCTACCTCATTAGGTCCAATAAATAACTCATCTGTGTTCAATTTGAACCAAGCATGAGGTGCATGGTGGCTCCCATCAGACCCATCTATGTTCAATTGGTTTCTTTTAATTTCCAAGGCTGTCCGTCTAAAAGCTCCTAAGAGCTTATTGTTTTTTCTTTAAGGTTTTGTCATTTTCAACATGTGATACCATTTTGGCAAGATATAATAATC
Organism: Pontederia crassipes; assembly: GCA_030549335.1. Taxonomy (NCBI): domain Eukaryota; kingdom Viridiplantae; phylum Streptophyta; class Magnoliopsida; order Commelinales; family Pontederiaceae; genus Pontederia; species Pontederia crassipes. Next base: position 55,541,231 of record CM060196.1, on the reverse strand, counting down.
ATTAGTTTGCACATTAATATCAACTATTGTTGCATATAACTCAAATTACGGTGATGAAAGAGATTATGATGATGATGATAATCATAATGTAGAACACACCTAAACACCTCTTTCTCATATTCAATGCCGATCGGTTTCGCTTTCTCTCTCATGTTCACTGCCAAGTGTCCGTAAATCAGCATCCCCACTGCATACATTCTTTTTATATTATGATCTATCCTCTCATTTTTGGAATACCTCCTCCTCGCCCTTTCAGATCCACGAAACCTCAAGCCTTCTAATTGTCGATGACTAATTCTTGCAGTCAATAATGCAAGGTCTCTCGGGAAGAAGACCTTCTCAAGGAGTGCACCAAACATCATGGAAAGTTTTCACTTCACTTCTATTTCCAAAGATCAAGGCCTCCCAGTCATCTCCTCGTCTTGAACTATAATCTTTACCCAATTCTCCTTGTAGCTTCTCCTCCTCATACTCCTTGGATATCTAGGACTGCCAAGAGATCATAACATAGAGGCTACAGCCTCACAACTTTAATTGTTTGACATGGCATCCGACAGCTTGAAAGATCAAGTTCATGCTGTTGCTCACGTTTCCAATCTTCATCACCATTTAAATGCATGCCCTTCTCCATCGTCGTCCGGGAGATCACCAACAAGTGCGATCTCCCCGACAACAATGAAGAAGGGCATGCTATTCGAGGGGATGACAAAGATGAGAGTGCTGATTATGAGATGGGAAACATAATCAATGGTGTAAGAAGGATCTTTTGAAGCTGTAGAATGCCATGTTTGACAAACGGATCAAAATGTCAAATAATTAAAGTTGTGGGGCCGAACCCTCTTTGGTGTGACCTCTAGGCAGTCCAAGATATATAAGGAAATTCAGTAGTGGGTAGATTTCTCAGCTTGAACACCTGGGAAAGGAGGATAAGAAAATGATCCTCCACGTAGACGGCAACAAAGCATAGACAACATTTCTTTCCCTTAAGCAAAGCTTCCCAATCCTTCCCAAACTTGGATTGGAGATCCCCATCGAGAGCAAGATTCTTGGGTCGACAGAAGACACAATAACAATTCTAAACCATTCAGGCATGATCGTTGCAACAATAGCGAATGAGATATCAGCAGTTGTATCAATAATTGGGGATGGCATGTTACTATATATTTTCTCCTAACCATTAATTACATTAGCTTTGTTTTCATGTCATTTTTCTACAAAACGAACACTTTTAGATTTGTTGTATTGTTTATTTTTTGTATTGCATGTAATCTTTTTATTTTTTACCAATGCTTAACTATGTAATAAATGATTTTGAATGTCATTGAGTTTGAACGTTATAATATTATATTTTTCTTTTAATAACATGCACATTTATTTTTGAACTTGATTACTTCTACTGTGAAAGTTATTTAACTTTGAACTATTTAAGTGTTTACATTGTAAATTTTAAGCGCAAGCAAGTCATAAATAAGTTATGCATGTATAACACGAAAATTTAGAAATCACATTGGTGAGGTAATAAATTTGGCATATGTGTAAACACATGAGTGCCAAGGAGGCAAGTACTAACTATGAGAAGTACAATATGTGCCAAGCAGGCAAGTACTAATTATGAGAAGTACAAAATTTGTAACCCAATGAACTCTCTTTCTCTTTGTAACGCAACTCTATCCAATTACGACAAGTCCAAATTTCAGCAAATTTTTTTTTATGAAAACTAAATTACTCATAAAAAATATGTTTTTAATACAAATTAAGAATTATAGGTGTGTGTCTTAAATTCTTGGACAAACCTACAAATTCCTCACCTTTGATGTGAAACTAAAGATGCAGGGGATTGAGACAACACACACGAATTCTCATTCAAATTCCATGTTTATCCTTTTGAAAGCTTTCCATTCAAAAAGTCTGACAGAATAGCTTTTTGACCAAAGTTGTCCATATAAAAGCTTGTTAGAAATGCATTTTTTTACCATCAAGCTTTTGTCATTTCCTCGCGTTTCTCTGTCTTTATGTGAAATAATGAGCTTTAAATTTATTAGTGGTTTTTAGGTTACATATAATTCTTTGAACTATTTTCCAGTGGAAAACATGTTATAGATGAGTTGAATACTTCACTCAACACACTTATTTTTTTAAATTTGATTATCTGACATGCATTTGCATTTTATACATTGAACTCATGCAGGGTTGAAATACTTAACAAGAAAAATTAGAAAACACATTGGTGAGATTCCGCATGTGAATTATGTGTAACCAATTCATGCATGCATTGTTTCACGTGTGCAATACACTCAATTAATCCAATTAATGAAAATTAATTATTCTAGCAATTTTTTCTTTCACAAGAAAATACACTACATGTTGATGTGCCTTGAATTATGTACCTGTACTCAAAATTATGAAAAAAATGAAAAAGAAAGAAAAATGAGAATTTGTGGCGAAAGTGGAGGGCTTGGACCGTTAGGGTTTAGGGTTTAGGGCCCGCGGTATGGATCTTTATATATGAGGGTTAGAGTTTTATATGATGTACTCTCTTTTGGCTCATAGTAAAATTCTTTTGGCGGCGGCCTCCTTTGCCCGTTGATGTTTCTCTCTTATTCACATTGATCAAGAGGGTTTTACCATGTTAAATCTCTGTGTTCATCTTCTCTTTCTTTCGTTGTTTTCATTATTCATCGATCCTCGGTGTTTTATTCTCAACAAATTGGTATCAGAGCTAAGTTTCTTTCCGCGAAGATGACTACAACGAAGTTCGACATAGAAAAGTTCGACGGGAATACAAATTTCAGTCTGTGGCAAGTTCGGATGCTTGCCATCCTGGTTTAGAACGGATTGAAGAAGGCGCTATCGGATCAGAAGCCGGATGCCATGGAGACGTCCGCTTGGGAGGAACTCGATGAGAAGGCGTTGTCTGCGATCCAGTTGTGCCTGACGAACGATGTTCTTCAAGAAGTCCTCACAGAGAAGACGACGGTTGATCTCTGGACGAAATCGGAAACTCTATATCTGACGAAAACTCTAGCGAATTGACTTGTGTTGAAGCAGCGGTTGTACACCTTTCGTATGGCCAAAGGTACGTCGATCAAATCGCATATCAGTGAGTTCATTGCCCTAATCAATGATTTAAAGAACGTAGATGCGAAAGTTGATGATGAAGATCAGGCCCTATTACTCCTTTGTTCTCTGCCATCTTCATATAAAACTTTTAAAGAGACGATGATCTACGGTAGGGACAAACTCACGTTTGATGATGTTAAGGGCAGACTACTGAGCAAAGAAAAATTGGACAACGAATTGGGATCAAGCAGTAAATCTGATGATCAAGCCTCAGGTCTGATCGCAAGAGGCAGACATCAGACGAGAAATTAAAATCAAGATAGATCCAAATCCAAGTCGAAGAACAGAGATAAAGTCTGCAATTATTACAAGAAGAAGGGTCATATCAAAGCAGAGTATTACAAATTACAGAATATGAATAAAAGGATTAACGATGGCAACGAGAAGGGAAATCAGAAGGCTGAAGTTGCAGATGCTGTAGCAGAAAGTGAGAATGAAGATGTTCTGTTGGTAACGACATTAAACAAATCCAGATAATCAAGTGAATGGATTCTCGATTCTGGATGCTCATACCATATATGTCCCAATCGAAATTAGTTCTCCACGTACAAATCTGTTGAAGGTGGAGTCATTCTTATGGGCAACAATGCTGCCTGTAAGACTGTTGGTATTGGGTCCATCCAGATTAAGATGCATGATGAAATTATTAGGACATTATCTGAAGTTAGACATATTTTTGATCTGAAGAAGAATCATATTTCTCTCGGTGTCTTAGACTCAAATGGTTGCAAAGTTGTTATTGAGTCTAATGGAATGAAGATTTCCCGTGGTGCTCTTGTATTGATGAAAGGCCTCAAAATCGGTAGCTTGTATGTTCTCCAAGGTTCGATAGTGATAGGTTCAGCAGCAGTCTCATCTACCTCAGAGGAACATTGCACAAAGTTATGACACATGCATTTGGGCCATATGAGTGAGAAGGGCATGCAAGTTCTCAGCAACAGAGGTCTTCTTCCTAGTGCAAAAGTTGGAAAATTAGAGCTGTGTGAGCATTATATATTCAGAAAGCAGAAGAGAGTTAGTTTCGGCTCAGCCATTCATAAGACGAAGGGAACCCTTGATTACATCCATTCATATTTATGGAGTCCTTCTCAAGTTCCTTCGAAAGGAGGAAATAGGTATTTGATGACATTTATTGATGACTTCTCTAGAAAAATTTGAGTTTATTTTATGAAACATAAAGATGGTGTATTTGAAACATTCAAGTCATGAAAGGCTCTACTAGAGAAGCAATCTAGAAAAGTTATAAAGAGGCTGAGGACTGACAATGGACTAGAATTCTATAATTCTAAGTTCAATGAATTTTGTGACAAAGAAGGCATTGCAAGACATCACACAATTGTGAGAGCTCCACAACAGAATGGAGTCGCAGAAAGAATGAACAAAACTCTACTAGAGAGAGCACGATGTATGCTGTCAAATGCAGGGCTTGGTAAAGAGTTTTGGGCAAAAGCTGTCAACCTAGCATGTCACTTAGTGAATCGGTCTCCCCACCGATCCTTAGACTTAAAAATTCCTGAAGAAGTGTGGTCAGATAATCCTCCTAATTACTCACATTTAAGAGTTTTCGATTGTCCTGCATATGCACTTGTTAATGATGGAAAGCTTGAACCTAGAACTAGGAAGTGCATATTTCTTGGTTATAACTCTAGTGTTAAAGGGTATAGATTATGGTGTCCTGAAACTAAGAAATTTATTATCAGTAGAGATGTTACTTTTGATGAATTTGCGATACTTCATTCGAGAAAAAATTTGTCTATTATTGATAATATAGAAAAATAGAAGACTTTGGAGAAGGTGGAATTAGAACTTTCAAATTCTTCTGATGAAAAGAATGATACTCCTGATGCTCCTGAAGTTCGTACATCTCGAGTTCAGCAGCAATACGTGTTAGCTCGTGATAGATCGAGGAGAGAAATAAAAGCATCTCAAAGGCTCGGATTTGAAGAACTGGTGACTTATGCATTGTTGCTGAAGATATTGAGTTATCTAATCCTTCCTTCTATTATGAAGCTATTCGAAGTGCTGATTGTAATAAATGGTTAATAGCAATGCAGGAGGAGATGAAATCTCTATAAAACAATGTCACTTAGAATCTTGTAAAACAACCCGTGAATAAGAAGATTGTTGGCTGCAAATGGGTGTTCAAGAAAAAAGAAGGAATCAATAATGAAGAGACAAAGTACAAAGCAAGATTGGTGGCAAAAGGTTACAGTCAAGTGGAGGGTGTTGATTTTCATGATGTGTTCTCTCTAATTGTGAAACATACTTGTATTCGTACTTTGCATGCTATTGTTGCTTTGCAGAATTTTGAACTTGAGCAACTAAATGTTAAGACTACATTCTTGCATGGCGATCTAGAAAAAGATATATATATGGGGCAGCCAGAGAGTTTTCATGTTGAAGGTAAAGAAGATCAAATTTATCATCTGAAGAAGTCCTTGTATGGACTTAAACAATCCCCTCGGCAGTGGTATAAAATGTTTGATTCATTCATGTTGAGTATTAGTTTTGCTAGAGTCAAATATCATAGTTGTGTTTATTTGAATCAACTTGCCGATGGTTCATTCATCTATTTATTGTTCTATGTTGATGATATGTTAATTGCAGCGAAAGACATATTTGAAATTAACATTTTAAAAAATAAGTTAAGTTCTGAATTTGAGATGAAGGATTTTGGAGCAGCAAAGAGGATTTTGAAAATGAAAATTTCTAGAGATAGAAGTTCAGGAAGACTATTTCTATCTCACCAGAAATATATTGAAAAAGTCTTGGAGCATTTTGAAATGCAGAATGCTAAGGCTGTCAGTACACCGATTGCGGCACACTTTAAACTCTCAGCTTCATGTTCACCACAATCTGATGAAGACAAAAGGCATATGTCAAAAGTTCCTTACTGTAGTGCAGTTGGTAGCATTATGTATGCAATGATTTGCACTCATCCAGATATATCTCATGCTGTCACTGTCGTTAGTGGATATATGTTTAATCTAGGAAAGAAGCACTGGGAAGCTGTTAAGTGGATATTGAGATATTTAAGAAGTTCTTCTGATGTATGCTTGGAATTTAGTAGAAATTCAGCTGGACTAGTTGGTTATGTTGATTCAAATTTTGCAGGAGATCTTGATAGAAGAAGGTCCCTAACTGATTATGTTTTTACTATTACTGATTGTGCTGTGAGTTGGAAAGCTATTTTGCAGGATACAGTAGCATTATTCACCACTAAAGCTGAATACATGGCCATCACTAAAGTTGTAAAAGAAGCTATCTAATTGAGAGAATTAGTTGGGGAGCTCAATATAAAAGAGAAAACTACTATCATATATTGTAATAGTCAGAGTTCAATACATCTTACAAAAGATCAAATGCATCATGAAAGGACAAAGCATATAGATGTGAGATATTATTTTGTTTGAGATATTATGGAAAAGCAAGATGTTCAAGTTCAGAAGATTAGCACACATCAAAATCCAGCAAATATGATGACAAAGAACTTACCTGTTGTCAAGTTCGAATATTATTCAGACTTGGCGAGCGTTACGTAAAGATCAAGCTTGGCCCACGTGGGCCATTCGACAAAGGAGAGCATGTTGAGTATTTTATTTTTTGAGAGTCTTGTGAAATTCAAGTCAAGGTGGAGATTTGTTGATGTGCCTTGAATTATATACCTTGTACCCAAAATTATGAAAGAAAAAAAAATGTAAAAGAAAAAAAATGAGAATCTGTGGTGGAAGCGGAGGGCTTGGGCCGTTAGGGTTCAGGATTTAGGGTTTAGGGCCCGCGGTATGGACCTTTATATACGAGGGTTAGAGTTTTATATGATGTGCTCTCTTTTGGATCATAGTGAAATTTTTCTGACGGCAGCCTCCTTTGTTCGTGGATGTTTCTCTCTTATTCATATTGATTAAGAGGGTTTTATCACGTTAAATCTCTGTATTCATCTTCTCCTTCTTTCATTATTTTTATTGTTATCGATCCTCGGTGTTTTATTTCCAACACTACATATAAAATTAAATACTCCAAAGACCAAAATTTATGATAATTTATGTGGATGTTTGTTAAGTTCATGGTGAAATCGGGAAAATACACATCTTCTATATGAAATAAATGGGTGGTAGCGATTTAGTCAGCGCAATTGAATGCTCATTTAATTCCTTGTTTATCCTTTCCAAAGGTATCCATCTTAAAGATTAGTTTTTTTCTTTTCGTAACCGTCTCCGCAAAAACTTGTCAGAATTGGTTTCTTTTAATTTCCAAGGCAGTCCGTCTAAAAGCTCCTTAGAGCCGGTTGTTTTTTCCTTCAAGGTTTTGTCATTTTCAACACATGATACCATTTTGGCATGATATAATGAGCAATAGTTTGCACAATAATAATAACTATTGTTGCATATAACTCAAATTGCAATGATGAAAGAGATGATGATGATGATAATGTAGAACACGACTAAACACCTCGTTCTCGTATTCATCGTGGCTCTATTTCGCTTTTTCTCTCATGTTCACTGCCAAGTGTCCGTACAGCATCCCCACTGCATACGTTTGTTTTATATTATGGTCCATCCTCTCGTTTTTGGAATAGTTCCTCCTTGCCCTTTCAGATCCACGAAGCCTCAAGCCCTCTCATTCTCGATGACTAATTCTTGCAGTCAATAATGCAAGCACGACTCTCGGGAAGAAGACCTTCTCAAGGAGTGCACCGAACATCATTTAAAGTTTTCACTTCATTTCTATTTCCAAAGATGAAGGCCTCTGAGTCATCTCCTCATCTTGAACTATCATCTCTACCGAATTCTCCTTGTAGCTTCTCCTCCTCATACTCCTTGGATATCTAGGACTGCCAAGAGATCATAACATAGAGGCTATAGCCTCAAAACTTTAATTGTTTAACATGGCATCCGATGGCTTGAAAGATCAAGTTCACCTGTTGCTCACGTTTCCTATCTTCATTGCCCCTTTAAACGCAAGCCCTTCTCCATCGTCGTCCGGGAGGTCAGCAACAAGTGCGATCTCCCCGACAACGATGGAGAAGGGCATGTTATTTGAGGGAATGACAAAGATGAGAGTGCTGATTATAAGATGGGAAACATAAGCAATGGCGTAAGAAGGATCTTTTGAAGCTATAGAATGCCATGTTTGACAGACGGATCGAAATGTCAAATAATTGAAGTTGTGGGGCCGTACCCTCTTTGGTGTGAACTCTAGGCAGTCCAAGATATATAAGAAAACTCAATAGTGGGTAGATTCATCGGCCTGAACACCTGGGAAAGGAGGATAAGAAAATGATCCTCCACTTAGACGGCAACAAAGCATAGACAACATTTCTTTCCCTTAAGAAAAGCTTCCCAATCCTTCCCATACTTGGATTGGAGATCCCCGTCGAGAGCAAGATTCTTGGGTCGACAGAAGACACGATGACAATTCTAAACCCTTCAGGGCATGATCGTTGCAACAATAGCGAAGGAGATGTCTGCGATTGTGACAATAATCGGGGATGGCATGTTACTATATATTTTCTCCTAACCATTAATTACATTAGCTTTGTTTTCATATCATTTTTCCACAAAACGAACACTTTTGATTTCTTTTAATCTTTTCATTTTTTACCAATGCTAACTATGTAATAAATGAGTTTGAACGCTATAATATTATATTTTTCCTTTAATAACATGTACATTTATTTTTTGAACTTGATTACTTCGATGGTGAAAGTTATTTAACTTTGAACTATTTAAGTGTTTACATTGTAAATTTTAAGCGCAAGCAAGCTAGAAATAAGTTATGAATGTATAACACGAAAATTTACAAGTCACATTGTTGAGGTAATAAGTTTGGCATATGTGTAAGCACATGAGTGCCAAGCAAGTAAGTACTAATTATGAGAAGTACAAAATTTGTAACCCAATGCACTCTCTTTCTCTTTGTAACGCAACTTACGACAAGTCCAAATTTCAGCAAATTTTCTTTTATAAAAAATAAATTACTCCAAGCCCAACTTACTACTCTTTACATGAACGTAAAGTGGGGGTAGCCAAAATGAGAATGTTGAGATGGATGTGTGGTCATACAAGATTAGATAAGATTAGGAATGACCATATACGTGAACGAGTCGGAATGGCTTTTATTAGTGAGAAAATGGTAGAGAATCGTTTGAGATGGTTTGGTCATGTTCAGAGAAGACCATTAGATGCGCCAGTAAGAAGAGTAGATCAAATAATCTGGAGTCTGATTAAAAGAGGGAGAGGGAGGCCAAGGCGGACACTTGACGAACTAATAGAGCAAGATCTATTGGTGAATAATATACCGAAAGGTTTGGTTACTAATAGAGCGGAATGACGTCGTATGATCCATGCAGCCGACCCCACCTAGTGGGATAAGGCTTTGTTGTTATTGTTGTTGTTGTTGTTGTTGAAAAATAAATTACTCATAAAAAATATTGGTGTGCGTCTTAAATTCTTGGACAAACCTACAAAGTCCTCACCTTTGATGTGAAACTAAAGGTGCTGGGGATTGAGACAACACACTTGAATTCTCATGCAAATTCCATGTTTATCCCTTTCAAAGCTGTCCATACAAAAGCTTGTGGAGTCATTTTTTTTTTTAGTTTCAGAAGCTTTCCATTCAAAAAGTTTGTCAGATTAGTTTTTTTGACCAAAGTCGTCCATATAAAATCTTGTTAGAAATGTGTTTTTTTTACCATCAAGCTTTTGTCATTTCCTCATGTTTCTATGTCTTTATGTGAAATAATGAGCTTTAAATTTATTAGTGGTTTTTAGGTTACATATAATTTTTTGAATTATTTTCCAGTGGAAAACATGCTATAGATGAGTTGAATACTTCACTCAACACACTTATTTTTTTAAATTTGATTATCTACATGCATTTGCATTTTAGACATTGAACTCATGCAGGGTTGAAATACTTAACAAGAAAAATTAGAAAACACATTGATGAGGTTCCACTTATGAATTATGTGTAACCACAGGACTGTCATGTGTACATTGTTTCACACATGTACTTTGCAAATGCATTTTCCACTATGGTTTCAACTTTAGAAGCAAAGCTGTCCCAACTATCAAATTTTGGTTATCCACTTGAATGATAAGAATCATGTATCCAACTTTGGAAATTTCAATTCATCTCTGAAATCTAAAATGTTTTCTACACAATTGAAACTCAAGAGAATGTTATAGAGTAGGTGCAGAAATTCACATTCTAAAATTTGAAATCTGAATTTTGAAATATGAGATCAAACTAGAAATTTGAAATGTTGAAATTTGAAACATGAATGTCTGAATTCTAAAGCTTGAAATCTGAAATTTGAATTTTGAAATGTCAAATCTGATTTGAGCATTTAGGGATCAAAAGAAAATATGTTCAAATATGTTTCAGCACAATAGGAGCTTAGGATAATGTGGAGAATTGCAATTTGAAATTTAAAATCAGCAATATGATGTCTGAAATCTGATCTAAACATTTCAAGGATATTTCTGCACAATGACAAGGACATCAAAAGTAGGTCTGCTTAGTGATATTTCTGCACAATGACAACAATAAATAAGTTCAGGATTATTTAAACAAGTGCAGAAATTTTAAAATATGAAAATCCAAAATACGAAATATGAAGTTGGAAATAAAAAATCAGAAAACATTCAAGGATATGTTCAACAATGTTTATGCACAAAGAAACTCAGGATTGCAGAAAATTGAGATATCACGAGTTCTAACAATAACATTGGAGGATCAAGATGCATGTTCAGAAATGTTCTACACAATAGACTTAGAATGCAAGCTTTAAAATGTGCAGGAAACTAAAATATGAGAAGTAAAACTTGAAATCTGAAATCAAATATCTGACATCTGAAATGTAAAATGTCTAAACTCAATGGAGAGGTAGAATGCAGCTTATAGACAAAACTCATAAATCTGAAAACTGAAAATAGAAATGTGATCATAGCATACAAGAATTAAGAAATTGTCAGATTCAACAATGTTCATGATAGGAGTGCAAGTTCAAGAATTTCAACAATGTGTATAAGAATGTATGTCAGCAATTTCAAGATACAGTTGTTCAACAATTTCAGTAATCAAGAATTTCACATATCAGCAATTTCAGGACACAAATGTTCAACAATTTCTACAATGAGAAATAAAAAAACTAGAAAGATTATATATGTACTATAAATACAAATAACATGTTCAGCAGAGTGTATTCAATAATATTTAGCAAGATTCTGGCACTATGAAAACATAGTAGATAATTTATAGCATAAGTGCATAACAAGAAATTCAAAATCTAGAATACAAAGTTATAGTTCAGCAATGTTTCTCCATTATAAATATTCAGGAGATACTTTGTAGCATGTGCAGAATATGAACTTTGAGAATTGACAACCAAAAATGCAGGAATAGAATATTGAAGATGACAACCACATGATCTAAGTGAAGACTTTTATAAACAAGTAAAGAAAAGAAAAATGGAAAAAAGCTAACATCTAATTTAAACAGGAATGAGAAAAAAAATTAGCTAAACTACATGCAAACAAGATATTCACAGCACGATGAAATATAAATAGCGATTATAAACAAGACTCAGCTAGATCAAAACAGAAAATCAAATGTGACAATTCAAAACTTAGTTCCCGACAACGGCGCCAAAAATTTTGACTCGCATAAAGTGTGTATTTCGTTAAACACAGAAGAATATCGAATGAAGTTTTAAATTTATAAATCCTCTACATTATTACGATGAGAACCAAAGTATATGGCATATCATTGTAGTGCTTGAGGGTCGATCCATAGAGACTAAGTTGAAATGTTCACAATCAATTAAACTGTTTGAAGGAAAAGCATAAGTCTATATTTGTTGTTCAAGATGAGAAAGTGAAATGCTATAAACTAGAAATCACATAAAATAAGATTACATTAGGGTTTTTAATGTAAAATTAGACAAAGACAAGTGTAGCTAAACACTAGGGCTAGGCGAATGATTTCACTTGAAACTTTCATCCTCTAAACTTCATTTGGAATAAAAATGACTGAATGTCCATTTCTTCTGAATTTGAGTCAAGTCTCGTGTCTATCGAGTACCGAGCATTCAAGAGATACACCTGAGGCAAGGAGGTTGCGGTCGGCTGACGTTTGCCTCAGGGGAATGTGGATCACCCTCCCGGGCAGAATGCATGGTCTCAGTTTCTTCAAGACGACTTAGACATTTTCAAAGGAGAAGATAAAGATATCGAACATAGTGATGGTGAAATAGAAGCACACAGACAAACTTTGTAACCCTTTAAGTTAATCCCAAATCTCTTACTCAATTCGGTCATTTATTGCTAGAAATCCAAAGGGAGCATAACCCTTTCAGACCGCGATTCAAAGGACGAACGACATCTAACCCAAATCAGTCGGTCATGATGGAGCCTATAACTCCCTATGATCGGGGGTGCAGGGTAAAGATAGTTCATGAACTCAAATTCATGTACAGATCCAAAAGATAGAGAGTCGAACAATAAAACATGGACCGAACTGATATCATCAAAAACCATAAGCAAGCTCGACATTTAGTTAGTCATCAAAGCATCGAACAAGAATAAGAATAGAGTACAAAAGTCATAATCAACATCCCCCAATCACTAGTTAGCTGGTTAGTTACACATTACGAAAACAAGAGAAGAAAGAAATGAAGAAATGAAAATACAAGAGAGAATGAAGAAGGGAGGCTGCTGGTGCAACCTCCTCTCCAACTCCTTCTGTAAGCTTTCAAAACTCAGCAAAATTAGAACCAAAAGTGGAAATCCTTCTTCAACAGTCCTCTTGCTCTTTTATAGCCCAAGGGATTATGCCACATGTCCATTGCTTTTCCAGCAACTTTATCATCTCTTTCTTTAGCTTTTCCAGCCAACAGAAGGTGCTTTTGTGGTCTTGCATGGCTGTCTTTTCCTTAGCTTAACACCTGTTCATTTGTCTCAGCAAAAAGGAATCTCTTGGTGGTCCTTCTTTGCTACCATTTTCTTAGTTTGCCACCTGTCCACTGTCCACTGTCCTGCAGCTTTTTTTTGTTGTCCACATCTGCCTATAAAGATATAGAGGAAGCTTCCTTCCTCTAGTGCAAGGGATCTGCTAGGCTGAAACAGTACCATTTTCTTTACTGTTTGCTGTTCTGGACAGTTGGTCTAGTGAATTGCATCGTCTGCCTTCAATTTTATCTAAGTATCTGAGTTGGGGGAACACACCCGTGTTACCCCTTATGCGTGCGTGTGGGGGGCCCTGAATAGCCCTACGAATTATCGATTGAAATTTCTGCATGGAAAGTAAATCAACACACATAAAATATCCTAAAAATATAATATTTATAAGATGGATGTGGAGAAATTAAGAAGTTGTATTTCAACAGTAAAGCATGTATATATTGAACATAAATGAATTGAAATAGATCCATACTGAACAAGGAATAGATGCATATTGAACATAAATCCACAAGGACTCCAACTCTTATCATATGTCCCATGGATCAATTGAAAATAAATTAGATCAAAAATTTCAAAATTTTACATGACAAAACTTTTAGAATTAATAGAACTCCGAATTTACTTTATTTCACAAAAAAAAGGTGCCCATTTAGGGCCTGTTTGGATGTCACTTCTTCCTATGGATAAAACCATTCCGGTGGCTATGTTTCTGTCATTGGAATAATGTCAAAATAGGTGTTTGGCTAGACAAATCAATGGCTCCCAACCCAGGAAAAGCATCTCATCCGTTGGGAAAAAAAATTAACCTCAACCTCCGTTTTTTTTATCTTTCCTACTCTCGTGACTTTTCCCTTCCACTGAGAACAACGCCCCTTTTGTGGCTTCTCCCTTTTTCTAAGAAGAGCGCCCCTGATTCATTCGCCGATTTCATTTTTTACGAAGAAATGGGCGCCGATCTTATTGGTATAGGTTCAGGTAATGTCTACATTTGTAATATTGCCTATTCATTCTCCTTCTGGCTTGATATTTTGGGTGGTTTTCTTTGTTTTTTTAGGGTTCTTATTTGGGGGAGTTTTCTTCTCTTTCCATATTATTTTGGGGACGTTTTCTTCTCTTTCCATATTATTTTGGGGGTGTTTTTAATGTATATTCGGTGACATTAGCTAGTAGTCTAATGTTGAGATTTTTGTATTATAATTTTTTATTACTCAATTAGTTATAGTTCGTCCGTGATAATTGTTGGAGATTTGGTAGCTAGTTGTTGATCTTTTTTAATTCAGTTGTGATCCTGCAAATTGTGTTCAAGGTGGACACGTCAACAACACCTCCACTCTCAGCCCATGGAACACTGCAATCCAACTGAAATAGCAAAAAAAATTCTGCTCCTTTGCAACCCACAATGAACTCCACATCTCCACCAATAAATTAGTCAACCTTGCATGCATTAGTAGGAAAAGTTGTAAGATGGACTGATGCATATACTATCTGGAAAACGAGCAAATTTTGCCTTTTTAAAAAATGCTATTTGTTACATGCATGAGCAGGAGGTTTATTGCATAATGCATTACATCAAGGATAATGTTTTCTATATATTACACAGGTGATAAGAAGAAGGCAAATAGGGCTCGTTGGAATGAGTCAAAAAAAGCATATTTTGTTAAGTTGTTGTGTGATTATAACATTCCAAGATATCGAGCACAAAATGGTTGGAACAAGGAGGCATGGAACAAAATTTTACATGATATGAACGTTAGATATCCTCTAGATAATTTTCAAATCAGACAAATTAAAGATCTTGAACAGAATTTGAAAAAGCAATTTAAAACTGTGAAAGAACTTTCTGAATATAGTGGATTTGGCTGGGATTGTGAGAACAACTTAGTCATTGCACCTGATGAAGTTTGGCAATCAATTTTTGAGGTATATATTTCTCACTCTTTTGAAATATATTTATAATTCTGTGACAAATAATATTTTCATCTATTTTGACTAAGCAGAGAGATCCTAATGCAAAGAAATGGTACAAGCAACCATTTCCATATTTTGATGCACTATTTAATCTATATGAAGGTAAATAACTATTTATTTGTTCTTATCAGCAGGGCTAGGGTTTACACCTCATGTTATAACTGTTAACGCTGGCGAGGTATTCATTTTAAGCCTTTCCACAAAGTGAATAATATAGTGCAACCGAAAAAATGGAAGAACTCCGCCTATGTTTTATAGCCGGTCCCAAGCCCGGATAAAGGAGGAGGGTTGTGTTAGGCCTCGACAGCCAGCGTAAAACACTGTCGAATCTCATGAACATGGATCAACGAATATATGAAGTCGTATGATCCATGTAGCCGACCCCACCTAGTGGGATAAGACTTTGTTGTTGTTGTTGAATGTAGAATAGAACATTTTTTGTTGATACTTATTTTTACTTTTGTAGGTAAATATGCTAATGGACTTCATTCTCGTGCTGCAGGGATCACTTCATCTCCTGACCCATCAACATCATCAATGCCACAGTCGCCAATGCCATCCATTCCTACACCCGGCGAATCATCTATTAGATTTGGATTTGAAGAGAATGTTGAAGAATATGATATTGACAGTACCAATCCATTTTTTAGTCAGGTTCCATCTCAAATTCAAGAAACACAATATGATGAAGTTCAAAGAGTACAACAACAAGTTCCTACAAGGCAAGCTAGCTCCCCTATCATGTCTGATAACATGCAATCTAAAAAATCAAAGCGCAATAGAGCTGCAAAAATGAATTTTGGGGATCAATATCCTGAGTTTCGTAGGGAGGAAAGTCAACTCTTTTTTGCTGCTATGGAAAAACAAAGAGCTGGGCCATCTGAATCATATTCTATGACTGACTGCATACATGTGTTTAATGAGTTGCAGGGATTTGCACAAGAGGACTTGTTTAAAGCCATCAAAGTTTTCAACGACAAAGTTAATCGTGAAGTGTTTTTGGCTCAATGAAGAACAAAGGGTTGCATGGATTAAAATGATGATTAGTTGAACTTGTAGACTTATGCATTTATATGGACTTTGTATGATTTATGCAGTTAATATGAACTTTGTATGATTTAGTTTGTAATATTTGCTCCTTGTAGTTTATATATGAATACAAAGTATGGAAAAATAAATTGCATTCTAAAATAATACAAGTTACAAGAAAAACTCCTGAAAAAAAAAATATAAAGGAACACAAGTCTAGTCTTGCATTATATAGTATTTCTATTCCTTCCAAAGCGACAATAGTCTTCCCATATTGCTTTAGCAATTCGATCTCGTAAAGCTGCACCTGCGTTATGTTGATAATTCATGCTGTTGATATCCATATACCTGAATATAAGAGAGATAATGGAGCTCTTTTGGTGAAAGATGAAGTTTTTTGTGGAGATATTTGTGACTTTTATAGATCCACATTTTTTACCGTTGAATTGTCTCATTGTACTTTTTTACCTTTGGGATTTATTTTTTGAATTCAAATGTTTTAATTTATTTTTTGAATTATTTTGTTTGAATGTTACTTTGGAGTAACGGCTAGTTGGATATTTTTTTTATTTAAATCAGGTAGTTTTAAATAATTATTTTAACGACTACTTGAATTCAATTTTTTTTAATTTTAAATATTTAATATACAATCACATCATTTTAATTAATAATTAATTATATTATATATATTTTATTTTGTTGGAAATAAGTCAATGACTCATTCATCCAAACACCTCAAAGAAAAACAACCAATGGAAAATAATCAGCAATGGAATCACTTTTTGACTTTTCACATTCTATTGGAATTTTAAACCTATGTTTTCTTTCCATAGAATGCCAAACAGGCCCTTATTCTCAAACTTCATGAAATCTGAGCCTCTATAAAAAGGGACGTCTGGCAGTAAAAAATAATCGTGCTAGGGCCTACAATCTGTTCATTGAAGCCAAGAACGTGAGAAGACTTAGAATGATTGATGAGAAGATTTCTACAGGATTGACTCTAAATGAGAATCAACCAACAGTTTATTGGTGATTCCCAAATAGTACTATTTGTTCTATTTAATATTGGGATGATGTTAGACAACTATTTTCCTATCTTTATCTCTTCTGTAGTTTAGAATTCGTAGTTATTTTTCTGGTTATACAATTTATAATAGTTCTATTGCTAAAGGCAAACTGTTATACTTTCACTTTTTAATTATTGAAGTTTAGTTTTTCTTAATTATACATACTATTATTAATGCTTTTCAGAGATTTATTTTTTTTTTAGCTGGCTATTATCGTTGTGGAATTGATTTAAGATTATTATGTCAAAGCATTGCATATCACAACTCGTAGGATCCTAGATGGAATGCGTATTGTGCGGTCTATTAAGCATTTACCATTGTATGGATGTTAATAGTTTAGAATCTACATTTTAATGCATCTCAATCTCTGTTTAATCTAGTTATGATCCTAGATGGAGTAATTTTTGTTGAACTTGATTTATCCTAGTAGGAGGTCAAAACTTGGAGCAGCTTCTAATCCATCAATTGAAATGAAATTAATATTCTCAGGTGTTATTAGTTTGTCTATCTTATAATTTATCATCCTAAGGACTTATGCATCTGTAGTTTAATTTAGTTTTATTTTTTTATCTTTCTATTATTTTACTTCTCAACATCTTTTACCCAAAATTTTATGTCGTCTCCTATTAGCCTCTAGAATTTGAGAGATAAGTAAAATAGTTCATCATGAATTCGACCCTTTAATCTTACACTTTATTACTTGACCGACTAGTGCACTTGCTATTTCTATTATTTTCAATTTTTGCATCAAGCACCAGAGGGAGGGTGAATTGGTGTAAAAAGTTAAATAATAAATTTATTATTTCTTTAAAATAGTTTTTCTTAAATCTTAAAGTAAAAAATATAGTGTAGAAGGCAAACACAAGATTTGTTGATGAGGTTCGACCCAACTCCTTCGCCAACGTTCCCACTCCGACTTCTCGATCTTGAGATAATCGGAGTTCCAATATCTTCCTCCCTTCTCAAAGGAAAAAGAAAACCCTTGTTACACCCAAAACACTTTCTTCTTCGCTCAAGAGGCAAGGCGAACCATTTTTCACACGGGAGCTTTCAAGATTACAACTTGTTAATCTCTCTTTCACATATGCTCACACTTTTGAATCAATGGAGAGAATAAGAGTTAAGGTTAGCAAGAGAAAATAATAACAAACTTTATCTTCAATTCCCTTTAGACTTCTTGGATATTTTCTTTGGCCATTTGCATGTCTTTCATAGGATTCTTCACGAGATATAGCCAATTGGGAGAATCTTCAAAAGATTTGATTAGAAAACTAGCCGTTATTTTACCAAATCCCGCTGAGCCGGTCGACCAGTTCAACAAGGTGGTCGAATGGTTTCTCATTTTTCATGTTGTTTGAACTCACTATTTCTTTCGAGCATGCGTTCAGTCAATCGATCATATGACCGACCTCTCATCTTCAACTGTTTTGACTTACTATTCACTTTGGACGTGCATCCAATCTACCAGTTCTTCGATCAGCTTCTTATCTTCAATTGTGTTAACTTGCTCTTTATATTGGATGTATGTCTGATTGACCGGTTCTTTGATTGATCAATTTCCTTTAGGGTCTGTTTGGATTGAGGGATATGAAGGGGTGAGGTGGAATATGGGGGAATGAAATTAGTCAAACCATGTTTTGTTATCTTTTTTATTTAAGTTAGGAGGGATGGGGTGGAATAACTAACCCCTTCAAACACCACATTTTTCATTCTACCAAATTGGTGGAATGAGGAGGAATAGATAATTTTAGACTAAATTAACCTATCTTTTATTACCAAATGAAAGCATTTCTCCTCTTACCAAATTAAACCACCTCTCTCTCTCCTCTCTCTCTCCCAATCTATCTTTTTTTTAAGATAGATGGATAAAATATTTCAAAAAAATAAAAGAGAAAAATAAATTAAGTGGTAAAGTAATTATATATTTCTCATTATATATCAAATAAAATATTAAATTTTATTTAAAATAAACATAAATATAATATTTAAAAATAATTTAATACTAGTATAATATATTTAACCTGGTCGGGACGTAAAACCCAAATTCGGTCCCGACCTAACTCGGTCAGGTCTCAAAGAAATGAGACATGGTCCTAACCCAATTATCCATCGGGTCGAGAAAAAAATTGAAAAATTCGGGCCATTGCAGGCCAGGGCGACCAGGTCGTCTTAGTCCATGCTCACCCCTAATTAATTATTATAAATATTTTAAATATATAAGAAGGGTAAAAAGGACTTTTACACAAATAAAACATTCACTACCTCACCCCACATCTTATATAATTTATTATTCAAATATGAATTTTTTAATGACACACCACACTTTATCACCCCATCACTCGTCACACCATCCCATCTCATCCCTACATTAGTAATTAGCCAAACAAACCCTTAGTGTTTTGGTCAATTGGGTCGTACATCCGGTCGACCGATCATTTGACCGATCTTGGATCTGATTGTGTTTCTTCGTCGTTTCTTCATTGACTTCTTATTAAACTTATCCATGTGTATGCATCACTTGACAAACTTATTAGTAATATTTTTTGGTCAATTTGTTTGTTATCATCAAAACATGAGAATAGTACATAGATTCAGCAATCCCAATTTAATGAATGTGGAAGTCGTAAATGTATATGTACCGGATGTCAAACATATAATGGAACTATCGAGTTTGAATAGCCTTTATAGTAGATCGCATGCTTGACCAAAGGCATGATGGGCCTCGACTGCAAGGAGTACTTTCGGCTTTGAGAGTGATATAACGATCGTGAATGATTATCGTTTTCGTTCTGAAAGGTCTCAAATTTTGATGGAGTTGCAATGGAGTTCGAAGGCGTGACTAAATGGAATGTGCGCTGACCCATCGGAGTTGAGAACGATGATGTAGTTGTTGGAGATCGCCTATGTGCATTAGAAACTATTGTCAGCCGAAGATTCATCGAAGAGAGATAGGTTTGTCGATGTAGATAATTATTGGAATCAATGTCAGAATTTGTGATCGAGGACACTGACAAAGATATGTGGTGAAGCGACAAAGATGGAGATAAAGGTGGTGAAGTCTTGAAGATGATTCACAGATTGTCGTTGATGCTGCCATTGTTGACAAGCAAGCCCTGGAAATTACATAAGGAAAAACATCTTCATTGATCGTTGCTTGTGTCTTGTGTCAAAGCTTGCCTGTGCCCGGTGAATGCTACCGAAAGACGGACGCATGTCTGAACTGTGGAAAGGTGGGCCACTTCACTCAGAGTGCAAGGAGCCAACGCATGTTGTACCACCTCCTCCCCAATGCAATGATGGACCACGGAAGATGATGCAAGGCCGTGTCTACAACATGCGGCCTACGAAGAGAGCAAATGAAGAGCAGAGAGCAAATGAAGAGCAGAGAGCAAATGACACCATCCAAGGTACAATTAAGATTGATGACATTCATGCTAATATATTATTTGATTCAAGTACAACGCACTCCTTCATTTCGAAGCAATTTGCTACCCTATTGAGCATGAAGCCACGGGCTACAAGATTTCCACTCAGCACACCTTTCGGATCCATCATCACCATAATTATATTCCCAACATGTCGGTCGAACTGGAAAGTAAAGACTTTTTGACGGACTTGATTCCGATTAGGAACTACGATGTGGTGTTAGGTATCGGCTGGTTGTCCTACAACGATGCCTATCTACATTGTCGAATGAAGAAGATATTGTTCGGAATATCAGGAAGACCTCACATCAGAGGCACGCCACTAGAAAGGGGCAAGGTCCTGTTGTCAGCTATCAAAACAAAAGGATGTCGAGGATTCCTGGCAAGTGATAGATCGAGATAGCATTGCAGTGGTGTAAGAGTTTCGAAACATATTTTCAGATGATGTTTCAGGATTACCACCACGGTGGGAGATCGACTTCCGCATCGAATTGGTGTCGGGTACTGCCCCTTTCGTTAGCTGAACATCATTTATCCTTACTTGTTACGGTTGGTTTGGTTGAGTCCCGGGTTGCCTATTTGACTACCAGTCAATGAATGAATGATTGATTAGCAATGAGAAAAAAGTTTTGAGACTAGTCAGGCCGGTCGATTGATATGAATTTGTATTAGCTGACTGACCCTAAGAATACCACATCAAATAAAGGAACCATATAGAATGGCTCTAGCGGAGATGCTATAATTCAAGACCCAAAGTATGAGAATCAAATCATTGGTATTGTTGTCATCTAGCATCGTTGAACGGAGTTAGTCCTGATGATCGATGACGCTGATGTAGATGACCATACGCCAATGAAGAAGATAGATTGGTCGCTGCTTGGGACTACCAGTGGTTACAACCTGATGCTCCTCATCAAAGGTGGAGAAGAAAATGATTGTTGGTGTTGCTGTCTTGAATTCAAAATAACAGCCCTGCACTATACAGAGATGAAATGAGGAGAACTATGCGCGTTACAAATGAATGTTATGAGGCTTGGCATCGTAATGACCATAAAGATGTGGGCTCATAACATCCCATGATGGTAATGACCCCTGATGGGCATGATACCCTGTGTAAGTTTTGAAAGGGTCATGAAAGACAAAAGTAGGCTTAAATCTGACAGTTGATGTACTTACGGCCATGACACAATGGTAACGGCTTGTGAATCTAATAAGGCGAAATCGCATCCCCTATATAACATGTGATAAACATGTAACAATTGTGGTCTATTTGATGTTACCATAGAAGTTTCCATGGGACCCCCCGTGAGGGGTTTCTTACGGTCCGTGACTTGGCAGATTAGACATGTTTAACCTTTGACCATACACGTAATAGCCCAAGAAAGTGGAGTTTTGAACTTTTAGCCTACTATAAGATCTGTGGCTGACACTTAAAGACTTGTAAATAATGCGTATGCATATGAGAATCTACTAGAAGGCTTGTGATCAAGTGGTAATGACTCGTGAACATAAAATGAAAAATAAATTGCACTGACAGACTTGACTAATTTGGGCTCAGCTCGGCCGAGTCATAGTGCTCCGCTTGACTCAGATCGATTCGATCTTGAACTTTTACACCAAGAAAGTGGAGTTTTGAACTTTTATCCTATTGTAAAATTTGTGACAGAAACTTAAAGACTTGTGGATAATGGATATGCATATGAGAATCTACTAGAAAGCTTGTGATCAAGTGGTAATGACTCGTGAACATAAAAGGAAAAAAAAATTGCACTGACATACTTGACTAGACTGAAGTTGGATCGAGTGTAATATGGGCTCGGCCTAGGTTGTAGGGCTAATACCCATGCTATTGGGTTTTGGCTTCTGGTTCATCCGAGAGTCCACTCAGCTCAAATCGATAGGAACCAGGTCTTGAACTTTTAGCCCAAGAAAGTGGAGTTTTGAACTCTTTTAGCCTACTGTAAGATCTGTGACCGACACTTAAAGACTTGTGAATAATGGATATGCATACGAGAAGAAGACTTGTGATCAAGTGGTAACGACTCGTGAACATAAAATGAAAAAAAGAACTACAGTAGCTGAAGCTTGAACGAGTGTAATTTGGGCTCGGCCCGGGTTGTAGTACTAATACCCATGCTATCAGGTTCTGGCTTCTGGTTCAGCCCAGAGTCAACTCGGCTCATATCGATAGGATCCCGAGCTTGAACTTTTAGTCCAGGAAAGTGGAGTTTTGAACTTTTAGCATACTATAAGACTATGACCGACACTTAAAAGACTTGTGAATAATGGATATGCATATGAGAATCTAATGGATGACTTGTGATCAAGTGGTAATGATTGTGAACATAAAATAAAAATAAAAAAATTGCACTGACAGACTTGACTAGACTGAAGTTGGATTGAGTGTAATTTTGTAATGCTAATACCCATGCTATCGGGTTCTAGCTTCTGTTCAGCCAAGAGAATTCAGTCTAGGTTTCAACTTTTGTGGAGAATTATTGTCTATATTTTCACTGATATTTTGCCCGCATATAGAACCTTGACATGATTATTCTTTGATATAAACACATGCATAATGTCAAGTTGACACATTTCATATATTCTCCTCATCAGTTTTCATCCATATATCACCTCAATTCATTTCTGCTAGCCTAAAGACTCATTTTGATATATGTTCCTTTCTAGAGGGAGCTGATGAGCTCCAAGAGATGGAGTAGAACAGCTAAACCATATGCCATTGTTTGCACTAAGGACTGGTGATTTGCTTTTGGGTTGAGAAAGAGGCCAAAGAACAAAACCACAAACACTATCAGCAATCGGGGACCAGCCAGCTCCTTCACTTCACTGGCGCAAGGAAGCTTCCCAGGCGGCAAGGACCACAAAAAAGCTGACGAGCTGCAGAAGGACAGGCGGAGGAAGAGCCAACAACAAGCAGAGGTCAACAAAAGGAGGAGAAACGGATATAAAAGGAGGAAGCTGTAAACAAGTGGGGAGAGATTTTTGGGAGAGTAAATTAAGAGATAAAAGGAAAGAGAGAACTGAGAGTTGGAAATTAATTCCTTTAGTGATTGGTGGAGAGATGTGTATTCTCTACATGAACTATAGTAATCGATCCTGCTAAGGCCGAGAGGTGCTTATGTGAACTGGATTCATGTTCTTTAGCTATGGCTTTTTTTGCTATTTTTCATGTTCAATACCGAGTGTTGAGCTTTTCTGTGTTTTTTATGATGTCAATCCAGTCACTTTTTATTGTTGACTCTCTATCTTTTGGATCTGTACATGGATTTGAGTTCATGAGCTATCTTCATCCTGCACCTCCGACTATAGGGATGTTATAGGCTCCATCGCGATCGAATATAGAGAAATCAAGCCTAAGTGAAGATAGTTGCATGCATGGCTCTCGTGTTTTCCACGTAGCTTAAGCTGGGAGAAGTTTTTTGAATCATTTGCTGCCTTGCACCCTTAATCATAGGGATGATATAGGCTCCATCGTGACCGAACGTGGAGAAATCAAGCCTAAGACAAGCAATGGTTCATAGTGTGGGTTTTCATAGAATCCATGATCTGAAAAGGTTGTGCGCACTCCGGATTTCTAGCAATAAATGACCACATTGAGTCAGAGATTTGAGAGTACCTTAAACGGTTTCAAAGGATGATCGCACATTTTTATTTTACCATTGTTGTATTCGATTCTTTTCTATCTTTTGGGAAGTTCAACCCAAAGTGGGATATTCTTCGATTCCTATTCAAAATTAGTGACCCGCGTATGGTAGATAGGAGATGAGTTATTTCCGAAAGACTTCTAGAATATCCTAGTTCATATTGTCTAAATCAAACTTTTCTTCTCCCTCAAAGCGTCTAAACACTCTCAAAGATACCAATATCTTGCATTCTGCCTGGGAGGGTCGTCCTCATTCCACTAAGGCAAGCGTGAGTCGACCGTAGCCTCTTTGCCTTAGGTGTATTTCCTTTGGATGTCTGATACTTGGTGGACACGAGTCTTAAACCCAAACCATAAAAGATGTAAAGCTCAATTCATACTCTGGTGATTATGTACGTGAAAGCAATAATAGCGCCCTTTAACGAACTCTTTTCATGCGTGCAAACACACACTAACATGGATGTGTGAATTCGGCGTTGAGTGACTTTAATATCGAAATTATCGAAACACACACGTGAAAAGGGAACTCGGTTGTTTCACCATATCATTTCAAATTAAAGAACTTTCAATCCTACAGCAGCACCTCTCATAAGTCATCATCACGTGTTTTTGATTGATTGTCTCGTACCTTTTCTTAATATTAATTGTCGCTCTCACAAATATTTTCTCTTTTGCATCACGAAAACAACAAAAAACAATTAGTTCTTTTATGTTTCGTCGCTTCCCTTTTTCCCTTTCTTTCAGCATCTACTTTTTCTACTGAGTTTGTTCCAAAGGATTTCTCAAAGATTTCACAAACTGCGCTTCTCTGTGGATCAAACCTCAAACACTACAATGATGCACCATACACTAGCGGATCATATTTTGATAGTGTAGAGAGATTATAAATTTTAAAACTTCATTCGATATATTCTTCTATGTTCAAAAGTGACACGCTAGAGTAGTAAGTAGACTTGTGTCTTAGAAGTCATTACCTCTCCTTTCTTACGATATTTTCTATACACACTTTATGCAAGTCACCAGTGTTCCATGGGAAAGACATGGGTCAAGCAGCTAGAAACCCAGGTTGGGTTCCATGTTATTAGGCCCAATAATTACATACCCGGCCCGGGTTGTCCGAGATTATAAATTTTAAAACTTCATTCGATATATTCTTCTATGTTCAAGAGTGACACGCTAGAGTATTGGGTAGACTTGTGTCGTAGAAGTCATTACCTCTCCTTTATGCAAGTCACCAGTGTTCCATGGGAAAGACATGGGTCAAGCAGCTAGAAACCCAGGTTGGGTTCCATGTTATTAGGCCCAATAATTACATACCCGGCCCGGGTTGTCCGAGATTATAAATTTTAAACTTCATTCGATATATTCTTCTATGTTCAAGAGTGACACGCTAGAGTATTGGGTAGACTTGTGTCGTAGAAGTCATTACCTCTCCTTTCTTATGATATTTCCTAAAAGTACTCCATCCTCAAGTTATTTCGTCCATGCTCCCGTGTACATGTTGTCCACATGAGGTGAGGGAAAATGAGAGGAAAATGAGTCTAGAAAAATAGGGAGAAGAAAGGGCAAGAAAAGCCTTAACAATGACCATCGTCATCACGTAGATCGGTGTTCCTCGGTATTGTCCCTAATACGCAGTAGCATTGTCATGCCTCGGGAGATCTCAATGTTGTGCGGGCATGGAGAAAAACAAGATGGAATTATGGAGGCCAAAAATTGGCGGAGATGAGGAGATACAAGTAATTAAATTAATGGGATAGCAAGTTTAAAAGATAAAGTTTAGCTGTAACTCCTCCAAGAGTATGACTCTTATGCTTTGGTTATATAACTCCCAACCGAATTCTATAAATAAACTAGGGAACATCTTGCACTTCGCACATATAAATATTTATTATTAAACACATAGGATGTGATCATAAAAAAATTTGATAATTCTTTTATTAAATTTCATTGACATTTATATAAAATAATGATCCTAAGGTGTGAATAATTGAACATATATATATACATATATATATGATTATTTTCATATTTAATAACTTGAAAGTTTGTTAGCAAGAATAAGATCTATGTAGTCCCTCATTAATTTGTTATTGGGAAAATAAATAACATGCTAGGGTTTACAAAAAAAAATGTGGGTGTCAAATCCACATATATTAACTTAATGATAATTTGTTGTCAAGTGTCTGTTTTACACTTTATAGAATAAATAAATGAAAGAACTAACTTATTATTAAATTTGTTAGATTGATAATAACAATAATATTTTATATATAACTTAAATACGCACATAGACCCTTTTGAAACAGGAGAAACATCACAACAACAAATAATATTTTATATATAACTTAAATACGCACATAATACTCCACCTCTTGGTGACCCTCTTGCTCTTGTTCGACCAACTTGATGGAAAAATTCGAGAACAAAAGTAAAAGATTACAAAAAGATCGGAGACACACGATTTACCCAAATTCATTCTAGAAATTAGGGCTACATCCTGCAGAGATTCCATTATATCTTTTTGGTCACGACCGTCACACAGATTACATATGAAAATAAGCTATAAATAAGCCTCTCCCAAATGGGTTCAAAACCCGAACAAAACAGAGAAAAATTAATCCGAACCCCCTTTTGTCAGTACGCCAGCAGCACAGGTAATTGGATAATACTCAAATTCCCCTAAACTCGCATGGACGAATCAAGTGTGAGAAACAAGGAGTCCTGAAGTATTCACCAACTCCAACATTCTCCCACTTGGTGAATACTTCACACCAATAAGAGCCTTGCCAACAACATTCTTCTTCAATCCGACAACAGTAGAGCACCACTCAAATTTTGCACCTGTAACAGCTTTAGTCAGAAAGTCAGAACTATTCTCTGTTGTATCAATCTTTTCAAGTTGAACCTCTTTCTTTTCCACCTTTTTCCAGATGAAATGATATTGGATGTCAATATGTTTTGTGCGTTAGTGAAATGCAGGATTCTTAGCTAACTGAATAGAATCTTGATTATCACATCTCACCTCCATGGCACCTTGCTCAAATTCAAGAACCAAGCACAATTATCCATATGGCCTGTTTTGCAGCATGAGTAAGAGCCATATATTCAGATTCTGTAGAAGAAAGTGCTATCATGCTCTGTCTCTTGCTCATCCTGTTGAATCCCATATTTTGATGATAACAAATCAAATTGGACATAAAAGGTACTAATCTATGCTCAAGTGATGATATACAGGTGTAAAATTGATATGATCTCAGTTGCAAGAAAAATCGCCCATTGAAACAATGGAAATGTAATTTCAGGACACGAGTGGTCGACTGATCGGTCGACCGACTGTGAAGGCCGGTCGATCGATATCAGGCCAAAGAAATGTCGAGAGTGTATCGGTCGATGATCCGGTCATTACACCGGTCGATCGAATAGCTCAGGGATGAATTCAAGAAATATCGAAACTGTACCGGTTGATGTACCTCTCGTTGCACCGGTTGACCGAACAGTAAAGGATGAATTCCAGAAAAAATTGAGACTATACCGGTCGACGTTTCGGCCGAAGGACCGGACGATCGGACAACTCAGAAAGGCAACAAATATTCTGCAACGGTCATATTGACCGGTCGACCGGCCCATTAATGCATCGATCGATCACAGTGCCAGATGAATAGAAACGGCTATTTTTCGAGGAGAAAATCATGGAAAATTATCTGGACGAGATTCTCACCTGTACAACACTATAAAAGGAGTGCCAAAGCTTGAAGAAAATTCATCCAAGCAAGCAAAATCATTCAAAAGAGCATTTCAAGTTCTTGAGTCCAAATTTGCAAATTCTTCCCTTTTCTCTTTCAAACTTTGAGTGTTAAACTTCTGTAAAAGAAGAGACGTAGAGGGAATTCTTATTCTCTAATCTAGAAAAGATTGAAAGCTCGTTGTAAAAGAGGAGTGCCTTACCTCGTGAGCGGAGAAGAAGGCGTGTGGTGTAAAAAGTGTTGTTCTCTCCCTACAAGAAAAGAGAAAGATTGTGGATCTCCGACGGTCTCGAGGTCGAGAAGTCGGAGCAGGGACATAGGCCAAAGAATTGAGGCCGAACCTCGTCAACATATCGTGATTCACTGTGTTTGCCTTCTTGCTCCCCTTTTTATTATTTGCTTGTGATCGTTTTAGTGATTTTCCGAAAGTGATTTTTGAAAAAGATTTTAAAACACCAATTCACCCCCTCCCCTCTTGGTGCTTTCGATCCTACAATTGTTATCAGATTAGGTTGCTCTTGTTATTAAGATTTAAAAATTCTTTTAGAGCTATGGCATCAAGTGGATTTAGTTTTATTGAAGGTCAATCAATTAATCGTCCTACGCTTTTTAATGCATCTAATTTTGCATCTTGGAAAATTAGGATGCAAGCATATGTATTTTCCATTGATATTGATATGTGGGATATAGTTCAAAATGGTTTTGATCTATGTGGAAAAACTCCTTTGGAATATACCGAAGGAGAAAGGTTGTTGATAAAACTTGATTGGAAGGCTAAAAACATTTTTTATTGTGCTTTGGATCCTACGAAATTTAATCGGGTTTCTAGTTGTTCAAATGCTAATGAAATTTGAAAGAAGCTTATTATCACATATGAAGGAACTGACAAAGTTAAGGAATCTAGATTGAACATTCTAAATCACCAATATGATTTCTTCAAAATGATTGAAAATGAATCTATAAATGAAATGGTTGTCCGTTTTAATGATATTGTAAATGGCTTAGTTTCTTTGAGCGAGCCAAGAACTAACTCTCAGAAGGTAAAAAAGTTTCTCAGGTCTCTCTCCTCCGGATGGCATACAAAGAGGATCGTAATCGAAGAGAAGGATTTGAACAAGTTAGATTTCGACGATCTTATAGGTTCACTCTTGACATATGAGATCAGAATCAAGGAGGATGAAGAAGCAAATGCTCCAAAAAAAAACTCTGGTATTAAAAGCAAGTAAAGATGAGGAAGACACAAATGAGGAAGATGAAGATCTTGATGACAAGAAGCCTGCCCTATATGCAAAGAAGATTGACAAATATCTCAAGTTTGCCAAGCAAAAGAAAAGAAATGGCTTCATCAAGAAAAGATCATCATCAAGCAAGAATCAAATAACTTGCTTTGAATGCAAAAAGGTTGGACATTATAAAAATGAATGTCCAAATTTGAGCAAAAATGATAAAGATGGAGAAAATTCAAAAAGGAAGAAAAAAGCTCTTCAAGCAACTTGGGATGAAAGCGAAGATGAAAAAAATGATTCCAACACCTCTTCAAGTGATGATGAAGAAGCTTACATATGTCTAATGGCTAATAGTCACGAGGTATTATCTAATTCATCTAGCTCTAGTGATAGTGAATCTTTTAATGTGCATAATGAATTTAGAAATCTTATCAATAAATATGGATGCCTAAAAAAAATATAATAATCTGAAAATAGAATTTGAAAATAAGCAAAAGAAAGATAAAGATGTTAGAGCATGTGAAAAGTGTGACATATTAAGTGAGGAAAACACTAATTTAGAATTCTTAATTGAAGAATTGAAAATGGAAAATTGTACACTTAAATCATCATGTGGAAAATGTGCATGCTTGAACAACAAAATCAAAAATCTAAAAGATGAAATTAAAAAATTTTCTAATGGAAGCAAGATGTTAGATGTCATGCTTAGCGGATCTAGAATGCCTTCAAATAAAAAGGAACTTGGTTTTAACTCTTTTGAAAAGAAAAATGACAAAAGAATTTTATTTGTTAAAGCATCAAGTAGTAATGCAAAATCATATATTACTTGTTTTCACTGTGGATATGAAGAACATTATTGCAAAGTTAGAAAAGGAATAAATAAAGGGATGAAGAAAATTTATGTCCCGAAAAGGATCATTTCTAACCAAGATGTACCCAAACAAAGTTGGGTACAAAAAAGATGAGATTCTCAATTTCTTTCTTGTAGGGAGCCTCAAAGATTAATGATGGTAAATGGTATTTGAATAGTGGGTGCTCAAGACACATGACCGACGATGCATCAAACTTCATCACCTTGGAAAAGAAAAATGGAGGTAAAGTAACTTTTGGAGACAATAACACAGGAAGAGTAATAGGCATGGGTAATGTTGATAAGAATGACAAAGTATACTTGGAAAATGTATGGCTAGTTGAAAATCTAAAACATAATCTAATTAGCATAAGTCAACTATGTGATAAAAACTATTTAGTTAAATTTGAAAAAGACAAATGTTTGATATTAGAAGAAAATAATGAAATTTTACATATGGGCTTTAGATACAATAATGTGTACAAAATTGATTTTGATAATTTGAAAAATGAAAAATGTCTTAGTGCTATACATGATGATATAAACTTATGGCATAGAAGATTAGGTCATGCAAACTATAAATTACTAAATAAACTTTCAAATCATGAATTGGTTAGAGGGTTGCCTAATGTTAAATTTGAGAAAAATAATGTTTGTGATTCCTGCCTTAAAGGAAAATAAACCAAAAAACTCATTCAAATTAAAAGGAGTCATTAGTACTGATGCGTTGTATTTGTAACAATAAAATTTGCTAGCAAGTGCACTAGTCGCTCAAGTAATATAGTAAAAAGGAGTAAGAGTGTCGAACCCACGAGGAATATTATTAATTCATTATCTGAATTTATAAATTAATAAAAGAGGAAAAACATGGATTTTGAAAATGAGTTTTAAAAGATAAAGAAAATAATATAAAGATAAGATAATGATGTTGAAGTTAGGCCTTAGGATGAAAATAGATCAGGATAAATGTTTGAACCATGAAAGATAAATTTAATCTTTAAAGACGAATTAGAGTCTCCCTAAAGTAATCTAACATGATTAACTTGTGGTCTCCACGACTGGCATCCCTCAATCTAATCATATAGAACTACCTTAATTTAATAAGAATTGAAGTCTCCACGACTAGTACCCCCAAAATCATATTAAAATTAAGATGCATTAAATTGAATACTCTAGACTATTAATCACTCCACAAACTGGTATAGATTAATAGACCACACAAACTTGATTCTCCACACACTAGTTATCAAATTTATGTCAATTATTAATTCTAAATAAAATCAATTATAATTAGTATAATAAATTCTGAAATTAAACACTCCACAAACTGGTATAGCCTAATTCAGAAATTTAATTAACTAACATAAAAGCATTAAGCACAATTAATAATTGATCAGAAAAGATTAAAGCAAATAAAATAGGGTCCAAACATTTCCCTTCAATTAATAATCTCCTAAAATAATAATCCTAAAAACATGGAGTTCATCCTAGAAATTCTGGAGAGATAATAACAAAATAACAATAATAATCGAAAGAATTACACCCAAAATAGAAGTAGAGCTCTCGAATTGGGCAGACAGTCGGGCAGCCTCTCGGACTTGATCAGGGTCGCGATTAACCTCCAGCCGTCGCACTTCTCTCCTTTTGGTAGTAGCCTGCAGAGCTCACGACTCGCCGTGGAAGAAACCTGAACTTCAGAGCACGAATTGAAACGATGGATTCTTCACGTATTTATAGGGTGCGGACGGCCTTCAATTTGATCTCGGCCGTAACATCGTACGGTTGACTTTAAAATTATAAGATAAACTCGGCCAAAGATAAATCCTTTTATCATTACGCCCAAAGATAAATCATTTTTATCTTTACTCCCTTAGAGTCTCGGCCGTAAGGAAATTATTTTATTTTTACTCCTTTTCATTACTCCCAAAAGATAAAAATCCTTTTATCTTTACACCCAAACAATTTTATCTTTACACCTTCATATATCGTCCAAAACGGATGATTTCAATTGTCATTACCCCCTCCAAATCTCGGCCGTAAGGAAGGAACTTATCCTGTTACGCCCAAAAGATAAAATCATTTATCTTTACTCCTTCAAATCTTAGCCGTAACAAAGAATTAAATCTTGTTACGCCCTAGAAATCTCGGCCGTAATGATGAATTCTTCATCCTAATCTCGGCCGTAATGATAAATTCTTCGAAATTTTGGCCGATACAGCACAATCCATTTAAATCTTGATTTTTCCTGCAAAATAATTATCAAAATTTAGTTAATCCATCCACAATTAAAATATTCAAAGAATTTAATAATTAAAATTGATAAATCCGGAATTATGATTAAAAATGACTAAAAATGATGCATGCCATGATCAAATTACATAAAATTTAATTAAAATAATTAACTAAAATATGTTGTATTTTGCATGCATCAAGTACACATAGACCTTTGGAACTTTTGCATCTTGACTTATTTGGACCAATTGATGTAGTAAGTTTAGGAGGAAAAAGATATGTTTTTGTGATTGTTAATGATTTCTCTCGTTTCACTTGGACTATTTTTCTTACTAGAAAAGATGAAACAATTAGCATGTTTTCAAAATTTGCAAAAAGAATTCAAAATGAACTTGAACAAAAGATTTCAAAAATAAGAAGTGATCATGGAGGAGAATTCGAAAATCATAAATTTGAATTATTTTGTGAAGAAAATGGAATTACTCATAACTTTTCCACTTCTAGGACACCTCAACAAAATGGAGTAGTAGAAAGAAAAAATAGAACTATACAAGAAATGGCTAGAATAATTTTAAATGAAAGTAAATTGCCAAAGTATTTTTGGGCCGAGGCAGTAAATACATCATGCTACGTTCTTAATAGAATTTTAATTAGGCCTCTTGAGAAGAAAACTTATTTTGAAGTGTTGTATGGAAAGAAATCAAATATTTCTTATTTCAAAGTTTTTTGTTGCAAATGCTCTATTTTGAATATCAAAGACAAACTTGGAAAATTTGATGCAAAATGTGATGATAGTATTTTTCTTGGTAATTCAAATATAAGTAAAGCATATAGAGTGTATAACAAAAAAACATTAGTTGTTGAAGAGCCTATTAATGTTAAATTCAATGAGACTAATGAATTTTTTACGAGCAAGCAAGCACATGATGATGAGAAAGAAATAGTTGAAGTGCAAAGACAATTTGATGATGTGCAATATGAGGACTCAGTAGAAGTTAAAGTTGATACTCCAAATGTGGGAGAAATGGAAGAACCTCGAATTGAGGAAAGCCAAATTATTCCAAGAAATTGGAGACATGCCTCATCACATCCAGTTGAACGAATTATAGGTGATATAAATGAAGGTACAAAAACTAGAAACTCCTTGAAAAATCTATGTGCTTTTTCGGCTTTTCTTGCTAACTTTGAACCTAGCAATATAGATGAAGCACTTGAAGATCGAAGTCGGATAAATGCAATGCATGAGGAATTAAATAATTTTAAAAGAAATCAAGTTTGGAAACTTGTGGAAAGATCATCCCATTATTGGAACCAAATGAGTCTTTCGAAACAAGTTAGATGAAAATGGTGTCATTGTGAGAAACAAGGCTAGATTAGTGGCCAAGGATTACTCACAAATTGAAAGAGTTGATTTTGATGAGACTTTTGCTCCCGTTGCTAGACTTGAGGCAATTCGCATGCTTTTGGTTTTTGCATGTTATAAAGGTTTTAAACTTTTTCAAATGGATGTTAAATCGGCCTTCTTGAATGATTTTATAAATGAGGAAGTTTATGTTGAACAACCTCAAGGTTTTGAAAATTCAGATTTTTTCCATCATGTTTTTAAGCTTTCAAAAGCTCTTTATGGACTGAAACAAGCCCCTCGAGTTTGGTATGAAAGATTGAGTTCATTTTCAATTGAAAATGGTTTTAAAAAGGGGAAAGTAGACACCACATTGTTCCTAAAATATTTTATAAATGATACTTTAATAGTTCACATTTATGTTGATGACATTGTTTATGGTGCTACTAATGAATGTCTATGAAAAGAGTTTGAAACTCTTATGCAAAAAAAATTTGAGATGAGTCTTGTAGGAGAGCTTACCTTCTTTCTAGGTCTACAAGTAAAACAATTCAAGGAAGGGATTTTTCTCAATCAAAAAAATATATAAGGGAGTTGCTTAAAAGATTCGGGATGAACGAATGCAAGCCGAGCACAACACCTATGAGCACCACGACAAAATTGGATAAAGATGAAAAAGGCAAGTTTATTGATAAAAAAAGGTACAGAGGTATGATTAGTAGTTTGCTCTACTTAACAGCATCTAGGCCAGATATAATGTTCAGTGTCTGTTTGTATGCTAGATTTCAATCTGCCCCCAAAGAATCACATTTAATTGCGGTCAAAAGAATAATGCGCTATTTAAAGCATACATGTGAATTAGGCATTGGGTACGATAGAAATTTCCCATTTGAATTGTATGCCTACACCGATGCGGATTTTGCAGGGTGTAAAGTTGATAGAAAAAGCATTAGTGGGATGTGTTGATTTCTTGGTAGCTCACTTATTTCGTGGACTAGTAAGAAATAAAACTCCATCGCACTCTCTACCGCCGAGACCGAATATATAGTCGTCGGTAGTTGTTGTGCACAAATACTATGGGTAAAATAACAATTGCTTGATTATGGTGTAAATTTTTCCAATGTACCCATGAAGTGCGATAATACAAGTGCTATAGAAATGATCAAAAATCCAATTCAACACTCTAGGACTAAACACATTGATTTGCGATATCATTTCATTAGAGAACATGTGACTCTTAAAGACATTGTCATTGAATATGTGTCCACTGAAGTTCAACTTACAGACATATTTACAAAACCCTTAAGTGAAGAACGATTCTGCATGCTTAGAAGGGAACTAGGAATGATTACTTCTTGATTGCATACCAATTCCAAGTAAAAGTGACTTGGTTATGCAAAATCACTTTTGACATGGATTGAACATCAAGAGTGTTGCACAACACTTACATGATATCTCTGGAACATGATTTTAATAGTAAAAACTTTGATAAAGGCAGAAAAATTGGTCAAAATAGAATGACCGATCGACCGACTAGAAAGAACCGGTCGAGCGGTATGTAACTAGGTCCGGCTGACATTCATCGAGCGATTAACTATTCACTTCTTAAACACTGTCCGGTCGACCGCTGAGTTGGATCGATCGATCAGTATATGTCAAAATCGCACACATATATCAAATCGATCGCCCGACCAGTCGATTCATTTCCCTCATTTCCTCGACCGCCGCCCTAATCCTTCGACCACTCACACGTCCGGCGACCGTCCAACCATCACCGTTGCTGTCCTTCTCTCCAGAGCTGACGATTGTCCACTGCCGGCCGAACGCCTCCGCCTCTCCACTGCCTCTCGACAGCCACCGCCGCCGGCTGTTTCTCATCTCGACTGTCGTTCTTTCCGGCAATCCCTGCAGAACGTCATCTCTCACCCTATTCTTCTCTCTGTTGGTCATCTCTCCATCCTCCTTCTCCTTTCACTGACCTCTTCGACTGGCCACCTCCACTGGCTGAATCACTAGCCGCCTCGACTGCCCCCTCCTTCGCCGGCCTCCTCTGCATCTTCCTCTCCGGTGATCACATCTCCGCAACCACTATCGACCGTCGTTGCACAACGTCGCTCGGTTGAAGTTCCAGCCATCTCGACCTAACCTTCGGCCAGTTATCTCTCTCTCGTCGACTATTCCTTTCGGACCCATTTTCCTATATTATTGAATCCATGGCCGACGATGACGGACATTCACATGTTCGGATGGTCTTTCGACGTGGTCATCACTTCCTTGGTTCCGGTGGTACCATTCATGTCCTCCCAACAGAACTAGAACCGGAACTCGAGCCTGTCCGACATGGACGAGGCCGTGGACAAGGACGATCCCGTGGATGTACTCGTCAAACATCTTCTCCCGAACTCACTGATTTTGATAACCATCTTTTTGTCACTAGGGACGTCTCTGCTAGTTTTGATGCCTTATACGCCTCTCGTGACGTCCGACGTGCCTACACTATTGACTGTGACGCTCTGAACATTCTCGATGTTCAAGAGATGTTCACAACCATCGGTTGGCTGCCATTGCTTTCCATCACTGAGCGTGTGTATCCTCGTCTTGTTTATCATTTCTATGCGAACATGACGATCACTCAGGAGGCTATTATCTCATATGTTCTTGGTGAACCCATCTGTCTTGAGCCCGATCATATTTGTCATATCTTTGGCGTTGCATGCCCGTTACCAGGTCTCTATGCATTTGTTACTCATGGGTGGCCTTCTGATTATCTTCCGATCACGGATGGCATTCGTCCGGTCTTTGTTGGACAGGACATCCAATATATCGTCGAAACTTCCTATCGACATCTTCATCCCCTCATGAAAATGGCACATCATCTCCTTAGCCGCATGATTACTCCTCGAGCCGGGCATTATACAGAGGTCACTCACTTTGATCTTTTCTTTCTTCACTATCTCTGCATTCATGATGCCTCATTTCTTCATTATGTCCTCTATCACATGGACTACACCTTCCAGAAGATCTCCTCTGCTGTTCGTGGTCGACACCACTTATATTTTGGTGCTTGGATCACGAAGATTTTACTCCACTTTGGTGTCGCGATCCCTGCCGACGAGGAGTACATTCGACCTCGTCCCACTGATGTCATTGGTTCCGGGACTTTACACCGGAAAGGTCTTCGGTTTAGTGAGCAGGCAGCGCAAGGTTTTGACGATAGAGATGATGCTACAGATGGAGAGTCAGTACCGATGGATACTCAGGACGCACCGGAGGCCGGTCCTAGCTTCCCTCCTCCCTCGGTGCCCGCTGAGCATATTGGCACTTCCCAGCACGCACCCTCGGTCCTAGCTTTCACAGCTTTATCACAGCAGGTGGCGGCCATAGATCATCGCGTGACCCAGATGGATCGTCGTCTTCGACGAGTGGAGCGTGATACTCATTATCTTGTTGGGTCGCTACAGGCTTACTATGCAGCGCAGGGATTCGTTCCGCCAGCGGCTCGAGATAATGATAGTGCCGATGAGATGTAGGTGTCTTGCCTCCCTCTTTGATGATGTCAAAAGGGGGAGAGGTGGTTAGGATGGATGGTAGGATGGGACGATGTTTGATGTTTGTTTTAGTGACATGTATGTATTAGTGTCAGGCACCATTTTGTCGTGATTGCAGTCACATCTATTAGTGCATGAACATACGATGTACTATCGACTATGGATGTAATGTGATAACTTGCTTATTTATGCGTTATTTGAATTCCATGTCTATGTTGTTCTTTATTTGACGTTATAATGTTCATATTGCTTCATATTATCATAACGATATAAAGGCAAACTATTTAGAGGGAGAAAATATGAAATATGCATGAATGTAGGGGGAGCATACTTATTACTTATTTAACCTAAATTTCATTTCTTCTCTCTCTTTATCGTCCAGCTTTTTTGTCATCATCAAAAATGGGGAGATTGTTGAATCCCATGTTTTGATGATAACAAATCAAATTGGACAAAAAAGGCACTAATCTATGTTCAAGTTATGATATACAAGTGTAGAATTGATATGATATCAGTTGCAAGAAAAATCATCCATTGAAACGATGGAAATGCAATTTCAGGACACGACCGGTCGACTGATCGGTCGACCAACTGTGAAGGCCGATCGATCGATATTAGGTCGAAGAAATGTCGAGACTATACCGGTCGATGATCCGGTCGTTACACCGGTCGACCAAACAACTCAGGGATGGATTCAAGAAATATCGAGACTGTACCGGTTGATGTATCGGTCGTTGCATCGGTCGACCGAACAGTAAAGGATGAATTCCAGAAAAAGTCGAGACTATACCGATCGATGTTTCGGCCGAAGGACCAGTCGACCGGACAACTCAAAAAGGCAACAAATATTCTGCAACGGTCATATTGATCGGTCGATCGGCCCATTAATACGGTCGACCGGTCATAGTGCCAGATGAATAGTAATGGCTATTTTTCGAGAAAAAAATCATGGAAAATTATCTAGACGAGATTCTCACCTGTACAACACTATAAAAGGAGTGCCAAAGCTTGAAGAAAATTCATCCAAGCAAGCAAGAGCATTTCAAGTTCTTGAGTCCAAATTTGCAAATTCTTCCCTTTTCTCTTCCAAACTTTGAGTGTGAAACTTTTGTAAAAGAAGAGAGGTAGAGGGAATTCTTATTCTCTGATCTAGAAAAGATTGAAAGCTCGTTGTAAAAGAGGAGTGCCTTACCTCGTGAGCGGAGAAGAAGGCGTGTGGTGTTAAAAGGGTTGTTCTCTCCCTACAAGAAAAGAAAAAGATAGTGGATCTCCGACGGTCTCGAGGTCGAGTAGTCGGAGCGGGGACGTAGGCCAAAGAGTTGGGGCCGAACCTCGTCAACATATCATGACTCACTGTGTCTGCTTTCTTGCTCCCATTTTTATTATTTGCTTGTGATTGTTTTAGTGATTTTCCGAAAGTGATTTTTGAAAAAGATTTTAAAACACCAATTCACCCCCCCCCCCCCCCCTCTTGGTGCTTTCGATCCTACGCATCCAACTTAGTGCAGCCCCAAATAATGTAAAAATATATTCGCTAGTGGACCGTCTACTATCAATGTCTCCACCCCAATCAGCATCTATATGGCCTATAATATCAAGCCTCTTTCCTTTCCCTATACTTTCAAATCATAAAAAAAATCTGAAGTTCCACGAAGGTATCTGAAAGCTCTCTTGATAGCATTCTAGTGTTCCTTGCCTAGGTCAGATATATACCGACTCAAGACTCCCACTGCTTGGGTTATATCTGGACGCGTGCACAATATGGCATACATCAAGCTGCCCACTACACTTGCATATGGCACCCGGTCCATCTCTTTGGCTTCTTCATCCGTCTTCAGGCATTGCTCTGCAAAAAGTTTGATTTCTAAAGACATAGGAGTACCAACTGGCTTGCAATCCTAGCCACAATTTTCGTTTCTGACAATCCCTTGTAATCTGCATACTCAAAATAAAATTCGTCGGCTCCAAGTCTTTCATCTCAAACTTCTTGTCCAACAAACCCTTCACTGAATTCACCATCTTCATACTGTTTCCAATCAATAACATGTCATCCACATATAGTGAAAGAGTGACAAATTGATCGCCAACTCTCTTCACATAGACGCAATGATGTGAATCTGAACGTACAAACTTGAGTTGTAGCATGTACGTATCAAACTTTTAGTACCACATTCTTGGTGACTGCTTCAATCCATACAAAGACTTCTTTAATTTGCACACCAAATTCTCTTTACCTTGAACTTCAAAGCCTTCTGGTTGTCTCATGTATATCTCTTCCTCCAAGTTCCCATGAAGGAATGCCGTCTTCACATCCTTCTGCTCTACCTCAAGATTATATGCTGCTACTAGAGATAGAACAAATTTGATTGAAGTTATTTTCGCCACTGGAGAGAAAATCTCATCATAGTCGACTCCCTCAATATGAGAGTACCCTTTAGCAATCAGTCTCGCCTTGTACTTTTCTATAGACCCATCCGGTTTCAGCTTTCGCTTGAACACCCATTTGCAACCAATTGCCTTTCTATCCTTGGGCAATTTACACAAGCTCCATGTTTCATTCTTATCCAGTGACTGCATCTCATCTGCCATAGC
This sequence comes from Pontederia crassipes, assembly GCA_030549335.1. Classification (NCBI taxonomy): domain Eukaryota; kingdom Viridiplantae; phylum Streptophyta; class Magnoliopsida; order Commelinales; family Pontederiaceae; genus Pontederia; species Pontederia crassipes. Next base: position 55,501,463 of record CM060196.1, on the reverse strand, counting down.
AAGCTCCCACTGATTTGCATCATCCATAAACCTTGCATCTTTTACAAAACTAAGTTCTTCTCCGATGATGCTCAAAGCATGAAACTTACTCAAAGCACTAAGAGAGTATCTCAGATTGTGCTCTTCTTTCTCGTGTCGATCTCCTGAGAACTAGTATGGTACTAATATCTGGGTCTTCATCTGAATTTGCATCTTTAACGTCATTAACCGAGTCCTCTTGATCCGATTCTGGAATAGACTTAACTAAAATATCTTGTGCAACTACCTCTACAGCTTCAGAATCAAAATCTTCTTCAGAATCAAAATCTTCTTTAGAATCAGAATATTCTTCAAGCACTACAACTTTCTTGGGTTCATCATTTTTTTGAGCCTCAACTTGGGATTGTGATTCACGGAAAACAACATCCCTGTTGTATACGATAGTCCTTGTCCTTGGATTTCACAGTTTATAACCCTTGACCCCTTACTTGTATCCGAAAAATATGTTCTTCTCAGACTTACTGTCAAGCTTACCCCGCTTTTTCTTGAGTATGTGAACATATGCGTCGCATCCGAACACCCGAACATGAGACAACTTCGGCTTCTTCCCAAACATTGCCTCATAAGGCATCTGATCCTTCACTGATGAGGTCGGTGGGCGGTTCTTTAGATAATTTGTGTGGCTACAACTTCCGCCTAGAATTCTTGCCTCAATCCAGCCCAACTCAGCATACATCTAGCCTTCTTTATAAGTGACCGATTTAATATTTTGGCTACTCCATTTACTCAGGTGTATATGGAGTTATCTTCTACCTTGCAATACCATTGTCCACGCAAAACTACTCAAATTTATCTGAACAAAATTCGCCTCTATTATCTGTACGAAGGACCTTGTTCTTGCTGTTCAATTGGTTTTCCATCAAAACTTTAAATTCTCGAAACTTATCGAATACATCTAATTTATTTTTGATAAAATAAATCCAACTATATCTCGAAAAATCATCTATGAATGAGACATAGTACCTAGACCCTCCAACAGATGGAGTTAGAATTAGTCTAAAGACATCACTATGAATCAGTTCAAGAATCTTCGTTGCTCTTGTACCTGTGTATTGAAAACTGACTCGATTCTATTTTCCATGGAGACAATGTTCACAGAACCCAAAACCCACAGAACAATCTGGAACTCCTTCTACAATCTAACTTGATGCTATGGTAGAAAGTCCTTTTTCATTGATATGGCCTAATCTCTGATGCCACAACATAAATGTGCAGTCTTCATCTTCTTTGGCCTCTTCAGAAATAAATCTGCAGCCCACAGATATTCTCTCTCCTAGCAATTTGTACAATGTGCCATAGCGAACCCCTCATGCAATCACAATAGATCCTCTGATCATCTTGCACGAATCCTTGTCGCAACTAAAGGTAACACCTGAATCAGTCATTGTATCAACAGATAACAAACTCCTACTCATAAGTGGTATATGCATCACATCTAGTAGAGCTTTCACCGTGCCATCACTCATCCTCAACTTCACCTTGCCACGTCCAACAATCTGAACCGCAGTATCATCTCCGAGCATGACATCCCCATCATTATATTCATCATATTCACTAAACCAGTGTTTATGAAGTGTCATGTGGTACAAAGCACCAGTATCAATGAACCAAACATCCTTATCTGACTGTGCCATACATGCAGAAGTTAGATACATATCCCCTGCATCAGCTTCCTTTTTGTCCGAGCATGACTCAGCTTCTTTCTTGTGAACCGGCTTGTTTTTGCAATCTCGCTTCAGATGGTCCCACTCTTGACATCTCCAGCATTGCACTTTTTTTTCTCTACTCTTTGAATGCCCACGAGATTTGGATCTGGTCCCTCTCTGATTTTAAGTCCTTTCTGGTTGCCTTCCTCTAACTGCCAGTGCCTCTTTACCAGAACTTGCCGATCTCTTTCTTCATGTTTCCTCTGATAACAAGGCAGCACATACACTTTCATACGAAAGTTCTTTATCCCCGCCACCAATCACAACAATCAGATTGTCCCATGAATCCGGCAGCGAACAGAGCAATGTTATTGCCTTATCATCATCTTGAAACTTAACACCGATTGATACAAGTTGACTGATCACCATGTTAAAGTTATAAAGATGTGTAGAGAATGAGTCACCCTCATGCATCCGAAGATTGTACAGTTTCTTCCTCAGAAATAACTTGTTAACCAATGACTTACTGATAACTAGCTGATCACAATAGGTTTTTATCCTATTTTCTATTCAATTCATCCATATCGAGCCCTTATTTTGCCTAACTTTTGGCCAATTATGCTTGGAATGCAGTGGATTGTGATAACTAGCTGATCTTTCTTATTTTATACGTAATTCCATATGCATAGAGGTTCTGAATTGCTAAAATCCATAAATACATCAATTCTATGCCAATTATCATTTTTTGGGCAAGTTATCATTCCAATGTGCAAGTTATCATTTTTCCAATTGAGCTAATTTCTAGTGATTATCTTGCCCTAAATCCCTTGCCATTATAAATTAATCATATTTCAACTTGTGCAAAGTTATCATTTCATTTCACAAATTATCATTTTTGGTGTCAAGTTATCGTTTCTAGGATAAAATTGTCATTTTGATATGCAAGATTATCAATTCTGCATAAAAGCATTAGGCAATCATTAAATTACTGTCCTAATTCCTTGCTACTCTGATTTCATCACATTTAGATAACCACAAGTAAAGTTATGAAAAGTTATCATTTTATGACCAAAGTTATCATTTCGGAGGCACCAAAGTTATCATTCCTATGAAATCTTATTCACATTTGACTTCTGATCTCATTCACTTGTCACCCTAATCCCTTTGATGCCTTCACTGCTCTGAACCACTCATATTTGGACAATTTTAAGGATAAGGCACAAGTTATCATTCCGGATTATAAGTTATCATTAGAGAAATAAAGGTTTCATTCCTGCATAATATCAAACTTCATTTGCTAAATGAGCTGATATTAATAGCTGTCATAATCCTTATTTGTTTAAATCCTATTTAAGAACTTTGATGCTTGCTGTTTTGGCTCTTCTAGTCGGGAAAAGAAGACTGCACAAGCTGGAAGGAAAGGACACATGGCTGAATCAGGGCCTAATAGAACCTTCTCATCTGCATCCAAGGATGAGGAGAGGTCATACATAAGTTGAGAAACCAAAAGGAAGAAGGAGAGCCTCCATTTGGAGGATTCTAGACAGGATCTGAAGGGGAGGAAGGAAAGGAGCTAGAGGAAGAAGCCATTGCTGAATTTGATTCCCTGCCAAGAGATTTCTATCCTTTCTTATGGCTATCTCTTTCTACTTTGTATCAAACTTTGTAATTATGAGGAGCTAAACTCCATTTCTCTTAGGATAGGGTAGTAGCCTAATTTAGTTATGGATGGGACATGGACAAATCTGAATTCCTGCACTGAATCAAGTTCTGATTTCTAATTTTTGTTTTTTGAAATATGTTCATATGAATCTGCCCTTGACATTGTAAGATCCTACTTGTATTTACAACTGAGAGGTTGTCCTTTGATCTACCCCTTGTTCAGAAATGAATTGAGAACCAATGCCAAGATTCTATATTCAATCCCAAGTTGGAATTTGATTTCCTGATTTTTGAATTCTGATTTTTCTGATTTTTTATTCCTGCATTGTTGAAATCTGTTTATCATTGAGGGGCCCTAATTTCTTAGCAGCTGAGAAGCTAATCTTTAGGTTCTTTCTTGTTCAGAAATTAATCAAGAGGCAATGATAATTCCAAGATTTCAATCCTTGAAGTGTTGCAAACTTTTCATTGCTGATTTCTGATTTTCAATCCTAATTTTCAATTCTGAATTCCTGAATTATGTGGAATCTGCTTTGTTATTATTAAACCCCTAATTTCATTAATCACTGAGAGGTGAATTTAAGCTTATTTTGATGTTCAGAGATGGACCAAGAAGCAATAACATTTACTGAGTTCCCATATGTAATTGTGTGCTGATTTTATCCAATTCATTAGAGATAATGTGGATTTCATTTTCATTTGCAGCTGAGAGGCTGATTAAAAATCCTCTTGTAGTTTAGAGATAAACCAAGAAGCATTAGCACTAATGTTGGATTGATTTCATTCCTGTTTAGTTAATTGAAGTAATTCCCTCATATTTAAAGTGAAATTGATTGTTATCATTTTGAATTTTACTAAATTGCCAAAAATCAGCAAGGAACTTGAGTTTGAGTCTAATGATAACTTGATATTCAGTGGGGATTGTCACGACTCCAATTTAACCCGCGAGTTAAACTAGAGTTCGCGACTCATTACGGACGATCAAATAAAATTATGAAGAAATGCGGAAACGTGATGTAATTTACTCTTTCCTTTTACAACATACATAAGAATGAAAATATCATAAAATAAACTACACAATTTATGATGATCCTTCAGAGCAAATAAATAATCCTTAAGTTTTACATTTCACAAAATGCTTTTGCCTTCTTACAAAATAATACATATGAATTGTACATAACTAAACCCTTCGACATCCTAATAGAAGGATACGAAGGACTCAAATCTTTCCATCTTACCACGAACCCTTCAAATAATATCATCTCGCATGATTCCCAAGAATTATCTGAAAAATATTAGAAATAACAGAATGAGCTAAAATAGCTCAGTAAGTTGATAACTCATAGCCTATGTGTTACCAACTAATCAATTTGGTGGGACATAGAAAAGCATGCAATAATCATAATATCAGGGTCTATATCTTCATACATTTACTACATACATATATAACATCCCAATCATAATCATTACACTCAATTTACATTCATTGTCACTTAAACATATCAAACATGTGTATGCAATGCAACACTCTCATATATATGCACGAATCACCAATTGGCCAGTGGTCGGTAGGTGGATTATAGAGGTGGCTCCCATCGTGATCGGCGATGTAGCAGTTAGCTCCATTCTACCTCATCCTTTTCGGGGAACAATCATATAGCGATAGGTGGATTCTAGAGGTGGACCCTACGGATTCTAAAGGTGGCCCCCATCGTGACTACTCACGATGTGGCATTTAGCTCCGCATGATACTTAGCTCCGCATGGCACTTAGCTCCAGTCTATCTCATCCCATATTTATGGAACAAAAATGATGCATTGGACTCTAGAGGTGGCTCCCATCGTGATCAGCGATGTAGCACTTAGCGCCAACCATCACATATGCAGATGCAGATGCATGATTCATCATATAACAATTTCATATCAAAGATCAAAGGATTAACCATATTTTGTAACTCAAATATCAGAAGATGAATCATGTCGGACACCGATTCAAACGGAATAGGATTGCATTTTATTAAATCAATCCTTAACATACCATATATGCTTTTCAATTATACCATCACTCGATCAATCATTTCAAACGGAACAAGATTGCACTTCTCGTAATCCATTCATATCATATCACATATGCATTTCAAATGTGCAATCATACAATCAATCATATATATTTTTCATAGTTGCATTTGTTGAAATCAATTCATAACCTAACCAATATATATTTAATACATATAACAATCGATGTCACACCAAATTCAATAGAGGTGAAAACATAGAGTAGGAGAAACCAACTTACCTATAAGGGCTAACAAAATATTTTTCTTTCCCTTTCACTACTTTACTCTTCTACTCCTATAACAATAATAGTAAGGAACACATTACTACTATGATATGAGCACAAGCCTATAACACATGAAACATCATTAATTGCAAAGGGTATATGAATCTTAAGTATTTACTCTTATAACTTAAGTAACCATGTAGCATAAGGATTGACCTAATAATATGATAGATTGCACACATAGTAAAGAAAAATCCATATCTTCTTATATACATGACCAAATGACATCATTCAAATTTTCTTTAGTTTCATATTACATATACATTCACTTGTAAAAGTTTCATTTCCTATTTCATTATGATTTGCTCTCATGAAAATCAACATTCAACCTAACTTTTATGTTGTTTCTATGTCCTGACAGATTGAGTAACCTTAATTTTATGATTTATATAAAATAATAAACAATTCATGTTCTAGTAATTTTAATTTTCCCAAATTGTAGACATCCTAGGGTACAAGTCATTACTTGAATTTCTCTCTATTTGTACTGAGCACAATAAAATTAACCAATACTAGCATAATCTGCCCTAAGCTCCATTCTGACAGACTGAGTAAGGATCGGTAAAATATTTATAACTTTCGCTACACATATCATTTTCTAGTCAGTTCAATTGTAAATGAAACCTAACATCAATATCTATAACACCCTAAATTATCAAATAATTCCATGACAAATTGAAGTTAATACATAATTTACAAATTCGGGGATCAACCATAATAAAGTTCATAATTTTTTGATCCCTCGAAGGTATGAAATTATGTAGCTAAAGATTCGTGAATCAACTGAACATAAGTAGGGTTAATCTTACCCATGAACAACATGAGTTTTGCCCCATGTTCAAGTAAAATCTGAAAATGAATAGTTGAGATAGGTTCAGAGAAACCCTAATAAGGAACCATGTGGCTAAAATCCAAAAGAAATTAAGTAGAAACTTATCAAAATCTAAAACCCTAGTTGCCCCTCCTTTTTTTTTAATTTCCTTCAACCATGTAGCATCTTTTCTTCTACCTTTGCAATTCGGCCAAGGCTAGTGAAAGAGGCAGAAAATGGTGGTAAAAGGTAGTAAATGGTTTTGTATTTTTCATTTATTTATTTATTTATTCATTTACTTAAGACATTATATATAAATAAGAAACTACCTCCCATTTGGATTCAAATAAAATATTTAGAAAATTAAATAACTAAGGAATCGAAATCTAAATTTTTGTCCGAAGAACAAAAATCGCGATTTCACAGATTTTTCGATTTTGTGTCTACGTTTTACCTAACTCATACACCTCCTAAAAATTCTTAAAAATCACATTTAGAATTCTTTCAGATATAGGAATAATTACCGGGACTTTAATTTTCTAAATTTTCACTTTTTCGAAAATCACATTTTCGTGCCTTAAGTAAATTTCCATCGCTTTCACACTTTTGTTGATATTAAAGTATATTCTCTTATGGTTAACTATGCATGTGATTTGTTAAGATTGGATTTAAGTCTAGTGGATCAATCAAATGTTACCAAGTGGCATATGAAAATATATGTGTGTGTAATAAAAATTAATATATAAATATGTGAATAAATTACATGGATTATATTATACTAATTAATATCAATTAGGAATGAAATTAATGATTTTTAAATATTAAATTTTAATTGGATAAGAATTTCAACTCTTGACATGCAAGCTGCCAACAAGCTAGCAGCTTGCCACCTCATGCTTAGACTATTTTTCCAACCGACCTATTCAAGTGATAAAAATCTGAAAAAATTCGTATGGTCTTATCCTTCTCTCTAGACAACATACAATAAATTTCAGATCATGACTCCTTTCGTGGACGTTGAAGGAAATTTGAGAAAGAAGATCATTAAAGGTGAAGATTCTAACCCTAGACTGATGTGTTCTTCCTAAGATTTTCTTTCGTATCAATTCGTCCTTAAAAATTTTGAAATTTCTTCTGATTGATCCTATTCATTGAGCTTTGGAATCAAGTTAATAGGATTTCTGTAAATAAAGTTATGCTCTTATCTTTAAGGTACTATCACTCTGTCCGTCAAAATTGCTATCCAATTTTGTAAATTATGTATTAAATCCAATATGTCGTGAAGTTATTTGATAATTTATGGTGTTATAGACATTGATGTTAGGTTTCATTGACCGTTGGAATCACTAGAAAATGATATGTTTCGCGAAAGTTATAAATATTTTACCGAGCCTTACTCAGTCTGTCAGAATGGAGCTTAGGGCAGATTATGCTAGTATTGGTTAAATTTATTGTGCTCAGTATAGTTAGATATAAATTCAAATAATTTTACGAATCAGAATAGGGAATGTTTACTATTTTATATAAATCATAAAATTAAGGTTACTCAATCTGTCAGGACATAAAAGTTAGGCTGAACGTTGATTTTCATGAGAGCAAACTATAATGAAGTAGGAAATAAAACTTTTACAGAATAATTTCTCTGTAATATGAAAGTAAAGAAAATTGGAATGATGTCATTTGGGTACGCATATAAGAAGATATGAATTTTTCTTTACTATGTGTGCAATCTGTTATATTATTAGGTCAATCCTTATGTTTAATAGTTACTTAAGTTATAAGAGTAAATATTTGGGGTTCATATACCATTGAAATTAATTATGTTTCATGTGTGAAAGTCTTGTGCTCATATCATAGTGGTAATGTGTTTCTTCCTATTATTGTATAGGAGTAGAAGAGTAAAGTAGTGAAAAGGAAAAGGAAAACATTTTGTTAGCTTTTATAGGTAAGTTGATTTCTCCTACTCTATGTTTTCACCTCTTTTGAATTCGGTGTGACATCTATTATTATATGTATTGAATATGTTTTGGAATTCTATGAATTGGTTTCGAGAAATGCAATTATGGAAAGTTTATGAGATATGATCTGAATGGATTGCGATGAGTGTAATCTTGTTCATTTTGAAATGGTATTGAATATGATTCATCTTCTGAAATTCAGGAGATGTTTGTCATATGATGAATTGTGCATCGACATCCATTTGTATTTGTATATATGATGGTTGGAGCTAAGTGCTTGATGCGTATGAGATGATGTAGCAAAATAAAATCGCTAGCAAGTGCACTAGTCGCTCAAGTAATATAGTAAATAGGAGTAAGAGTGTCGAACCCACGAGGAATATTATTAATTCAATATCTGAATTTATAAATTAATAAGAGAGGAAAACATGGATTTTTGGAAAGAGATTTTATGAAATAAAATAAGAAAATAAGATAAATATAAGATAGTGGTGTTGAAGTTAGGCCTTAGGATGAAAATAGATCAGGGTAAATATTTGAACTATAAAAGATAAATTTAATCTTTAAAGATGGATTAAGAATTTTTCCAAGTTATTAATTTACAAGATTAACATCACAGAGTCCACAAACTAGTAATTCTACTATTTAATCCGATAAATCAAACTATCCTAAATTTAATCAAACCTAAAGTCCCACAAACTGGTATTCGTCAGATAAGATTAAAATTAAGATGCATTAATATAAAAATCCTAGACTATTAATCACTCCACAAACTGGTATAGATTAATAGACCACATAAACTTGATTCTCCACACACTAGTTATCAAATTTATATCAATTATTAATTTCACATAAAATCAATTAATTTAATTAATGAATTCTGAAATTAAATAGTCCACAAACTGGTAATTACTCAACTCAGAAATCCAAGTAATTAAATTAAAACCATTAATCACAATTAACTAATTGATCAGAAAAGATTAAAATAAATAATATATGGTCCAAATAGTTTTCCTTCAATAATAATCTCCTAACATGAAATAAATAAAAATATGGAGTTCATCCTAGAAATTCTGGAGAGATAATAACAAAATAATAATAATTGGAAGAATTACACCCAAATAGATAAAAGTCGAAGCTTCGGATCACGGGCAGACAGTCGGGCAGCCTCTCGGACTTGATCAGGGTCGCGATCAACTTCCAGTCGTCGCACCTCTCTCCTCTTGGTCGTAGCCTGCAGACTCACGACTCGTCGTGGAAGAAAACTTGAACTTCAGAGCACAAATTGAAACGACGGATTCTTCACCTATTTATAGGGTGCGGACGGCCTTCAATTTGATCTCGGGCGTAACATCGTACGGTTGACTTTAAAATTATGAGATAAACTTGGCCAACACGATAAATCCTTTTTATCATTACGCCCAAAGATAAATCCTTCTTATCTTTACTCCCTTTGAATCTCGGCCAAAACAAAATTCTTTTATCTTTACGCCCTATGGATTTTGGCCAAAATGAAAAGTCTTCATGCCATTACGCCCAAAAGATAAAATTCCTTTTATCTTTACCCCCTTTGAATTTCGGCCAAAATGTCTTGGGGGTAAAGCCAAATCTCGGGCGTAAGAAATAAATTTTTTATCCTAATCTCGGCCGTAATGATAAATTCTTCGGAATTTCGGCCGATACGGCACAATCCATCTAAATCTCGATTTTTCCTGCAAAATAATTATCAAAATTTAGTTAATCCATCCACAATTAAAATATTCAGAAAATTAATAATTAAAATTGACAAATCCGGAATTACGATTAAAAGTGACTAAAAATGATGCATGCCATGATCAAATTACGGAAAAATTAATTAAAATAATAATCTAAAATATGTTGTATTTTGCATGCATCAAACTCCCCCAAGCTTAAAGTCTTGCTTGTCCTCAAGCAAAAATTCAAAAGAAGGCTCAAGGAAGTTCCATCATAGCCTCCATATCATCAACTGACTAATTTTCTCACACAATTCTTCTGCACACTTACTACTCAGCATCTTATCATTTTCCATGCATTTAGCTTCATGGAGATTCTGAATGCTACACAAATTTAAACAATCTCAAATTCAGCCTTGTAGAAAAATAAATTATCTGTCAAATAATAGCATTAATATTGAACACATAAGTACTAATTTAGCTTAAAACTTTTTCTCTTTCTTTTTCTTTTCATTTTTATTTTCAGTCATTTTAAAAGTTCTAATATTCAAGCAAGATTGCACAAGGAAGTCCATGTAGTGGGCTTTGGACTAATGACTCCCAGACCAGATGGCCTTAGGGCAACAGGTGATAAGACACCCCTCGAGTTTACTTGCCCGAACAACCAAGGTTCTGAATGAAGAGTTCGAACTTAGCCATGATTCAGTACTCATGTGCTTCTTCATATTCCACAAGATGGTCCATGTAGCAGGCTTTCGATCGACGGATCCCAGAGCAGTTGCCCTTAGATCGCCAGGCATGAACCCCTACGGATCTAATTACCCGAACACATCTTGGTTCCGGATAATACTTTTGTACCTACACATAACTTTATTCATCATTTTTTTTATTTGTTGGGGTTTAACTAACCCTTCTTTTTTTTATAAGCAAAAAAAAATACTTGATATGGTCAATAAGAAGGCTACTACTAATCAAGACTTAAAAGAAATTAATGAAAAGGCGTGAATATGATTTTGTCGTCTAGTCATTCATAATTCTATTTAGCATGGGCACACAGTCTATAAGTTTGATACTGAAGTAACAAGTGATAAGAAAGAAAAGTATTCAAATTTCATCAATTAACGACATGTCTTTGAACTTCTACTAAAAGAAAATTAAAATAATAAGACAAGAGTTTGTAAGATGGTAGCAAAAATAAATGCATGCAATGGTATTTTTTAGAAAAATTTCAAAATTTTCAATTTTTTTGGAATTTTTTTTTCAAATAGATGCAAACATAAGCAAATAAAAAGAAAGAAACATGCAATGCATGAAATGCAAACTCCCCCAAGCTTGAACCAGACATTGTCCTTAGTGTTAGGCCAACAAGGGAAAGAGTAAAGATAATATGGAAAAGCTAAAGAAATGAAAATAAAGAAAAGGGAAAAGATACAACCGGATTTATTGTCGGTGAAGAGATGCTCGGCCTCAAATATATATATCGATGAAGGTGTCGGCCGCAAATGATGTCGGTGAGAGGAGATCTCGGCCGATAATTGATGGATCTCGGCTGATAATGGAGAGTCTCGGCCGTAAAAGCTTGGCCGCAAAATTTTGTTGATGAAGATCTCAGCCGTGCAATCTCGGCCGTAAGAGCTGGTTGATGAAGAACCTCGGCCGTAGTTGATGAAGAACTTCGGCCGTAAGCAGAGAGCGTGGTGTGAGGATCGGCCATAAGGAATGGGTGGTGGCGCTGGTGTTCGGCGCTCGTCCGAGCGTAAGGAGTCAGCTCCGGTGGAAGCTCGGCCATAAGGAACAGGTGGAACTGGCGATGAGACTTCGGCCGTAAGGGCTTTTGGGCGAGAAGCGTTGAAACTTCGGCCGTAAGGAAGAAGGCTCGGCTGTAACGAAGAAAGGGCGTAACGGCGGTGATTGATCTGCAACATACGAGAAGGCTAAATAATAGCATGTCGTGTCGGTGTGGTCGTGTCGGTGTCGGATTGTGGCCGGAGTTGTCGTGTCGATGTCGGAGCTCTGGCCCACCAAATAATAGCATGTCCTCGCACATACAATAGTATAGATGACTCCATAATAAAATGCCTAATTAATCCTATCTAACTCAAATATTAATTAACAACTAATTATACTAATTTGAAAAAAATAAATAAATAAATATTAAATAAAATAAAATAAAATAAAAGGGTAGAGATATAGTTTTGATTTATAGTCTTTAGCTTGACTTTGTCAATTCGAGATTTAGATGGTAAATAGATTAATCATAGATAAATTTTGATAATATGTGTTATCATGATAGAGTTTAAGTCTATGTCCATTAACTTTAAATTTTTGCTTATGATCCAATGATTCAATTTCAAATGTTCCATAAGGTGAACAATTGATTATGATATAAGGGCAAGTCCACCTTGATTTGAGTTTCCCAGGAAATAATTTGAGTTTACTATTGTAAAGAAGCACTCGTTGACCAGGTAAAAATTCTTTATGTTTAATATGCAGGTCATGTAATTTTTTAGTACGTTCTTTATATAGTTTGCTATTCTCATATGCATGATATCTAAATTCATCAAGCTCATTTAATTGTAATAATCTTTCTGATTGTGATGATTTTAGATCCAGATTTAAAAATTTCGTTGCCCAATAAGCTTTATGTTCTAATTCCATAGGAAGGTGACATGATTTTCCAAAAACTAATCTATAAGGAGAGGTACCTATAGGTGTCTTAAAAGCGGTTCTATAAGCCCAAAGTGCATCGTCTAATTTCAAGGACCAATCCTTCCTAGATGAATTCACAGTTTTCTCTAGAATTCTTTTAATTTCTCTATTTGAAATTTCCACTTGTCCACAAGATTGGGCATGATATGGGGTATTGAGAAAGTGTTTGACTCCAAATCGGTTAAGAAGAGTTGACATTATTTTATTACAGAAATGTGTTCCATTGTCACTTATGATAGTCCTAGGTGTTTTAAATCGAGTAAAAATATTTTTTCTTAGAAAGTTGGCAACTACCTTGGCCTCATTTGTTGGTGTGGCTACAGCTTCTACCCATTTGGAAACATAATCAACCGCCACTAAGATGTATTGGTTGTTAAAGGATTTAGGGAATGGTCCCATAAAGTCAATGCCCCAAACATCAAAAATATCACACTGTAAAATATTTGTGAGAGGCATTTCATCTCGACGAGAAATATTACCTATCCTTTGGCATTTGTCACAATACTTACAGTAGTTTCTTGCATCTCTATAAATGGTTGGCCAATATAGTCCACATTCAAGTACCTTAACCGCTATTTGATTGGGTCCAAAGTGACCTCCAGCTTGTCCATCGTGGCAATGACTTAGGATATTATCAATCTCATCTTCGTGAACACATCTTCGAACTACTTGATCTGCACATAATCGAAAAAGGTAAGGATCTTCCCAGTGATAATTCTTGACATCAGATAAGAATTTCCTTTTTTGATGAGTGGTCATGCCCTTTGGAATGTAATGTCTTGCAAGGTAATTAGCAAAATCAGCGAACCATGGTGTAGTGTCAGAAATTTGAAAAATTGTAGAGATAAAAAAAAGTTTCTCGTCTGGGAATTCTTCAAGTATGTCTGTGACTTCTCTTGGAGATGACTCCAAACGAGATAGGTGATCAGCTAATAAGTTCTCAGTCCTTTTTTTGTCTTTTACTTCCACATCGAACTCTTGCAAAAGTAGTATCCATTGGATTAGTCTAGGTTTGGCATCTTGTTTGCTCGTCAAGTGCTTGATGGCTGCATGATCTATGTATACAATAATTTTTGAACAAATTAGATATGATCTAAACTTGTCAAAAGCAAAAATAATAGCAAGAAACTCCTTCTCTGTTGTTGCATAATTTAGTTGGGCAGCAATCAATGTTCGGCTTGCATAATATATGACATGAAATATTTTATCCTTTCTTTGCCCCAACACAACTCCTACAGCACCATCACTCGCATCACACATCAGCTCGAATGGTAGAGACCAATCTGGTGCAACAACAACAGGTGCAGAAATTAGCATTTCCTTTAATAAATTCAAGGCAGCAAGACAATCTGAATTAAAATCAAATTTTATGTCCTTAGCAAGAAGATTAGTTAAGGGTTTAGCCATTTTTGAAAAATCTTTGATAAAACGGCGATAAAATCCTGCGTGCCTAAGGAAGCTTCGAATGCCCTTCACATTGGTTGGAGGGGGCAGATTTGCAATAACATCTATCTTGGCCTTATCCACTTCAATTTCAATTGCTGAGATTTTGTGGCCAAGTACTATACCCTCCTTAACCATGAAGTGACATTTTTCTCAGTTAAGGACCAAATTCGTTTCTTCACATCGCTGCAAAACTAGAGATAAGTTATCCAAACAATTATTAAAAGAGCTACCAAATAGTGTAAAATCATCCATGAAAACTTCGAGTATCTTCTCATTCATGTCTGCAAAGATTGACATCATGCATCTCTGAAATGTTGCTGGAGCGTTACATAGACCAAATGACATCCTTCTATAGGCAAATGTTCCATATGGACATGTGAACGTTGTCTTTTTTTGATCCTCCGGTGCGACTGCTATTTGATTGTATCCAGAATAACCATCTAGAAAACAATAATAGCAATGACCTGCAACACGCTCCAACATTTGGTCAATAAAAGGTAACGGAAAATGATCTTTGCGGGTAGCATCATTAAGCTTCCTATAGTCTATATAGACTCTCCAACCTGTAACTGTTCTTTGAGGCACTAATTCATTATTTTTTTTACTTACCACAGTGATTCCTCCTTTCTTAGGAACTACCTGCACAGGACTTATCCATGAACTATCAGAAATGGCATATATAATACCTGCATCAAGGAGTTTGATGACCTCCTTTTTCACTACTTCTCTTAAAGTTGGGTTGAGCCTTCGTTGATACTGAGCAACTGATTTGGCATTTTCCTTCGTCAAAATTTTATGCATGCAAATAGTAGGCGATATTCCCTTGATATCTGAGATCGACCAGGCAATTGCTCTTTTGTGTTGCCTCAATACTTCTAAAAGTTGGTTTTCCATATCACCTGTCAAATCAGCAGATATGATAACTGGGTAAGTGTCATTTTTCAAGAAAAGCATATCTTAAATGAGATGGAAGTTCTTTAAGTTCAAATTTTGGGGAATAATCCAGTTTATCATTTTCCGCCTCGAGTGTCTCTGTTGTTATTGGCGCATTATCATCTTCCACAATTTCTCTAGATTCCTCTACCATTTCCAAAGCTTCCTTAGCATATGGATCTGAGATAAAATCTGCAACAATATCATCAAAAACATCAATCGTGTCATTTTCTAAAGAATCAATGGCATAACAGGATGAATAATCAAAAGGTTGTTTGAGAGAATTTTTTATATTGAAAGTGATGTCTTCATTGTTGATGCGAAGTTTGAGCATCCCTTGTTGAACATCTATGAGTGTGTTTCCTGTTGCTAGGAATGGTCTCCCGAGGATGATGGGTGTTTTTTCATCTGCCTTCATATCCAGAACAATAAAATCTGCAGAAAAAACAAATTTATCAACTTTTACCAAAACATCTCTTAATATTCCTCGGGGTTTCTTGCATGAAGAATCTGTGAATTGAAGAGTCATGCTTGTTTCTTCAAGTTCTCCATAACCTAGCTGCACAAATATAGAATATGGCATTAAACTAATACTAGCACCAAGATCACATAAAGCTTGTGCACAAAAGAATTTTTCTATAGTGCAAGGTATGGTGAAGGTTCTAGGATCTTTCATTTTTCTAGGTATATCTCGATCGTAAATGGCACTACACTTTGATGTCAACATTACTCTCCCAGTATTTTCAAACCTTCTTCTTGAAGATAATATATCCTTCATGAATTTAGCATAGCTCGGCATCATCTGTAAAGCTTCATGAAAAGGAATGTTAATAGATAATTGCTTCAGAATATCAAGAAAGTGAGAAAATTGCTTATCTAGTTGTTCTTTGCAAAATTTCTGTGGATAGGGCATATCTCCCATGTTATTGGTATTTCTTGAATTGTCAATTTCTTTTTTCTTCAGATTAATATCCTCATTGGCCTGATCTTGTGCCTTTGATGCTTCAATTTCTTCATTATGATTGATTGCTTTTGGCAGGGGATCTGATATCACATTTCTCAACTGTTTCCCACTTCTAAGAGTCATAGCTTTGGTTTCTTCTTTAGGATTTTTCTCTGTATTACTTGAAAGAGCCCCTGGTGCACGTCCTGCCATCATATTAGCCATCTGTCCTATTTGCATTTCCAAATTCCTAATTGTGGCATCTTGATTGTTTGCCCTTGTTTCCATTGTCCTTTGCATGGTTTGCATAGTGTCAATAACTTTTGCCATCATCTATTCCATGGGATTAGTTGATTGTTGAGCAGGAGCTTCATGTTGCCTTCTCAAAAGTGTATAGTTCTGTGGATGAGTTTGTGCTTGATTCTGGAGTTTCTCAACAACTTGCCCATGATTTGTCCTGTATGGAAACTTCTGATTGTTCCTCCAACCATAGTCATTGTTCCTGAAAAATGGATTGGAGATAAAGTTAGCATTTTCAATGTGATCAAGACTAGAAATGTTACCTTGAGGGCAATAATTGCTCACATGTCCTCCTCCACAGTTGTTGCACACCATTAATGACATCATCTACTCAAATTTTTGATTGAGTGACTCCAGTTGAGTCACTACTTCAGAAGAATTTCTACCTTCTGTGGCATGCACATCATGAGTTCGGCGAGATGGTCTCCTTTCTTGGCTTGACTTGAGGGCTACAGCTTCAATAATATCCTCTATCTCACTAGGGCGTTTAGATCCTAACACTGTCCCTCCTGCTGATTGGTCGAGCTTATCTTGATCTGCAGGTCGTAATCCATGATAGAAATCTTCCATCACTTGCCACTTTGGAATTCTATTATCAGGAACTCTGGCCAGCAGTTCCTTATATCGTTCCTAGGCTTCATATAACGTCTCATTATCGTCTTGAACAGATGCCCTCGGCTCCCTTCGATATTTGCCTGCTTTTTGTGGTGGGCAATATTTTCCAACAAATTTTTCTACCAGCTCCAACCATGAGTGAATCGATCCTGCAGGCAAAGTTTTAAACCAAGTGAAAGCTTTGTCACATAAAGATTGTGGAAATAATAAAAGACGAATAACATCAGTAGAGACATTATTATTTCTAAAGGTGCTCAGAGTAGCAAGAAATTTGTCAAGGTGATCGTGAGGGTCTTCATGAAATCCTCCTCCAAATTGGGATGCTTGTATCATCCTCACGATTGCAGGATTTATCTCAAAATTATTTGCGTTAATATCAGGCAACACGATGCATGATTCTCGGTCACTATATCTGGCCGAGACATATTCTCTCATAGAAGGCTCTGCTTCATCTTCTCGCCGATTATTATGTGGTGGAACCACTTCATTTTGTTGCTCCAGTCTCTGATTGTCGCGTGCTTGTTCCGCCATTTTCCTTATATTTCTTCGTAATCGACGATAGGTTCTTTCAATTTCAGGATCAAATTCCAACAGTGGATTTGAACTCCTAGTGCGCTTATCAGAAGATTCCAGGATTGGTTGTGATTTAATTTTCAATTAGTACCTGTAACAACTAATTTTCAGTAAGATAAAAGAAAAAATAAAAATATATACAAGAAGAAAGAAATGCAGATACTAGGTCACGAAGAAATAAGATTTAAATTGATAAACATAAAAAGTCTTTCGGCTATTATCGAAAATTCATTAGGTCGTCAAAATTAATGTCCGAAAGAAATTAACCTAATTACTGCCACTAAAATTCACAGAAAGATTATCAAATACGGCAAAAAATCAAAACTCGAAAACCAATTCAAATGCCAAACATTAATATCGACCGAAAGTAAATCACTTAGATGGTCGTAAAAATCAAGCACTCGTTCGGCCGTAAAACTTGGAAGAATTTATGATGATGTAACAAACGGCACAAAACAAGTCAGAACTAATTTGCGGCCGTAAAGTTAATAATCAGAGATTAGCAAAAATTATTTTCAGAGAGGAAATAAGATTAATCGGCCGCAATACAAGAATAGATTTACGGCCGAAATTAAATTAGTAATCCGAGGCTCGTTCGGTCGTAAAAATCATAAAACAGTGTCGAAAGGGATTAATCAACGTAAGATGGCATAAAAATTATTATGGCCAAAACATATTCGTAAGGTGGCGTAAAAATTAGCACGGCGATGAATTATCTCGGCCGAAATAAAAATTGAACGAAACGTCGCCAAATGAATCATTACGGCCGACAAAGAATATAGTTCATATCGGTCGTAAAACAATGAAAGTTCAGTCGAACGTGAGGTAAAACATCAACACATATAAATCGCCCGAAATGAGATTAAATCAAACTTATACGTTAAGAAATATATTACGGCCGAGTTAAAGTCGACAACCTTTGGCCGTAAAACAAAATTGGGTTTCGGCCGAAACAAAAAATAGAATTAAACTTATTCTTACGTCAACAGAAGAATCGTTACGGCCGAGAAGGAGTAAAATCCATGTCGGATGATCCATTACGCCCGAGACAGACTAAATTGCTTTGGCCAAAATAAAGTCAAATCAAAAGTTCAAACTATTAAAACATTACGGCCGAGAATGAAAGTCGAAACTGATTCGAATAGGGCGTAGAAAAAAAATTTAAACCATAGATAAACCGGGCGAAACAAGGTCAAATCAATATCCATTACTCATGGCGTAAAACAACGTTCGGATAAAAACATTACGGTCGTAAAATAGAAGATTAGAACTCAATCGATATTGCGAGCCGTAAAACCAGTAAAGCCGACAAAATAAATCTCGGTCTTAAAACCATAAGACGGCGACAGAATTTTAAGCCAAAAGTCGACAATTTAAAAAATTGTCGTGACCTTTATTTGCAAAAGAAAAAATGTCAGTTTATTCACAAAAAATAATTAAAACAATTAATACATATTTATAAGGAATTATTTACAATTTACTTACATTTCCTAATAATTCATAACAATAAAAAATTAATTAATAAAATATTCCCCGGCAACGGCTCCAAAAACTTGATGCGTATGAGATGATGTAGCAAAATAAAATCGCTAGCAAGTGCACTAGTCGCTCAAGTAATATAGTAAATAGGAGTAAGAGTGTCGAACCCACGAGGAATATTATTAATTCAATATATGGATTTATAAATTAATAAGAGAGGAAAACCGGATTTTTGGAAAGAGGTTTTATGAAATAAAATAAGAAAATAAGATAAATATAAGATAGTGGTGTTGAAGTTAGGCCTTAGGATGAAAATAGATCAGCGTAAATATTTGAACTATAAAAGATAAATTTAATCTTTAAAGATGGATTAGGAATTTTTCCAAGTTATTAATTTATAAGATTAACATCACAGAGTTCACAAACTGGTAATTCTACTATTTAATCCGGTAAATCAAACTATCTTAAATTTAATCAAACCTAAAGTCCCACAAACTGGTATTCGTCAGATAAGATTAAAATTAAGATGCATTAATATGAAAATCCTAGACTATTAATCACTCCACAAACTGGTATAGATTAATAGACCACATAAACTTGATTCTCCATACACTAGTTATCAAATTTATGTCAATTATTAATTTCACATAAAATCAATTAATTTAATTAATAAATTCCGAAATTAAATAGTCCACAAACTGGTAATTACTCAACTCAGAAATTCAAGTAATTAAATTAAAAGCATTAAGCACAATTAACTAATTGATCAGAAAAGATTAAAATAAATAATATAGGGTCCAAATAGTTTCCCTTCAATAATAATCTCCTAACATGAAATAAATAAAAATATGGAGTTCATCCTAGAAATTCTGGAGAGATAATAACAAAATAATAATTGGAAGAATTACACCCAAATAGATAAAAGTCAAAGCTTCGGATCACGGGCAGACAGTCGGGCAGCCTCTCGGACTTGATCAGGGTCGCGATGAACTTCTAGCCATCGCACCTCTCTCCTCTTGGTCGTAGCCTGCAGAGTCACGACTCGTCGTGGAAGAAAACTTGAACTTCAGAGCACGAATTGAAACGACGGATTCTTCACGTATTTATAGGGTGTGGACGGCCTTGAATTTGATCTCGGTCGTAACATCGTACGGTTGACTTTAAAATTATGAGATAAACTCGGCCAACACGATAAATCCTTTTTATCATTACGCCCAAAGATAAATCCTTCTTATCTTTACTCCCTTTGAATCTCGGCCAAAACGTCTTGGGGGTAAAGCCAAATCTCGGCCGTAAGAAATAAATTCTTTATCATAATCTCGGCCGTAATGATAAATTCTTCAGAATTTCGGCCGATACGGCACAATCCATCTAAATCTCAATTTTTCCTTCAAAATAATTATCAAAATTTAGTTAATCCATCCACAATTAAAATATTCAGAAAATTAATAATTAAAATTGATAAATCCGGAATTACGATTAAAAGTGACTAAAAATGATGCATGCCATGATCAAATTACGGAAAAATTAATTAAAATAATAATCTAAAATATGTTGTATTTTGCATGCATCGGTGCTACATCGCTGATCACGATGGGAGCCACCTCTAGAATCCAATGCATCATTTCTGTTCCCCAGATATGGGATGAGATAGACTGGAGCTAAGTGTCATGCGGAGCTAAGTCCACATCGTGAGTAGTCGCGATGGGGGCCACCTCTAAAATCCACCGGGGCCACCTCTAGAATCCACCTATCGCTACATGATTGTTCCCCGAAAGGGATGAGGTAGAATGGAGCTAAGTGCTACATCGTCGATCACGATGGGAGCCACCTCTAGAATCCATCTACCGACCACTGACCAGTTGGTGATTCGTGCATTCATATAAGAGTGTTGCATTTGCATACATATGTTTGATATGATTTATATGTTCGATGCATGGGACATGCCTTGGATTAGTCCCACATGCATAAGTCATGGGAGCGATGCTGGGTATATATGGGAACATGTCCTTCACTAGGTGTGACGCGTTTTGGTAAAACCGTGCGGGTCGAGGCCTAGAGTGGACAATATCACACGCTGGTGGGGAATGTTACATATGGTATCAGAGCCACTCCGCGTGGACCTCTGTGCATGGTGGGGTGCGATCAGTCAACGAGGGCGTTGAGTCCCCTAAGGGGGGAAGGATGCATGGGGCATGCCTTGGATTAGTCCCACATGCATAAGTCACAGGAGCGATGCTGGGTATATATGGGAACATGTCCTTCACTAGGTGTGACGCGTTTTGGTAAAACTGTGCGGGCCGAGGCCCTGAGCGGACAATATCATACGCTGGTGGGGAATGTTACAGGGGTCCTCCTCTAATTCAACCTGGCTACAATTATATGTCAATATATTGATTAGTTTTGGACTAATTTAGCTGTGAGAGCAGCCATGTTTATGGTTGAATCAGATTTGACTAAAAATTAATAACTTATTCCATTCCATCCATAATTAAATTAGATGAATTCCAACTCCTAGGAGAACCTTCCTCATTGATAGATAAGCACTTTTAGCCCTTAGTCTAGCATTTATAATTTAGTTTTGATAATTTTCCAAAAGTCCAAAAATAGTTATCATTTTGCCATTTTCAAAAATCTGTTTTCTGAAATCTTTAATTTCCTGAAATTGTAATTTTAGTTTAGGCTAGTCTAGATTGTTTTAGGAAGTCTTAGCTTCAAATCACTGTGGATACGACATTTAGGATTTACTACAATTGACTTGTGCACTGCAGTAGAGAGTGAATTAGGGAGTTAAATCAAAAATTGAAAAATCTCACTTTTGACCCAAAATCAGCAAGTTATCACTATACTCCTCAATTTCATCAAGTTTTTGGTGCCGTTGCCGAAGATTTGAGGTCAATTAGATTAACTTAGATAGTTTAGATTAGTTTTAGACTAGTTATCAGTCCATTTATTAGCCCAATTTTCAGTTTTTGCAAGTTATCATTCTGAAATTTTTAATTTTGTCTAGTTTTCTTTCTTTTCTGAATTTGATACTTCTGAATTCATTTATGCAGGACTTGGACAATCAAGAGAACCATTGTGAATCAGATCTTGAACCTGAAAGAAGATTCTTGAGAAGGAGGAGATTGCAAAGGATAGAGGCAAAAAGAAGAATTTTTGAAGAAGAAGAAGAAGAGGAGGCCAACATGGCTGCACCAAGGACACTCAAGGTTTGCTATTCACCTAGTAATGTTAGAAATCAGCAAGGGAATGGAAGTCCTAACACCTGCTGCCAACTTTGAAGTGAATCCAGCATTGGTCACAATGATAAGACAATACCAATTTGCAGGATTGGGGAATGAGGATCCAGCTTCACACTTGGACAATTTCAAGGAAATATGAAGCATTGTCCATTTCAATAACACCCCTATGGATGCTATCTACATGAGGTTATTCCCCTTCTCACTCAAGGACAAGACCAAGACTTGGCACAAGACCCTCAACCCTGAAGAGATTGCCACTTGGGAGTCCGTAATCCAATTGTTTCTAACTGAATTCTTTCCACCTAGCAAAACTGATAACTATAGGGATCAGATTGTTAGATTCTATCAATTGGATCAAGAGAACATATGTGATGCATGGCAAAGACTTCAGAGCTTGCTGAGGGCATGTCCACACCATGGTTTTGAAAACTGGCAATTGGTTAACTACTTCCACAAGGGATTGAACTATCCATCCAAGATGGCATTGGATACTGTTGCAGGAGGGATTTTTGCATCCAGAAACATTGATGAAGCCTACCAATTGATTGAGAATATTGCCAAGAACCATCATTTCCTTACATATGATAGGACAAGGAGGCCATCCAATGATAATCAAGTCAACAACATTGCTGTCCAGATTGAAGAAGGATTGAAAAAGGCATTGGAGAAGTTGAATTTGTCAACCAATGTGGGAAAGCCTTCCAATTCTGAATCAAGGTGTAACGTATTTGAAAACCAAGGCCATGTCACTGAGGGTTGCAACCTGATAATGCAGCAATATGAACAATTTATAGACCAAGTGAATGCAGTAGGGAATTATGGAGTGACACCCCCTGCTAAGTTCTATACTCCAGAAAATAGGAACCATCCCTACTTCTCCTACAAGGCCAATCACTATCAAGGGCAACCCATGCAGAATTCTAATTGGTAGCCCAAGATTTTGCCAAGGAACCAGCCACCTCTATATTAGAATCAACACTCAAATGCTCCAATGCAAAGACCTCCTTATGAGTAGCCACCACAAGCTCAAGCCACTCAATTCTCAAAGATGGAAGAGTTGCTGCAACAAATTTTGAATAAGCAAGAAAAGCAGGAGGAGGCAATGCAAAAATTGACTACTGAATATGAAACCTTGAGTGCCCATCAAAAGGTTCTTGAAAACTAATTTGCCCAACAAGCCAGCACCTCAACTAGGACACCAATGTTTTTCCGAGGGCAATCAAAATTCAATCCTAAGGAACAAGTCCAAGTTGTCCAGCTCAAGAGTGGAAAAAATTTTGAAGAACCGATGAAGAATGTGGAGGACAATCCAGCTAGAGAAAATCCAATTCCAAAAATTGTTGAAGAATCAGTTGAAGAATGTCAACATTATAGAATCAAAGGTGAAGAAACATTAAAAGAGAAGAAGTGGCCTGAACTTGAAGCAAGCACTAATTCATTTGAAGTAATTCAAAGTTCCAAAGTCTCACCCATGTCATTATCCATTAGGCAACTGGTTATGACAGCAAAGCCACATGATGAGACTGAAATGGCCAAGGAGGATACAAAAGCAGAAGTAACTTCTTTTCAAATAGATGTTACAGCAGAATCCAAATTTGTAGAAGGAATGGAACATTCAATGAAGGGAGATCAATGTTTGCCTATTGAAAGATGGAACCAAGAGATCAAAGATCTTCCAACAATGCTGCATTTTAATTGGCCATTGAAGAAATGGCTGCTCAAACAAGATGGTGATCCAGGAGATTCATATGTCATAGATGTGAAGTTTTGGAATGAGAAATTAGTATATTTCTGGTACAATGGTAGAGGGAATCAAACTGAAAAACAAAGGTCAATCATTGGCAAATTAAGAGATCCATACTTGATTAGTGAAGTTGTCCACAGATTGAGATCTCTACTTGATCATATTATACCATTTAAACCTCATTGACATGAAGAAGTTGTAACAATGTCTAGCCTAAGACACTAAAGTAGGGCACTTCTTGAGAGGTAACTTAAGCCATTTCATATCTAATTTCCTCTGTTATGCAGGAATAATTCAGAGGAAAATCAGAATCACCACCATCCTTTCACCTAGGGGTACTCTTACCCTCAATTTTGATTTTCACACTAAAATGTTGAATGATAACTGATAGTATCTACTAATCCATGCTTTATATATCATAATGATACTTCAATCATCACTCATATCAGTTATCCAAATCACTTGATGCCAAATTTCAGTGCATTTATCAATTTTTACATAAAATGCCAACTTGTGCACTTTATTGATTCCAAAATTCTGATATTGCAGATTTCTCTAATTCCCTTTTATTTTTCTCTGCAACATTGAAGGCAAATCAGAAGTATGGACCTCCCAAAGCCTCTGGTTGACGTGAAAGAACAAAAGGAATCAATTGCAAAAATCCAAGAATTCAATACCCTCCCAACCCTCTCCCTTGTCTATCTTTTTCACCACTGAGGATAGTGCTGAGAATAAGCTTGGAGGAAGAAACCTGGTGCTTTTCTAAACTTTACACCATATTTTCAAGCTATTTTAATGCTCATATCATCATTTACCACCAGGTTATCACTGTTTGAACAAGTTATCATTGATTTCACTCGGTTATCACTAGTTTTGACAAGTTATCACTGGTTATCATTTTTTGGACTCAATTCATTGCCTTCATTTTAACTCTAAAATGGGTGAAATACCTTATTATGACAGTTAGTACACTCCAATACCAAGTGTTCAAAATTTGCCATAGCCTTCTTGCTTTAATTGTCTTAATCATTCAGGTGCATTTAAATCAATTCTCAGCTGAAAAATTTTCTTTTGTGGGTAACACTAGCTGACATTCATGGATTGAATTAGTAATATATGATGTCTAGAATGGAGTCAAGGCTCTTGCTGCCATGTTAAATAGGAAAACTTGACTTTTTGAACCAAGGGATCTAAACCTTACTTAAGTTTGAACTATTGGTCACTTCATGAACAAAATAGAAAAAGAAAAATGGAGAAAAGAAAAAGTGAAAAGTTGCATTTTGCATTGCATGCATGCATAAATAAAGAGAGTGAAATTTCAAAAAGGAACCTCTCCTGAATAAAGCCAGGAATTTTATCCTGTGACCAGCATGAATAAAAATCAGGTCTTGACCTGTTTACTTGTATTTCATGAATAAAAGTCAGGTGTTAAACCTGTTTAAGCAGTGGAAAATCTGTTCATGAAGAGATTTGTAGTTCAACCTTTTTGTAAAGTTGACAATTCCTAAAATTTAAACTTGTTATTGCTAGTACTACTTCCATGGCTTAAATTTCTTTAGCCTCTATGATTTCCTAGCTAGAAATTGAGTTTTTGGAAAGAATGAAGTGTTGGCAAAGTGGGAAACTCATTGGACTTAAATCAGTTGGTTTTGAATTCATTTGTGGACTGTTAATTCAAGTTTGTCCTTAATTTCTGAATGTTTTAATTGAGGACAAGCAAAAGGCTAAGCTTGGGGGAGTTTGATCACTAGCTGATCACAATAGGTTTTTATCCCATTTTCTATTCAATTCATCCATATTGAGCTCTCATTTTGCCTACCTTTTGGCCAATTATACTTGGAATGCAATGGATTGTGATAACTAGCTGATCTTTATCATTTTATACTTAATTCCATATGCATAGAGGTTCTGAATTATTAAAATCCATAAATACATCAATTCTATGCCAAGTTATCATTTTTTGGGCAAGTTATCATTCCAAAGTGCAAGTTATCATTTTTCCAATTGAACTAATTTCTAGTGATTATCTTGCCCTAAATCCCTTACCATTATGAATTAATCATATTTGGGTAATCATATTTCAACTTGTGCAAAGTTATCATTTCATTTCACAAATTATCATTTTTGGTGTCAAGTTATCATTTCTAGGATAAAATTGTCATTTTGATATGCAAGGTTATCAATTCTGCATAAAAGCATTAGGCAATCATTAAATTACTGTCCTAATTCCTTGCTACTCTGATTTCATCATATTTGGATAACCACAACTAAAGTTATGAAAAGTTATCATTTTATGACCAAAGTTATCATTTCGGAGGCACCAAAGTTATCATTCCTATGAAATCTTATCCACATTTGACTTCTGATCTCATTCACTTGTCACCCTAATCCCTTTGATGTCTTCACTGCTCTGAACCACTCATATTTGGACAATTTTAAGGATAAGGCACAAGTTATCATTCCGGGCCATAAGTTATCATTAGACAAATAAAGGTTTCATTCCTGCATAACATCAAAATTCATTTGCTAAATGAGCTTATATTAATAGCTGTCCTAATTCTTATTTGTTTAAATCATATTTAAGGATTTTGATGCTTGCTTTTTTGGCTCTTCTATCAGGGAAAAAAAAGCTGCACAAGTTGAAAAAGGAAGGGGGGACCACTCAAAAAGCTGTCCAAAAAGTTGCTGCCTCTGCTGATATTTTCTGGATAGGACACATGGCTGAATCAGGGCCTAATAGAACCTTCTCATCTGCATCCAAGGATGAGGAGAGGTCATACATAAGTTGAGAAACCAGAAAGGAGATCCTCCATTTGGAGGATTTTGGACAGGATCTGAAGGGGAGGATGGAAAGGAGCTAGAGGAAGAAGCCATTGCTGAACCTGATTTCCTGCCAACAAATTTCTATCCATTTTATTTTAAATGTTTAGCATGGTTATCTCTTTCTATTTTGTATCAAACTTTGTAATTATGAGGAGCTAAACTCCATTTCGATAGGATAGTAACCTAATTTAGCTATGGATGGGACATGGACAAATCTGAATTCCTACACTGAATCAAGTTCTGATTTCTAATTTCTATTTTCTGAAATCTGTTCAGAATCTGTCCTTGACATTGTAAGATCCTACTTGTATTTATAACTGAGAGGTTGTCCTTTGATCTACTCCTTGTTCAGAAATGAATTAAGAACCAATGCCAAGTTTCTAGATTCAATCCCAAGTAGGAATCTGATTTCCTAATTTTTGAATTATGATTTTTCTGATTTTTGATTCCTGCATTGTTGAAATCTGTTTATCATTGAGGGACCCCTGATTTCTTAGCAGCTGAGAAGCTAATCTTTAGGTTCCTTCTTGTTCAGAAATGAATCAAGAGGCAATGGTAATTCCAAGGTTTCAATCCTTGAAGTGTTGCAAACTTTTCATTGCTGATTTTTTATTTTCTATCCTAATTTCCAATTCTGAATTCCTAAATTTTGTGGAATCTGCTTTGTTATTATTAAACCCCTGATTTCTGTTATTATTAAACCCCTGATTTCATTAATCATTGAGAGGTGAATTTAAGCTTATCTTGATGTTCAGAGATGGACCAAGTAGCAATAACATTTGCTGAGTTCCCATATGTAATTGTGTGCTGATTTTATCCAATTCATTAGAGATAATGTGGATTTCATTTCCATTTGCAGCTGAGAGGCTGATTAAAAATTCTCTTGTAGTTTAGAGATAAATCAAGAAGCATTAGCACTAATGTTATAATTCCCTCATATTTAAAATGAAATTGATTGTTATCATTTCAGATTTTACTAAATTGCCAAAAATTAGCAAGGAACTTGAGTTTGAGCCTAATGATAACTTGATATTCAGTGGGGATCCTCCTCTAATTCAACCTGGCTAATAATTATATGAAAATATATTGATTAGTTTTGGACTAATTGAGCTATGAGAGCAGCCATGTTTAAGGTTAAATTAGATTTGACTAAAAATTGATAACTTGTTCCATTCCATCCATAATTAAATTAGATGAACCCCAACTCCTAGGAGAACCTTCCTCATTGATAGATAAACCCTTTTAGCCCTTAGTCTAGCATTTATAATTCAGTTTTGATAATTTTCCAAAAGTCCAAAAATAGTTATCATTTTGTCATTTTCAAAATTTTGTTTTTTGAAATCTTTAATTTCCTGAAATTGTAACTTTAGTTTAGACTAGTCTAGATTGTTTTAGGGAGTCTTGGCTTCAAATCACTATGGATACAACATTTAGGATTTACTACAATTGACCTGTCCACTACAGTAGAGAGTGAATTAGGGAGTTAAATCAAAATTTGAAAAATCTCACTTTTGACCCTAAAATCAGCAAGTTATCACTATACTCCTCAATTTCACTATCACTTACTTTGATATAGGGATTCCAACTTCTTCCACAGATCTTTGGCAGTAGGTTCGCTCATCACGTTCGTAAAAATTGAATCCTCGAGACAAAGCCGAATCAAATCCTTTTCCTTTCTATCAATCCGATCCCACTCTTCGATCACCTTTGAATCCTTGAGGAAGCCGCATCTACGACCTTCGTCGCTTCCATGCCTGCCCTCTTCTTGTCGATACCCGTCCAAAGATCTCGATCACAGAGGAGATCCTCCATTTTTATCATCCAGAGATCAAACCTCGTTCCATTAAATTTTTCTATCCCAATTCGTGATCCTCCTGACATCTCGAATAAACCCTAACTCCTCGAACAACCTGTGCTCTGATAGCAATTGATGGGAAAATTCGAGAACAAGAGTAAAAGATTGCAAAGAGATCGCAGAAAAATTAGAGGAGACACACGATATACCCAGGTTCACCCTTGAGATTAGGGTTACGTCCTGCAAAGAGGTTCCACTATATCTTTTAGTTTATAGGCGCCACACAAATTACATATGAAAATAAGCTATAAATAAGCCTCTCCCAAACGGGTTCAAAATCCAAACAAAACAGAGAAAAAACCTAATCCGAATCACACGGCCCAGCTAAACAAAAGCCCAAACCCATTTAGGTTTCGGGGGCGCTGCCCCCGAACCCCGCCCGCTCACCGCCATCGGAGAGCGGTGCCCTCCAAACCCCCCTTTTTGTCAGTACACCAGCAGCACAGGTAATTGGATAATACTCAAATTTCCCTAAGCTCACGTGGGCGAACCCGGTGTGAGAAACAAGGAGTCCTGAAGTATTCGCCAACTCCAACATAACTGGTGCATACATGCGGCCGACGTGTACCAAGAAGAGGATGCCAACTAGTTGGGGACCTACGTGATGAGCTCCGATGGGAGAGCTAACTTGAGTGGGCGCTATGTGCAGGTGGTCGGCAACCCTTCCTAGTGTGGTGCGGCGACTGGATAGATGGTGCAGCCATTGTAGTGACATCCCGATGAACCAAGATGCTTTTGTTCACCTCCACACACCACTGCAATGATATCCAGATGAACCAGAAGGACTTCTGCACACTGCTGCAGTGCTACATTAATTTTCAAACCTTCCGCTTGCACTTATGAGTAAGCTCAGAATACAATCTTTGCTTAGTTCATTTGTTTTCTTTTAAACTCTTTTTATTTTGTGCTAGTGGTAAGTACAATAAATGAATGATGCTGCTACTTGAAGGTGGTGAGCCCAAAGCTAAATTTGTTTAGGAAGTGTTAATAATGTCTTGAACCTTACTTCAACTGAAAATTCATTTGGATCCAAACTTCGAAATAAAAGAAAATCTGTCTGACATGTTCTGTATATTTTCTTATCATGAGATTGTTAAGAAATTCATTTATTTCCTTATCGCAAGATAAGTGTCCTATTTTTTAGATTAATATAAAGTCCCAATAAGTCTGTATTTCTTATCATTTGTAAAAAAGAGTGCTTATATAAACTCCCTAAGGGTCCAAACAGAAAGTAATCTGATATTGTAATCCTCTTATGTTTCTTTCATCTAATAAAATTTTGCATCGCCTTAAATTTCTCAAGTTTTTTCGTGGTGCATAATTTCTCTCGTGCAAAAATTCTAACAAATTAGTATCAGAGCGAGGTTTATCGACGATCCTTCATCATGCATAGAGATGGCATCACACAACGTGCACATCGAGAAATTTATGGGGTGATGCGTAAAATGATGTAGCAGAATAAAATCGCTAGCAAGTGCACTAGTCGCTCAAGTAATATAGAGAGGAAAAACATGGAATTTATAAATTAATAAGAGAGGAAAAACATGGAATTTTGGAAAGGGATTTTATGAAATAAAATAAAGACAATAAGATAAAGATAAGATAATGATGTTGAAGTTAGGCCATAGGATGAAAATAGATCAGGATAAATATTTGAACCATAAAAGATAAATTTAATCTTTAAAGATGGATTAGGAATTTTTCCAAGTTATTAATTTACAAGATTAACATCACAGAGTCCACAAACTGGTAATTCTGCTATTTAATCCGGCAAATCAAACTATCTTAAATTTAATCAAACCTAAAGTCCCACAAACTGGTATTCGTCATATAAGATTAAAATTAAGATGCATTAATATGAAAATCCTAGACTATTAATCACTCCACAAACTAGTATAGATTAACAGACCACATAAACTTAATTTTCCACACACTAATTATCAAATTTATGTCAATTATTAATTTCACATAAAATCAATTAATTTATTTAATGGATTCTGAAATCAAATCAAATAGTCCACAAACTGGTAATTACTCAACTCAGGAATCCAAGTAATTAAATCAAAAGCACTAAGCACAATTAACTAATTGATCAGAAAAGATTAAAACAAATAATATAGAGTACAAATGGTTTCCCTTCAATAATAATCTCCTAAAATAATAATCTTAAAAATATGAAGTTCATCCTAGAAATTCTGAAGAGATAATAAAACAATAATAAAAATTGGAAGAATTACACCCAAAATAAAAGTAGAGATCTCAAATTGTGCCGACAATCGAGTAACCTCTCGGACTTGATCAGGGTCGCGATCAACCTCCAGCCGTCGCACTTCTCTCCTCTTGGTCAAAGCCTGCAGACTCACGACTCGCTGTGGAAGAAAATCTGAACTTCAGAGCATGAGTTGGGACGACGACTTCTTCACGTATTTATAAGGTGCGTACGGCCTTCAATTTAATCACGGCCGTAACATCGTACGGTTGACTTTAAATTTGTGAGATAAACTCGGCCAAAAATAATAATTCTTCTAACTATTACGCGCAAAAGATAAATCCTTTTATCTTTACCCCTTTTGAATCTCGGCCAAAACGAAATTCTTTTATCTGTATGCCCAAAGAGATAAACCCTTTTACTCCCTTCGAATCTCGGCCGTAAGGAAGACTTCTTATCATTACCCCCTTCAAATCTCGGCCGTAAGGAAAGAATTTAATCTTGTTACGCCCAAAAAGATAAAATTGTTTATCTTTACCCCTTCATATCTCGGCCAAAAACACAAATTTGCTCTCTAATCTCGGCCAAAATGATGATTTCATTTGAGTTATCGGCCGTAACACCTCTTTTGAATCGGTGTTGGAGTTCTCGGGTGATAAAAATATTTGAATTGGAGATCTTGGCCGTAAGGATAAATTCTTCAGAATTTCGGTTGATACGTCACCTCCATCTGAATCTCGACCGATACAATCTTTGGGGTTGAAGTTCTCTGCCGATACGTCCAATCTTGATCAAATATAATTCTCGAATAATCATATATTTGATTTTTCCTGCAAAATAATTATCAAAATTTAGTAAATCCATCCACAATTAAAATATTCAGAGAATTAATAAATCCAAAATTATGATTAAAAGTGAGTAAAAATTATGCATGCCATGATCAAATTATAGAAAAATTAATTAAAATAATAAACTAAAATATGTTGTATTTTGCTTGCATCAAACTCTCCCAAGTTTAAAGTCTTGCTTGTCCTCAAGCAAAAATTCAAAAACAAGACTCAAGAAAGTTCCATCATAGCCTCCACATTGTCAACTGACTAATTTTCTCACACAATTCTTCTGCACACCTACTACTCAGCATCTTATCATTTTTCATGCACTTAGTTTCGTAGAGGTTCTGAATGCTACACAAATTTAAACAATCTCAAATTCAGCCTTGTAGAAAAATAGATAGACTGTCAAATAATAGCATTAATATTGAACACATAAGTACTAATTAAGCTTAAAACTTTTCTTTTTCTTTTTTTTTTCAACTTTATTTTAAAAGTTCTAATCTTCAAGCAGGATTGCACAAGGAAGTCCATGTAGCGGGCTTCAGACTGATGACTCCCAGACCAGATGGCCTTAGGGCAACAGGTGATAAGGCACCCCTCGAATTTACTTGCTCGAACAACCAAAGTTCTGAATGAAGAGTTCGAACTTAGCTATGATTCAGTACTCCTGTGCTTCTCCATATTCCACAAGATGGTCCATGTAGTAGGTTTTCGATCGACGGATCCCAGAGCAATTGTCCTTAGGTCGCCAGGCATGAACCCCTACGAATCTAATTACCTGAACACACCTTGGTTCTGGAGATCCTCAATAATAACTGCAACAACTAATTGTCAGAAATAAAAAAAATAATAAAAAAAATACAAAATAAAAAATATATACAAATATAATACATGCAGATAAAGAGTCACAATTAATCAATAAAAATTTAATTTGTTGATAAAGATTATTTTCATGATATACAAAATTAGTCGAAAATATGAAAGAAAATTCAATATGAATTGTTCGACTGAAATTAAATTTCATGCAGATCAGAATAAAGATAAAATTTCATAATTAATCGCAAGAGACGTAAAATTTTCAAACCATAGAGTACTCAAACCGTATCCGAAAATAATTATAAATTTATACCATCGGATAATCCTAAAATTAGATAAGGTGTAAGCAAGCGAAAAATTAATCATCTCGTCCGAAAGATAATTAAATAAATCCCTGTAACCACACCCTCGGCGTAAGAACCAAAATGATCTCAACAATTCAATTGGACCGCCAAATAGAAAGCTATCCATGTAGCCGTGACAAATGTTGTATCAGCTAGTCGAAACGTTAAGGCGACAAATAAACATTACGGCCAAGAATTTCATATCGGCCGTAAATCGATGAAAATTAAGTCGCAAAAAAATCCACAAATAAACTGACCAAAACAAGGCGTAAAACAAATATTCAGAAAATATCGGCCGTAAAACAAAGTTTAAAACATTACGGCCAAGAAGTAGTTTAGAAAATAATTGTCAGCAGTAAGAAAATCCAAGGCGTAAAAAGTATGTGCGGGAGACTTTTCGGCCGTAAAATCGTGCATTAATCGAATTCTTATTTTAATTCAATGCGCAAAGAAAGAAATCAATTTGATATCATGGATAAAGTCAAATTTCGTCAGTAAAACTCAGATAAGTTTGTCGGATAAATAGTCTTCGGGCGTAAACTCGAAGTTCAAGTCGAAATGATTAGACGTTCGGAGGATCAAAACTTTACGGCCGCAAGACACAATTAAATCAAATCAAATACGATCATTAATCAAAGAACAAAACAAGCGTTAAAATTACGGTCGCAAAATTGAAAGTTTAAAAATCAGAATCGATACATTGCGATGCCATAAAACCAGTAAAGCCGACAAAATAAATCTCGCCACAAGTCCACGTAATATGAAAAATCCACAAGTTATTAATTTACAAGAGTAACATCATAGAGTCCACAAACTGGTAATTCTGCTATTTAATCCGGCAAATCAAACTATCTTAAATTTAATCAAACCTAAAGTCCCACAAACTAGTATTCGTCAGATGAGATTAAAATTAAGACGCATTAATATAAAAATCCTAGACTATTAATCACTCCACAAAATGAAATAGATTAACAGACCACACAAACTTGATTCTCCACACATTAGTTATAAAATTTATGTCAATTATTAATTTCACATAAAATCAATTAATTTAATTAATCAATTATGAAATCAAATAGTCCACAAACTGGTAATTACTCAACTCAGAAATCCAAATAATTAAATCAAAAGCACTAAGCACAATTAACTAATTGATCAGAAAAGATTAAAACAAATAATGTAGGGTCCAAATAGTTTCCCTTCAATAATAATCTCCTAAAATGAAATAAATAGAAATATGGAGTTCGTCATAGAAATTCTGGAGAGATAATAAAACAATAATAAAAATTGGAAGAATTACACCCAAAGCAAAAGTAGAGCTCTCGAATTGGGCAGACAGTCGGGTAGCCTATCGGACTTGATCAGGGTCGCGATCAACCTCCTGCTATCGCACCTCTCTCCTCTTGGTCGAAGCCTGCAGAGCTCACGACACACCGTGGAAAAAACCTAAACTTCAGAGCACGAGTTGGGATGATGGCTTCCTCCTCTATTTATAGGGTGCGAACGGCTTCTAAATTTGATGACGATCGTAACATCGTACGGCTGGATTTACATTTACGGGATAAACTCGGCCAACACGATAAATCCTTTTAATCATTATGCCCAAAGATAAATCCTTCTTATCTTACTCCTTTCGAATCTCGGCCAAAACAAAAATTTTCTCTCGTTACGCCCAAAAGGATAAAATCGTTTTATCTTTACTCCCTTCAAATCTCGGCCAAAACGTTAAATGAGTTTCTGAATCTCGGCCGATAAACTTATATCTCTTTTTGAATCTTGGCCAAAAAGCTCCTTTGCACCCAACGGTTACAGCCGATAGTGATAAAACATTGGATTTTTTGGCCAATAAACTTTGGTAATTGATAGGATTCTCGGCCGATATACTTTTTTTGAATTGGAGTCTTCGGGCGATAATTGTGTATTCGATTTGGAATTCTCGGCGATACACCACATTGTAGTCTGAATTTTGGCCAATAATTTAATAATCCTTCGATAATTGTGTATTCGACTTTTCCTGCAAAATAATAATCACAATTTAATTAATCCATCCATAATTAAAATATTCAGAAAATTAATAATTAAAATTGATAAATCCGGAATTACGAATAAAAGTGACAAACAATGATGCATGCCATGATCAAATTACAGAAAAATTAACTAAAATAATAATCTAAAATATGTTGTATTTTGCACGCATCAAACTCCCCCAAGCTTAAAGTCTTGCTTGTCCTCAAGCAAAAATTCAAAGCAAGGCTCAAGAGAGTTCCATCATAACCTCCACATTGTCAACTGACTAATTTTATCACACAGTTCTTCTACACACCTACTACTCAGTATCCTACAACTTTCCATGTACTTAGCTTCATAGAGGTTCTGAATGCTACACAAATTTAAACAATCTCAAATTCAGCCTTGTAAAAAAATAAATTATCTGTCAAATAATAGCATTAATATTGAACACATAAGTACTAATTGAGCTTAAAACTTTTTCTTTTTCTTTTCATTTTTATTTTCAATCATTTTAAAAGTTTTAATCTTCAAGCAGGATTGCACAAGGAAGTTCATGTAGTGGGCTTTAGACTGATGACTCCCGGACCAGATGGCCTTAGGACAACAGATGATAAGGCACCCCTCGAGTTTACTTGCTCGAGCAACCAAGGTTCTGAATGAAGAGTTCGAACTTAGCCATGATTCAATACTCCGGTGCTTCTCCATATTTCACAAGATGGTCCTTGTAGCAGGCTTTCGATCGACGGATCCCAAAGCAGTTGCCCTTGGGTCGCCAGGCATGAACCCCTACGGATCTAATTACACGAACACACCTTGATTCCGGATAACACTTTTGTACCTAGACATAACTTTATTCTTTTTTTTGTGGGGTTTAACTAACCCTTCTTTTTTTTTATAATCTCAAAAAGTACTTAATATGGTCAATAAGAAAGCTATTACTATCAAGACTTAAAATAAATAAAAAGGAATGAATATGATTTTGTCGTCTAGTCATTCATAATTCTACTTAGCATAGGTACACAGTCCATATGTTTGATACTAAAATAGCAAGTGATAAGAAAGAAAAGCATTCAAATTTCATCAGTTAACGACATGTCTTTGAATTTTTACTAAAAGATAATTAAAACAGTAAGACAAGAGTTTGTAAGATGGTAGCAAAAATAAATGCATGCAATGGTTTTTTTGGGAAATTTTCAAATTTTCAATTTTTTTGGATTTTTAGAAATACATGCATAGATGGGCAAATAAAAAGAAAGAAAACATGCAATGCATGAAATGCAAACTCCCCCAAGCTTGAACCAGACACTGTCCTCAGTGTTAAGCCAGCAAGGGAAAGTGATACAGACTTAATAAAATGGGAAAATAAAGAAATGAAAAATAAAGAAAAGGAAAAAGACACAACCGGATTTACTGTCTGTGAGGTAGCGATGGTGGATGGTAGCCGAGATGTCCTTGGCGCATATGATACTCATGGATGCACCTCGTCATGCGAACATGCTGATTCTGGAGGGATTCGAAGCGACCTTGACGATCATCCATATTGCTAAAGTCAGCTCGAATGTTGGTCAACTCCTGGGCCTGTCGATGTTTCTCTTCTTGAATAGCGTGCAACTCTCCTGCTTGATGAAGTTGCTCTTCCTGAAAAGTGTAAAACTCCCCTGCCTGACGAAGTTGCTCATCGTACATTGATTCCAATAAGTTTTGCATGAAAGCATAGTCATGCTGAGATGGCAGCGGTGGATGGTAAGTCTGCTCTAGAGCTGAAGTGAAAGTAGGCTCTGGTGCTATATAGTGATTCCGCACCGGTTCTTGGAAAGGGGCAGATACTTCCATCGGCTCGCGTTCCTCATAAGGAGTAGCCGGTATGAACGAGGAATCTGAAGAGCTCTCTTGTGCTGGAGATGGAATCGGAGAAGGCACCGACATATAGGGTGAAAGGGCAGATGCCTCATGTCGGGAAGCTACCGGTGATATAGCTTGGAAAACTTGTGGCTGCTAAAAGTACTGTTGAGCCGCCGCATAGTCAGTAGAATCAAACCAGGAGAAGGCTTCATCCTGGTGTGGCTGATCAACTAGGACAAATGATCCTGCAGGTGAGATTAATGGAGCCGCGACCAGCCTAAAAAGGAGCCAATTATTTGGATTAATTGGCGTAAAAGCATCTCGATCTGAGCAAGGCATCTCCTGATTGTGGCCTTTAAAAATAAAAACTTTGATCCCTAAGTTGTTGGTCTTCACGAACCCATAGCCTGAATGGTCCTACGAGTGAGGTGGGTGTTTCCAGGCACAGCTTCAAGATCATCCTAGTCAAGTTGTAAATGCTGAGCAATAGGTGTGAGAAGGGCGCCCATATTAATGCTACCACCACGATGAGTAGTGCGGCGCTGGAATCGACGAATGATGAAAGCACCCACATTAACGGGAGTTCTATGGAGCACGCTGTGCATGAGATATAACTCTCCCTCTGAGACGGCACTGTCATTATCACTGCGCCCACTTAAGGTGTTGCTTAGCATGCGATGGACGGCAGAATAGGATTCTGAATTGAGCTATCTTTAGCTATGTTCCAAACCAAGCGGTCTTCTTCTGTTATCTATTTCCAAAAAGTTTCAGCATCAAAGTCAGCAGGTACAGAAGGAGACCCATGGTTGGAGAATCCATAAATATTATTAATCTCTCCTAGAGTGAGAGTAAAGGATCGCCCATAAAGTTGGAATGAAATGCGTGGCTGATCATAGTTCCTGCCATCTAAATTAAAGACCTCCAGGGATGAGAGAAATTCCATAATTAATACTTCATAAGTTGGCCACAGGAATGCACAAAGTCAGAGTCCAATTTGAGAAAATAATAGATGAATATCTGCAAGTAAATTATACTCCCTGAGTAATTCGGTATCTAAAAATTTTGTGGCATGAATTCGAATCTCAGACATTCCTTCATATCGAGCTTGATACTCCGGCTTAATCCAATAATAGTCTCCGAGGTAGGAGATTAATTGTGATGGCTGTGGAACCGACTGAGCATTCGGATGACGTCGTTTGCGACGTCCCCTCCATATATTAGCAAATCTCCTCATGGTAGATTGGAACGAAGATCAGCAAACAAAAGGTGCCGGCTGGGTGGAAGAACGGTTGCGGCTCGATCATTGAAGTTTCGGCCCGAATGTCGGCAAGAGAGAATCTCGGCCGTAAGTTATGTATGCTAAGTGTTGGCCGATTCAATGAAGAGCTCAGCTAGATGACTCGGCCGTAAGGCAAAGAGATATCGTCGGTGAAATTGGCGGTTGAATCTCGGCCATAATATGTGTCGGCCGTAAGGAAGAGACCTCGGTCAGTTGCAAAGTCTCTCGGCCGTAACACATATGCTGGAGTGTCGGCCGTAAAGAGGTAGTCGATGAGGAACCTCGGCCGGAGTCAATGATTATGGAGATTTTGCCCGTAAGGTGACGACCGTGGTGATGGCAGCTGACGTCTCGGCCGTAAGGAGAAAAGCTCGGCCAGAGAGTGGAGTTTGGCCGTAAGAGAGCGGCGGTGCGCTTGGGCGTAAGGGGTTGTCTCCGGTCCGCGATGTGGAAGCTCGGTCGTAAGGAAAGGGAAGAGCTGTAACTTCGGTCGAGATCGGGACGCTCAAGAAAGGGCGAGACGACGGTGATTGATTTGCAAAACACGAGAAGGGGGTAAGATTTTATGGACGAAACTTCGGGCGTAAACTTACCTGTTCCCACGTGATGGCGCAGTGAAGGGTCATCTCGTAAGAGCTTGGCCGATTTCCAAAGTGATTCGTCCGTTTTGCCTTGTCATGTCGGCTTATGCATGGTGTTTGTGTGGCATCTCGGCCATAAAAAGAATAGGTGGCAGGGCGTAATCGTGCAAGTGTCCGTTGAGACGCATGCATGGCGAGTTGTTCAATATACACGGAGCTCGTGCATGTAGCTTTTGCGGCCGATATGTTATTTTAGTGTCGGATGTCAGAATCTGCTCGGCAAAAAATTTCTGATTTTTACGGCCTGCTATGCGTCTTGCCTTGTCATGTCCGAGATGATCCCGGCGTGTTAATTCATGCATCGGTCGGTCGACGTATCCGAAGAAATGTTAGCCGAATTCTGCTCCATGCACAAAAAAAAATCAATTAGATGACTCCCTAAACTCCTGAATTAATTAAAATGACAATCAACTAACTAATTCATTAACTTAATTTAAAAACTAGCAGAATAATAAAAATAGAAAAAAAAATATTGGTTGTGATAAAATTGTCAAATATTTTTTTTGCAACAACCAAGTATCAGATAAAAAGAAATTAAACGTCTGATCAGAAAGTGTGAAATATATCTGAGAATTAAATTAGTTGTGATTAGATCCTCAATAATAATTACAACAACTAATTGTCAGAAATAAAAATAAAATAATAAAAAATACAAAAATATATACAAATATAATACATGCAGATAAAGAGTCACAATTAATCAATAAAAATTTAATTTGTTGATAAAGATTATTTTCATGATATACAAAATTAGTCGAAAATATGAAAGAAAATTCAATATGAATTGTTCGACTGAAATTAAATTTCATGTAGATCAGAATAAAGATAAAATTTCATAATAAATTATCCAAAATTTGTCAAAATGAGATAAGTTCAATAAATTTCAAAATTAATCACAAGAGACGTAAAGTTTTCAAACCATAGAGTACTCAAACCGTATCCGAAAATAATTATAGAAATTTATACCATCGGATAATCCTAAAATCAGATAAGGTGTAAGCAAGCGAAAAATTAATCATCTCGGCCGTAAGATAATTAAATAAATCCCTGTAACCACACCCTCGGCGTAAGAACCAAAATGATCTCAACAATTCAATTGGACCACCAAACAGAAAGCTATCCACGTAGCCGAGACAAATGTTGTATCAGCTAGTCGAAACGTTAAGGCGACAAATAAACATTACGGCCAAGAATTTCATATCGGCCGTAAATCGATGAAAATTAAGTCGCAGAAAAATCCACAAATAAACTGACCGAAACAAGGCGTAAAACAAATGTTCAGAAAATATCAGCCGTAAAACAAAGTTTAAAACATTACGGCCGAGAAGTAGTTTAGAAAATAATTGTCGGCAGTAAGAAAATCCAAGGCGTAAAAAGTATGTGCGGGAGACTTTTTGGCTGTAAAATCGTGCATTAATTGAATTCTTATTTTAATTCAATGCGCAAAGAAAGAAATCAATTCGATATCATGAATAAAGTCAAATTTCGGCCGTAAAACTCAGATAAGTTTGTGGAATAAATAGTCTTCGGGCGTAAACTCGAAGTTCAAGTCGAAATGATTAGACGTTCGGAGGATCAAAACTTTATGGCCGCAAGACACAATTAAATCAAATCAAATTGAAATAAAATACTATCATTAATCAAAGTGCAAAACAAACGTTAAAATTACGTCCGCAAAATTGAAAGTTTAAAAATCAGAATCGATACATTGCGATGCCATAAAACCAGTAAAGCCGATAAAATAAATCTTGATCGTAAAACCACATGTCCACGTAATATGAAAAATCCAATCGGCATCAGAATTTAAGCCGAAGTCAACAAATTTAAAGATATCGTGACCTTTATCTGCAAAAGAAAAATGTTTGTTTATTCACAAGAAATAATTAAAACAAATAGTACATATTTACAAAGAATTATTAACAATTTATTTACATCTCCTACTAATTCATAAAAATCAGAAATTAATTAATAACATATTCCCTGGCAACGGCGCCAAAAGCTTGATGAGTAAAATGATGTAGCAAAATAGAATCGCTAGCAAGTGCACTAGTCGCTCAAGTAATATAGTTAAAAGGAGTAAAGAGTGTCGAACCCACGAGGAATATTATTAATTCAATATCCGAATTTATAAATTAATGAGAGAGGAAAAACATGTAATTTTGGAAAGCGATTTTATGAAATAAAATAAAGACAATAAGATAAAGATAAGATAATGGTGTTGAAGTTAGGCCTTAGGATGAAAATAGATCAGGATAAATATTTGAACCATAAAAGATAAATTTAATCTTTAAAGATGGATTAGGAATTTTCCCAAGGTATTTCTTGTAAAAAACTTGATGCGTAAAATGATGTAGTAAAATAGAATCGCTAGCAAGTGCACTAGTCGCTCAAGTAATATAGTAAAGAGGAGTAAGAGTGTCGAACCCACGAGGAATATTATTAATTCAATATCTGAATTTATAAATTAATAAGAGAGGAAAAACATGAATTTTGAAAATGAATTTTGTTATTAAAATAAAATAAAGAAAATAAGATAAGATAATGTAGTGGT
Source organism: Pontederia crassipes (assembly GCA_030549335.1). Taxonomy (NCBI): domain Eukaryota; kingdom Viridiplantae; phylum Streptophyta; class Magnoliopsida; order Commelinales; family Pontederiaceae; genus Pontederia; species Pontederia crassipes. Next base: position 55,460,123 of record CM060196.1, on the reverse strand, counting down.
GTTGAAGTTACGCCTTAGGATGAAAATAGATCAGGATAAATATTTGAATCATAAAAGATAAATTTAATCTTTAAAGATGGATTAGGAATTTTCCCAAGTTATCAATTTACAAGAGTAACATCACATAGTCCACAGTCTAGTAATTCTGCTATTTAATCTGGCAAATCAAACTATCTTAAATTTAATCAAACCTAAAGTCCCACAAACTGGTATTCGTCAGATGAGATTAAAATTAAGACGCATTAATATGAAAATCCTAGATTATTAATCACTCCACAAACTGGTATAGATTAACAGACCACACAAACTTGATTCTCCACACACAAGTTATCAAATTTATGTCAATTATTAATTTCACATAAAATTAATTAATTTATTTAATGAATTCTGAAATTAAATAGTCCACAAACTGGTAATTACTCAACTCAGAAATCCAAATAATTAAATCAAAAGCACTAAACACAATTAACTAATTGATCAGAAAAGATTAAAACAAATAATGTAGGGTCCAAATAGTTTCCCTTCAATAATAATCTCCTAAAATGAAATAAATAGAAATATGGAGTTCATCCTAGAAATTCTGGAAAGATAATAAAACAATAATAAAAATTGGAACAATTACACCCAAAATAAAAGTAGAGATCTCGAATTGGGCAGACAGTCGGGTAGCCTCTCGGACTTGATCAGGGTCGCGATCAACCTCCAATCATTGCACGCCTCTCCTCTTGGTCGAAGCCTACAGAGCTCACGACTCGCCGTGGAAGAAACTTGAACGTCAAAGCACGAGTTGGGATGATGGCTTCCTCCTCTATTTATAGGGTGCGAACGGCTTCCAAATTTGATCACGATCGTAACATCGTACAGCTGGATTTACATTTACGGGATAAACTCGGCCAACACGATAAATCCTTTTAATCATTATGCCCAAAGATAAATCCTTCTTATCTTACTCCTTTCGAATCTCGGCCAAAACAAAAATTTTCTCTCGTTACGCCCAAAAGGATAAAATCGTTTTATCTTTACTCCCTTCAAATCTCGGCCAAAACGTTAAATGAGTTTCTGAATCTCGGCCGATAAACTTATATCTCTTTTTGAATCTTGGCCAAAAAGCTCCTTTGCACCCAACGGTTACAGCCGATAGTGATAAAACATTGGATTTTTTGGCCAATAAACTTTGGTAATTGATAGGATTCTCGGCCGATATACTTTTTTTTATGTGTAAAATGATGTAGCAGAATAAAATCGCTAGCAAGTGCACTAGCCGCTCAAGTAATATAATAATAGGAGTAAGAATGTCGAACCCACGAGGAAACTTATTAATTCAATATCTGAATTTATAAATTAATAAGAGAGGAAAAACATGGAATTTTGGAAAAGTGATTTTGTAAAATAAAAGAAAGAAAATAAGATAAAGACATAATAGTGGTGTTGAAGTTAGGTCTTAGGATGAAAATAGATCATGATAAATATTTGAACCATAAAAGATAAATTTAATCTTTAAAGATGGATTAGGAATTTTTCCAAGTTATTAATTTACAAGATTAATATCACAGAGTCCACAAACTAGTAATTCTGCTATTTAATCTGGCAAATGAAACTAACTTAAATTTAATTAAACCTAAAGTCCCACAAACTAGTATTTGTCAGATAAGATTAAAATTATGATGCATTAATATGAAAATACTAGATATTAATCACTCCACAAACTGGTATAGATTAACAGACCACATAAACTTGATTCTCCACTCACTAGTTATCAAATTTATGTTAATTATTAATTTCACATAAAATTAATTAATTTAATTAATGAATTCTGAAATCAAATAGTCCACAAACTGGTAATTACTCAACTCAGAAATCCAAGTAATTAAATCAAAAGCACTAAGTACAATTAACTAATTGATCAGAAAAGATTAAAACAAATAATATAGGGTCCAAATAGTTTCCCTTCAATAATAATCTCATAAAATAATAATCTTAAAAATATGGAGTTCACCCTAGAAATTCTGGAGAGATAATAAAACAATAATAAAAATTGGAAGAATTACACCCAAAATAAAAGTAGAGATATCGAATTGGGCAGACAGTCAGGTAGCCTCTCGGATTTGATCAGGGTCGCGATCAATATTCAGCCGTCGCACTTCTCTCCTCTTGGTCGAAGCCTGCAGACTCACGACTCGCCGTGGAAGAAAAATTGAACATTAGAGCACGAGTTGGGACGACGGCTTCTTCACGTATTTATAGGGTGCGTACGGCCTTCAATTTAATCACGGGTGTAACATCGTACGGTTGACTTTAAATTTGTGAGATAAACTCGGCCAAAAATGATAATTCTTCTAACTATTACGCGCAAAAGATAAATCCTTTTATCTTTACCCCTTTTGAATCTCGGCCAAAACGAAATTCTTTTATCTGTACACCCAAAGAGATGAACCCTTTTACTCCTTTCGAATCTCGGCCGTAAGGAAGACTTCTTATCATTACCCCCTCCAAATCTCGGCCGTAAGGAAAGAATTTAATCTTGTTACGCCCAAAAAGATAAAATCATTTATCTTTACCCCTTCATATCTCGGCCAAAAACACAAATTTTCTCTCTAATCTCGATCAAAATGATGATTTCATTTGAGTTATCGGCCGTAACACCTCTTTTGAATCGGTGTTGGAGTTCTCGGGTGATAAACATATTTGAATTGGAGATCTCGGCCGTAAGGGTAAATTCTTCAGAATTTTGGCCGATACGTCACCTCCATCTGAATCTCGACTGATACAATCTTTGGGGTTGAAGTTCTCCGCCGATACGTCCAATCTTGATCAAATATAATTCTCGGATAATCATATATTCAATTTTTCCTACAAAATAATTATCAAAATTTAGTTAATCCATCCACAACTAAAATATTCAGAGAATTAATAATTAAAATTAATAAATTCGAAATTATGACTAAAAGTGAGTAAAAATGATGCATGCCATGATCAAATTATAGAAAAATTAATTAAAATGATAAACTAAAATATGTTGTATTTTGCTTGCATCAAACTCTCCCAAACTTAAAGTCTTGCTTGTCCTCAAGAAAAATTCAAAAGCAAGGCTCAAGAAAGTTCCATCATAGCCTCCACATTGTCAACTGACTAATTTTCTCACACAGTTCTTCTGCACACTTAATACTCAGCATCTTATCATTTATCATGCACTTAGCTTCGTAGAGGTTCTGAATGCTACACAAATTTAAACAATCTCAAATTCAGCCTTGTAGAAAAATAGATAGTCTGTCAAATAATAGCATTAATATTGAACACATAAGTACTAATTGAGCTTAAAACTTTTCTTTTTCTTTTTTTTTCAACTTTATTTTAAAAGTTCTAATCTTCAAGCAGGATTGCAAAAGGAAGTCCATGTAGCGGGCTTTAGACTGATGACTCCCAGACCAGATGGCCTTAGGGCAACAGGTGATAAGGCACCCTCGAGTTTACTTGCCCGAACAACCAAGGTTCTGAATGAAGAGTTTGAACTTAGCTATGATTCAGTACTTCTGTGCTTCTCCATATTTCACAAGATGGTCCATTAGCAGATTTTCGATCGACGGATCCCAGAGCAGTTGCCCTTAGGTCGCCAGGCATGAACCCCTACGGATCTAATTACTCGAACACATCTTGGTTCCGGATAACACTTTTGTACCTACACATAACTTTATTCTTTTTTTTCACTATATTTTTTTTTAGCTCAAGGAGTACTTAATATGGTCAATACAGAAGCTACTACTATCAAGACTTAAAAGAAATAAATAAAAATGCATGAATATGATTTTGTCATCTAGTCATTCATAATTCTAGTTAGCATGGGCACACAGTCCATAAGTTTGATACTAAAATAGTAAGTGATCAGAACGAAAAGCATTCAAATTTCATCAATTAATAATATGTCTTTGAACTTTTACTAAAAGATAATTAAAACAATAAGACAAGAGATAGTAAGATGGTAGCAAAAATAAATGCATGCAATGGTATTTTTGAGAAAATTTTCAATTTTTCACTTTTTTTTTAAATTTGTTTTATGAATTTTCAGAAATACATGCAAACATAGGCAAATAGAAAGAAACATGCAATGCATGAAATGCAAACTCCCCCAAGCTTGAACTAGACACTGTCCTCAGTGTTAGGCCAACAAGGGAAAGTGATACCTACTCAATAAAAAGGGAAAATAAAGAAATGAAAAAAAAGGGAAAAGACACAACCGGATTTATATGAGGTGGCGAAGGTGGATGGTAGCCGAAATATATGTGGATGAGGGTCTCGGCCGTGAAAGGATGGCGTCAAATGTGCTACTTCAGAATGGCCGTCATCAAGGGTCAGTATGTACGATTCACGTATGCAATAGTGGAGCGTTAAGTCAAAGTATCCGAAAATAATTTGCATGTCCGAATTTCTCTCCTTGCACGAAAAATAGTTAGATGACTCCAAGACTAAAAGACAAGAACTAATAAATTACAGACACTTGACAATGAACTACAGAAAGAGTTTAAAAGGTAACTAATCTTCAATTACCTAAAATATCTAAAGCCTTAACTAAACTAAATAAATTGAAAGACTAACCAACTTAATCTAAACTCTTCGAAAAAGAATTGGTTGTGATATAATTTTCTAATATTTTTTGCAACAACCAAGTATCAGATAAAAAAGAATTAAACATCTGATCAGAATGTGTGACATATAAATTCATCCAATGGATTAAATTAGTTGTGATTAGATTTTCACTCAAGTCCTACAACTACTTTTCAGTAAAATAAAAGACAAGAAGAAGAATAAATAAAAAAATGAATAAATGCAAATATTGAGTCACAATTAAACAGTGTAAATAAGTTTAAAAAATATTTTTGTTGACAATGGCTGAGATAATTTTGTTTTTCAAGAGTCAGTAATTACGATTCAAAAGATATGAGTGAAGTTCATAACCAGAAAATAATACCAAAAGGTTTAATCAAATTATCTCAATATTCTATAATGAAGATGTCACATTTATTAAAAATTCATTGCTTCCAAAAATTATTGAAACACTGGTTGTAATCTCGGTCCAGGGAGGAAAATAAATGCCAGCGTAAAAATTTTGAGAAAAGGTCATGTTGTCGTCAAATATTAAACTTCCTAAAGTCAATCTAGAATTGTCATAAAAACAATCAGCACTTGTGAAAATTTGGATCTAGCATCAAAGAAGGAGAGAGACAAAAATGCCATCAGGGAAAAAAATCAGGATGATAAGATGGAGGAAATCTTGCTAATTATAATGTCTAGTGATTGCTGAATTTAAAGGTTGATAAGCACATCATAGGCAATCGAAATCGGCCATAATTCTAGGGGCAAGAATTTACGGCTGAAATTAGAAAATGTGGGTACTAGCGTAATCAGTTCAGAGAAGAATATAAGATGTAATAAGAGTCATATGAGAAAAATGGAAACGCCGATAGACCAATTTCGAAACTTGGGCGCCAAATGAAATTAATAGACAATAAGTGGGGGCGCAAATCAAATTAGTAAACAATCAATCCGAGCGCAAAATAGGAGGACGACAACTCAAATTAGTAACATCAATTCGGCCGCAAAATGGTGCACCAAATAAAATCAGCAGGTAATAAACCGGCCGCAAAACGGGGACGCCAAATAAAATCAGCAGGTAATAAATCCGACCGCAAAATAGGGGGGCGACAACTCAAATTAGTAACATCAATTCGGCCGCAAAACTGGGGCACCAAATAAAATCAGCAGGTAATAAATCCGGCCGCAAAATGGGGAAGCCAAATCGAAAGATAATGGCAACTTGCGGGCACAAGATAAAAAGATCAATTTCGGGCACCAATTGCTGGCGCAAAATCAGAAAAGATCAATTGCAAACAAATTACGGTCACCATATCAGAGAAGCCGCCACGACATGATAAATACATCCCCAAATTATAGGATCATAAATAGAGAAAAATTCAAATCAATTCATGTCAGGTAGAGAAGGTGTAATTGAAGGATAAAAACAATCAGCACTTATAAAAATTAATTGAGCGCCACATAAGGAAAGAGAAATTGGATATCATAAACAAACATTTTTACCGGAGCAAATTGGGCAAAAAATCAAATCAAAAGGCAACCTCGGCCGAAACAAAATGGACACCAAATCCACATCTCGGCCAAACAATTAGGCAACAAATCAAGGCCGAAAAAGTTTGGGCGACACATCCCCATCTCGGCCGCAAAATAAATTAGGCAACAAATCAAATTTCATCCACATCTCGGCCGAAACAAAATTGTATCAAAGTCGTTTCCAACTCTTGCGTATGAAACGAGAAATAAAGATTACGACCGAAAAGGAATAAAAGCCACACCAGGCGTAAATCAACCAATGTCAAAACATGATCCAAATCAGGCGTAAAACATAACCACAAATAAACCGGCCGAAATAAGGTCAAATCAGTATGGTGGCGTAAAAATGAATGTTTCAAAAATATCGGCCGTAAAACAAAGATCACTTCTCGGCCGCAAAAACTATAAAATAGTGTCGAAAAGGATTAATCATATATGCAGGGGTAAAACTCATCAAATTACGGCCGAGATAAAGTCGAACCAAATTGCGAATTCATCGAAATCGGCTGCAAACAGAATGAAGAAAACAATTCTCGACCACAGACGCTCGTCGAATACTTAATCAATATTGAAAATAATAGAAAGAAATTAATTCGATCATATGGATAAAGTGAATCTCGATCGTAAAATTCAGATAAAATTGCCATTAAAGTCGAAACGAGGTCAAATAGAACGAATGAAGTCGACAACCTTTGGCCGTAATACAGAACATGGTTTTGGCCGAAATAAAAATTGAACGAAACGTCGACAATTGAATTATTATGGCCGAGAAAGAGTAAAATTCCTATCGCCCGTAAATCGATGAAAATTAAGTCGAACGTGATCCTTACGGTTGAGAAAGAATAAACAACTTTGGCCAAAAAAAAATCAAATGAGCATCCACATCTCGGCCGAAACAAATTAGAATTGAACGTCATGTATTTAATCAAGACGTAAAACATAAATTTTCGCCAAATTCATTATCAAATGTCATTACGGCCAAAGTAAAGTCAAATCAATATCAAAAGTTTAGACAATTAAAATGTTACGGCCGAGAATGAAAGTCGAAACTGATTCGAATAGGGCGTAGAAAATTTAAACCATATATAAATTGGCCGAGACAAGGTCAAATCAAGATTGTACTATTCATGGCGTAAAACAACGTTTGGATTTAACATTACGGCCATAAAATAGAACTTAGAATTGATATTGCGAGGCTGTAAAACCAAAAAAGCCGACAATAAATCACGGTCGTAAAACCATAAGTCGATGGTGTAATCCAAAAAAAATCCAATCGGTGTCAGAATTTAAAATAGAGGAGAATATCGACCGAAGGTCAGCAAATTTAATCCAAAATCAACTTATAATTCCGTGACTTTTATCTGCAAAAAAAAAGATAGTTTATTCACAAAAAATAATTAAAACAAATAATACATATTTACAGAGAATTATTTACAATTTGTTTACATCTCCTAATAATTTATAAAAATCAGAAATTAATTAATAAAATATTCTCCGGCAACGGCGCCAAAGAGTTGATGCGTAAAATGATGTAGCAGAATAAAATCGCTAGCAAGTGCACTAGTCGCTCAAGTAATATAGTAATAGGAGTAAGAGTGTCGAACCCACGAGGAATATTATTAATTTAATATCTGAATTTATAAATTAATAAGAGAGGAAAAATATGGAATTTTGGAAAAGTGATTTTGTAAAATAAAACAAAGAAAATAAGATAAAGATAAAATAGTGGTGTTGAAGTTAGGCCTTAGGATGAAAATAGATCATGATAAATATTTGAACCATAAAAAATAAATTTAATCTTTAAAGATGGATTAGGAATTTTTCCAAGTTATTAATTTACAAGATTAATATCACAGAGTCCACAAACTGGTAATTCTGCTATTTAATCCGGCAAATCAAATTATCTTAAATTTAATTAAACCTAAAGTCCCACAAACTGGTATTCGTCAGATAAGATTAAAATTAAGATGCATTAATATGAAAATCTTAGACTATTAATCACTCCACAAACTGGTATAGATTAACAAACACATAAACTTGATTCTCCAAACTTGATTATTAATTTCACATAAAATCAATTAATTTAATTAATGAATTATGAAATCAAATAGTCCACAAACTGGTAATTACTCAACTCAGAAATCCAAGTAATTAAATCAAAAGCACTAAGCACAATTAACTAATTGATTAGAAAAGATTAAAACAAATAATATAGGGTCCAAATAGTTTCCCTTCAATAATAATCTCCTAAAATAATAATCTTAAAAATATGGAGTTCATCCTAGAAATTCTAGAGAGATAATCAAACAATAATAAAAATTGGAAGAATTACACCCAAAATAAAAGTAGAGATATCGAATTGGGCAGACGGTCGGGTAGCCTCTCGGACTTGATCAGGGTCGCGATCAACCTCCAGCCGTCGCACTTCTCTCCTCTTGGTCGAAGCCTGCAGACTCACGACTCGCCGTGGAAGAAAACTTGAACTTCAGAGCACGAGTTGGGATGACGGCTTCTTCACATATTTATAGGGTGCGTACGGCCTTCAATTTAATCACGGTCGTAACATCGTACGGTTGACTTTAAATTTGTGAGATAAACTCGGCCAAAAATGATAATTCTTCTAACTATTACACCCAAAAGATAAATCCTTTTATCTTTACCCCTTTTCAATCTCGGCCAAAATGAAATTCTTTTATCTTTACGCCCAAAGAGATAAACCCTTTTACTCCCTTCGAATCTCGGCCGTAAGGAAGACTTCTTATCATTACCCCCTCCAAATCTCGGCCATAAGAAAAGAATTTAATCTTGTTACGCCCAAAAAGATAAAATCATTTTATCTTTACCCCTTCATATCTCGGCCAAAAACACAAATTTTCTCTCTAATCTCGGTCGTAAGGATAAAATTTTCTTTAAAGATAAAATTTTCATTTGAGTTATCGGCCGTAACACCTCTTTTGAATCGGTGTTGGAGTTCTCGGGTGATAGACATTGAATTGGAGATCTCGGTCGTAAGGATAAATTCTTCGGAATTTCAGCCGATACGTCACCTCCATTTGAATCTCAACCGATACAATCTTTGGGGTTGAAGTTCTCTGCCGATACGTCCAATCTCGATCAAATATAATTCTTGGATAATCATATATTCGATTTTTCCTACAAAATAATTATCAAAATTTAGTTAATCCATCCACAATTAAAATATTCAGAGAATTAATAATTAAAATTAATAAATCCAAAATTATTACTAAAAGTGAGTAAAAATTATGCATGTCATGATCAAATTATAGAAAAATTAATTAAAATGATAAACTAAAATATGTTGTATTTTGCTTGCATCACGGGGCGAAATAGTTTTAGTCTCTGACCGATCAAGATGCGGTCACTTCTGAAATAACAAGGAGTTTGGGCACCGCTCGCGAACGTGTCGAAGAATAAATCAAAGAAGAAAGACTCGAAAGGCAAAGAAAAAGAGTCCAACGTTGCAAATTTGGTGGCACATGAGGAGAAGGCGCACTCTATGATCCTGTTATTTGTGGTCGAAACTTGAGAGTCTCTACATGATCAAGTCTCTAACAAACAAGTTACTATTAAAGCAATGTTTGTTTGCCCTCCGCATGCAAGAAAGTACACCTGTGAAAGATCATCTTGATCATATGAATACTCTGTTAATGGAATTATGAAATATAGATGTGAATATTGAGGATGAAGATATTGCTCTACTTCTGTTAGTGTTTATTCCTCTGTCATATGAAAATTTTGTTCAATTTATTATCATCGGAAGAGATATAATTACTCTGGAAGAAGTAAGAATGAATCTACGTACTCATGAACTTCATCATAGGGTGTTTGGTAAGGCTATGAAGACTCAATCTGCAGGGTTGGTGACAACAGCATAGAAGGGATATCATCCAAACCCTGAGAAGGGTAAGTCGAAGAAGAAGAAGAACGTCAATCTAAAGGACATCTGTAACTACTGTAACAAACCTGATCACTAAAAAAAGGATTTGTCCCAAGAAGAAGAAGAAGAAGGATATATTTGCTGCAGTAGCACACTATAGTAGTGAATCTGATGATGATAATTTGGCTCTCATGTGTCTTATCAGAAATGTTTAGAGGAGAAAAGGGTTCTCGATCCAGAATGTTCTAATCATATGACTCCACACAGATAGTGGTTCTCAACTTATCAGAATATTAATGGCAAAAACGTCATCATGAGCAAAGATGCAGCTTGTAAAATAGTTGGAATCGACTCAATTCATATCAGAACTCATGACAATCGGGTGAGGACATTAGCAGAGGTCTGTCATATTTTGCAACTGAAAAAAAATCTGATATCGTTAGGAGTTCTGAGCTCCAAAGGATGTCGGATGGATACTACAAGAGGTGTTCTCACGGTCACCAAGGGTGATGTTGAAGTCATGAGAGGAGTCAAGCAAAAGTCCTTATATATACTACAAAACAATTTCTAGTGTGGTTGTAGTAAGTAGTTCATCCAAATCAAAATCAGAAGGATCCAAGTTGTGGCACATGCGACTTGGACATATGAGTCAGAAAGGGATGGACATCCTCATCAAGCGCAATCTTTTGACTGATAAGAAAATATTTAAAATCGGATTGTGCAAGCACTGCGTCTTTGGCAAGCAAAAATGACATCGATTCAGCAAAGCCGTGCACAAGACGAAGGCAACACTCGACTATATCCACGCTGACTCTTGGGGCCCCTCTCATGTTTCATCTCTAAGAGATTTTAGATACTTCCTATCTGCGATAAATGATTATACAAGGATGACATGGGTATTCATGATGAAGCACAAGAGTGATCACTTGCTGATCACTATATGTTTCTAACCCATTTTAGATGCAATTCATACATATTGAGTCCCATTTTTTCCTATTTTTGGGCCAATTATACTTGGAATGCATACATTGTGATAACTAGTTGATATTCCTCATTTCATACTTAATTCCATATGCATAGAGGTTCTGAAATGCCAAAATCCATTAATATTTAAATTCTATGCCAAGTTATCATTTTGAGGACAAGTTATTATTCCTATATGTCAAGTTATCATTATTTTGAGTGAACTGATTTTCAATGGTTTTCTTGCCCTAAATCCATCATTATCATGTATAAATCATATTTGGATAGTCACATCTCAACTTGTGCAAAGTTTTAAGCCCATTTGAACAAGTTATCATTTTTCATTAAAGGGCAATTTTGTCATTTCGACATGCAAAACCATTAATTCTGCACAGGGACCTTAAGCAATCATCTTATTATTGTTCTAACTCATTGTTGGTCAAATTTCATCACATTTGGATAACCACAACTCAAGTTATCACAAGTTATCATTTTAAGTCATATAAGTTATCGTTTTTGGGCACCCAAGTTATCACTTTTTAGAAATCTCATTCATATTTGATTTCTAAATGCACTCACTTGTTATCCTAGTCCATTTGATGTTTCTAATGCTTTGAATCACTTGCATTTGGATAATTTCCATGATTTGTGATAAGTTATCATTTCCGGGTCCAAAATCATCAAGTTTTCATATAGATTTCCAATCCTGCACAACACCTAATCCAACTTGATACTTGAGCTAGCCAATATCACCATTTTTATCCTATTTGTTAAAATTCCATTCAAGGACTTTGATGCTGGCTGTTTTGTGTTTTGTAACAAGGGAAAGAGGTGGCCAAAAAGCGGAAAAAGTAGGAGGGGACCATCTACTTTTTCCTGCACAAAGAGGTGCTGTAGAGGCAGATTCTTCCAGGACCTGGACAGGTGGCTCACATCAGGGCTGAGGAATATTTAGATGCTGATCCAAAGGTGCAGAAGACTCATATATAAGCTGGAAGTTTTGGGAGGAGAAAGGGGGGCTGGACATTGAGGGTTTGGAGCAGGAGGGAGCTGCTGCTGCTGGAATTGCTGTCGAGAGCTGCCAAAGGATGATTTGTACCTGTTCTCCATTCCATTTTATGTCAAGCTTTGTATATATGAGGAGCTAAACATCATTTCTTCTAGGATAGGGTAGTAATCTAAGTTAAATATGGATGGATGTGGACTGAATTAAATTTCTGCACTGAAAATCATTTCTGAATTCCTGAAAAGTCTGATTTCCTGATTTTTCCTGAATCTGATTTCCAAGGGCTGTTTAAATCTACTTACCATTCTCAATCTGATAAATTGAGCAACTGAGAGGTTGCTATTGTCCTCCCATCTTGTTCAGAAATGAATCAAGATGTTGGGCATACTTTTGATTCAATTCAGTTTGTACTTCTGATTTCTGAATTTATTTATGAAATATGTTCTGCTTTCTGATTTTGTTTGGAATATGATTTGCCAATTGTTAATCCCTATTTCATTCAAATAACTGAGAGGTGTACTCTAGGAATCTCTTGCAGTCCAAAGATGGGTCAAGAGGCATTTGACAGGCCTGAATTCCATTAATCTACATTGCTGATTTTCCTGAATTTTGATTTCTGTTTTCCCCCAATCTAATTCTAATTTCTGTTTTCTGTTTTCATCATTGTTGAGCCCTGATCCAATTGATAACTGAGAGGTTATTTAAGGTTTCATTCTTGTTCAGAAACGAATCAAGAGGCAATGGTGTTTTCAAGTTTTTTAATCCCTGAATTATTGCAAACTTCTCAATGCTGATTTCTGAATTTCAATTCTGATTGCAAATCTGATTTCCTGAATCTTTGGATCCTGATTTGCTATTGTAAACCCTTGATTTCATTAAATCACTGAGAAGTGAATCCTAGGGGTACTTTATTGTTCATAGATGAACCAAAGAGTAATGGAAAATCTGAATTCCAATGAGTCATATGTGCTGAATTCCAATGTTTGTTAGTGCTGATTTCTGAATTGTTTTTGGTTGCTGATTTCCTGAATTTTGGGGAAATATGTTTTTCATTGTTAAACCCTGTTTTAACCTACCACTAGGAGGTGGTCTTATGGCCTTCCTTGAGATTCAGAGATGAACCAAGGAGCAATGAAAATTTGCTGAATTCCCCATTAAAGATTGGATGCCCTTTTGATTCCAATTAATTAGTGATTGTGTGGAATCCATTCTTAATTGCAGCCGAGAGGTTGATTTCAATTCCTCCTGAAATTCAGAGATGAACCAAGGAGCACAAGCACTAATATTGGATAAATTTCATTCTTGTTTACTAATTGAAGTGATTTTATTAATTTGTGACTGCGTTCATCAAGTTATCACTGCAGATTTCCTTGAAATTGTAAAAATCAGCATTGAACTTCCATTTGAGCCCAATGATAACTTCATTTTCAGTGAGGAACCTCTTCTGATTTAACCTAACTAACAATTATATGCTAATATGTTGATTAGTTCAGGGCCAATTGAACTGTGGGAGCAGCTATATTAAAGGTTAAATCAGAATTGAATTTCTAATGATAACTTGATCAAATCCATCCATAATTAATTTAGATGAATCCCAAATCCTATAAGAACCTTCCTCATTGATAGTTAAACCTTTATAGCCATTAATTTTGCATTTATAATTCAGTTTTGATAAATTCCCAAAACCCCAAAAGAAGTTATCATTCTGCATTTCATAGAAAAATCTGTTTTCATTCCTTTAAAAATATGTTTTTGCCACCTTACTTAGGAATAATCTAAACTGTTTTTAGTAGTTTAGGACTTTAAATCTTTGTGGATACGACAATCCGAGTCTACTACAACTTACCTGTGCACTTGCAGCTAGTGAGTTGGGAGACCAAAAAAAATGAAAAATTGACTCTTTTCTTTAATTTTTTAATTTCAGCAAGTTATCACTACTCAATTCCAAATATCACTATCAAGTTTTTGCACCGTTGCCGGGGATTTGAGGTCAATTAGGCTAACTTAGATAGTTTAGATTAGTTTTAGATTAGTTTTTAGTTTATTTGTTAGGCCAATTTTCAGTTTTTGCAAGTTATCATTTTTAACTTTTCACTTTTGTCTAGTTTTCATTTCTTTCTTGAATTTGATACTTCTGAATCTCTTTATACAGGACTTGGACCATCAAGAGGAACATTACCAATCAGATCCTGAGCCTGAAAGAAGATTTCTAAGAAGAAGGATATTGCAAAAGCTTGAGGCAAGGAGAAGGATATTTGAAGAAGAAGAGGAAGAGCCACACAACCTTGAATTTGAAGAAGTTGTAAATCAGAATATGGCAGCTCCTAGAACTTTTAGGGACTGTTATTCACCAAACAATGCAAGAAATCAACCAGGGGGAGGAGCCTTAGCACCTGTGGCAAACTTTGAAGTTAATCCAGCCTTGATTTCAATGATTAGGCAAAGTCAATTTTTTGGACTTGGGACTGAAGATCCAGCTTGTCATTTGGACAATTTCAAGGAGATGTGCAGCACTATGAACTTCAACAACATTCCCATGAATGCAGTATATATGAGATTGTTTCCCTTCTCACTCAAGGACAAGGCCAAGACATGGTATAAAGGATTGAATCCTGAAGAGGTAGCCACTTGGGAATTAATTATTCAATTGTTCCTTTCAGAATTTTTTCCTCCTTAAAAAACTTATAACTTCAGGGATCAAATAGTGAGGTTCTATCAGTTGGACCAAGAAAACATTTGTGAGGCATGGAAAAGGCTTTAAGGGTTGTTAAGGGCATGTCCCCACCATGGATTTGAAAAGTGGCAATTAGTCAACTATTTTCATAAGGGATTGAACTACCCTAGCAAGGTGGCTTTGGACACTACAGCAGGAGGTATCTTTGCATCCAAAAACATAGATGAGGCCACCTATGGATAATTCAGTGAACCAATTGTCATCCCAATTTGAAGAGGTGCTGTACAGAACCTTGGAGAAGATGAATTTAACTCCAAATGTCAACAAAGCTTTCAACTCTCAATTCAAATGTGATGTGTGTGGTAACCATGGGCATGCCATAGAAAGTTGCAATTTGATTGTACAGCAAGGTGACCACTCAAGTGATTCAGTAAATGCAGTGGGCAATTATGGAGTTAAACCCCCTTCTGAACTCTACACTGTAGAGAACAGGAATCACCCATACCTATCCTACAAAGCAAACCATTATCAACAAGCCCCACCCATGCAGAATCCTAGTTGGCAGCCAATGATTTTGCCTAGAAACCAACCATTTTCATATCCAAATCAGTCCCAAGGTGTTCAAGGGCAAAGACCTTCTTTTGAGCAACCACCACCAACTCAACCTTCTCAAATTTCAAAAATAGAGGAGATGCTGCAACAAATTCTGAAGAAGCAAGGCAATCAAGAGGAGGCAATTCTGAAAATAAATTCTAGACTTGATACCATTGAGAACCAAGTTGCTCAGCAACCTAGCACCTTAGCTAGACCTCCTTTATTTTTTCCTGGACAGTCAGAGGTGAACCCTAAAGAACAAGTCCATGCTGTCTAGCTCAGAAGTGGGAAGATTGTTGAAGAACCAATGAAGAAAGTAGAGGACAATCCAGCCCAAGTGAATCCAAAGTCCAAAGCTGCTGAAGAACCAGCTGAACTTGTGGGAGAAAATCAGAACAAAGCCCCTCAAAATGAAGTCAGGACCAGGGTCTTTGATAGGGTACCTTTCCCTCAAAGATCAATCAAGGCAAGGCAGGATCAGCAGTATGGAAGGTTCATTGAAATCCTGAAAAAGTTAAATATCAATACGCCATTTGTGGAGGCAATTCAGGAGATGCCCTCCTATGCAAAGTTTTTGAAGGAAATCTTAACCAAGAAAAGTAGGATTATGGAGCATGAAACTATTACCTTGACTGAGGAAGCCTCTGCAATCATCCAAAATAAATTGCCACCCAAGTTGAAAGATCTAGGAAGCTTCTCCATACCTTGTGAAATTGGAAATAGGAAGATTCAAAGGGCAATATGTGATTTGGGTGCATCAGTGAGTGTCATACCTCTTTCACTTTGTAGGAAGCTTGAAGTTGGAGATTTGAAGCCTACAAATATGTCTATACAGCTGGCAGACAAATCCATCAAGTACCCACATGGAATCATTGAGGACATACCCCTCAAAGTTGGCAAATTCTACATACCAGTAGATTTTGTGGTACTTGACATGGATGAGGACTTGAATACCCCCATTCTTCTTGGGAGACCCTTCTTAGCCACTGCTGGGGCTGTCATTGATGTCAAGGAGGGCAGATTAACTTTCCAAATTGGGGAGGAAAAGATAGAATTTAATTTGGCACAGGTTATCAGTAGACTAAACTTTCAGGAAAATGATTTTGAGGAGGGACAGCTAGATCAAGTTGTTCAGCAAGTTTCTGCCATAATTCCCATTGAAGATCCAGTGCAAAGGTGCCTAATGTTTGATCATTTGAATGAATTAGAGGATCCAGAGGCTGAAGCATACAAATCAGCATTGAATTTATCCAAACCAGTGGAAAACTCAGGAAATCAGCACCAAGTTCAGGAAGTTATCACTGCTGAACTCCAAGGAACTCAAGCCAATTCTTCCAAATTGGAACTCAAGCCTTTCCCCAACAACCTGAAGTATGCATTCTTGGAAGAGAATTCAACATTCCCTGTTATTATCAATGCAAATTTGCCCAAGAATCAAGTTGAAGAGTTGCTGAAAAAACTAAGGTTGTACAAGGAGGTAATGGGCTATTCTATTGATGATATTAAGGGTATCAATCCCTCAATTTGCATGCATAGGTTCCCCATGGAGGACAGCTACAAGCCCTCCATTGAATGTCAAAGGAAACTCAATCCAACCATGAAGGAAGTGGTCAAGAAGGAAGTATTAAAGTTGCTAAATGCTGGGATCAAACATTCCATTTCAGATAGTGAATGGGTCTGCCCTGTTGAGCTGAAACCTCCTCCTAGTCCAGGGGATTCATATATCATACATGAGGATTTTTGGGATGAAAAGCTAGGGAATTTTTTGTACAATGGAGGAGAAAATCAAGCTGAGAAGCAAAGGTCAATTATAGGCAAATTAAGAGATCCATACTTGATTAGTGAAGCTGTCCACAAATTAAGATCTCTACTTGATCATATCATACTATTCAAACTTCCTTGACATGAAGAAGTGGAAAAATGTCCAGCCTAAGACATTAAAGTTGGGCACTTCTTGGGAGGTAACCCAAGTCATTATCAACCTAATCTTTCTATTTTTGCAAGAATAAGTGATGAGGAACAAGTTCAAATCACAAGTCTCAAATTCCGGGAGTACCCTTACCCTTATTTCTGATTTTTACACTGAAAATTTAATGATAACTGATAATATCTTTCTCATTATGTTTCATTGATCATATCATCATCTGAACTTACATTCATATCAGTTATCCAAATTTGCTATAGCCCAATTTCAGTGAATTTCAGAAATTCTGCACTCCAAAAACTGATTAGTTGCAAATCTGCCATTCCACTGATATCTTTCGTTTTTCTGTAGGATTAGTTGCAACTAATGAAGATTAGACCACCCAAAGATGCCGGATGAAATGCCAAGAGAATTCAAGTACCAAATTTCATGCATTTCACTCCCACCCACCCCTCTCCCTTGCCTATTATTTTCAACCCTGAGGACAATGTTGAGAATAAGCTTGGGGGAGGAAACCTGGTGCTTTTCTAACCTTTACACCATATTTTCAATTGATTTTAATGTTCATATCATAATTCATACCAGGTTATCAGCAGGTTTTACAAGTTATCATAAGTTATCACTAGTTATCACTCGGTTATCAATTTTTTAGCTCAACTCAATTCTGAATTCATTTTAACTCTGAAATGGGTAGAATACTTCATTTTGACAGTGGGTGCACTCCAATACTAAGTGGCCAACTTGGCCATTAGCCTTCTTGCTTTAATTGACAATATGAATTCAGATGCATTTGAATGAACTTTCAGCTGAAATTTTTCTTTTTTGTGGATTAACACTAGCTACATTCATGGATTAATAGTAGAAGATGTCTAGAAAGGAGTCAAGGATCTTGCTGCCATGTTAAATAGGAATTCTTGACTATTTGCATTTAAGGATCTAACCTATACTTGAGTTTGAACCATTGCTCACTTCATGAACAGAATGAAAAAGAAAGAAAAAAGGAAAATGAAAAGTTGCATTTTGTATTGCATGCATACATGAATAAAGAGAGTGAAAATTTCAAAAAGGAACCTCTCTTGAATAAAGCCAGAATTTTTTATCTTGTGACCAGCATGAATAAAAATCAGGTTCGAACCTATTTATTGCCTCCTCATGAATAAAAGTCAGGTTTTCAAACCTGTTTAAGCAAAGAAATTAAAAGTCTGTTCATGAAGAGATTAATGTTTCAAACTTTTTAGTAAAGATGACAATCCTTGCAATCCAAATTAGTTAATGTTAGTACTTCTATCATGGCTTAAATTTGCATTAACCTTTGTGACTCCTCAACTAGAATTTGGGATTGGAAAGAATATGGGATGGAATGTTAGCCAAGTGGGAAACTCATTTAGGTCTTATTCAGCTGATCTTTCTATTCATTTGTGGATGGTAAATTCAAATTCATCCTTAATTTCTGAATGTTTTGCTTGAGGACAAGCAAAAGGCTAAGCTTGGGGGAGTTTGATCACTTGCTGATCACTATATGTTTCTAACCCATTTTAGATGCAATTCATACATATCGAGTCCCATTTTTTCCTATTTTTGGGCCAATTATACTTGGAATGCATACATTGTGATAACTAGTTGATATTCCTCATTTCATACATAATTCCATATGCATAGAGGTTCTGAAATGCCAAAATCCATTAATATTTAAATTCTATGCCAAGTTATCATTTTGAGGACAAGTTATCATTCCTATATGTCAAGTTATCATTATTTTGAGTGAACTGGTTTTCAATGGTTTTCTTACCCTAAATCCATCATTATCATGTATAAATCATATTTGGATAGTCATATCTCAACTTGTGCAAAGTTTTAAGCCCATTTGAACAAGTTATCATTTTTCAAGTGCCAAGTTATCGTTAAAGGGTAATTCTATCATTTCGACATGCAAAACCATTAATTCTGCACAGGGACCTTAAGCAATCATCTTATTATTGTTCTTACTCATTGCTGGTCAAATTTCATCACATTTGGATAACCACAACTCAAGTTATCACAAGTTATCGTTTTTAAGTCATATAAGTTATCGTTTTTGGGCACCCAAGTTATCACTTTTTAGAAATCTCATTCATATTTGATTTCTAAATGCACTCACTTGTTATCCTAGTCCATTTGATGTTTCTAATGCTTTGAATCACTTGCATTTGGATAATTTCCATGATTTGTGATAAGTTATCATTTCCGGGTCCAAAATCATCAAGTTTTCATATAGATTTCCAATCCTGCACAACACCTAATCCTACTTGATACTTGAGCTAGCCAATATCACCATTTTTATCCTATTTGTTAAAATTCCATTCAAGGGCTTTGATGCTGGCTGTTTTGTGTTTTGTAGCAAGGGAAAGAGGTGGCCAAAAAGAGGAAAAAGTAGGGGGACCATCTACTTTTTCCTACACAAAAAGGTGCTGCAGAGGCAGATTCTTCCAGGACCTGGATAGGTGGCTCACATCAGGGCTGAGGAATATTTAGATGCTGATCCAAAGGTGCAGAAGACTCATATATAAGCTGGAATTTTTGGGAGGAGAAAGTGGGGCTGGACATTGAGGGTTTGGAGCAGGAGGGAGCTGCTGCTGCTGGAGGAGCTATTGGTTGCTGCTGGAATTGCTGTCGAGAGCTGCCAAAGGATGATTTGTACCTGTTCTCCATTCCATTTTATGTCAAGCTTTGTATATATGAGGAGCTAAACTCCATTTCTTCTAGGATATGGTAGTAATCTAAGTTAAATATGGATGGATGTGGACTGAATTAAATTTCTGCACTGAAAATCATTTCTGAATTCCTGATTTTTCCTAAATCTGATTTCCAAGGGCTGTTTAAATCTACTTATCATTCTCAATCTGATAAATTGAGCAATTGAGAGGTTGCTATTGTCCTCCCATCTTGTTCAGAAATGAATCAAGATGTTGGGCATACTTTTGATTCAATTCAGTTTGTACTTCTGATTTTTGAATTTATTTCTGAAATCTGTTCTGCTTTCTGATTTTGTTTGGAATATGATTTGCCAATTATTAATCCCTATTTCATTCAAATCACTGAGAGGTGTACTCTAGGAATCTCTTGCAGTCTAGAGATGGGTCAAGAGGCATTTGACAGGCCTGAATTCCATTAATCTACATTGCTGATTTTCTTGAATTCTGATTTTTGTTTTCCCCCAATCTGATTCTGATTTCTGTTTTCTGTTTTCATCATTGTTGAGCCCTGATCCAATTGATAACTGAGAGGTTATTTAAGGTTTCATTCTTGTTCAGAAATGAATCAAAAGGCAATGGTGTTTTCAAGTTTTTTAATCCTTGAATTATTGCAAACTTCTCAATGCTGATTTCTGAATTTCAATTCTGATTGCAAATCTGATTTCCTGAATCTTTGGATCCTGATTTGCTGTTGTAAACCCTTGATTTCATTAAATCACTGAGAAGTGAATCCTAGGGGTACTTTATTGTTCATAGATGAACCAAAGAGTAATGGAAAATCTGAATTCCAATGAGTCATATGTGCTGAATTCCAATGTTTGTTAGTGTTGATTTCTGAATTGTTTTTGGTTGCTGATTTCCTGAATTTTGGGGAAATCTGTTTTTCATTGTTAAACCCTGTTTTAACCTACCACTGAGAGGTGGTCTTATGGCCTTCCTTGAGATTCAGAGATGAACCAAGGAGCAATGAAAATTTGCTGAATTCCCCATTAAAGATTGGATGCCCTTTTGATTCCAATTAATTAGTGATTGTGTGGAATCCATTCTTAATTGCAGCCGAGAGGTTGATTTCAATTCCTCCCGAAATTCAGAGATGAACCAAGGAGCACAAGCACTAATATTGGATAAATTTCATTCTTGTTTACTAATTGAAGTGATTTTATTAATTTGTGACAGCATCCATCAAGTTATCACTGCAGATTTCCTTGAAATTGTAAAAATCAGCATTGAACTTCCATTTGAGCCCAATGATAACTTCATTTTCAGTGAGGAACCTCTTCTGATTTAACCTAACTAACAATTATATGCTAATATGTTGATTAGTTCAGGGCCAATTGAACTGTGGGAGCAGCTATATTAAAGGTTAAATCAGAATTGAATTTCTAATGATAACTTGATCAAATCCATCCATAATTAATTTAGATGAATCCCAAATCCTAGAAGAACCTTCCTCATTGATAGTTAAACCTTTATAGCCATTAATTTTGCATTTATAATTCAGTTTTGATAAATTCCCAAAACCCCAAAAGAAGTTATCATTCTGCATTTCATAGAAAAATATGTTTTCATTCCTTTAAAAATCTATTTTTGCCACCTTACTTAGGATTAATCTAAACTATTTTTAGGTAGTTTAGGACTTTAAATCTTTGTGGATACGATAACCCGAGTCTACTACAACTTACCTGTGCACTTGCAGCTAGTGAGTTGGGAGACGAAAAAAAAATGAAAAATTGACTCTTTTCTTTAATTTCAGCAAGTTATCACTACTCAATCCCAAATATCACTATCAAAAAGCGAGGCATTCGAAGCTTTCAAACCATAGAAGACTTTATTGAAAAATTAAATATCAAGAAAAGTGAAACATCTTCGTACCGATAACGACTTGAAGTTCTATTCGTCTGAATTTGATCGATTCTACAAGGATGAAGGCATTGCCAGACATCGCACCATCAGAGATACATCACAGCAGAATGGTGTAACAGAATGTATGAACAAAACTCTTCTAGAGATGGCACGGTGCATGCTCTCTAATTTTGGTCTGAACAAGTCATTCTGGATTGAGGCTGGTAGCACATCATGCTAACTTCTCAATCGGAGTCCTGCAATTGCAATCGATCTGAAGAATCCTATTGAGGTATGGTCAGGTAATACTGTCGATTATACTAATTTAAAAAATTTTTGCTGTCCAACATATTATCATATCAGCAAAGAAAAGTTGGAACCAATGGCAAAATAAAGAGTTTTTGTGGAATATAGTGCAGGTGTAAAAGCCTTCAAAATCTGGTCTCCTTCACAGCAAAAGGTTATTCATAGCAGAAATATATCTTTTGATGAGATGTCTATGCTCAGGCATAAATCAAATGTTGTTGACTCAGCAGAGAAGGATGTCAATGAACAGGTGGAGTTTGGATTAATTCCAACTCAGAATAAAGCAGAAGAATCTCATCAGGTTGAACAATCAGAACTTGAGGAGCAAACAGAATAAGCAACAACAAGTCTAGCTATAGGATGTGCTCATAGGCAAGTAGGTCCTCCTAAACGTTATGCCTTTGAGGACATAGTTGCATATATTGGAGCAAAGCTTTTATGTCCTATATAATTATGTTTTAATGATACAAAGCTCGAAAGATTAGAGTTATATTTAAAATGTCAAAAAAGTTTAAATAGAAATGAGTTGCTTCATGTATTAAACTTTCGATTAATATTTGTTTATGTTCATACGAGATTTACATTATAATAGATAATTCTCTTATCTTTTTAAAGAATCAAATATCATCTCATTTGGATACTGGTATGAAATATTATGTATAAAAGAGTAAAGGTCTAAAATATTTTATTTGAATTGGATAAATTTGTACACTGAACTTTGAAACAATATTTGACTATAATCTCAATGATTTTGGATAAATGATGAATATCAAAATTGTACAGAACTATGTTAGCTTTCCATAAAATAAAAAATCATCTCATTTAGATAATTGTGCAAAAAGTTATCATTAATACAGTGCAGGATGGTCGACTGATCAGCGCGCAAAATGTACTATAACGATCATATTTTGACTTCAAAATTAGGAAATAAGCCTCAACGGCTAAATGGAGTTAAGAAAATTATAAAAGAGGACCCAAAGGTGTAGGAATGATCAAGACTTTCAAAGAAAAGTGGGAATAACATTTGAGAAGTCCATTTGAGCTCTAAGTTGTAAATATTTTATTTTTTTCTCTCTTATTTTCTTGTGAGTTTTATATTGTAAAAGAAAGAAATATTTGTTCAGAGATTTGAGTGCGAGTTCCTGTGTAGAAGAGGTTTTTATCTTACCTCTCGGGCTAGAGAAAATATAAGCTTCGTAGGAGGACAGGTGTGTCTTACCTTTCAAAACGGAGAAAATGTAGAGGTTGTAAAGGATTTTTTTCTTACCCCATTTGAAACGAAGGAAGGGTGTTTAGTGGAATCTCTGACGGTCTCGAGATCGAGAAGTCAGAGCAAGGATAAAGGTTAAAGTATGGCCGAACCTCATCAACAAATCGCCTTGCATTCTTGTGTTTGTCTTTATCGCACCCTCTCCTTCCTACTTTAATATGCATGTGATATGATCACTATTGTATTGGTTTAAATATTAACGAATCAATTTTAAACTTCCGCGATGATTTTCGTAAAATTATTATTTTTTGTTTAGCACCAATTCACCCCCGCTCTTGGTGCCTTGTTGGTATGAGAGCAAAGTTCCTCTCATTTCTTTTTTAAGATTAAACCATCTTTTAGAGCATGACACTATTTTTTAAAGAAAGTTCTTCCATTTTCAACCCACCGAGTTTTAAGGATTATTCTTTTCTTCTTGAAAAATTAAAATGAAGGCATATTTATGTTCAGTTGATTTTTATATTTGGGAAATCATAAAAAATGATTTTGAAAAGTCAAAGAAGATTTTAAATGATGTCTCCATTGATCTTTCCTTCTTTGAATATAATGATTTTCAAATTTCACTTGCCAAAACTGATTTTAAAGCCTAAATATATTTTATTGTGCTTTAGATAAGGAAAGCTTAAATCTCATTTCTAAATGTTCTACTTCTCATGATACTTGTCTAAAGTTATTATTTAGATATGAAGACAAGGAAAATGAAAGAGATGATACATCGGATGATGGTGAAGAAAAAATTGTCAATTCTATATTAACAACATATGATTAAGATTTTGATCTATGCTTAACGACAAAAAGTGAGGAAGATGAGGTAACATCAAACTTCTCCTATTGTTTTACATCTACTAGCAATGATGATGATGATATTAATTTTGATGTGCATGAAGAATTTTCATCTCTTATTCAAAAGTATGTTTCTCCCAAAAAGAAAAAGAAAACTTTAATAAATGATTTTCATATCATGAAAGATAATTATGATTTTCTCAAAAAGAAAAATGATGCATGCTTAATTCAAATAGATACCTTAAAAAGAAAAAATGATTCTCTTTCATTATCTTGTGCATCTTATGAATCTTTAAGAGTTGAGAATTCAAAATTGATTATATTGCATGATGAGTTATAAAAGAAAAATATTTCTTTACAAAAATTCTTAAATAAAAAAATTACTAGTTCTTGGAAGAACATTAAAAATGTTAAGAAGCTTATTCATGTTGTCAAAACTCTTATAAAGAATATTTCTCATGCACCACAAAAGAAAAATGATTCAAACAAAAATTTTAAAAATAAAAATGGATATTATTTGAAATATTCTTATTCTTTGAAACCTAAGCATTCTCATGACTATCTTTTGAAAAATAAACCCTTTTATGATAGTTCTCTTCATGCAAAAAATTCAGATGTCTCCCGTAATGATACTTTAAAGTTTAAATATCATCATAATCACTCTATTAGACCATCTACTATTTGTCATTATTGTAATTCTCATGGTCATTATTCATTTGAATGTCAAATTAAAAAGTCTATCAATATCAGAATGAAATTGATGTAGGTCTTTAAAGGAACAAAAATTAATCATGTTGGACACAAACAAGTTTGAGTATCTAAACACAAATTTTGTATGTATGCTTCACAAGGATTGAAGAAGAATGCTTCAAGTAAGTGAAGGTACACACTTTGTGGTTATGCGACATGAAAAGAAAAATAACAATGAAGCTTAAATGAGTTGGATGCATAAAGGTTTGCTTTAAAAGTATTTTGGTTCATGAAAATTTGAACTCATTTTGATATGATGCATATTTATGTCTTGAATTTGTCAATTTATTATCATGATATATACATAAAGATAATATTTGATTATGATTTTTATGCATACTAGAATTATGTTGCTCATTTAATTTTGAAAGTGTCTATATCACTCATGTTGCCTAAATATGTTTGATGGGAATATGTCACATGCATAATGGTTGATAAATTGACATTTTTGGACTATCTTACTAATTCAATATGAAAATTATATTTATGAAAAACAATGCCACTCATATCAATACTAAAGTTTGCATGGATAATTCTTCACACTCAAAATATTTTGATTTTGGTATTAAGCGTGTATAATTAATTTATATGAATATTATGTACTATTTTGCATCTTGATATTTGTGATTCAATGTGATTATATGATGCCTATGATTTTAATATATAGAAGAATCATATTTTTATGAGTGAAAAATAATAAATGACTTTGTTTGATTGAAATTTAATTCTCACGTACTTTTTGTTGTTGACACTTGATCTTCTAAAATTTTGTATAAGAATCGAATATCTGTTGAATATTTTGAAATGTAAATTTATGGAAAATTTTGAAATTAATACATAATATCTTCTTTTGACTTGTGATAATATACTTGCAAAATGTATCTTGTACACATGCCAAAGAAAGAGAAATATATATCTATTTTTACCTTTGACATGCTTATTATAATGACTATTTCTTGAATTTGACAAAAGAAAAAGACACATGAAAATATGAATAATTCTTGTTTATCTATAAAGAAGACTTCATATTTATATCTATAAAGAAAATATATATCTAAATTTGAATAATTCTTGTTTATCTATAAAGAAGACTTCATATTTATAATAAATATGTTTGGCACAAGACTTATATGACTCTTTTGTTATAAGCCTTAGTGTATGAACTTATTATGAATTTTAACTTATTACACTATATCATTTGGACACATATGCACATTATGATTTGGAATAAGATTATTGATTATATTGATGTGCCATTTAAAAATTATTGCATAATACATCTAATTGCTAAACTCTATGCTTATGCATAAGTTTGAAATAAAGCATATCACTAAAAATATCATTTTTAACTTGCTATATACATCTTCTATCAAAATTAATTTCTATACTCATCTTTGTGAAATATTTTGACATGAATCATATTCTTTCATATTTCAAATTACCATGGCATTTAATGAAAGCTATTTCACTTATCCATAATATGAAATAGCTATTAACATTTTAAGAAAGTGTAAAAGGATAAACTTTGAATACTTTTTTAGTTTCTTTTCACCAATTTTGATTATTATCTTGTAACAAAGAAAGAAAAGGAAAAATAGATTTGAAAGAGTGCAAACACAAATTTTATGGTAAACATATTATTTTGAACATAGAAATGAAAAATTGGATATACATATGTGTAACAATTATTTGTGATTTATACTTGTTTACTAGCTATCATAATTTGTGTATAAATTTATGATTGTTCGAACGTTCATTTTTTGACATATTTTAATATGTTAAACTTTGGAAATGCTACATATCATTCTTATTTTTAGAAAAATCATGAGTATGCATATTTATTTGGACTTTACTACTTATCACATTCGATGCTTTGTGAGTTTGCAATTGAAAGAAGATAGTTTTAAAATTTTAATTAAAACTTGGAAATCATCTTTTTTCATATGTTTTATTTGTAGTTGTCTTTCCATATGGAATCTTGTGCATAAATTTATGTGATCATAATTTGTTATTATTTGAGTATTCCTATATTGTATGACATTTGACCATTATATTTGGAATGATGCTTAAATGATCTCTCTTGCACAAATGAAAATTTATATATGTATTTACATTTCAGATGTTTATGTCATATCATAAAATATATTAATTATTTAACTTACATGTGCATGAATCTACAATCTCATAATTTACAAAACTATTTTATCATATCTTGGCATGACCCTTATGTTTTAGGCTTAAAATCTTTATGTTATGAAAATCAAGCTTTAACTTCTTATTCATAATATTATAGTGTTATTGGTTCTTTGAAAGAAAAAAGAAACATATAAAAAATCTTAAAAAGATAAAAAGAGGACGAAAATTGATCATAATGATAGGGGGAGATTGTTTAAAAGTTTGCAATATCATTTCCTTCATTCACTTGTTACTCTTATTGTCAAATCTTTGGTTACTTGATATTATTCAATTTAAATTTGATATATCATTGTTGTCTCAAAGTTTTATACAATATTTTGATTCCTTATATAATTTTTTTTAGACGTGTTATTCATTTGATTTTATGTTTTTCTATTATAAATTAGGGGGAGTTATTTTTGCCTATCACATATATTATAAATGAAATAATTCTTATAAATGTGATAAAAGAATAAAAAATATCTTCATATCTCTTATGACACACATTGTATCTTATATGATAAAAGGGGGGAGAATAAAAAAAAAATTAGGAAGATAACATGATTAAGGGGGAGTTACATATTGTATCTAATATTTTTTCTTATATGCTTCATGTGCAAACTACTTTTTGATGAAACAAAAAGGGGAGAAATATATGATAAATATGATAAGAATATAAGAGAAATATATATAACCTCTGATTTATTACATGAATCTCATGAATATAACACTATATGAAAAGTGCCTTACAATTAAGACTTATGTGCATATTGATAATTGTAAGAAAATCTTAGTTTTAGGGGGAATAAAATCAACTTTAATATTTTTTTACTTCCCAACTCATATACTTTTCATGTTTCTTGGTTTGTATTCATAAAAAAGGGGGAGATTGTTGATGAAAATTTTTTATGCCACATATAATTATGTTTTAATGATACAAATCTTGAAATATTAGAATTATATTTAAAATGTCAAAAAAGTTTAAATAGAAATGAGTTGATTCATGCATTAAACTTTCGATTAAAATTTGTTTATGTTCCCACGAGATTTACATTAATGAGTGAATATAAAAGTTATAGATAATTCTCTTATCTTTCTAGAGAATCAAATATCATACCATTTGGATATTAGTATGAAAAGTTATGTATAAAAGAGTAAAAGTCTAAAATGTTTTATTTGAATTGGACAATTTTGTATGCTGAACTTTGAATCAATATTTGACAATGAACTCAATAGATTTTGGATAAATGATGAATATAAAAATTGTAGAAAATTCTGTTACCTTTGCATAGAATAAAAATCATCTCATTTAGATAATTGTTGAAAATGTTATGCTTAATATAGTGCAGGAAGGTCGATCAGTCAGCACATATAATGCACTATAATGGTCATATTTTGGCCTCAAAATTAGGAAGCAAGTCCAACGATTAAATTGAGTTAAGAAGGCTATAAAAGTGGACCCAAATGTGTAAGAATGGTCAAGACTTACAAAGAAAAATGGGAAGAACATTTGAGCTCCAAGTTGCAAATATTTTATTTATTTCTCTCTTCGTTTCTTGTGAGTTTTATATTGTAAAAGAGAAAAATATTTGCTCAGAGATTTGGATGTGAGCTCCTGTGTAGAAGAAGTTTTATCTTACCTTTCGGATTAGAGAAAAGATAAGTTTCGTAGGAGGAGAGGTGTGCCTTACCTCTTGAAGCGCAGAAAAGGTGGTGTGTTGTAAATAGTTTCTTCCTTACCCCATTTGGAACGAAGGAAATGTGTTTAGTGAAATCTTCGATGGTCTCGAGATCGAGAAGTCAGAGCAGAAACGTAGATCAAAGTGTGGCTGAACCTCGTCAACAAATCGCATTGCATTCTTGTGTTTGTCTTTATCTCTCACTCTCCTTCCTACTTTAATATGCATGTGATATGATTACTATTGTGTTGGTTTAAACATTAACGAATCGATTTTAAGCTTCTGTGATGATTTTTCATGAAATCGATATTTTCGAGTTTAGCACCAATTCAACCTCCCTCTTAGTGTCTTGTGATCCTACAACATATGCATTCTAAGTAACTGGAGTCACTAGAGCCATCAAGCTACGAGGATGCTATCGCATGTGCAAAATCAGAACAAGTATTGGTGGTGGGAGAGAGTGTTAGATAATACCTTAAATCCTACTCCAACTGGAAACCCATCTGGACCCAAACTCTGAAATAAAAGGAAACCTATCTGACATATTCAGCCAATCTATAAAAAGAAGTGTTTATATAAACTTCTTAAGAGTCCACTAGAAAGTAACCTCTTCTATTTCTTCCATCTAATAAAACTATACGTCATCTTAAATTTTTTTATTTTTCTCACGGTGCATAATTTTTCTGGTGCAAAAATCCTAATAAGAAGGAAAGTAGAAGAGGTGGTGTTATAGCGATTGCAAAAAGTGGTTTAAGTTTTAAGTAACCGCAAAAAATGGTAAGATTTTAAAGGTAACTTTTAGTTTTTGTAACTGAAAAAAGATAATTAAATCTAAATGATAGTAACTAGAAGAGGTGGTAAAAATTAAAAAAAATGACATTTAAAATGAAGCTTTGAGCTAGATTTCCCTGGATTTAGGCTCCAATAAATGCCATGAGGGCAAAACTTAATGAAGAGGTGGTAGAAATTAAAAAAACAAAAATTACATTTAAAATTTTAAGTTTTGGGCTCGGCTTTCTTGAAATTAGGCTCCAATAAATTACAAGATATGAGGGTCATAAATGGCAATTAGATAGCAATTAGACTAATAATAGTAGAAATTTAATAGGTTAATTACTCGACTTCTCTGGAATTAGGCTTCAATAGATGTCAAGATATGAGGGCCATTAATGTCGAGATATGTAATTAGATAGTAATTAGGCAAATAACATCAGAAGTTTAATAGGTTAAAATGAATGAAAATTCTAACATATGATGTCTAAAATGAATAGGTCTAAGGTATGAAGTTTTAAATGAATAAAAATTCAAAATATTGGAAGAAAAAAAAATGATAGTGGAGGCTTGAGGATGATCCTGATGCATTAGCTTTATATATATATATATATATATATATATATATATAAAATATTTTTTTTTCAATTTATCTGCGGGTGTTGCATCATTTATATATATATATATATATATATATAATCTTTTTTTTTCAATTTATCTGCGGGTGTTGCATCATTCCTTCCTCCATCCAAATATATTGTTATGGCTATATAGCACCTTAGTTAATTTACTAATAAAATCAAACAATAAAGTTATATAAAAATTAGGCGCCATTTAATACATGGGAAAAAAATAAAAATTAGGTGACTAGGGGAAAAAAGAGGAAGAAAAGTATGCATTCCATGTGAAAATTAGAATGATTTGAATACTGTAATGAAAAAGACCAGGCGATCCAATCAAACCCCAAAAATATACATTTATGGTTAGAAGAAAATAAATAATTAATATGACTAACTTTCATACTAGAGTAGTTCATTTAAAACTCACTAAACTTCAAGACATATTGTAAAGTCCATCAATTTCGTTAAAAATAAATAAAAATAATAAATACCACCATCGTAACCGCCCACGACCTTTTCTTCCTCTCCTTCGTAAATATGACCCCTTGAAACCTAAATGCGCCGGCCTCAACATTTTATCTATCCATTTGCACGTGGCTGCGGTAGGAGAGGAGGAAGAAGGCCATCTCACTCTCGAACGTTGCCATCGTAGGGGACGTCGAGGACGTCATCATTGAGGACATCAATTGTCACATTCCAAAGGAAAAAAAAGGTACATGTTTCTGAGGATCTCTCTCGGCACGTTTGGTTTTTGGCGCACTGCACCGTGGATATCATCATGATATGCCTTCTGGACGAAAAGAAAACTATATGTATATAGCTACACGCTTTCTTCGTTTATCCCTTTGTGCCTATTGTGACATTTATTTCAGCCGACACTAATACCTTACATTACTATATTGTTAATCATATATATTTATGGGGAAAAAATGCTCCGCCCTAGCCGCACCCCCACCCCCCCCCCCCCCCACCCCTCCTCCTCCTCCTCCTCCTCCTCTCTACTTCTTGCCCTAATCCCCCTCCCTCCCTCCCCTCTTGCTCTTTCCCAACCACCAGCCCTGAAATCCTGATGGAGCAACAAGTTTCTGGTACTAAATCATCGTGGTCCGACATCATTCGGGGTCGACGTCCCGTGCCGACGATGACTCCGCACCAGTGGAGTAACTTGCAGTCCTCGGTCACGGAGACTGTTTCCATTCCTTTGGAGGATGTTGAGAGACGTATGGCTGAGGTCTCGCGCAGTCTGATCGGCCGCTTCCTTGGGGATGAGAAGGACCTTGCAGACTTCCGCTCTGACCTTCCGTCTCTCTGGGATCTCAAACACCCTATCGAAACTCAGGTACTAAGCAATGCCTTCTTGCTCTTCACTTTCTCTGATGTGGAGGACAGATTGCAGGTCCTTACTCGCCCGCCAGCGATCTTCCGGGGTCACCTGCTTGCGGTTCACTAGGCAAAGCCGTTCTTCTGTCCAGGTGTGGATCATCCGGCCGCTCTCACCGTCTAGATCCAGCTGCCTAGATCTCGCATATGAATTGGTAAACCAGGCCTCCATCTGGCGTATTGCGGCATGCATCGGTGCTCCTCTCCAGATCGACCAGATGTCTCTTGGGATGGCCGATGTTCAGATTTGTATTGAGATCAACTCGACCAAGCCCATCAAGCAGGCCTCTGGGTCAGCCTTCCAGACGGCAATAGGTATTTCCAGCAGGTGCTCTACGATAACCTCCCACTTTTCTGCTTTCGCTGTGGCATTGTTGGGCATCACTTGGATGCTTGCTCGCCCGCCCCGCCGGTGTCGGAACCTGGCTCCTCTGGTGATGCTGGAGGGGTCTTGTTATTTGGGCCATGGATGCAGGTTCATGGAGGTCGCCGTCCCGTGTCACGTAGCTCCGGTCCTTCGCACCGCCCACCGCCTGCCTCCGGCCAACTCCCGTCGGAGAAGCATACTGCTGCGCCAGATGCTGAGCCGGCTCAAGTAAGCTCCATCTAGTCTGAACTGCCGCTAACCTCAAATCCCTTTCAGGTCCTGGATGAACCGGAGGAGGCTGTCGGTGTTTCTGGAACCCTTGTGGAGGCCTCATCATCGCACGAGGGGTTGACAACTATCGATCCATGCTCCGCCAATGGTCAGGATATATCGGCAAATATTAGCGGCCCAGATCCCTTGCCCTTACAACATCTCATCTCGTAACTCACGCACCCGTGGATGGGCTTACATGTGTTGATCTGCGCACTACCGACGATCAAGATAGATCGACTATTTTAAACGGTTCGGATCTGTTACCTCCCCCTATGCAGGATAATTTGTTGACATGTGTCCCTCGCGACGCCCTAATACCCCCACCCCCCTCCTCTATGCGGTCACTATGCTCGTTGCAACCCCTCTCCTCTCCCCCTCGCTCTGGCTCTGACCCAAGCCTCCCTGCAGGGTTTGGAGCATGTTACATTGGTCACAGATGTCTCTCACCGTATCCTGGCGGTGACCATAGATCAGGCTGCCACTGTGATGTCGGACGAGGAGCCGTCGGATCCGGATCTTGGATCCTCAGTGGCTGATGGCATCACAAGTGGATCAAGAAGACATCGGCCTTCGGCGATTATTCCCCCTAACCTGAGGCATAAAGATAAAAAGCCATCTGTCCCAAAAGGTAAAAAGCCGCCACTTCCATCAAAAACTAACCATCTAAATCTTGTGCAGGGGGCTGCCGGTGGCTCTCAGGTGGAGGACCTCTCCAACCTGGATCTTAATACATGAGGCTCATTTTATGGAACTGTCGGGGGGCTTTTCGTAGCCGTGTCCGGACCACCTCTCCGACCTCATCAAGGAACACCATTCGGACTTCCTAGTATTAGTTGAAACTCATTCCACCTCACAAAACTCTCTTACTGTGATTCACAGGCTTGGTTCTGACTGGCAGGATTTTTCCAGCTGGGCACAGGTCACTCTGGCGGCATTATCCTCGCTTGGTGAGGCAATAATATCTGGGTCTCCCCGGTTGGACAGGATGCTCAAACGTTTCATGCTGTGGTCTCCTTAGATAATTTTTCCTTCCTACTAACATGTGTTTATGCTAGTGTGATACCTTCTCTCATGAATGATATTTGGCGCAGACTATCGTTGTTGGATTCCTCGAACCTTCCCTGGATGGTCGTTGGGGACTTCAACTCGATCATCTCTACTTTTGAAAAGTCTGGAGGCAAGTCTTTCACATACACGAACTCAGTTCTCTCTTTATTAAACCTCATGAGTTCGCAGGGCCTAATGGATGTACACTGCTCGGGTAACCGCTTCACGTGGTGTAACAATCGACTCAGCCCTACTAGAATCAAATGCAAACTTGACTGGGTTCTTATAAACTCCTTATGGATTTTAAATTTTTCAAATTTATCTGTTATCTCCTCTATTATTCTCCACAAATGTCTTCACTAAGAAGCCTAAATCCTTTAAGTTTGAGCATTTTTTGTTTGATTATGTGGGCCGCCCGTACTTCAAATTCCGAGATTCACCACTCACTCAGTAAAATTAAAATGAAAACCTTAAAATGGAATAAAGAAACCCTTGGATCCCTGGACTGTCGTTTAGCCACTACCAAGCAGGATATCCTCCTCATGGAGGCTAAGGATGATAATGCCGGCTTAAATGACACTGAAATTAAAAAGCTCAAATCCCTTTATCATCTCCACGCAGCCTATCTCCGCCAGATCACCATGAAGTGGTGGAGTAAGTCTCGTATTAAGTAGCTAGAGCACGGAGACAAGAACTCTAAGTTTTTTCATCTCATTACTATCACTAGGAATCAAAAGAAAAAGATCAAACAAATATTTGACATTGACAACCCTGGTACCCTGATTAGACAAGAGCATAGAATCATTGAGGAATTTGCTAAGTTTCGCACTGATCTGTGGAAACCCTCAACAAACCCTGTCATTTCGACTGTAGATTGGCTAGACCTGCCTACACTTCCTAGCTCCTGGCATGAACATCTCACTACCCCCTATCATGGAACATGAAATTCGTGATGCCATCTGCACATGCCTCCTGGCAAGGCCCCTGGTCCTGACGGCTTCACTCTGGAGTTCTTAAAAAATTATTGGGATAACGAGATCCTAAACTTTTTAATACTGGCATCATGCCAAACCAATGGTCAACCACAAACTTAATTTTCATTCCTAAATCACCTCAGGCATCTAAGATAACTGAGTACCATCCCATTGCCCTCTATAATGTAATCTATCGTATTACGGCCAAGAATCTTGCAACTAGACTAAAGCCAAGATAACTGATTACCATCCCATTGACCTCTTTCTTGTCCGGTAGATCTATACATGATAATATCTTAACCATCTAAGAGATTGCTCACTCCATGGGGAAAGGTAGGAAAAAATATATGATCCTCAAGGACGACATGGCCAAGGCTTTTGATCGCATATCTTGGGATTCAATCTATAAAACTCTTATCATCATGAATTATCCCTCAAAATTTATTTCTTGGGTCATGCTATGTGTCGAATCCCCAACCTTCCGGTGTAACATCAAACTCTATCCTTACCTTACCTTCCGGAGCTCCAAAGGTATTCGGTAGGGCGACCCCCTCTCACCTTACCTTTTTATTATTGTCACTCAAACTCTATCCTCCCTTCTTAACTAGGCTATTATGGATAATGCCATCCGGCCTTTTAAGTTGGGCACATCCACTATTAGTCACCTGCTTTATGCTGATGATCTTCTTATCTGTGCAGAGGCAAATGTTAAGAACTGTAGGAATATCAAAAAGATCATGCATCTCTACTACCTGTTAAACCTGGAAAAATCTTTTGTCTACTTACCCCAGGTTTGCCTTCCATGAGGAAGCAGGCGCTTATCTCTGCCCTGGGCATTAGGCAAGGTACCTTTCCATTCGTCTATTTAGGTGTTCCTATATTAAGGGTGTTATCAAGCGGCACCACCACTCCATTATTGAGAAAGTTTCTGGGCGTCTATCTGGCTGGAAAGGTAAATACCTCAATCAAGTTGGCCGACTAACTTTAATAAAGTCTGTTCTAAACTCCTTCCCCTCCCACATCTTTGCCTCTACTTATATCTGCAAATCTACTATTGCAATACTTGAGAAGTTAAATCGCACATTTCTATGGTCATCAAACGGCAACAAAAGTTCACATCTTGTAAATCGGCAGACTGTCCAGCTCCCCACCTCATATGGGGGGTCTTGGAATTAAAAATTTGCATTTTATGCGTACGTCTCTCCTTGTCAGGAAATCTATGGATGTTCGTAATGGTTCTCATAATCTCTAGGTTAATCTGGTCGATGGGCCTTTGCACCTTTGGCAGAATACTAACCCTTGCAGGTCTCCTGCCTGGTCATGGCGTTTGTTAATGGTAATGGAAACTCCACTCGTACTTTTCTAGATCCCTGGATCTTCTCGACCCCGCTATGCTTAATGCTTACTTTTGTTACTACTGATCCGGTCATTCACATGTCTAATGTTTCCTTTTTCATCTCGAATGGTATGTGGAATCTGCCCTTACTTGAATGTCATTTTGGTCCTGCTATTGTGTCAGCTATTTCCTCCATATGCTTGCCCTCCTCTGTCTATGATGGCAGATGGTTATGAATGCACCATCCAAGTGGGAATATTTTGGCTAAAACTATCTATAATCAGTTGTGTAGCCAAATCACTCCATCGCAGGATCTTCGGCAGTGCGTTTGGACTGATATATGGGGCCTTTGCGTTCCTCATAAGTTTAAGATTTTCATGTGGAAATTTAAACATAACTGGCTTCCTACACTTGATTTAACCCAAATGTCTCAAATTTATGTGCTTTATGTGGTTTGGCGACTGAGACTATTTCTCATCTATTTTTCGATTGTTCCATTGCAAATGCTATCTAGACTCGATTTTCAAGTTTTACAAATTATGTTTTTATGCATCGCATCTCTTGGTCATCTGGTGACCGGATCAAGGAGGGGGAGGACCTAAACCTGCGGTCCAGGACTACCCTGAGATCATTGTTTGCTTTCTCCTTATGGCATATTTGGTTTATTCGCAATGATGCCCATTTCTAGTCCAAACATGCTACCATTTCCGTGACGTGGGATAGGGTTCTAGCTAGTCACGACGAATATGTTAGGCATAACCTGTCTGAGGCAATTTCCCGTACTACCTCCCCCCGCGACCACTTGGTCCTATGGGAGCCTCCACCCCCTGGTTGGGTTCGCCTAAACTCCGACGGCTCCTTTCGTGGGCCGGGGCAAGCTGGAGATGTCGGCTACATTATACGAGCTGATAATGCTGTTTTCATTTCTGCAAGGGTCCTTCGCCGGGATGCCGACATCGTGCTGGAGACCGAAGCTTGGGGGCTAATAATGGGAATTCGCTGTTGCTTACATTTGGGCCTCACTTATGTCTCCTGCCAGACGGACTCTTCCTTGTTGGTCGACATCATCCACAAGAAATCGCCTTGTCCTTGGAGAATTCTCAATATTGTACGCCATATCTGGCATGACATTAATCTCTTACAACTTTTTACATGTAATCATATTTACCGCGAAGCAAATATGACCGCGGATTTTTTTGCGTCGCTTGATCGGAACTCTATCTCCGACCGCTTTTGGGAGAACAACCCGCCTCTAGGCGTTCTTCATTTTTTTGTACCAGGACTATCCTATTAATCTAAGTTAATCCACCTTTTTATAAAAAAAAATCATATATGTTTAGACATGACCTCTATTCATGTCTAGCGCTCACATGTCGATTCTTCTTTAGTGCATTAGACTATATGTACAGAATATTGTATCTCCTTATAAGTGCATTAAATACACTCTATTAATGCATGAGCATTTAGACTGCCATGGATGTACCAAAAGCATACGCTAGGAAAAGCATATAGGCATTTTAGCGCCCCCTGCAGTACCTGCTCATGGCACCATAATATATCCTCATAATAAGTTAGTATATCTTGGGAAAGCTCTCCCCAACCACCATCCGTACATGAAAAATAATTGAATTATTTCCTTCCATGGAGCCGCCTGACCCTCCCCATCCCCTCCCCGTCCCAACATCCCACCCATCCCTCCCAGCTGCATCTCTCGACCTCCGCCAACTAAACCCTCCCCCTCCACTAAATGAGGATTTCCCCCCCTTGTCAGCCCTATCCGGCGAACCTAGGATGTCTCCCTCCCAATCGGCATCTTGGGCTAACGTCGTCTATAGGGAACGTGGTCCGGTCTCATATTCACCATCTCCACGACAACTTCGTCAGCTCCAAGATTCGATTGTTGAAGAAGTCATCATTTGCACTGAGGACATCTCCTAGCGCATCAAAGAACGTGAGCGATGCTTAGTCGGGCATTTCTTCGGCGAGGGAGTCACCATCGATCTGCTCCATGCTGAACTTCCGGTGTCTTGGAGCTTGAAGAATCTGTTGAAGATCATCGATATAGGTAACTTCCTTGTCTTCTGCTTTTCGGACCCTAACGAGAAGTTGCAGGTCTTAACGGGCGGCCCATGGCGTATAAGCGGGCATCTCCTCAATGTGGAAAATTTGAAGACTTTCTTCCGGCCGAAAGATGGGCTCATGGCTTCCTCCCCGGTTTGGATTCGCCTAAAGGGCCTGGCATATGAGCTATGTTCGGAGGTGGCCGTTCTTCGAATTGCAAAATGTATTGGTACTCCATTGAAGATGGACCCGGGAACTGACTGTACTGGCGGGGGCTGCTACGCCTGTGTCGATGAATCTCACCGCGCCGTTGAAGCAGGGGGTATGGGTATGGACCCCTGATGGAGGTAAGTACTTTCAATTTATTCAATACAAAGACATTCCTATGTTCGGTTTCAAATGTGGATGCACAAGGCACCGCCTCGAAGCTTGTAGGACTTCTGCTCCGGTGGCGACAGGATCCGCGGCTCCGATGGGTGGTGCGGGAGGCGTTCTGCTATATGGGCCATGGCTCCGGGTTCCTATCTAGAAGTTAGGCGCCGGCCCCCAACCATCGGGATCGGGGTCGCAGCCGAATCGTTGCTCGCCGGGGCAGAACCAGCGATCGCCGTATGCTGACAGCGGCTGCCGAACCTGAACATTGTACCGCACATCCAACGGAGGGATTCAGCTCCTCCTGTTGGCGATGTGACGGAGCAGAACGGCGAGTTCATGGCCATCTCCTCCGCCT
The DNA here is from genome assembly GCA_030549335.1 of Pontederia crassipes. Taxonomy (NCBI): domain Eukaryota; kingdom Viridiplantae; phylum Streptophyta; class Magnoliopsida; order Commelinales; family Pontederiaceae; genus Pontederia; species Pontederia crassipes. Next base: position 55,421,848 of record CM060196.1, on the reverse strand, counting down.
CTCTATGCGATACGAGTGGCACCCACTCCACGGCGCATCTCGGGTCTCGCACTGCGCAGTTGGATGTCATATCCACCATTCCCTTGGAAGACACATCCGGCTTCAATCGTTCCGCTGGACGCCTGGATCTTCCACGTATGCAAATGCAGGTCTCGAGAAATCCGGGCCCTCAAATAGCTCACGGCATCATCTGCTCAGTTCCTTCGGGCGACGCGCCCGACACCCACCAATCTGGTGGATGCCTCGATCGGTTGCCACGTAGCGAGTTGCAGGCCTCGAATATTCAGGGCCCTTCGATCCATCAGTCGGATGAAGGCGTCATCACCTCCATGCCTAGGTGCGACATGGCTGGCTCCCACCACGATGGACAATGCCTTGATCTCATGCCACGTATGGAGATTCAGATCTCATGCAATCTGGGCCCTCAAATGCATCAGGCGGCTGACGGCAGCCTGGCATTAGGCGTTACAGCTGGCGTCGCATGCCTTGATCCACAGCCAACCCCGGATAATCCTCCCTTGGGAAGCCCTATACTCTCTCTCAAATCTAATGCCGGAGGAGATGATGACCCTCACCCTCCCCCTCCCCCTTCCCCACCTGCTCAATCAGACGCGCATGCCGCAGCCGTCCAACACATCTTGGCAAGCCTCAACAACAGCGGAGATCAAATGCAGGAGGAGTTCAGCTCCAGGTCATCGGAAACTGAAGAGCGGGACCTGGATCATCCCACGCTGGTCTGAAAGGAAGCAAGATAGGGGGTCGACGCATCCCCAGGCAACCGTTACCCTTAATGCCTCGGAGCCTAAGGGGCACAAAGATAAGGCTGGTAAACCGCCTGCTACTAGTAAAAACTCACTAAGGTCGTTTCCTATGCAAGTTAAACATGGTTCAGGGATGACCACTCCCTCCATCCCTAAATGAAGGTTATAGCATGGAACTGTCAAGGAGCTGCGTGCGGGAAAGTCAGGGACCGCCTCCTCGAACTAATTCGCAAGCATCGCCCTGATATTTTAGTTTTGTTGGAAACACACTCTAATGAACGCAGGTCTCGCGAGGTCATCCGTCGTTTGGGCTCGGCTTGGCACAGCGTGGTGCAGCCGGACACTGGCGCCTCTGGAGGCATCATCGTTGCATGGAGGGAAGGTTCTGCCCAGATGACCCCGGTCCATCTCTCTACGCAATTTATGCATCTTGTAGTTACGTTGAATGGATTTACCTTTTTGCTCACAAGCATATATGCCAGTACCTCCCCTCTTCTTCGTCAGTCCCTATGGTCAAACTTGGATAAGCTCCAAATTGGAGACATCCCTTGGACTATAATGGGTGATTTTAATTGTATGCTAAACCCTGAGGATAAGAGGGGTGGCGCTCCCTTTGATCTTTCTAAATTCGTCAAATTGCGGCATCATTTGGTTCAATCTAAAGGTCTGATCGATCACCGACCACAGGGTAGTTACTACACATGGTGCAACAACAGGCGGGGGGCTGCGAGAATTCTCTGCAGGCTCGACCGCATTCTTGTTAGCCATCACTGGCTTAACATATTTCCGTTAATGAATATCGAACACCTCCCCAGAATTGCTTCTGATCATTCTCCCTTATTAATGCAAACTGACACCACTAGAAAGCATAAACCTTTTTACTTTAAATATGAACACTACTGGTTTGATCATGATGGCCCTCAGGACATTGTTAAAAAAGAATGGAATAATGATTGCATCTTCTCCTCTTTGAAGAGAATCAAACACAAAACCTAGAATGGAATAAGAATTGTCTGGGCAGTCTTGAGCATAGAGCTGAGTTAGCACACAATAAGATCAGACTCCTTGAATCCAGAGATGCTACCATTGGCCTCTCCAACCATGAACTTAATTCCCTTAGATCAGCCTATAATGAACATAATGCATAGTTAAGACAAATCAGTATTTAAGCGGTGGAGTAAATCCATGGTTAATTGGCTTAAGAATGGTGATAGAAATACCAGGTTCTTCCATTTATCTACGGCCATTAGGAGAAACAAGAACTTTATTCGCTCTATGACTAACCGCTCTGGCTGCACAATTACTAATGAAAATGACATTAGGAATGCTTTTGTCCATCATTACAAGGAGATTTGGAAGTATGACTCCACTCAGGACACCCCTCTGCTGGATTGGCCCTCCCTTCCTATGCTAGATGCCTCTTCTGCCAATAGCCTGATCTCCCCAGAGGAGATAAAAAACTGTCTTTGGAATATGGGTCCTGGGAAGGCCCCCGGGCCGGATGGCTTCACAGTTGAATTTTACAAACACTATTGGGACACTATGGCCCTGGGGTTGTTAGCACCATACAAATTTTTTTCACAAATAATACTCTTCCTCCTGATTGGTCTAGGACTACCTTGGTTTTCATACCCAAGAAGCAAAGGCCTACTTGGGTAACTGACTACCGTCATATTCCACTATGCAATGTCCTCTACAGACTCACTGCTAAAATCATTTCTAATAGACTTAGGCAAGTGTTGTCTGGGCTTATTGATTAAACTCAGTCTACTTTTATCTCGGGTAAGAAAATTCAGGAAAATATACTTACAATTCAAGAAATTGCTCACTCACTCAATCTTGACAGGAAAAAATTCTTTATTTATGAAGCTGACATGGACAAAGCTTTTGATAGGTTTCTTGGCACTCAATCACCACTACCTTGCACCTCATGAACTTTCCCCATTCATATCCTGGATGACCACTTGTGTCGAATCACCAATCTTTAATTGTTCCATTAATGGTATCTCCTCTGAATACTTTAAGAGCTATAAAGGTATCCGACAGGGTGACCCATTATCCCCCTACCTGTTTATAATTATATCTCAATCCTTACTTTCTTACTTCATAAATAGGTTGCTGATGGCCACATTATCCCTTTCTCCATTGCTCCTCCTCTCTTAGCCATCTTATGTTCGCAGACGATCTCATCATTTGTTTAGCTGCGACTAAGAGTAACTGCATTCATTTGAAGCATACTTTAAATTCTTACTACTTGCTTACTAACCAACGTGTTAATATGGATAAGTCTGAGTTGTATTTACCAAAAAAGTTGAGCAGGAACGTAGAGACATAATCAAAGAAATCTTGGGCATTAAAATTAGTACCTTTCCTTTCAAATATTTGGGTATGCAAATTTCATATAAGTATATTCCCTCTATGAGCCAAACCTCCATCTTAGAAAAGATCTCATCTAAATTATCTGGTTGAAAAGATAAGCTTCTGAATCAAGTAGGGAGAGTCACGCTTATAAAATATGTTGTTAATTCCTTACCTGTCTATGCTCTTAGTGCTTCAAATGTTTCTCCAGGAATTATTCGATCCTTAGAAAAATTTTCCAGGTCCTTTTTATGGAACTCAAGTAAGGATGGCAAAGAGATCCATTTAATCAATTGGAATCAGGTGATGCAGCCCAAAGCTGATGGGGGTCTTGGACTGAAAAGTCTTAATATTGTTAGGCCCGCTCTTCTTGCTAAACGGGTACAAGACCTAATGAATGGTAAAAAGTCTTTATGGAATGATCTCGTATATAACAATTATGGCCCAATTCACCCCTGGGGGAACTATGTTACAAAAAAATGTGCATGTAGTTGGAAAATTATCATTAGCTCTCTTGGCCAACTGCGGCCTGGTTTTCTTAAATTGATTGCGGATGGATCTTCTACTTCTGTTCATTTTGATCCTTGGATATCTGTTATCACTTTAGCTTATTGTCCTACTTACATTAATATGGATCATATTCATCTGCTTACTTCTTTTTAGGTTTTTGATCTTATGTATAACCATGCTTGGAACTGTAATTTAGTTAATGATCTCTTTGGCCCTTTTTTTGCGCTCTAGAATTACTGCTATTTTCATTTCTATGCCTGCCAATAATGACTTGTGGATTTAGGAGATAAATTCTAATGGAATTGCTTTGGCAGACTCTGCCTACCGGCTCATATGCCGCCACGCTTTGCCGCCGCAAGTTCCTGGAAGGCCATCATCCCATAGAGTTTGGAAAATCTCTGTCCCCAACCCCCCCCCCCCCCCCCCCCCCCCCCCCCCCCGCCCCCCCAAGATCATTTTCTTTCTTTGGAAGCTTACTCATATCTGACTACTACCTTACATGTAATTACTAGATTCAACAAAAGTATTAATTCCACTTGTCTGCTTTGTGGATCTGAGCCTGAAACCGCCTCGCATCTTTTTTTCCATTGTCCTACTGCTACTCAATTATGGTCCCTCGTCAGAACAGGATCAATTTTGCCTTTGAGCACATGCACAGCTAGGATCGGGGGCCTGGCTTGATGAGGGCGCCTCTTTGGACATCTGCTCAAAGAACAAATTGCTCTCTTTGATATCCTTTTCTTTTTGGTCTATTTGGGGCATGATGAATGACATTCACTTCAGGGTTCAGAGGGCAACCGTTCTTGCGGTTTGGGAAAAGGCTGTGGCTAGGTATTATGAGTATGATCGTATCCACAATCCTGAGGCACACCACCCCCATGGCCCACACTGGGTCAGATGGGAGCCCCGATTCACGGCTGGGTTAAGATCAACTCGGACGTTCCCTGATTGTAGGGGAGGAATCGGGAGGCACTAGTTTTCTAATCACATCGCCTAATGGATCTCTTATTTTTGCAGGGGCGCTGATGCGGCTATCTTCCTCCATTCTCGAGCTTGAGGCTTGGGACCTTCACGTTGGCATCTTCCAGGCGCGGAGTCACGGCTTATCTAGGCTCCAATTAGAATCTGTCTCTGAGGTTTTAGTTCAGCTCATACCCAAGCAAGGCAAGCCTCCCTAGCATATCCGCAATCTTCTCTTGGAAATTCAAAATCTTTTGGCAGAATGTGTGGAATGGAAGCTAGCACATGTCTATCGGGAGGCAAATCAATCGGTAGATGTTTTATCAAATTTTGATCGTTCAATCCTGAACGACATTTTTTGGGATCATTCCCCACCTCAGGGGCTCTCCCTTTTGATGTATCAGGACATTATTATGCATTTTAATAGATAAGCTCTTCTTCGTTTTAAAAAAAAAGTTAGTATATATATTGCTACATTACTCGAAAGTATTGTAGCAAGATTATTACAAGTGTGTTTATCCATATTTCTATACAAATATAATAATGTATTTTGTTAAAAGTTCATTCAACAACTTTTTCTTGGATGAGACACTGTAGCACCATCATTTCGTATTTGGATAATTAATTGTCTTGTTGGTTTATATATTATTTATCCTCTTATTATCTCTTGATCATTAGAAAAGTACTAAAAAATTTATCAGCGTTGCGAATCTTTTTATCTTGATCCAATCGTGTTTTGTAATTATTTATTCTTCTATCCGTAATATTGAATATTGAACTTTAAAGTAGTTCTAGGATGAAGAAGATAAAATATGAAAAATGTAAATGAAAGAGCTTTTATGTTTTGTTGACGATGGTCAATTTGATCAAAAGGGAGTCGAAAGATATTCCACCGGCCCATATTTGATGTTGAGATGCTCCATCTTGGCCAAAAAGACGTAAAAAAATACTTTACCGATCCATATTAAAGGGAGTTGAAAGAAACTTCAAAATAAGTGTAACATAATGAAAATGAAAATATGATTATGATGATGATGATGAACATTACCCAATGATGTTATGATTCTTTATGATGATGATTCTAAATCTCATGATCGGCTAGATCATATGAATTTAAAGATGATTATATTATCCTTCTTGCTACCATATTATCATCAGTCATGCCACTCTGTTTCATGTTCTTGATCATGATGTTATCGTACTAATTATATCTACATGGCTTTATCATTTATGATTATGTTTATTTAATTATCTTTATGATGTCGTTACTGCTTATATGTCATATGATTATTATGTATTGAGCGTTAAAGCACCTCTTCTATGTATTCAATATCACAGATAACAACCTGTCCCAATAAGAAGATGCTGGCACAAGCGACAGATCAAGCTTGTGGTGACCTTTGAATATGAAGTCGAGTCTCTTCAGCTTCCTTCCTATTTTTTTATCGAGTTGTATTTATCTTCTGAAAACTCTCATGTTATATTATTTGAGACCCAGTTACATTATTTTGTTAAGACTTCCGCACTCATTTTGATTATATATTTTTTAAATCAAATGATAGTTATGTTTTCTTTCCACAATTGTACTTTTAATTTTATTGTCCAGTCAAAGTCTTATTTTGATCGTAATGTATCGGCCACGTGGCGAGGTACATTTTGGGACGCGTTACACAAATGATAATACTTCCATACCATTTTGTTGGCATATATATATGCATCCTGCGTGGAATAATTGGATGCTTTCCCATTTGTATATATGCATCCTGCGTGGAATAATTGGATGCTTTCCCATTTGTACGTGTCTTCTTCTACATGAGGAGTCATATGTGATGCGTAAATTAAATTGATTCCTGTGGCTGTGTGTGTGGACGCCCCCTTGGTAAAGTTATCAATGCTTTCCTATTTGCCATGTTCTCGGTTGGTTAGTAATATGTGATGCCTTTTCTCATCAGACTTAATCGGCGATAATAGATTAGCCAAATCTTCCCTCATCTAGGCACCATGAATTTAATTATTGGTTAAACATATCTCCAACCTTTTTTTTATCTTTTCAAGTGAGACGAAAATAATTTTAGTCTATTTTTGCCGTAAAAAAAATATCCCTCAATAAGTAATTGGCCCAATTGGGATTTCATACCATATATAGTACGACCGTGGAAGATTTAATATAATTTCTGTCATAAAAGTCAATAAATCAATATTCGCCAACCTTATGACATATGCTGATTTTGAAAAGTGAAAAGTCCTTCCTAATATAAAGAAAAATTGTTTAAGAAGTCGTGTGATATTTTAACGGGGAGAATGATGTAATTGGGAGTTCATGACGTATTCCATGCCTTAATCCACACGTATATAATATGTATGGGACAATTGATCGCCATGGCCCATGCCACGCCACAACTTTGGATGTTCTGCCTCGATATTATGAATTACAAATTTACACATTTATAATGCATGTCGTTGACTTCTCGATCCTGGAGGCTGAAATTGACACGTCTTCTCGAATAAGAGCCGTTGACAATTTAATTTTCCTTCGGCGTTATTGGGGGTGATGCTTGATCGAATCTGGTGTAAAAAGAGTTGGAGTCGTTCACATTTATATTTTCTTTCGTTAATTTGTTGATAAAATATTGTCAGGAATCCATGTTCTTGTGCCTAAAATCTTGACGGAGAGATAAAAAACACACTCTTATCTTTCGATTGACTTATTGTATACTGAAAATTCATCTTTATAATAAGAATGAACTTACTTCTAATAATGTAATTTGCATCTCAGCATATTTTTTTATCCATATATATGTTTGTTATAATCTTAGACATGGTTTTCTTAAACAGTTGGACTTGTTTATTTGACCAAAAAAATTTTAAAAAAAAAAATCAAAACTTATTTTTTTTTAACTTGGTTAGGAATATTAGTAATATAGAAAAGGTTACGATTAGTGAAACCAAGATTTTTCCAGCTTCAATCATTTGGACGGTATTATCAAATTATTTAGATCTGTGAAAATGAAGCATGTTCAGATTTTTTTCTTATGTAACTTTACTTTTATAATTCAATTTAATCATCTAACATTGTCAATACAAACTAATTCATTGACGGACTTATTTTAGTCTCTTGTGATACAAAAATAAATTCAAAATTAAAAAACTAAACAAAATAACGAATAAATAGATATTTATTTTTACTTGATCATATATTATAAGGAAAAATGAGTATACTATAGCTTGTATAGTGTGATCGATCAACGTAAAAGTATATAAAAAATTAATATACATACAAAGGACAATAAGCAAAAATGGGTACGAATAATCATGAACGAAGTGCATTCATTACAAATACACGACAATTAATATTAGATAGCATTATATGACATCATGCTCTCCAAGCAATGATTAAAGCAATACGGAGAGCAAGAGTTGTTCACAAATCCATAGACGAGGAAGAGAACGGAACATTATTACATTCACATATCACTCAATAAATGATGTTTTCTTTTTGCCATCACATTTGGATTATCCGAAAATAGAAGAAGAAATAGTATTGCATTAATTAATTAACTTGAGAGATAGAGCTCAAATCTCATCGACAAGAGAGTCAAACAAATCTGACATCGTTGTGAGCAACTTCCCAGCTACCGAATCAGTCACCCCTCCAGCCACCCCTTCAGCTACCCCTTCGATAGCAGCTGCAGCAATTACAGAACCATCGCCATCACCATGTGTTTCAGCACGATCAGCTCCATCAATTTTAGCAGCAGAGACATCAGGGAGAGCTGCAAACAGAGCTGCTATGAAGCAGGAATCCACGTTGGGTCTCACAGCCACCCCAAAGGCAGATTCATCATTGACTTCACTTGTGAACTTGCACTCCTTGCTCATCTGCATTTTTAAATATATATAATATGAAGAATTGGTATGGTACTTGTAGTATTTGACATTTCTTAATTCACTATTAATTTGACAATTGACACTTGATTAATATATCTAGCCAACTAGACAATTTGAATTAACTTTTTCAAGAAGCTGAAAGTTTTATGTTTCGTTGCAAACTAGTATCTCATTTTAAGAGGGCTATGAGCATATAGCGCGTTATACAATAAGTCGATCTACCTTCGAATGCTGTAAATTAGTCATTTTTGGCACAACATATATTTTTTTCCTTATTTTATTATAAATACTTCATCTTTTAAGTGTGACACATAGGATTTGTTATCTCCGTCTAACTTGATATGTTTACTAATAATGCTGTGACCACAATATTGGCTACTGTAGTCTAAGAATGTAACGTTTGTAATTTTTATCTCATACTAATACACCTAACATTTTCTCTTATCGAGCATAAATAGCCAACTATTTAGACAAATACTAAAATAAGAATAATATCTTAGAACCAACCAGAGTTGACTCCAATGGTTGACGGACTGAACTTTGAATAATCGTGGTAAGTAGCTCCAAATTAGAATGCGTCTTTTAATTGTCTACAACCTTAGTCGAATTAGTGATTATTCATAACGTTAGACACCTATTGCCGATCGGCAACAACTAAATAAAGATAATAATAACATCTTAGAATAACGAATTTCGTAAAATAATTATTCTTATTCATCATGGCATAGTAAGTTCCAAACCTGACAACCTTTCAATGTGTATCCTTTTGTCAACTAGATTCCAGTGAATCTGGCAAACTTTGTTTGAGGTATTCGATAATCATTTTTTAAAATAAATTTTAATCATTAAAGAAGAAAACATTATAACAACTGCTATTGTTGATATACAGAGGTTAGAGATTAGGGATCAAAAAGATTATCTCTATTTACTATTTAGTTAAAGCTCAAAAGAAGGGAGTACCTCGGCTGCTGTGTCTGTGGAATTTCCTCTAAAAACTGTTACTGCTCGGACGTTGATGTTTCCCCTGACCGTAAAATCGCAGGGATATTGTCGGATATTAGCAGCTAAGAACACCTGCACCTCTGCCTCTGAAACCTTCTTCATTTTGAACAGTAAGTCCTTTGCATCCCTGCTATTGCCTCTGAAGACGTCGTATACTGTATGCGAGGTCTTGTGCTGCATGGACACCCAATCTTGTGCTGAACTTTGAACTTTCAATAAATTGTACACTCACAAAATGATAGATAGATATAGATATGTATACGAGGAGGAAAACGGGCGTCTTGAGCTGGACTTGTCCGGCTAATGATCCAACAGCACACCGGAACAAGTAAGGTTAATTTACCTCTGATTGCACCAGCAGTATTGGCCGGTCGGAGGGATCCAAGAGGAGCTTCCTGTGTCTCATGTTAAGGTGACGTCGTTCGAGCTTGTACATGATGTTGCCATTTGCGTCCACGACTGCAAGGTGGCCGCTCTTCACCCCGGGGGCCGTGGTGGTGAACGTGAGGTCGACAAGGTGTGGAGCACAGTACAGAGGGCCGACGACGATGGTGGCATCCCCCGAGCCAGCAGCCAAACCACCACTGTTCGACCCGTCTTCCATCTCTCTCCTTCTCCCGCTCCCTAGCTCCCGCAGAATTGGTTGTGCCAATAAAATTGTATGTTCTATACTCTAATACATATAGATATAAAGAGATATATATAAGGTTAAACTATTAGATGCAGTGTCCAAATACCAAATTTGTCACATGTTAATTGATAATTCTGATATTGCTGAAATTTTAAAGTTTCAAATTTTAAATATATTATTTTATGAACATTAAAAATAAATTCATACTAATTAGTTAAATATGAAATGTAGCACCACATTTTTTCATTAATAAAATATTAAATAAAAAGACGTGTTCACATGTATTATAAGTGAAATGGTGTCATGAATGAGTTATCTCATTAATGAAAGTATATTTATAGATGAAGAGTCGTATCACTTCATAAGTGAAAAGATGTGTTCATATTTAAATAGGTATTTTTCATATTTCAAGAGTTATATTCACACTTGAATAAACACATCATTTCATCATAAGACGTGTCCCTTGATATGTGTTCACGTATCAATATATGTGTCTTTTTATGATACGGTGTGTCCTTATATGAAAAAAATAAGTGAACCTTTTCATTAATAATTGTATCCTTTGGACGAAAAGGCATTAGACACATTCCTTTGTGAACATCATTTCAAACTTATAAATAGACTTTCTTTTCTTACATTTTCAAACAATCAAAAGCAATGACAAGCATTGAAAAGTTTATGAACATGTGGGTACAATACATAAAAATGCATTCAAGTCATTGAAAATTATTAGAATAAGAGATTGAGTTCTTCAATAATTACTAATTAGCAAATTCGGTGACTTCATTGTATCTTAGGAGTATTATTGTCACAAACCCAATAATAAATTTCGTGTGGAGACAAATAATTATCTAAAGATAATGAGATCTGTCATACCTCGAAGTCTTGATCTTAATTTCTTCTCTTTACATCTACTCACTATTTCCAACAAATATTCCTAGGTATAAACCGAAACTTAAACTTAATAATTAGAGTTCACACACATCATCATGTAGTTTCATTAATATTAAATTTGTTTAAAGCGAATGATTTACATATAGAGAGAGAGAGAACACAAGAAATCAATATAATGATACATAATTCTTAAACTCGCAAAATATGTCATTAATTCTAATATCGAACACTAATATTTAACTCGTTGACCAGTTGACGAAGCAACAACACGTTAGCCGTTACCAGTTGATTGGGGTGGCGGACCCATTGAAGTGGATTGGGGACGACCTTATTGTATTTTCTGATTGACTGTGCTAATAAGTAAAAAAAATAACTTAGTCTTTCTACCAATTGATTGGACATTGACAACGACCTGAAAGCTGTTGAAGATTAATTAGTTTCAACTTCTAAAACTTGACTTACGAGCTTAACTTATCAGAAAAATTATTAGTTTATAGAATTAATAAAAAAAATCACTTATGAAATTTCGCATTAGATATTTTTTGTGTGAGAGACAATTGCAATTGACTTTGATAATCAATTCTCATTGTTGATATGATATAGATAAAGATAATCAAATCGTCTCTATCATATAACATATTTATATATTTGCATGTGACAAAAGCTCTTTATGTATTTGTTGAGAATAGTAGTACCCATTTGCCAAATTGTTAATAATTTTAGTCAAAAAATTGTTCTACAGCCATATAGATACGAGCGACAACACCCAAGTTTGAATCCGACTTAAGAATAATAATTTTATCTCGCTGCGCTTTTCTTTTACTTGATTTGTAAAACTTATATATCGAGATTGTCTTTTTTTCCTTATTATAAAATATTATCAATAAAGTCATGCAATTTACATAGCAATTATTGAATATGTAGAAACATGAGAAAGTTAAATTCAGATTTCTTATGGATAACATTTGACAACAAATCGAGAACTAATATATTAGACACATCAATTCTTATTACGTTCTGATAATTAAAATGAATTAAAACAGTTGATTATTTGAAAGAAATACGAGAAATGGGAAGGTCGTTTAATTATTTTTTTAAAACATAAATGAATAGAAACGGCTGTCACGATTTTAATCTTATCAAATTTCATGCAAGATTTCTTATTTAATAATGAATCAGTTGAGGTAATAGTGCCTCAGCTGATTAGCCTTTCATTCTTAAGAAAAAAATGAATATATTAGTTAATTATATAGTTCAGTATACATAAAGCAACTATTATAGAAATATTTTTTTATCTATATAATAACTAAACGTATTCAAGTCGGACGGAATGAAAATACAAACGAATGCCACAAAGGATATCATGTAAAATATCGGTACGAATAATCATGAACAAAGCGCATTAATTGCGTATGCATAACAATTAATATAGATAACATTAACTATAGGACATCACTTTCCCCAAGCACAAAACACTATAAAATCCGTCTCAAATTAATACTCAAACTTAAATTCTTACGAGTTCACAAGTTTAATGATGAAATCGAGTCAACTCGAAGTGAAATCAGATTTGGTGCTAAACTCGGATAAATTCTGATGACTCCGGTAGATTCTAATAAACTCGAGTAATCTCGGTTGACTCTACGGGTAGAATCATCGAATGCAAAACTTAGGCATTTAACCAAGATTTGAAGTCAAATTTAAAATGAAAATAACAATACTGAATCTTCATATTTAATAATTAAGAATACTTTATGTTTAATTTGTGTGACTAGTGGATTACTTTAGTAATTTGATGTATAAACTTTAAACTCTTTATGTTTTAACATGTGTAGCATTGACTTAGAGTGTGATAAATTGTTAAAAAAGATGAATCCTTATGCAATTCATATACGAGAGTTACAATATGACCAATGAGAAACTAACATATAGAAATTATTTTTCATAAATATTTTATAATCATATAATATAAAATAAAATATATATAGTCATGTACATAAACTCTACAAGTTTTCATTTTGAGTTTACCAGACCTAAAGATCTAAAACAAGTCAACGTAAACTCATTGAAAAAATACTCATATGAAATTTATTTAAATTATAATACTAACATTATTATAATATAATTAACATGAAACTTAATTATAAAGTCATTGAATTCGTATTAAAGTTTTGCTTATAGTTACTACTTTATGTTCATGGTTATAGATCAATGTCAAGTCCTTCTCTTAAGTCTTGAATTATTATTGATTGATTAAGTGTCAAATCCATGTGCAATGGTCAATAGCAACCATTGGACGTTGATGCAAGTTATGGTAAGGTTAATTTATCGATAAATATTTACTAGTAATGTATAATGGTTAGATATTGAGGGAATGTTATGCATCGTTTCAATTCTAAGCATGAATTGTGGTACGAACGAATTCTAAAGTTAACTTCAATTAATGATTTAATGGAGTACTTAAGCATTATGTGAGTATGATTAATTGTTTGAGTTAGTAGTGGAAGTGTGTTAGATGTTAATGACAAGGATGACATGGAGGGTATGTTTATAACATAGGAAGAAAATTCGAGTGCGAAAGTGGGGTAAAATGTAAATCTCATAAAAATAAATAAATTTAAAATGGGTACAAATGCCATGGAGGGGCAAAATAAGTTTTTTGGCAAAAGAGAAAAAAAATATAGCAAAGTCCAAAAACCGTAATTAATAAATATGATAAAACACCCATAAAAACAAAAACATATTTAGGGTAGTTTAAATCAACGATGAAAGAGGTAATAGTAAACTAAAATGCCCCTCAAAGTGAGGGTGATTGAAGGACAATTTCATCTTAATTTGTGCGAGCTGAAAATTCACCAGCCAAAACCCCTAAAAATCCTCCCCTTCCCCTCTAATTCTTCCTCATTTTTCAGTGGTCATCTCCTCCTCTTTCCCCTTTCCCTTCTCTACCAAAACTATAGTTTCTAGCTCCATTGTTCTCCATGGTTGAAGCTCTTCAATGGAACTATAGGAAGGGAAGGTCAATGGAAATTAGGGCATGAAAAAAGAAAGTCTAGGGGCTCCTAGATGAAGTATAGTGGATCAAAAAAGTTTTGGATAAAACCCTAAGTATGTAATTGGGTGAATCCTTTGGCCTCATTGAAATCACACTTGGATTGGTGGTTTTGTTTGATTCCTAGATTGAGGTTGTTGAATGGATCATTTTGCAGATAATGGATTCATGTTGATAATGTTTTTGACATTGATAAGGAATGTTTGAAGTCATAATAATTCGATTGATTCTTGACATATCGTTTTCTCTTTATATCATAAATCTCAGGCATGTGTATGCCCTCGAGCTAGATATTAAATCATGTAAACACCACTTGATGAAAAATTGGATTGTATTGAGGTTGTGAGAAGAAAATCATGGTAGAACATGTTTTTCATCTTGTCTAAAATATAACAACCCATATCCTAGTCATCTAAATCGTAGCACAATCATTTAAATCGCAGCGTAATACTTCAAAAATATTGGCAACTTGTATTCTTATCATTTAACTAGTATTCTTTTCATTTAAATCATATTGCACAATTTTAGAAAAGGAATGCGCCGCCAGCGGACTACGATTGAGCCATAGCCGCAATGTAGTTATCCTATACAAATAGTATTGGTTAATAAGCTAATAAATGTGACTATTATTTGATTAAGTGATGAGTTGTCCTTATTTGTATCATGATTATTGAACTATTGTCACACATTTATTATGGTTATGCCTAATTGTGCCTTGTGATATAAGTAACTATGTTATGCATGCCTTAATGACATTGCAAGTTAATTCTCCTTGCCTTGTGATTGAATGAATGTCATGATATGATTGTACACGCTATTGATTATTGCACCTCGACTCCGGATTATGCATGCTAAGTTATAGAGTTAAAATTATAAACCAATTGATGGATGCTTGACCCTTGTCGTATATTATTGTATGGGTACCAGTGCGCACCATCTTAGCCAGTTAGATCGGTATCGAGGCAAACCAAGTGCCAAAATGACTTAAATAGCTCACTAAATATTAATTGCTTAATGTTTGCTTATGAATAAGAAGTTAAAAGGCTAACTTCCATTGTGTTGGATTGCGTGACTTGAACATATTGAAACTATCATTAATTGGGGCACTTAGATTGTCATATGTTGGTATTCCAATCCATCAATGGAATTGAATTGGGCATTAAAAAAGAAATAATGCTATTGTTCTTATTAAAGATTATTGTGATTCATGAAAAAATGACATATTGTCCCTTGTTATTTAATTGTTCCTTCATTCATTGACTTATATATATGATGATTGTATCACTACATTAAAATAGTCAAACAGTGACAGGCTCCGAGATGCTATTGCGACGCTAATGCGTGGCTGAAAATAATAGCGTTAGCGTCAACATAGCGCCGATAATATGTGACGCCTACAATCGGTAGCTATTAGCATCGCAATAGTCCAAAATCCAAAGGTGACGCAACCAGCGTCAACACTCGACAACATTAAGATGACGTGAAAAGTGTCGTTGTGAGCAGTTGAGTTGCATCGCTAAAGCGACACTAAAGTGGAACAGAAACATGCGATGCTCATGTGACGCTATAGTTATACCTAAGTCGACGCTAGTTAGACGCTATTGTGGCACCAATGAGATGTCTTAATGGAGTCTCGACAATGATGCTAATGTGACACTAAACATGTCGATGCTAATGTGACGCAAGTGATGATATATTTAAAATGACATCGACAATGCATGCGTCACCATTGAGATGCTAATTGTAGACAATTTTGTCCCATTGCAACCATATTTTCTTCCCTTCCCACCTCATACAATTATACAACGCATACAAATGCATTCATCATTCATCATAAGCATCATATCAAATATAATAGTATGAAAACTAATAAACTGAACTAACAAAAGTATCACTACTGCGCGTATATCTAATAACAAATGTATAAGTAATAATCTAAACTAATAAAAGTATATCTAATATCATGCAAAAGTTTCTATCTTAAATTTGGGAGTTGTTATTGTCATTCCAGACATTTGATCCCAATGTGCTCAATCTTTGACCTCGTGGGGATTGATTCTGTGGCTGGATCATCATCTGAATTGCCTGTAAGAAAGCAACCAAATGCTGTGATAGCTACTGCAATACCTTATGAGATATTTGTTATGATAACTGTGTCACATCAGGTACAACGGATGAGCTCGGAGCAACAATAAGCCATATGTCAATAAATTCTTATACTTGAAACATGTGATTTTAGAGTTATGAAGTCCAAAATCACATGTTTGAAGTACAAGATCTTCGTATTCATAATCGTATTCATTATCATATGCTCATGATATTTGCCAAGAATGTGGATCTACATTCTTAGTAAATTTTATGAGAATATGATTAGAAAAATATCATTACAGCATAAGGATTAATTATTAGCGGATTAATTATCATTTTTTAAATTGCCTTAATTCCTAGCATAAGGATTATCTTTTAAATATCATTTATCTAGTTCACAATTAGTTATCGTCTTGCATAGGGTAGCATTAAAGCATATGCCATTACAGCAATTAACTAGGAATTACAACAATTAACTATGTATTACAACAATTAATTAGGCATTACAACAACCTAATTTCGTGTCATTCAACCTAATTTACATTTAGGCATTACAACATCTATAATGCAAGCATAACAATACTAAAGATTAAACAGGTTGAACATATAGCATGATCAAACTATACATCTACATAACATTCACGACACATTGTGTAAAGAAACTAAATATATCTGAAAAACATTGAAATTGGGACTCACTATATCAATCGGAGGAGGGCGGCAATTAATATGGCAGCTACTCAAAAGTCATTGAAAATATGAAGTGCTTACATTTAGTAAAGAAACTAATCTCTCCAATTTAGTAAAAAAATTAGTAAATTAGGCATCTAAAAATTTGAGAATGGGCGGCGGGGATTTATGGTCGGCGGCGGAAGTATGGCGGCGGCGGCTGGATCAGTAAAGTGGATGTCGGAGCAATAGGGCGACAATGGCGGAGCAAGTGAAGGACAGCTTGCGGTGGCGAAGCAAGTCGGGCAGAAACAGGTTGGTCGAAGCAGCAGGGCGGTTGCCGGAGCAGTAGGGCGGTGGTGGCGGAGCAAGTCGAGCAGAAGCAGGTCGAACGAGGCCGGGCGACGACGGATGAGGGAATCGGAGGAGGCGTGGAGGGCAGATGACGGTGTCAGAGGAGGTGGGGAGGGCAGATGACATCGTCGAAGGAGGCGGGGAAGGCGGGGTTGGAGGAGGCATGGTCGGAGGACGCATGGTCGGGTGCGGTCGGAGGACGCGGGGATGGGCGGTTGGGCAGAGGAGGCCGGTGCAGGGCGAAGGAGGGCGGATGACGATGTCAGAGGAAGTGGGGAGGGCAGGGATTGGAGGACAAAGGGTCTGAGGAGACAGGGTCGGATAGAGACGGGGTCAGAGGGCGCAGGGTCGAAGGAGATGGTGTCGGAGGAAGTTGGGAGGAGGGCAGACAATAGCATCGAAGAAGGCGAGGAGTGCGGGGTCAGAGAAGGCCGGCAGGGTCGTAGGAGGGGGGAGGAGTTGGAGGAGGAGTTGTCGCGATCGTAGTTGATCGTCCGCGTCATGGTGGCACGATCGCTGTCGTGCGGTGGCATGGTCGTGGTCGCGTAGTAAACACACAGTAAATAATAAAGGAAGTTAGGGATTTAAGGTAATTTTTTAACGCCGTGACAAAATGCAATGCTACTTCAATGCTATCGTGGCGTCGACAAATCAATTAAAAGATATAAACTTAAATGCGACGCTATGTCGATGCCCAAGTGACTCTATTAGCAATGAATAATTATTGGTGCTAAGTGTAAGATCCCAAGGCACCAAGTGGGGGTGAATTGATGTTTAAATAAAAAATATCAATTTCACGAAAATCATTGCAGAAGACTAAAATCGATTCGTTTAACTTTAAATCAATGCAAATCAAATCATATCACATGCATAATAATATGAGAAGTAGAGGGAGAGAGAAATCAAACACAAGAATACAAGGTGGTTTGTTAACGAGGTTTAATAACATCTTGGCCTATGTCCCAGCTCGACTTCTCGATCTTGAGATCGCTGGATATTTCACTAAACTCTTTCTTTGTTCCAAATGGGGCAAGGAAGAAATCCTTTAAACCAAATTACCTTTTCTACACTTCGAGAGGTAAGGCACACCTCTCATCCTAGGAAGTTTTATCTTTTCTCTATCTCGAGAGGTAAGATAGAACCTCTTCTACACAGGAGAGCTCACACTCAATTTTTTAATGAAAGATTTCTCTCTTTTACAACATGAAACTCACAAGAAAAGAAGAGCGAAAGAAGAGAAGATTTGACAATAATTTCAAGAAACTATTTTTTCTTTGATGCTTGATGTTTTCCTCAAGTGCTTGATGAATTTTGTACCCCTTTTATCTTTTTTTATAGGCTTCTTAACTCCATTTATCCGTTAGGACTTATTTTCTAATTTTGGGGCCAAAATATTATCGTGTTATTGCATTTTGCGCACTGACCAATCGATCATTTTGCCACACTGGTTGACCGGTATACTTTCTTTTATGAAAATATAACCATTGACGAATTTTGCATCGTCAAATTGACCAACTAGTGTACCTGACTAGTCGCCCAGTGTTCCAGCTATCAGGTCGATCACCTTGCACTATTTTGAGCATAACTTACACAGTTATCCAAATGAGATGATTTATGATTCTATGGAAAGCTAACAGAATTCTATACAACTTTGATATTTATCATTCAACCAAAACATAATGAGACCATAGTCAAATATTGATTCAAAGTTTAGTAGAAAGATTTGTCCATTTTAAATAATACATTTTAGACCTTTACTCTTTTATTCATAACTTTTCATATAAGTGTTCAAATGAGATGATTTTTTATGCTATGGAAAGCAGAAAAAATTCTCTACAACTTTGATATTTACCTCTTAATGTAAATCTCATGAGAATATAGATAATTATTAATTGAAAGTTTAATGCATGAAACAACGTTTATTCGATGTCCGACAAGAGATCACACAGGAGGTTACGCAGGAACTCAGAAAAGAGTTCGAAGAATGTCAGCGACGCATGGCATTAGCTCAAAAAAAAGAGATGAAGAAAATGATTCGTCAAATGATTTATTATGTGGACTTCATGAATATAACTATATGAAAAGTACCATATATATATATATATACATATATATATATATATATGTATGTATGTCTCCTATATAAATTTCCCTTATTCTTATCATATTTCTCCTATATTTCTCCCCTTTTATTTCATCAAAAAGTAATATGCACATAAATCATATAAGAAATAATATGTAACTCTCCCTTAACCATGTCTATCTTCTTAAAACTTTTCATTCTCCCCTCTTTTTTTATAAAAGAAATAACATGTAAAGTATCACATTATAAAAATTATTCCATGTGTAATGTATGCGATAAGCAAAAGTTAATCTCCCCCTAAAGTCATGACTACTTTATAAAACTTTGAGACAATAATGATATGTCAAAATTGAATTTTGTAAAATAATTATGATTTTTTACAATAAAGATAACAAAAATCATATTCAAAGTGGCTGTATGAAATTTCAATTTTTTTAACAAGCTCCCCTATCATGACCAAATTTCTTTATCTTTTTTTTTTCTTTTAGACCTTTATTTGTTTCCCTTTTCTTCCAAAGAGAAATGATAACATTATGATGGGTCATAGCTTAATTTGCATAACATGAAGATTTTAAATTTAAAGGCTTAAGAATCATGATAATAAAACAATTCTACAAAAATATAGGTTCGTGCTCATGAAAACTATTTCCAATTTTATTTATAAATGATACTTTTACCATGACCTTCATACCTTCACAGTTTCAATTCCACTTGTGATTTTCTTTGCATATGAGGCACACTTGAAAAACAATTATTTAACCTTTGGTATCCAAATTTCTTTGGGTCCAATTTTGCTAGTCAAGATTTCTTTTGTAACCCATATCATCCCATGTGGAAATGGTTTTCCTACTTTGCATTGATATGCATAATGATCATGAAATCAACATGCAAAACAAGTGAATTCTTTAAGGATTTATCATAAGAATTAGTAGAATAAGAATTTTCATGTCCAAAGTATTTCTCATAATTACTTTTCTTTGCATAAAAACTAGCATCATCATTATTTTGTGAATTTTTCAAAAAAAAAGTATTTTTCTTCTTTAATTTTTCTAAAGAACATGCCAGCTTTATAATTTCACATGCATGCATAATTTCCAAAGAATCAACTTCATTTTTTAAGTTTTCATTTTCCATAAAATATATATAATTTTCTTATTTTAACTTCTCAAACTCATGTAGTAATTTTTCATTTTCCTCTTTAAGTGCAGGATACCTTTTTATAAGAGAGAAAAATTCTTTGTGCACATCAAAGGAAATATCTTTTTTAGAAGAGCTTGATGAGTCATTATGTGAATTTAAAAAGTTAGAAGTTACCTCATCGTTATGTACCATTAAGCATAGGTATGCATCCTCACTATATGAGCTTGACAAGTCACTTGCTTTACATTCACTTGACTCTTTATGTTTTTTCTTCTTCCTTTTTTGAAATGTTTATTCTTTGCCCTTCTTTGTGAGGCTTGAATTTCTTTCTTGATGATGTTTACATTACCTTCTAGTTGGCTTATCATTCTTTTATTTATTTTTCACCAAATTGAGATATTTATCGAGCTTTCTTGTATAGTGTGCGAGTCTCTTTTCATCAACTTCTTCTTCCTTTTTGTTTGCCTTTAATGTCAATGATTTCTTTTTAGAAGCTTTTTCTTCTTCTTCTTTCTGAATTCCAATCTCATAGGTTAAGAGAGAACCAATAAAATCATCAAAATCTAATTTGTTCAGGTCTTTTTCTTCGATCACGTTCCTCTTTGCATGCCATTTGGAGGAGAGAGACCTGAAATTTTTTTTCACCTTTTGGGGATTACTTGTTGGCTCGTCCAAGGAGGCTAAATCATTTACAATATCGTTAAATCGTACAACCATCTTATTTATGGATTCATTTTTTCTTGTATTTTGAAAGAATCATATTGATAATTTAAAGTATTTAATCTAGACTTTTTAACTTTATCCGTTTCTTCATAAGTAATAATGAGTTTCTTCCAACTCTCATTTGCACTTTCATAACTAGAAATCCGATTAAACTTCGTTGAATCCAAAGCGTAATAAAAAAAATATTTTTCATGTAAATAATAACATTTTTGAACAATATCCCACATGTTAATATCAATAGAACATATGTATGCTTGTATCCTAATTTTCCAATATGCAAAATTTGATGCATTAAAAAGTGAAGCACGACTAATTGATTGACCTTCGAAAAACTAAATCCACCTAATGCCATAGCTATCAAAACATTTAAATCTTAAAACAAGAGTAACCCGCTCTGATACCAATTGTAGTATCCCAAGGCACCAAGAGGGAGGGTGTTGGTGATTAAATCGAAAATATCGATTTCACAAAATTTGTTAAGAAGATTAAAATTGATTCATTTAACTTTAAATTAATGTAAATCAAATCATATCACATGCATCATAACATGAGAAAAATAGGAAGAGAGAAATCAAACACAAGAACACAAGGTGGTTTGTTAATGAGGTTTAGCCACACCTTGCCCTACATCTTCACTCCGACTTCTCGACCTCGAGACCGTCGGAGATTCTACTAAACTCTTCCTTTGTTCCAAATGGGGCAAAGAAGAAACCATTGACACAAATCATATTTTCTCCGCTTTGAGAGGTAAGGCACACCTCTCCTTCTAGGAAGTTCGTGAGGTAAGATAGAACATTTTCTACACAGAAACTCACACTTAATTTTCTGATGAAAGGTTTCTCTCTTTTACAACATGAAACTCACAAAAAAAGAAGAGAGAAAGAAGAGAAGATTTGACAATAACTTCAAGAAACTAATTAATTTTTCTTTGATGGTTGATGTTTCCCTTGAGTACTTGATGAATTCTAGATCCATTGGTTTTCTTTTATAAGATTCTTAACTCCATTTAATCGTTGGGACTCGTTTACTAATATTGGGGCCAAAATATGATTGTTTTATTTCATTTTGCGCGTTGACTGGTCGGCCATTTTGCCATATCGATCGATCGGTACACTTTTTTTTATGAAAAATATGACCATTGGCGAATTCTGCATTGTCTGATCGACCAACCGATTGACTGGTACCTCTACTGGTACAGTCTCATCATTTTGTTTGATGAAACAAGCCATTTTTCTGCACTGACCGATATTCAAGTCGCCAGGTCGACCACCTTGCATTATTTTAAGCAAAACTTTTTGCACAGTTATTCTATGGAAAGCTAACAACTTTGACATTATGAGTCCATAGTGAAATATTAATTCAAAATTTAGCACAAAGATTTGTCCATTTTAAATAATACCTTTTAGACCTTTACTCTTTTATTCATAACTTTTCATATAAGTATCCAAATGAGATGATTCTTGAAGCTATGGAAAGCAGACAAAATTCTCTACAACTTTAATATTACCTCTTAATGTAAATCTCATGGAAATAGAGTTTAGGATTTAGGGTTTAGGGCCTAGGGTTTAAAACTTTGCTCAAATACTAAGTGGACACTAGAGTGACGCTGCTTAGTATTCTTGATTTTTTTTATTAACTTATATTCAAATAGGTTTATATTATTTTGTTCATATTATATTATAAGTTTATATTCCAATAGGTTATCTATATTCTAAGTTTCTATTATGTGTATGTAATTGTATATATTATATTCATATATATATAATGTATGTATGTGTGTATGTTAGGTCTAATATATAAACTATAAGTGTATATTCATATAACGTTGGCGTTGTGCTAAGGTGGCGATAAACTTCTGCTTGGTGTGTCGTCTCTGCTGCGACGCTAATGTGACGCCAATTACTACAATGCTAAAAAGTGTCGCCACTTACAATAATCTAAAATAGCGTCTGATCACTTTGTGTGGCTATTGCAACGCTAGGGCGACGCTAAATACCAAAAATTTTGTCCCATTCCAACCATTTTGTTCTCTTCCCACACTTTACAAGTTGTGGAATGCATATATAGTTTACTCATGTATATGTATATAAAACTATAAGTCTATATGTATATGTGTATATCTATGTGTATATATGTCTAATTAAGTGGGAAAAAAATAAAAGGAAGTCGACCAACTAAATTACCCATGCAACAATGAGTCACTAATTTGACGCTATGTCATGACTAATAAATCTAGCATCCGCTTTGAGCCAAAACAGAGTCTCAAGATTGCTACGCTAAAAAGGTGAGGCACTAGACCGACACAATTGTGACTCTATTTAGCAGTGAACATTTTGCATCGCTAATGTGGTGCTACTTTGGGACATTGCAACACTATTTCAATGCCATTTCGTTTATATATAGTGTGGCTCTAAGTCATGTCACTTAGTTTAACCATAATAATTCCATGATTATGAATATAAAAATAATTTATCTATATATTTGTAACATATGATATAGGAATTCCTATGCAGGTAATACATATAATGTAGCTACATATAGTAATATATACATATTGGAATAATATATCAACGTCATCGTTAGATCATGTCACCTAATTCATCCCTCATAAATTCCATGGTTAAGACTATAAAAATAACCTATCTATCATACATATATGTAACATATGATATATGAATTTAATTATATATGTAGGTAATACATATAATGTAACTAATATATACTATATGAAGTTATACGTCACACATATAATATAGAATACATATGTAGTTAAGTATACGAATACATATGTAAGTAACATATATATTTATTTAGGAATATTAATATTTAATTCGACTTGCGTCAACTTAGCATCTACATAACGTCACAACTTTTGAAATACCAAGTGGTGTCGCATTTCTCGACGCCACAACAGTGCAATTGGTCGGCGCCCATATCGACTCCGTCGTTAGCGTCGACATAGCGTCGCACGTGATGTGATGTTAGTTTAGCGTCGACAATCATCGATGCTACTACAACACTACAATCTGCCATGCATTTCCCCTTTCTCATGCGCACTAATATCGGCGACGTAGTGTCTCCATGGCATTGTATGTGGTGTCGACATCATGTAAATGCTAAAGTGACGCTAATGTGATGCTATTGGGAGGCAGTTAGCATCGCGTCCCTGTGACTCAACTTTGACGCTATAGTGACGCTCTTGGTTGATTTAGCGTCACCATCATTTGAGATGCTAATTTATCGGCGATGTAGCGTCTCCATGACATCGTATGTAGCGTCGATATCATGTAAACGCTAAAGCGACGCTAATGTGATGCTATTGGGAGGCAGTTAGCATCGCATCCCTGTGATATGCTCGTGATGACAGGTCGCACATGGTGGCCATAGAGTCCAGTTATCATTATGATCACAGTGTACTTTTGTACTACCATCTTCTATTTCCATAGTATTTATAGCAATGGATTTTAAATTGTGGATGTATTTCATTAAGTTTCGAGTCATGTACTTTATCGGACTTTTTGTCATACTGATCGAGTTCTTAGAAATTTAATTTATCATGTTATATTAAACATTAAGTTGTCATGTCATCATATTGCACTTTATGGAGTCTACCCCATAATAGTTATGCTTCCACTATTGTATATATATTGATGAACTATTGATTTTGCATTTATGATTGGAGTCACATTTTATTATTGTTGGACCTCTCGTTATGTTGTGAAAATATGCTTATGATGTCTTTTGGGTTATGCCACATTTGATGTTATGGGACTTGTTGGACATTGTGCATTTATTTTTATTACTTTTACATTATAACAACTTGATAGGTTGTTTGAGACTTCCAATTACATTATATTATATTGAGCTTTATCGATTGTCTTTTATTAATTGTATGCTTATGCAATATTATTTATGTTAATAAGTCTTCATCGATGTTTTGATAGTGCTTTGTGCTGCAATATGAATTGGAATAGAATTGTGTACGTGGCACCGCTGGGACGGATTTCAGATCACATTTTCCTCTAGTGAAGCTAGCATTGATTGAAGCAATATAGAGCAAGAGGTGTTCAGTACCCCCATCGACGAGCTAGGAAGAGAATTAATCAAACAGGATTATCATATATAATCACATCTAACAATTGGATTATCGAAAATAGTAGAAGAAATGGTATTGCATTCATTCACTATAAGTAGAGCCATAGAACTCAAATCTCATCGCCAAGAGATGCAAAGAAATCTGACACAGCTGACATCAACTTCCCAACCACCGATTCAGTCGCCCCTATAGTCGCCCCTTCGACAACAGCTGCAGCAATTAAAGAACCATCACCGTTACCGTATTTTTCATTACGACCGTCATCTGTTTCAGCACGACCGTCATCTGTCTCAGCACGACCGTCATCGTATGTTTCAGCACGATCAGCTCCTTCAATCTTAGCAGAAGCGACTCCGTGGAGAGCTGAAAACAAAGCTGCTATGAAGCAGGAATCCACGTTGGGGCTCACAGCCACCCCAAATGCAGATTCGTCTTTCTCTTCACTTTTGAATTTGCATTCGTTGCTCATCTGCATTTTTAAATATATATATATATATATATATATATATAATGAAGAATCAGTACTTGTAGTAGTAATTTGACGATAGACAATTGATTAATAATATATCTAGTGAACTAGATAGTTTGAATTATTTTTTCTGAAGAAGTTTAAAGCTTTATCAATCGTCGTAAAGTAATATCTCACTTTAATTTAAAAACTTCAACATCTTTTATGTGTGACACATAGGATTTGTTACCTCCATTTCGATATGTTTACTAATAATGGTGTGTCCGCAATATTGGTTATTCTAATCCTAGAACATAACGTTAAAGTACAAAATTATTAACTCTTTAGATAAATACTAAATAAGAATAATATTTTACCAACCAGAGTTGACTCTAATAGTTGGCGGATTGAGCCTTGAGTAGTTGAGGTAAGTAGCTCCAAATAAACATGTGCCTTTTAATTGTCCGCATCCTTAGTCGACTTAGTGAGTTATTGATAAGCTTAGACGCCAATTGCCCCTCGGCAACAAATAAATAAAAATAATATCTTAGAATGACGAATTTTGTAGATTGATTATTCTTATTCATCATGATATTGTAGCTTTCAAACCAGACAACCATTTTGTCAACTAGATTCTATTGAATCTTTCAAAACTTTATTTGAGGTGCTAATAATTATTTTTTAAAATAAAATTTAAAAGATCAATATTATAACAACTGTTACTGCTAATAAATCAGAGCTTAGAGATTACTAAAAGGATTGGAGTACCCTGGCTGCTATATCTGCTGAGTTTCCTCTAAAAACTGTAACCGCTCCGTTGTTGATGTCTCCCCAGACTCTAAAATCGCAGTAATATTGTTGGACATTAGCAGCTAAGAACACCTGCACCTCTACCTCTGAAACCTTCTTGATTTTGAACAGTAAGTCTTTGGCATCCCTGCTATCGCCTCGGAAGACGTCGTACACTGCACGCGAGGTCTTGCGCTGCATGAATACCCAAACTTAATAATAGTAAGCACTAAATATGGATGGTGCTGGACTTGAACTTTGAAATAAATTGTAATAGATAGACAAAATGGGCATCTTGATTCTACTTCTCCGATTGATATATAATCCAACTGCCGCGGACGTTAATTTACCTCTGATTGCACCAACAAAATTGGCCGGTCGGAGGGATCCAAGAGGAGCTTCCTGTCCCTCATGTTCAAGTGACGGCGTTCGACCTTGTACAAGACGTTGCCATGTGCGCCTACGACCGCAAGGTGGCCGCTCTTCACGCCGGGGGCCTTCTTGGTGAACGTGAGGTCGACAAGGTATGGAGCACAGTACAGAGGGTCGACGACGATGGTGGCGCCCCCCCAGCACGCAACCAAACCTCCATTTTTCGACCCGTCTTCCATCTCTCTCTCTCTCCCCCTCCCCTCCCTCCCCTCTAATTGATTTTGCCAATGAAATTGTTTCTTCAGTACTGTAATACATATATAGAGAGAGATAACTATTACGATGCACAGTGTCTAAGTGCCAAATTGGTCACATATGTATTACTAGTTTTGAATATCCATATGTATATTCTGAAAATAAATAATTTAAGTGCAGTCAAAGTTGAAAACCACTTGTTCACAGTGCAATAAGAGTTCAGACAGATTCTTCGTCGTGTAGTTTCACGCATTAAACATTGAATGCCTTTAAACGGAATGAGAACATATATCATAATACTTTTTTGGCTGCGCTATATAATGTTTAACATTCAATTTTATAAAGAGATCTAGAAAGAGAATCGAAGAAATCAATATAAGGTACAGAATTATCCAATATTTAACTCCTCGACCAAATAACGGAGCACAACACGCTACCAATTGATTGGAGAGAGAGAGAGAGAGAGAGAGAGAGAGAGAGACCCAATTGACGTGGATTGAGAACGATTTCTGGTTGACTTTGTTAATAAGGAAAACATATAGGACTTCTACGAATTGTTTGGAAATTGACAACGACCTGTTAGCTATTGAAGATTAATTAATTAATTAGTTTGAACTTCTAAAATTTGACTTACGCTTAGATTGATTAGTTTATTGAGTTAACAAAAGAAAATATGGTCAACGTGACAATTTATGAAATCCAACAATTAGAAAATTTTGTGTGAGAAGACAATTGCGGTTGACATTGATAATCCATTCTTATCCTTGATATGATATCGTTAACATATTTATACATATCGTTGACAAGGATAATCACATGGCATCTATATGTAACATATTTATATATTTTTTTTCGGTTCCAAACGACACCCAACTTGCCAAATTTGTTAAAGATTTTAGTCTAAAAGATTGTTCTATATGTTGAAATTATTGTGATGCAAAACTATTATCTACGTAATTTTTCAGGTGGTAAAAAGAAATTAATTATAATGTAATTAGTGATGTAATAGTTATAGTTGTGTGTTTGGGTCAACCCCTGACACTACTAAAAAAATGCTGATTACCGACGGTCCGGACCGTCGGTAATCAGTCCGAACGTTACCGACGGTTTTTCAGTCGGAATCGATTCGTCGGAAAAACGCTCATCGCAAATGGATTTGCGACGATTGAAAAAAATTCGACGAAAATATCGACGGTTCTGACCGTCGGAACAGTCCCCGGCGGTTCGAACCGTCGAAATTTTTCGACGGTTGCAACCATCGGAAAAGTCCCCGGCGGTTCGAACCGTCAAAATTTCCGACGGTTGCAATCGCCGAAAAAGGCCGGCGGTCCGAACGGTCGAAATTTCCGACGGTTGCAATCGCCGGAAAAGGCCGGCGGTTCGAGCCGTCGCAACTTTTCGACGATCGCAACTGTCGAAACTTTGGACGGGCGTCGCAACCATCGATCTTTTGATGGTCGCAACCGTCGCAAATAATTTTTTAAATATAAAAAAAATTAGCGGCCGAATTGGGCCGCGGCCAGCTCCGGCCGCGGCCGATCCGGCCACAAGCCGGTCGATCCGTCGCTGGAGTCGGATCCGCCGCCAGGCAACCGGATCCAAACACCCGGCGGCCGATTCGACCGCTGGAGGCCGGATCCGCCGCCAGGCAGCCGGATCCGAACGCCCGGCGGCCGATCCGGCCGCTAGTCGGCCGATCGGCCGCTGGGGGCCGGATCCGAACAGCCACGGCCTGATCCGGCCGACAGCGGCCTTTGGCAAGAGAGAGAGAGAGAGATAGACGCCGGCGTGGAGCGGGAGAGAGAAAGAGAGAGAGAAACGCCGGCGCGGGAGAGGGTCGCCGGTGCGGGAGAGGGTCGCCGACTTTCGACGCGGGAGGGTCACCGGCGTTTGGTGCGGGAGAGAGAGAGAGGAGAGGAGGGAGAGAGAGAGGAGTGGAGGGAGAAGGGAGAGAGAGAAGAGGGAGGAGGAGAAATATATATAAAGGGAAAAAGTGGAAAGAAAGCGGGAAAAGGAAAAAAAAGCAGGATAACGAAATTTTAATTACCGACGGTTTCGGCCGTCGAAAACGTAAATATTAAATATTTTTATAATTACCGACGGTTGTGACCATCGAAAATATATTTAGTTATATATAATGTTTATTTTTTATTTTACCGATGATTTGAACCGTCGGTAATCATTACTGACGGTCAAAACCATCGGTAATTGCGACGGTTCGGACCGTCGCTAGTTATATTAATAAAATACTTTTTATATGATATTATTATACATTTACCGACGATTACGACCTTCGGAAATTGTGACAGATTTTGCGACGGATGGATATCCGTCGAAAATATCGACATTCCTAATCGTCAAAAAATTAAATAAAAATATAATAAATTATATAATAAATTTTTTTATTTTCGACGGTCATGACCGTCGGAAAATTCATCGAAAAAAATTAATAATAATATAAAAAATACATAATTTAATTTTTTTATTTCCTACGATCGTAACCGTTGGAAAAGTCGTCAGAAATTGCGACGGATGGATATCCGTCGGAAATATCGACGTTCCTAATCGTCGAAAAATTAAATAATAATATAAATTATTTTCGACGATCATAACCGTCAAAAAATCCGTCGGAAATGGAACCGTCGAAAAATCCGTCGCAAATTGCGACGGATTTAGAATCGTAAAAAATTATCCGTCGGAAAATCGCAATTTTCTTGTAGTGTGATCGAGTGGACAATCAGGAAAATTATTTGACTCGAATTGGATTAGGTGCAGGATCGGGTACACAAAACTTGTCGGGTTCCGAGTCAAGACCGGGTTCACAGTGTGGAAACTCGACTCGAATCCGGCTCGGGTAATACACATTTTATAACCTATTTTATATATTAAATCTATAAACCCGATCGCGACATGTGACCCACAACTCACCAATCATTAACGCGTGAGATGAAAAATGATTGAATCCCTAGAGCCTAAATCCCTAATCCTAATAGTGACTGAGCTGAACGTTCACTACTAGAAAAACGCTGATTACTGACGGTCCGGACCATCGGTAATCAGCCCGAAAACCGTCAGTAATGCAATTACCGATGGTTTTTCAGTCGGAATCGATCCGTCGGAAAAACGCTCGTCGCAAACGGATTTGCGAAGGTTGAAAAAAATTTGTCAAAAATATCGACGGTTCTGCCCGTCAGAACAGTCCCCGGCAGTTCGAACCGTCGAAATTTTTCGACGATTGCAACCGCCGGAAGAGTCCCCGACGGTTCAAACCGTCGAAATTTCCGACGGTTGCAACCGCCGGAAAAGGCCGGCGGTCCGAACCGTCGAAATTTCCTACGATTGCAATCGTCGAAAAAGGCCGGTGGTTCGAGCCGTCGCAACTTTTTGACAGTCGCAACTGTCGAAACTTTGGACGGGCTTCGCAACCATCGATCTTTTGACGGTCACTATTAGGAGAGAGAGAGACGCCGCGCGGAGCGGGAGAGAGAGACGCCGGCACAGGAGAGGGTTGCCGGTGCGAGAGAGGGTCGCCGGCGCGGGAGGGTCGCCGGAGTCCGGCGCGGGAGAGGATCGCCGGTGCGGGAGAGGGTCACCGGCTTCCGACGCGGGAGGGTCACCGGCGTCCGGCGCGGGAGAGGGTGCTCACGGCCAGGAGAGAGAGAGAGGAGAGGAGGGAGAGAGAGAGGAGTGGAGGGAGGAGGGAGAGAGAGAAGAGGGAGGAGGAGGAATATATATAAAGGGAAAAAGTGGAAAGAAAGCGGGATAACAAAATTTTAATTACCGACGATTTCGGCCGTCGAAAATGTAAATATTAAATATTTTTATAATTCCGACGGTTGTGACCATCGAAAATATATTTAGTTATATATAATGTTTATTTTTTATTTTACCGACGGTTTGAACCGTCGGTAATCGTTACCCACGGTCAAAACCATCGGTAATTGCGACGGTTCGGACCGTCGCTAGTTATATTAATAAAATACTCTTTATATGATATTATTATACATTTACCGACGGTTACGACCTTAAAAAATTGCGGCGGATTTTACGATGGATGGATATCCGTCGGAAATATCGACGTTCCTAATCGTCGAAAAATTAAATAATAATATAATAAATTATATAATTAATTTTTTTATTTCCGACGGTCGTGACCGTTGAAAAATTCATCGAAAAAATTTAATAATAATATAAAAATACATAATTTAATTTTTTTTATTTCCGACGGTCGTAACGATCGAAAAAGTCATCGGAAATTGCGACGGATGGATATCCGCCGGAAATATCGATGTTCCTAATTGTCAAAAAATTAAATAATAATACAAATTATTTCCGACGGTCATAACCGTCGAAAAATCCGTCGGAAATGGAACCGTCGAAAAATCCGTCGCAAATTGTGACAGATTTAGAACCGTCGGAAATTATCCGTCGGAAAATCGTGATTTTCTTGTAGTGGTTGCCGCTCCGTTGTGTTGCAATCACTGGTGCTGCTCCGTGCTGCTGTGTTGACATCACCGCCTCAACTATGCTGCCATACAGGTTCTCTCTCCCTCTCCCTCTCTTTCCATTTCTCTTTCTCTTTCTCATCTTCTCCATCTCTTCCCCTCTCTTTGTGTGAGGTTGCGAGCATTGAGCAGGGTTCTTTACTTCTATTTTCTCATGACTCTCCTTCTTCCTCTTCTTCATTGGCTCAATCAACTACCGTTGGTTGCCCTGATTTCTCGTTCTCTGGTGTTTGATTATTCGCCGGACAACAGTTCCACTGGCTCGAGCCGGAAGCCCCTCTTCAACGGACAACGTTATTAGTCAACTTGCATACCAAGTTCTCATTAGTAGGAACCTGAAAATCTTGTAGTTGCTTCATGTGGATATCCTCCTCAAAATCACTATGAAAAAATGTTGTTTACATCTAATTTCTCAACTATACTCACACCAATCTAATAGTGGTTCACTTCACAATTTGTGCAAATATTTTTATATAGTCAATACTTTCCTCTTGCTCAAACTTCTTTGCAATTAGCCTTGCTTTGAACCTCTTACCGCCGATGATCTCCTACTTGATCATGTACAATCACTTGTTTTGTAATGTCTTTTTTGTTGGAACAAAGATTTTATGATATTTCTAATTATATTTTGATGATATAAATCTCGAATAATCATAATCATATATTTAAAGTGCGAGAAAAGTTCAATATCAGAATGAATTATTTTATGCACTGAATTTAAAATTAATATTTGAATATGTTTGATTAATATCTTGATTAATATGTGAATATGAAAATTATAAATAATCTTGTTAGATTTCTAATGAATTAAAAATAATCCCATTTCAATATCGGTGCAAAATATTATATGCAAAATAATGCAAAGTGGTTGACCAGCCGGTCTAGCGAACCGGTCGACTGGACCGCACGCAAAATAATCTATAACGGCTAATTTTTTAACAAAAGGAAAGGGCGATGGTCATATTATCCAAAGAAGACTATAAACGAGATCAAAGGGCACCTGCAGGTAGTGAGAATTTTATTACGTATCAAATGTGAACGTGCCGTAAGAATGGCTCTATTCTAATTGGCATTATCGTTTTCTATTGATTAAATTTAAAAACATGTTTCGTCCAATCATATTAATTAATGAAATCATAACATCATTCACCGGGCTATATACAACTAATTTAACTTCACATATATCACGTAAAATGTTTTATTATTTTATATTATAATTATTTTAGGTATTTATTAAAGTTGTATGCCATTATCTAACATATTTTTTATAGGCCGGTTATGCCATTAATAAAAGATATTTAAAATTAAAACTAGATCAAATTGTTAAATAATTATACCATTTTTTTATATTAAACATTTTAATTTTTGTTAAATAGATTAGTTTGTAAACATTACAGTTTTTAATTAGATATGACGTGTTGAGTATGTCTTATATTTTAAATATTACTTATAATTTTTAGTTTGAAAATTTTATATATTTTTTGTTAGACAAGTCTATATAAATAATTTGGATTAAAAATTCTCTTAATATTTTCACTTTGTGACATCAAAAAGAATATAAAAGTTTAGAATAAAAATTCTAAGGGCATAAATATTTCAAAATATTTTATTAAATTTCAACTGATGAACCTCTTGGGATAGATAAAAGATTGATAATGCTCATTTGTAAAAGAGGTGTGCCTACCATTTTAATAAATAATCAACGGATAAAAGCTTCTTAGGAGGAGAAACTGTCTTGCCTCTTGAAGTGGAGAAGAAGATGGTGTAAAGGATTTTTTCTTACTCTATTTGAACGAAGGAAAGTGTTAGTAGAATTTCCGAAGATCTCGAGATTGAGAAGTCGAAGCAGAGACGTAGGTCAAGGTGTGGCTGAACCTCGTCAACAAGTTCATCATCTTCTTTGTGTTCGCTTTCTCTCTCTCCTTCCTATGCACGTGATTTGATTGTTATTACATTGATTTAAAATTTAACGAATCGATTTTAAGCTTTCGTGATAATTTTTATAAAATCAGTCTTTTTAGTTTAAACATCTATTCATCCCCTCCTCTTGGTGCCTTGTGATCCTACAATTGATATCAGAGCAAGATTACTCTTATTTTTTTTTAAATTTAATCATCTTTCAGTGCATTGTACCATTTTTTTAAGAAGGTTCTTCCATTTTCGACCCAAAAACTTTTAATGACCATTCCTTTTCTTCTTGAAAAATTAGAATGAAGGTATATTTGTGTTCAATTGATTTTGATACGTGCGAAATTATAGAAAATGATTTTGAAAAGTCAAAGAAAATTTTGAATAGTGTTTCCATTTATCTTTCCTTATTTGAATATAATGATTTTCAAATTTCACTTGCCAAAATTGATTTTAAAGTTCAAAATATATTTTATTGTGCTTTAAATAACGAAAGCTTAAATCTCATTTCTAAATATTCTACTTAACATGAGATTTGGCTAAAGTTATTATTTAGATATGAAGGCAAGGAAAATTAAAGAAATGACACATCGGATGAAGGTGAAGAAAAAAATTATCAATTCTACATTAACAACATTCGATCAAGATTTTGATCTATGCTTAATGACAAAAAATGAGGAAGATGAGGTAACATCAAATTCCTCCTATTGTTTTACATCTACTAGCAATAATGATGATGATATTAATTTTAATGTGCATCAAGAATTTTCATGTCTTATTCAAAAGTATCTTTCTCTTAAAAAAAATGAAATTTTAATAAATAATTTTCATATAAGAAAAATGATTCTAAATCTCTTAAGAAGGAAAATGATGCATGCGTAGTTCAAATTGATATTTTAGAAAAGAAAAAAAGATTATCTTTCATTATCTTGTATATCTTGTGAATTCTTAAAATGTGAAAATACAAAATTGACTATCTAATTGAAAATTTGAAAAAGAAGAATGATTCATGCATAATTGAAAAAGAGACTTTGAAAAATTTACTTCTCTTAATAATTTTTCTGCATTTTATGAATCTTTAAAAGTGGCGAATTCAAAATTGTTTGTATTGCATGATGAGTTACAAAAGAAGAATATGTCTTTACAAAAATCCTTAGATGAAAATTCCTCTTTTTTGAAAAAACATTAAGAATGTTCAAAAGCTTATCCATGTTATTAAAACCTCTACAAAGAATATTTCTTATGCATCACAAAAGAAAAATGATTTGAAGAAAAAGTTTAGAAACTCAAAGGGATATTATTTGAAATATTCTTATTTTTTGAACTCTAAGCATTTTATCATGATTATTATTTGAAAAATAAACACTTTTATGATAGTGTCCTTGGTGCTAAAGATTCTCATGCTTATTATAACGATATTTTGAAGTTTTAATATGATCATAATCATTTTATTAAATCATCTATTACATGTGACTCGCAAAAAGTGTGTATAGAGAATAACACGTGAAAGAGGAGGCAAAAAGCCTCTAAGACACGGGTCTACCAAATACTTAGGCATATCACCCTTGAACGCAGGAATGTATAACAATGGAGTTTTAAAATTTGTAATCTCTCTACACTATCAAAATGCGATCCGCAAGCGCACGGTGCATCATTATAGTGCTTGTGATATGATCCACAGGGAAACGAGGTCTACGAAATCTTTAAGAAATCCTTTGGGGTAAACTCATTGGAAAGTAAATACTTAAAACAAAGAAAAGGGTGTAACAATATAACGTAAAAAAGAGACTAAATATTTTTGTGATTTTTGTGAAATGTAGAAGAAGAAATAGTGCAAGGGAAATGATTAATATTAAGAGAACAAGTAAGATAAGAGATAAAGAGCATGTGCTGAGGGCTTATGGGAGGTACTTTCGCTTTGGGATCCAAAGTTCTTTAATCTGACTAATTATGAGTAAAATGGCCAAGTCCCCCTTTCACGCATGTATTAGATTGATTTCAATAATAAAGACACTCAACTCAGCACCTACACCTTCGTGTTGGTAGAGAGTTTGTGCTTACGTGCGTGAAGGGAGTTCATGAAAGAAAGAAATCCACGTTATCATCATAATACGAATTGCACTTTCTATGTCTTGTATCTATTGAGTATTAGGCATTCAAAAGAAGTATATTGATCACTAGCTGATCACAATAGGTTTTTATTCCATTTTCTATTCTAATCACCCATATCGAGCCCTTATTTTGCCTAACTTTTGACCAAATATGCTTGGAATGAATGGATTCTGATAACTAGTTTATCTTTCTCATTTTATACTTAATTCCATGTGCATAGAGGTTAAATGCTAAAATCCATAAATATCTCAATTCTATGCTAAGTTATTATTTTTTTGGACAAGTTATCACTCCAATGTGCCAAGTTATCATTTTTGTAGTTTAGCTGATTTCTAGTGACTTTCTTGCCCTAAATCCCATGCCATCATGAATTAATCATATTTCAATTTGTGCAAAGTTATCACTCCATTTCATAAGTCATCGTTTTTTAGTGTCAAGTTATCATTTAAGGGCAAAACTATCATTTCGATATGCAAAGCTATCAATTCTGCATGAAGGCATTAGGCAATCATTTAATTACTGTCTTAACTCATTGCTGCTCTGATTTGATCACATTTGGATAACCACAACCAAAGTTATGAAAAGTTATCATTTTTATGCTACAAGTTATCATTCCGGGTCACCAAGTTATCAATACCATGAAATCCTATCTACATTTGATTTCTGACCTCATTCACTTGCCATACTAATGCCTTTGATGCTTTCAATGCCTTGAACCAATCATAATTGGATAATTTCCATAATATGGTGCAAAGTTATCATTCCGGACTCAAATGTTATCAATTTTAACTATGAATTTTATTTCCGCACAACACCAAGTCCCATTTGATGTTTGAGCTGATAATAACCACTGTCCTAATCCTTATTTGTTAAAATCCTATTCAAGAACTTTGATGCTTGCTGTTTTGGCCTTTGCAGCAAGGAATATGAATTTGAATTCAGCTGAACAGTGAGGGGGACCACTTGTTTTTTTGGCTGTCCAAAAAGCTATCATATGCAGATATTTTCAGGACCGGGATAGGTGGCTCACATCAGGGGCTATGGAACATTCTGATGCTGATCTACGGGTAATGAAAGGCCATATAAAAGCTGAGAAGAGAGAGGAATGAGAGGGAGGGCGGGCCATTCCAGGGTTTGGAGCAGGAAGGAAGCAAGGGTTTGGAGCTGGAGTGGAGCTACAATCCAGGATCCTGTCAACAACATACTTTTCCATTAATTACAGGATGTTTTGTATCAATCCTTCCTCCTATTTTGTATCAAACTTTGTAACTATGAGGAGCTAGATTCTAACTCTCCTAGGATAGGGTAGTAGTCTAGTTTAATTGTGGATGGATTATGGACAATTCTGATTTCCTGCACTGATTTTTTATTTTCTGATTCTGTGAATTCTAAACTCATATGGACCTGTTCTTGGCATTGTAAGATCCTATTAATATTTACAACTGAGAGGTTGTCCTTTGATCTATTCTTGTTCAGAAATGAATCAAGAACCAATGCATTTTTTAGGTTCAAACCAATTTAAGAATCTGATTTTCTGATTGCTAATTTCTGATTTACTATTTCTGATTTTCTGAATTCATAGAATCTGTTTCTACCGTTGTGGAGTCCTAATTGAAATTATAACTGAGAGGTTGCTTATGGTTTCATCCTTATTCAGAAATAAATCAAGGGACAATGGTACTTCCAAGGTTTAATTCCCTGAATTTGTGCAACTCTTCAATGTTGCTTTCTGAATTTTCTGATTGCTGATTTCTTGAATTTCCATTACTGATTTCTTGAAATTTGTGGAATCTGCCTTGTTATTGTTAAGCCCCTGATTTCATTTAATCACTGAGAGGTGTACTTAAGATTTTCTTGCTGTTCAGAGATGGACCAAGAAGCAATTGCATGTGCTGAGTTCCCATATGTAATTATGTACTAATTTTATCCAATTCATTAGTGAAAATATGGATTTCATTTCCATTTACAGCCGAGAGGCTGATTTAAAATCCTCTTGTAGTTTAGAGATAAATCAAGAAGAATTAGAACTAATATTAGATTGATTTCATTCATGTTTGGTTAATTGAAGTAATTCCCTCATATTCAAAGTGCAATTGATTGTTATCATTTCAAATTTAACTAAATTGCCAAAAAAATCAGCAAGGAAATCGAATTTATGCTTAATGTTAACTTGACATCAGTGGGGATTCTCTTCTCATTCAACTTAGCTAATTAATCATTTGGAAATATGATAATTGGTTCTGGTTTATTATGCTATGATAACAACCCATTTTCAAGTTGAGTTAGAAGTGACATGTATTGATAACTTGTTCCATTCCATCCATAATTAAGTTAGATGAACCCCAACTCCTAGGAGAACCTTCCTCATTGATAGATAAACCTTTTTAGCCCTTAGTTTAACATTTATAATTTAGTTTAGATAAGTTTCTAAAAGTCCAAAAATAGTTATCATTTTGCCATAATTAAAAATCTATTTTCACTCTCTTTTCAATTTCCTATTTTTGCCACTTAAAATAGGGTTAATCTAGATTGTC
Source organism: Pontederia crassipes (assembly GCA_030549335.1). Lineage (NCBI taxonomy): Eukaryota > Viridiplantae > Streptophyta > Magnoliopsida > Commelinales > Pontederiaceae > Pontederia > Pontederia crassipes. Next base: position 55,383,716 of record CM060196.1, on the reverse strand, counting down.
TTAGGGAGTCTTTGGCTTCAAATCACTATGGATACAACATTTAGGGTTTACTACAATTGACTTGTGCACTGCAGTAGAGAGTGAGTTAGGGAGTTAAAACAAAAATTGAAAAATCTGAAATTTAACCCCAAAATCAGCAAGTTATCACTATACTCCACAATTTCACTACCAAGTTTTTTGCGCCATTGTCGGGGATTTGAGGCCAATTAGATTAACTTATATAGTTTAGATTAGTTTTAGACTAATTTTCGGTCCATTCATTAGCCCAATTTTCAGTTTTTGCAAGTTATCATTCTGAATTTTTCATTTTTGTCTAGTTTTCTTTCTTTTCTAAATTTGATACTTCTGAATTCATTTGTGTAGGACTTGGACAATCAAGAGAACCATTATCAATCAGATCTTGAACCTGAAAGAAGATTCTTGAGAAGGAGGAGATTGCAAAGGATAGAGGCAAGAAGAAGGATTTTTGAAGAGGAAGAAGAAGAGGCTAACATGGCTGCACCAAGGACATTAAAAGATTTCTATTCACCTAGTAATGTCAGAAATCAAGAAGGAAATGGAGTCCTAGCACCAGCTGCCAACTTTGAAGTGAATCCAGCACTAGTCACAATGATAAGGCAGTACCAATTTACTGGATTGGAAAATGAGGATCCAGCCTTACACTTGGACAATTTTAAGGAGATATGCAGCACAGTGCACTTCAACAACACCCCTATGGATGCTGTCTATATGAGGTTATTCCCCTTCTCTCTCAAGGACAAGGCAAAGATTTACTACAAGACCCTCAAACCTGAAGAGATGGTCACTTGGGAGTCTATAATCCAATTGTTTCTAGCTGAATTTTTTTCACCTAGCAAAACTGACAATTACAGAGATTCTATCAATTGGATCAAGAGAATATATGTGATGCATGACAAAGACTCCAGAGCTTGCTGAAGGCATGTCCACATCATGGTTTTGAAAAATGGCAACTAGTCAATTATTTCCACAAGGGATTGAACTACCCTAGCAAGGTTGCATTAGACACAGCTGCAGGAGGGATATTTGCATCCATAAACATTGATGAAGCCTACCAATTAATTGAGAACATGACCAAGAACCACAATTTTCTTACACATGATAGGACAAGGAGGCCATCCAATGAAAATCAAGTCAACAACATTGCTGTCCAAAATTGAATAAGGTTTGGGCATTGGAGAAGATGAATTTGTCACTTAATGTCAACAAGACTTTCAATTCTAAATCAAGGTGTGATGTGTGTCAAAATCAGGGCCATGTCACTGAGAGTTGCAACCTAATAATGTAGCAACATGAGCAATCCATATACCAAGTTAATGCTGTAGGAAATTATGGAGTGAAGCCCCCTGCTGAATTCTATACTTCAGAGAATAGGAATCACCCCTACTTGTCCTACAAAGCCAACCATTACCAAGGGCCACCCATGCAGAATTCTAGTTGGCAACCCAAGATTTTGCTAAGGAACCAACCCCCTCCATATCAGAATCAGTCCTCAACCATTTCTATGCAAAAAACCCCTTATGAACAGCCACCACAACCTCAACCCACTCAATTCTCAAAGATGGAAGAGTTGCTGCAACAAATTTTGAAGAAACAAGAGAAGCAAGAGGAGGAAATGCAGAAGTTAACAAATGGTTATGAATCCTTGAGTGCTAACCAGAAGTTGCTTGAAAGTCAAATTGTCCAACAAGCAAGCACATCCAATAGGCCACCCATGTTCTTTCCTGGACAATCAGAAGTGAACCCAAAGGAACAAGCCAAAGCAATCCAACTCAGGAGTGGAAGGAATGTGGAGGAGCCAATGAAGAAGGTTGAAGACAATTCAGCTCAACCAAATTCAAATTCCAAGGCTGCTGAAGAGCCAAATGAAAAACCTGTGGTGGAAATCAGAAATCCAGGCCCTCAAAATGAAGACAAGGATAGAATCTTTGATAAGGTACCATTCCCCCAAAGATTAGTCAAAGCAAGGCAAGATTAGCAATATGGAAGATTTCTTGAAATCTTGAAGAAATTGTATATCAATGTGCCATTTGTTGAAACCATTCAAGAAATGCCCTCCTATTTCAAGTTTTTAAAGGATATCTTGACCAAGAAAAGGAGGATCATGGAGCATGAGACCATTGCCTTGACTGAGGAGGCTTCTGCAATAATTCAAAACAAGTACCTCCTAAGCTAAAAGATCCAGGGAGCTTCCCAATTTCTTGTGAGATAGGAAATAGGAAAATCCAACGAGCCATGTGTGACATGGGTGCATCTGTGAGTGTGATCCCATTGTCTTTATGCAAGAAACTAGAAGTGGGAGATATGAAGCCCACCAACATGTCTCTCCAGTTGGCTGAAAGGTCTATTAAATACCCTCATGGAATCATTGAAGACATACCCTTAAAGGTTGGAAAGTTTTACATCCGTGTGGATTTCGTGGTGTTGGATATGGATGAGGATTTGAATACCCCTATTCTTCTAGGGAGGCCCTTCTTAGCCACTGCAGGAGCTGTGATAGATGTCAAGGAGAGCCGATTGACATTCCAAATTGGGGAGGATAAGATAGAATTTAATTTGGCACAAGTTATCAGTAGGTCAAATTTTTAGGAAAATGATTTTGAAGAGGGGTAGATCAGATTGTACAGTAAGTCTCAGCTATAATTCTCATTGAAGATCCATTGCAAAGGTGCTTAATGTTTGATCATTTGAAGAAACTAGAGGATCCAGAGGCTAGGGCATACCAATCTGCATTGAATTCATCCAAATCAGTGGGAAATTAAGAAAATCAGAATGAAGTGCAGCAAGTTATCACTGCTGAACCCCAACTCAATTCAGCTCAAGACAATTCATCTAAATTAGAGCTCAAGCCTCTCCCTAGCAACCTGAAGTATGAATTCTTGGGAGAGAATGCAACATTTCTTGTTATCATCAATGCCAACTTGCCTAAAGATCAAGTTGAGGAGTTGCTGAAAAGATTGAAGCTATACAGGGAGGTAATAGGCTATTCTATTGAAGATATTAAGGGTGTTAATCCTTGCATGCACAGGATCCCTATGGAGGACAACTACAAACCCTCAATTGAATGCCAAAGAAGATTGAATCCAGTAATGAAGGAAGTTGTCAAAAAGGAAGTGTTGAAGTTGTTGAATGCTGGAATCATATATTCCATTTCAAATAGTGAATGGGTCAGTTCTGTCCAAGTTGTGCCAAAGAAGAGAGGAATGACAGTAGTGAAATCAGATTCTAATGAATTGATATCCACCAAGACAGTGACTGGATGGAGAATGTGTATTGATTTCAGAAAGTTGAACAAGGCAATAAGGAAAGACCATTTCCCTCTTCCTTTTATTGATCAAATGTTAGAAAGATTGGCAAAGCATTCCCATTTCTGTTATCTAGATAGCTATTCAGGGTTTCTTCAAATCTCAATTCATCCTCAAGATCAGCATAAGACCACTTTTACATGTCCATATGGGACATTTGCTTATAGGAATATGCCATTTGGTCTATGCAATGCACCTGCCACTTTTCAAAGATGTATGATGTCAATTTTCTCAGATTTTATTGAAGATATTATGGAGGTTTTCATGGATGATTTTTCAGTATATGAAGATTCTTTTGAAAGTTGCCTAGAAAATTTGACAAAGGTTCTACAAAGATGTAGGAAGTCCAATTTGATCCTCAATTGGGAGAAGTGCCATTTTATGGTCCAAGAAGGGGTTTTCCTAGGACATATTGTCTCAAGTAAAGGAATTGAAATGGATAAGGCCAAGATTGAAGTAATGGAGAAGTTACCACCACCCACAAATGTGAAGGCAGTAAGGAGCTTCTTGGGACATGCAGGCTTCTACAGAAGGTTTATCAAAAACTTTTCAATGATAACCAGGCCTCTTACCAAGCTGTTGGCAAAAGATGTTGAGTTCAACTTCAATGAAGAATGCATGAAGGCCTTCAAGCAGCTGAAAGAAGTCCTCATCTCAGCTCCTATAGTGCAGCCTCCAGATTGGTCCCAACCCTTTGAAATTATGTCTAATCAAGCAGTAGGGGCTGTGTTGGGATAGACAAAAGACAGAAGGCACTATGTCATATGTTATGACAGCAAGACTTTAGATGAGGCTCAAGTCAACTATGCCACAACTGAGAAGGAGCTACTAGCCGTTGTGTTTGCATTTGACAAGTTCAGATCTTATTTAATTGGATCCAAAGTGATTATTTTCACTGATCACTAAGCAGTAAGGCACCTGATTAACAAGATGGAATCCAAACCAAGGCTCATCAGATGGATTTTATTGCTACAAGAGTTTGATGTTGAAATCAAGAACAAAAGAGGGACAGAAAATTTAGATGCTGATCATTTGTCAAGGATGGAAGGAGTCCAGGAATCCCCAACACTTCCTATCAATGATTCCTTTCCTGATGACTTTTTGATGGCAATATCAGCTAATCCAACTCCTTGGTTTGCAGACATTGTGAATTACCTAGGCTATGGGATTGTTCCTTCTGATTACACTTATCAATAGAAAAAGAAGTTTTTCCATGATTTAAAGGACTATTATTGGGATGATCCCCTTTTGTTCAAAAAGTCCCCTGATGACATGTATAGGAGGTGTGTATCAAAATCAGAATTCGAGGACATCTTGCAGGCATGCCATTCATCTTCATATGGTGGACATGGTGCCATTCAGAAGACAGCTGCAAAAATCATTCAATCTGGTTTCTATTGGCCTTCCTTGTTCAAAGATGCTTATATATATGTGAAGAGCTGTGATGAATGTCAAAGAGTAGGATCTATTTCAAGGAGGAATGAAATGCCTTAGAATGGGATCTTAGAGGTTGAAATCTTTGATGTATGGGGCATTGATTACATGGGACCCTTCCCTAACTCCTTTGGATACAAATTTATATTGCTAGATGTTGACTATGTATCCAAATGGATAGAGGCAATTTCAACTATAGCTGCTGATTCCAGGAATGTGATCAAGTTGTTCAAGGAGATAATCTTCGCAAGATTTGGAATCCCAAGGGTGGTCATAAGTGATGGAGGGAGCCACTTTATTAAAAAATGCTTTGAGAACCTCCTAAACTAGTATGGAGTTAAACACAAGGTCTCAACTGCTTACCATCCTCAAACAAATGGCTAAGCAAAAATTTCAAATAGGGAGATCAAGGCCATATTGGAGAAAACAGTTTCCCTAGCTAGAAAGGATTGGAGTTTGAGGTTAAATGAGGCACTTTGGGCAGGACAGCCTACAAGTCCCCAATTGGTGTCTCCCCCTACAAACTTGTCTATGAGAAAACTTGCCATCTACCTATTGAGTTGAAACATAAGGCCTATTGGGCAGTTAAGGTCCTGAATTACGACTTGAAGGCTTGTGGACAAAAGAGGCTCTTGCAACTTGATGAACTAGATGAAATTAGGCTCAATGCCTATCATAACTCTGAATTTTACAATGAAAGAACCAAAAGGTGGCATGATAGCAGGATTCTAAAGAAGGATTTCAAAGTTAGAGACCTTGTGTTGCTATTCAATTCAAGGCTCAAATTATTCCCTGAAAAGTTGAAATCAAGATGGATTGGACCCTTCAAAGTCCACAAAGTTTATCCTTTTAGAGCTGTGGACTTTGTGAATGATAAGGATGATATATTCAAGTTCAATGGACAGAGGTTGAAGCTGTACAACCCCACAGCTCTGGATTCAGCTAAGGAGGTGCTGAATTTGCAAGATTTGCCAAATTTGCCTAGCTGAATTCAAGTGGAACAATGTCTAGCCTAAGACACTAAAGTAGGGCACTTCTTGGAAGGTAACCCAAGCCATTTTACACTTAATCTTTCTGTTTTGCAGGAATAAATCAAGGAGGAATCAGATAAATCCACAAATTAACACCTAGGGAGTACTCTTTCCCTCAATTTTAATTTTCCCCACTGAAATCTCAATGATAACTGATATTATCTTTTCCTTCATTCTGAATTTATCATACTAACATCTGTATTATCATTCATATTAGTTATCCAAATTCATCATAGCTAAATTTCAGTGAATTTCAATGCATTGTTGAATTGTGCACCATAAAAATCTGATATTGCAGATTTCACTGATATCCCTTGTTTCCTTACAAAATTGGTTGCAAATCATGAAGTATGGATCACCTGAAGGCTCTGATTGAAATGCAAGAACCATTGGAAGGGATCAAATGCACAATTCCATGAATTTCATACCCTCTCAACCCTCTCCTTTGCCTATCTCTTTCACCACTATGGACAGTGCTGAGAATAAGCTTGAGGGAGGAAACCTGGTGCTTTTCTAAACTTTACTCCATATTTTCAATCAATTTTAATGCCCATATCATCATTTACTACTAGGTTATCACTGTTTTGAACAAGTTATCACTCATTTCACTCGATTATAACTAGTTATCATTTTTTGGGCTCAACTCTATTCTTGCATTCATTCTAACTCTAAAATGGGTGAAATACATTATTATGACAGTTAGTACACTCCAATATGAAGTGGTCAATTTGGCCCTTAGTCTTCTTGCTTTAATTGGCTTATCAATTCAGATGCATTTGAATTAAATTTCAGCTGAAATTTTTTTTTTGTGTGTAACACTAGCTGACATTCATGGAATAGATTGATAATATATGATGTCTAGAAGGGAGTCAAGGCTCTTACTGCCATGTTAAATAGAAAAACTTGACTTTTTGGACTAAGAGATCTAGACCTTACATTAGTTTGAACTATTGCTCACTTCATGAACATGATAGAAAAATGAAAAAAAGGAAAAGTAAAAAGTTTCATTTCTGCATTGCATGCATGCGTATAAAGAAAAAAAAAGAAGAGAGCAAAACTTCCAAAAGGAATCTCTCATAAAGAATAAAAGAAAAAAAAGGGAGAGCAAAACTTCCAAAAGGAATCTCTCCTAAAGAAAGCATGAATAAAAATCAGGCCTCAACCTGTTTACTTGCATTTTCATGAATAAAAGTCAGGTTTTAAACCTGTTTAATCAATGCAAAAATCTATTCATGAAGAGATTTGTAGTTCAACCTTTTAGTAAAGTTGATAATCCCTGAAATTCAAACTTGTTATTGCTACTACTTCTTTCATGGCTTAAATTTGCTTTAACCTTTGTGACTCCTCAGCTAGAGATCAGGAATTGGAAAGAATGGAAGGGAGTGTTGGCAAAGTGGGAAACTCATTGGACTTAATTCAGCTGATTTTCAATTCTTTTGTGGACTGTTAATTCAAGTTTGTCCCTAATTTCTGAATGTTTTGCTTGAGGACAAGCAAAAGGCTAAGCTTGGGGGAGTTTGATCACTAGCTGATCACAATATATTTTTATCTCATTTTCTATTCTAATCACCCATATTGAGCCCTTATTTTGCCTAACTTTTGGCCAAATATATTTGGAATGCATGGATTGTGCTAGTTGATCTTTCTCATTTTATACTTAATTCCATGTGCATAAAGGTTCTGAAATGCTAAAATCCATAAATATCTCAATTTTATGCCAAGTTATCATTTTTTTAGACAAGTTATCGCTCCAATGGGCCAAGTTATCATTTTTCTAGTTTAGCTGATTTCTAGTGACTTTCTTGCCCTAAATCTCATGCCATTATGAATTAATCATATTTGGATGATCATATTTCAACTTGTGCAAAGTTATCACTCCATTTCATAAGTCATCATTTTTTAGTGTCAAGTTATCGTTTAAGGGCAAAATTATCATTTCGATATGCAAAGTTATCAATTCTGCATAAAGTCATTAGGCAATCATTATATTACTGTCTTAACTCATTGCTGCTCTGATTTGATCACATTTTGATAACCACAACCAAAGTTATGACAAGTTATCATTTTTATGGCTACAAGTTATCATTCCGGGTCACCAAGTTATCAATACCATGAAATCCTATCTACATTTGATTTCTGACCTCATTCACTTGCCATACTAATCCATTTGATGCTTTCAATGCTTGAACCAGTCATAATTGGACAATTTCCATAATATGGTGCAAAGTTATCATTGCGGACCCAAATGTTATCAATTTTAACTATGAATTTTATTTTCGCACAACACCAAGTCCCATTTGATGTTTGAGCTGATAATAACCACTGTCCTAATCCTTATTTGTTAAAATCTCATTCAAGAACTTTGATGCTTGTTGTTTTGGCCTTTATAGCAAGGAATATGAATATGAATTCAGCTGAAAAGTGAGGGGGACCACTTGCTTTTTTGGCTGTCCAAAAAGCTGTCATATGCAGATATTTTCAAGACCTGAACAGGTGGCTCACATCAGGGGCTATGGAACATTCGGATGCTGATATAAGGGTAATGAAAGGCCATATAAAAGCTCAGAAGAGAGAGGAATGAGATGGGGGGTTGGCCATTGCAGGGTTTGGAGCAGGAAGGAAGCAAGGGTTTGGAGCTGGAGTGGAGTTACAATCCAAGATCCTGTCGACAGCTTACTTTTCCATTAATTACAGGATGTTTTGTATCAATCCTTCCTCCTATTTTGTATCAAACTTTGTAACTATGAGGAGCTAGATTCTAACTCTCCTAGGGTAGGGTAGTAGTCTAGTTTAATTGTGGATGGATTATGGACAATTTTGATTTCCTGCACTGATTTTCTAATTTTCTGATTCTGTGAATTCTGAACTCATGTGGACCTGTTCTTGGCATTGTAAGATCCTATTAATATTTACAACTGAGTGGTTGTCCTTTGATCTATTCTTGTTCAGAAATGAATCAAGAACCAATGGCATTTTCTAGGTTCAAACCAAATTAAGAATCTGATTTTCTGATTGTTGATTTCTGATTTCCTGAATTCATAAAATCTGTTTCTACCATTGTGGTGCCCTAATTGAAATTATAACTGAGAGGTTGCTTATGGTTTCATCCTTATTCAGAAATGAATTAAGGGACAATGTTACTTCCAAGGTTTAATTCCCTGAATTTGTGCAACTCTTCAACGCTGCTTTTTGAATTTTCTAATTGTTGATTTCCTGAATTTCCATTGCTGATTTTCTGAAATTTGTGGAATCTGCCTTGTTATTATTAAGCCCCTGATTTCATTTAATCACTGAGAGGTGTACTTAAGGTTTTCTTACTGTTCAGAGATGGATCAAAAAGCAATTGCATGTGCTGAGTTCTCATATGTAATTATGTGCTGATTTTATCCAATTCATTAGTGAAAATATAGATTTCATTTTCATTTTCAGCTGAGAGGCTAATTTAAAATTCTCTTGTAGTTTAGAAATAAACCAAGAAACATTAGAACTAATATTGGATTGATTTCATTCCTGTTTAGTTAATTGAAGTAATTCCCTCATATTCAAAGTGCAATTGATTGTTATCATTTCAAATTTCACTAAATTGCCAAAAAAATCAGCAAGGAAATTGAATTTATGCTTAATGTTAACTTGATATCAGTGGGGATTCTCTTCTCATTCAACTTAGCTAATTAATCATGTGAAAATATGATAATTGGTTCTGGTTTATTATGCTATGATAATAGCCCATTTTCAAGTTGAGTTAGAAGTGACATGTATTGATAACTTGTTCCATTCCATTCATAATTAAGTTAGATGAACCCCAACTCCTAGGAGAACCTTCCTCATTGATAGATAAACCTTTTTAGCCCTTAGTTTAGCATTTATAATTCAGTTTAGATAAGTTTCCAAAAGTCCAAAAATAGTTATCATTTTGCCATAATTAAAAATCTATTTTCACTCTCTTTTCAATTTCCTATTTTTGCCACTTAAAATAGGGTTAATCTAGATTGTCTTAGGGAGTCTTTGGCTTCAAATCACCGTGGATACGACATTTAGGGTTTACTACAATTGACCTATGCACTGCAGTAGAGAGTGAGTTAGGGAGTTAAAACAAAAATTGAAAAATCTAAAATTTGACCCCAAAATCAGCAAGTTATCACTATACTCCTCAATTTCACTATCATATATCTAAATCAAGGAGGCTACAGTCGGCTCACGCTTTCTTTAGTGGAATGTGGATCACCCTCTCAGGTAGAATGCAAAATATTGGTATTGCCAAGATAGCTTAGATGCTTTCGTAGGAGAAGAAAAGTTCGATTTAAGAGGTATAAAGTGGGGTTTATGGGAAGTTATCTAGAGTGACTCATCTCTCGTCTACCCATCTCGGGTCATAGACTTGAATGAGAATTTGAAGGATGTTATCCCTTAAATCAATCTTCCGAAAAACTCGACAAGAATCGAACGCAGCAATGGCAAAGGAAAGAATCTACGAACATCCTTTAAAGCCGTCCGAAATGATCCCAAACGTCTGACTCAATTCGGTCGTTTATTATCAGAAATCCGGAGTTCACACAACCTTCTCAGGTCGCAGATTAAAGGGTGATTGACATATAAGCTATATCAGACTCTGCGATACTAACACTATGAATCACTACTTGCTTTAGGCTAAATTTCTCCATGTTCGGTCGCGATGGAGCATATAACATCCCTAAAGCAGCAAGTGATTTAGAAAACTTCTCCTACACCTATAATCATGTGAAAAACACAATAATCCATGCACGGAACTATCTTCATCTAGGCTAGATTTCTTCACGTTCGGTCGTAATAGAGTCTGGAATGTCCCTATGGTTGGGGGTGCAGGATGAAGACATTTTATAAACTCAAATTCATACGCAGGTTCAGGAAACAAGGAATCAAACAGTAAAAGCAAGAATCGTGTTAACATTATAAAAAATCGAGGAAAGCTCAATACTTGACGTCATCATGAAGAACATCAAACGAAAAATAGTTAGAGAACATGCATCCCAGTCGCATAAGCACCTTCCAGCCTCAACAGAGCCGATTAGTTACAAGTCATGTAGAGAACACACACTTCTCCCCGAATTCCCAAAAGCATTGTTGTCTACCCTCTTTCTTCTCCCTTCTTTCCTTACTCGTTTCTTTCTTTTCTCTCCAAAAGAGCCCCCCTCATCTGCAGCTTTTTCCTGCTTTTATACTCGCCTCCTCTTGAGGAAAGCTTCCTTGCTCTAAGTAAATGCAGAAGCATGCTGGTCCCCAATCATGGGTAGTGTTTGTTGTTTTGCTTTCTTTTCTTTTTGGCTCCTGGTGTAGCTTGCATGGTTGCAAATCACTGGCCTTGATGGTGTCTGATCAAGTCGCTCTACTCCATCCCATGAAGCTTCTCAGCTCCCTTGTAGAGAGGACATTAATTAGAATAGGTTTTTGAGCAAGCAAGATCAATCTTTGGTAATGATATGCAGATAATCATTTATGTGGAGAACTTTTTGAAATATAATTGAATTCATGCCGTGTTCATGCTAAATGTAATAGAATTCATGCCGTGTTCATGCTCTAAGTAAAGAAATAGTTTTGAAATAATCACAATATGCATGCAAACTGTGAGGAAATTATAGACCAAAATTCTTCACATCAATATGTCATTATTATGATGCTCATGATCGTTATTCATTTGAGTATCAAATTAGAAAATTCATTAATATGGGCACAAAATTGATGTGGATTCCAAAAGGAAGCAAAATTAACAAGCTTGGACCCAATCAAATTTGGGTACCAAAGAAGAAATAAATTTTTCTTGTAGTTGTACCTCATGTGTGGAAAGCAAAAGACATGTAGACATGAGAAAATGAAGGCACGGTAAAAGTATTATTGAAGTAAAAACTTATTTTTGTGCACATGAGATTTGAATTATGCTCATATTTGAAATGTGCACTTTATTTGGGTTTATTTATTCTTGCATACATGAACTATGAAATTAAAATGATACTTGTTTTTGCTGCTTGCTTGTTGTGTGAATATATGAATTGATAAATGTTTTGTATATTTCCTACTATCACTTGAATATATACGAATTATGCTACACATGAACTTCGAATGCTTTTGAAAAGTCACTTGAAATAAATATAATGTCAATGTTCTAATATGCAACATGATAATTTGAAAATGCATAAGTTTCTCATTAGGTCGAATATTATTTTTTACAAATATGAGTATTTGATTTTACGCTTGTTACTCCATATTTTGACATTTAAGATTTATTTGACTCACATGATGTTTCAAAATTTTTTAAAAAAATCATAATTTTGAAATCTAAATAGATGAATGATAAAAATGCAATGATTAAAATTTTATCTTCACTTTGTTGATGGCATAAGAATTGAAAAACTTATTTTGAAATTTTGTAAACATGAACTTTTTGAAATTTTGTATTAGCATCTTTTGACTTCTGGTAATTCAATGGCAAAATCATTTTTACTCATATGTTAAATGAAGTAACTATATGCCTATTTTTATTCTTGCCATGCTTATTATCACTATTATTCTTGTAACTTGGCAAAGGAAAAGATACATGCACATTTATTTGCTAAGTCTTCTAAACTTGAATATTTTTTATTTATTTATAAAGAAGACTTCATGTTTGTGACAAATATGTTTGGCATAATTTTTAATATGACTCTTGTGTAATGAGCTTTATGTGCGTGTAGTTATTATGAATTTTGACTTGTTACACTATATCATTTAGGTATGCATGTACATTATGATTTTTGACAAATTAAATTGAAATTAGATGATTGATCATATTAATGTGCATTTAAAAATTATTGCATAAGATATTTAATTGTCAAACTCTATATTTATGCACATGTTTAAAATGAAGCATATTATTAAGGAGATCATTTTACTATATACATCTCTATCAAAATTGATTTATATGCTTAATTTTTGTGAAATATTTTGACATGACTCTTTTTTTTTCATATTTCAGATTATCATGTCATGTAATGAAAGTTCTTATCCTTCATTTATTACTTTAAATAGCTATTATCATTTTAAGAAAAAAAGACCAAAACTTTGAATATTTTTTATTTTTGTCATTATTCGTGAATATTATCTTGTGACAAATAAAGAAAGAAAAAATGACCATAATGATAGGGGGAGCATACTTAAAATTTTAAAATGTTACTTCTCATTTGTTTTTATATAATCATGCTATGTGATTAATTTTTTTCTCATCGTTTCAAATCTTGGTCTATTTGATATAATTTAAATTTGATGTATCATTGTTGTCTCAAAGTTTTATTCGATATTTTGATTCTTATATAAACTTTTAAAACTTGTGTAATTCATTAGCCGTAGAGCAATTTGATTTCATATTTATGATCTGATCACGTACTTAGGGGGAGTTATCTTTGTTTCTTACATTTTCTATACTTGAAATATTTTTCATAATATGGTCAAAAGAATAAAAACTTTCATTTTTCATTTCCCTATCATATATCTTGTGTTTTATATGACAATAAGGGAACAATGAAAGTAGAGGAGTATGAATTGATATGATTAATGGAGAGTAAACTTTTGTCTCTAACTTTTGCTAAATGTGTAAACTACTTTTTGATGAGACAAAAAGGAGAGAAATATATGAGAAATATGATAAGAATATAAAAGAAATTTATATATGACCCCAACTTATATAATCCCTAATTAAATATGTGGACCCCATAAATATAACTTGTAGGGTCCCAAAGGGCACCAAGAGGGGAGGTGAATTGGTGTTTATCCGAAAATACCAATTTTACAAAAAATTATCACAGAAGCTTAAAATCGATTGATTAATCCTTTTAAAACCAAAGCAATTCAGATCATAAACATAATATTAGAGGGAAAAAGAGAGAGAGAAAGTAAACACAAAATGCACGGATGGTTGTTGACGAGGTTTGGCCACACCTTGGCCTACGTCTCCGCTTTGACTTCTCGACATCGAGATCGCTGGAGATTCCACTAAACATTTTCTTTATTCCAAATGCCCAAGGAAGAAAGCCCTTTACACAACCATATTTTCTCCGCTTCGAGAGGCAAGGCAACCTCTTCTTCTACGAAGCTAATCTTTTCTCTCACTTAAGAAGTAAGATTTAGAACATCTTTTACACAGGATCTCTCTATCTTTCTGAAAAGTAGTTTCTCCCTTTCACAATAGAACAAGAAGAGAAGAGAGAAAGAAAGAAAAGCTCTAAATGATAACTTCAAGAGAAATGATATTCTTTTGATTTCTTGAAATTTTGCTTCAATACTTGGATGGGTGCCTTTTCTTCTGGCTTTGACACTCCTTTTATAGGCTCTAGCATGTGAAAAATATAACCGTTATTGTTCATTTGAGTAATGGACTGGTCGACCACATTTATGGACTGGTCGACCGGACGATATGACCGTTGCGCTGATTTGTCTAGTTACCGTAATTGGTTGATCGACCGGTTCATCAACCGACATCATCTCGACATTTTGCTTTGTAGCCATCGAGTTGATCGGTCGACTGGTGCTTTGACCGGACTATCGACCGGTATAGTCTTGACGTGAATTTGGGTAGCTCGTGTATTGATCGATTGACCGGTATCTCCAGATCAGTCGATCGATTTTCTCTCGATCGACTTTCATTGTGTCGAATGATAGGTTGATTGACCTACACTATTTTCAGCATAACTTTCTACACAATTATCTAACTTAGATAATCTTGGATTCTATAGATAGCTAACAGGATTACCTACAACTTTGATATTCATAATTCATCCATAATCTAATAAGACCAGTGTCAATTATTTAATCAAAGTGTAGTACATAATGTTATCCATTTTTACTTGAACTTTTTCAGCAATTTACTTTAATCTTTTGAGGTTTGTATCATCAAAACATAATTTTATATATCATTAAAACTTTGACCCAACAAAACTCAATATGAAAAGTACCTTACAATTAAGACTTATATACATATTTATCGTTGTTAGGAAAGCTTAATTTTAGGGGGAATAAAATCTTAGCTTTGATAACCTTTCTTTCTCAACTTATATACTTTTTATATTTCTTAGTTTGTCTTCATAAAAAAGGAGGAAATTGTTGGACAATTTTTTTTATGATATTTCTCATTATATTTTGTTGATACAAATATCGAATAATCAGAGTCATATATTTAAAGTGCGAGAAAACTTCAATTTGGAATGGATTATTTTATGCGCTGAACTTGTAGTTAATATTTGAATATGTTTGATTTATATCTGGACTAACATGTGAATATGAAAGTTGTAGATAACATTGTTTGCTTTCCAACGAATGAAAAGCAACCTCATTCCAATATCGATGCAAAATGTTATGTGCAAAATAGTGCAAAGTGGTCGACTAATCGATTTGGCGAACCGGTCAATCGGTTAGGTGAACCGGTCGACTAGACTATACGAAAAATGACCTATAACGGCTAATTTTTTTACCAAATGAAAGGGAAACGATCATATTATTCAAAGAGGACTATAAAAGGGGTCCAAGAGGTGCAGAATCAATCAAGTATTAGAGCGAAACGTTATCAAAGAAAAATCATTTTCTTGAAGTTATTGAGTCATATTGTTGAATCTTATCTTCTTTCTCTCTTCTCTTCATGTGAGTTTGATATTGTAAAAGAAAGAAAAAATTGTTTAGATATTTTGATGTGAGCTCTTGTGTAGAAGAGATTTTATCTTACCTCTCGGGTTAGAAAAAAGATTGAGAGCGCTCCTTTATAAAGAGGTGTGTCTACCTCTTGAGCAAATAATCAACGGGTAAAAGCTTCTTAGGAGAAGAGGTTGTCTTGCCTCTCGAAGTAGAGAAGAAGGTGGTGTAAAGGGTTTTTTCTTTCCCTATTTGGAACGAAGGAAAGTGTTAGTAGAATCTCCGACGGTCTCGAGGTCGAGAAGTCGGAGTGGGGACGTAGGCCAAGGTGTAGCCAAACTTCGTCGACAAGTTCATCTTCTTTGTGTTCGCTTTCTCTCTCTCCTTCTTACCTTATTATGCACATGATTTGATTGTTATTGCATTGATTTAAAGTTTAATGAATCAATGTTAAGCTTTCGCGATGATTTTCATGAAATTAGTCTTTTTGGTTTAAACACTAATTCACTCCTCCCCTCCCTCTTGGTGGTTTGTCATCCTACATTTTTATCTTTAGGCAATTTCATCATCATCCAAGCTTTATTCTTGTACGGTTCATCTCATCATGTATTACTAACTCCCACTTGAAGGATCACCAACTCACCATAATCAGTTAGCAATATAAAATTCAAAGAAGGAGAATATCTTACAAGTGATCTTATCATCTGAGTAGATCTCCCGATAGTGGTGATGTACTCGGCCCAGCTTGTATCAACTTGGGCTTTTGAGAACAATTCTCTGAAACCCAACCAGGCCACATCTTCATCTGATATACCCTCAAGTTCAACTTGAGTCTTGCCTTCTTTCCTTGCATTGTTAGATTTTGCAACACTTGTGTCTTCTTATGAAATATCACGTTTCTCTTCTGGATATTTTTCTATTCTCATCATCCCAGAAGTGATATTCAAACTTATCAGAATCACAACCAATAAAGAAGCATCTCTTTATCTCTAAATGCAGAATCAATATGCACATATAGAGACAACAAAAAATCCCCAGATAAGAAATATCTATGTCCTTACCATGCCATACCTACTCTGGTATGTTTATTCTCCAATGGTATAGATGGCCCGCAATTGATCAGGTATATCATTGTATTTATTACATCTGGCCAAAAATATTTTGGTAGACCTGCATAGATCCTCATGCTCTTGGCATGCTCATTTAATGTCCTATCCATTCGTTAGCATCCTACTAAGGCACTCTGAGAACTGTCATCTCAATCTCGATGTCATGTTCTCCGTAGAACTTTTTGAACTCATGGTTCACATACTCACAGTCATTGTTAGATCGCAAACATCTAATCTTCATGTCACTTTCATTCTCTACATGTTCTTTCCATTTTTGAAAATAGGGAATCCATCAAATTTATTTTTTTAAAAATAAACCCATACCATTATAGAATAATTGTCGATGAATGTCACATAATACAACCTATCGAGAGATGGAACACACACACATCATGTGCACAAGTTTCAATTTGCTACTCTTCGGCATCTTTGGCATTTTGCTAAACATGACTTTCCCAGCACATGGCCTTCACAAAATCCACCATCAACTATGCAGTCGGCTGACTCGCATAAAAAGGGTGATTTGAAATTGGCGTGCTTAGTATAAAAAAGGTCACATATGAGAGGCAATCACCCCAAGACGCATGTCTACCTCTTACTCTTGAACACAGAGCAAAAGAGTAAATTACTCCAAATGACCTTCAACTTTGACGTTTGCTCAGCACTGCCCTCTAACTTTAATTTCTAACACGAATGCCCTGCATATTTTAACTCATTACACCGAATGTCCTTTTCACTGACTATCGTCTGTTTTCCGATCGTATAGCTGACGTGGCGCAGACACGACATATTCTCTCTTCTCCACATAAGTATTTACTAATGTAGCAACATTAAAAAAATAAAAATAATATTTAAAAATGAAAAAATGCCACGTAGAGAAGGAGGAGTGCGTCACCCCTCCCTCTCGACCACCAGTGATCGTCGGAGAGGTCGAGGCCCCCTCCTTCTCTGCGCATGCCAGTAGAGCGCCTTTCTATGCCAAGCGCACACAGGCAAAAGGGGAGGATTGCACCCCAGCGCACGCAAAGAAGGAGGGGGGACTCGCCCCCTTCGACAACCGCCGGTGGTTGAGAGGGGTCACCCCCTGCACTCCTTTATTTTTCTAATGACGCCATGTCAGATTATTGGTTGTGTGGACGAGAAAGAGAATTGTCGCATGAACGCCACATCAACAGGCAACGATAATAGGTGAAAAGGGTAGTTGGTGAAACAAGTTAAAAGATGGATGGTAGTCTTGTTACAAAGTGAAGTTTGAGGATAGTGCTAGGAAAGTGTCCAAAGTTAGAGGGTATTTGATGTAATTTACTCTAGAGAAAATGTTGAATTAAGTCTTAAAATTTATAACATCTCTACACTATCAAAATGTGATCCGCAAGTATATGGAACATCATTGTAGTGCTTGATGTTCGATCCACAGGGAAACTACTTCGCGAAATCTTCAAAAGAGAACTTCGAGTTAACCTCGGTATTTGAAAATGCTGAAAACAAGGGAAGAAATATTGCGGTAAAATAATAGCGAAGGAAAATAACACAAGCACTCTAATTGTTTATTTTATTTTCGAAATATGAGAGCAACAAAGAAATAAGAACAAGATCATAAAGGCTCGTGAAAATCAGTAGAAACACTTGTTGGGGGCTTAGAGGACGTGATGTTGTCGTAGGACTCAAGTTCTTCTATTATATCGATATTAAGATAAAAACGAGCAAATATCCCTCAATGTGTGTATTATGGTAACTTTGTGGTAAAGGACACTCGACTTATCCATGACACTTTCATGCTCGAGGTAAATCCAGTTTAAACACATAAACGGATTCATATGTTCCATTCAATCGTCACTCTCGTGAACGATGCCTGAACATATGAATCGACCCTTCCTCTTCGTATTGACCTAAACCATCATGTCATCCCAGTGTCCTCAAGAAAAGAACCTAAGAATGGAGACTTCCTCTTGGCCTGAATCCATCTCAGGCCAATAGGAATGAGCCTCTCGGGTAAGAACGTAGGGAACTAAGACTATATGAAGAGTGGAACGTGTTGCGGAATATCCTCGATATCAACTTACTGTTGATACCGATGTCTGGAAGAAATCGATAAATAGATAGTGGAAAGTAACAAGAAATCACACACAGAGAAAGATACACAGATTTTACATGGTTCGAAGATTGTCTCCTACGTCCACGGCCGTCATAGAATTTCACTCTATTCAGATGTCTCAGATCACACTTGTTACCAACATTACCCAAATCCCCCACAATATATGATGCATAACTGCTACCAGATATGTGCCTTGGGTAACAATTCAGGATAACTGCATATCTTATCATGATTCTCCATAACTTCATATCTAACAAATAAGGTAGTTATGGTAACCACTCAATTTCCCCAGATTATGATTACAAGGAAGTTACAATCTCTCAAATTCTTCCTACCATATCTAACAACAAATTATTTAGGCCCAGAATTAGGCTCCACCTAACTAACTCCAACAATCTCCAACTTGGAGACTGATTCTCTTGAGATTGACCTGCACCCACCTGTGCCCGAACTCTGGACGGCTCCTCCCTGCAATTAACTTTGGTGGAAAACTGAGGTTGCGCAGAACTTTAATTTTTCAATGACCACCACCTTGGCCAACATGTCAGTTGGATTCTCTAAACCTCGAATCTTCTCAAGTACCACTGTCTTCTCTTTCCGAAGATCTCTGATAAAGTGGTACTTCAGCCTGATGTGCTTCGTCCTAGCATGATACACTGGATTCTTTGCCAAATGAATTGCACTCTGACTATCACTGTATAGACTCGAACTCGATTACACCTTGCCCAGATCTTCAAGGAACCCCTTCAGTCAAATCATCTCCTTACATGCCTCTGTCATGGCAATGTACTCCAATTCGGTAGTAGAGAGAGCAACAACCTTCTGCAATTTGAGACATCCAACTTATCACCGTGCCACCTAAAGTGTACACATATCCGATAGTGCTTCTGGCAGTATCAATGCCACCACCTAAATCTGCATCAACATAACCCTTCAAATCTAAATTACTTTTACCGAAACACAAGCACATACCTTTGGTTCCTTTCAAATACCGAAGGATCCACTTCACTGCTTGCCAGTGTTGTTTCCTGGATCTGACAGGTATCTGCTCACAACTTCCACTGCATGAGCAATGTCTGGTCCGGTGCTAACTATAGCACACATAAGACTAGTAATGCATATGGAACATTCCGCATGTGTGCCCGTTCCATATCTGTCTTGGGCGATTGATCCTTTGAAAGCTTTAAGTGACTCGCCAAGGGTGTCTGCACTGTCTTGGCATCTTGCATGGAAAATCTCTCCAACACCTTTTCAACATAGGCTTCCTGTGTCAACTTCAGGGTACCTGCTTTCTTGTCCCGAACAGTCTCCATCCCAAGAATCTTCTTCGCAGCTCTCAAATCCTTCATCTCAAACACACTTGATAATTGTTCCTTGAGCCTTTTAATTTCCATCATATCAGAACTTGTGATGAGCATATCATCCACATACAATAGCAATATGATGTAGCAATTATCAAAATGTTTGATATAACAACAGTGGTCAGAAAAACACTTAGCATATCCCATGCTAGTCATGAAGTTATCGAACTTCATATACCACTGCCGAGGGTCCTGCTTCAAACCATACAAGCTTTTAGTCAACTTGCACACCAGGTTCTCTTTACCAGGAACCTAAAAGCCTTTTGGTTGCTTCATATAAATATCCTCCTCCAAATCACCATAGAGGAATGTTGTCTTTACATCTAACTGCTCAAGATGTAAGTCCTCAGCTGCAACTATACTCAACACCAATCTAATAGTAGTTAATTTCACAACTGGTGCAAATATCTCAGTATAGTCAATACCTTCCTTCTATTCGAAGCCTTTCACAACCAGCCTTGCTTTATACCTTTTGCCACCATCTGCCTCCTCTTTAATCTTGTACAACCACTTGTTGTGCAATGCCTTCTTTCCTTTAGGCAATTCCACCAGCACCTAACTATTATTCTTGTACAACGAGTTCATCTCGTCCTGCATTTCTAACTCCCACTTGAAAGAATCATCAACCTCCAAGGCTTCCCTGCATCAGTTAACAATATAAAATCCAAAGAGGGAGAATACCTCACAGGTGGTCTTATCTCCCAAGTAGATCTCCTTATGAGGGATGGAGTACTCAGCTCAGCCTATATCACCTCAGGCTCCTATTGAACAATCTTCTCGGACCTAGCCACATCTTCATTTGAAATGCCCTCAAGTTCCACTTGAGTCTTGCCTTCTACCTCTGCATTACCAGATTCTGCAACACACTTGTCTTTATACATGATCTTTTCATGGAACACCACGTTTTTTTCCCGGATAATTTTTCTATTTTCATTATCCTAGAACCGATATCCAAATTCGTCAAAATCATAACCAATAAAGAAACATCTCCGAGACTTAGCATCTAACTTGTCTCTACATGCAGAATCAATATGCACATATGATAGACAACCGAAAATCCTCAAATGAGAAAGATCTACCTCCTTACCACTCCAGATCTCCTCTGGCAGTTTGTTCTCCAATGGTACAGATGGCCCGCGATTGATCAGGTATGCCACTTTGTTCACTGTATCTGCCCAAAATGACTTTGGTAGACCTGCATGGATCCTCATGCTCCTGGTACGCTCATTCAGCGTCCCATTCATCCGTTCAGTAACCCCGTTCTGCTGTGGCGTCATTGGAATTGTCATCTCCATCTTGATGCCATGTTCGCCGCAGAACTCCTTGAACTCATGGTTCACATACTCATGGCCATTGTCAGACTGCAAACACTTGATCTTGACGCTTGCTTCATTCTCTACCTATGCTTTCCATTTCTTGAAAGTAGAGAACACATCAGATTTATTTTTCAAAAAATAAACCCATACCTTCCTGGAATAATCATCGATGAATCTCACATAATACAGTGACCCGCCGAGGGATGGAACTGGAGATGGCCCCCATACATCCGTGTGCACAAGCTCCAACTTGCTACTCTTCGGCATCCTTGGTACTTTGCTGAAGGTGACTTTCCTCTGCTTTCCTAGCACACAGCCTTCACAAAGTCTACCATTGACTGACTTCATACTTCAAACACATCATCCGAATCAGCCGCTGCAATAATTTTTGCGTTCGATGACCTGTACAAAGTACTCAGCTTGCTGCCCCGTGCGATCACCATGGCTCTTTGATAACCTTCCAAGTGTTACCTACAAATACCATAATGTAACCCTCCGAATCAAGCTATCCTACCGAGATCATATTTCTCTTCAAACCCGGTATATGTCGAACATCTTTCAGCTTCCAAGTTGTCCCATTATCAGTGACAATCTTCACGTTCCCTTTTCCCACAGCGTTCAAGACTTTATCATCTACCAGATAAACCTTGCCGAAGTTACCGGTAGTGTAATCTTCCGTACACTCCCTTTGTGATGTGGAATGGTATGAAGCTCCAGAATCCAGGATTCTATCGAACTGTCAACACTCAGAACCAATGCATTTGAGACTTCTTCTGTAGCAGCATTCGTCGACTCTTCATTGGTTTTCTTCTTAGGTGCTCTGCAATTCTTCTTCAGGTGACCTTTCTTCTCACAATTCCATCATGCGAATTCACCAGATCTCGACTGACTTCGTCGCCTTGCGTTTGATCTTCCTTAGTTTTGTCCTCGCTGTTGTGTTCTTCCCTTGCCCTCTGCACTCAACGTCGACCTTGAGGCTTCTATTGATTCTCTCCTATGAATGTCTTCGCTCAGAATCAGATCTCGAATATCATCGAGCTTCAACTTCGTTGAATCGAAAGAATTGCTGACCGTCGTCACAGTTGCACCCCAACTTTCTAGCAAAGAAGACAACAAGATCAAAGCCCTCACTTCATCATCAAAAGTGATACTCACCGAATTTAACTGTGTGATGATAATGTTAAATTCGTTGATGTGATCCGTGACCGAAGCTCCCTCAGACATCTTCAGGTTGAACAACCTTCTCAGCAAATACACCTTATTTGATGCTGACGACTTCTCGTACATGTTTGATAACGCCTTCATCAAACCTGGTCTTCTCGTTCACGATGTTAAAAGCTACATTCCGCGCCAATGTCAGCCTGATAACACCAAGCGTCTGCCGGTCGAGGAGCGCCCAGTCCGCATCGCTCATCGCCTTCGGCTTTTCCCCAGAAAGAGGCTCGTGCAATTTCTTCTGGTATAGATAGTCCTCGATTTGCATCTTGCAGAAGCCGAAGTATCTACCATCAAATTTCTCGATCTTCACCTTCCCATCGTCTGTCGCCATCGCTCCCACTGCCCACGAACTCCTCCACCGAAGAGCTCTAATACTAGTTGTTGCGGAATATCTTCGATATCAACTTACTATTGATACCGATGTATGGGAGAAATCGATAAACAGATAGTGGAAAAGTAACAAGAAATCACACACCGAGAAAGACACACAAATTTTACGTTGTTCGGAGATTGTCTCCTACGTCCACGACCGTCACAGAGTTTCACTCTATTCAGATGTCTCAGATCACACTTGTTACCAACATTACCCAGATCCCCCACAATATATAGTGCATAACCGCTATCAGATATGTGCCTTGGGTAACAATTCAGGATAACTGCATATCTTATCCTGATTCTCCATAACTCTATATCTAACAAATAAGGTAGTTATGAAAACCACTCAATCTCCCCAGATTATAGTTACAAGGAAGTTACAATCTCTCAAATTCTTCCTACCATATCTAACAATAAATTAGTTAGGCTCAGAATCAGGCTCCACCTAACTAAGTCCAATTAGAAAATTTTTGGGAGAAACTGATTCGAAGATGAAGTATAGAATTGCCAAGAGTTTTCTAGACATAAGTCTGTCACCATGTGCCCTCTCGGGTCACCAACGACAAATGAGGATTAAGATTTCTCTCTCGGGCAAAAACTCTTAGAATCCAAAGAAATGGGAGAAAGCAATGGCAAAATAAAACGAAGGACAAAAGAAAGCCTACATGAGCTTCAAATCCGTCTATGATGTCTGAGCTCCTATTCAACCTCTCGATCTGTTACCAGAGTTCCAGAGTGTGAATGTCCCCCTCGGGCTTCGGATTAGGAAGTTCACAACATCTAAACTATTCAACTAACGACTACCATTATTAGTGTAACATAAAAACCACATCAAAATCACCTTAGGGGTGCTTGATGTCTCTACCATCCTCTCAGGGTTTAGCCGAGCAGAGGATACAGATATCCCTCTCAGGCAGCGTAGCAGAAGTGATTCAAAACCTCAATCCAAATATGAATCCACCAGAATATAACATAAACAAACAATGGATATCATTAAAACATATATAAGTTCTGATATTTAATTTAAATGATAAAAACATCAATGAAAATAAGAACATAAAACATGAGTTTATGACATCTGACACCTCCCGGGCCCAGCTGGCCAGTTAGTTATAGTTCGTATTAGGTGAACACGCACCCATGAAGAGAACAGTAAACAAGCATAATATTGTTCCTTGCAAATATCTCTGGTCTCTCCTCTTTAGAATTCTTATGCCTCAAGAAAGTATCTCCAAGCCCTTGTTGTGGAATCCCTTTTTATAGAATCTCCTCATTTCATCCTCCTCCAGCTGCCATTAGCTTTTTGTCCCCTAGCTGCTTCAGTGGTCTCCCCGGCAAGGAAGCTTCCTTCTGCATCATGCCTGGATGAGCTAGCTGGTCCCCAAGATCAGGTTGATGTTTGTTGTTGGTTTGTGGCCTCCTGATTGTCATAAAGCAAAACATCGTCCATTGATGCAGAGACTTATGCATCATATCCAGTCTGCTCTTTCCATTCATTCGGCATCTATCAGCTCCTTGCAAGGGTATCAATTTTAGGGGACAAATTAGCAATAAATGGATGACAATGTTATGGAAATAGGCCCGATGTAGAGAATGTGTAAAAAAATGGCTCGAGTGTTATGCATGCATTTGTAATAAAATTAGGCATAGCATAAGAGTAAAATACATGCTAATCAGCGATAAGAACATATACATGAATTCTCCACATCATCGACCCATTTGTGTAGGACTTTCATCCCTTTTTTCACTCATATGTCCAACTCTACAATGCCAACGTCATAGATATCATCTGAATCAACTGGTAATTATTGTGTCTGACAACATTTACAAGTACCTATCTTATTGCCTTCTGCTATTACCATAGCTCCTTTGGTGACCTTTTACCTAAAACTACCATAGTGTAACCCTCTAAGTCAAGCTGCCCAACTGAGATTAGGTTCCTCCTTAGTCGCAATATATGTCGAGCATCCTTCAACTTCCATATTGACCCACTATTAGTGACAATCTCCATGTTACTCTTCCCCACAACATCCAAGACTTTATCATCAATAAAGTAAACCTTGCCGAAATTTTCTATAGTGTAACTTTTCATACTCTCCATTTTTAGGTAGAATGATATGAAGCTCCAGAATCCAAAATCTAAGATTCTATACAATTTTTCTTCAGATGACCTTTCTTCCAGTAGTTCCAGCATGAGAATTCACCAATCTTGAATGACTTTATTGCCTTGATTTTGATCTCCCTTGATTTTGTATCGCAATTGTGTTCTTCCCATGTCCTCTGCGCTCAACACCGAGCTTGAGGCTTCTCTTAATTCTCTCATGCCAACGTCTTCGCTCTGAATCAGATCTCAAATATCATCAAGCATCTCAACTTTGTTGAACTGAAAGAATTCTTGATTGCCATCATAGTTGCACCCCAACTTTCTGACAAAGAGGACAACAAAATCAAAACCCTCACTTCATTATCAAAAGTGATCTTTATCAAATTTAATTGTGTTATGAGAATGTTAAATTCATTTATGTGATCCGCAACCGAAGCTCCTCCAAACAACTTTCTAATCAAATACACTTTATTTGAGGCAGAAGGCTTCTCGTACGTGTCTGATAATGCCTTCATCAAGCATATCGTGGTTTTCTCATTCACAATGTAAAGGCTATGTTCCTTGCCAATGTCAGCCTGATAATGTGTAGTCCCTGCTAGTCGAGGAGCATCCGCGTCACTCATCATCTCCAATTTCTCATTAGAGAGATGCTCCTCCAATTTCTCATTAAAATATGCTCATGTAATTTCTTCTAGAAGTCAAAATATCTCAATCTTGACCTTCCTCACCATCGCTCCCACCATCCACGAACTCCTTGTTGTAGCTCTCATACTGGTTGTTGGAAAAATCTCGGTATCAACAAATCATCGATATCGATAAGTGGGAGAACTATTGCAAGAATAACAATAAATCATATAGAAAAAAGATACACAAGATTTTACATGATTCCAATATTATCTCTTATGTCTACGGTCGTTTCACTATGTTTGAGATGTTTGCCCCATTACATGCATCCCCTACAAACTCTCTCAATATATGGTGCATAATCATCATCAGATATGAGCTTTGGGCAACAATATAACCAAAATATCTATCATGCTTCTCCATAACTTCATATTTAACAAATAATATAATTATGATATTCCTCAATTTTCCCATTATTATTATAAGAAAGTTACAATCTCTCTTTTACAGTCACCTTATTATAACTAACAAATTAGTTAGACCATAAATCATACTCCACTAACTAACTACAACATCCTCCAATAATTATCCTAATAATACCAACCAGTTATTATAGTAGTTAGAAATTGTTGAGTAGAACAAATTATTTTGTCCAATATCCGCAGACAGCCTATTAGAGTTGCATACATGACAATGGATAAACTTTACCTTGTTTTCAACATCATCTGCATACCAAAGTATATGATTTCTAACATATATAAATCATAGAGGTTATGGAATACCTCTTGCAGTGGAAGCAGATTGTCAAGACTTGTACCTCGGAACCAGGGACCGAACCTCGGGGTAATAGAACACCTAGTTACATCACAAGTACTTCTAGATGAACCTACACAAAAGCATGCATTGGACCTCTCGTATGGGTCCCCTTTTATAGGCGAGGGAGAGTTGAGCGAGGGGCATATCACATGTGTAATTAATGCTGATTGTGCATCATGATATGTGTGATTGCGCATGTCACGCGTCACTAATGTTGATTGCACATCAGGCGATATGCATATTGTGCATATCACACACAATCGCACGTCTTGCGGAAGGGGTAACAACAATCCCAAGTGGGCCACGCACGTGGCCCACCAATGCCCAATGTGGTCATTTCCTAACAATCTCCCACTTGTCCGCATTGGGCATTGAACTTTCGTTCATCCAGAAATAGTAAATGTGTCGTGTGAACTACGAGTACAAGCACACTTCTTTATAAGAGCTAGAAAAAAAATAGTTAAAATTTAGAATCGCTCAATTATCCCTAGAGCGTATGTGATGCTCGTTAAGGATTCATAACAGCTCTCATGTGAACCAACAAATGCTCAAGTAATCATATTTATGCCTTAGATCTGCTTTGCAATATAGCCAAGACAACATATGTCTTGCTCTGCGGTAAAGAACTTTCATATACACTATATTTTTCAACACGAGAAAAAATAGTTTTATGTGAAAGTTTAATGCGACTCATAACAGTTCTTTTCCCCACCCTCATGCCTTTTAGTAGTGAACTAGCTGCTTTCCTAGATGTGTCTCGACAGGCTACTTTACTTTTCAGTTTTAAGTACCCCGCTAAAATAGCAAGCACTAATTCCTTTCCTTAAGACATAGTCTAGAGCCTCAGAGACACACATCACGGTGATCATTGAACTAATCAATTCATATTGTTTCTAGGTCGACTTAGCATACTTGATACTAAACACAAGTACTGCGGTGGAGACTTCCACTGATAGAGCGTGAATGTCTAGCTCTTTTAAAATTATGCACCACATAGACTTAAGTCTAGTCACTACCTTCTAGTGCCTAAACCGAGTTTTCAAATTGCTCACTATCTTATAGCGCCAAATTTGAATCTCGTATCTGGCCCCTTTCTCTCTCTCTTAGTCACGCGACATTCAATTACTAAAACTCATGTTTTAACATGTTTTAAGAATCACATTATGATTCACATATTTTAATAAGCAAACATGTAAATGTAGCAAACATGAGAAATGCATGAATGCAACTCTCTCAAGCTTAAACTAAGCATTGTCCTCAGTGCAAGCCTAGTCGAATAGAGTTTGCATCACTGAAAAACAAAGAATGAAAGAAGAAATAGAAATATACAACCTATTATTTTAAAAATAACGATGGCAAAGTGTTGATCAGTGGTGGATTAGATGATGATGGTTCTGGAATTGCCGAAAAAGGTTCGCTTTAGCTATGTCATAAATGTGGTATGTGACTATTGGTGTAATTTTTGGAATTTTTTTAATGAATCATGAAGCACATGGATTATGCTTAATGCTGAAAAAGAACTTTCTGCAAAAATGGGCTCAGTTGTTAGTCCATGTTGAAAACACAAATCATGTCAAAATGCACATGGTCATTTTTTTCCAAAATTCTCTATTTGTGAAATGAATGCCTAGCAAAAATCTAACAACTAAAATTATTTCAAGAAAAACTAAATTGACCTAAAATAGAATTTAAAAGGTTCCCTAATAAAAGGTTTAGCATTATGATCATGAATGAATTTTGCAATTAAGAACAATCTCACTTGAATTATGTGATCATGATGTGTTTATCATGGTGAGAATCAATGAATGTGGGTGAACACACATCCAACCATCACCAATTTTTGGTAAGCCATCTCTGTAACTCTTACCTTACCCTTGATTTGAGATTTTGCAATTTCTACTATTGGGCTCTTTGGTCATCATACTTTCGATGACATTGGTGCTCATGTTGTTATTGTTGATGATGATGATGCCGGTGTTGCGATCACCTCCCTTTTTGGTGATGGGTTTGAAGATGCAATGATGGTAGATGATACTTTCAAAAGTGAGCTCCTCTTTTGAAGTTGTCCATTTTCGATTATATACGGACTTGTCTCCTTAATCCTCCACTTTGTAGATCGTGCTTTTTGTTGATAATATCTTCACGGTTTCCATTATATTTGATATGGTTCTGGATGACGATAAGGACACAAGAGGAATGTTTGCCTTCTAAGATTGGGCCAAATGAGAAGCTAAATTTGCTACTTCCTTCTCCAATAGTTGAACTTTGGCCTCCATATCGTCAAATCTTTGTTGATCCTCTGATGGTTGTGATGAAGGTGGATTCTCGTCGTGAAGTTTGGCTTGATCTTTCAGCTATGTCAAGTGAATCTCCAAATTATGGATGAGTTGGCCCTGCAAAGAAAATCTCTTATCACTTACATATGTGGATTGCTTAAACATGTCCTCTAATTTGGTCCTTTAATGAGTTGATAGCAACATTTGTCTTTGCATTCTGTTGTGTTAGTTGAGTAATCTGATTCTCCAGATTCTGAATGTACTCTTTCTGCACAGAAAATTTATTCATCAGCATGCCTATCATATGTGTAAGCAAAGCTAATGGATCAGTTCAAATATCTTGTTGAGCCTTTGTTAGGTAAATTTAAACCAATTTGGATAGTTTCTAATATTGAAGGGTCTCCATATTGTGTTTCTTCCTCAATAATTATTTTGTTGATGTTTTCATATGACTTGGATTGTTTATTAGAATTGTTCCTTTTCGTCATTGAAAATTTAACAATGATGAGAAGTAAATCCTTCAAAATTCTAGTGTTGTGTCATTCAAAGGTTCCAGAGAGCGACCTAAACAATAGAGATCCAAACAACTGAATGGAGAAAAGAGAATGTGGACCATTTTGAACAAACACAGAGCATTTTAGGAAAGTCGACACAGGTCGTTTCCCAAATTGCAATCTGAGTGAGGAGGTTGAAAAAAGAAGGTGGAACACAAGCCATGTACTAATGAACACGGACTGTGTTAACTTCAAGTGTAAAATTCCACGCAGCACGTAAGAGAGAAAGGGGGAAAGGAAATAGTAAAAGACCACACTGGCTGTATTAAGAAATCACAGACCGTTTCAGTAATGCCAACACATGTCGTGTTCCGAATAGTAGTTTGTTTTACAAAGGAAACAAAAAACACGAGAGCAACGCAGGCTGTGTATAGGTAAATGTGGACCGTGTTAACTTCAGTGCAACACAAAAGTGAGAGAAGGGAAGAGGAAACAATGGAAGAAAATGCAGGCCATTTGAAGACAACGCAGACCATTTTCAAAAGCGTCGACGTGGGCTGTCTTCCGAATAATAGTCCATTTCACACGAGAAACAGATAACGGTGAAAGAAGCACGAGTCATGTCAATGTGAACGCGGCCCATTTCAGTTGCAAAATCCCATATGGTGCACAGAAAAAATATTTAAGATCCAATCAAGTAAGAAAAAGATAGAAAAGTCCTCAACAACGATGCCAAAAACATGATACAAAATTTTAAATAGAGCATATACTAGCAAGAGCATTATGTCAAATCAAGTAATAAAGAGTGAGAAGAGTGACGAACCTACGAGGACTAGTCTATCTTTTATCTTTTATTGTAAATGAGTTAGATGAGGAAAATAGATAAGATTTGATTTAAAATAATTAAAAATAAAGAAGATTAAAATTGATCCAATCTAAAGTCTTACAATAGCTTGTTCAAATAAGGTTAGAATAACAATATACTTGAATGTGAGATTTTAAACAAATTCAAATTATCTGACGAAAAGGATGCCAAAAAGTAAAGGACTCAAACTAAATAACCTAACTATCCTATCTCAATATTAGAGAGAGAAAGTTCAACTGAATTAATCTCTAACTAACTTTTGACAAGATGCTTTACTGATGCAATCCTATCTCAAAAATACCTCAACCGAGTGAGTTAATGATCCACAAATCTCTAAATCTCAACTAGTAAATAGATATTGGATATGAAATGCTTACCGAAAAGAATAAGATCGATCAACTGAGAGAGTTCAACCAAATTTTGATAATACCAACCGGTTAAATCGAGTACTCAGAAGAAAGCATTAAATTCAAAATAGTAAATCTTATTCACGATCTAACAAAGTCCAACATAAATGGATCCTTATTATGACTCTATTACATAGATTGAGACAGTAGAGAGAAAAAAAACGAGATCAAAAGATAGAAAAGGACAAATAATCTCTTCAAAATAATTTGAACTCCTCTGGAAGAAAATCCACCGACACTGAGTAGACGATCAGAGTCTCTCTTGTCCTATGTTTACAATGGATTTTGAATTCTAGACTTGGATGATTAAGTGAGGTGATAGGGAACGTGGATCATGTCATCAATGATACATGCTGCATTAATCAAAATATAATTATTTAGCTGAGGAAATTTAACGAAATTAATAATTCAGATCATGTTATTAAGAACATGGGATATTTTGTTAGAGTGATTTCCAATCAATCTCTCATATTTTGAAGATATGGTGGTTGCTAACTAACATGAACCATGTTAAAAGAAATGTGAGTTGTGTTGTTGGTAAATGTGGACCGTCTTCGAGTAGCGCGGGCCGTGTTAGGTGGACAATGTGAACTGTGGTGGAATGACGCGGGCCATGTTAGGTGGACAATGCGGACTGTGTTGGAACGATGCAGACCGTGTTGGCTGCTACACACAAAATAGAAAATAAGAAATTAGGTACCTTCCTTGAAAATTTTAATAAAAAAATGAGGAAATGTTTACATATGTTAGAACAAAATTATGAAAAATAGACTAAATGGTATGAAATAAATATGTATAAAATGGCATGCATCATTTGTGTGACAAAGCAAGGAGTCGTTTGGGACGGTGTTGCTGGATTTTCACACCCAATTGCTTCACCCATGTCCATCTCAAAAATGGAGGACAATCATTGCTTAATGATAATAACAAAATTATTATTATTTCCAACCATCAAAATGTCATTAACATATAGTGTTATGATAGCAAAATTATCCTCGGACTTATGAGCATACACATAGTGATCTTTATCAATCATATTAAAATCGTACGAAATAATTGATTGATAAAATTTAGATATCATTGTCTAGATGATTGTTTGAGTCCATAAATGAACTAGCGTAGTCTACAAACTTTGCACTCTTCTTTTTTTACAACGAAGCCTTGAAGCTACTCCATGCAAATTTTATCATCTAGTTCTTCATTGAGAAATGTGGTTTTAACATCTATTTGATGCAATTCTAAGTTCATATGTGTAATTATAGCTAATATTGGGCAAATTGAAGCAAACCTTCTAACAGGTGCAAAGGTTTCTTCATATTCAACACCCGCTATTTCAGTGAAACATTTCGCCACTAGGCGAGCTTTATATCTTTCAATTGATCCATCCATGCCATGTTTAATTTTGAAAATTCATTTGTTCTCAATTGTCTTACGGTCTGGCAGGAGATCAACCTATTGGGTCAAAGTTTTAATAACATATAAAATTATATTTTGAAGAAACAAACCTCGAAAGATTAAAGTTGAAATGCTAAAAAAGTTTAAAGAAAAATGAATAACTTTATGCACTACGCCTTGATTAAATAATTATCACTGATCTAATTAGCTTTGGATAAAAGTGGAACTTCTGTTAGCTTTCCATAGACTCCAAGATCATCTAATTTGGATAACCATGCAAAAAGTTATGATTAAAAGAGTGCAGGTCGGTTAATCTACTGGTCGACACAAAGAAGGCCAATAGAGAAGATGCCGGTCGATCGATAACTATTGAGCCTGCTCCGGACGATGTCGAGCCGATACCAGTCGATGTATCGGTCGATAGACCGGTCGACCGATCAAGCGTAGAAATTGAAAAAAATGCGCAACGGTCACATAGACTGGTCGACCGGTCCAGAAGCGTGGTCGACCGGCCTCCTAGTCAAATGAACAGTAACGGTCAAATTTGAAGGAAGAATTTATGGAATGATTTCTGGACGAATTTTACACACATTGAAAACTATAAAAGAAATGCCAAAGCCAGAGGCAAAGGCACACATTCACTCATTTGAAGAAAAAGCTTTAAGTTGTCAAGTAGAGATCATTTCTTGAAGTTTTCATTTTATAACTTTCTCATTCTTTCTCTCTTCTTCTCTTGTGAGCTTAGTTTTGTAAAAGAGAGAAACACTTTTGTTTAGAAAAATTAGAGAGAGCTCCTGTGTAAAAATGGTTATAAATCTTACCTCTTGAGTGAGAGAAATAGATTAGCTTCCTAGGAGGAGAGGTTGCCTTGTCTCTCGAAGCGGAGAAAAGGCGGTGGTGTAAAGGGCTTTCTTCCTTGCCCCATTTGGAATAAAGGAAGTGCTAGTAAAATCTCTGACAGTCTCGAGGTCGAGAAGTCGGAGCGGGGAGGTAGGCCAAGGTGTGGCCGAACCTCGTCAACAACTACTATGTCTTTGTGTTTGATTCTCTCTCTCTCTCTCCCCGTTCATATTGTGTTTATAATCTGAATTGCAAAGGTTTTGAGAATCAGTTTTGTGCTTCCGCTACAAATTTTGTGAAATCGATATTTTTGGTTAAACACCAATTCACCCCCCCCCCCCCCCCCCCCCTCTTCTTGGTGTCCTTTGGGATCCTACAATTGGCATCAGAACGGGTTGCTCTTATTTTGATCTTTTGAATCATTTCGGTTTTTAGATCTAATCATTTTTAAGATTCAATCATTTATTTTAAGATTTAACAATCTTAAAAGCTATGGCATCAAGTGCATTCATTTTTGTCGAAGGACAATCAATTAGTCGTCCTCCCCTTTTAAATGCATCAAATTTTCAATTTTGGAAAATTTGGATTCAAGTCTACATATGTTCTATTGATTTAAACATGTGGGATATTGTTGAAAAAGGCTATTATTTACATGAAAAATTACCTTCCGAACATGACGAAAGACAAAAAAAATTTCGAAATTGGATTGGAAAGCAAAGAATATTTTCTATTGTGCTTTGGATTCAACGGAATTTAATCGGATTTCAAGTTGTGAAACTGCAATGGAGATTTCGGAAAAACTCATCACTACTTATGAAGGAACCGACAAAGTTAAAGAATCTAGATTGAATATTTTAAACCATCAATATGATTCTTTCAAAATGCATGAAAATGGATCCATAAATGATATGGTTGCTCGGTTTAATGATATTTTGAATGGCTTAGCCTCCTTGGGCGAGCCAAGATCTAACCACCAAAAAGTGAAAAAGATTCTCAGGTCTCTCTCCTCCAAATGGCATACCAAGAGGACCGTGATCGAAGAAAAGGATTTGAATAAATTGGATTTTGATGATCTTATTGGCTCACTTTTAACCTATGAGATCTCAATCCAAGAAGATCAAGAAAAAAAAGCTCCCAAGAAGAAAACATTGGCATTGAAGGAAAATACAATAGAAGAATATTCAAGTGAAGAGGAAGTGGATGAAAAGAAACTCGCACTCTACTCAAGAAAATTAGATAAGTATCTCAAATTAGTTAAAAAGAAAGACAAGAATGAAAAGCCAACAAGAAAATCATACAAACATCACAAAGAAGAAAAATCTCGAAAAGGTAAAAAGAAAAAATATGAAGAGTCTAGTGAAACAAGTAGTTCATCAAGCTCTTCGAGTGATGAAGCATACATATGCTTGATGGCACGACGATGAGGTAATCTCTAACCCTTCAAGCTCAAATTATGACTCATTAAACTCTTCTTTAGATGTGAATAAGGAACTCTCCTCTCTTATAAAAAGATATTTTTTAATTAAAGAGGAAAATGAGACATACATGAAATTGAAAAATTAAAAGAGGAAAATAATGCATATTTTTGGAAAATGAAAAACTAAAAAACGAAATTGATAGTTTGGAAATCACTCATGCATGTGAGTTTGTAAAACTAGCATGTTCTTTGGAAAAAATAAAGAAAGAAAATGTCTCTTTGAAAAATGTACAAAATAAAATTATTTCTTATGCAAGGAAAAATAATCTTAGGATTCATCCCTATAATAGAAAATCACATTTTGAATGCTTTACATGTGAATTTTATGGGCATTATGCATATCAATACAAAATGAGAAAATCAACACAATATGGCATGATTTGGGTTCCGAAAGGAACATTGTCTAACAAATTAGGACCCAAAGAAATTTGGGTACAAAAAATTACATAATTACTTTTCAGGTGTGTCTCACATGCAAAGCAAAGGACAAGTGGTGAAGGCACAAAGGTTATAGTAAAAGTTTCACTTACTTTTTTATTTCACCCAAAAATTTCAAACAACTACTTCTTTAAACATAAAAGAGGAATATATAAAAGATTGGTCGTAATGATAGGAGGAGCATGATTAAACATTATTTTCACATATCATGGATATCACATGTTTTATCAAAGTTTTTATGCCATATTTTTTAATATATTTTTATTTTGGCTTTCATAAATTGGTTTTCATTATAAAATCGCCATATATTTAGGAGGAGTTACCTTTCAAAACTTGCAATACTCTACATATCTATTATATGACAAAAGGGGGTAAGAATATTTAAAAAAAAATTGATTAAGGGGGAGTTACATATGGTTTCTTATATACTTCAATTACAAACAATTTTTTGATGAAACAAAATGAGAGAAATATAGGAGAAATATGATCTGAACATATTTTATAAGAGAAGTTAAGTGTTAGGGGGAGTAAAATTGTTTTAACACGATTTTACAACTTTTTCATCAACTTATATCTTTTTCATATTTCTCGATTTGTCTTCATCAAAAAGGGGGAGATTGTTGGGTCAAAGTTTTAATGACATATAAAATTATATTTTGATGAAACAAACCTCGAAAGATTAAAGTTGAAATGCTAAAAAAGTTTAAAGAAAAATGGATAACTTTATGCACTACGCCTTGATTAAATAATTATCATTGATCTAATTAGCTTTGGATAAAAGTGGAACTTCTGTTATCTTTTCATAGACTTCAAAATCATCTAATTTGGATAATCGTGCAGAAAGTTATGATCAAAAGAGTGCAGGTCGGTTAATCTTTCAGTTGACACAAAGAAGGCCGATAGAGAAGATGTCGGTCGACCGATAACTATTGAGCCTACTCCGGAGATGTCGAGCCGATACCGATCGACCGATCAAGCGCAGAAATTGAAGAAAACACGCAACGGTCACATAGACCGGTCGACCAGTCCAGAAGTGCGGTCGACCAGCCTCCGAGTCAAATGAACAGTAACGGTCAAATTTGAAGGAAGAATTTGTGAAATGATTTATGGACGAATTTTCCACACATTAAAGACTATAAAAGGAGTGCCAAAGCCAGAGGCAAATGCACACATTCACTCATTTGAAGAAAAACTTCAAGTTGTCAAAGAGAGATCATTTCTTGAAGTTTTCATTTTATACATTTCTCATTCTTTCTCTCTTCTTCTCTTGTGAGCTTAGTTTTGTAAACGAGAAACACTTTTGTTCAGAAAAATTAGAGAGAGCTCCTGCATAAAAGAGGTTCTAAATCTTGCCTCTTGAACGAGAGAAATAGATTAGATTCCTAGGAGGAGAGGTTGCCTTGCCTCTCGAAGCGGAGAAAAGACGGTGGTGTAAAGGGCTTTCTTCCTTGCCCAATTTGGAACAAAGGAAGTGCTAGTGGAATCTTCGGTGGTCTCGAGGTCGAGAAGTCGGAGCAGGGACGTAGGCCAAGGTGTGGCCGAATCTCGTCAACAACCACTGTGTCTTTGTGTTTGATTTTCTCTCTCTCTCTCCCCCGTTCATATTGTGTTTATAATCTGAATTGCAAAGGTTTTAAAAATCGGTTTTGTGCTTCCGCTACGAATTTTGTGAAATCGATATTTTTGGTTAAACACCAATTCATCCCCCCCTTCTTGGTGCCTTTGGGATCCTACACAACCAAGTCTCAGACTTGATTTTTCTGTATGGACCTTAACTCTTTCTCCATTGCCTTAATTCATTCTTCCTTAGCATGAGATGAGAGAACCTCTTTAACATATTTGGGCTCAAGTTCATCTTCTATACTTACTATGTGGGCTTCATGGGGCTCATGTTTATGCAGCTCTTCGATTTGAAATCGTCGACATGGAACATGTTTTTTAGTAGTCCATCGAAGGGAACTTTCAGGTTCGTCAGTTAGCCATTGTGAATTTCTCCCACTCATATCAAGTTGTAGGATGGAGAAAACAAACTTCTCAACAGATTGATCCGCTTGTGCCGTCAAGTTGGGATCTTCTTCTTTATCTAGAAAAAGTTCTTTGTCTATCTCGCCTTGCTTAACAAATTCATTCTCTATGATTGTCACATCTCTATTTTTTATTTTCTTTATGGTACCATCTTCCTTTTCACCTATGAACACGTAGCCCTTAGAGATTTCACAATATCTTATAAAGATACATTTCTACTTTCTTGGACCCAACTTTTTATACGAACGAGAGTTGTTTAAAACATAGGCTACGCAACATCAAGGACACGAATAATTAAGCTTAGGCTTTCGCCCTGTTCAAAGTTCATAAGGAGTGGAAGGAATGAATTTCAATGGTACATGATTTAAAATGTAGGCAACAGTCAATAGTGCATCTTTCCAATACAAAATCGGAAGATTAGCTTATGCCATCATGGATGGAACCATATCAAATAAGGTATTATTCCATTTTTTTGCAACGCTACTTTGTTGCAGAGTTCTTGGTATTATTAGTTGTCTAACTATACCCTTTTGAATATCAGAGAGATATTCACATCCACAGGTTCGCAAGGCTTTAATCTTGCGATCAATTTGATTTTCTGTCATATTCATGAATCGTACAAAACAATCCAAAATTTCAAACTTGTGAAAAATCAAGTATATAACACCATAGAAAGAATAATCATCGATAAAGGTGATGAAGTAAGAAAAATCATGTCATGTGACAGTGATATTGAGGAATGTAGTGATAACTTGCTGATTTTGGGGTCAAATTTCAGATTTTTCAATTTTTGATTTAACTCCATAATTCACTCTCTATTGCAAGTATACAGGTCAATTGTAGTCTACCCAAATATCGTATCCTCAGTGATTTGAAGCCAAAGAGTCCGTAAAAATAATTTAGACTAATCCTAATAAAAGTGGCAAAAACAAGAAATTAAAGGGAAGTAAAATAGATTTTTAAAAAATGATAAAAAAGATAACTATTTTTGGATTTTAGAAAGTTGTCAAAACTGAATTATAAATGCTAGACTAAGGCTAAAAGGGTTTAATAATCAATGAGGATGGTTCTCCTTGGAGTTGGGGTTCATCTAATTTAATTATGGATGGAATGGAATAAGTTATTAATTTTTAGTCAAATATGATTCAACCTTAAACATGGCTGCTCTCACAGCTCCTTTAGTCCAAAACTAATCAATATATTGTCATATAATTGTTGGCCAGGTTGAATTAGAGGAGGATCCCCAATGAATATCAAGTTATCATTAGGCTCAAACTCAAGTTCCTTGCTAATTTTTGGCAATTTAGTGAAATATGAAATGATAACAATCAATTGCACTTTAAATATGAGGGAATTACTTCAATTGACTAAACAGGAATGAAATCAATCCAACATTAGTGCTAATGCTTCTTGGTTTATCTCTAAACTACAAGAGGATTTTAAATCAGCCTCTCAG
Organism: Pontederia crassipes; assembly: GCA_030549335.1. Taxonomy (NCBI): domain Eukaryota; kingdom Viridiplantae; phylum Streptophyta; class Magnoliopsida; order Commelinales; family Pontederiaceae; genus Pontederia; species Pontederia crassipes. The sequence continues at coordinate 55,345,610 of CM060196.1, read as the reverse complement.
CTGCAAATGGAAATGAAATCCACATTATCACTAATGAATTGAATCAAATCAGCACATAATTACATATGGGAACTCAGCACATGCAATTGCTTCTTGGTCCATCTCTGAACAGCAAGAAAACCTTAAGTTCACTTCTCAGTGACTAAATGAAATCAGGGGTTTAACAATAACAAGGCAGATTCCACAAATTCAGGAAACAGATTTGGAAATCAGATTTGAAAATCAGAAATCAACAATGGATAGTTTGCAACATTTCAAGGATTGAAACCTTGGAATTACCATTGTCTCTTTATTCATTTCTGAACAAGAAGGAACCTAAAGATTAACTTCTCAACTACTAAGAAAGCAGGGCTCCACAATGATGAAAACAGATTTGAGAATTCAGAAATCAAAAATGGGAAAACAGATTTCAGAAATCAGAAAAATCAGATTCCTAATTGGGATTGAATCTAAAAACTTGGCATTGGTTCTTGATTCATTTCTGAACTAGAATAGATCAAAATACAACCTCTCAGTTGTAATTACAAATAGGATCTCACAATGTCAAGATTAGAATCCAAGGAATTTAGAATTGTAAAAACAGAAATCTGCAAACCAGAAATCAGATTTCAGTGCAGGAAATCAGATTTATCCACATCCATCCATAATTGAACTAGACTACTACCTTATCCTAGGAGAAATGGAGTTTAGCTGCTCATAATTACAAAGTTTGATACACAATAGTAGGAAGGATTGATACAAAACATCCTGTAATTAGAGTCTGTCCACAAAAATTAGAAATGCAACTTCAATTCAGCTCCAAACCCTTGCTTCCTTCCTGCTCCAACCCTTGCAAATGGCCAGCCCCCTTCTTCCTTCTAGTTTCTCAGCTTATATACAACCTTCCTACACCCTTGGATGCAGATAAGAAGGTTCCCTTGTGCTTTGATCATGCCAAGTGTCCTGGTCCAGATAATATTTGCAGTGACAGCTTTTTGGACAGTCAAAAAGCAAGTGGTCACCCCTCCTTTTTCCTCTTTGTGCAGCTCTCTTTTCCCTACTAGAAAGATGAAAACAGCAAGCATCAAAGTCCTTGAATAGGATTCTAACAAATAAGGATTAGAACAGTAATAATTATCAGCCCTATCATCAAATGGGATTTGGTGTTGTGCAGGAATGAAATCCATAGTTGAAAATGATAACTTTTGAACCTGGAATGATAACTTTGCATATTTCATAAAAAATGTCCAAATATGAGTGGTTCAGAGCATTGAAAGCATAAAAGATATTAGGATGCCAAGTGAATGAGGTCAAAAATCAAATGTGGATAAGATTTAATAGGAATGATAACTTTGGTGCCAAAAATGATAACTTGATCCCATAAAAATGATAACTTGTCATAACATTTATTGTAGTTGTCCAAATGTGATCAAATCATAGCAGCAAGGAGTTAGGACAACAATATAATGATTGCCTAATGCCTTTATGCAAAATTGATAATCTTGCACATCGAAATGATAGTTTTGCCCTTAGACGATAACTTGACATTAAAAAATGATAACTTGTGAAATGGATTGATAATTTTGCACAAGTTGAGATATGATCATCCAAATATGATTAATTTATGATGGCATGAGATTTAGGGCAAGATAATCACTAGAAATCAGCTCAAGTAGAAAAATGATAACTTTGCACATTTGAATGATAACTTGCCCAAAAAATGATAAATTGGCATAGAATTGTTATTTTTATGGATTTTAGCATTTTAGAACCTCTATGCACATGGAATTAAGTATAAAATGAGAAAGATCAACTAGTTATCACAATTCATGCATTCCAAGCATATTTGGCCAAAAGTTAGGCAAAATAAGGGCTCGATATGGGTGAATTAGATAGAAAATGGGATAAAACCCTATTATGATCAGCTAGTGATCAAACTCCCCCAAGCTTAATCTTTTATTTGTCCTCAAGTAAAACATTCAGAAATTAAGGACAAACTTGAATTAACAGTCCACAAATGAATTAAAAATCAGCTGAATTAGGTCCAATGAGTTTCTCACTTTGCCAACACTCCATCCCATTCTTTCCAATTCTCAAATTCTAGCTGATGAGTCACAAAGGTTAGAGCAAATTTAAGCCATGAAAGAAGTACTAATATTAACTTATTTGGATTTCAAGGATTGTCAACTTTACTAAAAAGTTTGATCTATCAATCTCTTCATGAACAGATTTTTCCACTGCTTAAATAGGTTTAACACCTGACTTTTATTCATGAAAATGCAAGTAAATAGGTCAAGACCTGATTTTTATTCATGCTGGTCACAGGATAAAAATCCTGGTTTTATTCAGGAGAGGTTCCTTTTTGGAATTTCACTCTCTTTATTCATGCATGTATGCAATGCAAAATGCAACTTTTCACTTTTCCTTTTTCCATTTTTCTTTTTCTATTCTGTTTATGAAGTGATCAATGGTTCAAACTCAAGTATAGTTTAGACCCTTAAATGCAAATAGTCAAGGTTTCCTATTTAACATGGCAGCAAGAGCCTTGACTCCTTTCTAGACATCTTCTACTTTCCATTAAATCCATGAATGTCAACTAGTGTTACCCACAAAAAGAAAATTTTTCAGCTGAAAATTAATTCAAATGCATCTAAATTGATAATGTCAATTAAAGCAAGAAGACCAATGGCCAAGTTGGCCACTTGGTATTGGAGTGTACCAACTGTCATAAGGAAGTATTTTACTCATTTTAGAGTTAGAATGAATGCAGGAATTGAGTTGAGTCCAAAAATGATAACTTGTGATAACTAGTGATAACTAGTGATAACCGAGTGAATATGAGTGATAACTTGTTCAAACAATGATAACCTAGTGGTAAATGATGATATAAACATTAAAGTAGATTGAAAATATGGTGTTAAAGTTAGAAAAGCACTAGGTTTCCCCCAAGCTTATTCTCAGCACTGTCCACAGTGGTGAAAATATAGAAAAGGGAGAGGGTAGGGAGGGTATCAAATTCATGGAATTGGGCACTTGAATCTTTTTGCATCTCAACCAGAGGCTTTGGGTGGTCCATTCTTTATGAATTGCAACTATTCCTAGAGAGAAATAAAGGATATCAATGAAATCTTCAATATCAGATTTTTGGGGTGCACAATTCAATGAAATGCATTGAAATTCACTGAAATTCAGCAATGATGGATTTGGATAACTGATATGAATGATAATTCAGATGTCAATATGATAATTGCAGCATGAAGGAAAAGATAATATCAGTTATCATTGGGATTTCAATGAGAAAATAAAAAATGAGGGTAGGAGTACTCCCTAGGTGAAAGGGTGGTGGTGATTTTGATTTCCCTCTGAATTATTCCTGTAAAACAGAGAAAATGAGATATGAAATGGCTTGGGTTACCTCCCAAGAAGTGCCCTACTTTAGTGTCTTAAGCTAGACATTACTACAACCCTCGATATCAAGGAGGTTTAAATAGTATGATGTAATCAAGTACAGATTTCAATCTGTGGACAGCTTCACTAACCAAGTATGGATCTCTTAGTTTGTCAATGATTGACCTTTGTTTTTCAGTTTGATTCCCTCTTCCATTGTACCAGAAATATATTAACTTCTCATTCCAAAACTTCTCATCTATGACATATGAATCTCCTGGATCACCATCTTGTTTAAGCCGTCATTTCTTCAATGGCCTATTAAAATGCATCATTGTTGAAAGATCTTTGAGCTCTTGATTCCATCTTTCAGTAGACAAGCAATGATCTTCCTTCATTGAATGTTTCATTCCTTCTACAAATTTGAATTTTGCCATAGCCTCCTCTATTTGGAAAGAAATTTCTTCTCTTTTGTATCCTCCTTGGCCATTTTAGTCTCATAATGTGGCTTTACTGTCATAATCTGTTGCCCAATGGAAAATGAGATAGGTGAGACTTTGAAACTTTGAATGACTTCAAATGAATTAGTGCTTGCTTCAAGTTCAAGCCACTTTTTCTCTTTTGATGTTTCTTCATCTTTAACCCTAAGATGTTAACATTCTTCAACTGATAGCATCCCATGATGATTTGTAGAATAAATTGCTTCAAGTTGAACTTTTGGACAGCTGGGTGCAGGGGGTAACTCATCTTTAGGGATAGACAATGAGTGAATTGAGTTGCTCTTTTCATCAAAGGTGAAGGTACTTGTTACTTGTGGACAATATGAGAGCAAACTAGTGGAGGTATCTGATAGTTTCTTCAAAGAATCAAAATCAGAGTCTTCTAGAAGTTGTTCTTCATGGGATGGGAACCTTATAAGTGGGTCTTCAATGTGATTCATTGAAGGTAACATTGGAGTAGTTTTTTCAGTAACTTCAGCAACTTCATCTTGTTTCTTGGCTTGTGATTTAAGTGTGATAGACTCATTTTCAACTTCAGCCTCCATGACTACTTTTTCTTCATTCATCTCTTTCTCAATTCCCATCTTCATTTCCTAAATTTCTTCTTTCAGAAGGGCAGATTGGATTTGTGGGGCTTCTTGACTAGACTGCAAAGAAAGCTTGGCCTCCAAGGCTTGATATCTAGCTTCAAGAACATCTGCTGCCATACATATTTTTTTCCAAGGCTTTAGTTTGCTTGTCCTGCCGCCTCCTGAAGTCCTCCAACATAATCTCCATTTGATTAACTGATTGCTGATTTTCTAAAATATCCATGGTTGTAACTTGAAATTCTGACACTTGACTTTGATTGTGATGGTAATACAAATGATTTTGTGAGTCATAAACATAAAGATTGCTGCTTGAGAAGTCTTGCTCATAATTTCAGTAATTTGAAACATAATGGCTACTAGTTGAGAAGTCTTCCTCTTGATTCCAGTAATTTGAACTTTCATGACCATGTGAGGCATACATGTAAGCATTATAGGACTGTTGAAATTGTGGTGATCCTTGATTGCAATAAACTTGTGATGGTTCTCTAACATCAAAACCATATTTTTGAAGAGTTTTGAACACGACACCTTCAACTATAAAATCCAATTGCTCCAGGCTCAAGGGTGTTTCACTTTATTGATAATAATCATAGGACCAAGTTTGCCAACTCATATCCATCTTTTTTTCTTTCTCTCTCAGAAGTGAAATTCATAAATTTCTGCAATTGCTGGGTGAATAATAATCCCTAAGTGTCCTAGGAGCAGCCATGTTTTGATTGGTAGCCTCCTCCTCAAAAGTTCTTCTCCTAGCCTCTTCTCTTAGCAATCTCCTTCTCCTATTGAATCTTCTTTCAGCTCAGGATCAGATAGGTAGAGGTCTCCTTGAATCTTCAAATCCTGCATAAATTGAAATCAAAAGTATCAAATTCAGAAAAGAAAGAAAACTAGACAAAAAAATGGAAAATTCAAAATGATAACTTACAAAAACTGAAAATTGGGTTAATAAATGGACTGAAAACTAGTCTAAAACTAATCTAAACTATCTAAGTTAATCTAATAGGCCTCAAATCCCCGGCAACGGTGCCAAAAACTTGATAGTGATATTGAGGAGTGTAGTGATAACTTGCTGATTTTGGGGTCAAATTTTAGATTTTTCAATTTTTGATTTAACTCCCTAATTCACTCACTACTGCAAGTATACAAGTCAATTGTAGTCTACCCAAATGTCATATCCTCAGTGATTTGAAGCCAAAGACTTCGAAAAATAATTTAGACTAGTCCTAATAAAAGTGGCAAAAACAAGAAATTAAAGGGAAGTAAAATAGATTTTTAAAAAATGATAAAAAAAGATAACTATTTTTGGATTTTAGAAAGTTGTCAAAACTGAATTATAAATGCTAGACTAAGGCTAAAAGGGTTTAACAATCAATGAGGAAGGTTCTCCTAGGAGTTGGGGTTCATCTAATTTAATTATGGATGGAATGGAACAAGTTATTAATTTTTAGTCAAATATGATTCAACCTTAAACATGGCTGCTCTCACAGCTCCTTTAGTCCAAAACTAATCAATATATTGTCATATAATTGTTGGCCAGGTTGAATTAGAGGAGGATCCCCAATGAATATCAAGTTATCATTAGGCTCAAACTCAAGTTCCTTGCTAATTTTTGGCAATTTAGTGAAATATGAAATGATAACAATCAATTGCACTTTAAATATGAGGGAATTACTTCAATTGACTAAACAGGAATGAAATCAATCCAACATTAGTGCTAATGCTTCTTGGTTTATCTCTAAACTACAAGAGGATTTTAAATCAGCCTCTCAGCTGCAAATGGAAATGAAATCCACATTATCACTAATGAATTGAATCAAATCAGCACATAATTACATATGGGAACTCAGCACATGCAATTGCTTCTTGGTCCATCTCTGAACAGCAAGAAAACCTTAAGTTCACTTCTCAGTGACTAAATGAAATCAGGGGTTTAACAATAACAAGGCAGATTCCACAAATTCAGGAAACAGATTTGGAAATCAGATTTGAAAATCAGAAATCAACAATGGATAGTTTGCAACATTTCAAGGATTGAAACCTTGGAATTACCATTGTCTCTTTATTCATTTCTGAACAAGAAGGAACCTAAAGATTAACTTCTCAACTACTAAGAAAGCAGGGCTCCACAATGATGAAAACAGATTTGAGAATTCAGAAATCAGAAATGGGAAAACAGATTTCAGAAATCAGAAAAATCAGATTCCTAATTGGGATTGAATCTAAAAACTTGGCATTGGTTCTTGATTCATTTCTGAACAAGAATAGATCAAAAGACAACCTCTCAGTTGTAATTACAAATAGGATCTCACAATGTCAAGATTAGAATCCAAGGAATTCAGAATTGTAAAAACAGAAATCTGCAAACCAGAAATCAGATTTCAGTGCAGGAAATCAGATTTATCCACATCCATCCACAATTGAACTAGACTACTACCCTATCCTAGGAGAAATGGAGTTTAGCTGCTCATAATTACAAAGTTTGATACATAATAGTAGGAAGGATTGATACAAAACATCCTGTAATCAGAGCCTATCGACAGAAATCAGAAATGCAGCTTCAATTCAACTCCAAACCCTTGCTTCCTTCTTCAACCCTTGCAAATGGTCAGCCCCCTTCTTCCTTCTAGTTTCTCAGCTTATATATGACCTTCCTACACCCTTGGATGCAGATAAGAAGATTCCCTTGTGCTTTGATCATGCCAAGTGTCCTGGTCCAGAAAATATTTGCAGTGACAGCTTTTTGGACAGCCAAAAAGCAAGTGGTCACCCCTCCTTTTTTCTCTTTGTGCAGCCCTCTTTTCCCTGCTAGAAAGGCCAAAACAGCAAGCATCAAAGTCCTTGAATAGGATTCTAACAAATAAGGATTAGAACGGCAATAATTATCAGCCCTATCATCAAATGGGATTTGGTGTTGTGCAGGAATGAAATCCATAGTTGAAAATGATAACTTTTGAATCCGGAATGATAACTTTGCATATTTCATAAAAAATGTCCAAATATGAGTGGTTCAGAGCATTGAAGGCATCAAAGAGATTAGGATGCCAAGTGAATGAGGTCAAAAATCAAATGTAGATAAGATTTCATAGGAATGATAACTTTGGTGCCAAAAATGATAACTTGATCCCATAAAAATAATAACTTGTCATAACTTTTGTTGTAGTTGTCCAAATGTGATCAAATCATAGCAGCAAGGAGTTAGGACAATAATATAATGATTGCCTAATGCCTTTATGCAGAATTGATAATCTTGCACAACGAAATGATAGTTTTGCCCTTAGACGATAACTTGACACTAAAAAATGATAACTTGTGAAATGGATTAATAATTTTGCACAAGTTGATATATGATCATCCAAATATGATTAATTCATGATGGCATGGGATTTAGGACAAGATAATCACTAGAAATTAGCTCAAGTAGAAAAATGATAACTTTGCACATTGGAATGATAACTTACCCAAAAAATGATAACTTGGCATAAAATTATTTTTATGGATTTTAGCATTTCAGAACCTCTATGCACATGGAATTAAGTATAAAATGAGAAAGATCAACTAATTATCACAATCCATGCATTCCAAGCATATTTGGCCAAAAGTTAGGCAAAATAAGGGCTCGATATGGGTGAATTGGATAGAAAATGGGATAAAACCCTATTGTGATCAACTAGTGATCATCATGCGTAAACATTCATCAAACCACATATATCCAAATGGATTAATTGCAATGGAGACTTGACGTGTTTTCCTTTTCTAAATGGTGTTCTTGTTTTCTTGCCAACTAGACATTTCTCACAAGTTGGAAGATCAACTATTGTGAGATACTGAAGAAGCATTCTCTAGCAAGTCTATTCATTCGATCTTAACCAATATGTCCAAGTTTGGCATGCCAAATATTCGCACTTTTATTCACATCAACAGATAATATAAAAAAATAACTATCGACAACATATGCTATATTTAAAACATAAAAATCATTATTGAGAAATCCATTGCATAGAATAACATGGTCAAGATATATTGTCATTTGTTTCTTTTGGAAACTTATTACATAACCAAACTTATCAAATGGTGACACAAAAAGTCAATTTCAACTAAAAATTGGAGCATATAGAACATCGTGAAGATAATGAATTTGGTCGTTGCGAAGTTCTAACTTGCACGTTCGAATGCCTTTAACTTCAACTCTCTTTCATTGTTGCCAACATAAATTCATTTGCTCCTAGAATTTATTCGACTAAATTCCACAAAGACCCCGCATTCTCTTGCTACATGGTCGATGGCTTCCAAATCTACAATCCATGAATTTCAGCAATTAAAGCACAACTAGAGACATAGGCAAATGATCGTGATTAGGATAAACCTTCTTAGACTCAGTGCAATCACTTAGCGAAGTGACCACGTTTGCTATAATTGTAGTATTTCACTTTATTTATTTCTGCTTTGCTTCCACGTTTACATTGGTGGCCTTGGACTTTCTTTTGTCCAACATTTTCATTCCTTTTATTTGATTGCAACTTATGCGGCATTTTTCTCTTGAATTGGAACTAACTCTTTGCCCACCATTTTCAACAACTAATGCTTCAGAGGATTGATTGGGCCTTATTCTCCATTTCAATGTGGCGAGCAGCTTGGTCACTTTTATTGTACATCAAATTACAACACGTGTTCCCAACTTCTAGGAAGAGCAAGGATGATAACTTTGCTCGTCATCGATCACTTGTCTCGCATTCTTGAGTTCATAAATCATGTTAGACATCTCCTGGGCATCTCCCTCATCATATGATTTGGTCACTTTTGATAAGAGTCAAATTTGACCGTGAGTATTGTGCTACCACTATCACACATCAACCATATTTCTAAAAACTGTGTCAACCATGCACCAGGTTAGTTCCTTGGAACCTTTCTAGACATGCATTTCGGATCATGCGCCATTCAACAAAAAGACATTAGTTATTATGACAATATTTGAATCTTAAGGTGCCTTAGTAGAGAACTACTTATGTTTCATATATTATTTAATTACCTATAGTTTGTATAATTAGACCAACTAATTATTCTTCCTTATAGGCTTGCATGAAACATTAATTTTAGCACATAGCGAAAAAATAATATTGTCTTATATGTTAATTAATTCTCACAAAGGAATCAATTTAATTTATTTAATTTCAAATCAATTTGAAATTTTAGACAAGTTATCATGTTTAACAAAATTGGACATGCCAATTTTAAATTCAAAGTCATAATTTTAACCACACAGTCAAAATTTTAGGAAAGCAATCATTTGCAATAAATTTTGGACACCAATTTTGAATTTAATTCAAATTTCAAACTATTCAAATGTCTTCCAAAATTAAATTTAGATCACACCAATAATATCATTATGACACACATAGATTGCAATATTTATTTCATGTAAGATAACACATTTATTAAGCAATATTTGTAATTAACACGCAAATTGAAATCATTTAACTATTGCACTAAATCAACAAATATTTTTTTTTAATACTGTTAAATTGCTTGCAATATTTTAAAATTTATAGAAAATTTTGACAAGGAAAATACATATTTTTCCTAATTATTCAATAATTTAAAATAGATATTTTCTAATTACTTTAATATTCTGGTAAAAATTATGAAATATTAAAAAATTATATTGGACTGCTACCGGTGGCCCAGCTGCCAAAACATATAAATGCAAACACTTTTGCGCTCATATGTGCCCTCTCGGTAGGCATTGTGCATGCTGGAATATTTTTTTCTTGCAACATATGTAAAAATAAATCTGAAAAAAATCACCAAAAATATTATAATAAATCAGAAAAATATATTATATCCTAGATTCATTCATAATATATTTGTGATGACAAAGACCACTTTATCCCTCAGTTGTGGTCATACAATCGAGATGCGCAAATCTCCAAAAATAATAATAAATATTTTTTTAGTGCAATCACGAGTTCGAGAAAAATATCAAAAAACTATGATACCAATGTAGGATTTGTAATATGTATAAATCATAAAGGTTGCAAAATACCTCTTGGCGACGAAAGTGGATGATCGGATCTTTTTCATGAACACTAACGCATTTGTACTCAGGATTGGGGACCGAATCTCGGAGAAACGGAACACTTAGTCACAGCACAAATACCTCTGTATAAACCTACACAAAGCATGCATTGAACCTCTCATATGAGTCCTCTTTTATAGGCGAAGGAGACTTAAGCCAAGGGGCGTATCCCACATGTCATTAATATTGATTGTGCATCACTTGATATGTGCACATGTCATTAATGTTGATTGGGTATCACGCGATATGCAGATTGTGCATATCAGACACACACAATCGTGCATCTTGCAAGAGGGGCAATAGCCATGCACATGGTCCACCAATGTCCAATGTGGGCATTTCCCAACAGTTGTGAGCTACATGTACAAGCTAGTGTGGTGGGTGCTCATCATCCTTATACTCTTTGATAGATTTCATAATGGGGAGCTTCTTTTGAATGTCAAGGGGATCATGGCCGGAGGAAAGGCAGAAGCGGTTGATGGCAGACACAAAGGATGTAAGACAATAATTGGAGTCATAAAAAATTTGTGCCCTATTAAACTATAAAGTAAGCATCATATTACCATCTTACACTTATAAAACACTCGGTTGCAACTAAGTGTCCGAACTAAGTATCGGATATGAATAGGATGATTTATTTTGTGTTGAATCATAATCCGATGTTAATTGTCAATTTTCTTGTAATGCTCAACCGGGTTATCAAGGGCCAAAGTGCTACATCGAATGGATCGGTGGGGATGCCACCTCTTGACACACTCAATCATTTGCCACATGTGTGAGCAAGTGTTTTAAAGGGACAATGGAGGAAAACATGTTGTAATCATTCTTTGAAGTATGAATAAATGAATGTCAAGATAATGTAAATAAGATGCATTGAAAGATTGCATTGCATCGCATGTTCATGTTTATCTTAGATAATGAAATGTTTGTCCAATTTCGTTTATGAAATGTTATTCAAATATTTATATCTTCATGTTATGAATAATGATGATGTGAGAAGCTACATATGAAATGTTATGAAAATGCTGATGACGCATGTGTATATAAATGTCTCATGTCACTTTTCATATTGGCCTTTACTTAAGGTTTCCATACTACCGCATCAAAATTAATTATTTTTGCAAACCAAAAGTAGTCAACCAGATCTTTATTTTGTATAAAAATATTATCTTGTATAAACGTTTTCATGTATTAGTTTTTGTTGATGTGCCTTGAATTATGTACCCTGTACCCAAAATTATGAAAGAAAAAAATGAAAAATGAGAATCTATGGCGGAAGCGGAGGGCTTGGGCCGTTAGGGGGTGCGGGGGGCGAAGCCCCCCCGCGGTATGGACCTTTATATATGAGGGTTAGGGTTTTATATGATGTACATTCTCTTTTGGCTCATAGTGAAAATTTCTGACGGCGGCCTCCTTTGCCCGTGAATGTTTCTCTCTTGTTCACATTGATCAAGAGAGTTTTACCACGTTAAATCTCTGTGTTCATCTTCTCTTTCTTTCGTTGTTTTAATTATTCATCGATCATCAGTGTTCTATTCGCAATAAATTGGTATCAGAGCCGAGTTTCTTTCCGCGAAGATGACTACAACGAAGTTCGACATCGAGAAGTTTGATGGGAACACAAATTTCAGTTTGTGGCAGGTTCGGATGCATGCCATCCTGGTTCAGAATGAGTTGAAGAAGGCGCTGTCGGGTCAAAAGCCTGACGCCATGGAGGCGTCCGCCTAGGAGGATCTCGAAGAGAAGGTCATGTCTGCGATTCAGTTGTGCCTGACGAACGATGTTCTTCAGGAAGTTCTCGCAGAGAAGACGACGGCCGATCTTTGGACGAAGTTGGAAACTCTGTATCTGACGAAAACCCTAGTGAATCGACTTGTGTTGAAGTAGCGGCTGTACACCTTTCGTATGACCGAAAGTACGTCGATCAAATCACATATCAGTGAGTTCATTGCCCTAATCAATGATTTGAAGAACGTAGATGCAAAGGTTGATGATGAAGATCAGGCCCTATTACTTATTTGTTCTCTGCCATCTTCATATAAAACCTTTAAGGAGACGATGATCTACGGTAGGGACAAACTCACGTTTGAAGATGTTAAGGGCAGACTGCTGAGCAAAGAAAAGTTGGATAATGAATTGGGATCAAGCAGCAACGCTGATGATCAAGCCTCAGGTCTGATCGCAAGAGGCAGACATTAGATGAGAAATCAAAATCAAGATAGATCCAAATCCAAGTCGAAGAACAGAGATAAAGTCTGCAATTATTGCAAGAAGAAGGGTCATATCAAAGCAGAGTGTTACAAATTACAGAATAAGAATAAAAGGATTAACGATGGCAACGAGAAGGGAAATCAGAAGGTTGAAGTTGCAGATGTCGGTGTAGCAAAAAGTGATAATGAAGATGTTCTGTTGGTAACGGCATCAAACAAATCCAGATCATCAAGTGAATGGATTCTCGATTCTGGATGCTCATACCATATGTGTCCCAATCGAGATTGGTTCTCCACGTACAAATCTGTTGAAGGTGGAGTCGTTCTTATGGGCAACAATGCTGCCTGTAAGACTATTGGTATTGGGTCCATCCAGATTAAAATGCATGATGGAATTATTAGGACATTATCAGAAGTCAGACATGTTCCTGATCTGAAGAAGAATATTATCTCTCTCGGTGTCTTAGATTCAAATGGTTGCAAAATTGTTATTGAGTCTAATGGAATGAAAATTTCCCGTGGTGCTCTTGTGTTGATGAAAGGCTTCAAAATCGATAGTTTGTATGTTCTCCAAGGTTCGACGGTGATAGGTTCAGCAGCAGTCTCATCTACCTCAGAGGAAGATTGCACAAAGTTATGGCACATGCGTTTGGACCATATGAGTGAGAAGGGCATGCAAGTTCTCAGTAACAGAGGTCTTCTTCCTGGTGCAAAAGTTGGCAAGTTAGAGCTGTGTGAGCATTGTATCTTCGGAAAGCAGAAGAGAGTTAGTTTCGGCTCAGCCATTCATAAGACGAAGGGAACCCTTGATTACATCCATTCAGATTTATGGGGTCCTTCTCAGGTTCCTTCGAAAGGAGGAAATATGTATTTGCTGACATTTATTGATGATTTCTCTAGAAAAGTTTGGGTCTATTTTCTAAAGCATAAAGATGATGTATTCGAAACATTCAAGTCATGGAAGACATTGCTAGAGAAGCAATCTGAAAAAGTTGTGAAGAGAATGAGGACTGATAATGGACTAGAATTCTGTAATTCTAAGTTCAATGAATTCTGTGACAAAGAAGGTATTGCAAGGCATCACACAGTTGTGAGAACTCCATAGCAGAATGGAGTCGCAGAAAAAATGAACAGAACTCTATTAGAAAGAGCACGATGTATGCTGTCAACTGTAGGACTTGGCAAGGAGTTTTGGGCAGAGGCTGTTAACTTGGCATGTCACTTAGTGAATCGGTCTCCTCACCGATCCTTAAACTTAAAAATTCCTGAAGAAGTGTGGTCAGGTAATTCTCCTAATTACTCACATTTAAGAGTTTTCGATTGTCCTGCATATGCATATGTTAATGATGGAAAGCTTGAACTTAGAGCTAGGAAGTGCATATTCCTTGGTTATAAATCTGGTGTTAAAGGTTATAGATTATGGTGTCCTGAAATCAAGAAATTTATTATCAGTAGAAATGTTACTTTTGATGAATCTGTGATGCTTCACTCGAGAAAAGATTTGTCTATTATTGGTGATACAGAAAAGCAGAAAACTTTGGAGAAGGTGGAGTTAGAACTGTCAAGTTCTTCTGATGAAAAAAATGATACTCCTGATGCTCCTGAAGTTCATACATCACCTCAAGTTCAGCAGCAACACATGTTAGCTCGTGATAGACCGATGAGAGAAATAAAAGCACCTCAAAGGCTCGAATTTGAAGAACTGGTCGCTTATGCATTAAGTGTTGTTGAAGATATTGAGTTACCTGATCCTTCCTCCTATTTTGAAGCTATTCGAAGTCCTGATTGTAATAAGTGGTTAATAGCAATGCAGGAGGAGATGGAATTTCTACAGAAGAATGGCACTTGAGATCTTGTAAAATAACCCGTGAATAAGAAGATTGTTGGCTGCAAATGGGTGTTCAAGAAGAAAGAAGGAATCAATAATGAAGAGACAAAGTACAAAGCAAGATTGGTGGCAAAAGGGTACAGTCAAGTGGAGGGTGTTGATTTTCATGATGTGTTCTCTCCAGTTGTGAAACATACTTCTATTCGTACTTTGCTTGCTATTGTTGCTTTGCAGAATCTTGAACTTGAGCAACTAGATGTTAAGACTGCATTTTTACATGGCGATCTAGAAGAAGATATATATATGGAGCAGCCAGAGGGTTTTCATGTTGAAGGTAGAGAAGATCAAGTTTGCCATATGAAGAAGTCCTTGTATGGACTTAAACAATCTCCTCGGCAGTGGTATAAAATGTTTGATTCATTCATGTTGAGTATTGGTTTTGCTAGAAGCAAATATGATAGTTGTGTTTATTTGAATCAACTTGCCGATGGTTCATTCATCTATTTGTTGCTCTATGTTGATGATATGTTAATTGCAGCGAAAGATATATCTGAAATTAATATTTTAAAAAATAAGTTAAGTTCTGAATTTGAGATGAAGGATCTTGGAGCAGCAAAGAAGATTTTGGGAATGGAAATTTCTAGAGATAGAAGTTCAGGAAGACTATTTCTGTCTCAGCAGAAATATATTGAAAAAATTTTGGAGCGTTTTGAAATGCAGAATGCTAAGGCTGTCAGTACACCGATTGCAGCACACTTTAAACTCTCAGCTTCATGTTCACCTCAATCTGATGAAGACAAAAGGTATATGTCAAAAGTTCCTTACTGTAGTGCAGTTGGTAGCATTATGTATGCAATGGTTTGCACTCGTCCAGATATATCTCATGCTGTCAGTGTTGTTAGTAGATATATGTCTAATCCAGGAAAGAAGCACTGGAAAGCTGTTAAGTGGATACTGAGATATTTAAGAAATACTTCTGATGTATGCTTGGAATTTGATAGAAATTCAGCTGGACTGGTTGGCTATGTTGATTCAGATTTGGCAGGAGATCTTGGTAGAAGAAGGTCCCTAACTGGTTATGTCTTTACTATTACTGATTATACTGTGAGTTGGAAAGCTATTTTGCAGGATACAGTAGCATTATCCACTACTGAAGCTGAATACATGGCCATCACTGAAGCTGTGAAAGAAGCTATCTGGTTGAGAGGATTAGTTGGAGAGCTCACTATGAAAGATGAAGCTACTGTTATATATTGTGATAGTGAGAGTGCAATATATCTTACAAAAGATCAAATGCATCATGAAAGAACAAAACATATAGATGTGAGATATCATTTTGTTTGAGATATTGTGAAAAAGCAAGATGTTCAAGTTCAAAAGATTAGCACACATGACAATCCAGCAGATATGATGACAAAGAGCTTACCTGTTGCCAAGTTCGACTATTGTTCAGACTTGGTGGGCGTTACGCAAAGATCAAGCTAGGCCCAGGTGGGCCATTCGGCAAAGGAGAGAATGTTGAGCATTTTATTTTTTGAGAGTTTTGTGAAATTAAAGTCAAGGCGGAGATTTGTTGATGTGCCTTAAATTATGTACCCTGTACCCAAAATTATGAAAGAAAAAAAATGAAAAATAAGAAAAAATGAGAATCTGTGGCGGAAGCGGAGGGCTTGAGCTGTTAGGGTTAGGGGTATGGACCTTTATATATGAGGGTTAGGATTTTATATGATGTACATTCTCTTTTGGCTCATAGTAAAAATTTCTGGCGGCGGCCTCCTTTGCTCATGGATGTTTCTCTCTTGTTCACATTGATCAAGAGAGTTTTACCACGTTAAATCTCTGTGTTCATCTTCTTTTTCTTTCGTTGTTTTGATTATTCATCGATCATCGGTGTTCTATTTTTAATCTTTTTTTTTTACATTGAATGGGATAAATCAATTTGATAATGTTTTCTATTTTGTTTAGTACGATTTTCTTCCCTTTTGCACCCATTTTTTTCATTATATAGTCTCCACCTTTTATACCTTCAATTATTTGTAGAGTTTTTTCTAACACTTTCCAAATGCATTAGCACACGAAAATTATATCAGAATGGCTCTGTTCATGATTTTGATTAATTCGACCACCATATACTAGTCGGGTATTTATTTTTCATTCATTTGGGAAAAGAGAAAACGAATCAATCCCACAACTCACTCATGCATCAATTTCAATTACCATAGATGACATATTCAGAAAACAAAAACATTATTTCTCTTCCATTGAACAGTACATAGATCAAACTCTCACAAGGTTGATCGAGCTGAGAAGGGTGCTGCTGAATTGACTGTTTTTGGTTCCAACCGACTAACAGTTCCCACCGGATCCTCCGAAGTAAACCGTCGGTCCAATGTCGAGGGAAGGATCCACCTTACCGCCGTCCACGGCGCTGTAACAGTTGGATTCCGGATCCAGGATCCGGAGGGGCGTCGGCGGGGTGTAAGTGTCCGAGCCCGGGTTCAAGACGACCATGTTCCTGACATGAGCAGCCTTCTGCCAGCCCTCACTGGCGAAGTGGCCGCTCCCCATCTGCGTCGCCGTGTGCCCGCCGCTCTGCCTTTCGCACACAGATCCTCCCCAGGCCGCCTTCGTCGCCGTGAACTCCGGCAACAGGGCGGCCGGGAAGTACCCCAGGAGGGTGTCCTTGAGCGTCACCCACCAGTTCTTCTTGTCGTCTAGGTTGATCGAAGCACTTATGAACATCGGTTTCTGGCCGTACTCCGACACAAGTTATGACCGAGCCGAGCGCAAGTTCCGGTGATAAATGAACGAAGCCGGGGCACAGCAAGTTGAAGCATCCTGCACCGGAACTTGAATTCTGTCCACGTATATCAATGGCAAAGGATGAATTTAGCCTAAGTGCATAGAGATCATGGCACGCCCTCAAACTTATATAATTAAACTCACCCGCCAATGAACGAATATCCGAGGCTGATCGTCGAACAATCCTGGATTTATCTGCACCGAGAGTAAAGTGCATGCATGAGAATGTTAACGTCAACGATGGACGAAGTATTCAGTGCAGATGTTGCAGGTATAGATAGCATCTCTTCTCATTAATCGCCAATGAGCGCGTTGTATAAATGACAGATAATAAGAATATATAAATGGAGGATTCAATGCACGCGCGTACCATCCATCCGGCCTGCATCAAAGATTCATCCCCACCGTTCTTGTCGACCCGCAGAGCGATGGAGGCCAAACTCCACTCGTTTGCCTGGACGCTTGGTTTCCACACAGCAATGTCTCCCTCCAATGCATTAAATGTGCCGACCGTATCAGCACCAGCAGGCTGAGGACGTACATGCAGAAAACTTCATGGAGAAATAGAGAGAGAAAAAAAAAGACAACTAAAACCGTAGAAGCTGCAGTAGACAATGCAATCTTATATGACTGACAATTATGTTGCAGTCTTGGTAGGTATCATCGTTGAGTCCATAGCCTTGTGCTGATCTTGCTCTGAGAAGATCACTTCTTTGGACTCTTTTGATAGGGATGGTTCCTTCAGGACACCTTCCATGCTTTTGCCACGGCTGTTTAAACATTTCTGCAGAACCATTAAACTTGATGTTCTTCATCTTGCCATTGAACGTTGGGTTCATCTGAACAAAAGAACTCCATGATGATTGCACACACACACAATATGTGTGATCAGAAAAAGGAGAGAGAGACTACAAAGTGCTACCTCAATTTTATGATTTTTAAGCAAAGGGTGATCAAAGGAAGGCTGCTTATAAATATCGACGCAGTCGATTACATCATCCTCGGTCTGCGGAAAAGTAGGATTCAGTTAAATCGCTAACTAAAACTGCAAAAACATAAAGAAATTAAATCACTGCTTTGTTAAGCAAGAATAAGAGAGGTGTGGAGTAAATGAACAACCAGAATAGTCTTGACTGCAGGCTTGTTCAGTTTCCTGAGTTGTTCATGAACCTCCAAGTCCGTGGGAAGATTAGCCTGTGCTTGGAAAATGACTGCCGACAGAAGAATGCCCAGCAAAATCAGAACATCATGGTGCTTGCGAACAGCATGTGGCCAATGATAAGGTATGCAGATCTTCATCCTCTTGCAATGGTAAAGGAATTGAAATTTGCACGAAGATGGAACGCAGTGAAACAGGAATATATAGAGTTTCGGGATCACGAAGTAACAAATATTCACTGGATAACTTGGGTGCGTGCACCAATGGGAAAATAATTATTGTGAATTAATTCTTTCAAATAAATTTATTGTGAGATTAATTCCCGACCCAACGATTATGAACCAAGGAAGAGATAATTAATGGTTTTACATTGCAAATCACTGTACTAGAGTACTGTGAAATGAATTCCAATGCTTCTACAACCGGATAGATAATTGTTTGAGAATCATGAAATAACAAGTATGTATGTGTAATTTCAGTGCATGCACCATTTGAGAAATAATTATTGTGAAATTAATTCCTGGTTCAACCATTATGAACCAAGGAAGAGAGAATTATTGCCAAATAAACTGCAACGTTTCGTTAACTGGAAGGAAAATCGGAGGGAAGTTCCAAGGGAGACGCTATTGGAAAGTTTTTAAAATTAATACTTTTTATAATACTTTTTGAAAATACCACATAAAAAAATATTTTATGAGAAACAAGAAATACTAAATGATTAAACATCATTAATAAAATGTTATTTGTATTTTTTAGATATTAGTTTCTAGCAAGGTTATTAAAATCGGATCGGACCGATCGGTTCAACCACGAACCGGTCGTTAGTCTTGTCCAGATTGATTGTAAAATCAGGAATGAATCGGTTCAACCGGTAAAAATCGATTTAATCATTGAACCAAAAAAATTCGGTTTAGCATTTAAAGTGAAAAAAATAAAAAATAAGAAATTAAAATAAGAAATTAAAAATAAAAATAATGTAAAATATGGGAAAATATTTGAATTGAGAATTGGTATAAATTAAAATGAAAATAAATGTGAAAAATTAATTGGAGAGAGGAATTCATGGAAGAAAAAAAAGAAATAATAATAATTTTTAAAATGAAAATTAAAATTCTTTCCTTCTTATGAGTAGGAGAGAGAAAATAGTCACAAAATTAACAACTTAAAGTCTTTTATATGAATATAATTTTCTAAATATCTGTGTATTATAAAAAGGAAATTGATATGGAGAGAGGAATCAGTAGAAATAGAAAAATAGCATTACTAAACTGAAAGTAAAGAAAAAAATAAACATGAGAGTGATATATGTTAAAATAAAAATACTATTGAAAATTAAAATAAAATAATTAATATAATATATCAATAATAATTCCAACTCTTTTTATGAATATTAAAATTTATTTATTTTATTATGAATTATAAGTTAGAACTATCTTTTTATGCATTATATAATATTGATTATGTATATATCTATAAAGCTATTATAAATAATGTTAATTTAAAAAAATCGATTGAATCTGATCAAACCGATCCAACCACGACTCAAGTGATCGTCCGATTCGATGGACGATCCATTGGTTTCTAGAGTAAGCTTAATTATTTTTTTTCTTTTTATTTGACTTGCCAGCCAGGACTTCGTAGTCAAATTTCTTTTTTATTTCCTAGTCAAATTTCTCTTTCTTTACTAATTCCCTCTTTACTTATTTTTTTTCCATCTCCTCTTTCTGTACTATTACTGCGTTGCCTTTTTTTTGTTTTTTATTGTTTGTATCTCCAATTTTACTTCCTAATTTACATTTTTTTTATTTTTTTTCATTCTATGTTTTCCAGCATCCTTTCCCTAACTACGTGCACTAATCTCCTTATCATGTATTCAATCCTTTTCTAAATCTATATCCATATTTGTTTATATTAAAAAAAGAATAGTAAGCGATATTTGGCAATGCATAAAATGACAAATGTAGTATCATAACTAATTAAAATTCCAATCCATATAATATGCATATTGCTCCTATACTTGGATACCTATTTATTTAAAAAACTTTAAAATTTATGCTCAAATACTTGTGCACCCATGCTTACCTAATAGGGAAAATCAATTTACAGTCATGTACTTTGGTTCTGTCATAAGTAATCGGAGATTGGATCGGATGGCTAACTGGGTTACGGTCCGATCGGTTCGATCGGGTTCAATCAGATTGAATAGGATTATATTAACAGAATATTTTTTCTAATAAATTTGAATAGAGAATTCATAAGTAATATAATAATATACTATATATATAATAATAAATCCTTAGTAACAATAAAGTTATGTGAAAATATCATTTATTATATATGAAAAATTAAGACTTATTCAAAATCATAATCACAAATATATTATCATCATGTTTTATTAATTATATGATATTAGTGATGCAATATTAATTAATTATATTACAGTTTACTCGTGAATTTTCAATTAACCTATTTTTAATTTTTCTTCCCTAATTATTTCTTACAACTAATTTTTGGTATAAATAAATTCCTACATTGTGCATAATGTTTTCATTTAATTTCTTATATTTTTTAAAAAATATAGATGAATTGTTTTAGTTATAAAATTTCCTCTTATGCCTCGAAAAGTTAATGCTATCCAAAATTAAGATGACTAATAGATTGTTAATTATCACCATTATTATTATGAAAGGTAACTTTCTTATTATTCAATTTTGCTTTTCTTTTTTTCCATTTATTTTTCAAATCTCTCATGATTTTAGGCTTCATTTCATCAGTTTTTTTTTCCTTTTTATCTTTCAAAATTCTATTTGAAAGTTTCCATTTTATACCATTGGTTTCCTTCTTCAATAAAAAAATAAAAAAACTGGGTTGAACTAGAATGACTGGTTCAACGCGATTTTATTGGTTTTTTTCATACAGATTTTTTGCCAAAACTGATTTTATATACAAATCCGGACCGGCCCGAACCGACAACCGGTTCATGGTTGAACTGGTCGGACCGGCCGGTCCGGTCCGATTTTGGAAGCCTTGATAAATAAATACATTTGGAAACATAATTGATACATGTTGAATTTATAACATATACAAATAGTTTGTGAAATGCCTCTAGTAGCAAAAGCGGATCACCAAGGCTTTTCTACCACACTAAACGGGCCCACTTATACCTTGAGATTGAGGAACGAACCTCAGGGGAACGGAACGCATAACCACAACACAAGTACCTACACCAAAGCATGTCTTGGACCTTTGAAGGATACTTGGATGAGGGGTCAATCAGGACGCATCATGCGCATCCATAGTGTGCGATACACACACGCATTAGGCTTGTTTTCATTGTGCACGCTTAACGAGCGCGCTTCTTGCGCGAGGGGCCAGCAGCAGCCCACCAGTGCCCAAAAGGGAACTTCCCTACAATCTCCCACTTACTCATATTAGGCACTAATTTGCTCTTTTGTTCATTCAAAAATGGTAAATGGGTCATGTGACCTACAAGTGCAAGAATATTTTTTAGGAGCTTGATCATCAGCTGATCACTATAAGTTTCTATTCCATTTTAGATATATTTCATTCATATCGAGCCCCATTTTTGCCTACCTTTTGGCCAATTATGCTTGGAATGCATAGATTGTGATAACTAGTTGATCTTCCTCACTTTATACTTAATTTCATGTGCATATAGGTTCTGAAATGTCAAAATCCATAAATAATTCATTTCTATGCCAAGTTATCATTTTTTAGACAAGTTATCACTCATATATGTCAAGTTATCATTATTTTGATTGAACTGATTTTCAATAATTTTCTTGCCCTAAATCCATTATTATCATATATGAATCATATTTGGATGGTCATATCTCAACTTGTGCAAAGTTTTAAGTCCATTTGAACAAGTTATCATTTTTCCATGCCAAGTTATCGTTAAAGGGAAAAACTGTCATTTCGATATACAAAACTATCAATTCTACACAAAAGCCTTAGGCATTCATTATATTATTGTCATAACTCGTTGCTGTTCAAATTTAATCACATTTGGATAACCACAACAAAAGTTATGATAAATTATCATTTTTAAGGCAAACAAATTATCATTTCGGCACCCAAGTTATCATTTGTATGAAATCTTATTCATATTTGATTTCTGACTTCACTCACTTGCCACCCTACCCATTTGATGCCTTCAATGCTTTGAACCACTCATATTTGGACATTGTCTATGAAATTTGCAAAGTTATCATTCCGGGTTCCATAAGTTATCAATTTTAATTTGTGATTTTCATTCCTGCACAATACCCAATCCTATTTGGTGTTTGAGCTGATATATACCACTGTTTTAAAGCTTTATTTGTTTAAATCCTATTCAAGGGCTTTGATGTTTGTTGTTGTGGACTTTCCAGTAGGTATAACAAGGCTACACAAAGGGAAAAAGTAGGGGGAGACCATCTACTTTTTCTGTCCAAAAAGTTGCTGCAACAGCAAAAAATTTAGAGCAGGGATGTATGGCATAATCAGGGCATAGTAGAACATTAAGATGTTGATCAAAGGGTGGACAAAGGGGATATAAAAGCTGGAATTTCTGGAGGGAAAAAAGGGCTGGCCATTGCAGGGTTTGGAGGAGGGTTTCTGCACCAAGGAGCAAGGGTTTGAAGCTGGATTGCTGAGTTGCTGGAGTTTTGGCCGAGAAGCTTCAAACCAGGATGATTTGTACATGTTCTTCAATCCATTTTGTTTCAAATTTTATAATTATGAGGAGCTAAACTCCATGTCTCCTAGGATAGGGCAGTAGTCTAGGTTAATTTGGATGGATATGGATAGAAATTAATTCCAAACTATTATTAATTCTGATTTTTAAATTTTTGCATTGAGATGAATCTGTTCTTATCATTGTGTGTCATTTGATCTAAGCTTTGTTCAGATATGAATTAAGAATCAGTGATAAGTTTCTGGATTCCATTTCTGAAATATGATTTCTGCATTCTGATTTCCTGCGCTGAACTCAATCCTGAAATTTCTGATTTCTACAATGTTATGGGTCTGTTCTTGCCATTGTTAGATCCCATTTGTAATCTATAACTGAGAAGTTATCATTTGATCTAACCCTTATTCAGAAATGAATTAGGAATCAATGCCAAGTTACTGGATTCCATTTTGATTGAAAATCTGATTTCTGATTTCCTGATTTTCTGAACTTCCTGAATCTGATTTTCTGATTTCCTTGAATCTATTTGTCATTGGGAATATGATCAATTGAACAGCTGAGAGGTTGATATTGGTCCCAATCTTATTCAGAAATGAATCAAGATACTTGACATTCTTTATGATTCAAACATGTTTTTCCCCAATCTGATTTCTGAATTTGCAATTCTGAAATCTATTTTCTGAATTCTTTTGGAATCTGATTTGCTACTTGAACCTCTGATTTCATTCAATCACTGAAAGGTGAACCCTAAGGATTTTTTGTTATCCAGAGATGGATCAAGAACCATTTGGCAAATCCTGAATTCCAATGAGCAACAAAGCTGATTTCCATGTGCCATTATCTTGCTGATTTCTAATTTCTGATTTTCTTGGAATTCAATTGCCATTGTTAAACCCTATTTTAACCTACCACTGAGAAGTGATCTTATGGCCTTACTTGAGATCCAGAGATGGGCCAAGGAGCAATGACAATTGTGAATTCCAAATCTGAGATTTTATGCCTTGTACTTCCAATCAATTTGTGTGTGTGTGGATTTCACTTCAATTGTAGCCGAGAGGCTAATTTTGGGTCCTCTTGAAATTCAGAGATGAATCAAAAAGCACAAGCACTATTATTGTATAGATTTCACCCATGTTTAGCTATTTGAAGTGATTTCCTCATTTTGTGATTGCCTCTAAAAGTTATCACTTCAGATTTTTATAAAAAAATTGACAAAATCAGTAATGAACTTGAATTGGAGCCTAATGATAACTTGATTTCAGTGGGGATTCTTTTCTAATTCAACCTAACTAATAATTATATGATAATATATTGATTAGTTCAGGGCCAATTGAGCTGTGAGAGCAGCTATATCCAAGGTTGAATCAGATTTGAGCTTTTAATGATAACTTGATCCAATCCATCCATAATTAATTTAGATGAACCCCAACTCCTAGGAGAACCTTCCTCATAGATAGTTAAACATTTTTAGATTATAATCTAGCTTTTATAATTCAGTTTTGACAGATTTCCAAAATCCCAAAAATAGTTATCATTCTACACAATTAAAAATCTATTTTTTTCCAATTCCTTTAGTTTCCTATTTTTAGCCACTGAAGTAGAACTAGTCTAGATTATTTTAGGGAGTCTTAGGCATCAAATCTTTGTGGATACGACAACCTGAGTCTACTACAACTTACCTGTGCACTTGCAGTTAGTGAGTTGGGAGACCAAAAATTAAAAAAAATTTGCACTTTTCTTAAAATTCAGCAAGTTATCAATATACCCACAAATTTCACTATCAAGTTTTTGGCGCCGTTGCTGGATATTTGAAGTCAATTAGACTAACTTAGATAGTTTAGATTAGTTTTATATTACTTTTTAGTCTATTTGTTAGGCCAATTTTCAGTTTTTGCAAGTTATCATTCCCAATTTTCAATTTTTGTCTAGTTTTCTTTCTTTTCTCAATTTGATACTTCTGAATTTATTTATGCAGGATTTGGACAATCAAGAGGACCATTACCAATCAGATCCTGAGCCTGAAAGAAGATTCTTAAGAAGAAGGAGATTGCAAAGGTTGGAGGCAAGAAAAAGGATATTTGAAGAAGAGGAAGAGGAGCAAGTAAACATGGCTGCACCAAGGACTTTGAAGGATTGTTATTCTCCTAGTAATGTCAGAAATCAACAAGGCAATGGAGTCCTAGCTCCAGCTGCAAACTTTGAAGTGAATCCAGCCTTGGTGACAATGATAAAGCAATACCAATTTTCTGGATTGGGCAATGAAGATCCAGCCTCACACTTGGATAACTTCAAGGAGATTTGTAGTACTGTCCACTTCAACAACACACCCATGGATGCTGTCTATATGAGGCTATTTCCATTCTCACTCAAGGACAAGGCCAAGACTTAGTACAAGACCCTCAAACTAGAAGAGATGGCTACTTGGGAATCTATTATTCAATTGTTTCTAACTGAATTCTTCCCACCTAGCAAAACTGATAACTATAGAGATCAGATTGTGAGGTTCTACCAATTGGATCAAGAGAACATATGTGATGCATGGCAAAGACTCCAAAGCTTGTTGAGGGCATGTCCACATCATGGCTTTGAGAAATGGCAACTTGTCAACTATTTTCACAAAGGATTGAATTACCCCAGCAAGATTGCATTGGACACAGCTGCAGGAGGGATATTTGCATCAAGAAATATTGATGAAGCCTACCAATTGATTGAGAACATGGCCAAGAACCATCATTTCCTTACACATGACAGGACAAGAAGGCCATCCAATGAAAACCAAGTCAATAACATTGCTGTCCAGATTGAAGAAGGATGGAAAAAGGCATTGGAGAATCTGAATTTGTCTACTAATGTAGGAAAGACTTCAAATCAGGAATCGAGGTGTGATGTATGTAGAAACCAGGGCCATGTCACTAAGAGTTGTAACTTGATAATACAGCAATATGAGCAATCCATAGATCAAGTCAATGCTGTGGGGAATTATGGAATCAAGCCACCTTCTGAATTCTATACTCCAGAAAATAGGAATCATCCCTATCTTTTCTACAAGGCCAATCATTTCCAAGGGCCACCAATGCAGAATTCTAATTGGCAACCCAAGATTTGGCCAAGGAATCAGCCACATCCATATGGAAATCAGCCCTCAACCATTCCAATGCAAAGAACTCCTTATGAGCAGCCACCACAACCTCAACCCACTCAATTCTCAAAGATGGAAAAGTTGCTGCAACAAATTTTGAAGAAACAAGAGAAGCAAGAGGAGGAGATGCAGAAATTAACAAATGGATATGAAGCCTTGAGTGCCAACCAGAAGTTGCTTGAAAGTCAAATTGCCCAACAAGCAAGCACATCCAATAGGCCACCTTTATTCTTTCCTGGACAGCCAAAGGTGAACCTTAAAGAACATGCCAAGGCAATTCAACTCAGGAGTGGAAGGCAAGTTGACAAGCCAATGCAAAATGTAGAGGCCAATCCAACTCAAGAGAATTCAAACTCCAAGAATGCGGAAGGAAATTCAGCTGAAGAACACTCGTGCCCATAACTTAAAAACAAGGGAATTGAAGAGGCTGCGGTAGGAAATCAGAAAAGGAACTTTCAAAATGAAGTCAATGGAAGAATCTTTGACAAAGTGCCTTTTCCTCAAAGATTAGTGAAGGCCAAGCAAGATCAGCAATATGGAAGGTTTTTAGAGATCTTGAAGAAACTATACATCAATGTGTCATTTGTTGAAGCCATTCAAGAGATGCATTCATATGCAAAATTTTGAAGGAAATCCTAACCAAGAAGAGGAGAATTTTGGAATGTGAGACTATTGCACTAACTGAAGAGGCTTATATAATAATTCAAAATAAATTGCCTCCTAAGCTAAAGGATCCAGGGAATTTCTCCATTCCATGTGAGATAGGAAATAGAAAAATTCAAAGGGCCATGTGTGACTTGGGTGCTTCTGTAAGTGTTATACCCTTGTCCCTATGCAGAAAACTTGAAGTAGGAGATATGAAGCCCACCAACATGTCTCTACAGTTGGCTGATAGGTCCATCAAATATCCCCATGGAATCATTGAAGACATACCCTTAAAGGTTGGAAAATTCTATATACCAGTGGACTTTGTAGTTTTGGATATGGATGAGGATCTGAATACACCCATCTTTCTTGGAAGACCCTTTCTTGCCACTGCTGGAGCTGTCATTGATGTTAAGGAGGGGAGATTGACCTTCCAAATTGGTGAAGACAAGATAGAGTTCAACCTTGCACAAGTTATCAGCAGGCCAGCTTGTCAACAAGATGATTTTGGAGATGGACAGATTGATCAAATTGTGGAACAGGCCTCAGCAATAATACCCATTGAAGATCCATTGCAAAGGTACCTTATGTTTGATCATTTGAAGGAATTAGAAGATCCAGAGGCTGCAACATACCAAATCAGTAGAAAATTCAGAAAATTAGCACCAAGTTCAGGAAGTTATCACTGCTGAACTCCAGGGAACTCAAGCCAATTCTTCCAAATTGGAATTCAAGCCTCTCCCCAACAACCTGAAGTATGAATTCTTGGGGGAAAATTCAACATTTCCAGTTATCATCAATGCAAACCTGCCCAAGAATCAAGTTGAAGAGCTGCTGAAAAAACTAAGGCTGTACAAGGAGGTGATTGGTTATTCTATTGATGATATCAAGGGTATTAATCCCTCAATTTGCATGCACAGGATTCCAATGGAGGACAATTACAAATCCTCCATTGAATGCCAAAGAAGACTCAACCCAATTATGAAGGAGGTGGTCAAAAAGGAGGTGTTGAAATTGCTGAATGCTGGGATTATTTACTCCATTTCAGATAGTGAATGGGTCAGCCTTGTCCAAGTGGTGCCTAAGAAGGGAGGGATTACAGTAGTCAAATTAGATTCTAATGAACTCATACCCACCAAGACAGTCACAGGATGGAGGATGTGCATTGATTTTAGGAAATTGAACAAGGCAACTAGGAAGGACCACTTCCCACTTTCTTTCATTGATCAAATGTTGGAAAGATTGGCAAGACACTCTCACTTTTGTTATTTGGATGTCTATTCAGGTTTTCTACAAATTCCTATCCATCCATAAGACCAACACAAGACTACCTTCACTTGTCCATATGGGACATTTGCATATAGGAGGATGCCATTTGGATTGTGCAATGCCCCTGCCACATTTCAGAGGTGTATGATGTCCATCTTTTCAGACTTCGTTGAGGACTTTATGGAGGTATTTATGGATGATTTTTCAATTTATGGAGATTCCTTTGAGGCTTGTTTGAAAAATTTGATAAAAGTGTTGCAAAGGTGCAGGGAATCCAATCTAATTCTAAATTGGGAAAAGTGCCACTTCATGGTTCAAGAAGGAGTGATATTGGGCCACATTGTATCTAGTAGAGGGATTGAAATGGACAAGGCAAAGATTGAGGCAATTGAGAAGTTGCCACCTCCAAAGAATGTGAAGGCTATAAGGAGTTTCTTGGGGCATGCAGGCTTCTATAGAAGATTCATTAAAAACTTTTCAATGATAATCAGACCCCTCACAAGGTTGCTGGCCAAAGATGTGGAGTTCAATTTTGATGAAGATTGCTTAAAGGCTTTCAATCACTTGAAGGAAGCCCTCACTTCAGCCCCCATAGTGCAGTCACCAGATTGAGCATTGTCCTTTGAGATTATGTATGATGCTTCTGACCAGGCAGTAGGGACAGTGTTGGGGCAAACCAAAGAAAAGAAGCACTATGTTATATGTTATGCTAGCAAGACATTGGATGAAGCTCAAGTCAATTATGCCACCACTGAAAAGAAATTATTGGTTGTTGTGTTTGCCTTTGACAAATTCATATCTTATTTGATTGGATCTAAAGTAATTGTCTTCACTGATCACCAGGCAATAAGGCATCTGATCAATAAGAAGGAATCCAAGCCAAGGCTCATAAGATGAATCCTATTGCTACAAGAGTTTGATGTAGAAATCAGGGACAAAAGAGGGACGGAAAATTTGGTTGTTGATCACTTGTCAAGAATGGAAGGAATTCCGGACTTTCCATCAATTCCTATCAATGATTCTTTCCCTGATGATTACGTAATGGCCATATCAGCTGCCCCTACCCCTTGGTATGCTGATATTGTCAATTACTTGCCATGTGGAATCATTCCTTCTGATTACACCTACTAACAGAAGAAGAAATTCTTCCATGACTTGAAAGACTTCTATTGGGATGATCCCCTCTTGTTCAAAAAGTCCCCTAATGGCATATATAGGAGATGTATACCACAATCTGAATTCCAGGAGATCTTGGAGGCTTGCCACTCATCTCCATATGGTGGGCATGGTGCAACACAGAAGACAGCTGCAAAAATCCTACAATCTGGTTTCTATTAGCCTTCTTTGTTCAAAGATGCCCATTTATATGTTAAAAGTTGTGATGTGTGCCAAAGAACAGGGTCAATCTCCAAGAGGAATGAAATGCCACAGAATGAAATCCTAGAAGTTAAAATTTTTGATGTTTGGGGCATTGATTACATGGGGCCCTTTCCTAGCTCCTTTGTATACAAATTCATATTGTTGGCTGTTGATTATGTGTCCAAGTGGATAGAAGCCATCCCCACAACAGTTGCTGATTCCAGGGCTGTTATCAAGTTATTCAAGGATGTAATCTTCCCAAGATTTGGAACTCCAAGGGTGGTTATAAGTGATGGAGGCAGCCATTTCATTGAAAAGTGTTTTGAGAACCTCCTAAACAAGTATGGAGTTAAGCACAAAGTCTCCACTGCATATCATCCTCAAACAAATGGCCAAGCAAAAATTTCAAATAGGGAAATCAAGGCCATATTGGAGAAAATAGTTTCCTTGACTAGGAAGGATTGGAGTTTGTGGCTAAATGAGGCACTTTGGGCATATAGGACAGCCTAATAATTCAATTAAAACTAATTATTAAATAGAGCAATCATATTTTGATGCGTTGAAATGATGTAGCAAAATAAAATCGCTAGCAAGTGCACTAGTCGCTCAAGTAATATAATAATAGGAGTAAGAGTGTCGAACCCACGAGGAATATTATTAATTCAATATCTGGATTTATAAATTAATAAGAGAGGAAAACATGGATTTTTGGAAAGAGGTTTTATGAAATAAAATAAAAAAATAAGATAAATATAAGATAGTGGTGTTGAAGTTAGGTCTTAGGATGAAAATAGATCAAGATAAATATTTGAACTATAAAAGATAAATTTAATCTTTAAAGATGGATTAGGAATTTTCCCAAGTTATTAATTTACAAGATTAACATCACAGAGTTCACAAACTGGTAATTCTACTATTTAATCCGGTAAATCAAACTATCTTAAATTTAATCAAACCTAAAGTCCCACAAACTGGTATTCGTCAGATAAGATTAAAATTAAGATGCATTAATATGAAAATCCTAGACTATTAATCACTCCACAAACTGATATAGATTAATAGACCACATAAACTTGATTCTCCACACACTAGTTATCAAATTTATGTTAATTATTAATTTCACATAAAATCAATTAATTTAATTAATGAATTCTGAAATTAAATAGTCCACAAACTGGTAATTACTCAACTCAGAAATCTAAGTAATTAAATTAAAACATTAAGCACAATTAACTAATTGATCAGAAAAGATTAAAATAAATAATATAGGGTCCAAATAGTTTCCCTTCAATAATAATCTCCTAACATGAAATAAATAAAAATATGGAGTTCATCCTAGAAATTATGGAGAGATAATAACAAAATAATAATAATTGGAAGAATTACACCCAAATAGATAAAAGTCGAAGCTTCGGATCACGGGCAGACAGTCGGACAGCCTCTCGAACTTGATCAGGGTCGCGATCAACTTCCAGCCGTCGCACCTCTCTCCTCTTGGTCGTAGCCTGCAGACTCACGACTCGTCGTGGAAGAAATCTGAACTTCATAGCACACATTGAAACGACGGATTCTTCATGTATTTATAGGGTGCGAATGGCCGTCAATTTGTTCACGATGTACGGCCGAATTTAAATTCACGGGATAAATCTCGGCCAAAAACAATAATTCTTTCAAAAGATAAATCCTTTTATCTTTACCCCCTTTGAATCTCGGTCAAAACGAAATTCTTTTATCTTCACGCCCTATGAATCTCGACCGTAATAAAGAATTTAATCTTGTTACGCTCAAAAGATAAAATCATTTAATTGTTACCCCCTTTGAATCTCAGCCAAAAAGTGATCATTTTCTTTGTAATCTCGCCCAAAATATAAAATCCTTTTATCTTTACCCCCTTTGAATCTCGGCCAAAACGTTTTGGGGGTAAAGCCAAATCTCGGCCGTAAAAAATAAATTCTTTGAATTTCGGCCGATACGTTGGTGTTCTCGGATATTCACGTGTTCGAATTTTCCTGCAAAATAATTATCCAAATTTAATTAATTCATCCACAATTAAAATATCCAGAGAATTAATAATTAAAATTAATAAATTCAGAATTACGACTAAAAATGATCTAAAATGATGCATGCCATGATCAAATTACAGAAAAATTAACTAAAATAATAATCTAAAATATGTTATATTTTGCATGCATCATATTTTTAAAAGTTAAACAAACAATAATCAAAACTATAGAAAGGTTCAAGAGATTATAATGATAGAACTTTAAACCATAAATTGATGCATCCCAACATAAAATCAAACTAGAAGCACTCTTTGAAAAAGATTGATGAATTGCAGCATGATCTTCGTCCGATATCATTGCGCAGAAATCTTCTCGATTGTTCTTCAAGATGCTCCCACATTTTTGTCTTCAAAGCACATATCACAAACCCAAGCATCCTCTTTTATGGATCTAAATAGCTTCTATTTATTGTGGTTCAAGTTTCCACGTGGTCGGAGAAAAAACGAAAATCTTTTTCGTTCAAAACATGGAAAAATCATAGTTGATTTACTTATAAAATTTTGGACTTATCCAACTCTAAATTATGAGCCATAATGTGTTTCAAATCATCTAGAGATCATATAATATGAGTAGGAGTCCTTGTATACTTGAAATTCTTTTAAAATCTCATCCAAAAGTTGAATATAGACTTTATAATGGCCTGCAATAATAATTTCACGACCTAAAAGTGTTCGAATCAGATTAGAAATGAATTTTTAGGGCCCGTGAAAGGGTTTTCATGCCCTTACAGTGTCCTTTAACATAAAAATTATGAATTTCATGGCTCGTGATAAGCTAGTCACGATCGTGCCTCAAACGATTTTTTGAAGTGAAAAATGCATTTTAACGGTCTGTTAAAGAGGTTTCACGGCTCCCCGTGACAGCGAATTCATCAACTTCATTATTTTTCACTTTCTGACTCTGTTTCAACTTTTCTCTATTTATTTCATAATTCAATTTTCTTATTTCCTAGATAATAAAATACATTTGGGTAGAGTTTCATTTTTGTAAAAGTAATGTAAATAAGCTCATAAAATTATGTCTGCTATTAGAAAATGATTCAAAATAAAATTAATTAAATGCAATACTAAATATATGTTGGATTTTGCATGCATCATATGTCTAGCTGTGTTAAAGTTATACACTACACAGACTTAAGTTCAATTGCTTTCTTCTAGTGTTTGACCCGAGTTTTCAAATTGCTCACTCTTATATAGCACCAAGTTTGAATCTCAGATCTGACATCTCTCTTAATCAAGAGACACTAAATTATTAAAACTCATGTTTCAACATATATTTTGGAATCACATTATGAGTAACATATTTTATTCTTGCTCGCTAACTTCATAAGTGTCGGAAGCGTTTATTCCTGTGAAACAAATTCAAGCCTGACTGACATACTTCTCACATGCATAACAAGACTTTATGACAATAAATTTATCCGAAAAGATAATCTTTTATTCGTTGAAAATTTAAGTACATTATTATATTTATAATTTATGCAGTCCTAAGACATTTACATGTCTCAAGAATGCTTTTCTCGATAATGATTTAGTGAATGAATCAAAAATCATTTTGTGTGCTGATATGTACTCAACTGAGATCTTCTCTTTGTCTTCTTGGTCTCGTACAAATTTATATTTTTGTGTCGATATGCTTTCTCATGCAATGGTATGTCTCGTCCTTCACATAAGCAGTAGTTACTTGATTGTCATAATGAAGGATCATCTTCTTTATTGCATTATCAGAAACCCTCAAGTTGTGAAGGAATTCGTTTAAGCCATAAAGCCACCTGTATTGTCGTTGAACAAGTTTGAATTCTACCTCCATAGCTGGCAGTGTCACACAATTTTGTTTCTTGCTACTCGAAGTACCAACGCCATTTCTGAGAGGTTGATTTTTATTCATCAACATC
This sequence comes from Pontederia crassipes, assembly GCA_030549335.1. NCBI lineage: Eukaryota > Viridiplantae > Streptophyta > Magnoliopsida > Commelinales > Pontederiaceae > Pontederia > Pontederia crassipes. The sequence goes on along the minus strand of CM060196.1, from coordinate 55,312,020 downwards.
ATCAGCACAATCAACATCGGTGAATCCAATGAGTCATAGACTTTCTCGTGGTAGCATAGTGAAAGTTCTACAGTACCCTTGAGGTATCTCATGATTCTCTTTACTACCTTCCAATGTTAGCGTTCTAGATTAGCGTTCTAGATTAGACCCACAAAAAAATATATGTCTAGTTGAGTACACATCATAGTGTACATCATGCTACCGACCATACTTGCATAGGGAGCATTGGATATTTTCTTTTGTTCCTTTAGAGTTTTAGGGTACATGTCTAGACTTGAGATCTCACCTTTTATAATAGGAATGTCAATGAGTTTGCAGCCATTCATACGAAAGCATTCCATAACTCTTTTTATGTATGATTCCTACAACAAAGCAAGGAGTATTTTGGAATAGTCTCGTTGGATTTTCACATCCAATATGTAAGCTGCTTCATCCATGTCCTTCATCTCAAGCATAAAGGACAATCATTATTTAATGGTAATGAAAAAATCCTTATTATTTTCAACTATCAGAATGTCGTCCACATATAGTATTATGATAGCAAAATGATCATCGGACTTATGAACATACACATAGTGATCTTCGCCAATTATGTTAAAATCGTACGAAATAATTCATTAATGAAATTTAATATATCCATAAATGGACTTTTGCGCTCTTCTTCTTTTACGACGAAGTCTTGAGATTGCGCTAAATTTTCTCATCTAGTTCTCGATTGAGAAATGCAATTTTTACATCCATTTGATGTAATTCTAAGTCCATGTACGACTATAACTAATATTAGGCAAATTGAAACAAACCTTATAACATGTGCAAAGATTTATTCATAGTCAACACTCGTTGTTTGGATGAAATCTTTTATCACTAGCAAGCTTTATATCTTTCAATGCATCCATGCCACCTTTAATTTTGAGAACCTACTTATTCCCAATTGCCTTACGGCCTAGCAGGAGATCAACCTACTTCCAAACTTGATTTTTTTTTGCATGGATCATAATTCTTCTTCCATTTTCTTAATTCATTCTTCCTTAGTAGAGGACGAGAGAGCCTTTTTAATAGATTTGGACTCATTTTCCAGACTTACTATGTGAGGGTTCATGTGGCTCATGTTCATGCAATCCTTCGATTTCAAATATTTAGTGCGAAGCATATTTTCTAGTAGTCCATCGAAAGGAACTTTCAGGTTGTTGAAGGTTGCAAATCTCTCCCTATCAGATCAAGTTGTGGGACGGAGAAGACAAACTCCTTAACAGGTTAATCTGCTTCTGTCACTAACTCGAGATCTTCTTCATCTAATTGAAGTCCCTTGTCTATCTCGTCCAGCTTAGGGAAGTCATTTTCTATGAATGGCACATCTCTACTTTCGATTTTTGTCATCATACTATCTTCCCTTTCACATATGAATATATAACTTTTAGAGGTTTCACAATATCTTATGAAGATGCATTTCTGCCCTCTTACACCCAACTTTCCATATTTATGAGAGCTATTTAAAACATAGTATGCGCAACCTCAAAGGCATAAATAAGTAAGGTTAGACTTTTGACCTGTCCAAAGTTAATGATGAATAGTAAGAACTGATTTCGATGGTACATGGTTTAAAATATATGCAGCAGTCAATAGTGCATCTCCCTAATACGAAATTAGAAGATTAGCTTGCATCATTATGGATCGAATCATTATTAAATAAAGTACAATTTTATCTTTCTACAACACTATTTTTTTACGGAGTCCTTTGTATTGTTAGTTGTCTAACTATACACTTTTCATCACATAACTTTTTGAATAAGTCAGAGAGATATTCCGTCCACGGTCGGTTCACAAAGCTTTAATCTTGCGATCAACTTAATCTTTTGTCATGTCAATGAATCGTACAAAACAATTCAAAACTTCAGATTTATGAGAAATCAAATATACAACATTGTAGCGTGAATAATCATCTATGAAGGTGATGAAATAAGAAAAATTGTATCTTGATCGTGTCCTACATAAACATTTATCGGACCACATATGTCCGAATGAATTAATTATCATGGGTATTCACACATTTTTTTTCTTCCCAAACGGTGTTCTTATTTTCTTGCCAACTAAACATTCCTTATAGTTTGGAATCAACTTTTGCGAGAGATCCTAAGAGATCTTCTCTAGCAAGCTTATTCATTCTATCTTGACCAATGTGTCACAGTCTTCACATGTCAAATATTGACAATTTTCACATCAACATATGATATAAAAGAATAAGTATCAACAATAGATGCTATATTTAAAACATACGAACAATTATTAAGAAAACTATTGCATGGAAGAATATTGTCAAGACATTTTTCATTTATTTTCTTTGAAAATTTATTACATAACCAAGCTTATTTAATGCTGACACAAAAACTAAATTTCATATAAAACATGAAGCATATAAAATGTCATGAAGGTAAAGAATTTGGTCGTTATAAAGTTCTAACTTGCACATCTCAATGTCTTTAACTTTAACTTTTTGATGTTGTGAACATAGATCCATTTGCTCCCCGCACTTATTCGATAAAATTTCATGATGACCCTGTGATCTTTTGCTATATGGTTTGTGGTTCCTGAATCTACAATCCGTAAAAAATGAGTTTCAGCAATTAAAGCACAACTAAAGGCATAAGCAAATGAATCGTACATATGACATAGGCTCAGTGCAATCACAAGTGAAGTGATCACGTTTGGTACAATTCTAGCATTTTACTTTATTTATGTTTACTTTGCCACCACATTTTCCACGTTTGCGCTAGTACAATTATGGCCTTGGGCTTTTTTCTAGCATTTACGTTCCTTTTATTTGGTTGCAACTTATGCGACATTTTTCTCTTGAGTTGGGAACCAACTCTTTCCCCATCATTTTCAACAACTAATATTTTAGAGGAGATTGATGTCTTGAAGGGCCTCATCCTCCATTTCAATATGGCGAGCAGCTTCATCAAAAGTTTTGACACTTTCATTGTGCAACAAGTTACAACGTGTGTGTTCCCTACTTCTAGGAAGAGAGCGAAGCAGAGCCTTGATGCGTAAAATGATGTAGCAAAATAAATTCGCTAGCAAGTGCACTAGTCGCTCAAGTAATATAGTAAAAAGGAGTAAAGAGTGTCGAACCCACGAGAAATATTATTAATCAAATATCTGAATTTATAAATTAATAAGAGAGGAAAAACATGGATTTTGAAAATGGGTTTTATAAAATAAAATAAAGAAAATAAAATAAAGATAAGATAATGGTGTTGAAGTTAGGCCTTAGGATGAAAATAGATCAAGATAAATATTTGAACCATAAAAAATAAATTTAATCTTTAATGATGGATTAGAGTCCCCCTAAATTATTAACTTGACATGATTAAATTGCGATCTCCACAAACTGACATCCCCTCAATCTAAGTATGCAAATTAAACTATCTTAATTTAATAAAAATTGAAGTCTCCACAAACTGGTATCCCATCAAATCATATTAAAATTAAGATGCATTAAATTGGATTCCCTAGATTATTAATCACTTCACAAACTGGTATAGATTAACAAACGACACAAACTTGATTCTCCACACACTAGTTATTAAATTTATGTCAATTATTAATTTCAAATAAAATCAATTATAATTAGTATAATGAATTCTAAAATTAAACACTCTACAAACTGATATAGCCTAATTCAGAAATTCAATTAATTAATATAAAAGCATTAAGCATAATTAATAATTGATCAGAAAAGATTAAAACAAATAAAATAGGGTCCAAATATTTCCCTTCAATTAATAGTCTACTAAAATAAAAGATAAAAATATGGAGTTCATCCTAGAAATTCTGGAGAGATATTAAAATATAAATTATAAAAATTGGAAGAATTACACCCAAAACAGATAAAAGTCGAAGCTTCGGATCACGGGCAGACAATCGGACAGCCTCTCGGACTTGATCAGAGTCGCGATCAACATCCAGCTATCGCACATCTCTCCTCTTGGTTGTAGCCTACAAAGCTCACGACTCAACTGTGAAAGAAATCTGAACTTCAGAGCACAAATTAGATTGATGATTTCGTCCTCTATTTATAGGTGCGAACGAGTACTTCATGTTGATTATGGGCATAAATTGTACGGTTGGAATTAATTTCACCGGATAAAAGTTAATTATGGTCTCTTCGGATTTTGGCCAAAATAGAACTTCTTCTATAATCGTTACTCCCAAAACGATAGACTCTTTTTATCTTTACCCCCTTCTTAGAATCTCGGCCAAAATGATAAATAATTCTTATCTTTACTCATTTTCTTCTAATTTTGGCCAAAATGATTTTTTGTCATTACGCCCAAAATGATAGACTTTTCTTATCATTATGCCCAAAATGATAGACTCTTCTTATCTTTACCCCTTCTTCGAAACTCGGCCAAAACTATAAGTTTTTCTTGCCATTACGCTCAAAATGTATGGATTCTTCTTATCTTTACCCTCTTCTTGGAATCTTGGCCAAAACGATGAGTCCTTTAATCTTAACGCCCAAAATGATAAATCCTTTCTTCAAATCTCGGCAAAAATGATAAATCATTTCTGCAAATCTCGGCCAAAATGATGTCATTTTATCTTTACATCATTTCTTTTACCCCCAAAAGAAGTCAGACATACTACTTTTATGCCCTGACTGGCTGTGATCATCTCGGCCACATGTGATAACTTCATATGTATTTTGCCCAAAATAATGTGGTTTACAACCGATCCATTCGTTAATTCGGCTTGCCTGCAAAATAATTATAAAAATTAAGTAAATACATCCACAATTAAAATATTCAGATAATTAAAAATTAAAATTGATAAATCCGGAATTATGACTAAAAATGGTCTAAAATGATGCATGCCATGATCAAATTACAGAGAAATTAACTAAAATAATAATCTAAAATATGTTGTATTTTGCATGCATCAAGCCTACACCTGTTGCTCATCATCGAGCACTTGTCCCTCATTCTTGAGTTCACGAATCATGTTAGACATCTCTTGAACATGTTCCCACATTTAATTATTTGATCGCTTTCGATAAGAGTCAAATTTGACCATGAGCATTCGGCGATTGATGATTGTGGTGACCTTATACTTATTAGGGAGTGTAGTCCACATTTTGAATGTTGTCTTATAGACTTTGAGTTTGCACAAGAGGGAATTGCTCATCATGCTCAATAATGTAATGCGAGCAATAATGTAATGCGAGTAATACGATTGTTTTTTAACCAAAGCTGATATGCCTCCATGTCCCTCTAACGTTGGACATTATTTTTAGGTGCAGGTTCTTTGACAACATGGTTAATGGTCTCCATGACCTCTTATTCTTCAAAGATATATTGAATTTTACGGTGCCAAATATCATAATTATCATCGTTTAGCTTTTAATTCTTGCTCAGGTCATAATGATTATTTTGAAAGTCATGGCCTAGTTTAGTCACAAAATAGGAGAAACTAGTGTTATCCATGTTCTAATTTGTTTGCAAAAATATAAATAATGAAACAACAATAATCATGAAGTAGTGACATCGAGAGTTTGCTATACTCATACTCATCTTCCACTATCTCTAAAAAATATTATTATTTATTATATTAATAATACGACAAAATTAATCTGTGTTTGAATTTTGAATTATCACATAATTCAAAATTTTCTACTCTATACATTTTGAATCAACTTATAATTTGACATCATCGAGATTCAATTTGTGTGGCACACCAAATTATTTCTAATATGACCAGGACAATCAAGAGGGGTGCATCGGGGGCTCTTCCCCAAGTGGTGCCAATTAAATAACTGTGCATCATCCTTCGTCTCGAAATTATATCAGAAAAAATTATGCTACCACTATCACTCATCAATCATATTTCTACAAACCTCGTCAACGATGCATCAGGCCAATTCCTCAAGACGTTTCTAGACATAGATTTCGAGTCACACACCACTCAACAAAAATACATTAGTTATTGTGATAATATTTGAATATCAAGATGTCTTAGTCCTACAAAAGAACTATCTATATTTCATGTATCATTTAATAACATATAATTTTATAATTAGACAAATTAATTATTCTCTATTATAGGCTTTGCATGAAACATTAATTTCAGCACAGTGAAAAGTAATGTTCCATAAATATTAATTAATTCTTACAAAAGAAATTAATTCAATTTATTTAATTCTAACTCGATCATGCTTAACAAAATTGGACATACCAATTTTAAATTCAAATTCACAATTTTAACACACAATCAAGATTTTAGGAAGACAATTATTTGCAATGAATCTTGGACATACCAATTTTGAATTCAAATTCAAATTTCAAATGATTCAAATGCCTTCGATAATTAAATTTGGAACACAACATTAAATATCATTATGACATACATAAATGACAATATTTATTTCATGCATGATAACACATTTATTAGGCAATATTTGTAATTAACATATAAATTAAATCATTTAACTATTGCACTAAATCAACAAATGATTTCCTTTTAATAGTATTAAATTGCATGCATGATTTTAAAATTTTTAAAACAAATTCCTAAGGGAAATACGTATTTTTCCTAATCTTTTGAAATTGTGAAATAGATATTTTTATTTTCTAATTACTTTAATATTCTAGCGAAAATCAAAAGATGCCAAAAAAATTGTATTGGGCTAGCTCCTCCAGCCGCCAAACCATATAGGTGTAAACACCTTTGCATTCATACGGGCCCTCCTGGTGGACCTTATGCCTCTTGAAATAGTTTTCCTTTTTTTTCTCTTACAACACATGCAAAAAAAATCAAACAAATTGCCAAAAATATTTAAATTAATTAGAAAAAATATATTATGGTATAGGTCCATTCATAATATATTTGTGATGACAAAAACCACTTTATCCCTCGATTGTAATCATACAAACCAGAAGCACATATCCCAAAAATAATAACAATTATTATTTTTTCCGATGCAATCATGAGTTTGAGGAAAAATTAGAAAATATTTGATACCAATGTTGGATTTATAACATATATAAATCATAGAAATTGCATAATACTTCTTATAGTTGAAGAGGATCTGTAACACCTGGACAAAAACAAAAATAAATAAATCATACTCCTATTGGAGTTGGAACCTTATCCAACTTAAAGGAAAATAACAAACATTATCTACCCTAACCTTAATTACCCCATAAAGAAATTTACCCTAGCTGTCAAACACCCCTCACACCCTCCCTCATGTACCCAAGAGCCTGTTGTCGAACGTCGGAGAGATCGCTGGAGATGAGCTTGAACCACAGTGGACACTCGGGGACATGGATAACATGCTCTTGAGGTCGAAGAATCCTCAGAGACGGCAGGAGAGGGAGAAGAACGAGAGGAAAGAGATCAGGCCGCAAGGGAAAGCGATAAGAGGTAGGTGGATCGTTGGATTAACCTTTAGATCGATTTTAACCATGTTTAAGGATCCACTTAGAGCCATAAAATCTTCTCCTATCTACCCTATGTCATTCCATGTATTTAGGTTGATTTTTAAGAGGTTTATTTCGGTGAAATCGCGTGAAAGATCATCAACTCGCGGCCACGGTTTCGCTAAAATCATAGAACCTGATCCGAGTATCATAGAATCCAGCCCGAGTATAACTGCCATTGGGCAGATCGACACTCGACCGGACTCTCCGTCGCCCGACCCACCCTGTCACTTACTTGCGTACAGCCATGGAATCCAACCCAGGTTCCACTAAACCTGTCCCGAGTTATGGCAGGGACCTTCCACAAATTCCACCCAGATTGGGTCCGAATTATACTCAGCCTGAGTTGGGCCGAGGGAGCCAATCAGCAAAGAACTCAACCCAGGTCAGACTCAACCTAGCTCAGGTTCTGCCGAGATGTGACATGATGTACTTTTATGTTATTACTATTTTAATGTTGTTCCATGATATTTGTTACATCAAATTTTATTAATAAATTGATCCATAGGATAGTATTGCATTGCATGATCAGAAGTCCCAATCTAGGCGAAGGTGAAAATCTAAACAATTAATAAAGATAAAAGCTTGGGCACCCATGTTACGAATTGACGGGAGCTCATGACATTGTTTTCATCTCAGTGTTGGGTCACTGGCTCGGCCTTGTCCCCATTCACAATTTCTCCCCATCGTGTGACGAAAGAGGATACCCTCTCCTATAGCGAGGATGACTTGTCGTGATGTGTATAATTACTAGCCTCATGAAGTACATGACACCTCATTGTAACTAAAACGCTCATTGATAACATTGCATAGATGTCATTGATCTAGAGCATTGATTCACCTTTCATGACACATTGATCATATCCAGAACATAGCATTGATTTACCTTATTAATTCTCATATAGCATGACATTGATTATATTCTCTTTGATTATCCTATTGCTTCTTGTGCCTATTTGTTTCATGCTTATATATTGTTAATGTTTATTCATTGGTTTATTATCAACCTATTGGGTTGAGAAGCTCACGGGTAATTGTTCCCCCTGCAGGTAATGATGATACTCAAGGATGAGCTACGACTGACGAAGTTCATGATGGTTCAGTACACATGTGATGTTTTAATGTTATTTCTATTTCGCTGTTTTAGATACGTTGGGTCCATGTTATTAGGCTTCTGCACTATTTTGATATTCAATAATGTCATAGCAATTTATGAATTATACTAAACAATTATTTTTTTATATCTATTTTTATTGGTATTTTATGTTATTTTTAAGCCTCCGCTTTTGTTTTATTCAAGTCAAAAGACCGATCAAAGTCAAGATTTTGTTCAAGGTATAGGATTATTAGTAGTGACCCTCGAGTTGAACCTTACCACGTGGCAAGGGAAATTTGGGAACGTTACATTTATGGTATCAAAGCTAGACGTGGGACTCTCTTGACGTCCTCAAAGTACTTATAGTACTAGAGTATCTAGAGTCCCACGTGCACACATCACGAACAAGTTATTGCGCCATCCGAACAAATCAAATAAGAATCATTGCATTGTTTTCATCGATTTTCATTGATTATTCCTATATATGTAGATGATGACTAGGCGTGGCCGTGGAGCCAATGCCCAAGAGGAAAATGTTACTGAAAACATTGAGGGCCTCCGGCTGAGTGAGAAGAGAGGTAGAGGTCATGCTCGTGGCCGTGGTCGCAGACAGAGAGTTCAGCACCTAGAGATACAACATGATAATAGCTATATTGGTGTTTGTCAGACATTGCCGCCACCACCGCCGCTATCACCACCATGACCAGCCCGCCAAGAGTTTCCACTACATCCAGCGCCTACTGAGGACACTATCCAGGCATTTTTGGAGTTGCAACCTCCACAGTTTGATGGCAAAGGAGAAGTTGACAAGGCTGAGCATTGGATCCTCAACATTACGGAAATGTTCGAGCTTATGAGATGCGCTGAGGACAAGAAAGTGTTATATGCTGGCCGCTTGACTGATCACGCCCTAGACTGGTGGAGAGCCGTTAGAGCCACCAAGTTTCACGATCAGAGAGTGATCCCATGGCAGAGTTTCTTTGAGGCATTCGAGGGTCGTTACTTCCCCGAATACCAATGTATCTAGAAACAACGGAAAATTCTGGCACTGACCCATGGCCAAATGACTGTTGAAGATTACCACATCAAGTTTGTTTAGTTGAAAAGGTACAATGCTCTAAATATGAGTGAAAGTTAGAGGTGAGTTCGCACAAGGCCTGAGCTCCGCCATTAGAAAAAATACATTATCTAGCCATTGCAAGATTCTCAAGGACAACACAGAACTGGCCATGAAGATGGAAAGAGACTATATGAGCAAGAAGAACTCAAGGAACTCGGGGGCAAAGCACTAGTACGCCCCACTGAGCAGTACTAGCAGAGGTGGGATGATCGTCACCCAGATAGAGGACCAGAGTGATGCAATAATCATCAGAGGCCCTACCTTCCTCCATGCAATGCTCCTCCGCCACAATAGCAACAACCACAGAGGTCTCCTCTGCAAAGGAATCAGCCACCACCACATAATTGCCAATCACATGTGAACAATAGAGCATTGTATCATCACATTCCATTGAATAATGAAAAGATTCCAGAGAATGCTAATTAATGTTTATGGCCATTGCCATAGTTGCCATCTCCGCGGCAACCACCTGCACAAATTGAAGGTGCTTGTGACTTCTGTGACTGAACCATCCTGGGGAGTGTAGGAGGAAGACTAGCGCATGCATACATTGGCCACTACATCTGCGACTTCCCAGATCGTCGAAGGGGCGGTAGAGATTAGAGAGGTCAGAGAGTTGGGAATGCACTCGTTCAAGGTGGCGTCTACAACATGTAGAATGATGCGGAGTATAATGATGCTGCTGTCATTAGAGGTATCCTCATTATCTCTGGACTCGGGTGCTACCCATTCATTTATATCTGTTAGCTGCGCCAAGATATTGAATCTTCCACTCAATGTGTCGCATGATTGTGACCACACCAATGAGCACTCTTTTATGCCATGAAATATATTTCTACTGCTCCCGTCACTATGGAAGGTAGAGAGTTTTCTATAGATCTAGTGGTTATACCCATGGTGGATCATGATATCATTTTGGGTATAAACTAGCTATCCCACCATGATGTCTCATTGGTATGCAAGAAGAAGCAGTTGACTATTAACGCACAGAATGGCCCACGAGTCATAGTCAAGGCACTCCTCAAGGGAGCACAAGGTACTTATCACTGCAATGCAAGCTCAAGATGCTTAGAAAAGGATGTAGAGAGTACCTAGCTAGTGTGATCAGCACAGAGTCCACTATAAAGGATCTGCATCAACTGGACGTCATCTACGATTTTTTGGATCTCTTTCCTGAAGACATCTCCAGACTACCACCATGATAATCGTGAAGTTATTCAATTATTTTAATATAATTATTGTCAAGATTGATGTGTTTTATATTACTTCATCTTTAATCATCAAAGATTTCAAAATCTACATTATTGTTTGATTTGTTTCAGGAACCATGAAAATATGGCAAAAGTTTGGCAAAAACACATGTATAGAGACTCAATACGGGCAGCCAGTATTAAAGCCTTCCAGTATTAAAGCCCTTTAGGTCATATTGAGCTCGTAGTGAAAAATACGGGCTGGCCGTATTTTTGCCATCTTGCCCATATTAAAGCCAGTCAGGTCATATTGTTCGCGCACCAGAAAATACGGGCAGGTCGTATTTAAGCCAGTTTGCCCGTATTAAAGCCCTTTAGACCGTATCGCGCTCCAGAATCAATACGGCTTGATCCAACAGACCGTAACGCTTCGTCCTAGGCAGTATTGGACCTATTTTCACCGTATTGGGCTAATATTTGAGGTATTTTGGACATTCTTGTAACCCTAACTTGAGGGGACTATAAAAGAGATTTTTTGAGACGAAAATAGGGATCCAGACCTTGTTTTTGAGGAGATCAAGACGGCTGGGATGAACGTTTATTTTTCTCTGCATTTCTGTATCTTTCTTAGACTTAAACTCATTCTCTTTTTATGAACTCTTACGTTTCAATGATGATTTCCTTCTCTATGCGTGGCTAAACTTCTTTTTCTCGGGTTGATGAAACCTAGGGTTGATCTTTAGGGAATATTTTTATTGGATCTGATGTGTTCTTTGTCTTTCACGTGCTTGACGAAATGCTTATATTAGATTGGCCACTTAGTTAAGCGACCGAAGATCTTCTTGATTACGAAAGTATTTCATCAAGATTAGTTCAAATGAATGACATGAAATGCATTGTTTCTTAGAAATAAGGATAATCATTTTACTTATGAATCTTGACTTATAATGCGACGAAAGAGAATTCCCTCCTCTATAGTGAGGATGACTTGTCATGATGTACACAATCACTAGGCTCATGAAGTACATGTCACCTCATTATAACCAAAATGCTCATTGATAACATTTCATTGATGACATTGATCCAGAGCATTGATTCATCTTTCGTGGCACATTAATCTTATCCAGAGCATAGTATTGATTTTGATATAGCAAGGGATTGATTATATTCCTTTGATTATCATATTACATCCTATGCCTATTTGTTCCATGCTTATATATTGTTAATGTTAATCCATTGGTTTATTATTCACCTATTGGGCTGCGAAGCTCGGGTTATTGTTTTCCCTACATTGATCCTGCAGGTAATGATGATACTCAGGGATGTGCTACGGCTGACAAAGTTCGTGATGGTCCATGTGTATGGTTTCTTAGTGTTATTTCTATTCCGCTATTTTAGATACGTTGAGTCCATGTTATTAAGCTTCAACACTATTTTGATATACAGTGATGTCATAACTATTTTTTAATTATACTAAAAGATTATTTTTTTATATCTATTTTTATGGTTATTTTTATGTTATTTTTAAGCCTTCCACTTTTATTTTATTCGAAGTTAAGGTTTTGATCAAAGTATAGCATTGTTGGTAGAGACCCTCAGGTTGGACCTTGCTACGTGGCAAGGGTGATTTGAGAGCGTTAGAGGATCGTTGAGGCTTTTCTGCGAACACTGGACATGTGCACTTGTACCTCGGGATCGGGATCAAACCTTGGAGGAACGGAATATGTAATCATAGCACAAGTACATCTAGATGAACCTACGCAAAATCACGCCTTGGACCTTTGGTATAGGTCCTCTTGCAAGGGGTCAATCAGGACGCATCATGCATGTCCATTGCGCACGAAGCACGCGCGTATTGCGTGCGACATACTTGTAGACATCATTGCCTATGATGTATTAGTCGATTATAACACAATTGTTAAGTATTTAATCTATTGTCTTAATTTTGTTTCTATAATGGGAACTAAAACATATTTTGCTTATTTATATTATTTTTGTTATTACATTATATATGTGTTTATTAGTATGAACATGTATCAAAGTTAGACTATTTTTTAAGTTAGACTATCAAAGTTAGACTATGTCATTTAAATATTAATCAAATAATAGAATCAAAGCCTTCTTATCAAGACAACTTAACCTAAAATCATACAACTAATTAAGTTAGATATTTCAAAAGGTCGAGTATGCAAGGAAACAAATTTGGTTTTAGTTGGAAACATCACTCAGCAAATAACCCTAGAATTAGGGGTCATATTCATAAGTGGCTCAAACCAAGTATGTCGGGAAAGCATTTTCTTCATATTTCTTACAAGCAAAACATGGACTGAGCAAAAGACGTGCGAAACGAATCATTGCAGCGGAGAATGGAATGCCCATGTGCGTTCTTCCAAACCAAGGCAAATCTTGATTAGATTGACTAGGGGGTGTCAAGTAGGAGGTAACTGTACGAACCAGGTGGTTTTTTGTAGCTTGGCCCAAGTTCTGCTAATTCCCATGTGCTTTCTCCTCCATTTTCACGTAAACGGAGGTATTCTAGAGACCAAACAATGGCCGGTTTCGAAGCCTCGACATAGAAGAAATCACTAGCCAAAGTTAACGTTTGTGCATCGATAAATATTTCAGTTAATTTTTCAGCCAATTTAAGGTATGTAGGAGATCCCTATATCGATAGTTTCAAGGGTATAGAACCCTGGACTCTTGTCCTTCATATGGAGATTAGTTGGATAGAACTTTTATGTCTATTGAAATTGTTATGTCATCGATAAAATGGCCAGAAAGTCACATCGGAATGCAATTTATTGGCGGTGATAGAACCTGACCTGATTCGGGTTCTGTTTAACACAACCCAGGTTATCTGGGCATTGTTGACACGACTCGTGTTTCATAGAACCCGGACCGAATTGAATGAGAAAATGGACTATGTTCGACGAACACGGCCTATGTTGCTGACCCCGCTCGGGTTGTAGGGAAATACGACACGGGTTTTGGCATTAGCATATGGACTATATGAAGCCGGCCCGGGTTCACACTATACCCAGTCCAGGTTTCGCCCTCCCGAGGTGGAAAAGTGGAATTGGAAACACGACTCATGTTCCCACGGACCATTTTCTGAGAGCAAAAAATCTCTTTCCACTGAGATTGATTGTTATTGACCATATGTTGATATGTATTGGTCCTGATATTGATTTTGATTGTTATAAATTGAAAATTATAACATACTAATTGATCAAAATTGATTATGGATTATTGAGCTATTGTGTAATTGTATAGATTGATATATCCATTATCATTTAATCCATAAATATATTATGATACATTGTTCAATGACTATTTATAATTGATCGTTGATAACGAATATTGTTAATTGAAATTCATATAGAGAAGGAAATTATTGATATTAATTGTGCATTGTCTAAGTAACGATATGAAAAATTGGCTACTATTGAATTGTTAAATTGATAATTGAGACGATCGATTGAGACTTATATGGTCGATGGACGCCCTTGTGATTGATGGAGGCCATTATAATCGATGGATGCCCTCTTGGTCAATCGAGATCCTTTATGATCGATTGAGATCCTTTGTGGTCGATGGAGACTCATGGAGTCGATTGTTATTGCAGTTGGAGATCCTTGTGGTTGTTTGACGCTTTCATGATTGATGGAGGTCCTTGTGATCGATGAAGATTCTTCTGATTGATTGAGGCCTATTGTAATCAATGGAGGCCTATTGTGATCGATGGAGACTGATGTGGAATGAGTGGAGTAGTGATAACTTGCTTATTTTATGGTTCAGAATTGAATATTATGAAATGTGTTCACACTCCTCTCTTCCTCTCTACTGCAAGTGCACATGTCAATGTAGTAGACTCAAGTGTCGTATCCACAATGATTTGAAGGCTAAAGACTCACTAAACTAACCTAGACTAGCCCTAGACTAAGTGGCTAAAACAGGGAATTAAGAAAATGAAAATAGATTTCTAAATTTGGCAAAAAGGGATAACTATTTTTTGTGTTTGTGATTGAAAAGAACTTAATTCTAACTACTGAACTAAGGACTAAAAGGGTTTATCAATGAATGGGAAGGTTCTCATATGAGTTGGGGTTCATCTAATTCAAGTATGGATGGAATGGAACAATTTTAACAATTTAAAATCAAATCTGATTCAACCTGAAATATGACTGTTCTCACAGTTTAATTAATCCAGAACTAAGCATTATATTCTCATATAAATGTTAGTTAGGTTGAATTAGAGAAGTATCCTCACTGTTATCGAGTTATCATTAAGCACAAATTGAGAACCTTACTGATAGTGCCATAATTCTCTCAAATTTGGCAATTCAGCAAGGTCTGAAATGATATCAAATTCCTTGCATTCATAATAGTGAGACAATTACTTCAATTAACTATGCAGGAATGCAATTGATCTAATGTTAATGCTAGTGCTTCTTGGTTTATCTCTAAACATCAAGATGATTTTAAATCAGCCTTTCGACTGTAAATTGAATTGAAATCCACACCAACATCAATTAATTGGAAACATTGAGCACATAATTACATATTGGAGTCTAACAATTATCACTGCATCTTGATTCATCTCTGAACAAGAAGGAAACCATGAATCAACCTCTCAGTTGCCTATAAAATTGGAATTCCACAATGACAAAGCAGATTCCATAAAAATTAGAAATCAGAATTCAAAACAGATTCCACCAATAGCATATTTTTGCATATTGAACTCAAGGGAGTTATCATTGCCTCTTAATACATTTCTGAATAAGAAGAAACCCACAAAATCTACCTCTCAGCAGCTAATGGGATAAGGGGTTTTACAATGATAAACAGATCCCAAGAATCAGAAATCAGAAATGCAGATTAGAAATCAGAACAGATAAAAATCAGATTCCTAATCTAGATTTGGACCTAGAAACTTATCATTGGTTCTTGATTCATTTCTTAACAAAGAACAGATCATAAATCAACCTCTCAGTTGCAAATACAATTAGGATCTCACAATGTCAAGAACAAGGTCCAATGAATTCAGAATGCAGAATCAGAAAATCAAATATCAGTGCAGGAAATCAGAAATGCCCATACCCCATCCATTACTAAACTAGATTACTACCCTATCCTAGGAGAGCTGAGATTTAGTTCATTATAGTTACAAGCATTGATACAAGACAGATAAGAAAGCTGATACAAATCATCCTGCAATTAATTGATATGAAGGCTGTCGACAGGATCATATTGCAGCAACTCTCCTTAGCTCCTTTTCCCTTGTTTCTGGTCTAGAAACCCTCCAAATGGAGGCTCCACCCCCCCCCCCCCCCCCCCCACCACTCTTGATCCAGGTTTCTCCAGCTTATATATAACTCTTTCCACCCTTGGATACAAATTAGAATGTTCCATTCCCCTCTGATTATGCCAAGTGTCCTGGTCCAGAAATAATGGCAGGTGCAACAGCTTTTGGACAGCCAAAATGCAAGTGGTCCCCCCTCCTTTTCCAGCCTGATTCAGCCTTGTAACACCTGCTAGGAGAGCCAAAATAGCTAGCATCAAAGCCCTTAAATAAAAATTAAACAAGTGTGAATTAGGACAACAAACATATCAACTGAATAATAAAGTATGGATAAGGTTTACACCAAAATGATAACTTGCTGTCCGGGCTGATAACTTATGCACAAAAAAATGATAACTTCTCCAAATTAGATTGTGTCTATCTAAATGTGATTAATTCAGGGTGGCAAGGGATTTAGGACAGCAATTAGACAATTATCTAATGCTGTTATGCAGAAATAATAACCTTATACACTGAAATGACAATTTTGCCCCAAAAATGATAACTTTGCACAATGAATAATAACTTTTGAAATGGGATGATTACTTTGCACAAATTGAACAATGAATATCCAAATATGATTAATTCATAATGGCAAGGAATTTAGGGCAAGATAACCACTAAAAATCAGCTCAATTAGTAAAATGATAACTTCATGACTTGGAATGATAACTTGCCCAAAAAGTGATAACTTGGCATAGAATTGATAACTTTATGGATTTTAGCAATTCAGAACTTCTATGCACATGGAATTAAGTATAAAATGAGGATGGCCAGCTGGTTATCACAATCCATTGCTTTCCATGCATAATTGACCAAAAATAAGGTAAAATGAGGGCTCGATATAGGTGAAATGAATAGAAAATGGAATAAAAATCTAATATGATCAGCTAGTGATCAGAGACTGTTATGGTCGATGGATGTTTTCATGATTGAACTCTATTGTTAATTGAATTAAATTGAATTATTAACTGAACCGACTGATGGAAAATTTATGATGCTCTAGTGGCTAATCAAGTTGTACCTTTATGGCTGATTGATAAATTGATTGTGATTATGGGTGATGGATAATCAAATTGATAAATCGCTAATAGAATCGTTAATTGTGGCCTTCTTTGACCTATGGCCAATGGGTGATTGATTAAAGATAATTGATATTGAATTGATAATTCACTACAAGAAAGCTGCATTTTCTCGACGGGCAGTTTCTGGCGGAACAAAATCCGTCGCAATTTGTGACGGACAGGTATCCATCGGAATTTTCGCTGGTTGCAACTGTTTGAAATAACAATAATAAATTATCAAATCTATTATATTATTATTTTATTTTTCGACGACTAGGAACGTCGAAAGTTCTGATGGATACGTATCCGTTGAAACTTTCGACGGTCATAACCGTCGTAGTACAAGAAAATGGAGATTTTTCGATAGATAATTTCCATCAGGAATAAAAATAATAAATTATAGAATTTATTATACTATTATTTTATTTTCTAATGGTTTGGAAAGTTGGAATTTTTGACGGCTCTCCATCCATCAGAAGTTCCGACAGTCCGGACCATCGGTAATCATAAAAAATGATTAAATATTATAATCTTATATATCATAATATATGATATAATTGGTATTTTATTATTACAATTACCGACGATCCGGACCCTCGAAACTTTCGACGGTCCGAACCATCGGTACTCGTAAAAATAATTAAATATTATAATTTAACATATCATAATATATGATATAATTAGTATTTTATTATAATAATTATCGACAGTTCGGACCGTCGAAACTTTCGACGATTGGGACCGACGGTAATCCTAAAAATAATTAAAAATTATAATCTTATATATCATAATAAATAATATAATTAATATTTTATTATTATAATTACTGACCGTCGAAAGTTTCGATGGTCCGATCCGTAGATTATAATATTTAATTATTTTTATGATTACTGACAGTTCGAACAGTCAGAAAAGTAAAAGTATTATTCTATTATTACATTTTGCGACCGTGAAAACCATCGGTATTGAAAAAATTATTCCGCCACCCCCCCCGCCTTTTTCTTTCTTTTCCCGCTCCCCACTACCTCCTTCTCTCTCTACTTCTCTACCTCTCTACCTCTTTCTCTCTCTCCCGAACGACGACCGAAGGATGACCTCCGTGACCCCTCTCTCTCTCTCGCCCGTGGCCGGCCGGCGACCCCTCTCTCTCCCCCTCGCGCGTAGCCTGACGGCCTGATCTGGCCACTCGCTGCCTGGATCGGCCGCTTCACGGTGGATCCGCCGCCTGGCGGCCTGATCCGGCCGCACGCGGCCTAGATCGGCCGCCTCGAGGCGGATCCGTCGCCTGGCGCACGGCCTAGATTGGCCGCCTCGCGACGGATCCGCCGCCTCACGGCCTGATCCGACCACGTGCGGCTTGAATCAGCCGCCTCGTGGCGGAACCGTTGCTTGGCAGCCTGATCCGACCGCACGCGGCCTAGATCGGCTGGCTCGCGGCGGATCCGTCGCCTGGCGGCTTGATCCGGCCGCCTCCCGCAACGATTGGCCGCCTCATAGCGGATCCACCGCCGGCCGCCTCGCGGTGGATCCCTTGCCTGGCGGCTTGAGCCGGCTGCGTGCGGCCCGCATCGGCCGCCTCACGCATCGCCTAGCGGCCTGATCCAGTCACGCCCAGCCTGGATCGACTGTCTCGCGGCGGATCCGCCGCCTCACGGTCTGGATCGGCCACCTCGTGACAGATTTGCCGCCTAGCGGCTTCATCCGGCGGCCTCCAGCCTTGATCGGCCGCCTCGCGGCGGATTCGCCACTTGGTGGCTTGATCCGGCCGCGCGCGGCCTGGATCAGCCACCTCGCGGCGGATTCGGCTGCCTCCAGCTTGGATCGGCCGCCTCACGATGGATCCGCCGCCTGGTGGCCACCTCTGGCCTGGATCGGCCGCCTTGCGGCGGATTCGCTGCCTTGCGGCCTGATCCGGCCACCTCCGATCTGGACCAGCCGCCGCACGGTGGATCCGTCGCCTCCGGCCTGGATCGGCCACCTCACGGCGGATCCGCTGCCTGGCGGCCTCGATCAGCCGCTCCCGTGACTCCTCTCTCTCTCTCTCTGGCGGCAACCCCTCTCCCTCGCACATTGATGCGTTGAATTTGTAACAATAAAATTTGCTAGCAAGTGCACTAGTCGCTCAAGTAATATAGTAATAGGAGTAAGAGTGTCGAACCCACGAGGAATATTATTAATTCAATATTTGGATTTATAAATTAATAGAAGAGAGGAAAAACATGAATTTTTGGAAAGAGGTTTTATGAAATAAAATAAAGAAAATAAGATAAAGATAAGATAATGGTGTTGAAGTTAGGCCTTAGGATGAAAATAGATCAGGATAAATATTTGAACCATAAAAGATAAATTTAATCTTTAAAGATGGATTAGAGTCTCCCTAAAGTAATCTAACATGATTAACTTGTGGTCTCCACGACTGGCATCCCTTAATCTAATCATATAGAACTGTCTTAATTTAATAAGAATTGAAGTCTCCACGACTGGTACCCCCAAAATCATATTAAAATTAAGATGCATTAAATTGAATTCTCTAGACTATTAATCACTCCACAAACTGGTATAGATTAATAGACCACACAAACTTGATTCTCCACACACTAGTTATCAAATTTATGTCAATTATTAATTCCAAATAAAATCAATTATAATTAGTATAATAAATTTTGAAATTAAACACTCCACAAACTGGTATAGCCTAATTCAGAAATTTAATTAACTAATAGAAAAGCATTAAGCACAATTAATAATTGATCAGAAAAGATTAAAGCAAATAAAATAGGGTCCAAACATTTCCCTTCAACTAATAATCTCCTAAAATAATAATCCTAAAAACATGGAGTTCATCCTAGAAATTCTGGAGAGATAATAACAAAATAACAATAATAATCGAAAGAATTACACCCAAAATAGAGATCTCGAATCTGGCAAACAGTCGGGCAGCCTCTCGGTCTTGATCAAGGTCGCGATCAACCTCCAACCGTCGCACATCTCTCCTCTTGGTCATAGCCTGCAGAGCTCATGACTCTCCGTGAAAGAAACTTGAACTTCCGAGCACGAATTGAAACGATGGATTCTTCACGTATTTATAGGGTGCGAACGGCCTTCAATTTGATCTCGACCGTAACATCGTACGGTTGACTTTAAAATTATGAGATAAACTCGGCCAAAGATAAATCCTTTTATCATTACGTCCAAAGATAATTCTTTCTTATCTTTACTCCCTTTGAATCCGGCCGTAAGGAAAGAACTAAAGCTTTACTCCCAAAGAGATAAAATTCCTTTTACTCCCTCCAAATCTCGGCCGTAAGGAAGGAATTTAATCTTGTTACACCCAAAAGATAAAATCATTCAATTGTTACTCCTTTTGAATCTTGGCCAAAAATCTTCATCTTCATGCCATTACGCCCAAAAGATAAAATTCTTTTATCTTTACCCCTCCAAATCTTAGCCGTAACAATGAAGATTCCATATCATTACCCCTAGAAATCTCGGCCATAAGGAACTATTTTTTTTAATTTCGGCCGTGTTTTGAATTTTTCTGCAAAATAATTATTCAAGTTTAATTAATCCATCAACAATTAAAATATTCAGAGAATTAATAATTAAAATTAATAAATCCGGAATTATGATTAAAAGTGACTAAAAATGATGCATGCCATGATTAAATTACAGAAAAATTAATTAAAATAATAATCTAAAATATGTTATATTTTGCATGCATCAAACTCCCCCAAGCTTAAAGTCTTGCTTGTCCTCAAGCAAAAATTCAAAGCAAGGCTCAAGAAAGTTCCATCGTAGCCTCCACATTGTCAACTGACTAATTTTTCACAAAATTCTTCTACACACCTGCTACTCAGTATCTCACCATTTTCCATGAACTTAGCTTCATAGAGGTTCTGAATGCTACACAAATTTAAACAATCTCAAATTCAGCCTTGTAGAAAAAATAAATTGTCTGTCCAATAATAGCATTAATATTGAAAACATAAGTACTAATTGAGCTTAAAACTTTTTCTTTTTCAACTTTATTTTTATTTTCAATCATTTTAAAAGTTCTAATCTTCAAGCATGATTGCACAAGGAAGTCCATGTAGCGGGCTTTGGACTGATGACTCCCAGACCAGATGGCCTTAGGGCAACAGGTGATAAAGCACCCCTCGAGTTTACTTGCCCGAACAACCAAGGTTCTGAATGAAGAGTTCGAACTTAGCCATGATTCAGTACTCCTGTGCTTCTCCATATTCCACAAGATGGTCCTTGTAGCAGGCTTTCGATCGACGGATCACAAAGCAGTTGCCCTTAGGTCGCCAGGCATGAACCCCTACGGATCTAATTACCCGAACACATCTTGGTTCCGGATAACACTTTTGTACCTACACATAACTTTATTCATCATTTTTTTTTATTTGTTTGTTGGGGTTTAACTAATCCTTCTTTTTTTATAAGCTCAAAAAGTACTTGATATAGTCAATAAGAAGGCTACTATTAATCAAGATTTAAAAGAAATTAATAAAAAAAGCATGAATATGATTTTGTCGTCTAGTCATTCATAATTCTACTTGGCATGGGCACACAGTCTATAAGTTTGATACTGAAGTAGCAAGTGATAAGAAAGAAAAGTATTCAAATTTCATCAATTAATAACATGTCTTTGAACTTTTACTTAAAGATAATTAAAACAGTAAGACAAGAGTTTGTAAGATGGTAGCAAAAATAAATGCATGCAATGGTATTTTTTAGAAAATTTTCAAATTTTTTTGGATTTTTTTTATAAGTAGATGCAAACATAAGAAAATAAAAAGAAAGAAACATGCAATGAATGAAATGCAAACTCCCCCAAGCTTGAACTAGACACTGTCCTCAGTGTTAAGCCAGCAAGAGAAAGTGATACATACTCAATAAAAAGGAAAATTAAAGAAACGAAAATAAAGAAAAGGGAAAAGACACAACCGAATTTACTGTCTGCGGGGTGGCGATGGTGGATGGTAGCTGAGATTTCCTTGGCGCATATGATACTCATGGATGCGCCTCGTCATGCGCGCATGCTGATTCTGAAGGGATTCGAAGCGACCATGACGATCATCCATATTTCTAAAATCGGCTCGGATGTTGGTCAACTCTTGGGCTTGTCTAAGTTGCTCTTCCTGAATAGCGTGCAACTGCCCTGACTGACGAAGTTGCTCTTCTTGAAAAGTGTGAAACTCCCCTGCTTGACGAAGTTGTTCATCATACATTAATTCCCATAAGTTTTGCATGGAAGCATAGTCAGGCTGAGGTGGCGGAGGTGGATAGTAAGTCTGCTCTGGGGCTGAAGTGAAAGTGGGCTCCGGTGTTATATAGCGATTCTGCACAGGTTCTTGTAAAGGGGCAGATACTTCCATCGAGTCGCGTTCCTCATAAGGAGTAGAAGGTATGAACGAAGAATCAGAAGAGCTCTCTTGTGCTGGAGATGGAATCGGAGAAGGCACCGGCATATAAGGTGAATGGACGGATGTGGCATATTGGGAAGCTACCGGTGATGTAGCCTGAAATCCTTGTGGCTGTTGAAGGTAGGGTTGTGCTACCGCATAATCAGTAGAATCAAACCAGGAGAAAGGTTCATCCTGGTGTAGCTGTCCGACAGAGGTAGATGGTCCTGCAGGTGGGATTACTGGAGCTATGACCTGCCTAAAAAGGAGCCAATTATTTGGATTAATCGGCGTAAAAGCATCTCGATCTAAGCAGGGCACCTCCTGATTGTGGCCTTTAAAAATAAAAACTTTGATCCCTGAGTTGTTGGTCTTCACGAGACCCATAGCTTGAATGGTCCTACGAGTGAGATGAGTGTTTCCTGGCACAGCTTCAAGATCACCCAAGTCTAGTTGTAGGTGCTGAGCAATAGGTGTTAGAAGGGCACCCATATTAATGCTACCGCCACGATGAGTAGTGCGGCGCTGGAATCGATGAATGAGGAAGGCACCCACATTAACAGGAGTTATGTGAAGCATGCTATGGATGATATATAACTCTCCCTCTGAGACGGCACCATCATTATCACTGCGCCCACTTATGGTGTTGCTTAGCATGCGATGGACGTAGCACAGAACAGGATTCTGAATTGAGCTATCTTTAGCGGTGTTCCAAACCAATCAATCTTCTTCTGTTATCTATTTCCAAAAAGTTTCAGCATCAAAGTCAGCAGGTACAGAAAGAGATCCATGATTGGGGAATCCATAGATATTATTAATCTCTCCTAAAGTGAGAGTAAATGGTCGTCCATAAAGTTGGAATGAAATGCGGGGCTGATCATAGTTCCTGCCATCTAAATTAAAGACTTCCAAGGATGAGAGAAATTCCATAATTAGTACTTCATAAGTTGGCCACCAAGAATGCACAAAGTCAGATAGTCCAATTTGAGAAAATAATAGATGAATATCTGCAAGTAAATTATACTCCCTCAGCAATTCAGTATCTGAAAATCTGGTGGCATGAATTTGAATCTCACACATCCGTTCATATCGAGCTTGATACTCCGGCTTAGTCCAATAATAATCTCCGGGATAGGAGATTAATTGTGAGGGCTATTGGGCCAGCTGAGCATTTGGATGTCGTCGTTCGTGACGTCCCCTCCATATATTAGCAAATCACCTCATCTTGATATCGGCCGAGGTGATGATCTTGTAGTTTTCGGCCGTAAGGAATGGCGGTGTGGCGCTGGGGTTCGGCGCTCGTCTGGGCGTAAGGAGCCAGCTCCGGTGGAAGCTCGATCGTAATATATGTCGGCCGTAAAGTGGAAAGTCGATGAGGAATCTCGGCCGGAGTCAATGATTGAGTAGATTGTGCCCGTAAGGAGATGACCGTGGTGATGGCAGTTGACGTCTCGGCCGTAAGGAGAGAAACTCGGCCGGAGTTTGGCTGTAAGAGAGCGGCGGTGTGATTTCGGCCGTAAAGAAGTCTCGGTGCGCGGTGTTGAGGCTCGGCCGTAACGCAGATTGCGCGGTGGCTCGGCCGTAACGCACCCGGGGCGTAATGGGTCATCTCCGGTCCGTGTTGTGGAAGACCGGCCGTAAAGAACAGGCGCGGTGCTTTTGGGCGTAAGGATCGGCAGTGACGGTGTTGAGACTTCGGCTGTAGAGGCTTGGCCGTAATGCACAGAGGGCGGCACGCGGTGTTGAGGCTCGGCCGTAACGAAGAAAGGGCGAGACGGTGGTGATTGATCTGCAACATACGAGAAGGGGGTAAGATTTTATAGATGAATTTATGGGAGTAATACCTGTCCCGACAGCGCGTAGTGAAGGGTCAAATCCGGGCGTAAAAGCATGCATTTTTCAAGGCACGTCCGTGGTCTCCCTGTCATGTCCAAACTTGACGATTTCCAAGGCACGTCCGTGGTCTCCCTGTCATGTCTGAGCTTGACGATTTCCAAGGCACGTCCGTGGTCTTCCTGTCATGTCCGAGCTTGACGCATGTCCATGTGACAGCTCAGCCGTAATGCAAGGGTGGCAGGGCGTAATAGCCTCGTCTCGCCTTTTCTTCGGTCAGGTGGCGGCCGGTGTGGCATCTCGGCAGTAACGGAAATGGTGCTGGTGGCAGGGCATAACGAGGGTTGCAGCTCGTCTTGTCATGTCCGTTGGAGTCATCGAGGTGATTCTCGGCCGTAACGGAAACGTGGCGTAATAGTATCTTGTCGTTTAGCCTTCTGTTTCCCAATTCATGCATGGTGCATTGCTCGGTCGACGTATGATTATCCGAATTCCGCTCGGTGCACAGAAAGAAATATCGATTAGATGACTCGATATAAAATAAAATGCCTGATTAAAATAAAACTATCTCCCAAACTAAGATATTAATTAACAACTAATTAGACTAATCTAAAGAAATAATAAAAAGGATAAAAATAGTTCTGATTTATAGTCGTCAGCTTGACTTAGTTCTGATGAAAATTTCACACATCATAGAGAGTGATCATAGAAAGGTTATGATAATAAGTGCCACCATGATAAAGTTCCAATCTATGTCCATTCACTTTGAGCCTTTGTTTTTTGTCTAATGATTCAATCTCAAAAGTTCCATAGGGTGAACAATTAATTATAACATAAGGTCTGGTCCATCTTGATTTAAGTTTTCCAGGAAATAATCTGAGTTTGCTATTATAAAGAAGTACTTGTTGACCAGGTAAAAAAAATTTTTGTTTAATGTGCATGTCATGTAAATTTTTTGTGCGTTCTTTATATAGCTTGTTGTTTTCGTATGCATAGTGTCTAAATTCATCAAGCTCATTTAATTGTAATAACCTTTCAGATTATGATGATTTAAGATTCATATTTAAAAATTTTGTTGCCCAATAAGCCTTGTGTTCTAGTTCCACAGGAAGGTGACATGCTTTTCCAAAAACTAATTTATAAGGAGAAGTACCTATGGGTGTTTTAAAAGCAGTCCCATATACCCAGAGTGCATCATCTAATTTCAAAGATCAATCCTTTCTAGATGAATTTACAATTTTCTCTAGAATCCTTTTTATCTCTCTATTTGAAATTTCCACTTGTCCACAAGATTGGGCATGATATGGTGTACTAAAAAATGTTTGACTCCAAATCTATTAAGAAGAGTTGACATTATTTTATTACAGAAATGTGTTCCATTGTCACTTATGATAGTCCTAGGTGTTCCAAATCGAATAAAAATATTTTTTCTTAGAAAGTTGGCAACTACCTTGGCCTCATTTGTTGGTGTGGCTATAGCTTCTACCCATTTGGAAACATAATCAACCGCTACTAAGATGTATTGGTTGTTAAAGGATTTAGGGAATGGTCCCATAAAGTCAATGCCCTAAATATCAAAAATATCACACTGTAAAATATTTGTGAGAGGCATTTCATCTCGACGAGAAATATTACCTGTCCTTTGGCATTTGTCACAATACTTACAGTAATTTCTTGCATCTTTGTAAATGGTTGGCCAATATAGTCCACATTCAAGTACCTTAGCCGTTGTTCGATTGGGTCCAAAGTGACCTCCAGCTTGTCCATCATGGCAATGACTTAGGATATTATCAATCTCATCTTCGTGAACACATCTTCGAACTACTTGATCTGCACATAATCGAAAAAGGTAAGGATCTTCCCAGTGATAATTCTTGACATCAGATAAGAATTTTCTTTTTTGATGAGTGGTCATGCCCTTTGGAATGTAATGTCCTGCAAGGTAATTAGCAAAATCAGCAAACCATGGTGTAGTGTCAGAAATTTGAAAAATTGTAGAGATAGAAAAAAGTTTCTCGTCTGCGAATTCTTCAAGTATGTCTATGACTTCTCTTGGAGATGGCTCCAAACGAGATAGGTGATCAGCTAATAAGTTTTCAGTCCCTTTTTTGTCTTTTACTTCCACATCAAACTCTTGCAAAAGTAGTATCCATCGGATTAGTCTAGGTTTGGCATCTTGTTTGCTCATCAAGTGCTTGATGGTTACATGATCTATGTAGACAATAATTTTTGAACAAATTAGATATGATCTAAACTTGTCAAAAGCAAAAATAACAGCAAGAAACTCCTTCTCTATTGTTGCATAATTTAGTTGGACAACATTCAATGTTCGGCTTGCATAATATATAACATGAAATATTTTATCTTTTCTTTGCCCTAAAACAGCTCCTACGGCACCATCACTCGCATCACACATCAACTCGAATGGTAAAGACCAGTCTGGTGCTACAACAACAGGGGCAGAAATTAGCATTTCTTTTAACAAATTAAAAGCAGCAAGACATTCTGAATCAAAATCAAATTTTGTGTCCTTAGCAAGAAGATTAGTTAAGGGTTTAGCCATTTTCGAAAAATCTTTGATAAAACGACGATAAAATCCTGCGTGCCCAAGGAAGCTTCGAATGTCCTTCACATTGGTTGGAGGAGGCAGATTTGCAATAACATCTATCTTGGCCTTATCCACTTCAATTCCTTTTTCTGAAATTTTGTGGCCAAGAACTATACCCTCCTTAATCATGAAGTGACATTTCTCCCAGTTAAGGACCAAATTCGTTTCTTCACATCTCTGCAAAACTAGAGATAAGTTATCCAAACAGTTATTAAAAGAGCTATCAAAAAGTGTAAAATCATCCATGAAAACTTCGAGTATCTTCTCATTCATATCTGCAAAGATTGACATCATGCATCTTTGGAATGTTGCTGGAGCATTGCATAGACCAAATGGCATCCTTCTATAGGCAAACGTTCCATATGGACATGTGAACGTTGTCTTTTCTTGATCCTCAGGTGCTACTGCTATTTGATTGTATCCAGAATAGCCATCTAGAAAACAATAATAGCTATGACCTGCAACACGCTCCAACATTTGGTCAATAAAAGGTAATGAAAAATGATCTTTGCGGGTAGCATCATTAAGCTTCCTATAGTCTATACAGACTCTCCAACCTATAACTGTTCTTTGAGGCACCAATTCATTATTTTTGTTACTTACCACAGTGATTCCTCCTTTCTTAGGGACTACCTGCATAGGACTTATCCATGAACTATCAGAAATGGCATATATAATACCTGCATCAAGGAGTTTGATGACCTCCTTTTTCATAACTTCCCTTAAAGTTGGGTTGAGCCTTCTTTGATATTGAGCAATTGGTTTGGCATTGTCCTCCATCAAAATCTTGTGCATGCAAATGGTAGGAGAGATGCCCCTGATATCTGAAATAGACCAAGCGATTGCTTTCTTGTGTTGCCTTAATACTTCCAAAAGTTTATTCTCCATATCATCTGTCAAGTTAGCAGATATGATAACTGGGTAAGTGTTATTTTCAAGAAAAGCATATCTTAAATGAGATGGAAGTTCTTTAAGTTCGAATTTTGGAGGACAATCCAATTTTTCAATTTCGTCCTCGAGTGTCTCTGTTGTTATTGGCACATTGTCCTCTCCCACAATTTCTCTAGAATCCTCCATCATTTCCAAAGCTTCCTTAGCATATGGATCTGAAACAAAATCTGCAATAATATCATCAAAAGCATCAGTCGTGTCATCTTCTAGAGAATCAATAGCATAACAGGATGAGTGATCAAAAGGTTGTTTGAGAGAATTTTTTATATTGAAAGTGATGTCTTCGTTGTTGACGCGAAGTGTGAGCATCCCTTGTTGAACATCTATAAGTGCATTTCCTGTGGCTAGAAATGGTCTCCCGAGGATGATAGGGGTTTTTTCATCTGCCTTCATATCCAGAACAATAAAATCTGCAGGAAAAATAAATTTATCAACTTTTACCAAAACATCTCTTAATATTCCTTTGGGTCTCTTGCATGAAGAATCTGCAAATTGAAGAGTCGTGCTTGTTTCTTCTAGTTCTCCATAACCTAGCTGCACAAATATAGAGTAAGGCATTAAACTTATACTAGCACCAAGATCACATAAAGCTTGTGCACAAAAGAATTTTCCTATAGTGCAAGGTATGGTGAAGGATCCCGGATCCTTCATTTTTCTAGGTATATCTCGATCATAAATGGCACTACACTCCGATGTCAACATTACTCTCCCAGTGTTTTCAAACTTTCTTTTTGAGGATAATATATCCTTCATGAATTTAGCATAGCTCGGCATCATCTGTAAAGCTTCATGAAAGGGAATGTTAATAGATAATTGCTTCAGAATATCAAGAAAGCGAGAAAATTGCTTATCTAACTGTTCTTTGCGAAATTTCTGTGGATATGGCAGATCCTTTATGTTGGTATTTTTTGAATTGTCAGTTTCTCTTTTTTTCAAATTGATATTTACAGTAGTCTGATCTTGTGTCTTTGATGCTTCAGTTTCTTCTTTATGATCAATTACTCTTGGCGGGGAATATGATCTCAGACTTCTCAATTGTTTTCCACTTCTAAGAGTCACAGCTTTGGTCTCTTCTTTAGGATTTTTCTCTGTATTGCTTGGAAGAGTCCCTGGTGCACGTCATGCCATCATTTTGGCCATCTGCCCCAATTGTATTTCTAAATTCTTGATTGTAGCATCTTGATTGTTTGCCCTTGTTTCCATTGTCTTCTGCATGGTTTGCATAGTGTCAATAACTCTTGCCATCATCTCTTCCATGGAATTAGTCGATTGTTGGATAGGAGCTTCTTGTTGCCTTCTCAAAAGTGTATAATTTTGTGGATGAGCTTGATTCTGAAATTTCTAAAAAACTTGCCCTTGATTTGACCTGTAAGAAAACTTCTTATTGTTCCTCCAACCATAGTCATTATTCCTGAAAAATAGATTGGAGACAAAGTTAGCATTTTCAATATGATCAGGATTAGAAATGTTACCTTGAGGACAATAATTGCTTGCATGTCCTCCTCCATAGTTGTTGCACACCATTAATGACATCATCTGCTCAAATTTTTGATTAAGTGACTCTAGCTGAGTCACTACTTCAGAAGAATTTTTACTTTCTGTAGCATGCACATCATGAGTTCGGCGAGATGGTCTCCTTTCTTGGCTCGACTTGAGGGCTACAGCTTCAATTATATCTTGTATCTCACTAGGACGTTTAGATCCTAGCACTGTCCTTCCTGCTGATTGGTCGAGTTTGTCTTGATCTGCAGGTCGTAATCCATGATAGAAATCTTCCATCACTTGCCACTTTGGAATTCTGTTGTCAGGAACTCTGGCTAATAGTTCTTTATATCGTTCCCATGCCTCATATAATGTCTCGTTATCATCTTGAACAAATGCCCTCAATTCTCTTCGATATTTGCCTGCCTTTTGTGGTGGACAATATTTTCCAACAAACTTTTCTACCAGCTCCAACCAAGAATGAAATCGATCCTGCAGGCAAAGTTTTAAACCAAGTGGAAGCTTTGGCACGTAAAGATTGAGGAAATAATAATAAACGAATAACTTCAGAAGAAACATTATTATTTCTAAAGGTGCTCAAAGTAGCAAGAAATTTGTCAAGGTGATCATGGGGGTCTTCATGAAATCCTCCTCCAAATTGGGATGCTTCCTCACGATTGCGGGATTTATCTCAAAATTATTTGCGTTAATATCAGGCAGCACTATGCATGATTCTCGGTCACTGTATCTGGCCGAGACATATTCTCTCATAGAAAGTTCTGCTTCATCTTCTCGCCGATTATTATGTGGTGGAACCAGTTCATTTTGTTGCTCCAGTCTCTGATTGTCGCGTGCTTGTTCCGCCATTTTTCTTATATTTCTTCGTAATCGACGATAGGTTCTTTCAATTTCAGGATCAAATTCTAATAGTGGATTTGAACTCCTAGTAAAAATCACTTAGATGGTCGTAAAAATCAAGCACTCGTTCGACCGTAAAAACCATGAAACTGTGTCGAAAGAATTATCAACTCCTCGCATATAAAACTCTAGGTGTAAAGAATTGAAGTCAACAACCTTTGGCCGAAATAAAAATCGAACGAAATGTCGATAAATGAATCATTACGGCCGAAGAAGAGGATAATTCATATCGGCCGTAAATCGATGAAAATTAAGTCGAACGTGATCCTTGATGGCCGAGAAAGAAAAATTCACAAATAAACTGGCCGAAAAGGTCATAATATGGCGTAAAAACAAATGTTCAAAAATTTATCGGCCGTAAAACAATTCGATCGTGAAGTTTTAGCCATAAAACTCAGATTAAATTTGCCAGCCGCAAAATATAAGCAAAGACTTTTGCGGTGTAAAAGATTTTTCGAAATTATTAAAGCCGAAAGAGGTCAAATCAATAATAATTTTACGGCTGCAAAACCATGATATCAATTCTCGGCCGTAAAAAGAAAGATCCGGATGAAGTGAATTTTGACCGTAAAGATAAAAATTGTCAATTAAGCCGAAATGAGATCACATCGGCCGAGATGAAGTCAACATGATTGGCCGTAATGCAAAATAGGGTTTCGGCCGAAATAAAGTCGAATGAAACTTGAGAATATTACCCCAACTCTTACGTCGACAATTGAATCATTACAGCCGAAAGTGAATTAAGAAGATTCTTTACGGCCGTAAAACAACGAAATCAAATCAAATAAAACAAACCACTTTGGCCAAAACGAAATCAAGTCCATGGCGTAAAACAACGTTCGGATAAAAACATTATGGCCGTAAAAATTAAAAGTTTAGAACTCAGAAATCATTCATTGCGAGGCCGTAAAATTAATAAAGCCGACACATTAAATCAAAGTCGTAAAACCATAAGTCGACAGTGTAATTCGGAAAATCCAATCGGCGTCGGATTTTAAACCGAAAGTAGACAAATTTAAAAAATTATCGTGACCTTTATCTGCAAAAGAAAAAAAAATGTCAGTTTATTCACAAAAATAATTAAAACAATTAATACATATTTATAAAGAATTATTTACAATTTATTTATATCTCCTAATAATTCATAAAAATCAGAAATTAATTAATAAAATAATCCCCGGCAATGGCGCCAAAAACTTGATGCGTTGAATTTGTAACAATAAAATTTGCTAGCAAGTGCACTAGTCGCTCAAGTAATATAGTAATAAGAGTAAGAGTGTCGAACCCACGAGGAATATTATTAATTCAATATCTGGATTTATAAATTAATAGAAGAGAGGAAAAACATGGATTTTTGGAAAGAGGTTTTATGAAATAAAATAAAGAAAATAAGATAAAGATAAGATAATGGTGTTGAAGTTAGGCCTTAGGATGAAAATAGATCAGGATAAATATTTGAACCATAAAAGATAAATTTAATCTTTAAAGATGGATTAGAGTCTCCCTAAAGTAATCTAACATGATTAACTTGTGGTCTCCACGACTGGCATCCCTCAATTTAATCATATAGAACTGTCTTAATTTAATAAGAATTGAAGTCTCCATGACTGGTACCCCCAAAATCATATTAAAATTAAGATGCATTAAATTGAATTCTCTAGACTATTAATCACTCCACAAACTGGTATAGATTAATAGACCACACAAACTTGATTCTTCACACACTAGTTATCAAATTTATGTCAATTATTAATTCCAAATAAAATCAATTATAATTAGTATAATAAATTTTGAAATTAAACACTCCACAAACTGGTATAGCCTAATTCAGAAATTTAATTAACTAATAGAAAAGCATTAAGCACAATTAATAATTGATCAGAAAAGATTAAAGCAAATAAAATAGGGTCCAAACATTTCCCTTCAATTAATAATCTCCTAAAATAATAATCCTAAAAACATGGAGTTCATCCTAGAAATTCTGGAGAGATAATAACAAAATAACAATAATAATCGAAAGAATTACACCCAAAATAGAGATCTCGAATCTGGCAAACAGTCGGGCAGCCTCTCGGTCTTGATCAAGGTCGCGATCAACCTCCAACCGTCGCACATCTCTCCTCTTGGTCATAGCCTGCAGAGCTCATGACTCTCCGTGAAAGAAACTTGAACTTCCGAGCACGAATTGAAACGATGGATTCTTCACGTATTTATAGGGTGCGAACGGCCTTCAATTTGATCTCGACCGTAACATCGTACGGTTGACTTTAAAATTATGAGATAAACTCGGCCAAAGATAAATCATTTTATCATTGCGCCCAAAGATAATTCTTTCTTATCTTTACTCCCTTTGAATCTCGGCCGTAAGGAAAGAACTAAATCTTTACTCCCAAAGAGATAAAATTCCTTTTACTCCCTCCAAATCTCGGCCGTAAGGAAGGAATTTAATCTTGTTACGCCCAAAAGATAAAATCATTCAATTGTTACTCCTTTTGAATCTCGGCCAAAAATCTTCATCTTCATGCCATTACGCCCAAAAGATAAAATTCTTTTATCTTTACCCCTTCAAATCTTAGCCGTAACAACGAAGATTCCATATCATTACCCCCTAGAAATCTCTGCCATAAGGAACTATTTTCTTTGAATTTCGGCCGTATTTTGAATTTTCCTGCAAAATAATTATTCAAGTTTAATTAATCCATCCACAATTAAAATATTCAGAGAATTAATAATTAAAATTAATAAATCCGGAATTACGATTAAAAGTGACTAAAAATGATGCATGCCATAATTAAATTACAGAAAAATTAATTAAAATAATAATATAAAATATGTTATATTTTGCATGCATCACACATCCAGCCTCGCAGTGGATCCGCGACTTGGCGGCCTGATCCGAGTTATCTCAGACGGCTTAGGCCGTAAAAAAAAATCCCGGCCATCGAAAGTTTCGACGGTTGCCACCATAGAAATTATTCGACGGTCGCGACCATCTGAAGTTTTCGACGGTTGCGGCTGCCAAAATGTTTGGCAGTCGCTTCAACCATCTGAAACTTTAAACGGCCATAGTCGTCTGAACTACCGACGGTTGGCAACCGTCGGAAATTTTCGATGGGTACGGTCGTCAAAACTTTTGACGGTTACCTATTGCCCGTCGAAAAAGTGTTTGCGACGAATAATTTTATGACATATCATATTCGTCAAAAAAATCGTCGAAAACTTCATTTTTCGATGAATTTTGTAAAATTTGCGACGGTCGTGACCGTCTGAAAAGTCGATTTTTCTTGTAGTGATTGTTATCGAATTGAATTGTGATGCAATTGATTATCGATTATGGATAATCAAAATTGATATGTCATTAGTAATTGATGATATAGATGATTAATCAATTGATTATTGTTTATTATTTATTGATAATGGTTTTCATTAATTATAGATTGTTTATATATTATTGTTATTGATTTTCCATAGTATTGATATGGATATTGTTATATGGTTCTTATGACTATTGCTACGATTGATCCTATATCTCACTTGAATTTACCCTTGTACTTGGATATGTGGAGGTGATGGTAATGACGATTGTGAGATAGTTGGTAGCTCCCTCTAACGGATGACATGCACATGGATATAGGTTTTATGATTGTATAGGTGTAGGCCCATAAACCTACAGGTCATTGGAAATTATACAGAGTGCTTTCTCCATTGTATAGATTATTGTACAAATCTTATTGAATTGAAATTGAGTAATGTCGTTGAGGTAGTCTTCTCGAAGGTGAAGAAAAAAAATTGGGGTGTTACAATTTTTGTACTTTTGAACTTACTTTTGTTGTTATGGTCTTCTTTCCTTTCAGATCAAACTTAAGGTCAAGGAGAAAAAAATATTTGTTTCTTTTCCTTATATTAAGTAGCTCAATTTATTTAGCATAATTCCTTCTCTACAACACCTGTTGTGCTCATAAATGAAAAGTACAATAATATTTCTTGGCTGAATACAAATACAATACATATAATCACCAAAGTTTATATGTTGCTTATATTTCTTCAAAAATGGAAATAATCTTTCAACATCTTTTTAGTGATACTATCTTGCATTGTGTCAGTTACAATTTGTATACTTTTCATATTCCCAACATCTCCAATATATTCATGATCGTCATCACACATATCTACAATTTAGTTTGCATTGATGTCCATTGTATTATTATCCAACCATTTTATATCACCATCATGTGTCCTAATAAAATTATGAACTACACATGATGTGATAACTATGTCAGTTTGTGTTTCAATTGGATGGAAGGCACTTTATGTCATGACCTCAATTTAAACCTTGGTTTAATTTATGAGTCACGGCCTATTACCAAAAATCATGTGTAGTATGTGGAAGTGTGCTATATTTCATTTAGAAGATACAATATTTAAGATATCCAAGCCATAACATATGAAATTATATCATTGAGAGCAAATACACACTATATATTCATTGCTTATACAAAACTAATATCACATATTTCAAGTAAACTTTTCTCTCTTGTTCCAATACTATATGTACAAAACACTTCTTTTTAGTCCTCTCAAAGGAATGTAACAAACCTAAGGCTTATATACTTCTGTTACCAAAAGTGCTTTTAATCTTGATATAGGATCACTAAGCACTGCCACAAACTGGTCTACTAATTTGAAAAATATTGAGAGTAACAATATGATAAACCAGTAGTAAGTCAAAAACTCATAACCTATCACATATTCCATTTGGGTAAAATAAGATTAAACACGATTTTTTCATACTTGAAAAGTATTTATTATTTTATTTCACCATATATGATATAACAATAAATTATAAACAATTCAAACTTACATCGATGTCATAAGATATCAAAATCATCTATACACTCATGGCATGTCGAAAGTACAATCATCATATCATACAAAGAATGGGACCTCGATGCACCAAACATGAATGCATGGATGGATGAATCCTATATGTTTGTACATGTCATATCGCCATCTGGTCAAAGGCATCCATTTTGGAATATTTGTCGACCCTGCGGAGAGGTTGATGGATTCTAGAGGCCTGTGAATTCAAATGGTGGGTGTGATTTCACAATTCGGCTCACTCCAAATAACCTAAAATTCCTTTTGAGATATTTGTCGGTCATATGAGATCTTTCAACCAAATAGGGGTAAGTTGTCGGCCTTATAAAATTTTTTAACTATGTAAGATTAAATTGTCAGCCTTGCAAGTCTTTCAACTATAAAAGGGTAAACTATCGCCTGACGAGGGTAATGCAGATGCATGAAAATGAGATGCAAATGCATGGCCCAATCATATCATTCCATATCATATCATGTTATATAATCTCTTGTAACATATAATTACACACACAGCAATTAAATGAGTGCACATGGCACCTATTCATATAACATCATATCATATCATGTAACGTATAATCACACAAATACCATTAATCAATTATAAATTCACATAGCATATGTTCATATAAGCACAAACACTTTGTTTTTATTTTGCATATAACATGTTGCGCATTGTACAATATAAAATATATAACAATTAGTGTTTAACTCATATTGATGTGAAATAAATTTCCAGACTTCATAGACTATAGTCAACACAAAACTCATAATTTAACCCATCATGAAATGACTTAAAAAATTATAGGATTAAACTATATTATGCTTCACTTTAGAACCCTAACAGACATAGTATAAAATTCATAACTTTTGAATTAGACATCCTATCACGGGGAATTGAATTTCTACTAAAAATAGACTTTCAGAGCTTGAAGCCATATCACTTTTATAATTTTTATCCATCTATATTGATCTACTAAAATTCCTACGTTTAGAAGTGTTCTCTCATAATCTTGAAACAGGCAGACTAAGTGCTATGGTTTAGAAAATTTATAATTCTCATTACACATAATATTTTTATGAAATTATCCAGAAATATTACAGATAAATATTTCTATCCCTTAAATTTTAATTTGAAACTCTAATTGTATAATTTATGATCAAATTAACATTTTAGCATAACTATTTTCTGGTACAGCCAATCAATCCAATTCCAAAGACCATGAACAATAGGCTTCCACAATTAGCTACAGGTTTAATTTCATATTTTTTTATAGTACATAAGGTATAAGAATATAACTTAGAAGTTTCAATTTCGAATTTCAGCACTAGTTGAAATTTGTTCTTCATCTTAAAAGTTCCTCTTTCATAATCATATGAAATAAAAGATGAGAAAAAGCTACCAGATATCAGGGATGAGTTGTCTTAATCCAAATTCATATGGATAATTCATAGGAGAGGAGTTTTCAACTTACCTAAATGAAGCCCTAGCAAGAAACCCTTGGTTTCTTCTTCATGTGCTCTTGTTTTCCTTGCCTTTAGTTGCAAGTAAATGACTTCTCATTTATTCCATTATTTATTTTATATATTCATTTACTTAAGACATTACATATAAATAAGAAATTACTCCATTTGGATTCAAATAAAATATTTATAAAATTAAATTCTAAACAAATCAAAATTTGAATTTTCGTTCGAAGAACAAAATCAGTTATTTTTTTATTTTTCGATTTTGCGCTATCATTTAACCTAATTAAGGCTTTACCTAAAAAATATTAGAAATCATATTCAACATACACTAACGAGAATAATTACTTGGACTTTAATTTTCTTAATTCTATCATTTTTTAAAATCATCTTTTTATGACTTAGATGATTTTTCATCACTTCCTGCGCTCTCCATTTAAGGTCAGATCTTTCACTTTGGCATATATATATATATATATATATATATATATATATATATATAAATGATTGTGCGAAGCGGCATTTGCTCCGCACGATGTCACGCGCGATCGAAACCATTCATTTATGGATCAGCCTCATCCGAACCGTAAAAAAAATCTCGCGAAAAATACAATCTCTTCGCCCTTCTCTTCTCGCCAGCTGCTGCACGAAGCCAGATCTCACTCTTCGACGATGCAAAGTGCATTCTCCGGCGGAAGATTGACACCTCTTCCTCTATCCATCTCGACCAATCTATCTCCTCCCTCCCTCCTCTCTCTCTCTCTCTCAGGACGCAGCATAGGGCGACCTAGGCACCATCTCGAATCTGATGATCTGCATGTCGTGACCGACGTTGGAACAAAGGACGCCAGAGCGAACGACGCCGACAGCCTGGGCGTTTGTCCGCTGCACTCGCTAGATGGAGGGAGGCCAGATCGGCTCCAAGAGGGGGAGAGAGAGAGGGAGGGAGGAGAGATCAGATCTTTGAGGGGGGGCGACCTGGGCCTTTATTCGCTGCACTCGCCAGCCGGATGAAGGACAGATCAAGTCTGAGAAGGAGAGAGAGGGCGTGGAAGGAGAGATCGGATCTGAGAGGGAGCGGCCTTGGCGTTCATCCGTTGCACTCGCCGATCAGATGGAGGACAGATTGGATCTGAGAGGGGGAGAGAGAGGGGGTGGAGAGAGAGGGAGGAGAGATTAGATCTGAGAGGGAGAGAGAGGGTGGAGAGAGAGAGAGGAGAGTGATCGGATTTGACTCATCTGAGAGGGGGAGAGAGAGGGAGGGTGGAGAGATAGGGGAGAGACGGAGAGAGAGCCATCCAGTACGCGACGCTTCTTCTCACGAGATGAATTGTAAATCTCATCGCGAATAACATCTGTCGTAGATCTGCAGATGAGTGGCTCACCTCGCGCACAACACGGTCTCAAGCAAACGCCGCTTCGCACAATCATTTATCCCATATATATATATATATATATATATATATATATATATATATATATATCATCACATAATATAACATTAACACATTTAATCATATGTGCTAGAAGTAGGGATATTACACTTTAAGAATTGAAAAATACATTTTTAATATGCCAATAATGTCTTCATGATTATTACGAAGTGAAACATGGTAAGATTAAATAAATTCTTATAATCATTTAATCTTTCCTTGCTCCTTCCTTATTCTTACATGTCATATGGACCGACATGTTACAAGGAAATTTGGATTACTTGCATACCTTGCGTCCATTAGATAGAAGGAACATGAAATCCTTGTTCTAGTGAAATTTGTAAGGCTTTAGCATATGAAGTAAAATCTTCCTATTAATCTCTTACATATACAAAACACAAGTCAAAATCAAGCTCTAGCATTACATTTTGAGATAAAGTACTCTTTGATTTGGATGAAAATCTTGTAAGTGTTGCAAAATGGTAATTGGAATGTGTATGCCATCAATTGCACTAATGTAGTTCTACAATTTATATTAATGAAAATGTTTTAATAAAAGATATCAAATGTACACATACCTTAAAATATGAAAAATATTTGCTATTGTTTCTTCTATTTTTAGAGGGATCATAAGCATTGATGAAATAATTAAACTATCTCTCTGTTATGTCCAAAATGCTCTTGAACTGCATGATTGCCGACATTATAGATAATGCATTAGTGAATATCACTACACAACTCTTTTAGGGTCTCAATAGCCAATTTTTTTTTTTTTTTTTGACATCTAAAGCACCTATTAAAATAGAAGTATGAACAGACTTCTTGATTACTCTTCTTCGCTAAACATGGGTAATAAAAAAACATTAACGAACTCCTCATCATTTTGAAACATTTTCTTCAATCGATCATGTGGATGATTCTCAAGAGAATTTCTGAGCTAGCTTGCAGCACTTCTTGAATCGTAGCTATACATACTAATGTTAGTATAAAAAATATGTAAAAGAAGCAACCATTGGCTATAGAAATTAGATAACAATGATTTCTTTATAGAAAGAAGGCAATGGATAATTGTTAATACTAACCGTAAACCCAAGTGTCACTTTTCTTCAACTAAATATTTCCTTAGATCATACTTCAAAATTTTACATTCCCCGAGTCAAAATACTTTTGACCTAAACCAATCTTGTGAGTTTATTTTTATGTTAGGATTAACATGAAAATATAAATACAAGTACAAGTTTATAAGTTTTTTTATTACATAGGCAGGTTCATTGACTTAATGTAAAAAGATTAAAGATTGAAAATAAAAAAACACATATGTTTCATTAATATAGTTCTAACTCATGATCTCGTCTCCGAGTGATAGTGCACATAACTGTGCTACACCTTTTTAAAGAAAATTGCACAAAGGTATTTACTCATAGTGGAGCTTTATATTTCCCGTTCTTTAATTTTTATTTCTAATGTGAGCTTCGTTTTAACAAAAATGTTATATCCCGGTCAAACTTTAATCTACGATTCTCCAAATACAAGCAGACCCCTTTCATAAACTTGTACTTGATGCCATTTAGTTTATTAGGAGAATTTTAGTCTGAAAACTAATGTTATCAAAATCAGTCCGATTCGATTTAATATTAAAATTATTTTTAATATTAAACTTGGAAAAATCGGTTGAATCGGCCGATTAAAATATTGAACTGGTCGGTCGAACGGTTCAATTTGTTTGAATTCAAATTTTGAAAAATAAAATTAAAATAATGATTAAAATAGGAAAGATAAAAAAGAAAAAGGAAAGGAATATAAGAAAGGTAAAAAAAGGGAATATGACATGTATAAAATTAAATAGGAATTTAGAATAAAAAAAGGTAAGTATTTAAAATTGAATAACATTAAAATGAAAAATTATCAAATGGCATAAATAAAGGAAATAAAAAGAAAAGTGTTAAAGAAAAAAATAAAAATAATTTAAAATAAAATTTATTAATATAACATCTATCATTAATAAATAATAAATATTAAATTATTAATAATTTATTTATATTTATATGTTAATCATTATTAAAACTTTTAATAAATAAAAATTATGTTATATTAATTTTTAATATTATTAATAAGTTATTAGTATAATATTCATATACTATATCATATAACTTATATTATATTTTTATAATTATTGTAAATAATATTATTTTAATAAAATTTTATTCAATCCGATCGAATCCAATCAGATCAGTCTAATGATAAAAAATTCGATTCGATTGTCGGTCCTGTTATGAAAATATTCTTAAAAATTAGAAATTAGAAGATACCGCAAAATGTTTATACCTCAATAAAAACACGATTTGTTTTGCAGAAAATTAGCCATAGGAATTAAAAGCAGGCCCAATAAGGCCCACTTAACTAAGACTTCTTTTCCTTTTACCTTGCGTCAAGTTTCCGAGATCAAAGGTGAAGTTGCTCCTCTTTCTCGAGTTAGATGCTTGATAGAACCGACGAGGGGTGGCGCAGAATGAACTCCAAGAATCCCAATCTCACGTTCAAGGTTGTCCTTCTTGGAGACGGTAACATCGTTTGCCCTTCCCTTGTCGATTCGTTTCTATACCCGAAATTTTGATCCGTAACTCTTTTGTTGCAAGAATTTTTTATCCGTTGGCTGTTGGACTCGTTTATGGTTTTGTCCTGTGAGAAATTTTAAGATCTTTTCTATTTTAAATGGTGAATAAATCGTGAATTAGCGGCAGATTTATAGTCAATCGGGCAGGTGTTGTGAAATCCTTGGGCATCCGAAATGTTATAGCAGGCCAATTGGAAACATGAAAATTGATTTTGAGGACATGTTTTATGCAGCAGATTGGGTTTTTTTAGTGCCTTGTAGTGCTGGCATTGCACGCTGTGTTGGAAAGATGGGTAATTTTTAGGCTCCTCGCCCTAGGCAGTGGAGTTAGTTCTATCCGGAGTTGAAAATTTTGAACTGACATTTGCATTAGCACATAGGATTAGTTCGTACACCTTCATAGGATTATCAATAAGCGAAAATCAAAATCAGAGTGGGCTTTAGAATGTCAGTATCCTTTGAAGCTAGATAAGCAATTCCTTTGCAGGCTTAATTGGTAAGCCATGTGGAAACATCATGTTATTAGTTTCATGCTCAGCTTCAAAATTATGAAGAAAGAAAATATTTTTTGACTTTCTGTTCAATCATGTTGTTGTATCTTCTTTATAGGTCGAGTTGGGAAAACCTCTCTTGCATTGCGATATGTAAATAACTTCTTCTCTGAAAAACAAGAGGCTACTGTGCAAGCTTCCTATTTGACGAAACGACTTGTCATTGAAGGTGTGCCTATTACCTTGTCTCTCTGGGTGCGTTAACTTGCCTTTTTATCTTGCTTGTGCATTGTGGCTATAAAAATATATTTGCACAAACTCTCTTCTACTTACGACAAATTTGTATGTGTAGTTTCCTTGCATAAGAAGTTGAGTACACATGCTTTTTCCAAAATTAAGATGACACTTCTACTAGATGAGTATCAGACTGACTACGCAGTCATGCATGTCAGTGTTGTTGGTGTCATTGAAGACATAGAATGAATTTTCTCTCTAAAAAAGATACAGAATAAACTATCTCTTGCATTTTTGCCCAATCTTCTTTTTACCAATGAAGTACGAACGTTTGTCTCCACTGGTGGATTTGCTCATCTTGTTTGGTCATTTCTCTATGCATGAAATATAACTTGGCTCTTATGTTGTGATCTGGGAGTAGCAATCATTATCAGTTGATGGATCTTTGTATATCAATTTACCTTATGATAAAAAAAATCCCTAGCCATATGCAGTTTTTTCTTTCTTTCTTTTTTTTTTGTTTTGAGAATGCATATTGATGATCTTGTATTGACAAATTTGGTCATAGATTCTATTTTTTTTTATGGCAGGACACAGCTGGCCAGGAACGATTCCACGCGTTGGGTCCTATATATTATCGTGACGCAGATGGTTCATATCTGACCCATAAACTCACTATTTCCTCTTTGAGAGTTATTTTTCTCAAATAACCTTAGAAGTTATTATTATTTCCACCCCGAAATAAACTTATGACATGATCTTTCATAAATTTTTATGATTTTTTATGGGTTCTTCTATGTCATTTGCTGTTTTAGACTTGTTGCTGTGATACTGTTCTTAGGTTACAATAATTTTTCTTGGATTCGTTATTACTAATCTAGAAATATTCTTGACTGGGTGCCCTGAGATCTATTATTGAAGACTGTTTATAACGTTCCTAGTAAGATGTTTCAGCTTATCCAATGATAAATTATATTCTGACATGTTTTTCAAACAATATCCTGTCAATTTTTTTCCCAAACACACTTTTGTTGAGGTGTTTCCAATTTCATCTGAATCTATTTGTATGCCCTATATGCCTTGTACTGATGGTATCTATGAAGAACAGAGCCCTAACATGAAGTTGTGGTTTGCGACTGCAGCAGCACTTTTGGTTTATGATATCCTAGACGGTGATACATTTCTTCGTGTTAGAAAGTGGGTTAAAGAACTTCAGCAGATGGCACCAAGAGATATTATTATGGCAATTGCTGCAAATAAGAGTGATTTAGTAAGATCAAAGAAATTTGATGTTCAGGAAGCAGAAAGGTTAGTGTGCTAAAGAATTTGGAAGAGATTAGTTTACATATAGGTTTTTGTGGCACTCCTTTCTTTTGAGTTGGCAATAATCAGCTAGACAGCATAACTTAGTATGGTATACCTTAACCTCTTTTGCATGCCAAAGATTATCATCGATTGGGTGGTTATGCTCATAAGTTCTTTCTAACATAAATTATGTTTTATCATGCAACTGAAACAATAAAACTAGTTTTAGAGAAGAATGGATTAGAGTTGGCATAGACTGTAGAGCATATATTTCTTATCATTTGATTAATTCAACGATCATCATAACCTGAAGAAATATCTTATTTACATATCTGATGGTCATGATGTCTTTGTCATT
Source organism: Pontederia crassipes (assembly GCA_030549335.1). Classification (NCBI taxonomy): domain Eukaryota; kingdom Viridiplantae; phylum Streptophyta; class Magnoliopsida; order Commelinales; family Pontederiaceae; genus Pontederia; species Pontederia crassipes. Next base: position 55,268,754 of record CM060196.1, on the reverse strand, counting down.
ATGCACTGTTTTTGTTCAAAGTAAACTGGTGGTCACACACTAATTCATCTTACAAGATAAATTATAAGTTTGATCATGATGCATGATCGTCACATTAATTAATGATAAGAAATGGGTGCTTTACACAAAGTATTGACCAAGGAGATCCACATTATCTGTCTCTTAGGGGGCGTTTCTCTAGAGGTAATCTTTGTAGATTACCAGGTAATGTTGTGTTAAATTACCTGGGCCCACCAGATTACCTTGTTCACTTGTGATAGGTAATGTGCAATCTGCATTGCCCAAGCAATTCACATTGCCCAGACAATCCACATTGCCTATGAAGTGACAATGCAGATTGCCTATGGGAGGGTAGGCAATCTACATTACCACCTGGGTTGCAATCTTATAAATTTTACTTTCCCCATTTATCCTTTCCAATTTTATTGAAATAAATTCTAAAACACATTGAATAAATTATAATAATAATTAAAAAAAGTATAAAATTAATCAAATAAATACTATAGTTATTATGACTATGTTATTATCATATTTTAAACTATATTAATTATTTTATAAATTTTAATTTTATATATGAGAATATATATTTGTGATTTAAGTTTACGAAGTTAAAAATAATTTATATATCTAAACATAATTCTTTTGATTAGGGGTATATTGGTAAAAACTGTATATTAATTCATAAATCTGTATTTTCTTATAAATAACTAATATGGATTGCTAGATAGATTACTTGTGCATAGTAAACAAGGTAATTTACATTGCTGGCAATTTAACAAGTGGCAATCTTTCTGAGAAGCAATCTACATTGCTAGGTAATGTTAAATGGTAATGCAGTGAATGCACCCTTAGAATGCTTTCTCTATTTTGTTCCCATGTTATTTTTTATTTGTATAGCTATCACTTTGCTTCCTTTCAATTTTGAAACGTTTATATGTTTTACTTTATACTTGATTAATTTTACTTCAAGACTTTGTTTTCTGTGGATTTAAAATGAAAATCTAATGTTGTCATTGATCTATCTGGCCAATTTGGTTTTGTGTGTCAAATGCAGTTATGCAGCATCTATTGGAGCAAAGCATTTCATCACATCTGCCAAATTAGGCACTGGGATAGATGAAACCTTCCTTGACATTGGTGCACGTGAGAAACATAAAACAACCTTAATATGTCTGCCAAAGAATTTTTATTTGTTGAAAGTGGCAGACCCACGCGAGCATGCCATAACTATGCTCTCTGAAACTGGGAAATGATCTGGTGTTGAGAGCCATTCTTAAAATTTTATTTGGGCACATAACACTTCTAAGCACATAACAATCACGGCTGTTGCGAAGTTTATCTGAAAGATCCATTGAAAATATATGTTTATATTTTCTGATGCAGGGCTATTACAGAAGAAGAAAGAAAATGCAGAGAGCTTATTACCTGCTCCACCAAGAAAGGGGATTCTCATTGTAGATGATGAACCAGAGAAAGAGCCTCCTCCAAAGTGTTGTTCATAACATTCCATATCGAAGTTTTCATGAGAAAAAATAACATTGCAGGTACTCTCGGGTCAATAATGCAATTAGTAATGTTAAGAAACAACCATATCTGGACTATGTGTGCACTTGGTATTTTCATAATTAAGGACATCTAGACTTCACCTAATTTTGATCTCTAAAGTATTCATTTTGCTGCAGCCGTAGGCCATATCATGTATAACTGAAGGGGCTGTTTTCCCTAGGAAAATCAAGTCAAGGTGCCTGTAAAGAATTGAAAAATAGACGTTATACTGCAGGTAGCAGAATCTTCATGTACCTCCATTTATGTCTGTCAGAAATTAGAGGTCTGCTCGCGTCGTGTTCAAGCCAAATCTGGAGTGTGTATATACATTGTCGAATTGTGAATTACAAAAAGTAACTCAATTTATGACTCAGATTCGTATAATTAGTTTTTTATCTGGGCGTGTATACTTCAACTCAAATGACCAAGATGAAGCGTTTTACCCCGGTTTCCTTTATTCCAAAGTGATATATCGTTTTCTTTGCATGTCGCGACGTAGTCTTTTTAAAGAAATGAGGCTAAAATATTTCTAGATCGTAAGAACATAAAACTTTTTTTAATGTAATTTAAACTTTGTTAACTTGAGCATGATCTGAATTGTCTGGGTAATAAGATCGTCTACCCATTTGGCGGAATGCCAAATTACATTGTTTTCAGTCCGCATATAAATTGCTAATATATTTTATCTTTTCTTCTGCATGAACTCTATGAAATCTTACTTAAAATAAGATATGCCAATAATTTAATAAATAATAATCGGGGAAAAGAGCTACAGAAGCCCCCAAATTGTAGGTGAAGAAGAGTAACGAAAACATATTCGTTTAAGGAAAAAAAATTAAAAAAGAAAAAACGAGAACATGAGCGCTCAAGGCAGTGACATTCCAGACACCCCTCGAAGGATGTGTTGATTGGAGGGTTAGAAGATATAGATTAGGTTAATTATGAGGAGGTGAGTTTAAAACTTTTAGATACAATTTTTATTAATTTAATTAAAGTTAAGTTTGTGTTCATAAGTTCATCGGTTGATTTAAAATTAAATTCATCAAATTGATAATTTTAGAAAGGTTAAAAATAATTATTTTCATTCTATCATATTTTCTTCTCAATCAAATAACGAAAATTATTTTTTTAAAAAATAATAAAAAAATTTACTAAAACTTTAACCTTTCCTAGTTCATATATTATATTTTATATTCAAATAAAAATTGGACATTAATTTATATTCAAATATAATTTTTATAAAACCTCACCACATCTATCTTTACTAATCCTTACTCCACCGTCCTAATCCATCAATTCATAATTAAATTACCAAACAAAGCTTCATAGATCTAGAAGTTACTGTCCTTTTAATTTTAATTTTCCTTGCATTGCATTGGCCTTCCTTTCTAATGAAAAAAAAAGAAAAATGTTATTTTTCCCATTTTATATTTTTTATCGCGCGTAAAGTTAGAAAAATATAAAATTTCATTACCAATTTACTGTCCAACACGCAAAACACTGATCATTTTTAGTATCCAGAAAATTATAATTGGGGTTAAATTTTGTATTTTTTTCGTATTAATCCCGGAAATTATATCTCCTATATTCCGATTTCAACGAGGCAACTGGTAAATTCGGAATCTTTTGGTTCATGAATCAAGTTATAGATATTTGATCCATAAACACTTAATCCCTCTTAATTCTTCTTCAAATTAATGGAGTCAAGTAAAGACTGATTTAAAAATAATTTCGACTTGTCAGACTCGCTCTAGTCCCAATTTTAATATTCTTTTATTACGATTATCTCGACTTTAATCCTATATATAATCGACAAGAGAAATTATCATCGTAATCGATCCATTATTTATTCTTTTCCATGTACCATGTAATCCATCAAATCCAAACAACAAAGGCCTTGGCCCAATATGGCCCATTAAAGTCATAGGTCGGTAGCGTCGCTTGGGTCGGCGGAAACAAAAGCTCGAATGGAACTCACACCGTCGTCCGTCCCTCTCTCTCCCCCGTCTTGGTCTCCGGCGAATACCCCGCCGCTTCAATCCGGCGCTCGGCTGTCGCTTCGCTTCGTTTCATCTTGGGCTCCGACGCGACTGGATCATTCTTCCAGCGGAGAACCGCCGTGATGGGAAAGCAAAAGGGCGACGGCGGGCGGAGCAAAACCCGCCCGTCGAGCAGCAGGTTTTAGTCGTCCGGACATCTTCGCTGATTACTTTCCCGATACAGTTACTCGATTATAATCCTCGATTCTCTGAAAACTTCAGCTTGGCTGCGTCCTTGCTGCCGTCGGGTGTAACCGGCGTCGGCTTTGGAGGATACCTGGGAAGTGCTCGGGTCGACTCCTCCTCTTCGGTTGAAGAATCCTCGTCTTTCGTGGTAATTCATTCTTTTTATGGTATCGATCATGCTGTTCTTGATGCATGTGAAATTTTGGAGCTATTGCCATTTTACTTTGGTTTGATATCTAAGTTATAGCTTAAGTAAGTTTCAATGGTTGGTAGAGTTGGATATGAAAAGGTGAAGTTATAGTGTGAACGTTATGTTGCAATTCCTCCAGAAAAAACTTAGTAGAGTTAGTAGCTTGCGGTGCGAAATTTAATCACTTCCTTACCTGGGTCTTGGTTCCCAACGATGTCTTGTGACAAGAATGACAAATATGTTACCAATGTTCTCTGAATCTCTGGTGCTTCTATTTTCATTTTGTGATCACACATGTACACCTTTGATACATCAGTCGGTGCCAATTTTGTATATTACATTTACTTCTTGGAAGTTGGAATTAATGATTTTTTGTTGAAATAAAACACAATTTTCCTGAAAATGAAGGTATACTCCAATGTCTATGCATAATATACATATATAGATGATATTTATCATAATATTGTTATACATATTTAATTTTACTGAAAAATAAATATTGATTTTGTTTAGGTGAAATCGATTCCATGAAACGGATCTATGATTATCTAAATATGAAGAGTTAGCTCTTGACAACTTTTCATTGTATATGGTTGATCGTCTCAGAATTGTTCATTTTATATGGTTGATAGTACTGAATGCTTGTCATATTTTCGTCATATTCTTTATTCCTCAAAGAAAAAAAACAATAAGGACTTTGGTTTTGCTATACATGATATCTTTTTACTTCATTTCTTGAGAACTTTTAGTATTTGAATAAATGTATTAAATCATAGATTTCTAGTGGAGTATTTGAACCCAAATCAAGTTCAGACCATCTGCAAAAGAAAAAATGAATGAATTGTTCTCATAGAATTAGTAAGAAATTTCTTTCTGGAAGCATATACTTTTGATGCTCCATGAATAGCTAGAACGCTAAGAAAGATTCAAAAAGACAATATGAGACAACGTGTATATTGTGTGGGTTAGGTGAGGAGACACCATACACATCTTTCTCAATGGCAGTTCTGGCAGACGATCAACTTGAGGAAGTTGGACACCCTCTGTGATGTCTTTCTTGGGCTTTTTCATGCCACTTTACTGGTTTCTTCTTTGAGTGGCTACCTAGTGTATCACTGATGGGCTATATGGATTCAAGGCAACAAGGCCATTTTTAGACGAGGTGCTACAAAGATAATATTGTAGATCACATCCATTTTCTATTTAGAGAATGGGCAAGTGACTTCTTTTCCCACTTTCAGAGTCCTCCCTTTTTTTGATCACATGTGTACATCTTTTTCATCCTTAGTCTTTACAGATGTATGATGGTTAGCTCTGTGTACCCATCCTTATCCTTATAAGGGAATTTTGAGAATTAGCTTAATTTTACTTAATGTTCATTCCATAGGGCTCTGTCTGTTTGCTTATGAGCATACACCAGAGAAGAAAGTTTATGTTACTTCAAAAAAAGTAAAGAAAGAGCACTTGTGAGGCCCTAATGGCTTACTAGTGTGTTTTTTTTTTTAGAGGTAAATAGGATGATTAACCAAGTCAAAATCAGAAATGCTACGTCATCTGCACGGCCACAAACACCACAACACAAAAATGCGAAAAGCACAAAAAGCAAATGAGGTGCAACAAACAGCAGCAGAGGTGACCATCTATCAAAAAAAAGCTCCAGTCCCTGGTTAGGATATTGCTATGGGAGGTAATATTTTCCACGTAGCTTGAGGCTCGCGTTCTGCTGCAACCAGATCCTCCACATTGCCGCAAAAATTTTCGCCATATCCCTTCCAGATCTGTACATAAACGCCCCAGATTGCGAACCTCTCCTGAAAGATAGCCAAAATTCAGTCTCTGTTGTCGACGCGATGCTTAGAATGCCAAGCCCATCCCAAACTAACCGTGCAGTCTTACACCCAAAGAATATATGCTGCACACTCTCCTCCTCCAGACAAATATTACATGTCGGAGAAACCCCAGCAATAAGGGCAGACAGATAAGCCGCAGTGAGGATCCTGCCTCTTCTAACCTGCCATATGAAGATTCTGATCTTCAGAGGGATTTTCGCTGCCCAAATCTGCGTGCAATCCTTTAGGAATTCATCATCAGTATTGTGTTCCTCTCCCCTTAGAAGCTTGTACGCCCATTGGACAGAGAAGGTATCACCTATGCGCACCCAGCTATCCCTCTGCGAGCTGTCGAGCTGGAGATGGGAAATTGAGTGCAGAAGCTCGAGGAACTCAGAAGCTTTCTGATCCAACAGGGCAGAGGTGAAACAAGTCGCCCAACAGCCCTCGGCAGAGTCCCCAGGTCAGGTCCAGACCTCTCCTAGAGTGGCGTCCTTGTCATGGGAAATTGCAAAAACTAATGGCTTACTAGTGTTGGAATGTCATGGAAGTTAGTGAGCTGATGAAAGAGACACCAGTGACCAAAGCCCTGAGAACAATGCAAACCCATCGGCTGTGTACATCAACTGAGACATTGGTGCCTTTTGGCAATTAACTTGGTCTGTGATGTACACAAGGACTCTGGATGAGGACACTGGAGCCAGGCTGATGCCTCTTAGATGGGATACAAGCTCCGCTCCACCATCACTGGCAGCAAGTCCTCCTCTGGGCCGAAAAAGATGAAAGGAGGTGGTCTTTCGTCGCCCATACTGCAGGTCATCGCCAAGGATGTCTCCAACTCCTATAGCATACACAACTACAATATATGGTGTCTCCAACTTTGATCTAAGACACATAAAATATAGGCCTTTTATGTCCGGATAGTTTATGGTTTTTTTACATTCAGTTCCCTCTTTTTTAATGATCAGCTCTTTTAAGTTCATCTGGATGGTTTAGTGAAACCCACAGGTCTGACTGGGCTAAAACAGTCCAACAGTGGTTCTGGGTTCCCACCAACCCTAAGACAAATTCGTGCCCTGGACACCAGTCCAACCGGCCAGGCGGGCCAGGGAGTTTGCAGCCTTGTTCCAAAACTGCAGCAGCAGAAAATAAATTGTAGACAGCATAATGATTTTTTTCTTTTGACAAGGGAAGGGTGATAGGAGATGGCTAGTCATCCATTTGTATTTCAAAATCGAAGCATGTACAGGTGCAGTAAAAAGTGTGGAAGTGAGGAAGTAAAAGTAAAAACAAACTAAAGTTATCCATACTCATTTCCAATGAATCTACTCTTTATAGCCTGTAAGATGTAGAGAATGAAAAGTGATTTGGAGGACAATAAGTTCAAGAAAGAGAGGTCAAAAGTCCACTGTGTTTCTTATATTGGCTTAGAAATATTTAATATATACTCGTAATTTCATCTATGATTTTTTTTTTTGTGAAGGCAAAGGATCACAACTAGAGTTTATTGTTGTCATCTAGGTATATATATATGAGTGATGAACATGCACAAGTAAAGTACTCTCAAAAAGAGAGCGGCAAAAAAAGGAGAAACTGCTATCCAAAACCCCACTCCCGAATAAGAAAAGAAGTGTGGTGTACAATATTATCCACCTGCCACCCCCCTCCCCCCCTCCCCCCCCCCCCCTCCTCCTCCTCCTCCCTCCCTCCCTCCCTCCCCGGACCCTTGCAAATGGCCCAGGCACCGGCAAAAAAAAAAGACCATAGAGAGCCTCCAACGCTGCCTCCGTCTCCTAGGAGTACGACAAAATTGCCAAAATGTCTCTGACGATGACGGGAAGCTGTCCAAGAAACTCATCCATGACCACACCTGTCGGGAGATAGGGCATCCAAAAAATAGGTGATCAACATCCTCCTCTGCCTCCCCGCAGAATACGCAAAATGTGTCAGAGTGGGGCGCCCATCTCGCTCTATAGACTCTCATGAGAATCCGGCCTCGCCGCAAAAGCCAAGCAAAAATCTTGATCTTCAGTGGAAGCTTGGAGTGCCATATGAGTCTGCAGTCAGCCCTGAGGTCGTATGAGTCCGAGGGATCCGGAAAGAAGTGGCGGTAGAGGTCACGGGCTGAGAAGTAGGCCGAGATCCATACCCATCCATCTGTGAAATTTTTGCGCTTCTCAGAAAGACATAGGCATTCCTTTTTTATATTTTCTGCAAAATTTCTATGATAGTTGATCATAATTGTCATTTTCTTCTGAAGTAGACTCAATTTTCATATTCCAAATTGGTGCTCTTGGTCTGTATCAAGTGATAATGTGATGAATATTAAATGTTACTTGTGCTTTTCCTTCTATAAAAGAAATAGTACTTTTTTGTTGCTTTATTGTAAGATGCTGCATGCAGGATATTGATGGTGAAGTGATCCAGCACTTGAAGAGGCTTGGCAGAAAGGATCCTACAACAAAGGTAATAACTAAGATACATGACTTTTGATCATGATTTGTGTTGTTGTAAATGTAATTTGTTTTATATGTGGGCCTCTTGAACAAAAAATAGTATTTACGTAGATCAGTATTGCTCTTTCATCAGTTGTTTTACTGCAAAATGTAATTTGTACAGAGGAGCAGCTTTCCGGCTGCATTCACATCTTTGCTGCGTTTGTTTTCTTCGTTTTTGTGATTCATATGATTCTCTATTCATTTTAAGTGAACATCACAAGTTCCTTTTTGTGCTTAAATGGGTTTGCATTTAGTCTACATCCCGTTGCCTTGTCTTACTAATTCTTGGTGTTCTAACCTTCCAAAGAGTTGAAGTTGTAAAAGCCATTGCACATGCAATAGCCTTATTTATTATTTGAATTGAATTATGAACTTTTCTTAGCTATTCAACCTTTGTTGTGTCATTGGTTAAATTTTCACAGTTTTTCTGTTAAGGACTCTTCATTCATAAATAAACATCAATTTGTGTAGCTTAAAGCTCTTACGGCGTTGGGAAATATATTTAAGGAAAAATCCTGCGAGGAAATGGCGACAATTGTTCCACAATGGGTATAATTCTCCCACCTATCTCATATGTTATCATTTTGGATTTGTACAAACCTTAGGTGGAAGTGAATGCGCTCCTGCACTATAGGATATTGTATGTTATATTAAATTATTTTACCTGTCTTTGGTAGGCATTTGAGTACAGGAAATTACTGCATGATTACAACAGAGAGGTTCGACGAGCTACCCATGATGCAATGAACAGTCTTGTTAGTACTATGGGGTGTGCACATTCTTCACAGCAGAAGCCAGTATTTGTATTTTTTTTGCTTACCTGCTTCGCAAATTCAGTAAAATTTGAACTATGTCGATATTAATGATAGCATTTTTATTAGGCGAGGGTTGGCGCCACACTTGAAGTCTTTGATGGGACCTTGGTGGTATTCTCAGTTTGATCCAATAACAGAAGTTTCTCTTGCTGCCAGACGGTCATTAGAGGTTTGCTGAACTACAATACACCATTTGGTCTAGATAACTAAAAATTTTGCAAAATTTTCGCAATTTCATTATTCCCAGCAGAGGATTCTTTTACTTTTAAATTATCTGGTCTGACTATTTTTTTGAGGGTCTTAAGGTTCTTAATGAAGTGTTGTGGAAAAAAATAGAAAACCAAATTATAGGATCAATATCCCATTTGTTTGTATTTTAGTATCTTATATTTGGTCCAAATTCAAATTTGGTATCGGGTCCTTGGCTTGTCGCATGAGTCTGAGTTTCATATTTCCGGATATGAAAAGAAGTAAAAATATCTTCGTATACCAAATGTTCGAAATCTTGTCGAATCTTATGAACATGGATCAACGAATATATTGTTTGGTTACTAATAGAGCGGAATGGCGTCGTATGATCCATGTAGCCGACCCCACCTAGTGGGATAAGGCTTTGTTGTTGTTGTTGATACCAAATGTTCGAAATCGAAATGTGAAACAAGAGCATTCTTCTTCCTTTCCATATTTCTATAAAAGAAATTATTATAAAACTTAAAGTCAAGAAAAAGGATATAAAAATTTCATGGATAAGCTCTAATTAATTAGAACTCAGATTGTTTAATGTTTTGTTTGAAAAGAACTACAATCTACAATATAAATTCATTCCTCTTACTTATCTTTTTATCTTCCCGAGAAAATAGGGATTTCTATTACTAAACTAGTACTGCGCTCTTCAAGTGTGCTTGCCCTATGACGTTGCGAGATTTCTTTCCTCAAAGCAAGGTTGTCAGATCTCAATCGGGCTTGTAATATCTTACGTTCGTCTAGAGAGGAAATGATCCTGATCTGGTCTTAAACGTAGTATGTATACCGGATCTAGATCCGAATCTTAGGATCATTAGAATTTTATGTTCCTACCCATCATATGATAATGGTATGAATCTTTTTATTATAATAAAAATTGAAAGTAAACATAAAAGAGTTTGACTAAATTCTATTTGATTCTTTCGGCTTTATGTCTGACATTATTCTCACTCGAATCAACTCTAAAATTATCCAATGGTTTACTATTTATCTTGTGAATTCAAGATTATGATGCTTTCACCTTGAAACAGACCAAAAGATCAGTCCAGAACGATGCGAGTTAGATAGTCTGCCATTGAAACCACTTTCATTTTTTTGGAAGTTCTTTTTGTTGATTACAGACAAAACATATTTTATTTTCTGCATGTAGTATGACTTATTTTTTGCTTTGTCAAAAAAAAAAAAAACTGTTTCTGTAATCTATGGTATGAGTTGCGGTTGTGATTTATTGCAGGCAGCATTTCCTTCACCAGAGCGAAGATTGGATGCTCTAATGTTTTGTGTAAATGAGATTTTTTTGTACCTAGATGATAATCTAAAGCTTACTCCTCAATCTATGTCTGATAAAGCTACTCCTGGAGATGAATTGGAAGACATGCATCAACGAGTACGTCCTAAAATTCACTGAACTGTTACCGTTCGAGTTCAGGGTCTCTTTATATCAACTGCACTGATTTATTAGTAAAATTTAACATGTTAATGTGTATTTCTCTTATGTTATATCTTTTACATGCCGCTCCATATCGCAACTACATTTTGAAATGCATAAGGAACACTCAAGTAACACCACACTTCTTTTCTTATTCGGAAGTGGGGTTTTGGATAGCAGTTTCTCCTTTTTCTTTGCCGCTCTCTTTTTGAGAGTACCTTAATGTTCATCACTCATTTTGATATATATATATATATATATGTATATAATCTGGATGACGACAGTATAATCTGGTTGTCATCCTTTGCCTTCTCAAAAAAAGTAATACTTAGTTTTCATTTGATAAGCCTCTTCATATGTGGTGTCCCTTGGACATGACATTTTCCTGCATCAACATTTGGATGCTACCTATGATACATGGAGTCTTAATTTTTAATAAAACACATGTCAATATGCATGAGTTGGGTGAAGCTGTAGTAGTTTTCAGGCATATTATTCTCCGAGGCTTTGAGACTTGCAACCATATTCATGGCTAGTACCCATGGCCAGTTAATGTCTAATTTTATATGATAATTGAATAGGCAGAAGAAAGGAACTAAGAAAAAGGGTGTAGATTATTGGTTTTATGTTATCTCTTTTTTTGAAACGGGAAAGGACAACCAGCAAGATGGTGGTTATCCAGAGTTTCATTAATATTGTTGAGATATTACAGAAGGTTAAAGCAGAAGGATAAGAAGAAACCCAGCAACCATATTACATAGGAAGTAAAAACAGGAATAGCAGCTAAAAAATTCAGCACATTTTCCAATTTCCAAAAATGGCCATCGCATGATTCTTGATGTTGTCAACATATGCACGCCCACCCCGAAATAGGGTATCATTCCTTTGCATCCAAATCGCCCAAATGTATGTCAATGGGAGGGCCCGCTGTCTTCTGGATTTGTAAACACACCCCTGGGTCCTACTGCCGCCATTACGGAATGTTCTCCAAAAAGCATCTTCGGAGGAAAAATCAATCCAACCAATGTCAGCTGCCTCCCAGACCTGGCGAGTCATGTGACATCCAAAAAAGAGATGAGCAGAATCTTCATCAGCCATCCTCTGAAGTATCGGCATCAGTACACCACCGAGACATACATTTTAGTGAGAATGCGACGGTGCAGCAGCAGCCAGGTGAATATTTTAATCTTAAGAGGAGTCTTTAGCATGCCACAGCAACCTACGAACCATCAAGATCTCCTCGAGAACAGAGAAGTGCCCTTTCTGCCATAACTAGCCATCATCCTTATTCATAGTTGGGGATAGGTGGGAAATCTCCCCAAGCAGCAGCAGCAGATCCTGAAAGCATTGATCCGATAAATGAAGAGAGAAAGTTGGTGACCAAATCCTACACCCTTGCTTCTTTGTTACTAGCCAGCTGAAAGAGACGAGGAAAGCGCAGTTGGGCAGGGCCCAGACCCGACCAGTTATCCTTCCAAAAATAGAAATAAGAGCCTGATCCAAGAGAGGGGGAAAAGAGATGCTTGACCAGTGGAATAATTTCAATAATGCCTCGCCAGAATGAGGATGCGCCTTGAATAGGAGTGGTTCGCGAATCCCAATTGAGATTGCGGCCATAAGAAATATTAAGAATATCCACCCAAATTCCATGATGTGAGCCCATAATCCGAGTGATCCATTTCGTGAGGAGGGCAGTGTTCATACGGCGAAGGTTGAGAACACCCAGGCCACCTTCAGCAGTTGGCCGGCACACAAGTTGAGAAGAGGCAAGATGAATGCCATGCGAGGTGGGGGAACTTGTCTGCCACAGAAACCTTAATCTCAATGAATCAATCTGTCGTTCCACAAGTTTGGGAATTCTTAACACGGACATAAAGTAGATTGGGAGGGTTGACAATACATGGCGCAGCAGAACTAGTCTGCCACCACGGGACAGAAGTCGAGATGACCACCCAGCCAGGCGCTGCTCCACACGCTTGATGACCGGCGCCCAGTCCCGAGAGAAAATTCGTCTGTCAGTCAGTGGCAGCCCAAGGTATTGCAAGGGTAGGATGCCAGTGGGGGATTGAAGCACACGAGAACATTCAAGAGTGATTGCCGTCTCCATCCCAAAACCAATAACAGTGGACTTGGAATGGTTAATACTGAGGCCAGAAATGTCACAGAAAATCTCCACCAGTTTGGCAATTCTTTGTGCAGCTTGGACAGAGCCCTCAATGAAAAAGAGGGTATCATCCGCATATTGCAAAATGGGCACAATCGTTTTGGAGATGTCAGGGCCACGGAAGCCCGAATTGATGCCGGATCTGCAAGCAAAGAAAGTCATGCGGGCCATAGCGTCAACAGCAAGCGCAAAAATCATCGGAGCCGGAGGGCACCCCTGTCTCACACCCCGTTGAGGCTGAACCCAGCCTCCAGACGGCCGGCCATTGATGAGGACAGAAAAAGAGGCTGTGGTAATGCATCTGCGCATCCACGAAATCCAAGTCTCCGGAAAACCATGCCGTCTGAGAGAACACCAAATGAACTGCCAAGATATAGAATCATAAGCCTTTGCAAAATCAACCTTCCATAAAAAGCTAGTTGTCTCCGAACGTCGCCAGTATGAGAGAATTTCCGAAGGAGCAACGTAGCCCTCCGAGATGGACCTACCAACCACAAAAGCAGTTTGAACAGAATGAATCAGTAATTTCCTTATGTTTTTTTTTTGAGAGGAGTAATGTCCTTTTGTTGTGCTTTTAGATTTATCACAGTAGATGATTTATCTACTATGATCCTGTAGCTGCTGTAATTGTTATATTCAGGGCATTATGGATATGCAACAAGCATAATGTGAAGAATGCATCTATCAATTAATGGAAAACCAAAAATGATTATCCCTGTTTCTAGCATTCTCTATAGCTGCTACTTCTGTCTGTGTTAGAACTTGCATTTATGTTTGTGAGTTCCACTTTTTTTCTGAAATTTGTGAGTTCTTTGTGTTTTCTCTTTCATTAATCCAGCTTCATTTTTGTTGTTTTACTTTCATTCTTGAAAGTTTTTAGTATATATTTTGATAATTTTTTTATTCTCATTCAGAATCTCAGACTGTGTGATTTCATCACAGGCAATTTTGTCAACACTGTTGGCTGTAGCATCACTTATTGATATTATGCTGGGTGCAAAATCACAGTCATGCAATGATAAAGACTTTTCAGCAGAACAAAAACTTGTTTCGAAAGCTAGAGTGGTGGCTACATCTTCAGCGGAGAATATATTTTCTACACATAAGTGCTTCCTTGAATTTATGAAGTCTAAACATCCAGCTATTCGTTCAGCTACATTTTCCGTTTTAACTAGCTTTATAAAACATATTCCACACTTATTTACTGAAGGACATATGAAAACTCTTTCACCTGCTATACTTGGTTCTTTCCAAGAAAAGGATCCATCTTGTCATTCTTCTATGTGGGACATGATACTATTATTCTCAAGAAAGTTTCCTGAAGGATGGTCCCTCTGCAATATCCAGAAAGTTATCGTAAGCCGGTTTTTCAATTTCCTAAGAAATGGCTGTTATGGCTCACCTCAGACTTCATACCCAGCTTTAATTTTATTCTTGAAGTCTATACCTACTAACGCAGATATAGGTGAGCGGTTCTTTTATGATTTTCTCCAAAGCTTTTGGGCCGGAAGAAATCCATTGCACTTTTTGGTGGCGGATAACATTGCCTTCTTTGGCGCATTTAGAGAATGTTTTATCCAGATATTGTGTGACATGTCGAGGTAAGCAACTCTACATTTTATGCTTCTTCAATCGAACTATTTTCATGTTTTTAATGCCCCTTTCTGAAATTATCTTATTGAATTGTTATTACTGTAGAAATTGTGCCCATGGCAATGACGTTGTTGATCTTCCTTCCAAGTTAGTGAATGACATTCTAGTACAGCTCTTGTTGCATGACTATCTTCTAATTGTAAACATAAAGAAACAATTTGGAAATGTGTTGAATGTCTCATACGAAGATGGAAGTATTTCCAGTGGCAAGTTGCAAGCATCTAGTGCTAATCAGCAGAAGGGTTATGTTCAGGAGTTGGGCAAATGTATCATTGGAATCCTGTGGGACATGTCCCTGAAGCAAAATAATTGGCTCAATGTTTTCTTTACTGCTTTTCAACAGGACTGCTTGGAGATAATTCAGCAAGGAGAGAATCTGCAAAATTTTGGAGAACATACAGAGCGTATAATGGGCTTTTGCTTGTTACTGGATCAGCTTGTGTTGCAGAAGGGTCAAACATGGCCATTACATTATGTAGGCAGACCATTGATTTTGTCTGGTCTCCCATTTATCAAATCCATGGTATGTCCTTTCGTAAATCAACTTGTGCTTTGAAATTATATGTCATACACCACAGACAAATTTGTTGATCACACTATGTATATTGTTACTGAAAGAGCACATAACTTAAGACTACTTCCTTCTTTTTAAAAAAATTGTATATTGTTACTGAAAGAGCACATGATCATAACTTAAGACTTACTTCCTTCTCAAAAAATATAAAATAAAATAAAACTAAAACTACTTTGGGCCCTAAAAAATAATTAATGACTACTTTGGGTAGTAGAGATTCTTTTCGAGCAATGTTGTCAAAATCACAAGTTAACTCGTAGAATCGGACGATTTTACGATGTTACCAAGGAAAACCGACTTGGATCGGTCGCCAACTCGGTTTTGTCCGGCACGCGATAGAATTGCGGGCTGGATCGTAGACTTGGTAGGCACGGCGGCTGCCGTGCCAACCTTCTGCGTACCTCATTTTGCCCTAGCCATTCGTTCCATCCCTATGCCGCCGTTAGCTGATGCTGGTGCTGTTGGCGTCGCCGGTCGTTGCTGCTGGTGCTGTTGGTGTCGCCGGACGTTGCTGCCCTTGCCATCGCCGGTTGCTGATGCTGCTGCCCCTGCTGTTGCTGTCGCCTGTTGCTTCTGCTATTGCCGCCGCCGCCTATTGCTTGCCACTCGCCAGGTTTCTCACGCCTTCTCCCTACCTTTCGACCTCTTCTCTGCTCACAGTGATGCAAAACCAGAGGGCTCACACGGCTCGTGAGCCCTCTACTTGCTGCTGCTTACTCTCCTCCCTCACTCCTGCCTTTTTCCTCCTTCCCTCTCTCCCTTTAGAGCAGGCCTTGCTCTCTCTCGAGAGTAACCTTTTCTTGGGTAGGTAGAAGTCTTGTCCCAACTGCTCCTCTCTCCCAACTGCTCCTCTCTGACTCATCCTCTCTTTTCAGGGGAGAGGATACAGTCTCTTCCTGATTTGCAAAAAGACAATAGAGAGGGTACAGTCTTTGTTTTCTTGATTTGCTGTACTCTCTACAGTCTACTGCAGCATACGTTTTGGTTTTCTGCAGATTCAAGGTATTGTTAGTTTATTAATTATTATAACTTATTAAATCATTAAGTATTACTACATTTTCTGAATGATATTTAATTATTAATTTGCAGATAAATTAGGTGATAAGAAAAAATAATATTAATTTAATTTAAAATATAATTTGGTAAAATCAACCGTGTCGTGTTACGATCTCACGTTTTACGTGTTCACCCAGCCTTTTCGTGTCGACTCCGATTTACGAGTTTGACAACATTGTTTTCGAGTAAACATATATCAGGGTTGCATCAAGTTATGATAACATATTTTAGAGTTCAATTTTGTTAGAAGAACAGACCTCTTATTTCAATAGCCTATTCTATAATTTGAATACTCCTAAAGTCCTAACGGTCTTCAAGTATATATTAACATTTCAAATAGTTTTTTCTACGACGTAAAGGATGATAATGAAGTTGTGTAGTCATCCACTATGTAATTACAGCACAGAGCCTTGAAATTTACAAACATGTATAAAGGGCAAAGACAAAGAGGTTAAACACAAGTGGATGTGGATCTTCCTCAAAAATGTTATCCCTTCCCCTTCTCTCTACTCAATAAAGGGATGCAGCCTACAGTATTCTCGATGTTACATTTATCAACCCCTAAAACTGGTGCAGTTATGTTGTAATGGATGGTCCATTTGACCACCAAAGATCCTTATTCTCAATATTACATTTACCGCCTCCTACAACTGATGCAGTTATGTTGTAATGGATGGTCCATTTGACCACTAATTATCCTATCCATGCTTATATCAACTCTTTATCACCTCGGACTGTTAAAATCCTTGTTAAAGCATGTAATGAACTCTAGGAGACATCCACTTTCAAGGGGTTCACATTCATGTATTGCATATGTTGCCATAACTTAGTTCCATATAAGGCATGAGAAGAGGTGGATGATGTCCTCCTCTACTGTCCCACAAAATAAATGTTTCCACGTGGTAGAACCTCAGGGAATATAAGGTTTTCATGAGGCTGATCCTAAGCCGCCATCCAAGCATGAATATCTTCGTTTAAGAGAATATTTTTGGTGTAGAAAGTCTCAAATTTTGGATATTCTGCTGCACGGATTTGTTGGGAAACAAAGTCATAAGCTAGTAGGTTCAGAGCTATATATCAAATACCCAAGTAGTGCTCATCCATGAACCAGTTACTGGTACAAATAGCATAAAGAAATGTAACCAACCTTTATTGGAAAAAGCAACTCCAAAAATTTGGGACCAAAAGTGGTTGGTGGTGACCATTGAATAAGTCTCTTCGGCTTGAGTTTGGTTAAAAGCATGGAAAGTGTTCGCACCACTACCACCTTCAAATAAAGTATTTTCTACGGTAGCACCGTGGATGGCGCATAGCAAAGCAGCGCCTAATACTCTGGCAACTGACTACAAAAATCTCTAATTTGATAAAAGATAGAAGATGACGGCTGAAAACCCTGTTTGCAGCCTTAAATACTAGGGTTACAAGAGTTTAAAACTAATAATCATGATTAACCTACTTTTAATCATGACCCTTATAACTAATTAAAAGGTTCCTTTTTCTGTTCGACTTTAAGTGGAAGAGTTATTTGACTTGTGAATTCCTATGTAAGGAACATAAAATGTTTAGTAAATTATCGAACACATATGGTTTTGTTAGATTTTGCACCATTTTTTTTTTGAAACGGTAGATTTTGCACCAATTAGCAGTAAGTTTCTGATATGTTCATGATTAGATTGTGGGTAATCTAATATTTTAGCATCATGCGTGCTGAATGCAGGACTCTCGAGACGGTGTTAAACTTTTGTCTGACTTAATTGAAATCTTTGGGCCTGCAAAAATATTTTCAGATTCTCTTAATCCTGATGTTGAAAGTGGTGCAGAATTAAACATGAGACAGTTTCTGTCAGCATTCAATAATGACTTTGTTCCTTGGTGTTTGGATGGGCATAGTGGTTCCAGCAGTTCAAAGCTCGACCTACTGATTAACTTGATTCAAGATGAATATTTTGCTGAACAGTGGTCTTCAGTCATCACATATTTAACGAACCATGCACTATCCTGTCAAACTTCTGAAAATTTTATTCATATTGAATTGCTGAGTATGCTCATTGAGAAGGTTAAAGGAAGAATCAAGAGTAAAAACTGGGAAAATCTAAAAAATCGCTTACACCCGAAAAACTGGGAGCATGAGCTGTTAGATTCAGTCGCAACGTCTTTGGTCAATCATTCTCCTAGAAGCTCCAATGCTAGATTTCTATGGTAATGTATCATTGATAACACTGATCTATGACTTATTTTCGAAAATTTTCACATTTTTTATGAAGCAAATTGTGTCTACCATTACATTGAAAGTCAAGTTGCAATATTGTGGAAGTTACTGAAACCATCTGCTATTCCAGTCATCTTTCTATCACCTGTACACACCATCTTACTATGAAGTTCTAGTACAATTTCACTAATCTATTTCTGAAACTAGATTTCTCATTTTTCCATTATACATGTGATTGTTGCTGTCTTTTTGGACGTACATATTTTGTATGGACATAGTCAATATCATGGTCATTCTTTGTTTGGATACACTTTTTGACCATGGTGTATTTTTGAAACAATGATACAAAAATGAGTTCAAATATACTATTTCTTCTCCCAAAAAAATTCTTGGCATGCACACTTCTTTTAATGATAGTTTAAAGCACATTAAAGAAAATAAAACTATAGCGTAATGAACATGATTTTCTGTAGTTTTTCAATCTTATAGTAAATGGCTCGATGCACCCAAACAGGCCCAAAATAATCTTGTTGACAGATGGAGACAAATCCGATGAAAAACTTCGCTGATCATAGGATTGGGAGTGTGTTGGAGTCAACCTTAAGCCATCATCTTTTTTTTTTTTTTTGAGCAGAAAAAGGATGACTACCAAAGTTGTTGTTGTCATCCAGCAATGTATATATATGAAAGTATGAGATGTACAGGTGAGAGCTTTCGGAGAGAGCAGCAAAAGGTGACCAAGGTCACAATAGAAAAGTCAGCCAAAACCCCACTCTCTAGTAAGAAATGAGATGTGGTGTACAACACGCTCAGGTTGACATCGCTCCTCACAAAAAAATAATCTGGTTGCGCTGAAGCCAAATGGCCCAGGCACCGGCCAAGAAGGTCATCAATGGCGCTCGCCAACTCTGTCTCTGATGCAACATGCTCCGGAAGGTTTGCCATATGGACTCTGGATCTGACAGAGAAAATGTCGCAATGGAAGTCTCCTGCCATATGCCCCGAGATGTGGGGCAATCGAAAAAGAGGTGAATGATGTCCCCGGCTGACTCGCTGCAAAAGACGCAAGAAATATCGCTCTGCGGAGCCCAACGTGCCCTGTAGGTCCTGGTAAGAAGCCGTTCACGCCGTAAAAGCCAAGCAAAGATCTTGACTTTAAGCGGCACCCGAGTACGTCAAATGAGTCTATCCTGAAATCCTCTGGTAGTGTAGAGGAGGGAAGAAAGCGAATATAGAGGCTGCGCACCGAGAAGGAACTCCTATAGCCAAACCCAACCATCTGACCTGGATTGGTCCGGACGTATCCCGGCCAATCGCTGGTGAAGGGCCAGTAAGTCGGTGAAGCGCTGATCCGACAAATGTGCTCTGAAACGGGGAGACCAAACACCGGAGCCTGACTCCCCCTCCTCGGACCAGGTGTCCGCAACCGTCGCCTCGGGGAAAGTCGAGAGGGCCCAAAGTCGGGGGAAAGCCTCAGCAAGAGGGCCACTAGCTGTCCAGGCGTGCCGCCAGAAGGAGAAATCCCTCCCCGAGCCAAGGGAAGGAACCATAAGGTCACGGACCCGCGGCTCCATGGCCGCTACACCCCGCCAAAAAGATGATGCCCCTCGGGGTAGAATGAATCTCGACTCCCATGATAGATCCCGGCCATAGCAGGTATCAAACACCGAATGCCACAAACTATCCTCTAGCCCCATAATCCGCCTGAGCCAACGGACGACCCCTTTCCCCTTTGAAAAAAAAAATATCTTTAAGACCCCTTTCATCTTGCAGATTAAACAACTTATGCAACATGCATTTCAATTTGCTTTTTTTTGGGGGGGGAGAGCATTTCTATTTGCTGTGGCACTAATTTTGTTGAAGGCTTGTGCATTTGACCAACATAATTTGAAGAAATGTTTGGATATGTTATATATTATTACTTGAAGTCTGGGACAGACAAACATAAATCTGAGCCAACAAAACCCAGATTCATCAGCAACTGAGGTGAACACCTCTTTGAAAGAGCTGAAGTAAACTTGATCAATGTTTGAAATTCTGACCCAGTTTGTCTGCAATAACTTGGCATCTTGCTTGATTGCTTTCGTGACGTCTCTTTCTTAACTTCCCATTTTACCTTATTTCACAGCAACAGAACTATGTTTCATGAAGATGACACCATTTTATAGTTCATATTATACAAAATGATTAGAAATTCAAAATGGAACAAAAAAAACAAATAACTTAGTCCTCAAAAAGGAAAAAAAAGACAAATAACATAGTCTTTCGGGTCAGGCAAGAGTAGATTTGGTTAATTTGCATGGTTTTCCTTTTGTTTTTATGTCATCAAATGATATTCATTTTCTCAAAACTGTCGTGTTCATACTCATTCATTTTTTTTGTTAACTCTGTTTCTTTTTACTTAATTATTATATCTTGTTACAGTGCAGTACTTGGAGGCTTTGCTGAACATGATCAAACCAGTTTTCTTTCAGAAAAAGCTTCGTTTATTGTCTGGGAAGGGATACTGAACAATTTTACTTCATTGCTTGCCTCATCGCCCTTTAGTTGGGCCAAATTGTCATGTCTATCGTTTCTATGTTCTGAACCCAAGAAGTTGAAGTTTGAAGAGTCATCACGTCAAAAAAGTTTTGACATGGCCCAGTTTGCCTTTGATGTTCTTGAGGGCAGCATCTTCTCCTTGAAGATAATTGATGAGAATTGTGACACAGTTTCTTCTATTTTGGCAGCTTTATTCATTATTGACTGGGAATACAGCATGGCATTGTCAATATGTCAAGACGCATCATCTGGTAGTGACAATGACAATCTGGTTGCTATTACCTCAGTAGGGACGTCTGGAGATCATTCTGGCGATCAACTTGATGCTGTCTTGGGTCTTGGAAGAAGAGTCCATGGATTCCTAAGGAAGTTAAGTGCTTCTTTCTGGAGAGTATTAAGTTCACATACTCTGTCAAGGCTGCGCGACATATTAGTAGAGACTGTCAGATTTGCTGTCTTTGACGTAAATGACTTGAGTATTTCAAGTGTCTCTACTGTATGCTCTGAGTGGGTGCTACATATGTTGGAACTCATATGCCACAGTCAAATAGAGTTGCAAATGTTGTTGGATCATTTGGTATCTGAGGGGAAATCTTGGCCGTTGTGGGTTAAACCACTTTTTCATGGTGAGACTAGATTAGCAACTGTCCAAGTTGTGAAAACTGCACCAGTAGACTTCAATGTAAGAGCTTCCAAAGTACTTAAAATACTTGAGTTCCAATTATTTTTTAGTTTGAATAAATACATGTCACTTCTAGGGGCATCATGCTTTTCTCGGTATTTCATTTTTCTTAGGCTTAGATTTAGTCTTGTTCAATAACATTATTTTTATGGTGGGGACACAATGATAAACTGGCACTTTTCAGATGGTATGTGTACAACTGTACTTATGGATATGAGTGCAGTCTATATAGGTCTATTCCACCTGGATTACTTACGGTCTTCTCAGTCATATGGTTACAAAGCAACAGTATGACCTTTTTTTAGAACGAGGTGAATGGGGGAAATGCCATTGCTCTTTATGACCTCGTTCTTATACTTTTTTCTGACTTCCTGACCATACTTGTATGTTCCCTAGTTTTTAATACATGGGGATGATTAGCTGTTCTCTGTACTCACCCTTTTACTCTTAAGAAGATAGGCTTCAATTACAACCCTTCAGCTATGCTTTCCATTGACGTGAAACTTCTCTCTATTGTTGTCAAAATAGTTGGTTTCTGGTTTCATAGGACTACACTTGTTTCTTGTGCTCATGGGCGTTCACTGTCTACTTCATGAGATTAACATGATTAGTTTTCTCTGCATCACCATATGGTTTCTTGCTAGATATTATGTTTATATGAGTGTTCTAATTTTCAAGATGGCTGACATTTTTTTTTGTCTTATGCTTAAAGAACCAACATTCAAGTTTTTTTTTTTTTGCTTATGAATCCACATCCTACGTATTATTTTGTATTATTCCGCATATTATTATTGGCTTAAATTGGCGATTAACACCAGTGGAGAACATTTTTTATATTAAACTAACCACATCTACACAATGGATACAGGAAATGAGCTATCATAAGTTTGCTTGCTTCATTGACAAGCTTATTTTAGGTCTTGGAGTTGATACTTTAATAGTTGGTGGTCCAATAACTCATACTTCTGATGGATCATTGGATGCGGAGCTTGTGTCCTCACCTCGTTATAGTCGAGCATGGCTTGCAGCTGAACTGCTTTGTGCTAGGAAGTCGAAGGAGTGCAGTACACTAAGTTCATTCTTAAAACTGCTGAGGAAGTATGTGGAAGTTGAAACATCTTCTCCTAAAGGAAGTATAGTATCGTCTATAGTCAGCATATTGCTTGATGGCGCCCTTCTTCATGGAACAAACGATTACTGGATCTTCTTTGATGCTTGGACTTTGGCAAATGATGAAGTCCAGAATATTGGCAATCCATTTCTTTATGGACTAATCTCCTTGCTGTCAACTCTGTTTGTCAAGGATAAAGTCTGGGGGAAACATGAGGCTGCTGTGTTTTTCAGAAATCTAGTAGACAAGCTTTTTGTTAATACAAATGTAAACCGATCCTGTTTAAGAATTCTTCCTTTCACTTTTAGTATTATCATTCCACCATTGCTAGAAAGTTACGAACGAGATGAAGTTAATGGCAGTGTCTCGCCGGTGGCTGATGAAGAAAATATACTGGGTAAACATATCAAAAGTTGGCTTGAGATATCACTTTCTTATCCATCTTTGAGATCAGAACAAACAGGGGAAGGTGATCAATTTGATGTTGTTTGTATTCAAGTGTTATATCATTGTCATTGTTATTATATTCATAGCTGTGCTTATTCTTTTGATTTATTGCAGATTTGGCAGAATGGATCCAAGTTATTATATCTTGTTTCCCGATAAGTGCAACAGGGGGCACTGGCAACTTGAAAGTTCTCTTGCTCAAGGATATCACCAGTCTGGAGGTTTCTTTACTTCTGCAATTGTTTAGAAAGCAGAGATACCATTATGTTGCTTCTACCTCACCCTGTCAGTCTGTTGCCAATCCTAGCAGAGATGGGAGTTCTTTGGAGACACTACAAATGGTCCAAGCAAAGTTAACTGCAGTTTCAGTTGGGTATTGCTGGAAGGAATTTAATGCTGAAGATTGGAACTATGTCTTAGATGTGTCAAATAACTGGATCGAATCATCTGTTTTAATAATGGAGGAGATGGCAGAAAACATTGATAATATAATGACCAACTTTAAACCTGGTGATGTAGAGTTCACTGCAGGGAAGCTTGAACTCTTGCTTCAGGCTTATGATCCAGTAACTATAAGTATGTCTACATCTTCTTTGATCGCCTTATCTTTCATTACACAGATTGAGGCGATTGAAGCAGACATCTTTGAAGCTTTGCGCTTCTTGAAGTTGTCCAAGTGGTCTAACATAAAAAATAAACTTTATGCAAGTATTTTGCGTTTACTGTTTGCAACTGGGGTTTCTGAAGCCATTGCATTGTCATACAATCAAGTGTTTTCTTCCCTCATTGCATCATGTAGGCTTGTGAACTCTGAATTTTGGAGGTTGGTAGCATCTTTTGCTATTAGTTCACCACAGCATGTTAAAAAGGCAGCAGTGGAATCAATGGAACTTTGGGGTCTTACGAAAGGTTGTGTTGATTCATTATATGCGATTCTCTTTTCCTGCCAACCAATCCCTCCTCTGCAGTTTGCTGCGTACACCTTACTTTCATCTGAACCTCTCTCTCATCTATCACTTTCTAAAGAATTACCTTTGGAAAGTGATAATGTTAGTCAGGAGTCTGGCTTGGTGCAGACTATTGAATCATCTACAGGAGAATCGTTTAGTTTGAGAGATGAAATATCCTTTCTAATCCAGAAGCAAAGTGATGTGCTTCTGGAAATGGATCTTTTAGCTCCAGAGAGGGTAATATTGCGGTACTTTTTTACCTTTTACACGCTAGCTTTTTCTCGGTTTGATAGAATTCTATATGCAGGTGAATACCTTTGTTGCCTGGGCCTTGTTTCTGTCATGCCTACACTCACTGTCATCTTCGTCCAAAGCCAGAGAAACACTGATTCAGTATGTGCAAGACTGCGCTAGTTCAACCATAATTGATTGCATATTTCAACATATTCCAATGAAGTCTGGGGCAAATAATTTAAAGAAGAAAGAACTTGAGCTTGTACCAGAAGCATCCAAAGCAGCAAATGCTGCTAGGCATTCTGTAACGACAAGTTCCTTGAGCTCATATGTAGAGTCGCTTTGGCCTGTTGGAACAGAAGAAATGGCTTCACTTGCTGGTTCAATATATGGTTTAATCATTCACCTTCTTCCTTCTTATGTGCGCAACTGGTTTACTGGCTTACGTGACCGTTCACTTTCATTTGCTATTGAGTCCTTCACTAAAACTTGGTGCAGTCCCCCTCTTCTTCTGGATGAATTGTCTCAGGTGAGTTGTGTTGATGAAAAAATGTGACATTTTGCATGATGCATGACTAGCTTATTCTCTAACTGTAGGTTTTCTCCATAATTAGGTAATACTGTCGGCGCATGAGAGCTGGAGATTTTTATACAAGTCCTGCGTACTATTTTACTTAGAAATTTTAAGCCTGTAGGAAACAAAAATCTGCATATTATATAAAAGTGACCATATGGTAAAGTAGACAATAATTATTTGTCATGGAATCTTTGATGAAAATTGGTAGCAAATAATATGTTTGCCAAAATGTTATTACCTAATGGATGGCAACCACAACTTCCGCAGCCATCCTTTTTCCCCTAAAAAAAAGTGTTATTACTTTGGCCCGCGGGTTTGGTTGTGGACAAGCATTCATGGGCGTGTTTCTTTCGGCCCCAGAGACCTCTGGTAGTCACTCAAAGCTTTTGGCAGTCAGAGGCGGAGTTGGATCTTTTTGGCCAATACCTAGGCCATCTGGCTCTAGCATACATTTCCTCTTTTTCTTTAGGAGTTTACACTCGTACATTTTGTTCACCCCATAGTGATGTATATATAGATGACAACCACAAATCCTGCTGATTCTTCTTCTCCTAAAAAAATATATAATATGTATATTACTATCATTTTAGGTCAATCATGCCATTAGTCCTAGTGAGCATTTAATCAGATGTAGTTTTGTAGAAGGGTTTAATTTTGCCAAAATTGTGTGCTATCTTGGATAATGGAATTGCTGCTACATTAATGACCGGAGCACTAAAATCGGAAGCTCATTATCACTCTGGATTATAATTTTTTCATTGCTGTTGAACAGGTTAAAGAGACCATAATTGCTGACGAGAACTTCTCGGTATCTGTTAATAAGACAGCATATGAGATAATCGCTACTTACAAAAAGGAAGAGACTAGAATGGACCTTGTTGTTCGCCTTCCAAGTTGTTATCCTTTGCGTCCTGTGGATGTGGAATGTACCAGAAATCTGGGAGTGAGCGAAGTAAAACAGCGCAAATGGTTGTTGTCATTGACAGCATTCGTCCGCAACCAGGTCACATGCTATCAAATTGTGTTTTGTTTTGCTTATTTTCGTTTATTCGATAATGTCTGATTGGATGCCTTGGTTGATTTAATGGTTTCTATACCTGTTATGATAATAATAATAATGGTTAAATTAATCTCATGTTTCAGTGCTTGTTTATTTTTCCAGTATATGAGACAGCTTATGTGTTTCTTTTATGCAGAATGGTGCAATAGCTGAAGCAGTTCGGATATGGAAAAGTAATTTGGACAAAGAATTTCTTGGGGTCGAGGAGTGCCCAATCTGTTACAGCATTATCCACACCACCAACCATAGTCTTCCTCGTCTTGCTTGCAAGACCTGTAAGCACAAGTTTCATTCTGCATGCCTTTACAAGTGGTTCTCAACCTCTCATAAATCAACATGCCCACTGTGTCAGTCCCCATTTTGATCTGATGCTTCATGAAGATAACAGACACCATTTAGGATTTTATTTCAAAAGACAAAAGGTGTTCAATCCACACAGTCGGAAGGCTGCTGAGTTACATAAAGGAGGTGGTAGTTATGGGTCTGAATGATTTGTGGATGACAATATGTTCAAAATGATGCATTTGATCAAGCGGACAGCAGGAAATTTTTAATATTCTTTATTATGTTGTGTCTGGTGTACTCATTCAGATCATAATAAGAATCAGAAAGAATCAACTCACTCTTAATCTTGAGCCACACCTATGATTTTTTTTATTTATCGAAGCATTTTATCGTCCATTATGCTACCATGACATTGTATTTAATGTCTGGTATTTAAAAACCATATTCTTCCATAATTCCCTCCTATGATGTTGCACGTGTTACAGCATCACGCGCTGTTACTAGATGAACACTTTTTGAGTGTGCAACAAAAGGATTTTGGTCGAGAGGAATTACATATAAGAGCTTTGAATTACATGACGAGAGTGTTCAAGGGTTGTGGTACTAACGCGTTGGCGCTCTTAGTGCTTTATATCATCACAGGTACCGAGATAGATCAACGAAGCACTTGAATAGAAATATACTTTTATATATGGGTTGATAACATATGATGTGGAGGATAGTTTTCTTATGCATGCATTTTATAATATAAGATTTATTCTTATATATCATTTTTATAATTTTATTTGATTAATTTCTTTGAGTCAATTATCCACTCTATTATGATTAATATTTTGTAGGAAAATTACTTAAAAAAGGAGGAGAAAGGACCCTCAAAAGAAAGTCCGAAATATTCAAACATTTATTTCATTGGCCGTGACCGAAGAGTCATGACCGTTACATGCTTATTTTCACAATGCATGAGAGGGAAATCACGGCTCATGGCCATTACATGCCAAGTTTATTATGAGTGTTACCGCACCACTGTGATAGATTACGGTGGTAATATTAAACTTTGAAATATAGGGTGTCGTGACGACTTCATAACGGTTGTAACTTCATGATCGCTGGATATGTTACGTGTTGTGAGATCACTTTAATGTCTTTTATAGAAAAGTTAACAAAGGTAACATCCGTCGTCATGGACCGTTACTATTTTATCACGACCATAAAGTTTTTAAGTTACGGAGTAGTCTAATTCACTGGTAGATTGAATCGTGACCACGTGTTCAGGGGGCATATAACGATTCGAAAATGAAAGAATTACTAATGCACAAGGACTTTTACTTATACTATATGTCCCATGAATCAATTGAAAAGTTTGATAAGGATTACTGCTCCTACTCATACTATTGTGACAAAAAAAAATTGGTGTTTGACAACGCCAAAATTTTATATTTATTTCATTTTTTTTCTTATTTTGAATATAAAAAGGTTTTGTTTTTTCTCCGCTCATATGAAAACCTGAACTTCTATAAATAAAAGCATTTTACAATATGAAGAGGGAATGTGAAGGCCTGGAACTTGAGCTTTGAAGCCAAGAAAATTGAGAAATTTCATAAAGCTCGGAGAAGATTTATGCATGATAGACTCGAAAGGAGAATCGGTCGAAATTCTATGGTAACTCTCTGTTATAATATATGCTAGGATGAATTTAAGCATCATTATTAATATCTTTTTATGGTTTTAGTTCTTTGTAATAACTTAATTTCTACATTTGAATATCTTTTTAGTTTTAATTGATAAAAGATTTCTTAGTTTTTAAGAACATAATTACTAAGTGCATTGCTTTTCGTCGATTTTAATTGAATTGAATAGTTAACTATTGACACATCCAAGTAATTTATGTCCTATTCTAATAGCGTCGGAAGGGAGTGTTAGAGTTTGTGGCCTATTTAATAGATTTCAGAATGGGTTATTCAACAGTTTAGGTGTACAATTTATTGCGTCCTAACTTAAGTGGATTTGAGAGTAGAGACAGAAGAGAGTACTTCCATTTTACAAGAGTTTAGAATAATTGGTTTTATTTTGGGGATTAGAACTTAAGTGTTCCTAATCCATTTAGAAAATAAATATCTAAACCATTGCAGATGTAAAATTTACTTTGTTCCTAATCATATAACCTCGCCCTAAGGACCCTTGACATCATTAGGTTAGATTAGTTTAGTTTGACATTTTTTTGTTATTTATTTTGTAATTTTTTTATCGCAAAATAGTTGCCTCCTATTACCCTCTGAAATTAGTTTAGTTAAGTAAGTTAATTTCTCATATAATTTATTATTTGAGAGATGGATAAATTACGTCAATGCTTTCCAACTTTGGTCGCTTTCCAGTGATACCCTCCAATTTCATTTTGTAACATGAATGTCATCCATCTTTTAACTCGTTTCATCCGGTGCCGTCCTTACTTGCGATCGGTCATCTCCCGATCACGGAACTGATGTGGCATTGACACGACGTCTTCTCTCCTCTCCACATAAACATGGCAATGATGCGACAATATTAAAATAATTAAAAAATAAAAAATTCCACGTAGTCGCCACTGCTTTTGCAAGCACCAACGCTCACCGGAGGGGGGCGACCCTCCTTCTCCGGTGCACCGATGGGCGGCCCTTCTCGCCAGAGCTCGTGGGGTGGGGGGCCCTTTTTCCTACGTGTGTACGCCGACGACGCACACAGGCAGAGCCCCCCCACTCCTTTGCCTGCATGCGTCGGCGATGCACACAACCCCTTTGTTTGCGTGCGTGCGCCGACGACGGGCGTAGGCAGAGGGGGGTCATCATCCGTGAGCTCTCTCCGAAGCTTACAAGCATAGAGGGGTCGTCATCCATGAGCTCTCTCCGGAGCTTACAAGCATAGGGGGGTCGCCCCCCTGGAACTCTGACGAGAGCATGCGGGAGGGTGTCGCCCCCCCCCCCCCCCCTCCCTCCCTCCCTCCCTCCACACCCCGGGCGAGCTCCGGCGAGAAGGGTCGCCCCCCTGGGAGCTCTGACAAGAGAATGTGGAGGGTGTCACCCCCGCCCCCCCCCCCCTCGGGCGAGCTCCGGCTAGAAGGGCCGCTCCCGACACGGCAGAGAAGGAGGATCACCGCCTTCGGCGATCGCCGGTGGTCACAAAAGGAGAGGCGAGCATTTTTTATTTTTTTTAATATTACCATGTCATTATTATGTTTATGTAGATAAGAGAGAAAATGTCATTGTCTTGTTAGAAGTTGAAGGGTATCGCTGAGCAAACGTCAAAGTTGGAGGGCATTTGACGTAATTTATCCTTTGAAAGATTAGTGCACTTACTAGTATTATATTGTTAATAATCATCACATCATCTATGGATAGCAGTTTACCTATTTCCAATATAGAAGATTATCATTATCTGACTCTACTAAGTTTAAATAGAAAGGTGAAAAATGTAAAAGACTAATACTCTATGGATAATTTAGCCATTTATAAGATGATCTTATAAAATTATGTCATGATGGTGGATAACTTGGTACTCCGCAAGATTACGTGATGTGGGATTGATGAGAATAGGCATTAGATGGCTTGCGATGTCTATGTGTTCTTTGTCTTAACTTCTACTTTATTGATGTCACGCAACATCAGGAATATTTGCGATGTTTTCGGACTCTTTGAGGACTTTTCCTCATGCATGCTTCACTTATTGTCTTTCGTCCAATCTAGGATTTTCATTTATGCAAGAGTCCCAATGCGTTAGTAGTCTGACTTCAGCAAGCAACTATCCATCCATCAAGTTTTCGATGGCTTTAATTTCTTTGGATTTGTGAATGACTTCGTGAGTAGCTCGGGGAAGGATTTCCTTCTGGGTTAGGTCGCGATGAGAGCGTGATGAGAGTCTCGTTCATTTGACATATATAACCTGACTCGATAGATGGTCATGACATGGAGTCATCCGGTCATCAAATGTAGAGTGCAGGACCACCTCATCCTTGGTGATCATTTGGGATTTCGACAGTTTGAGGTAGAGGAGGACACCTTGGGACTTGCTTGCTTTGAATCGCTATTGGGAATGACGAGAATCTTCTTACGTTTATTGTGTATATGACTCATTCCTCCTTTGGCAAGTCTAACCGTAGTACGATTTCCTAGGATACGACTTCTTTTGATCTTGGGACCTCTTTTGAAACATTGGAGACAACTTTGAGTATGGGTCGGACAACATCATTGTGCACCTTTGACCTTGTCAATCTAGTAGGTTGAACAAAGTGGTGTCATTATGCTTGTTGACAAAGATCATGCACTTTTAACATAGGCAACTAACTCTCTTGGAAGAGTTTCAGATCTTTACCGATCCATGGGGATGCTCATGAAGATGTTCCGCTTGATGGCGAGTGGATGGATGTCGAAAAACTCGTGATGAAAGCTCCTATTGGAGCCTTGGACTATCATTCAAAAGAACAACATCAAAGATTTATCTTTCGAGCCTTGGACTACGATATTGGAGGAAACTTCAATTGCTCAAAGCATTGGCCGAGAGAAAAGATGAGCCTTTCACGTTGCAAGCTTCTATCGTGGAGTGATTAGACATTTCATGTTGCACGACTAGACGTGTGCTACTATGGCTAGACATGATGACAGTCTCTAAATGTGACATGTGTACTTTGAGTTACACGGTTGGGCGTGCAATGTGATCTCGTGGTATGAAAGACCATCTTGCTTGGGCATGAGAATACACTTCTTGATGCAGTTCGATGCTTTAAGATTCATGACTCGTTGTGTGGAGTGATGCTCGAGTGACGATGCATGACTGTCCTAATTAGGCATGGCGAT
Source organism: Pontederia crassipes (assembly GCA_030549335.1). Taxonomy (NCBI): domain Eukaryota; kingdom Viridiplantae; phylum Streptophyta; class Magnoliopsida; order Commelinales; family Pontederiaceae; genus Pontederia; species Pontederia crassipes. The sequence goes on along the minus strand of CM060196.1, from coordinate 55,237,614 downwards.
TGATCCGTCGTGACATGAGCTCAAGAGAAACTTTTTGTAGGGCACGACTGAATGTGCGACGATGAAGCTGGCCAAGCATCTATTGTTAACATCCATAATCAAGAACGTGATTCTAGTGCACATATGCATAGTGGGGATTTGCGAACGAAAATACCATTTGCACATTAGGGCAGGGCACGTGATGACACGAGCAAGTCATCATCGCATTGATCCAAACAAGATGAACTGTTATGATACCATTTGTCACGGAATCATTCTCGGGCACAGGATCACATACGATGACTAGGCAAAATGGAATGAAGCCTTTTTCAAGTGTACAGTGGAAGGATTCTGGTCGAGATGTCTTATGACAATCACTTTTTATAGGCTTTCAATCACTAACATGATAAGAGTGAACAACGAGTCATCATGGACTATGACATTAGCACGATGAGACCAAGAAATGGTCATCCTAAGGTCACATGGTATCAAGAAATGGTCAAACGATGTGAGTTATCATCCCATGCTCAATATAAAGAATTAAGAAGCTTACTTGTATTATATAGAAACACAAAATACATATGAACTTGAGGAGGTGCTATCGTATGTACCAAAGTTGTGTTGGCGATATACAATGTGGAGGATAATTTTCGGTGGTACAGTTTTACTTGTCCCACTGTTAGAATTGTCATTGTCCAACACTGTTAAGTATAAATATAAAAGTGAAAAAGTAAAAGGCTACCTATAGGCATTAGACAACTTCGAATAGCATTGGCCCCGTAATGCTTTGCGCATCGTGTCATGGAACCACGCGTGACATATGCATGTGTGTTACTGTGCCTATGATGCATCGTGGGCCTCTTTATCTTGTTATCATTTGGCAATTAAAATTATAGTTCATTTGATTTGATTTTTTTTATGAATAATTTGATTAATTTATTAGGTAATTAAATAAAAAATTAATATAATAATAAAAAATAATGAAAATAAAAAATAATTTAATAGATTAGTTTTATTTTTAAATTTTTTGCTTGCAAGCATCGGTTCTTCGTTTCTAATTGTTCCACGTATATTTGTATCACTTATCGACTTGTACCTCTCTTTTTGCCTTACATGTCTATTGTATTGTATCTTTCATTCATTTTTCAATTATCCAAAGTTTTCTAGGCGGTTGATCGAAACTTTTATATTTTCTATTTGCTAATAAAATGTTATACATGCAACTCCATAATTAAAATTTTATCGTGGGTGCATTTGATTCCATGTCAGTGAAGTTTTCGGTGAGCAAATTTCATACGTGGAGATTTATTTTTCATTCGAAAATATTTTTTTCTTTGAAAGTTATATTTGTAATTTGAAAGAATTTACATACTCGTATAACTTTGGGGCTCAATTCTACGTCATTTGTAAGAGCAAAGTCTGCGCCACCTCACTTCGACTCGACAAGAAGGAAGCTTTTTTGCCTGCTGGGTTATTTCTACTCGGTACTCGCAGCCCCCATTTTGCCCGCTCCTTTCTGCATCGAGACCTTCGTCGTCATGGCGTCCTCGATTCCCATTCTCCTCCGGCCTCCCGCGGCGAGGGCCTCCATCGGCGGCTCACCGGCGAAAACTACGTCCCTGGTAACGAGGTCGGTGGCTCCCTCGAGGTGGAAGCTCGTGTTGCCGAGTCGCTGCTCCTCGAGGCTCGGCTCGCGCCATAATGTCCCGTGGGCGTCAGCTGAGGTCGCTGCCGATGTGGTGGAAGAAGAGAATGGTAAAAGGGGGGAGGAGGTGGAAGGAAGGCCTTTGAAGGTCGGGATCATCTGCGGCGGTCCGTCCCCCGAGCGTGGGATTTCTCTGAACTCCGCAAGATCACTTCTTGATCACATCCAGGTAGAGGCTAATGCCCATGAGATGTATGCGTTTTCTTGTACCGTTCGGGCGTAGAAGGTGGGACTTTCCAGAGATTGACGATTTCTGTTAAGCTACTGATTGACATGCATGCTATCGACTAATTTTTTTTATTGAAAAGAGAACAAAAAAAAGAATTGGTTTTTTCTTTCCTGGAGGTTAGATACAAACATATGAAGCTCATCTTGATCAAACGGAAGTGTTTCTCGAGATTAAAGCTGAAAAAAAACTCGCCTTCATCTGGCGTTCATCTTTCGCTTCATTAATTCAACATGTTACGTTTGGTTCTGATTTTTACTGAGCTCGTACTAATGAAACCTCTGACCTTGTCTAGAACAGTGTTCTTTTTCTTTTCTTCTTCAAACAAAAGCTAATGGTTTAATAATTCCGTGTCTGATCACATAACAGGGAGAAGACTTGCACATCTCCTGCTACTACATTGACAGCAACCTGAAAGCTTATGCTATATCGCCTGCCCAGGTTAGTAAAATGGTTCATGAGGATCTCATCATGGTGTATCAAAATTGCTTAAAGGATATTTTTCATGGTGTAGACAATTCTTTTCAACATTATCGCAATAGTGTGCTTGTTTATTTGAAGGTAACCACTGTAGGTAGATGGAATAAGAACAAAACAAAAGTTTTCTGGGGTGAAACAAAAAGGTTTACATTACACGAGAAGTTAGAGAACAAAACCTTTTAGATAATGGTGTGCTCCTTGAGTCTTTCTAATTTACCTTATCATCATTCATTGTTACAGTTGGCATTTGTCACTTTCTTGAGTATGCTTATAGTAGAATCTTGAAATTACTCGTCATAATTGTTACATAGATGTGAACTTAGACTTTCATATGCTTCAATTGCCTCTTTAATTTCCGAGATCATCAGTTGAATTATTTCTCTATATGTTTTTGCAGTTGTACTCAAACACTCCTGCTGATTTTGACTTCAAATTGGAGAGGTCAGTGTTGAGAATCTATTTTACAACGTTTGTTAACCTTATTTTACTTTTGCTGCAATTCTTTCAGCCTTGCCCAAGGTTTTGGATCATTATCTGACTTTGTAGAGCATCTTGTGCTCTCTGTCGACATAGTGTTCCCAGTTATTCATGGTCGTTTTGGTGAAGATGGTGGCATTCAGGTCTGCCTCGTGTCTTTAATTCATTCACCATAAGAAAGAATTACACTAAATGGCAAGTTCTGGAGTTAGTTGTCACTCTTTTTTTAGGTGTCAATAGTCGATATTTCTTTTTGTATTAGGATAGTTTTAAGTGTTCAAATGACATTGCAAAATCTATAAGAATTTATTATCCATACTCTTGAATGATATGATGGGAAGTGTATAGTGTAATTGATATCAATTTGTGTGAATAATTTAATTCAGTTCTTTTTTACTGTCATTGTTGACAAATATTCTGACTCCCAGGAACTTTTGGAGAAAGCTAATGTTCCATTTGTTGGTACAACTGCCAATGAATGCCGCCGAGCATTTGACAAGGTAATAAACCGTTTGTTTTTAGTTTATCATATGTTGCTACTTCTTAAACAACAAATTGTTCTTTCTGTTAATTTTTTGTATCTAAAGGAAATCCTGCTCCATTTGTTCATGAACCTTCAAGTTAAAAAAATAGATAGCAAAAGACTTTACTTCCTTCTATCATTTTAACTTTATTAACTCAATTACTCAGCATAACATTTGCAAATGAATAACCTTCTGATCTGTAATTTGATTCAGTTCATTAAACTCTAATTATTTTGTGCTTTGCATACCTCATTATGATTCTTAAAAATAATATTGTGATGCTGTTTTCAATTGATTGTAGCACAACGCTTCATTGGAGCTCAGCAGACACGGATTTTGTACAGTGCCTAACTTTCTTCTAAAGGTCAGGTCCTTAACATTGAAACCACATATGATGTTCTTTTACTTTTTGTTAATATGGGTAAAAACATAAACACCAATGTCTTGTTGAATTTCCTATCCACATGTTTCTTTGAATGTTGGTGTCGTTGGAGGAATATCATTGATGATTCATGTGGCCTGTATGTTACAAGGATAATTAAACATTCACTCCCTATATGTGGTTGACACCTTTGTTAAGATTATAAAATCAAGGATGTTGCTCTTCTTAATGGCTTAAGATTTTAGAAAAAAATGATCAGAAAATCTATTTTCACGTGGTATCAGACATCCTGAGTTCAAACCTCATCGAGCTCGTATTAAAAATAAAATATTCTCTCTCTTAGTTGTCCACCGTGGTGGGCTAAGTTAGACTAAAATTGTCACCCGTCAGGGAGAGTGTTTAGACTATAAAACCAATGATGTTGCGCTTCCTAATGGATTAAGCTTTTAGAAAAATTGGTTAGCACATCTATTTTCACAACCTTAAATTTCCTTCACAGCCTAGTGTGAACTACTAAGAGGATATGTCATATTAATTTTCTTTTACTGATGAGACTCTCAGAGCATCAATTATCCTTTTTTCTGGGGACTTAGGGAAATCTATCAGATAAGGATGAGCTTTTGCACTGGTTTGAAAGAAATTTTCTGGACAAGGAAATTGGAAAAGTTGTGGTAGGTAGAGCTTTTGTATGAATTCCATTGGTATGTTGTATGAAACAATAAGATAATGTGGTTTTTGTGTTTGATACCTTAAATTTCATAGGTTAAGCCAACAAGGGCAGGATCAAGCATCGGTGTTGTTGTTGCTCATGGTGTTAATGATGCCATACAAAAAGCTTTTAATATAGTTTCAGAGGTGATTACTTTCCTAATCTCCTTAAGAATCACTTCTGATAGCATGTCCTAAAAAATGTATATGGATTATTCGTGTAGAAAAATTGGCTATTGTAATATGAATTATTGTAATTGATAGGGTATCGATGATAAGGTTCTCGTTGAAGTTTTTATTGAGGGAGGAAGTGAATTTACAGCCATTGTGGTTGATGCTGGAATGTACAATGTTACACAACCTGTTGTTCTACTTCCAACTGAAGTATGATTTCTTGTATCTTTTCCTAGCTTCATTTGTTGTGCCAAAAAAAAAAAACACTAAGAATTTGCATGGTCATCTCAAAGCTTGCATGTGCTGACATATCACAAGATAGTTATAGGAAGGCACTGTTACAATTCTTTTTTTTTTTTTTTTTTGAGGGGCAAAAGTTGTCATCCATATATATATATCACTGTAAGAAAAGAGTCACGTACAAGTGATTTCTCTCTAGAGGAGAGTGACAAAAAAAAAAGGAGAGTACAAACGCTAAACAATACCCCACTCCCGAAGAAGACAAAACATGTGGTGTACGATGCGCTCTGCCCGACAACTCTCCATAAAAAATGATCCGGTTGCGCTGGAGCCAAATGTCCCCGGCACCGGCCAAAAAGGTCGCTAGTGGAGTCCTCCAGCTTAGTCTCCGTCTGCCAACTCCCCTCATGGACTGCCAAAAATCTGAATGTGGTAGAGAAACGTCGGCCACAATGCTCGTCCGAGACCATACCTCCCGAGCCACCTGGCATGTGAAGAATAGGTGAGTGACATCCTCCTCCATCCCCCCGCATAACACACATGAGATATTCGCATGAGGTGCCCACCGTGCCCTGTAAACCCGAGTGAGGGTCTGCTCTCGCCTTAGAAGGCAAGCGAAAATCTTGACTTTCAGCAGAATACTCGATCGCCATATGAGTCTGCAGTCTGCCATCATATCCACCGTATCTGTAGATGCAGGAAGGAAACTAAGGTATAGGCTGCGCGCAGAGAAAGAGCCTGAAAACCAAACCCAACTGTCTGCCCGCGCAAGATCCGGGCGAAAGGGAGCAATCCTCTGGTGCAGTGCCAGCAGCTCCACATAACGCTGGTCAGATAAAGGAGAGCTGAACGTGGGGGTCCAAGACTCGGTGCCCGGGCCAGCACTCTCGGACCAGCACCCAGCCACCGAAGCGTCCGGCTGTGCCGCTAAGGCCCACAATCGGGGGAAAAAAATCGGCAATATGCCCCCAGGAATCCAGTCATGCTGCCAAAATGAGAATACCTCTCTGGAGCCCAGTAATGGGCTCAGAAACGGTCACACACGGGGGAATAGAGCTGCCACCCCTCTCCATAAGGAAGAAGCACCACGAGGTAGGATGGGCCTGGAGCCCCAAGATAGATCTCGCACGTAGCAGAAGAAGACGACCTTCTTCCACAAGCACTCCTCGGGCCCCATAATGTGTCCCACCCACCGAGCGAGGAGCGCCCAATTAGTGCGATGGAGATCCCGAACACCCAGACCACCCTGTGAAGTAGGCCTGCAGATGCTGTGCCATGCAACAAGATGAACACGGCAGGCCGGACTGCATTCCTGCCAAAAGAACCTGCTCCTCAAAGAGTCAATTCGGGATAAGACCTGGGTTGGCATCTGAAGCACATACATGAAATATAGCGGTAGTGAAGATAGAACAAATCTGAGTAGAATAAGATGTCCACCGCTAGAAAAGAGCCGGGAGCTCCATCCCTGGAGGCGATGCTCCATCCGCTTGACGACCGGGGTCCACCCCCGAGAACCAATATGCCGGTCTGAGAGGGGGAGGCCCAGATAGGTGATGGGTAAGCCGCCAACCGGAGTGCACAGCTCGGACGCACAGCGCTGAGCTTCCTCTGCCGCCATGCCAAAAGGGATGAAGGTGGATTTGGCATGATTGATCACGAGCCCCGACGTCATACCAAAGATCTCCACCATAATGGCCACCCGTCTGGCCTCGAGCTCTGACCCCTCCACGAAGAAAACAGTGTCGTCCGCATACTATAGCAACGGCACAAGACCATCGGCGAAACCCCTGAAAAGGCCGGTCTGGCAGGCCTTAAGAGTGCATCTAGCGAGGCCGTCGACCGTTAGCGTAAATAACATGGGCGCGAGGGGGCACCCCTGCCGGACACCGCGCTAGGGCTGCACCCAACCCCCCGCCATGGATCCGTTGACCAGTACCAAGAAAGAAGCGGCGGTGACACACCGCTTCATCCAAGCAATCCATATCGCCGGAAAACCACGAGCCTGCAAAGAGTGCCAAAGGAAGGACCAAAAAAGAGAGTCATAAGTCTTGGAGAAATCAACCTTCAAAGGAAAGCGCGGCTGCTGCTCTGTCTCCAATGCGCGAGGATCTCGGCGGCTGTGGCATAGCTGTCGGTGATGGAGCGGCCGTGGATGACCGGATGGATGAGATCGGGGAGTACCTCCCGGAGCTGATTGGCCAATACCCGTGCCACAAGGAGGTAGATGGCATTGGATAAGGCGATCAGCCGGAACTCCACTCTCTCAGCTGGCGTGCGCTTCGGAAGCATGAACAACAGGAACTGATTGAGGCGATCAAAGCCCCGGTTCCCGCCTTCAAACTCCCTGATCACCGCCATCACGTTCTCATGCACCACGGGCCAGAACTCCCTATAGAAGAAAACCGGGAAGCCGTCGAGGCCGGGGGACCCGTCGCCATTGAGGTCCCGAAGAGCGTCGGTGACCTCGTCCTCGGAGATGGTCTGCACTAACAAAGAAGACTGATCATCAGTAAAACAAGAAATGCCCCTGGGGGACCAACTCCAAGACGGCGTAGGCCATCGTCTGGAGAAGTCCCGGTGGAAAGAGGCGATGGCAGTCCCGATGTGATGGTGGCCGGTGATCCGCTGCCCCATCATCTCCAGGTGGTCGATTTGATTCGCCCTTCGTCGAGCGCTTGCGTATAGGTGGAAAAACCGCGTGTTGGCATCTTCCTCCTGAAGCTAGGTCTGCCGGGAGCGCTACCTCCACTGGATCTCCACCTACCTATCCTCCTGCTGGATGGTCGCCTGAGCCCGTCGTCGTTGTGCCGCCTCCTCCGTGAGGTGGCGGGAGTCCTCCCGATCGAGTCGGGCGATCGTCTCCAGAGCCTCGGTCCTCCGTGCCTCCCGGACAGTCCGAAGCTGTCTCCGGCGGTCATGAAGGAAGTACCTCAGGCTGTGCATCCTAGCAGCCAAGGTCCTAGCAGCAGAGTCTGACACCGCAACACTCCGCCAATGCTCGGCCACCAATTGTGTGAAACCCTCCTCCAATAACCATGATCGCTCAAAGCGAAAAATGGATCTCCGTGATTGACCGTCATTGGATCTCCACAAAAGGGGTGTGTGGTCCGAAAACGGTCGGTCCATGGCTCGGACATCAGCAAGTTGGTGGGCCTCAGCTAACTCAATAGAGCCGAGGAACCTGTCGATCCGAGATCTGGATGAGGGTGCCGCCATGCTCTGCTAGGTGAATCTACAGTTCGCGGTCGGGAAATCCAACAGCGACCGGGAGTCGATGAAATCTCTGAATCCCTCCGCTCCAAGGTCTGACCCTTGTCTTCTGGAGGGGTGATCATCCATGTCAAGTGTGACATTGAAGTCACCCCCAATCGGCCACCGGGCGTCAGGAAGATGAAGGCGGGCAGCGGAGAGCTCCTCCCACATGTCTGCCCGAAGGGACCCTGAACAAGGGCCATAGACACAGGAGAGAAGGTAGGAGGAACCATCCATGCCGCGACGCAAGTGGGCCGACATCGAGAAGCGGGCTGTCCAGGAGTCCTCCAGGGTGAACTGCTCCGTCCTCCAACCAATGATACAGCCCCCGGAATGCCCCACCGAGCTAAGGGAGATGAACTGCGATAGCTGGGACCCACCAATCTGCTCCCACATCCGAGTGCTATACTCCTCAAGTTTGGTTTCCTAGAGGAAGACCACGTCGACCTCCCACTCCCTCAAATAGCGGCCAAGGGATCGGCGCCTCTCATCATCACCGAGGCCGCGAACATTCCATGTCAGAACCTTCGTAAGGAAACCGTAGTCGTCGCACCAGTGGGCGAACTGCTGCCCATCACTGTCCTCCGCATAGAGCCACCCAGCACGAGCATCAAGAGTCGCTGGTGGGGGCGGAAAATGCCAATGGGTCGTCTCGGGGGGTCATGCCTCGACCAGGGGCGGCGGCAAACTAGTCGGAATCCAGTCCGATTCGCGACCTCGAGGACGTCGACCTCTTGTCGTCCGGGAAGGAGGGCATTATCGCTGTTGGCCCGATCCCCAGTCCGGGTGGTTGTGGAGGAAGATGAAGCTCCTTGTCTGGTGGCCTCCTGCTGGACGCCGGCAGGAACTGAGGCGCCCATCTGTTGCGGTCCAGTGGGGTGGGGAGAGGCGGCCTTGCGATTCTGACGGCGCCGGTAGACGCGAGGGGGATCGCCCGCAGCCCCCGCGTCATCTTCCGGGAGACCCAGTCGCCGAGAGGACAGATGGAGATTGGGTCCATGCGGGCTGCGGTGGTGGTTGTCGGGCAGTGGCGGTGGGGGTGTCGGGAGGAGGGGGGGAAGGCTTCGCCGCGATGACCGACCGCCGGCGAGGAGGTTGCCCGAGGCGGAGGCAGCGGAGCTGGTTGAAGGCGACTCGGGAGTTGCCCCGGCCGGGTCACGGAGGAGGTTTTGGTGCGGTTCGGGGGGGCCCGAGCCGGGTGTGTGGAGATTGGGGGTTTTGTGGTGCGAATCGGGTTGGCCGAGGATCTGGCTGGGCGGGTGTTGGGTGCGGTCGAGGTCCTGGGTTGGTGACGTGGCGGTCTGGGTGTGGGGTGGGTTGCGGTGGTAGTGGCAGGTGGCAGTGGAGGGGTATTGTGGTTGACAGCTGTTGGAGGAGGGGGGTTTTGAATTAAAGTGTGGCCATACGTCTCTCCATCTGCCCCTCTGACGTACTCCTGGGACGATGGCCGGGACTGCAGTCTGAAGCGCGCCGCCACACCGCCCGCGACGACGTCTGCCCATGAGCCTTCAGTATTCGACCGCCGGAGATGAAGGATGTAGCTGCCATCGTCGACGCACAGGATGACCGACGAAGGAGGGCGACAACCAGGCTGCATCGCGACCTCCACAGAAACGGCTGATAAGTCCGGCGAGCCCATCGTCGGCAGGGAGAGAGACAGGGGGGTTCCGAACTTCCCGGCGATGGCCAGTACGACCTCCAGGTGCAGGAGGTGGAGGGGGATACCCCTGATGTCGATCGCGATCCTTGCTGGCGCCGTCCTCTTCTTGCCAAGGTCGCCACTTGACGGAGCAGTCCTGGGACATGGGAGACGGCGAGGCCAGCAGGGAGTCCCGCTGCTGGGGCGAGCCGGGAACGAGAAGAAAAAGCGTTGGTGGCAGGTTGCTCAGGTGAAAAGGGGGTGACGCACCGACGGACGCCACCACTGCCGTTTGGATTGCCAACAGCTCCATAGGCTTGCCGGTGGGTTCGCCGACGAGACAAAACCGGAGGAAATCCCTCGCCTGCTGCATCTGAGGCGACCAAGGGACGGCGACGATTGGTGCCGCCGCCATCATCTCTTCCCCACTGTTCGTCCCAGCATCAAGCACGATCGGCGTCCTCCGGCGAGAGAGGGGGCAGAGAGCTCGCCGATGTCCTTCCTTCCCGCATGCCATACACCTGAGGGGATACAGGAGCGTGCAAAATGACCCTCCCCCAGGCAGCGGAAACAGTGGGTGGCCGGCTGGCGATTTGATCGGGAATGGGAGATGGCCGTCCACCCATCACTCAGGTGTTGTAGTCGTGGCCTCATTTGGCCGTGGATTAGGTGGCGTTCGAAAAAGCGGGACAGGGTGGCGCCTCCGGCAGGGATTGCCGGAGACGGTTGGTGGCGCCGCCGGTATGGGCTACCGGAGACAATTCATGTGGTCGTCTTCGCCAAGATCTAACCCTTGGCCATCTATTGTTGTTATTTTCCAAACTGTTACAATTCTATGCAGTTGAATATGATAGTACATATATGAGATGTTTGTAATTTAAGACAATATTATGTTACTTATACATCTCGTCTTAGAACTTCAAATTGCCAGTTGTCAATTCCTTGGCTGACTCATTGAAAGTCCCCTCAGAAAGAAAAATTCGTTGAACGTCAAATTATATTCCTAACCTGTCACTGTACTGTTACATGCTCAACAATAGTCCTGTGCCAAATTTATTATAGGTATCTGCATGGATAAGACCACTCTGCATGTTGACGTAAAGCTCTCATATTGTCTTTTCTTTAGAATATCTCTTGTATAATCTTTATATGTTAGGAATGTTTTAGTAAATTTTATTCCATATAAAACATTTTTGCTAATATGTCGAAACCATTTTCAATAATTCTTCTTGGATATCCCCTCAATTTGGTTACCTCTCTTCTATGATACTATTTCAGGTTGCTACTGTTTATAACTACTTTCATTTAAGGAAACTCATAAATTTGCTCTTTTAGCAGTGTTTTTGGCATTCTGGCCCTCAGAAAAATGTTTGATCTATGCTTTTCTTTTAGATTTTTGCTCAGTAATATTTACTTGCTTGCTATGCAACACAATCCATTATGACCATACTGATTTACAATTGTGGTAATTTGCAACCTCTTTTTGTTGAGATATCGTGAGTATCAAATAGTGCGTGCATGTTTACTTCTATTTCCTACACATGCCATGACACCTCTTTTTATCTCTGGCAGTGTAATGTGTCTTTTCTAGGATGCTAAATATCTAACTATATTTTATTCTGTGATCATCAATTGGTGCTTCACAATTCTAGTTATAAGCTTTACAAAGTTACTACAAAAGTTGTGGTCATTTAGCCAAAAAACTTGTGTTATTTCTTATCAGGTAGAGATTTCCCTTAATAGAAATGATCACATTGACGAAGCAATATTTAGTTATAGACGGAAGTATCTTCCAACGCAGCAGGTACGAACAGAAAGTGTGGAGAAAAGACTGGATACCAATAAACCAGTATCTATTTTGATAAATTTATAATATCTGCATAGTCTCCTGCATCACTAACTGTTATCATGAAGGTATTGCTAGAAAGTAGCTGTTATCTTGAAGATATTGCGGGAAAGAACAAACCATGTTTTCTCTTCTTTTTTTTTGTTAAAAAGGCTTTAAAGAACAAACCATGTTTTTTCTTTTCTTTTTTTTTTTGTTAAAAAGGCTTTTAAACATGATACTGTATAATTTGAAGGAATTTTATTATGTAGTATGTACGCAGTTAGGAAACCTGAAGTTATCCGAAAGAAGGAAAATGAAGTACAATGTAGAGAGAGAATAAAGGGACCACAAAGAGTTCAACAACAACAAAGCCTTATCCCACTAGGTGGGGTCGGCTACATGGATCATACGACGCCATTCCGCTCTACTATTAGTTGATCCATGTTCATGAGATTCGACAGAGTTTTACGCTGGCTGTCGGGGCCTAACACAACCCTCCTCCTTTATCCGGGCTTGGGACCGGCTATAAAACATAGGCGGAGTTGAGAAAAAATAGATGATAATTTAATGGCTTCCGGCTATAAAACAAGATCCGACCTTAAAACTTAATTGAGAAAAAATAATTTCTTTTTTTTATTATTATTATAATTTATGATGATAATAAGATTCTGCAGGAACATTGACCTCAACATGGTTTAGCATGAATAAAATTTCTACAAGTTTTCAATTTTTTCATCCTGATGCAGAAATGAGCCAACAAATTAAAATGTCTTTTACACTTGATACCAACTCACAGATGTTATGCTTATAAGATTTTTCATAACAACCAACAGGGATACATTAGTATGCACTGATCTTAGTGTTTTGTACATGGTCCGCTGGAAAGTGTCAATTATCTGCAACAAGATGAAGTGTGAAAATTTATGAGGGCCCACAATCCTGTTATGCATAAATCATTGACAGAAGTTTCAGATAACGAAGAACATGATTAGGGAAGCACAGGCAACCTAGAATCATACTGCACCATTAATTGCTCTAAAATGAAAACAAAGGCTGCTAATGTCTGCAGCAAAATTCTAGGGACCACAAAGAGTTCGATTAAACAAATTCTAGGTGGGCCCATGATAATTGATTCTGTAAATTTATTAGAACGTCATGCCATATCTCATCGAAATTATATTAGTCTAAATCTTGACAAACCCACCATGTTTTGATCAGGACTTTTAGTGATTGTACTGAAAAGTTGTCATTTTTCAGTAGGTTGCTGCTCCTTACTGGCGGATTGTGCAGTTTTCTTTACTTTGTACTACTTTGGGTAATCAGGAAATATGATGATGATAACACTATGCATGAAATATGGAAACAAATGATAGTTCGAGGGTGATTTTTTGTTAATTTTGTGCTTCACCTTTCCTCTACGATGCTGTTATGTTTAGATTGATAATACTTTAGATTTTCACCTTTCCTGTTAAATTTCTGTTTCTGAGACAGTTTAGATTGATGACTTCTACACTGTTACAGGTTGCTTACCATACTCCTCCACGTTTTCCACATGATGTAATTGATTGTATAAGAAAAGGCGCATCTTTGTTGTTCCAGCAGCTGGGGTTGAGTGATTTTGCTAGAATTGATGGGTGGTTTCTGCCCGATAATAACAATAAAATATCTAAAATGGGAAACACTGAAAAGTTTGGAATTTGCAAATCGGGTACAATAATTTTCAGTGATATTAACTTGGTAATGAGTAGTTTATATTAAATTTGTGATGCTTTGCCTCTAGTTAGAATTCTATACTATTGTTTTCATTTGGGTTATTTATTTAATGCAGATAAGTGGGATGGAGCAAACCAGTTTTTTGTTTCAACAAGCTTCTAAGGTACTGCATGCAAATTGCTTTTTATTGTAATATCTTTGCAATTGTGCCTAATGCTACTTGGATGGTCATCAACATCACTCCTCATATGTACTACTAAGATTGTTACTTATATAAGAGTGATATTGCATTATCCTTGCAAGTAACTTCAACTAAATTCATATTTTGCTTTCTAAGGTTAGGTCCGGCATCATGCATGACAGTGAACAAGTTGTCAATTGAGGAATAATAAGATGCATAAATATCACAAAAATGGATGGAGATGCTTTTTATGATCTTTCACTTGTTGCAATAAGATGTGTCCTATTGATTACGTTTTCAGTTTGCTGTTATGTATAGATTTATCTTATATCCATAACTATTGCCTGATATGTTGCTTTACAGGTTGGATTCTCCCATTCAAATATTCTTCGAACAATTATCCATCATGCTTGTTTGCGGTTTCCATCACTTTTAACCCGTACTGTTGCATGGGATTCATTATCAAGAAGATTGTGCTCTGCCAAACATAATTTCATTTCAAGGGATCAGGATCCTCAAAAGGTTTTTGTCATCTTTGGAGGAGACACTTCAGAACGTCAAGTTTCTCTCATGAGTGGAACTAATGTTTGGCTCAATTTGCAAGCCTTTGATGATGTAAATTTCATTAACTTACTGATGACATGTGGGATGTTGTCTATCTTTATTTTTTATGCTAAAATAAGCTATTTTTCATTCAAATTAGTTCATTCCATTAAATTCTGTAACTTAATGTGTTCTTCGTTACACATTCCTGAATTTGAAGCCAATGTTCTTTCTTTTACTTCAGCTAGTAATGTAGCAACATCGGTCGCTCTGAACTTCGAAGCCCATGTTCACTTTGAGGGTTTTTGTGGCCCAAAATTCACATCAACCTCTAATTTCAAGATAGAAACTTCTGTTAAAGGCAGTATCAAGTGCAGAAATTTGATCCTAGAACTTTTCATGTAGGCATTTGAAGGCATGATTGGAACGTTAATACTGAAATCCATATATCAATGAATTTTAAGGTTCTAAAATACCGTTGAATGACTTGTATTTGAAGGATCCTGTTTTTTGTTGAAGACCATTACAGATATTCCCTGATCTATTCGTTTTTAGGAAACTTCTTTTAATATCATAACTTGAGTTTCAGATTCATCTGAAATCACTTTTTAAGTTCATATTCATTAATGCCTTATTCTTGTGTTTCAGCTTGATGTGGTTCCATATTTTCTTGCTCCTGGAAATGGATATTCATCTTCCCAACATCAGGATGATGCTCATGACCACTTACATAGAGCTGTGTGGTCCTTACCGTGAGTTTATTTGATTTCTTTTACATTCCTGTCTTGCATCCACATCGGAAAGCTGACTGTTACCCACCTCACTCTGTTCATCCACAACTGTTGCTACTTGATATTTAAAATTTTTGCATAGCCTTGTTTTATTCTTGTGATGTTATGCATTATTTCCTTGTGGTTCCATTATAATTAGTCATGCAAAATTCATGTAGAAACCCCCAATTTACCACCCCAAGTTATTCTAAAATGTGTATCTGAACTTTGTCTCTCTTAAACAATTTTCAGAAACAATATTTTGATTTCTGAGTCCATTTTTCTGGTTGTCATGGATCACAATATTGTCCTTTTATGTATAAAGTTCTATCAAATGTTTCATTACAGTTACTCGTTAGTCCTACGTCATACCACAGAGGAAGTTTTGGCAGCATGTGTTGAGGCAATAGAACCAGATAGGGCAGTGACCACTTCTCATTTGCGTGCGGCCGTGATGAACGAACTTGATGATTCATTGGGCAAGCAGAGTTGGTTTTCTGGTTTTGATGTCCTTGAAGAATTGCCTAAAAGATATACACTAGACAGCTGGCTCAAGCATGCAAAGGATTCTAAAGCGATAGTGTTTATTGCAGGTTTTTCTATTTATACATAAAACTAAAGCGATAAACTTTATTACTTGATGTGTTATGTAAACATGCAGACTTGCTTGAAACGTGAGTGCTTTTAGATATTAGTGCATGCATCTATTATTTTCCCAACTGGAGTATTTTGTTCTGCATTCAACAATTTGAGGCTAAACCTAGGTGGATGGATATTCATAATTGGGCAACAGCATAGACTTGTGAAGGGAAATGCAGGCACATTCTTCAACTTATACAACATCTGTTTGAGCATTTTATGAATGTTTTTCCATACTGTGTTTTTCCAGTGGGCTATATGTACACTATTCTTAGAGAGTGATTTTCAGGTTGAGAATAATACATTACTGACTCCAAGAAAACCGGCAACTATTGAAGTTGGAGTAAATTTCAAGGATGATCACCCAACTTATAGGGTGTTCCCGTAAGGTCATCCAACCTTGATTTGTAACAAGAAGGTTATTCAACTTTCAGAACCTTTCAATCACGGTCATCGTGACCGCCTGTAGCCCGTTTGTCGGTCGATCGCATACTTGGACGTCATACTGTCACTCATCACAAGCCACATGGGTACCTGCCGAAATTAAATATTTTTTCTCTCGTACCATGGAGCGGCGCTGGAGGAGGCGACCACACACCTGCTTGCTTTTTCGAGGAGAAAAAGGATGACCGTGGGCCATCTGGCTGCAACGCAATCTGATTATTTTTTGTGGGAGTGGGGTTTTGGGTAGTGGTTGTAGACTTGTATGTTGATAGCATTGTATGCCATAGCTCTTTTCTTATTCGGGAGTGGGGTTTTGGGTAGTGGTTGTAGACTTCCTGTTTTTTGCTGCTCTCGCTTTGAGAGCTTACACTTGTACATTTTCCTTGTCATCCATGCATGTGTATATATATATGTGAAATGGATGTCATGTACAAAAAGGGGCTGTCAAGAAGAGAGCGACAAAAAAAGAGAGATGTACGATCTCTAGGCAAAACTCCACTCCCGAAGGAGAAAAGAAATGTGGTGTACAATACTCTGACATCTCTTCACAAAAAATGATCTGGTTATACATGATCCAAATGGCCTAGGGACCAGCCAAAAAGGTCGCCAACGACGCACACCAGCCCAGCTGCTGTCAGACAGAGCTATGGAGTGGCTGCCAAAGGGTCTCCATGGTGGACGGAGCACCAGCACCTGCTCCCCACCACCGCGACTGGGACCTATGACTTGGTTTCCTCTCCGAGAGGGATGACCTCTCATTCTCCAAGCCCCAGCTCCATTTCCTGGATGACTCCTGCTGCCATTACGGGCTGGCGATGCTCACCTCCAGGCGTCCATCATGCGGGCAAAATCGCTGAAGCAGACTGTTAATAATGCCTTGAATCTGAACCCAATTGGTCTCCTACATAGTCAGGCGCTTCAGCAGAATTCCCCTACGGGGGGTCTCGCTTACTGTGGGGGGTCGGGGGGGGCGGAGCACCCTGATTGAAAAATTTTAGGGTATTCTGTATGTGATTCGAAATTGATCTATTTTCTTATCACGAGATAGGTGTCCTATTTTGGGGGATTAATTCAGAGTCCCAGTTAGTCTTAAATTCCTATCATCTGTCAAAGGGAGTGCCTATATAAACTCCCTAGGGGTCCAGATAGAGACCCATCATTGTAATCATTATTATTCATAATAAAGAAAGCCGCCGCTTACCGAGGACGTAATCCGATTTAATGTGAATCTCGTAAATCTCTGTGTTCTTCTGTGTTCGTGCGATCTCTCTTTCCCTCTTTTCGTAATAAACTGGTATCAGAGCCTTAGAGTTCGGCAGCGATTCTCGATTAGCAGGGAGATGACGTCGCACAACATGAGCGTGGAGAAGTTCACCGGCAGAAACAATTTCGGGTTGTGGCAGATCAAGATGCGGGCGTTTTTGAAGCAACAAGGAGTCTGGGTGCCGCTCTCAAACGTGTCGAAGAACAAACCAAAGGAGGAAGACTCGAAGGACAAAGAAAAAGACATCAACCTCGCAACTTTGGTGGCACAAGAGGAGAAGGCGCACTCGATGATTCTGTTGTGTCTGGCGGATGAGGTGATAATTGAGATCGCAGATGAAGAAAAGGCGGCCGGTCTGTGGTTGAGACTCGAAAGTCTGTATATGACGAATTCTCTCACCAACAAGTTGCTGTTGAAGCGACGTCTGTGCTCTCTCCGCATGCAAGAAGGTACTCCTCTGAAAGAACATCTTGATCAATTAAATTCTTTATTGATGGAACTGAGAAATATCGATGTTAAGATCGAGGATGAAGATGATGTCCTAATTCTGTTAGTTTCGTTTCCTCCATCATATGAGAATTTTGTTCAGTCTATGATTATCGGGAAAGGAAACTAAGTCTGGAAGAAGAAAGATCGAGTCTCCATACTCGTGAACTTCGGCATAGGGCATCTGGAAATTCTGCAGAGACTCAGGCTGCGAGTTTGATATCAACCGCGGAGAAGGGACAGTCCTAATTCGAAGAAATCCAAGTCAAAGAAGAAGAAAATCACTGCGAAGGACATCTATAATTACTGCAAGAAACCATGTCATTGGAAGAAAGATTGTCCGAAGAAGAAGAAGGCCTCCATCACTGCGGTGGCACATGAAACCGGAAATTTTGAAGATGATTTGATTTTGGCTGCTTTTGATCAAGAATGTCTGGAGGATGCTTGGGTTTTTTATTCGGGGTGTTCCTATCATATGATTCCGAATAAAGAATGATTCTCATCTTATCAGAAGGCTGACGGTGGAAATGTCATCATGGACAACAACACGTCATGTCAGATAGTTGGGTTCGGTTCTGTGCAGATCAGGACTCATGACAATCTTGTGAGGACGCTGACAGATGTTCGTCATGTTCCGCAACTGAAGAAGAATTTGATATCACTTGGAGTATTGGACTCTAAAGGGTGTCAAATCAATGCTGCTGGAGGCATCCTCACGGTCATGAAGGGTGATGCTATGGTTCTGAAAGGAGTCAGACAGAAGTCTTTGTATATATTGCAAGGCAAGACAGTCTCTGGCGTTGTGGCACATGCGGCTTGGGCATATGAGTCAGAACGGGATGAATATTTTCAGCAACCGAAGTCTTCTAGGAGACAAGAAGATATTTGAAATCAACTTCTGCAAGCACTGTGTGTTTGGTAAACAACAAAGGTCTCAGTTTGGCAAAGCAGTGCACAGGACGAAAGCGATACTTGACTACATGCATGCTAATTGTTGGGGTCCCTCTCGTGTTTCATCATTAGGAGGTGCTAGGTACTTCCTGTCCATGATTGATGACTACTCGAGGATGACTTGGGTATTCATGATGAAACACAAGAGTGAGTCCTTCAAGGCCTTCAAGCAGTGGAAGGTTTTGGTGGAAAATCAGACGTTGAAGAAAGTGAAGCGCCTTCGCACTGATAATGATTTGGAGTTCTGTTCTGCTGAATTCGACCAGTTCTGTAAAGATGAAGGCATTGCCAGGCATCGCACAGTCAGAGATACTCCACAACATAATGGAGTTGCAACGAATGAACATGACACTTTTGGAGAGGACAAGGTGCATGCTCTCTAATGCTGACCTGAATAGGACATTCTGGGCTGAAGCTGTTAACACAGCTTGCTACTTGGTGAATCGAAGTCCGGCGACTGCGATTGATCTCAAGACTCCAAATGAGGTATGGTTAGAAAATCCTGCTGATTATACTAGTCTAAAATTTTTTGGTTGTCCAGCATACTATCACGTCAGTGAAGGGAAGTTGGAGCCAAGGGCCAAAGAATGGGTGTTCATGGGATATGGTGCAGGAGTGAAGGGCTACAGAATCTGGTCTCCTTCAGAACACAAAGTCATCCACAGCAGAAGCGTGACCTTTGATGAAGCATCAATGCTTCAGTTGAAGGTGGAGGCTGAAGAGAGTGTCGGGTGGAGGTTGAAATCACTCCAACTGGGGATGATGCCGAAGGATCACATCAAGAAGCAGAACCAGAAGATGAAGAATCCGATGAGAAACCTAAAGAGGAGTCAACTGCTGTTAGACGTCCTCGCAGGGAAGTGGGTCGTCCTCCTAAGCGATATGGTTTTGAGGACATGATTTCTTATGCACTGCAGGTAGCTGAAGAGGTGGAGTCCCTGGAACCGTCCTCTTATAGGAATGGCATCACATGTGCTGAATCTGAACAGTGGATGGCTGCTATGGATAAGGAGATGAAATCTCTTCACAAGAATCAAACGTGGGAGCTGGTCAAGTTGCCTAAAGGCAGAAAAGTTGTTGGCTGTGAATGGATCTTCAAGAAGAAAACTGAAATTCCAAGAGTTGAAGGCACAAGATACAAAGCACGACTGGTTGCTAAAGGCTATAGTCAGAAAGAAGGCATGGACTACAATGAGATATTCTCACCTATTGTCAGACATACTTTTATCAGGGTGTTACTTGCTCTTATAGCACATCAGAATCTAGAGCTTGAGCAACTAGATGTGAAGACTGCTTTCCTCCACGGAGAACTTGAAGAAGACATTCTTATGAGCCAACCAGAGGGATTCTCCATTCCAGAAAAGGAGAATCAAGTTTGCAAACTGAAGAAATCTTTGTATGGCCTAAAGTAGTCTGGTACAAGAGGTTCGACAGCTTCATGATCTCTAAGGGATTCAGCCGAAGTTCCTATGATTGCTATGTATATCACAAGAATGTGAAGGATGGCTCCACCATCTATCTGCTCTTGTATGTTGATGATATGCTTATTGCTGTCAGAGACATGACAGACATTTAGAATCTAAAGAAGCTCCTCAGTGCAGAATTCGACGTGAAGGATCTTGGTGCAGCACAGAAGATTTTGGGGATGAAAATTCTAAGGGATCGCACATAGGGTAAACTCTTCTTATCTCAAAAAAGTTATATTGAGAAGATTTTATCCAGGTTTGGAATGTCTGGAGCGAAGCCTTTGAATACTCCATCAACTGCAAATGTTCATCTTTCTGTTGCCTTCGCACCAAAATCAGAAGCAGAGAAGGAGTACATGTCTCGGGTTCCATATGCTAGTGCAGTTGGAAGTTTGATGTATGCCATGGTTTGCACAAGATCGGACATTGCTCATGCAGTCAGTGTTTACAGCAGGTTCATGAGCGATCTAGGAAAAGAGCACTGGCAAGCAGTGAAGCAAATATTTCGGTATCTGAGAGGAACATTTGATATTGGCCTCATCTATAGAAGTGATAAAGAGTGTTTGGTTGCAGGGTACTCAGATTCAGACTATGCTGGACATGTTGATGGAAGACGATCTATGACAGGATATGTCTTCACTTTGGGCAGTTCGGTTATTAGTTGGAAGGCCACACTTTGGCCATCGGTTACATTGTCTACCACAGAGGCTGAATACATGGCACTGACAGAAGCTGCCAAGGAAGACATCTGGTTAAAAGGCTTAGTTAGAGATCTCGGATTACATCAGGAGTAGGCTATAGTGCACTGTGACAGTCTAAGTGCAATATGTTTAGCCAAGGATCAAGTACATTATGAAAGAACCAAACACATTGATGTCAAATATCACTTCATCCGCACTGAGAAGAGGATCAAGGTGAAGAAGATTGGCACTGAAGACAATCCAGCTGATATGTTCAGCAAATCTGTTCCTCATGGCAAGTTCCAGCATTGTTTGGACTTGCTTAACATCAATACTTGGTAATAGCCCCAAGGTGGGGCTGGCGACGGCGTGGCATGGTATTGAAGTTTTGTGTTCTGAAGATGATTCAAGTCAAGGTGGAGATTTGTTAATAATGCCTTGAATATGAACCCGTCCCCTACATAGTCAGACACTTCAGCAGAATTCCCTTACGGGGGTCTCGCTGACTATGGGGGGTCAAGAGGGGATCCAGGGGGAAGCCCCCCTGTGGAGCGAAAAATTTTTGGGGTATTTTGTATGTGATTCAAAATTGATTTATTTCCTTATCACGAGATAGGTGTCCTATTTTGAGTGATTAATTCAGAGTTCCAGTTAGTCTATAATTCCTATCATCTGTCAAAGGGAGTGCCTAAATAAAGTCCCTATGGGTCCAGATAGAGATCCATCCTTGTAATCATCATTATTTCATAATAAAGAAAGCCGCCGCTTCTCGAGGACGTTATCCGATTTAGGGTGAACCTTGTAAATCTCTGTGTTCTTCTGTGTTCGTGCGATCCCTCTCCCTCTTTCGTAACACAGACGAAGCTATCGCCATCAAAGTTGACGTCGCCGATCATCCTCCCGTCACCAACCGCGTTGAATACCCCAAATGCCTCCTGCAGCTGCCGCTCGTCCTCGTCCCCCTCATCTGTGGCTGTCGTGACGGCCGCGACGGCCTCAAACTCCTCGAGGCTGATGCACCTGTCGATGTTGTGGTCAGCGTCGGCGACCATGGTGGCAAGCTCCTCGGCAGCGGGGGGCTCAGGGCCAAGGCGGTGGAGGCTGCGAACTGGAGGCTGCCCATCTCCAGCACCTCGAGGCCCTCGTCGCGTCCCTCTCCACCTCCAGGGCCGCCTTCAATTTCTCCATCGCCGTCTGCTTTGCCGCTTGATCGGAACCCCACTGCGACAACATGCTACTCTGGAATCTGACGTTGGTACTCATGCTTCCACGTATGCAATCGACCAGCAAACGAGCAACAGGCAGTCGCGATGACTGCGAAGGTTCTGAAAGTTGGATGACCTTCGTGTTACAAATTAAAGTTGAGTGACCTTACTGGGAACACCCTATAAGTTGGGTGACCATAAGTTAGCCTGTGAAGTTTCATTTTATTGCTCTTCAGAAGTTCCCTGTTTTTTTTTTCTGTTGACAGGATCAGAAGTTCCCTGTTGAAGTGATATTCACTTAGTTTATTTGGTTAAGTCAGTAAAACAAGTTTGAAACCTAGAATTTGACTCTTTGTAATCGCCATTCTGCTGATTGATGTCTTGGCTTCCGTGTGTATGTGTCAGTTAACAGAAGGCATGTTAGTGACGTATTTCCGTTCATCTACATTTTACCACACATTAGTTAGCTCTTCTATTGATGCTTGTTCTGTTTGTGATACGTTATATCACAGTGCATGGTGGCATTGGTGAAGATGGAACACTACAGTCCTTGTTGGAAGCTGCAGGAGTTCCTTATACTGGTACATTTGCTTAGGACATTTTGTATTTGCTATTTGGTATTTCACTTATCTATATATGCAATTCGCTAACTTTTGTTTTTAATTGTATGAATTGAAGGTCCAGGTCCATTAGCTTCCAAAGTTTGCATGAATAAAGTGTCAACTTCTCTTTCTCTTGAACATGTATGCTACTTCTTTTCCTTTTATCTCTGAGATTCTAAATTCTGATCACAATGGCATCATTAAACTTATGTCTGCATGTACATTCATATTTTTCCATGTCCTTATTCCTTTTTCAGCTGTTAACCCTGAGCTTGCTCTTCCTGTTTATTCTTCCAAACATGTATGTCAGGTCCTGGGACCTGGAGTATCAGATCTTTCTGGCTTACAACTACAATGAAGCTCAACTACAGTAGAATTACGTAGTCTTTAAGGAACAAGAGACATTTTGTATGCATATGGCATGCACTATTAAGACCTTAATGATGAGGGCACAAATTTTAACTTTTGAGCTTGTTGTGTAGACGTGTCAGTTCTGGCCAGCCCTATGTGCAACTTTGTTCAGTTCACTGCAAATCATCAGTTCCAGTTGTTTCCAATGGATTTATCAGAAGCTTGGTGGTTTAAAAATCCAACATTGGTTTCATCCTGAGAAACTATTCATGCAACATGCATTCACATATGGGGACTGGAGGAAGTACATGTAATGTAGGAGAGCTATGTATTGGTGGAAACACTTCTTTGCTTTTATGTTTTGTTTGTAATCGTGCATTTCATTAATATAACTCCTGGACGGCTACCTCCTTGCTAGTCGTCCTTTCTCTTCTCAAAAAACATGCATTCACATATTGTTTTGCACCCACTCCTAAGTCTTCTAATGACCATCTGTGTGTATGGGTTAATACCCTCTTTTCCTAACCAAATGAGACTTATTTTTTCCTTTTGCCTTTTGTGGTCTAAATATTTCTAGAACATTAGTTATTTAACCAACTATGAATTGGGCACATTCACCTGCATATTTGCTTTAGCTCATTTATTTTCTTTGGTGGATGTTTTTTATCATTTTCTCCATATGCACATTGAGACTTTATTATTGTATACATTTGTAGTTTTAAGCTACAATATTGTATCCCCTGATCTTGGGATTCGTCTCAGTTGGCAAGTTTTGGAGTTCTAACAATACCCAAAGATGTTAGAAGTATAGAGGCATTGCTAAATTCAACTTTTGCTGATACTTGGAATGACCTAACTACAAAGCTTCAAGCAAATTCTCTTTGCGTGAAGCCAGCACGTGATGGGTGTTCAACTGGTGTTGCTAGATTGTGGTACACAAAATTTTGTAATTTTGGTCTCTTATTGTTATCACTGGATGACCAACAAGTCATGTTGATTTATTATTTCTTTGTCATGGTTTTTCAGCTGTGCAGAAGATTTGGAAGTCTATTCGAATGCATTGCAGAAGTTATTGTCACAAATTCCTGCTAATAGTCTTTCCAAGGTCTTTGGTACCTTCCATCCTTGAATTACTTTGCAGTATTTTCTCTAGTAGAGTCTTATATTTCTATTAAGTTTTAATGCATCCATCACAAAGCTACTTTTAGCATTTTTTTTTATCCTAATATCTGACGGATGCATCCAAATTTAGAAAGTGTGTTATTGGACATAACTCCGCCTATATTTTATAGCCGGTCCCAAGCCCGGATAAAGGAGGAGGGTTGTGTTAGACCCCGACAGCCAACATAAAATCATGTCGAATCTTATGAACATGGATCAACGAATATATTGTGTTAATGCTAGGTCGTTACCCGTAAGTAACGCGCTGTACAGCTCGGGTACAGTGATAAGAGAGCAAGAGCCGCTGCATCCTCGCCTGAATGCAGTGTTAAATGAGCAAGGGCTACCGCACTCTAATGGACGGAGGCGGTTAAAGAAGCTAGTTCATGAGACTAAGGTCAGATTAGGTTCTTGGAACATTGGGACGTTGAATGGGAAGCGCCTCGAGGTGGCACAAGTAATGGACCAGCGTAAGATTAGTATCTTATGCTTGCAAGAAACTAGATGGGTAGGAGAGGGAAGTAAAGAGATTAGGTTAAATGGTTCCAAACTTTGGTACACAGGTAAGGTAAATGGAAGGAATGGTGTTGGTATTATCGCGGATGCAGAATGGAGGAAGAATGTTGTGAAAGTTAAAAGGATTGAGGATCGAATCATATCCGTGAAAGTAATTGTTGGAAAGGAGACTATGAACATTATTAGTGCATATGCACCCCAAGTAGGAGCAGAATCACATCTCAAGGAGAAGTTTTGGGCAGATATGGAGGGTTTGATTGAAAGTATACCAACAACCGAGAAAGTTTATATTGGGGGAGACCTTAATGGACATGTTGGTAAAGAGGCAGGACCACATGCAAGGGTTCATGGTGGTTTTGGTTTTGGGGAGTTGAATGAGGAAGGACAAACTATTATTGATTTTTCTTTAGCATACGACCTTAAGATTATCAACACTTGTTTTAGGAAGAGAGAGGAACATTTAATCACATACAAAAGTGGAACTCATAGGTCTCAAATCGATTTTTTCTTGATAAGAAATACTGATAAAAGACGTTGCACTAATTGCAAAGTAATTCCTGGGCATGGGGTGACTACACAACATAGATTGTTAGTTCTTGATATGCAAATAAAATGTATAAAACCAAAATCCCGAACAGTTTTTGATCGAAAGATCAAGTGGTGGCAGTTAAAGGGGGAGAAGCGAGAGACTTTTAGAAGTAAGTTATTAGAGGAAAGTGTGTGGGAGTTAGAAGGAGATGCTAGTATCATGTGGAAGAATGTGGCAAAAAAGGTTGAAATGGTTGCTAAAGCCATTTTAGGAGAATCAAAAGGTTTTGGACCACGAGATAAGGAGACTTGGTGGTGGAATGAGGAGGTCCAAGAAAAGGTGCGTAATAAGAAGAATTGTTTCAAGGCGATACACTTGGACAATAGTTCTGACAATTGGGAAAAGTATCGTTTGGCGAAAAGGGAGGCTAAGAAGGCAGTTAGTGATGCTCGTGCTAAAGCATACGAGGGGTTTTATAAGGAGTTAGGGACAAAGGCGGGTGAACAAAGGATTTACAAGATTGCAAGGAACAAAGAGAAGGAGTCGAGAGATTTGGATCAAGTAAGATGCATAAAAAATGAAGTTGGCAAGGTTTTAGTTACTGAAGGAGATATTAAGAACAGATGGGAAGAGTATTTCTATAAGCTATTTAATGATGGATGTGAAGGTTCGCGTTGTGATTTGGAGGACTTGACAGTTAGCGAATGTGAGCTTAATAGGTCATTTTATCGTAGAATTAGAGTCTCGGAGGTTAGCGAAGCTCTTAAGAAAATGGAGAATGGTAAAGCCGTTGGACCGGATGGTATACCGATTGAAGTTTGGAAATGTTTAGGAGAAAAAGGTGTGTTGTGGTTATGTAAACTATTTAATGAGATTTTACGGTCGAAAAAGATGCATGATGATTGGAGATTAAGTACATTAGTTCCTATTTACAAAAATAAAGGGGATATTCAGAATTGTGCAAATTATAGAGGGATTAAACTTATGAGTCACACTATGAAATTATGGGAAAAAGTGATTGAGCATAGATTGAGAATGGAGACTAGTATTTCTGAGAGACAATTTGGGTTCATGCCAGGAAGATCCACTACAGAGGCGATTTATTTACTAAGGGGGATGATGGAGAAGTATCGAAGTAGGAGAAGAGACTTACATATGGCTTTCATTGACTTAGAGAAGGCGTATGATCGGGTACCAAGGGATGTACTTTGGAAAGCCTTGCAAAAGAAGAGGGTGAATGTTGCCTACATTAAGGTAATACAAGATATGTACGATGGGGCATTGACTAGGGTTAGGACACCCGGAGGTGAGACAAATGAATTTCCTATAGGAATTGGCCTACATCAAGGATCAGCTTTAAGCCCGTATCTATTTAACTTAGTTATCGATGCTATAACCGAGAGTATCACAGAGGAGGTACCTAAGTGCATGCTATTTGCGGATGATATAGTACTTTTAGCGGATTCAAGAGAAGAGATTAATACAAAATTGGAAATATGGAGAAATACGTTGGAGTCAAAGGGTTTTCGTTTAAGTAGGAATAAAACAGAATATATGCATAGCAATTTCACAAATAAACAACTTAGAGACGATTTGAAAGTTAGGTTAGGGGAGGATATAATTCCTCAAGTGACAAAGTTTAAATATTTAGGATCAATTGTAAGACAAGATGGTGAGATTGATGACGATGTTAATCATAGAATTCAAGCTGGTTGGTATACCGAAAGGTTTGGTTACTAATAGAGCGGAATGGCGTCGTATGATCCATGTAGCCGACCCCACCTAGTGGGATAAGGCTTTGTTGTTGTTGTTGTTATTGGACATATAAAAAGCTTAAGATCAGCAATTATTAGAATTTGTCAGGTGGTCCCAAATTGATCTGATTATATCGAAAGGGAATGATTAGCTTCATTGTATAATTTTATATTCTAATGGGTTGATCTTCATATAATGCACTTTTACATGTGAGTTCTTATTAAAATTTTGGCCACAGATATTTTCTTACAAACTGGGATGTTTGTATTGAGCTTTTCTCTAATATTCTTGAAAATTCTGTAATGATGTAATACTTGTTAAGTTACATGTTCTAACTAATTTTTCTAAAAGTTTAAGCCAATATTTATTATCACGACACTCCTCATTAGTGTGTTGTTGACAATTTCTGTCTAGTTTAGCACACCACACGAACAACTAAAGGAGGAAAGATATATATATACATATACATATAAATATATATATATATATATATATATATATAATATTACGAGCTTCGACAAGGTTCGAATTCAGGATTTTTTGCTCTGTTAGCATATTAAATTAGATCTTTTAATCATTTTTTTAAAAGTTTATGTCAATAAGAAGAGCATTACTCAACTAAGATGGCAGATAACAAAATCTTCCTATGAAGTATTTTCTATGCAGTGGAAATCCATGTGGTTTTAATAGAAATGAAACTTTTTTCAAGGGGAAAAGGATGATTACATGATTTGAATAGTCATCCTTGGTGTGTATATAGTCAAGAGAAGTTAAAAAAAGGAAGCATGACGGTGAGTGTCAAAAACACAACTAAACCAAAATGACCAAAACACAAAACCCCCCTCCCAGTCCCTAAGTAAAAAAGGTGCATGATGTATAATGTTCTCAATTTAATGTCTCATTCCCTCAAAATTTGTGCAGTTGCTCTTAGCAATATGATCCTCAAGTCAGCCAATTGGATCTGCTTTGGCTGTCCATGCGCCACTGCCCTAAAGGCCCTCCAAAATGTCTCCTCTAAGGAAGCATTAATCTGGGGTCACATCACCTATCGTCAAACTTTCTTATCAGAATTAACTGTTTTTTCATGTATAGTCACTGAATTTACTTTCTGTCTTCAGGAACATGGTCCAATTGAGATGCCAAATCCTCCTCCACAAACATTAATATTTGAGCCTTTTATTGAGACTGATGAAATAATTGTTCCCTCCAAATCTACGAATGATATTACTCGTCGTCTGAGGTGGGAAGGATCTAGTCAGTGGGTTGAAATCACAGTTGGTGTTGTTGGCACTTATGGTAAAATGCATTCACTTAATCCTAGCATTACCATCAAAGAAACTGGTGACATACTATCACTCGAGGAGAAGTTTCAAGGTATGCTTTTCATTTTATTTTAATTAGTCAAGCAATAAGGGCATTTCAGCATATTGATACCTCTTTCTTCACTTTATTCTAATGAGATTACAAAGACTAATGATGAGAAGACTAAGTCCGCTAGTATATATAAGGTTTTGATATCTGACATTGAACTCTTTCTTTTTTTTTGGATGTCTGACATTGAACTTTCGAAGGACCATGAAAGAGATTAACTCTCCAACACAGATTTAATGTTAAGAATATAGATCTTTGCCTTTGGGTCTTCTAATAACTTAATAAGTGCAACACACAAGCATAACCTGTGAGAAATAGTTATATCCAAAATTTCAGCTACATCTATGTCATGCAAAATTAAGGTTTTACATATGTAAGCCTGTTTGGATATCCAGTTTTTTTTAACGTTTTTTCATCAACGAATATTTCTACTATGGGGTGCTTGGTAGTTTTTTTATCTCTGTCACTACTGTAAGCTCAACCGAGCACATGTCCTCGTGCCATTTTTTTCTTCTCCGCTACAACAAAAAAATGCTCTTCTTTTATTTGTTTCATTTGAAAGTTTTGATGTGTTTAATTTTTAAACTTTCCATATACTTTTTTCATATAGACCGTATATACTGGTACAGCTAATATAATAAAATATTTGGCAATGATTAATTGGGTTTGCATTATTTAACTAATCTAATTTATACTTTCAAAACGATATTAG
Source organism: Pontederia crassipes (assembly GCA_030549335.1). NCBI lineage: Eukaryota > Viridiplantae > Streptophyta > Magnoliopsida > Commelinales > Pontederiaceae > Pontederia > Pontederia crassipes. Next base: position 55,208,661 of record CM060196.1, on the reverse strand, counting down.
ATTTAAAATATTTCATATTATAACTAAAATATAGAAATTGTACAAATAGTGAATTAAATTGTTTTTCAATTCTTCTAAAAAAATATTTTTCAATTAGTAATACTAATGAAGAAATGAGATGACTTAAAATAAACAAAAAGGTATAAATGAAATCAAGCCTCTACGATTTTTTTTTATGAGCTCTAGTTTTAACAGGTCGATTTAACTTCATTATAATTTATTTGATTTCTCAACATGTTCAATATATATATATACACACACACTTCATTTTTAACATCAAGTTGTATTTTTTTCTTTTGGTTTATTTTACTATAATCCATTTATTTTAAAATATGATATACATTGGTTTTAAATACTTTTACCTGTTTTTTTTACAAAGGATCCAAACAAGGTCGAAGCATATTTAAGATGGATGATCTTATTGTCAACCTTCTGCCCTAAACTCATCGATCTTTATTTATGAGTCTTGAGCATTAGTTACATGAACTTTTTGAGGATATGAATTTCTCGCACTAAAAGTAATTCTAGTCGTGTTTAAATTTTACTCTAGAGTTCACACAACTGCAAGTGCACAGGTTGAGTAGAAATCCCGAGTGTCGTTGTCGTAACCCTGTTGATTTAGATTGTTGTCGTTATCAGTCTATTTAAATCTTGAAAGTTGTCACAAAAGATTTAAGAAGAAATCAGATAAAATAGAAAAGCGATTTATAGGAAAAACAAAGAGAGAATTAAAGGAGATTAGAATATAGGAGAATAAATTCCCTTGTGATGAACTTGTTAAAGCTATTGCATCTTAGTTCTCATCTATGAGTCAAATGATCTCTCGATCTTACTGTGCGAATCAATTATTCTATCTCTAAACTCGCCAATCTCTCTTTGAGCTAAGAGAGAGGTAGTCGTTAAATATTAGATTAGGACTGACTGGTTAGTCGATCTCTCATCCTAATCAAAAGAAAAGGGTGGTCTCTCAATCTTAAATTACCAATCCTTCTATCCTAATCCGAGCAATTAGAATGAATCTAACACCACTAGTCACTATTATGGACTCTCGCCTCACAACAGATAAAACATTGGACCTCGCAGTCTCTAAAAATCAACAAACATCATATTATTGAAAACTCTGCAAATGAAAACAATCGGTCCCTTCTCTCGAATGGAACCGGTTAATAACAAAAACAATAGATCTCTCGATCTAATTGAAATTGGATGCAAATGATAAGGTTGCAATGTATCAACAACAACAACAAAGCCTTATCCCACTAGGTGGGGTCGGCTACATGGATCATACGACGTCATTCCGCTCTATTAGTAAAAGGTTGCAATGTATCAAGCAAATAAAAACTAGGGGTTAGAAACACGGCATCAGAGAACTAGAATAGTAGCATCAACAAAGTATCATCACAAAGAAATCAGAATTCCTTTAGCTCGACATAGGTTCGGACAAAATCAATAATTTTTTTTCTCTCGGGCTTCTCCTCCTTCCCCCGCTTCCGCCTCCTTCCTTTTCTTTCTCCCCCTGTTCAGAATTCAAAATTTGAAAAGTAGTTAGTCCCTTTTTACTAGTTCAACTCCACTACCGATAATAGGTAAAAAGTGTTTCAAATGTAATAAAATTTTATATCAATCTAGTGGATTTTAACTTTAATAATTATGAGCAAAATAAGGGATGATCAAATTCTCCCAAGCTTAGATTTTTGCTTGTCCTCAAGCAATGTTCACGACAAGAAGTTTAAATCTCAACCCTGTTTTTCAACTACTCTTTTGTCATTCAGGCCTTGTATTCTTTGCTCAAGTGCTTTCTCTCTTTTCCACACACCCCGGCTTTAATGAAGGTATTAGAAGCAAGACGTTTTTAACTTCCTCCCAACTCAACTCATAGTCATAGGAAAGATAAGATGGACTTATAATAAGAATGTTAATGTTAAGTGCACTAGTGCAGTATGGGCTTTCTTTTAATTCTTATTTCTTTTTCATTAATCCAGTACTCATGTGATTATCCATAGTGCACTGATTATCCTTATGCGCTGGGTGATCTATGTAATGGGTTTTTGATCGGCACATCCCAGGGCAGTTGCTCTTAGGTTGCCAGGTATGAACCCTACGGATCTAATCACTCATATTCACCCAGATTCCCGAGTACACCCTTTTTGTACCTTTTGGGGCTACATCAGCGCTCTTTTCTTTGCTTTTAACTTTCACTTTTTCACTTTTACTAAGCTTGACACTGCACTGAAATGATTAGCATTAACATAATTATTATCAAACTTCTTATAAATAAGAGTCGAGCATGAGTAGGATTAGTCGTCAAGCTTTTAAGGCTTCATCATAGCCACTTTCTTCAAGCCATAACCCTACACTTAAAGCATTGAATTGGATCATGAAATGCTTCAAATTTTGTCAGGTTAGCAGGGTATTCTTGAACATAATTTCAGAAAGTCACAAAAAAGGCCATAGTTATAGGGCAATAAAAACATCTCTTACTTTACTGCTAGAAATGAAATATTTCAATGTTGCTTCATGAAACAGTGAATTTGTTCATTGCAATTGATAGAAATAGAAAATGTAAGGAGGGATGTAAGAAGAAAAGAGTAGAAATGCACTATGTCACCCTCTCCCCCAAGCTTAAAATCGACACTGTCCTCAGTGTCGATCATGTCAGGAAGAGAGACTAGAGGGGGGTTGCAGCTAAAGCAGGCGGTCAGTGACTTGTTGTATGTCACTAAAGTCGTGAGAACAGAATTTTGCACCACTTCAATTCCTTGAATTTTTTCATGATGACGAGGCCTTGTTGTTCCAGGTTATGAAGTTGGTCCTTTAATGCCTGGATGTCTTCATGTTGGCGAGCGGTGGCTTCTGCGATTTTGGTTACTTGTTCCAAAATAAGGTTCAATTTAGCAGAGGAGGTAAGAGGCGAAGATTGTAAGGCATCTGGTGCAGACGAAGAGGAAGAAGCGGCGACATCTTGTCTAATTGTTCTTGGGCCAGATGGAGCTCGCGCAAATAGTGTATTCTATTGTTAGGGAAGGAAGCGTTGGGATTGGTCGTGTGACTTGGATGAAGTCATTCATCCACCAGTTCCGGTCTTCTAGGATGGAAAATTGTTGGGGGTTAGACAGCTTGAACAGAGCTGAAGGGTCAGATTGTCGCCAAAAGTGCTGGCCATTAGCCGTAAGAAGGACTCCTTCTTGAGTTAGAAAGTCCAGATCGAGCAGAGTTGCTGGTATTGGGTTGGTATCACCTAAGAAAACATAGTGTTCGGCAATTGGTGTGATAAGATTTCCACAGATAATTTGGTTACACTCGCGGGTGGATTCCTTGAGTATACTTTGCATGAGAAAGGACGCAAGGTTGACCTCTGTGTTAGATAGGAGACACTAGATAATGAAGAGCTCGTCGGCAGAGACTAGGTCCATCTCATAATCGTTCGTGCGGATTAAGACAGTATTGGTGAGGAGAATGTGGAGGTATCGAAAAATAGGGTTTTTGAGATGTTGGTCAATGAGTTGAAGGAGATTGTCGGTACGTCGTCCTGTAAGTTGATATCAGACCTCAAAGACGGGAAAATCAGGTTGAGGGGTTTTGTGGCCTATGTTGGGGAGGTTTGGAAAACGGGCGAAGGTGTCGAGGCTCATGGAGAAGTCCTGATTATAAAGATGGAATTCGATGTGGTCAGGGACACCGTTGTCGTCAATGTTAGTGGAGAACACTGTTTCGACGAACTTCGTGGCTACCTCTTTATAGAGGTCCCAGCGTTTCATGAAGAAGGGCAGAAGGCGTGATCGGTGGAGAAGAGTTCTTATGTCGTCAAACAAACCAAGAGGCTCGAGGTTGGAAAATCTAAGAACCTGGTGGAGGAGAAATTTTTACACATGGTATTCAGTAGGCGTTGGGCTTCTTCGCTATTTTTCGGCTGTCGCATGTTTGAAGTTCGTCGTAGGAGGCCGTCCGGACGTAGACGGCGAGCTCTTGGTGTTTGAGTCAGACGATGTCCGCGTACACTTCATGTTGCCGGCCGGTTCTGTGATGCTTCAGGCTTAGGACGATCGTTGGACGCGCTGAGAAGGGTAGAGGGGATTAGGGATTGAAAAGTCGTCGTGTGGGTGATGTGCAGTGGATGTTAGGAAAAGTAGTGGGTTATGTGGAGAATTGAGGCGTCGCTGGCGTGGTCGTGTGGGATTGAAAAAGGTTGGCAGTTTGGTAGATATGGTACTAGATTCTGTTGGGATTCTCAACTAAATTTATGAGATGTACTTTTCAGGTGGTATTCTGATATTTTTAACCTTGTGTGGGTACTGACGTGCTGATGACCGTTTATTTGGTTGGGTTGCCTCCCTATAGCGCCTTTTTTTAAAGTCGTTGGCTCGACCTTGCGGCTTTAATTTTTTAATGCTCCGGTTGCAGATGTAAAACTTCCTTGAACATTTCTATGTCGGGATTATAGTGTTTCAACCTTTGTCCGTTGACTTTAAAAGTTTTTGAATTGCTATTTTTTATGTCCACCGCTCCGTGAGGGTATACTCTTTCAATTGTGAACGGTCCCGACTATCTAGTCCGCAGCTTTCCTGAAAAAAGTCATAATCGGGAGTTGAACAACAAAACTTGGTCGCCTTAATGTTCTTTTTCAATATGTGAATATCGTGCCATTCCACAGGTAGGTGGCAATGCTTGCCTTTAATCAACTTGAATGGCGTCGTTCCTATCAGTGTTTTGTATGCAGTGCGATATCCCATAATGCTTCATTGAGTTTCTTACTCCAATCTTTTCTTATTATTGAGATTGTCTTCTCTAAGATCATTTTAATCTCTCTATTCGAAACTTCTGCTTGCCCATTGGTTTGAGGGTGATACGCGGTAGAGACTCGATGTTTGACTCCATATTTAAGCAATAAATTTTCAAAACTTTGTTCAATAAAATGTGAACCTCCATCGCTGGTGACCAACCTGGGATCCCCGAATCTTGGGAAGATAGTTTCTTTAAAGAGCTTAATAACCGACTTTGAGTCTGCTGTGATTGTAGGAACTATTTCAATCCATTTTGAAACATAATCGACTGCCAGAAGTATGAACTTGTACCCACACGAAGGAGGGAAGGGTCCCATGTAATTGGCTCCCCATACATCAAATATTTTTATTTCAAGTATAGGCTATTGGGGTGCTTCATTTCTTCTTCCTATGTTTCCAGTTCTTTGATAAGAATCACAAGATTTCACGAAATTGATTGCATTCTTGAACAGAGTAGGCCAGTAAAAACTTGTTTGAAGAACTTTAGGGGTTGTCTTCTAATATCCTCCATGACCGCCATAGGGAGATGAATGGCACTCTCGTAGTATGGAAAATTGTTATTCCTCTGGTATACACCTTCGATATATTCCATCAGCACATTTTTTGAAAAGAAATGGCTCATTTCAGAAATAGTGTTTGATGTCAGAAAATAATTTCTTCTTTTGTTGATAAGATAAATCAGGTCGTAAGACTCTTGAAGCTAAGTAATTGGCATAGTATGCGAACCATGGAAATTGTGCTTCTTGAATTGAAAACAATTGGTCATCAGGGAAGAAATCATTAATAGCTTTATAATTGCCAGGATTATTTTCCTGCTCTAATAGTTGGAGTCGACAGAGGTGATCAACTACTTGATTTTTTGCTCCCTTTTTGTGTTTGATTTCTAGATCGAATTCTTATAGTAGAAGGATCCACCTAATCAGTCTAGGTTTGGCATCTTTTTTAAAAATAAAGTATCGGATGGCTTGATGGTCAGTATATATGATGACCTTAGAGCCGACTAGGTAAGATCTGAATTTATCTATTGCAAATACAACTGCTAGAAATTCTTTTTCTGTTGTGGCATAATTGATTTGTGCTTCGTCTAAAGTTCTGCTAGCATAAGAGATCATGTGTTGCTTCTTGTCTTTCCTTTGTTCTAATACGGCTCCAACAGCTTGATCACCGACATCGCACATGATTTCAAAGGGAAGAGACCAATCTGCCGGTTTTGGGGCTGTCGTGAGAGCTCTTTTCAGAGTGTTGAAAGTTTTTAGGCAGTCCTCATCGAATATAAATTATGCTTCTTTGGATAAGAGTTTTGTTAATGGCCTCGCAATGAGAGAAAAGTCTTTAATAAATCTTTGATAAAATCCGGCATGTCCAAGGAAACTTCTAATTCCTTTGGTGTTAGTAGGTGGGGGCAATTTTTCAATAACTTCTGTCTTCGCTTTATCAACTTCAATGCCCTTGCCTAAAACAATGTGTACTAAGACTACGCCTTCTTGTACCATAAAATGTCATTTCTCTAATTTTAACTTTTCGTTAGGTTAGATTCAGCACATCTCTGTAGTACCTTGCAAAGGTTGTGCAGGCAAATTTTGAAAGCGGTGCCATACTCCGAGAAGTCATCCATAAAAACTTCCATTATTTCTTCGATATAATCAGAAAAATCGACATCATGCACCTTTGGAAGCTTGCTGGAGCATTGCATAGCCCAAATGGCATTCTCCTGTATGCAAAGGTTTCATATGGATATGTAAAGATGGTCTTTTCTTGATCATCTGGGTGAATAGGGATCTGATGAAATCCAAAAAATCCATCTAGATAGCAAAAATAGAAGTGGTTCGCCGGTCTTTCTAACATTTGATCGATGAAAGGTAGGGGAAAGTGGTCCTTTCGGGTGCCTTTGTTTAGCTTCCTAAAATTAATGCACATCCTCCATCCTGTGACAGTTCGTGTGGAGATGAGCTTGTTTGAGTTTGTCTTTATTACGGTCATTCCACTCTTTTTTGGCACGACCTGCACGGGGCTCACCCATTGACTGTCTCATATGGGATAGATGATTCCGGCATCTAAAAGTTTAATCACTTTCTTTTTTACTACTTTCATTGTTGGATTAAGCCTTCTTTGTCCTTCGATGGATGGTTTGAAATCCTTTTCCATGTGAATGCGGTGCATGCAAATAGAAGGATTGATTCCTTTGTAATCATCCAGAGTATAGCCAATAACATGCTTGTAGGCTTTTAGCTTGTCTAGTAGCTGTTGAAGTTGACTCAATTTTAAATTTGCGCTGACAAACATCGGGTAAGTGAAGTCTTCTCCTAAAAATTCATATCTGAGGTTTTGAGGAAGTTTCTTCAACTTGGATTTCAGTGGTTTCTTCAAGCTAGATTGTTGCACGAGCTCAATAGGTTGATTTTCCTGTGGGTTGTCTGAATGTTGCATCTGAGTTGGGAGCATATGACTTGTAAGAATCTTAGCTTCTTCTTTTAAAGGATCAGATATATGAATAACTGATGCTACCTTCTGGATTAGGAAATCTACTTGCTCAGGTTGGAGGTGATAATCCTCCATGTTCGGATAGTTAATAATCTAGTTCAACTGAAATTCCATCATATCATCACCTATTTGAAAAGTAAGATGACTTTGTTTGACGTCTATTATTGCTCCTGCAGTAGCTAGAAAAGGTCTCCCTAAAAGAATGAGAGTTTGATTGTCTTCATCCATATTTAGGACCACGAAGTCAGCTGGTATGTAGAAATTCCCTACTTTAATTGATGTCTTCCAAAATTCCTTGTGGGATTTTTATGGATCGATCCGCCAATTGGATAGACATATTAGTGGGCTTAATATTGCCCATTTCAAGTTTCCTACATAATGAAACAGGAATGACACTTATAGAAGCACCTAAATCGCATAAAGCCCTTTGTATCTTTTTGTTTCCAATTTAACAGGGTATAGAGAAACTCTCAGGGTCCTTGAGTTTCGAAGGTAGTTTGTTTTGAATTACGGCACTGGCTTTAGCAGTTAGTGCAACTGTTTCATTTTCTTGTATCCTTTTTTTTTATAAGATATCTTTGAGGAATTTTGCATAGGCAGGCATCTCTTGTATGGCTTCTACGAATGGTACATTAATATAGAGCTTCTTTAGGATTTCAACGAACTTGTCGAACTGCTGATCTTGTTTGGATTTCTCGAGAGCTTTAGGGAATGGTACCCGAGTAGAATAGCCAGGAGATCCTTCTGAAGTCTGTCTCTTGGCTTCATTCTGCTCCTTTAGCTTAGCCTTTGGTTGAGCTGCTTTATCTCATTCTGAAGCTTTCGTGTGTTCTAGTGTCGCGACTTCTAATCTTGTTCTCTTGGTATTTTCAATTGTTTTCCCACTTCTCAAGGCTACAGCTTGAACTTGTTTTTTCGGATCCTTCTCTGGTTGTCCCGATAGAATTCCCCGTTGTCTTGAAGATGATGCTGCCTGTTGAGCTATCTGTGTTTCCAACATCTTGTTATGAATTGAGAGGCTTTCGATTTTCTCAAACATCTTTTGCATCAGGGTATCTTGTTTCGACATTTACTTTTCCATCATTGATTCAAGCTTATTCGTAGAAGATGGTCCCTGGTCAGGCGAAGAGTTTTGAGATTGTGTTCTTTGATTGAATCTGTTTTGCCAGACAGGAACTTAGGCTTGCCGATGGTTATCTCTATATGAAAACTTCGGGTTATTTTTTCATCCAGGATTAAAAGTGTTGGAGTACAGATCATTATTAGAAGGATATGGACCTATCACGTTTGCCTAATGTTGATGTCCTTGTTGCTTCAATAGTTCATAGTGTATAGAAATTTGATCGGATGAACCACATATTTCACAGTATCTGGTTATCATATTAACAGTAGGGGTAGCTTCGTTGAGTCCTAGCCTACTAATTGCCTTCTGAACAATGTATTCTACCTTAGAAGAGAAATCTTCACCATCCAGTCGTGTCTGAGTGAAAGCAATTGGCTCGTTGGACCTTGAGTGAGCTAAGAAATGTTGATTCCTTGCTATTTCTTCTATAAGTTGGTATGCTTCATCTACATTTTTCTTTATAAACACACCATCAGTAGCATTGTCGAGTGCCATCTTTGAAGCATAATTAAGTCCATTGTGGAAGGATTGGACTAAAATCCATTTGCTCAAACCGTGATGGGGGCACGATCAACAATGTCTTAAACATTTGTCAAGCTTTATACAGTGTTTCCTGATCGTTTTAAACAAATCCAATGACTTGGTTCCTGATCTTAATTGTCTTACTTGGAGGAAAATATTCTGACAAGAAAGCTTTTACCAATTGTTCCCAAGTGGTTAATTCTCGTGGTTCCAGTGACCGTAGCCATTGTTTGGCTTTGCCTCTTAGCGAAAAAGAAAAAACTCTTAATCTCAATGCTTTTGGTGAAACTCCATTTAGCTTTGCTGTCTCGCATATTTCTAAAAAGTCTTTGAAATGTTGATTCGGATCCTCGTCTGAAGTTCCTCCAAATTGGTTCTGTTGGATCGTGGAGATCAAGGAGGATTTCAACTCAAAATTGTTAGCTTGAATAGCTGGTTTCAAAATAGCAGATTCTAACCCATCTGCAGTGGGGGTATAGAGTTCTTCTAGAGAGGGGACTGGTGGTTGAGGTTGTTCTTGTTGTTGAGCCATCATCTCTGCTCCTAAATCAAAATTCAGTTCGATTTCTGTTGATTGAGTGCTACTTGTTCCTTCAGTCAGAGGTGTTTTATTTTTATATTCTCGCACTCTTCTTTTGAAAGTTCGATCGATTTCAGGGTCTAATTCAAGCAGTTGTCTGCGAGCAGTTCTGGGCATATGCTAGTCCTTGAAATCAAAGGATTAAAAAGAATTCAACAATGATAGATAACAAAAGATATGAATAAAGAGCAATGATCTAAATCCCCCGCAACGGCGCCAAAACTTGACGTGAACTTTATGTGGATGTGAATTTCTCGCACTAAAAGCAATTCTAGTCGTGTTTAAATTTTACTCGAGTAGAAACCCTGACACCCCGTTGATTTAGATCGGTTATCAGTCTATTTATATCTCGAAAGTTGTCACAAAAGATTTAAGAAGAAATCAGATAAAATAGAAAAGCGATTTATAGGAAAAACAAAGAGAGAATTAAAGGAGATTAGAATATAAAGGAGAATAGATTCCCATGTGATGAACTCGTTAGAGTTATTGCATCTTAGTTCTCATCTATGAGTCAAATGATCTCTCGATCTTACTGTACGAATCAATTACTCTGTCTCTAAACTCGCCGATCTCTCTTTGAGCTAAGAGAGAGGTAGCCGTTAAATATTAGATTAGGACTGACTGGTTAGTCGATCTCTCGTCCTAGCCAAAAGAAAAGGGTGGTCTCTCAATCTTAAATTACCAATCCTTCTATCCTAATCCGAGCAATTAGAATGAACTAGTCACTGTTATGGACTCTCGCCTCACAACGGATAAAACATTGGATCTCTCAGTCTCTAAAAATCAACAAACATCATATTATTGAAAACTCTGCAAATGAAAACAATCGGTCCCTTCTCTCGAATGGAACCGGTTAATAACAAAAATAATAGATCTCTCGATCTAATTGAAATTGGATGCAAATGATAAGGTTGCAATATATCAAGCAAATAAAAACTAGGGGCTAGAAACACGGCATCAGAGAACTAAAATAGTAGCATCAACAAAGTATCATCACAAGAAAATCAGAATTCTTGGACAAAATCAATAATTTTTTCTCTCGGCCTTCTCCTCCTTCCCCTTGCTTCCGCCTCCTTCCTTTTCTTTCTCCCCTGTTCAGAATTCAAAATTTTGAAAAGTAGTTAGTCCCTTTTTACCAGTTCAATTCCACTACCGATAATAGGTAAAAAGTGTTTCAAATATAATAAAATTTTATATCAATCTAGTGGATTTAACTTTAATAATTATAAGCAAAATAAGGGATGATCAATTAGCTATTTAGTTTAGGCCTTTTGATCAGTTGTTTTCCTTTTATTAAGTTTCCTAGCTATTGGGTGCAAAGGATGTTTGAAATTCTACATAAACTCAGATGCAAGAAAACTTTTGATAGAACTATTTGTTTAGGCAGAAAAATTTCCATTTGGTGTTTGGATGAAAAATATAATAATGAAAATTAAATAGTTAATTAGACAGATGAATTCTAATGGGTGTTTGGATAAAAAGTAAGCACTAAAAAGAATTTATTATTTTATGAGGTGGAAACTTATATTAAATAAAAATATTATAATTGATTATTATTAAAAATATAAGTGACGCATGATCTATTTTTAATTTAAATTTTCTTTGATATGTAATTAATATTATAATTTACGTAAATAATATTTTACTAAGATCCTAATATAATATAAATTAGATTATATATAATTTTTCAAAACAATAAAAAATTTCAATTAGTAAAATTCCTTTGTAATACAATAAATAATATTTTATAGTTATTTCGTAAGCAAATAACTTAATTAAAGTTTAAGAGTAGTTTAAGTTGGAGAGCCTGCGACACTGCTGGACTCGGGCACCCTACCCCTGTGGTTCCCCACTGCCGGGGTCTCCGCAATGGTGGTTCCCCTTGCCCACTGCCGTCACGGTCAGCCTTTGCCGGCGGCTTGCCTTTCTCCTCTGCACAGCAGCCCATGATAGTTCTTGTTTGATAGAGGTCAATATGACCTACTTCGATCATGATCTTGATTCTTTAACCCCTTTGATAGTTAAGTCAGATCCTGTGGATATTCCTCTTGTCAAGTCAATCATTTTGAATCTTGTTGATGCTCCTATTGAGTTGTCAGTGTTCTCTAGAAAATTTATCGTGTGTGGGCTATTCAATCGATCCTCATACATCAGGTTCTCTAGTTTTTTTTCCTTCCTAGGATGAGGAAAGAAAGCATATAACTGGTATTGATGTTTGAGAATGACATTTTTTTATGCCTCCTATGAGAGTAGATGTCTTAATGGTTTATTGATTATGAAGATTCTGAAGTTCTCACATGAGCCTAATTGTTAGTGCCTTGTCATCTGTTGGATTGATCACCCGCCCACTGTTGCTTCTTGGATTTACAAATTTGACTGACCTTTGAATGTTGTTATTCAACACTTGTATCATCTTGCAACTCATCAAAGTTGAATTATTTTTTTCAGCCGGGAAAATTGATGTAGAAAAAAGAAGCTTATGGGCATTTTGCCTTGAAGTCATTGATCTTTAGTTATGGGCCTTTATCATGGGCCCATTAGTTTAGGCTTTTTGATTATTTGTTTTCCTTGTATAAGGTTTCCTGGCTATTTGTTACTTATGTTGTTTCAAACTCTACATAACCCTTGTATGTTTGTATGTTGTTTTAATTATGCATGCATGAATGAAAATTATTCTCTACTTATTTCCTGAGCGGATAATGTAATTAGGATATAAAAGTAGTTTAACTTAGTAGTTCTCCATTGTCATGTTTGTCATACTTGCGACTTCATGGCGAGCATGATTAACCTTGTGTAATATATGCTTACTTGTGATATGATGCAACATTTATCCTGACAAATAGGGCTTGGGCCCAGGCAGTGCGCCACTGGTTATTGGTTAGCATTTTGTACTACAATTTTGCTATTCTTTGTTTCTCGAATGTGTTAATCAGTTTTAGATTCTGCGATTAGACAACAAGTAGATCGGTCCAGACTGTAGAGAATATTTTGCACTTTGGACTGTTATCATTTTTTGTAACCTTCTCATAAGAAAAATTGGATATGTCTAATAGTAATTTCAGACTGTAGAAGTTATGCCTTTGATTATTTTTTGGATTATGTAACAAAAATATAATTCACCAGGTGGTACTGGGATAAATTTGACACCGCCTCCAACAGAAATTATCAGGTAAGATTGTTTGTCCCATCCCAAAGAATGCTAAATTTATCTTACATGTATTTATAATATTTTGAGTACTCAGTGTGTGTTTGGTTGATTCTGCATTTGTAATATTTCTTGAAATTTATGTAGTAGTACCATGTTACTACATCGAGTTGATAAACTTAATAATATATTTATTAATTATAGATTCGTTCTGAAATGGGATTCATCAAATGATAGGGAGCCCATGCCCACAAAATAATATAGCAATCTTTTAGCTGTGCATCATAATTTAAATATTGTTGTTTTAAAGAAGAATTTTATGTTTTTTCTCTAATTTACTTTTTATAATTTATTGTTTCCTATTTGGCTCCTTTAATTGTTATAATGTGCTTTCTTTCTCATAATCTTTCATCTTTCTTATTTATAATATTTTTTTTCTTGCATATACTCTTATTCTCTCTCCTCGGGTTCTCTCTTTTTCTTATTTTATCTTGTTTCCTTATAATTTTCTTTCTTTCTGTCTCCTTTAGCTCCTCTCTTTCTCTCTATTTTATTTATCTTACTTTCTCTTATATAAAACATTTTCTTTTTTTTCTTTCCTCTAATATCATTAGTTTCGCTCTCCATGAATATCCTTGTTTTCTTTCTCCTATAGTATTCCTCACACTCTCTCATTTGATTTTCTCTTTCCTCTAGTATGGTCATTTTTGTCTTCCAATATCCTCATTTCTCTCCCACTCTTTATACTCCCCCACCCACCCACCCACCCCACCCCCCCCCCCCCCCACCCACCCACCCCACCCCCCCCCCACCCCCACCCCACACACACCATTAAATATTACATTCCATAAACCAAACTCATAATGGTGAGTTGCATGGTTGTAGCGATGGGTGGAGTTGGTATGATATGAATATTTGATTTATTTTCTATTGGAATTTGCTTTGGGGATTCTAAACACTTGAATGATGAACAGATGAATTTAGGAATCTTGGCAAGAGTTCAAGTCATCTAGTCAATTGAAAGTATCCTCAATATGTATCCTGAATTGAAAGTATCCACTTATTTCAAGATTTGTAGCAAAACAAAGTTGCTTATGTTCTCCAATCTTGATTTTTTTTTTTTTTTGTTAGTGATGATGCCTTACAAAAATGTAAACGAGAGATTGAGATGATAGCAAATACATTGGGTCTTGAAGGCTTTTCACGTATTGATGCTTTCTTGAATGTACAGAGTGGGGAGGTAAGTTCATGTTGACACTTGATGATTTTCTTAGTTTATCGTTGCATCAAATCAAATTGTGAGTCTAGTCAGCTAATTCTTCAGTGCTTTTCTCCAGTAGTTATGTTTATGTTTACATGTTTCTTGCATATGGTCCATGGTATCTCCTGAAATATGCATGAGGGTCTCACATATCATACAGGTTTCCAAAGTAGACATTTCTGGTTTGGTAAGGACTTCTTCATTCGGGTTTCTTTGTTATTAGGTTGTGGGCAGTGCAGGACATATTTGATTTTTCTGATGTTTATGTGAACTGATTACTATGAGTATATCCAAGGTTCTAAAACAAGATACTGTTTGAAGTCTGACTGGTTCTCACGAGTGGGGTGAACGTGGAATACGAATTACAAACCCAATTTGTGGTAAATTGAGGGTAGAATTATGCCTAATCAAGACGCCTACATAAGATCCTGCATTCTAAGAATTATATATTTACATGGTCCATCCATAATCTTGTCTCTTCACCAGGTCCTGTTGATAGAAGTTAACACTGTACCTGGAATGACTCCATCGACGGTCCTAATTCATCAGGCATGTCCCCGGCGTTTCTTTCATCTGCTGTCTGAAGAGCCCCGTAGTCCATGAATTGTTGACCGTTTCTTGTTCTCTTCATTTCAGGCGCTCGCAGAAGATCCGCCTATTTATCCTCGTCAATTTTTCAGGATGCTTCTCGACTTGGCCCTTAAAAGATCCAAGTAGATGCTTGCGAGCTGCTTATGGAGAGAGTATCCTCGTGTGTTGATCCTAATCTATCTTTTGTAAATAGTTGCATTAGATAGATTGAATAATCTTGGTGTAACAAACGCGCAGAGGAGGGTTTGCTTATTAATCATGTAGCAAGAACTTTTTACGCTGTACCTCCGATTAATATGCTCCTGCATTCGCCGTGCTTTTACTGCTTTTCATCGGTTGTTTTCTACTTATCATGCAATTTAAGACATTGAACTCCGACTCCGAAGCTCTTATTCTCTCTCGTCGTGTCTCTCATTTTCAGCATGTTTTGCGTTATACTGAAGAAAGTTCGTGGAGATTCTTTGATGGAGATCTATGATGCACGGGTACTCCAATTTCCTCGACATACCCGTACCGGGTACGTACTCGGTACCGGTACTTCATGTGTACTCGTTAGTATTCGTACTCATAAGTACCCAATAATAAAATAATTTTAAAAAAATGGGTGCTTCAATAGGTACTCGTACCTATGTTATTGCGTACTCCATATCAAAATTTTGTCAGATAAAATTTTAAAAAAGATAATAAATAATTGATGATCATAAAAACACTAATACTAGAGAACATGATACACATATATTTTGCTACGTTTTTATCAAATGTGAATAATAAAACATATAAATATTAATGATGAGTAGTCATAAGAAGAAAGAAAATTATTAATAACTCCTCATTTAAACATAATCAGTAAAGTGAATAACTAATTATTTATTTTGAAAACTTAAACAATATGAAGATACTAGAAATATTATGAAAATTTATTTATATATATTATATATTTAATATATTGTCGTACTCGTACTCTAATTTTTTAAAATTTGACGTATCCTGTATCCGTACTCGTACCGGGTACCGGTACCGTATCCGTACTCTTGCAACATAGAGGAGATGAATATAAGAGACTTGAAAGAAGCAACACCTTCGGGTCTGAGAAAAGAATTTGATCAAATCTTCACCGAGAATTAATTAACCTTTTTTTCTTTCAGGTCAATTATTCTGGCGAATCTCGTTGGAACGATAATAAAAGCTAATTGATCCAGCGTCTGCATACTCGTTTGCGTGCATAACCTCCCAATGTTTAACAGTTTCCATTCTTCTTGTCAGATACGAGTTTTCAGAAAATATTTTCCAAGCTGTATTAAAAAATTCTGACATCAACAATTATGAGATGATTAAATCATTAGTTAAAGTTTTCAAAATACATTTCAACTCTCATTTTTTTTTCTTTTTCTTATTTCTTTATAATGTATGGAAAATGGAAATGGGGTCAACAACCCCGTGAGCACCGAGCAATAGCCGTCACCTCGCCAACCAAACTGGTAAGCATTGGAGAGAGAGAGAGAGAGAGAGAGAGAGAGAGAGAGAGAGAGAGAGAGAGAGAGAGAGAGAGAGAGAGAGAGAGAGAGAGAGAGAGAGACCCAACTAACCAACGCGCGAAGCCACGATGTACTTTTTGTTCACGTTTCACACGTCCGGCCTACTAATATACTTTTTGCTTGCGAAGCCACGATGCGACAGAAGGAACGCGCGAACGTCTTGCCCCGCGGCCATTCCATGCGATTCGACCCTGCGTTCCGGCGGAACGGACGAGGCGCCGCCGCGTGGCAACCAACACCGAGAAGCAAAAGCACAAGCCCTCGAGGCCTCGAGTCCTCACTGCTCGTCCCCCACCTCTCTCTCTCTCTCTCTCTGATTGTGCGCGAGTGTGAAGAACTCGAAGGGGAGAAGGAACGGGAAGAACGAGACGCTCGTCTTCTTAACATCTTCAGCTGTCTCTCCAAGGATTCGGTATGTTTGCTCGGCCTCCCCTCTGTGCTTGCTTACGGTTGATATGAATGTCGAATTAGCTTCCTTGTTGCACAATTGCACTCCTTTTTCTTCTCCTGGTTTTTGGTGTCCTCCTTTGATAGATATAGTTGGTTTTCAGACATCGAACATGTTTTCCTTCAATTCAATTGTTAGAATTCGTTGTGATGAAACAGAAAAAAGGAAACAAAAATTTGAATTTGTTGCTCAGTAGTTGTTGAAAACGCGTAGATGAGCAAACATACTGGCGGGTGATACGGTAGAACGATTCTTGATGCATGCATATTTAAATAGTTGTTGAAGTTTGGAAATATGATGTCTAGTTGGACGGAGACTTCACGGACAAAAATAACTTGCAATTTGTGTTGGGCTGCAAAATTTGTGGCCCTAATTGATGGTGGCAACTTGTGAGAGAAAAAGAAAAAAAAGGGAGAGACGTAAGTGTATGGTCTGGTTGCATATAAACTATTTCATGAAAGTTTCGTGAGTGGCTGCAACTTTGTATTTTAGGAGGAAGATGGGAAATCAAATTTGAAAGTCTTCACCGTGGGACACGTCCATGAAATAAAAGGACATAGTTAATTAGGACATGTTTTTGTTGGCCTCTTTTAGAAAAAAAGAAGTTTCAAACCATCTTTTGACAATGTTATTAGGGCATGCTTTCTGTGATGTCTTATTGATATGGGCTCTATCTTGTCATTGCTGTTTTTTTTTCCTATACATTGAGCTAAGATTGTGTCCGTCCAGATGATAAAACTGTCCTAAGTAGAGAAAAGATTCTTTTTGTACAGTATAGCACATCTTTTTTTAGCTTGCAGGAGAGACCATCATTTGAATCTACTGCTGTTTGTTTTGATATATCATGGAGGTTTTTCTAAAGAAAAATGCATTATCAATTAACAAAATTATCCAAAGTACTTGGTACACATAGTTAAGAGATCTGGAGGGGGGATTCTCACCGAAAAACATCAGAAACTGAATATCTATAAAGTTGGCTAAAATATCAGCAGTCTACTTGGTCTCGAGGACAATATGCTTAATGTTATATTAAGTTCAAAAGATGATGTGTTCCAGTAATCCAGTTCAAATTATTTAAACCCCAAGAGTAGGGGATTCCTTCCTAGGCAGCTTAGTTGAGCATGTAGAGTCACATTCTAATCCTGATGTGGGAAACTCCCATTAGCCGACACTGCATGAGCCCACATCTTAGCCTCCATGCTTCAGCATCGAGTGGAAATCCTCCGTGGAGAGATGTTACAAGAAAACAATATAACTTGGAAGTAATGAATTGAACTCTAGTTTTCGTTGTAATGGTGTTGATCATCCATATGAGAAAACCCTTTGCCTCAATGCTATATGTATGATCATTCTTAATGTCAAAGAATAATGATCCATGATCCCTTTGGACTCAAAAATAGAACTTGCAAACGTAATAGTATTCCAGTGTTAGAATTGTCCTTCTGCCCTAAAAAATGTTGGGAGTCCATTTAACCGATGATAACTTTGGTGTCCATTTTTTCACTAGAGAGCGGGGAGATTTGTTGTTCCCCACCTCAATATTTTTTGTCTTCTCGCACATGTACATCATTTTGGACAATTAATATACTACCACATGGATGACTACATCCTTTTATCCTGCAAAAAAAATATTTGTGAGCAATATCCCTCTATGATTTCATTTCTACAGATTTAATGCCCATCTGAACAATTTTGCATACTCTTGATTATGTTTCTTTGGTGGATTCACCTAAGAATCAATAGTTCTGAATGTACTAACTTTCTTGTGATTGTAGCAGTTATCTCATTGGCCATTCTGTTCAATAGGTCTGAATGTCTCGGGGAATTCACTTAAGAATCAATAGAACTGAATGTTTTAGCTTTCTCAAATGATCAATATTGTGAAGTCACCACTAATAGGCAGTTATCAGTCTCACTCAGCTAACACTATAATCATTTTTGGCTGCAGGAACAAGCAACAGTTGGGATAACTTTGATTGATCTTGCTGAAGTTGCCAGTTTGACATCAATTCCAATAGTTTACTTACATAAAATTAGTCATGATATTATGAGAATTTGATTCAGAAAATACTTCCGAAGCCATATGATAGGACAGTGCAGTTTTCTATGCAGTACATTCCCACCACATCTCGTGGTAAAATCTTAAGCTAGGTATGCCTTGGTAAAGCAAAAACAAGAAACGGAAGAAAGATTATACATTATAAGGGATTGTCTCAGTCACAAAACAGAATGGTCCTGAAAAGGAATGATGAATGCAAAAGTGAAATTGAGGAGACATTTGGACCACCGAGTTCACTTGGCACCTATGAGAACAAGGATCCTGCGACTCTGGACATAAGTGCATCACAAAGAGGGATGTTGGACGAGAAGACCCACAGAAGTAAATTTATGTGTGTCATGAAGAATAATTTTAGATGGATCAGGTCTGGATGTTTCAGTACATTATCCTCACCTTTGAAGTTTCAAGAAATGGTAGAGGAAAAAAATGATCTCTCACGTTCATCCCACTCTCCTTCAGTTCTTAGCTCCTCTAGGCGTTTCCTTGTGCCTTTCTCTGGGAAAATTAATTGGACTTCCTTAGGGGAACTTTTTAAGAAATGGATAAGACAGCCCATGAATATTGCTCTCTTTCTTTGGATTGTCTGCGTTGGTGTCTCTGGTGCCATTTTATTCCTTGTTATGACTGGAATGCTGAATGGTGTTCTACCAAAGAAATCCCAGAGGGACACCTGGTTTGAAGTTAACAACCAAATCCTGAATGCCTTGTTTACACTTATGTGCCTCTATCAGCATCCAAAGAGGTTCTACCATCTTGCATTGTTATGTAGATGGAGAAATGACGATGTTTTAAGTCTCAGAAAAATATATTGCAAGCACGGAACTTCTAAGCCTAATGAGAGGAAACACATGCTTGTTGTCGTTGTTCTTCTCCATGTTAATTGTTTTTCTCAGTATGCTTTATGTTGCCTCAATTTGGGTTATCGCCGATCCAGACGACCAGTCATCGGAGTCGGTTTATGCCTCTCTGTAGCAATTGCTGTAGCAGCAGTTGCCGGTCTATACAACATTCTCAGCCCTCTTGGAAAGGAATATGAGGATGAATCAGATGAAGAAGCACAGCTTCAGAAAAGTACACCTATTAACACCGATTCAACTCTTGTATACAAGTCACCTGAAAAAAGATACTCTTTCCAAGCAAAAGGAGAAGTGTTGGGAATTAGCCCACAATGGGTAGGAGGGGTGTTTGATTTCTGGGATGACATTTCTCTAGCCTACCTCTCAGTCTTCTGCAGCTGCTGTGTTTTCGGATGGAACATGGACAGGCTCGGATTTGGCAACATGTACGTACATGTTGCAACGTTCCTTCTGTTCTGCCTGGCTCCTTTCTTCATCTTCAACTTGGCTGCTGTCAACATCGATAATGAGCCCATTCGCGAGGCCTTGGGGATTACGGGCTTCTTGCTGTGCATATTTGGTTTGTTGTATGGTGGATTTTGGAGGATACAGATGAGAAAGAAATTTAATCTCCCTCCCAATAGCTTTTGTTGTGGTAAACCATCTGTTACAGACTGCTTCCAATGGCTCTTCTGTTGCTCATGCTCTCTTGCTCAGGAGGTGAGGACAGCAGACCACTACGACGTTGTAGAAGACAAGCTCTACCTGAAGGACCTATCGCCTTTGGGACGCGAAGATGGAACAGCCATGAACAGTTCCAGCACTACTCATTTGACGGATATCTCAGAACAATATCAGATTACCATGGAGAATTCAGCAAGTCCTAACAGATTGCATGAAGGTTCATCTTCAGGGTGGCAGGTGCCCTCCATGGCGGAAGGATCTGCAATTGGAAAGGCCAAGAAAACGATGAAAGCCCCAGTGTCATCTGTTATCAGAAGAGAAGACGACATGCAAGCGCGATGATGGAAGTACTAAGACAGTTGCAGGTTTTGGGCGCCACTGTTGTAAATTATTTTCATGGTTAATTTATACTGTTGTTTTAATTTTTTGTTTAATATAACAACAAAATTAAAAAAACACGGCAAAATATTTTTGTTCAATTTATTTGCCGAAAATTTAGATAGAATTTCAAGGGAAATATTTCTCCACATTGGAAGAAAACATTTTCATGTTATTGCATATTAAACAAAATAATTAATCGCATATTAAAACAAAAGACAGAAAAACCGCTTCTATCTTGTGTGTCAATTGCTACGCTTAGACCTGGATATTCATATTCGATTCCATATGTTTTTTTTTTTACTTTTAAAACAGCTCTTATATTTCTAAATGTCACATGACCTCTATCAAAGATGTTTTTAGTTAATGACTTAATCACGTCAACAAGGAGGCTTTTATTTTGATATTCTCATTTGACAGAATTGTCTGCTCTTCCCTGATAAAGTAATGTTAAAATTTAACTTGTCAAAAAAAACTTGGCATTAAACTATAATTAAAAAGGATTAATAATTAACATGGTAGTTCGCACTATCAATATAAATTAGTCCTAAATATACACCGTTATCTTATATACACTTTAATCATAATGTCTACCACATGTTCTTAGTAACTTCATAATTAGATCACTAAAATTAATAACTAGTAGTTAATCTTGAAATGAACAATACATGAACCTCAATGTTAGTCTCCCTTTGTAACCAAATAAAATGGTGGCACTAATGTTATCAAAATTGGACCGGACCGATCGGTTCAATCGCGAATCAGTTTTAGCATTGAACCGAGAAAATCGATTGAATCGGTTCAATGCAAATTTTGAAGAATAAAATTTAAAAAATGATAAAAATAGGAAAGTTAAAAAAGGAAAAAGGAAAGAAATATAACAAAGATAAAAAAATGAGGGAATATGACATGTCTAAATTTAAATAGAAATTGAAATAAAAAAGGTAGGTATTTAAAATTGAATAACATTAAAATGAAAAATTATCAAAGGACATAAATAAAGAAAAGTGTTAAAGAAAAAGAGAAATAAGAATAATTTAAGATAAAATTTATTAATATAGCATCTATCATAAATAAATAATAGATATTAAATTAATAATAATTCATTTATATTTATATGTTAATCATTATTAAAAATTTTAATAAATAAAAAATATGTTTTATTAATTTTTAACATTATTAATATGTTATTAGTACAATATTCATATACTATATCATATAAATTATATTATATATTTATAATTATTATAAATAATATTATTTTAATAAAATCTAATTTAATCCGATCGAATTCGATCGAACCGGTCCAATCGCGATTAAGTAAAAAATCCAATTCGATTGATAGTTCTATTATGAAAACATTGGATGGCACCATCATTAAATCATGGGCAGAGCCACATCTTGCAGTGTGTTCCATCCCTTATTCCAGCGAATTACAACCCGATTGGGAACCATGGGCCCGGGGGCTTCCCAAGAATTGTTTTGATTAATTGGACGAATATATATATATATATAATATATATATAATTATTGTTACAATTTGCTGTCAACTGCCACTTGACTAGTTAATGGCACTATAATGTCGGTGTCAATAATTGAGTATGGACCATTGTTAATAAAGTATATTTTATTAACGTCGATTAATTAAAAAACATTAGTAAAATAAAAAAGGGTGATGAATGTATTGGATGTGTTTTTAAATTTAAGACCTATTTGCATGAGTGATCAATAAATATTGCAGCAGCCCAAATTGGGTTGCATGCACATCTTATCTTAAAATCAAATAAGGATGCAAAGGTTAATGTCACATAATTTGAAAAGGATAATAAAAATGTTTGACAGGCTGAGAGTTGAGCGGTAATATTAAGTTTTATCAGTTGGAATTAGTTCTCATTGGTATCATCACAAGATCTATGAGTTCAGTTTTGTGGTACGGACTACGGAGCCGACAAGATCCCTGGGTCCCCTATTCGTTGGATCTCTATCTTTCAGCAAATCCAGAAGCTCCAAACTTTACCAGTAGATTTTTTTTGTTCCATTTTTTTCCCTCCTCTTCCTTGCTATGGATTACATTATGGTAGATTCTGCTGGCCACCATTTATATGTCCATTTTTTCCTTTGACCATTTAATTTAGATAATCTAAATTAGATCTGCTCCAAATCTTTTCCTCATTATTATTTTTTTTTCTCTACGCCCTTTTTGGGTCTCCTCGAGCACTTTGGCCGCCAGGCTATCTTTTGGTCCACATGAAGGATTCTTCCCTCCCTCTGCACATTCCCATGTCTGCCATTTCCTGCAGGCACAGGAGAAGGGTAATCGGCTGACTGCTCCCTCCCTCCCTTCCGTGCAACTTCTCCTCCTCACAGCCGTCCCTCCTCTCCAACTCGGAGGTATCTTCTACCTTTAACGTCTCTCTCTTTCTCTCTTGCATTCCCCCCATAACTTGTTCCCAGAAGATTCAGCTGTCTTTTTAGCTCCAAGCTTGAATCTTTAGATATGGGTTACTGTTGGATGGCTTCAGTTCTTTGGACAGGAAGGCATCGATGTTTTCTTTGGCATGAACATTTTGTCTTTGCTGAAATTTCTTAGAGAAGTCCTCGTTGACATCCATCTAATTCCCCCTAACAGAAAGGAACTTGTAACTAACCCAAGGTGCAAAAAGAAAGAAAAAAAAAGAAAAGAAAAGAATCCTCCCTAACGAGCCTTGTGGGTATCCCTAATTCTTCCTAATTGTGTGAGCTTGATTTCTGTAGTGGGGAAAAAGTTGGGTAAATTAGAAAGAAGTTGGCTACATTGTGTGCAGTGGCTACAGGAAAATTGACAGTCTAAACTTAGAATCGGATAGGGGCCATGTTCTTCTCTTCTTCGTGTAGAGGAACTTTTGGAAGAATATATGGCAACCAATGGATATTGTTGGCAGATGTAGATTTGTTCCGAATGACTTCCTAGATGCATATTTTGATCATTAATGTCATACCAAAGTTGAATCTGTTGTTAGGTACTTCTTTATTAGCCCAAATAGTTTTTTTATGATCACGAAATTAACTTGAACAGAGAAGTCTGAGATGGGCAATGTAATTCAGCTTTGCTATCCGTATGAAGCATTCTTGGTAATGTATTTATACTAGTTGGCCAGATACATCTGCCTTGACCGTTAATTATTATGTTTCCAGTCAAGAAAATTTGAGAGCACTTTTCTGTGCCTTTTAAATTGTTTGTTAATGACAGGATCTTTTGCAGGAGCTTTGTTATAACTTTTCTGGTTCATTCCAACGAAATCCAAGGTATTTGATACACAAGAACTTATCCTCTGGAGGGCAGCATATTGCTTCTTTGTTCAGGGTTACGGGTGGTCTTCTTCACAGAGAGATGTTCTCGGAGAGGGATGAGTCTGCAACAGGAATGACTAATGAAATTCCATCAGCACATAGAGATACTAGCACATCTGATCATGGTGAAGATGTTCACATCCTGATATCATCAAGGCAACAAGAGAGATCTGATGGAACCATGGATAGGAGGCACATCTTGGACTTCATCAGAGCTGGTTCATTCAGAGACTGGTTCAAGAAACTCGAATTCTTGTCCCCATTCAGGGTGTTCAAGAAGACACTGGATCACAGAGAAGAGGTTTCATTATCGGTTTCTACTCCTATTAGCGCAGAGCAGCACTTTAGTCTCACATTTCTGAGGAGTATCAATTGGTCCTCCTTCCTAGTTACTTGCAAGGAATGGATGAAGCATCCAAAGAATGTTTCTCTTCTCATTTGGATAGTTTGTGTATCCATATCTGCCTCAATTTTGGCTTTGCTAATGCTTGGAGTACTAGATAAAATGTTCCCATCAAAATCCGCAAGAAATAAATGGATTGAGATCACCAACCAAATCTTGAATGCTCTTTTCACACTAATGAGCTTATATCAGCATCCAAATCTGTTCCACCAATTCATCCTCCTATGCAGATGGAGATCTGAAGACATCAGGGCACTCAGAAAGATATACAGCAAGAATGGAGGTTACCGGCAGCATGAATGGGTTCATATGATGGTTGTGGTTCTCCTCCTCCACGTCACCTGCTTTGCTCAGTATGTCTCGTGTGGTCTCTACTGGGGTTATCTGAGTGAACAAAGGCCAGAATTTGCTGGAATGTTCTTCTTTGTTCTTGGAATTGCAGCACCTGTCGTCGCTGGCGCTTACACTGTCTATAGTCCACTTGGAAGGGAGTGTGATACTGAACTAGATGAAGAATTGCACGACCCAATTTCAGATGATGCTACTAAGGTATCCTGTAGACCTGGGTTCAAGCTATTCAAGCTAAGGGCCTTGGTCAGAAATCCCAAGTGGGCAGGAGGCCTATTTGATTGCACCGAGGATGTTACAGTAAGCTGCCTTTCCCTCTTCTGCACATTCTGCGTCTTTGGTTGGAACATGGAAAGGCTTGGCTTCGGAAACATGTATGTTCATATGGTCACGTTCCTCCTGCTCTGCATTGCTCCATTTTGGATCTTCAACATATCAGCCCTTAACATTCACGACAAAGTCACTGGAGATATACTTGGGATTGCAGGGATAGTGCTTTGTGCATTTGGGTTGTTGTATGGTGGTTTCTGGAGGATCCAAATGAGGAAAAGATTCAAACTTCCAGGGAATGACTTCTGTTGCGGCTCCAATTCGCTAACGGATTACCTCCAGTGGATGTTCTGCTGGGTGTGCTCCCTTGCTCAAGAGGTGCGAACTGGAAGTCTCTATGAAGTCGAGGATGACAGCCTCTACAGGAAGCAGTCAGACATTGATGAAGCTGAAGAACTCCTGCATCCTCTACCGCGTGAAGGCGGTAGGAATCCCCTGGGCAAACTGAATTTCGACACATTTTCAGTAGAATATTCAGGTGAATTCCTTACAGTTTTTGCTGCAGAGGATCAGCAGAATGGCCAACTGCATGATCTGAAACTGAAGCCCTCTGAAATGAGGCCACCATATGTACAAACTTGTACACAAGATGATAATTTCAACTGAAGATAGATTTTTGAATTCCCTCAGAGTTCCTCAGATTAGTTTGTGGTTGCTGGTCAGAGAATCTTTAGACCCGCCAGGTTTCTTTGTTTTAGATTTTTGAAAAACAGCGTAAAATATAAATATATTCTGTTTATTCCTAAAAATTGTTTCTATAAAGCAAATTTAAAGATTTTTAAGATGTCTTTTAACCAATAATCTAAAAAACTCTATTTTTATCCCATAGAGACTAATAGGACATATGGGAAATCTAAGTTCAAACGTTTAAGAAAACATCTCATTTGATAAAAGATATTTCTTAATCATGTATTTGTCAGAGTTCAATAATATTTGCTTTCTTTGTTTGGTTTTATCGCATTGCTTTCTCTTTCGTCGTTAAATAAATTGTATTTCTTAATGTATTTGATATATTGGACTAGATCAAATTCAATAATATCTGCATAAATTTGAGATGAAGGGAAAATTGGAACTATTTGGAAAAAGGAAGGAAATAAGAAAATGGAAAAAGAAAAGAGGAAAATTAATGCGAGACAAAAAATTAATCCTGACCGTTATGGTGTTCTTTTCCTAATCAATGATAAAAAAAAGAATTAGATTTCCTAATCAATTATTATTGTGTTCTTTTCCTGCTTGATGCGCTCGAACTATAAACATATCTATTGGTTCATTATTTCTGAAATATAGTCAAACAGGTCAAACTTTGAAAAATACAAAACTATCTAGAAGTTGACAAAATCATCATTTTTAACCCCACGATAAGGAAATAAAGAAAGAATATTTATATTCTCAATCTTTTTAACTTTTCAAATCATATTTTATTTTTTTTATTTTAATAAAATTATTATATTAATATTTTTTACTATTATTATAATATTAAATGTCAACTCTATATGATAAAATATTTTAATTATATAATGTTATATTTTCAAAAATTATTCTCTTCGAATCAAACAAGATATATAATAGAAATATCTTTACTTTTTCATATTATTCTATTGATTTATTCCTTTTGATTTTATCCGGTAGCCAAACGTAATATTTTTGTCAGGAACAGAAAAAAAACACAGGAAAAAAGTATTATCATAAAAAAATCAAAATTAATAAAAAAAAGTAAATTATAATAAACCCAAATCCTAGAGAAACAAATTCTCATCTACCATTAGAAAAGAAGGTTGACTCGTCTAATTGAATATGATATGAAAGCACGATAAGAAAAAAGACCGAAAATTAAATTTCAAAGAGGTTTTTATTAAAACAAAATTGTCCAACTAATGAGCTGACATAGACTCTAATTATAGCAGCCGGCATGCGAGATGAGAGAGCTCGCCGGCAAGTTCACGGTGTGTGTGGGGGGGAGTATGGAGTTGACAAAAGTTGCGTTAACCTGCCTGATACGCCCCAATATGAATCAAGAGGTCAATGACGGATGACCAACATGAGAGCATGGAGACAGCAAGATCTGAAATTTTCAGCCTTGCCGTGCCTGACAAGTTCCACGTCCAATGTCATTATGATATGATGGTGGTACAAATAATAATTGTATTTTGAAATGGTTGCTGCAGGTCAATTAAGTATTTAAATTTGTATATTAGTCCGCCACTCCTTCATCTCCTAATTTTCTCTCATGCATGTTTTGTAAAGAAACAATGTTGTTGAGTTAATTGGGACAGCTCACTAAACTAAGATATCCAATATTTCAGACTTAAGTGAACAGACCAAGGAAATAAAACAGGATCATTAGTGGATCAAGGGGTAGTAAGTGAAATCGATATAAATGAAGGTCACATGATTCCAAAGTGCCATTGTTGGGAAAGTTCTATCAGCAAATTTATATAATTGTAGGCTTCGAAGGTGTAATTTTTGGGACAGTTGATCAACATTTCCTCGTTAGTAGGATGCAAGAATATAATTCTATATCTATATGCAAAAGACGTATGCATTTTTTGGGGGTAATGTACTTATATTAGGCTAATAAATGAGTTTAAATAGGAACAAAATCCACCTCTTATATTCTCCTTTGGAGGGCGTAGGGAGCCAAGGCAATAAGACCCACAGAAGAAGACTCTTCTCTTTGTTCTAAAGAAAAGGAGTACAATGAAGTGAAAGAAAAAAAAAAGGAAGCACTCCACTTTCACTTTGGAGCAGTGTTGTCAAATCCAACTTGCTCCGTCGATAGACCGGTCAAACCTGAATTTAATCAATCCTATCGGGTCAAGTTTTAAAATAAAAAAATAAAACATGAAAATTATTAAAATATTTAGACATATTATATATATTTGTTTGAAATATATGTTTCAATGTTCTCTTAGTCACATATACAATTTTGTTTAATTTTTTTATTTATAATCACTTCACAAGATTTTTTTATTAATAAACATTTGATTGATGACTTAATTTATGTTACTTTACTATATCATTTAATCTAAATTTTTATTTTACTTTATTATAGTATATTGTATATTTTTGTTAAATAAGATATCATATACTAATAATATTATAACAATCCTCTTTATTTTATTTTATTTTTTATTAATTTACATTATCTGGTTCTATTATTCGGTTCAATTCAATCCAATTGATTCGATCTCATCCGTTGATTATTCTGGATAGATGCCGGACCGAGTCTCGTAATATTGCTTTGAAGACACACGTATGACGTATTGTCTCACATGAATAACACATATATATCAAAAACAGAAATTTCAAAAAGGAAAAGTAGGCTGTGACAAAGATGTTCTTCCGAATCCTATGCAACTTAGAAGCCGTAAAACTAATAAACTACTTATTCATTTCAAGATGAAAAAATGCAACTTTTTTTTCCAAAACAATGATCGATGCCCTTTAATTATTTCAAAATTCAACTGGCACCGGTAATAGACTAAAAAAAAGCTTCGATTAATTTAATTGTGACCGTGAGCCGTATAAAGCCCGCCATGGAAGTATTTGCCTGGTGGTGTCTGGTCTAGTGGTCTTTCTTCTGTTTCTTTTTTTTTTTCTTTTGTACCGTAAACTTTTTAAATTATACATCGGTATATGAAGCAGGTTCCAATTCAGCCACGGCCCCAGCTACTTATAAGCGTTTCCTCTCCCTCGTCTTGTCCCCCATGCTGAGGAGATAGTGGAAGCATTCAAGCTGGGGGGGAAGGGCAACACCCATCAGCAGTTCGTTCGCATTTATGGCTGCCAAAAATAAGGCTTAGTCAAGGTACACAATCTGCAACTCAACATTGTTTCTTCTCCCTTTTTTTCTTTTCTTTGTACATGCATGAACAGATTCAGTTTGCATGCTGCATGATTCCTCTCTTGCCGTCGTTGTTGTTCTCGTCGCCATTTCTGATCTGTGATCAGCAGGCAGACAAACTTACTTCTGGGCATGACCGCCTTCCTTCTCGGTTGTCTTGAATTCGATTAACGAGATGAATAGTTGCGCCAACAGTTGGGTGCTATTTGTTAACATATGTATCCTTACGTTAGGCGATCAGTACTACTCCGGGCACCGGCGTTTGAATTGGTGCTCGCTTGTGATCTTGTCGGTGGAGATGGCCATTACTAGCTCGATATTCGAAGCTGGAGTTAGGGGTCCCTAAAACCCAATTCACATTCCCACATCTGCCCTTCACTATGGACCACGCATGATAATTAATCTTATGATAAGATGACGCTAAATTATATTTCTTTACCGTGTGAGTGTGTATATATGTAATTCAATAGAGATGTAAATAAAACTATCTCACGGCTGATATCAAATATAACACAAAGCAGGTTTTTTTTTTTTTTGGTTTTGGAAAGCCAAAATATTTTTTAAAAAAAATAAAAAATAGATCTTGTATAAGTGATTGGGGATGTTTGAGTTACTTGCTTGCTCTATCTTAATGTGGTTAGATGCTGATTTGTAAATGCTTAGGTTCATTTCATGAGAGTTTGCGATGTATATGTTTCTGTTTGATTATTCTTAGTTCCATCCAATGCTTGAACGCCTGCTCGCTGCATTGGCGTTGGTCATGAAGCATTAATAGGAAACGAAGTTAGTTCCGAGAGGTAATGCTCAACTGATTTTAAAGAAGCATGAATAATATGCGTCACTCACGCCTAACAAATTAAGGGGGGAAATGAAATGGGAACAAATATGAAATGTCATCGCATCTAGAAATGTTTAAATAGGACAAATGAACAAACTTTTGGCAAGAAGTGAGAGATGGATTGGATCACGCAACAAAACATGTGGTGTGTGAACAACTAGGACATATTATGGCCACTGTTTTTCAATATACAACATGGTATCTACTGTTGCTGATATTCTCATTAATGCAAGAGTGCAAGCATTGGAGAAATGTGTTCACAAGTGAGATATGGATCTGATCCAAAAATAGAAGCAACCCTACTAAATTTGATGGACTCAAATTATGTTAGATTGAGTTCAATTTTGAGGTTTGGAACCGATTGATCATCTCGACTTTATTCAAATTGAATTGGATTGAGTTAAAACTCACTATTTTTTCTTTTTTGTTTTTACTCTCTTTTAGATATAAAAATACTTGATATTTGTTTAAAGTATGAAATAAGTTTTTCTTTAACTATTCAAATATTATTTTCCCTTATAAAGTATTTATTTTAATAAATTTTCATGAAATTAAACATAAATATTTTTTTTAAAAAAAATAAATTTTGTTTTTTTCGTATGATATTGAATTTGATTGAGAGCTGTTCAACACATATCAACCTGGGTTCTAGTTAGAATGCTTCGGATCCCATTTGCCAACCTTTTTCGACCCAGTCAGGTTGGAACCAGAAGTCAGATCCAATTCATATAGGAGGAAGGGAAGGAAAGAGAAAAGAAAATGGACGAGGTATACTTTTGTATTAAACAAATAAATTATTGGTAAATATTCATTTTAAATAATAAATATGCTAAAGTGATATATTTTTATTACTCGGGGCATAAGTGCATGGATAGAGGGAGCGCAGGAACAGAGGAACGGTGGGGGGAAGTGGTAAGGATTAGACAAGAAGATAAGGAAAGGATTTATGAAACGAAAATGAAGGTAAGTAGTTATTATTATTATTATTATTATTATTATTATTATTATTATTATTATGTTATTTATTCTTTTTTAATATTATTAATGATAAGAAAATGACTCGCAAATTATTAATATTGATTATTTTTTATCAAAATTGTTAATTATCATTTAATGATATTAATAATATGTTTAATTTTTTACCATAAATTAGTCTTATTTCTTCTAGTTTACTTTTCTTAACATTTTCCTTTTTTTCCCATTTCTTCCTCTTTTTTCATTAATTCTCTCCATTAATTTTCTTTCTAGTGTTACTGTTTTTTCCTTTAATTTTGAATGCTAATTCAAATATATTAATTTTTTTACTTCTTTACTTTTTTCTTCTCTTATTTTTTTCTTTCATTTGTACTAGTTTTTACTTTTTTCCCACTTTTTCTTTATTTGAACCGAGTTTCATCGACTTTTAGAATCGACATTAACCCAATCAAAATTGATTGACACAATTAATTAGTAGAGTTGTATTCTAAATCGTTCACCGACATAATTAAATAGTCGACTTATATTCTAAATAGTTAGACAGATGCTAGTAGCTTTATAATCAGAATTATTACTTTGATCAGAAGAATATTATGGTAGGAGGCTCCAATAAATAACTCATTCAATTGGTTATCATTTAGAGAAAATCTATGTTTATTTATTTTTAATTTCTCTTTTAAAGTGTTTATACTTCGACATTATTAGTGATTTGAAAATCGAATAGTCATTTAATAGCATATAACAGTTCAGCAGGCATAACGGATGCCATATAGTGATAACTGATTAAAGATTCATTTATAATACTAATAAATAAATATTTGATAAATATAACAAAAGAATCAAATAATTAATATCAAACAAGACAATTAAATAAATGATAAAATATTTAATCAAACACTTTACGAATTTTATTATAATGCGAAAAATGAGATATCTATAATAGTATTATTTACACGTATCATAAATGTTATTTATGGCATTGCCAAAATAAAATTTAAAACAGTGACGATTAATTTGCATGTCTACAGTACATATCTTTTTTTTTTGTTATTTCTTTAGGTCTTTCCTAAATTATTCCAATTTTTTTTATATCCAATTGACTTTAATTTTTCGTATTCCTAAATTATCATAATTTTTTTATTTAAAATTTTTATTATCTTTATTTTTTTCCCTTTACGAAAAGATTAAATTACAAAAATATTAGAGATATAAAAAATTAAGGGATACAAAATTATAAATTACTTCTCTTATATTTGCTTTGTTATCTTGATAAGTTTAAATTAGATGTGATAATTTTTTAGGAACGGTGTAAGAAAATAATTTTAATTTTTTAGAACTTTGTAATGCGGCGTAACACGTGCCAGGCCAGACGTATGTGGAACGTTCTCATGCACGTTCTTCTCCACTCGTGAATCAATCTAAGTCAAAAAGCTTAAAATTAGCTTTTCCTCCGTCCCGCGTGCGTATCAAGATTGAATACTTTAATCGAAAGCATCGGTCAAAAAGTTGGCCATAGTTTTTTTTTTTTTAAATTTTCGGTGGGTATATAAAGTTGGCCAAAGTTAAAGATGAAACCAAAGCTTGAATTCCCCTTCCGTCTGTGGGTACGTGGTGGTAGATCGCATAATCGTGGACTATCACTTTGGCTTGTGAGTGGCGGGCCATACATTTTCATGGTCAAATGAAGCTTCTGTATTTCTTTTTAGTTATGTTAATAATACTAAATACGAATCTTAATTGAATCTTTTTTAAAAAGAGATATATTTTTCGCTCCTTTTACATTTATTATATATTTTTACATTTAACAAGAAGATTAAAATTCTATAAATAGGACATTAGAATTAGAAAATGGAAATGACATAAGTTCATCCTGATTCTGAACTCATGCAGGCTACTGAGCAGGTGTTATTGGCAGTCGATCGATCTGCACTGCAGCATCCGTTCGTCATAATATTCTTGCCAATATTTCTCAAAAGAGAATATGTTTCTTGCATCAAGTGATCAAAGAAAAAGTTGTTAATGCACAACCAAGAAGGAACGCGTATGATACCATGGTTCCGGTCGAGAGTTATGAGGTCGGCAATGGCGAGATCGTACTGGATGCGGTGGATGGCGCGTCCACCAGCGCCAGTAAGAGGCGGCTCGGGGACTACATTCCAATATACGTCCCGGCCGTCGACAAGAGGCTGATGAACAGCCAGAGCTCCCACGGCAAGAGGTTCCTCGACTTCCTCAAAGCTCGTCCGGCCAAGGATTGGTTCTTCCGGTTCGGATTCGTCGGCCGGGCGTCGCCCCCTTTATCCTTCTTCCGGCGGAGGAGCGCGACTGCGGAGAATGACGATCCTACCCTCTCCGCAATGACCAGCGGCGCCGGACGACGGCGCTTCCGCGTGCCGTTCGTCCGGCGGATCGACTGGGGAGCGCTGGGAAGATACTTTTTGGACTGGATCAAGAACCCCGCCAACATCGCCTTTTTCATCTGGCTGGTCTTCGTAGCCGCCGGCCTCTTGTTGCTGTTCCTACTGATGACGGGGATCCTGAACGGCGCAATACCCAGCAGCTCCAGGAGGAAGGACTGGAACGAGGTCGTCAACCAAATCCTGAACGCCCTCTTCACGGTGATGTGCATATACCAGCATCCGACGCTCTTCCATCACCTGGTGCTGCTGCTCAGATGGGGAACCAAGGACAGGGTGCACATGCGGCAGGCCTACTGCAAAGACGGAGCTGTCCGAGATAACGAGCGCGCACACATGGCGTTTGTGTTGCTGCTGTTCCACCTGACTTGCCTCGCTCAATACGTCCTGATAGGCCTTTACTGGGGTTACGACCGGCACACGAGACCGGATTGGGCTGAGACCCTGTGCATAGTCATTGGGGTCGCCGCCCCCATCATCGCCGGAGTTCACATGGTGTTCGGACCTCTGGGAAGGAAACATGAAGACTCCATAGCTGTAGGACCGGAGCAGGAACGTTCCGAGCTTCAGTTGTACAAAGGATGGGTAGTGGAGACCAATCCAGAATGGATTGGGGGATTGTTCGATTGCTGGGATGATGTGACGGTGTTCTACCTCTCGTTCTTCTGCACCTTCTGCGTGTTTGGTTGGAACATGGAAAGGCTTGGATTCGGCAACATGTACGTGCACATTGCTACGTTCATGCTGCTGTGCATCGCTCCTTTCTGGGTCTTCAACATATCAGCTCTCAACATAAACGACGATACCATTAGGTACGTCGTCGGCATCACTGGCATTGTGGTTGCTGTGTTCGGCCTGCTCTACGGAGGGTTTTGGAGGATCCAGATGAGGAAGAGATTCAAGCTTCCCCCAAATCCTTTCTGCCTGAATTATCCATCCGTAGCTGACTGCACGCAATGGTTGTTCTGTTGGTCCTGTTCTTTAGCTCAGGAGGTCAGGACTGGAAACTTTTATGATGTTGAGGATGACAGCTTCCATCAGCAGGTCACCGACCAGGACGGCCGGCCGGCTTTGCTCCCATTGCCGCGGGAAAGCGGGTCAGGGACCGTCGCCGAGTCGAAGCTGGAGTATTCTATCAGAAGTGCATCTTGCCCACCAAAAATTTTGGAAGCTGAAGATAAGAGGAACGGTAGCTCCCATGAGTTCTCATTTGCTTTGGACAGATCATATACTTACAATGGAGCTCATGAAATGAAAGCACCTACCCCGATGTTAATTTAGATGGAACACAATGCGGAAGCTGAAGAAATTAAGATATGATGCCCAGTAAACTGCGAGTTGTTTCCGGCGTATTATTCTTTATGTACAAAAGAACGTTTTATCTCCCCTATGTATCTTCCCTCCGTTTTTATTCGTAGGAAAAGAATGTTTGTAGTTGGAATTTTCTTTTTTTTTAAAAACTGTATTGATTTGATCCATTTTGAAACTAAAATTGTCAGTTCGATAAGAAAATTGAGTCACAAAAAACGTATATTGTTCTTTAGAAAATGTGCGAAAGAACTTAGATGGAAATTTGAGTGTTGAATTCAACATTCGACAGTGTATAAAAACAAAACGATATCCTCCCAACTTCGACTGTTCATTAGGCACAAGGGATTGGGATTTGGGACGAACATACGTATTTTGAATTTGTTTTTTTTATAAAAAAAATCGTTCCGAGTTCTATGACAAGACGATTCAAGATAAAGATCAAACTAATCAGTCTCACATTTCAATTCGTGACTAATATGTATAATTATTAATAGCGGATACAAATCAGTCTTGCCACATAAGGAGCGGTTGTGGACACATTTGTTCGGTCAGTTCAATTTTTGGTCCAATTTTTTCACATTTTTTTCCCACGTCCCATGCGACATCCACCCCCTCTTTTTTCCCTTTTTTTTTCCCCTAACCTCCAGAACTATCCTAGAGGAGGATCACGTTTTCTCACCCTCTGCTGAATATCGCGATTCTCTTCCTCGCCTGCGCCTGCTGTCAGAATCATTGTGTGCGATTGAAGTTCCCCTATCAGCGTCATTAGGGGAGAGCAGAAACCGTGTCGACCTGGTTCGACCCGGACTGATTTTTCAAAAAATATTCCCGAACCGAATAGAACCGGTCCCGGAATGGGTCTAATTCGGGTTCAAATCCAGCTTTCAAAACACCGACCCGTGACCTGATCCGATTATTTTTTATTCTATTTATATTATTAATAGTTTATTTCTATAAGTAAAAACTAAGCAAAAAAAAACTATGCCCTCTCCTTCTCCTCGTGACTCGGCCGTCCTCTGCCCTAAATCCCTCCTCTCGTTACTCTCGAGTCTCAGAATCCTAAACCCTAAACCCTCATGTGCCCTCTCCGTCGTTGTCGATCAGTCTCTTGGGTACAAGCAAAGCGGCGTCGTCGGCTATTGTGCTCCCTGCGCCCCCGTCCTCCCCATCCCGTGACGGCGTGCCCTAAATCCCTGTGCTCTGTCGCTTCCCTCACGAGTCGTCAAACGTCGGCCCTCTTCCTCCCGCTTGGCTTGCTCCGCCCTGGTGCGTCGAACGTCGTTGCTCTCTCGCTCGGCCTATGGTTTACGGGCGTCGACCTTCTTTCAAGTGCTTCTCTCATCCCATCTTTTCAAATCCTTTATCCTTACTTTAATTTCAACAATTTCCGTTCTCCTCCATATCCTGAGAAGATTGCTTCTATTATGTTCTTTTGCTCAAGCATCTAATTATAAAAATGCAGAACTGAATTCGTGTAATCTTCTTCTCCCATTATGTTCTTCCAATTCGTGCAATGTACATACACAAATGTAGATCTGAATGTACTAGAGCATGTTTTCATATTCATGTTTTCCGTACTCTTATAACTTGAAATTTCATTAACCCAATTGTTGGAAGGTCACTAGTGTATCTTTTTATATTTTCAAAGCTAGCAAATAACTTTCAAGATGGAGGAAAATGCAATGACTATCATTGGATCTAATCCTATGTCAGATGATATTGTTATCGAGTCTGCATAATCCAATCCATGTAGAAGGAACAAAATCAACTAGTGATGCTTCCATCGAAATAGAACCACCTCAAAGGAAGTCAAGGGAAAACAAATATGAGGCTTGGAAGCATTTTGAATATTTTATTTTAGATGATGAAGTTAGAGCAAGATGCAAGCATTGCAAAAAAGACTTTGCTGCGGACTTTAATAAGTATGGGACTACATGTTTGATTAAACACCTGAAAAGATGCAAGAAGTTCCCACATAAAAATAAAGTGGGAGGACAAAAAATGTTGGGGAAGAGCTTACAAGGAGTAGCTACTAGAGCAAAACTATTAGTCCCTCATTCATATAACTATGAGGATTGTATGAGGGCCTTGTCTGAGTTCGTCATATGTGATGATCCGGCGTTTAGAGTTGTAGAGGGTGATGAATTTCATAAATATTTCAAATGCTTGGAGCCCAGATTTATTATTCCTTCAAGATGGACTATTGCTAGATATTGTTATCAATTATATCTTGATGAGATGAAATCTCTTAAGTTATTTTTGAAGAAGTCGTGTTCACGTGTTTGCCTTACTACTGACACATGAACATCTTGTCAAAATTATATTATATGTGTCTCACACCACATTTTATTAATGAAGACTGAGTCTTACATAGTTTGCATCCAATTGACACTACAAGAAAATTGCCAATTTATGGCGGAACATTTTCGACGGACAGGAATCCTTCGCATTTTCCGATAGCATTTGCGACGGATAGAAAAAATCTTCCAAAATACCGAGGGCCAAAATATCCTTCAAAATTATTGATGAAAAATATCCGTCGGTACGTTACCGACGAGAATATCCTTCAGAATTAACGACGGATTCAAATCCATCGATAATTTCGAAGGCCAGACCCGTCATTAAATATATTTATAATAATAAATATGTGATATAATATAAGTATACGTTTAATATTTTATAATTAAAATTACAGATGGATTTAGCCTTCAAATTTACTGAAAGATATTAATCCGTCGGTAATTAATTTTAATAATAATATATATGTAATATATTCTTAAAGAGTCATATTGTGATTAATATTATAAATAATCATTAGATTATTTATAATACATATCTCTTACACTTACTTAAAATATTAATAAATATAATATGATATTAATGTTAATAATAAAATTTTATATATAAGTATTTATAATGAATAATATTATTTCAATTACCGACGGGTAGTATCCTTCTCAATTACCGACGGAGTTAAATTCTTCAGTAATTCCAAAGAATTTTCCTTTGGTAATTAAAACAATAATATATTATTAATGTTTATAATATAATACATATCTCTTACATTTACTTAGAATATTCATAAATATAATATGATATTAGTAATTTTAATAATAAGAATTCATAATGAATAATATTATTTCAATTACCGACGGGTAGTGTCCTTCTCAACTATCGACGGAGTTAAATCCTTCGGTAATTCCGAAGAAATTTTCCTTCGGTAATTAAAATAATAATATATTATTGATGTTTATAATATAATACATATCTCTTACATTTACTTAAAATATTCATAAATATAATATTGTATTAGTAATGTTAATAATAAGATTTTATATATAACAATTCATAATGAATAATATTATTTCAATTACCGATGGAGTTAAATCCTTCAGTAATTTCGAAGGAATTTTTCTTCCATAATTAAAATAATAATATATGTTTAATGTTTATAATATAATACATATCTCTTACATTTACTTAAAATATTCATAAATATAATATGATATTAGTAATGTTAATAATAAGATTTTATATACAAGAATTCATAATGAATAATATTATTTCAATTACTGACGGGTAGTGTCCTTCTAAATTACCGCGAGTTAAATCCTTCGATAATTCCGAAGGAATTTTCCTTCGGCAATTAAAATAATAATATATTATTAGTGTTTATAATATAATATGTATCTCTTACATTTACTTAAAATATTCATAAATATAATTTTGTATTAGTAATGTTAATAATAAGATTTTATATATAAGAATTCATAATGAATAATATTATTTCAATTACCGACGGAGTTAAATCCTTCAGTAATTCCGAAGGAATTTTCCTTCGGTAATTAAAATAATAATATAAGTTTAATGTTTATAATATAATAGATATCTCTTACATTTACTTAAAATATTCATAAATTTAATATGATATTAGTAATGTTAATAATAAGATTTTATATATAAGAATTCATAATGAATAATATTATTTCAATTACCGATGGATAGTGTCCTTCTCAATTATCGACGGAGTTAAATTCTTCGGTAATTCTGAAGGAATTTTTCTTCGGTAATTAAAATAATAATATATTATTAATGTTTATAATATAATACATATCTTTTGTATTTACTTAAAATATTCATAAATATAATATTGTATTAGTAATGTTAATAATAAGATTTTATATATAAGAATTCATAATGAATAATATTATTTCAATTACCGACAGGGTTAAATCCTTCAGTAATTTTGAAGGAATTTTCCTTCGATAATTAAAATAATAATATAAGTTTAATATTTATAATATAATACATATCTCTTACATTTACTTAAAATATTCATAAATATAATATGATATAATTAATGTTAATAATAAGATTTTATATATAAGCATTTATAATGAATAATATTATTTCAATTACCGACGGATAGTGGTCTTCTCAATTATCGACGGAGTTAAATCCTTCGGTAATTTTGGTAATTAAAATAATAAGAATTCATAATAAATAATATAAGAATGCGTAATGAATAATATTATTTCAATTACCTACGGATATTGTCCTTCGAAATTATCGACGGATTCTAAATCCTTCGATAATTCCGAAGGGATTTTCTTTCGGTAATTAAAATAATATATATTATTAATGTTTATAATATAATACATATCTCTTACATTTACTTTAAATATTCATAAATATAATATGATATTGGTAATTTTAATAATAAGATTTATATATAAGTATTTATAATGAATAATGTTCAATTACCAACGGGTATTGTCCTTCAAAATTATCGACGGATACTGAATCCTTCGGTAATTCCAAAGGAATTTTCCTTCAGTAATTAAAATAATAATATTTATTATATAAACATTGAGAAAAAATATTATTATTTTATTTATCGATGGAATTTTTTGAAGGATATATCCGTCGCTAAATCTTATATTTTCCCGCGCACTTTTCCCTCCTCCTCCGCTTCTAGCGCCCTATATTTACCCCTATCCCTATATTTCTTTCATCTTTCCTTCATTTATCTCTCTCCTCCTCTCCCTCTCCCACCCCACGGCAGCGGCAGCGGTGGCGGCGGCAACTCACTCCGGCGTGACTTCGGCAATCCCACCCGCTCTCCCCCTCTTCTTCTTTGTCGACTCCGGCAACCTATGCAGCCGGATCCAGCTGCCTAGCGTCAGATCGGCCGCCTACCGTCGGATCTAGCCCCCTATGCGCCGGATCTAGCAGTAGACGGCCAATCCGGCGCCCTACGGCCAGATCTTGCCGCCGGTGCATTGAATCGGCCGCTGCGCCGAATCAGCCGCTGCGGTCGGATCCGACCGCAGGCGGCCGGATCCGATCGCAGGCGGCCGGATCCGCCGCCGGCGGATCCGAACGTAGGCGGCTGGATTCGCCGCCGGCGGATCCGAACGTAGGCGGCCGGATCCAGCGCGCAGGCGGCGGATCCGACACGTAATGGGGTTAACGGGCAGCCATTTCGTCGTGCAGTCGGCGGATGGGGCGCACATGACCGATCCGTAGTTAACGGTCGGACGGCCACCTCCCCTCTTTCTCGATTCTGGTCGCCTGTGCCGGATCGGCTGCCACGCTGGCAGTCGATCCGATATCAGGCGGCCTATTTTTTATTATTTTTGTAAAGTTTTTGACGGATGTTGTCGTCGCACTCCGTCGGTAACGCCTTTCGAAGGCTTTGATAGGTTGCCGGCCTGCCAAAGGATTTGACGGGTCGCCGACCCGCCGAAGGTTTCGGCGGGTCGAACCCATCGAAGTCTTAGACGAGTTGCCAACCCGCCGAAGATTTCGACGGGAAACCTCCCATCGATACTGCCGTTGGAATATTCTGTCAAAACCCTTTGAAACCTATGAAGGCCCATCGTCCTCTCTTTCTAGCCCGGTATCACGATTAGTATTTTCTGACGGTAAAATCCGTCGAAACTTCTGAAGGATGACCTTCCCTTCGAAATTTTGAATAGATATCATCCGTCGAAAATTTTGAAGGCGAATTATCTGTCGCAAATATCTGTCGAAATTTTCAAAGAGGCATTTGAGGACCGTCGATAATTTTTTGCAACGACAAGTGGAAAACTCGTCATTTGCGGCTTCATGCTTAATAATTGGGCGAATTGCTCCGAAATGAACGAATGTGTAGCACCTGAA
Source organism: Pontederia crassipes (assembly GCA_030549335.1). Lineage (NCBI taxonomy): Eukaryota > Viridiplantae > Streptophyta > Magnoliopsida > Commelinales > Pontederiaceae > Pontederia > Pontederia crassipes. Next base: position 55,168,276 of record CM060196.1, on the reverse strand, counting down.
TAAAAGAGAATATTAGCATGAACACCATCAACTTTCAGCATATCTTGGATGGTGTCGTTCGCCCTTTGCTCATCTGCAGGCCTCATGTTGTAGACTCGACCTTGCACCATTCTAGGTGGTCTGTCGTTGCGCTATGGAGGATGTCCAGCATGTCTTGGCTTTTTGCAATCTCTAACGAAATGGTCCAACTTGCCACAATTCAGGCACGCTCCAGTCTTTCGGTAACACTCACCGAGATGCATCCAATTGAGTCAAAGTAAGTATTGAATTGTGACATTGATTATTGAGCTCACACTTATGGATTTTATTGTTATTGTTGTGTGAGAATAAATGTCTCCTAAGATCATATTCCCGAATCAAATACCATGGGCTCCCAGAAGCAAGTCACAACGAGCCGATCAGGAGACCCAAAGTTCCCAACCCAATAATCAGCATATTCTGAGCCCGCAAGCAAGTAGACAACATGTGCAAGGTCTCATTATGGAGTTTTTCTAGTTATGTAGAAATCTGATAATTTACATGTATGTAGAGATCAATTTGTGTAAAATTATGATCTGATAACAAATTTATCATTATTGTTTTGTATATCAATTTTTCCTTTTTTCATAAAATTCCTAGTTTTTTTTTAATTGTTCCCGATTTTCTAGGTCTGTTCTGGTCTGGGACCGGTTCCGGGACTACGTCAAGAAACCTGATACTAGGCTATAACCGGGGTGGGACCGTGAACGGTCAGACCCGGTCTTGAACCCAGTTTTGCTCTCCCCTAAGTGTCATGCTTTTCTTCCTCGCCTGTTGTCGAAGTCATATCGTCGATGCCTTCTTCTACTACCGAACACGAAGAATGTGTGATCAAAGTTCCCCTATTGGTGTCACGCTTTTCTTCCTCACCTGCTACTATAATAATCTCGCCGCCTCTCGCTGACGCCTTCGCCCGCTGCCGAACACGAAGAGCATGTGATCAAAATTCCCCTATTGTCGTCGTGCTTTTCTTCCTCGCCTGCTGACGGAATCATCTTTTCTTCCTCACATTTTCTTCTCTCCTGTTGTTTTGAGGTTAGAAGTAGCTAGATGGACGATCAATAATATAAAAGATTGATGTGTCTTCCCCATATTAGGTGTGCTTCTGGTATTGATATATAGATTGTTTTATAGTTAATATGCACAAATTAACAATTGATTTTGACCAACCACTACAAGAAAAATGATATCTTTCGACGGTTTTGTCGGTCGAAAAATCGAAAGAATCCGTCAAAAATAGAGGTTTTCGAAGGATTTATCGACGGAATCGATCGGTCGAAAAAGGAGGCGTCGCAAAATAGTTTCGGACGGTTCAGAAACATCCGTTGTAAAGTTTTGACGGCCATGACCATCAAAACATTCCGGCGGCCGCGACTGTCGCAAAGTTTCGGCGACCGCCACTGTCGAAACATTTCGACGGCCGTGACCGTCGAAACATTCCGGCGGCCGCGACCGTCGAAACATTCCGGCGGCCGCGACCGTCGAAACATTCCGGCGGCCGACACCGTCACAAACAAATTTTAAAATATAAAAAAATTTGCCCGCCATCGGACGGCCGCCGGGCGCCCGCGGCCTGATCCGGTCACACCGTCTAGCGACCAAATCAGGCCGCATAGCAGCCGATCAGGTCATGGCCGGCCAGATGAGGCCGCCTGGCGACCGATCAGGCCGCGCCTACCAAATCGGCAGGCCCAAGTCGGCTGCGACCGGATCGGAGAGGGAGCCGGAGAGGAGGGAGCTGGAGAAGAAACGCTGCCAAAGGCGGAGAGAAAGTGCGAATGAGAGGAGGGAGAGAGCCGGAGGGGGAGAGGAGGCGATGGAAGGAAAGAGAGGAAATATAAGAAAAATCGACGGGGAGGGTGGGCAGGAATGAAATTAGAACGACTGATGGCTGGGACCGTCAAAAGTACCGACGATCAGAACCGTCGATAACTAAATAAATGAAATATATATCATATTATATATTATGACATATATAATTATAATATTTAATTATTTTTACAGTTACCAACGTTTGAGACCGTCGAAAGCATCGATTGTCCAAACCGTCGGTAATTAAATAAATAAAATTAAATATCATATTATATATTATGATATATATGATTATAATATTTAGTTATTTTTAAAGTTACCGACGTTTGGACCGTCGAAAGTACTAACGGTCCGAATCATCGATAAATAAATAAATAAATAAAATATATAACATATTATATATTTTGATATATATGATTATAATATTTAATTATTTTTACAGTTACCGACATTTCGGACTGTTGATAATTAAATAAATATAATATATATCATATTATATATTATGATATATATGATTATAATTAAATCAATAAATAACCAATCATATTATATATTATGACTTGTATGATTACAATATTTAATTATTTTTATAATTATCGACGGTCGAGACCATCTAAACTTCCGACGATCGAGACCGTCTAAAGTCTGAACTGTCATTGTAATAGTTAATTGTGATTAGGGGTGTTCACGGGTCGAGTTTGACCCAACCCGTGAACAAACCCGACCCAACCTGGCCGAGTTTGGTCGGGTCGGGTTGGGTCGGGTTTCAATTTTTTTTTGAGGCTGGACCTGACCCAGCCGGGGTCGAGTTGGGTCGGGTCGGGTAGTCGGGTAACCCGACCACCTTTTTTCTTTTTTAAATTTTTTCTTTTTAATTTGTAATATATAAAACATTTACTAGTTTATTTTAAATATAAAATAAAGTATTTTTAAGCATAAAAAACATTCTCTTAAATATCCACATATTATTCTCTATTTAAAATACATTATTTTATATATTTTTAAAATTTTAGATGGTATAAAATGCTTAAAATAAATAAAAAATCATTTAAAATTTAAAAAAATAAAAGGTCGGGTTGACGGGTCGGGTCAGATCAAATCGGGTTGGAAAAATCTAATCCAAACCCGACCTGACCCAACGGGTTGAACACTTAGGTTCACCGGGTCGATCCGACCCGGTGAACGCCCCTAATTGTAATAGTAAAATACCAACTACATTATATATTAAATAATGCTATATATTATATAATATTTTATTTTTTTTATTATCGACAGATGCGACCGTCGGAAGTTTAGATGGATAGGCATCCGAAAAAAATTTTTTGTTCTAAATTATCGGAAAGTTAAAAAATAATATAATAGATTTCATAATTTATTTCTTTTACTTTTGACGGCCTCGACCATCAGAAATTCCGGCGGATTATCATCCGTCGCAGAAGCTATCACAAATTGCGAAGGAATTGTCTACGTCGAAAAATTTCAATTTTTTTGTAATGAACGAAATTAGAAACGTAAAAAATTAAGACATTATGGCAAGACTGACGTTGGAAGTATTTTTTTTAATTAAAAGACACTTGTATGTAATGCTCTTCCAACGTCAAGACAAATGCACACAAAAAATTGATTTGAAGCCTGATAAGAATCGCATTAAAATTTGCAGGAGTGCAAATACCGGAGAAATATGTTCAAGGGTCAAATGAGACTAATCCAAAAATCCAACCAATCCAAGTATTTTTTTATATAGAAATTAAATGCATGGGATTGAGTAATTTGAGGTTTGGATCTGAGCCGTGGGGATTGGGTTGGGAGTATCTCACTTCCTTTTTCTTTTTGATATAAAATATTTAATATTTATTTATAGTATGAAACATGTTTTCTTCAAACTTTAAGTTATCCTTTTAACATTTTTAGATATTTATTTTAATAATTTTAAATTTTCAAATAAATAAATCAAATATAAGACTGAAAATAAATATAAATATATAAAAAATCAATGAATAGTGGTTAACTATTACAATTCTTTTATGACATTAATAAAAAATGTTTGATGAATATAGTTATAATTAATTAATAAATATAAAATAAAATAATTAAAGATATAATAAATTATTTAATTCAAGCATTATGCGAATTTTATTGTAATGTAATAGATAAATTATATATATATACGTTTAAATATTCTAAATATTGGCAAACAAAAACTTAGAATAGTGAAGATTAATTTGCATCACTGTATATATATCCGTATATATATATATTGTCGATATTGTTGTACATTTCAAATTTCAAGGACGAAATCATGTAATTTTAAACATGCTACGGATACGTAAAAATATTATTGTATATCTATAACTTTTTTTTAAGAAGAAAGTTATCTATTAAACTGCATAGTGACATCTAGATGCATCAAAAGGGAGAGCTCTGGAGGGGAGGGGGGATTTTCTCAAAAATTGTTGTTCAGATCTAACGATTAAAATTTGAACGATTAAAATTTGTCAAAAAATCTGCTGATTGGTTATCCTCTCTTTATTTATTTTAATTCATTTTTAGTGTATTCTTATCCTGATTTGATTCTGTTGATTCAAATATTTGCTTTCCTTTTGTCTTTTTTTCTTTCCATCTTTTGCTTTCCTTTTAGTGATATTTGAGTTTTTTTTCACTTTTTTCAACTGAACCGGATTCCTACCGGTTCGCCGATTCACCGATTTTTTCCGATTCAATCGGTTTATTTTTTATCAAACACCATTTCCGATTTTGGCTTCAAATCGGACCGGACCAAACGTCGATTCGTGGTTGAACCAGTTGAATCGGACGATCCGGTCCGATTTTAATAACATTGATAATTTCCACAAGCACCTCTGAATTAGATTCCATATGGAGTCGCGTGTAGCCCAGCCCTCCTGCCCGTTGGATACTAGCAAGTAGACTCCAAGCCTCCAGTTCAAGTATTGAAGTAGACACTCTCCTGAAAGACCCTACAGATATAAGAGAACCATTAGGAAATCGGATAAGAAAGTCAACGCCCCCTGACTCTTCCACTGAAATCAAGAACCGTCCGAATTAATTTTAACCCAGCCGTGAGTCGGGGACTCCCATTTGACCCAGTGCGAGTCATGAGGGTGGTGTGCCTCAGGATTGTGGATTCTTTCATGTTCATTGCACCCAGCCAAAGCCTTTTTCCAAGCCTCTAGAATGATTGCCTGCTAACTCAGGAAATGAATATCATTTCTCATGCCCCAGATAGTCCAAAGTGAGAAAGAGATCAAAGATAGCAATTTTGTCTTTGAGCACAGATCCAGCGAGGTACCTTCATCAAGCCAGGCCTCCAAATCTCATCTGTTCATGTATTCAAAGGTAAAATTGATCATGTTTTGACATAGAGACCAAAATTGAATAGCAAGTGGACAATGGAAGAAAAGGTGCGAGACAAATTCAGACTCAATTCCGCAAAAGAAGATAGGTAGGATTAATACTAGCATTAAATCTCTAATGACATCGAGGGTAGGCAGTCTACCATGTGTGAGTTTCCAAAGAAGATATTGAATTTTAGGGGGAGTTGATACTTTCCAAACCTGATGGGCAGCAGACCATCCATGAACTGGCGGCAGCAAGGCGTGGCAACAAATGAGATTATAGATAGAGTCAGCAGTAGCAATTCCGTGTGAATTATTTTTTTTAAATCCACTTATCATCATTGGCATGCAAAGAAGTGAATATAGAAGTAATGCGCAAACACAGTTGAGGACCAAAGAAATCATTTAGCAGGTTTTTATTCCAAGCACAGTTAGTCATTAAATCATAAACATAATAAGACTGCAATTGCTGAATTTTATCCATATTAATAAAAGTAGGGCACCAAGATAGAGGGAGAACTAATATCCGGGGATCATAAAGAACTTTTGTAGAAGAACCATCTGCTTCATCATGCCTAACCTGAGGTTACTAAGAGAATTAATGATAATTCTCCAGCTCCATGCACAGTTTTTTTAATCATAATTATCCCATGGGGGTGGAGAGGTCCATAATTATTGCTGACCAAATCATTCCACAAGGACTTTTTGTTATTCATTAGATCTTATACCCATCTAGTAAGTAAAGCTGGCCTGACCATATGTAGACTTTTCAATCCAAGTCCCCCATCATTTTTAGGTTGCATTACCTGATTCCAGTTGATTAAATGTATACCTTTGCCCTCAATACCAGAATTCCATAAAAAAGACCTGAAATATTTTTCTAAAGAACGCAGAATACCAGGTGAGATGTGTGTGGCACTAAGTGCACAGATAGGCAAAGAATTGACAAGAGACTTTATAAGGGTGGCCCTCTGCCCGCCTAGTTTAGTAATTTTCCTTTCCAACCTCACATTTTAGATGAGATTTTATCTAATATGGTGGTTTGGTTCCTAGAGGGAATAAACTTATAGGATATTTGCGCACCTAAGTATTTGAAAGGAAAACTACCAACCTTGATGCCCAAAATCTATTTAATTATACTCCTACGCTTGGTACTCAATTTTTCTGGTAAATACAGCTCGGACTTGTCCACATTCACTCTTTGGTTTGTAAGCTTATTATATGTTTCCAATATGAGCTTTAATCTTAGACAATTGCTCTTAGTAGCAGCCAAGCAAATAATGAGATCATTTGCAAACATAAGATGGCTAAGAGAGAATGAGCCTATGGAGAATGGGATAATGCGGCCTATGATAACCTGTCTATGAAATAAGCATGTTAGAATTTGAGATACTATTATAATCATGTAAGGAGATAAAGAGTCTCCTTGTCGAATGCCTTTATAGCTTTTAAAATAATCAGATGTGACCCCATTACTAGTGTAGTTGAATAATGGTGACTGAACACAAGTAGCAACCCAAGATATGAATCGGTAAGGGAAGTTCATGAGGTGCAAAGCAGTTGTGATTGAGTGCCATCATACCCTGTTAAAAGTCTTGTCCATGTCTGCTTTATAAATGAAAATTTTTTTCTTACCAAAGTTTAGCGAGTGTGTTATTTCTTGAACCGTCAGAATGTTCTCCTGAATATTTCTATCGGCTACGTTTGGCAGCACGGAACATTTAAAATATTTCGGTTGTTCTGCCAAACACAGCAAGTGACGGGTGATCTAGGCGAGAACATTTTGACAAATGTTCTCGCCCAAATGTTCTCGCCGAAGGCGAGAACATTTGTCTTTTTTTTTTGTCGAGCCGCCATCTTTTTTTTTTAATTTCATCTATTTTTTTAATTATTTTAGTTTTTATGTATATATAATTTATAATATATTAATACATTATTAAGGATATTATAAAATAATTTATTAAATGTTATTAATTAAAAACTATAAAATAATTAGTTCTAATAATGAATAAATATTTTATTAAGTTAAACTATTCAATTATTTTTTAAAAAAATAAATTATATTTGGATTTTAAAATGTACGTACATGATAATATTAATAATATTTAAAAAGTTTATTCAAAATAAATAAAAATAATATTAAAAATATAATAATTTACGTAAAATATAATATTAATAATATATTCTTATTTACTATAATTTTATACCTCATAAAATAATAAATTATATTCTTAGTTCTTATTTTTTATCCAAACACCCACTAAAACTTTTCCATCACATCAACTTTTTAAATCTCCATCATTACACTTTTTCATCCAAACACCAACCTAAACTTTTCTATCACATCAATTAGTTCTTGAGAACAAATGTTCTAAAAGATTCCGGTGCCAAACACAGCCATCGGATATAAATGCATGTTGAGCTTGATCGATTAGTGTGGATAATACTGGCTTTAGCCTTGTAGTAATTATTTTACAAGTGAGTCTACATAGTACATTACACAAGGAAATAGAACCGTAATCAGTTATCAATTTTGGGTTTTGTTTTTTGGGGATGAAGGACAGGGTTGTTTTAGACCATTCAATTGGAAGAGTACTATTACTCAAGAAGTTTTGTAGGGTGTTAGCAACCCCAGGGCCAACTGTTTCCTAATAATGCTTATAGAACTCAACAGTGTAACCAGCCCTAGAGCCTTGCCTAGGCTCATGCTCCATAGACAATTTTTTTTATTTCCTCGGGGAACACCAAGGTGGTCAAATTATCAGCAATAGAATCATCTAACTTAGGCAGGAGGCCAACGTTCCAATGGAATGGCTTGCCTAGGATCTTGCTTTCATATTTCCTTATAGTGATTTACAAAGGCTTGTCTTATGTCATTTTCATCCTTAATTGTGTTACCAGAAGAGTCTAGCAAGGAGTGAATGTAGTTCTTGTTTCTCCCGATGGCAGTTGATAAATGGAGGAATTTTGTATTTCTGTCACCATTCTTAAGCCAATTAACTTTTGATTTACTCCGTCATTTCACACTGATTTGCCTTAAGTATGCATTATGTTCATTACAAGCTGATCTTAGGGAATTGAGTTCATCATTGGTCAAGCCTACTTCTGCATCTCTAGGTTCAAGGATTTTGATCTTATTTTGAGTTGAGTTCGCTCTATGTTCTAGACTACCTAGGTAGTTCTTATTCCATGCTAGTATTTTGTGTATGATATGCTTCAAGGATGAGAAGATACAGTCATTTTTCCACTCATTTTTAACAATGTCTTGTGGGCCCGATGTTCAAATTAATAGTGTTCATATTTAAAATACTAAGGTCTACGCTTTCTATTCTTGTCGGTTTGCATAAACAAGGGAGAACGGTCCGAAGCTATTCTAGGGAGATGTTCAATGTTAAGAGACGAAAATATGCTAAGCCAGTGGTGGCTAACAAATATGTGATCCGAAGTTGTTCTAGGGAGATGTTCAATGTCAAGTGACGGAAATATGCTAAGTCAGTGGTGGCTAACAAGTATGCGATCAAGCCTGCATAAGATCCTAGCTGCCCCCCGCCTATTATTACACCCTGTAAAGTAATTACCCTGTGGCCTAAAATCAATAAAACCCTTCTATTGAACAAGGTGATGCAACATTTTAACAGATTTAGAAAGGTGGAAGGGAGTGCCTCCCCATTTATCTTCTAGGTATAACATACAGTTAAGATCTCCCATAATAGTCCAAGGAATGTCTCCGATTTGGGGTTTACCCAGCTCTAACCATAGAGATTGACGAAGGAGAGGAGAAGTGCTAGCATATATGCTTGTAAGCAGAAAGGTAAAACCAATCAAGGTGACAACTAGATGGATAAATTGCGTAGAGAATTGGAGCGGGGTAGCTGCGTGGCAGCGTCCTTACAGGCGACAATGATGCCCCCTGAAGCTCTAGTGCTCGGTTGCACAACCCCCTGCCACGATGACCCAAGTCGTCTTATAACCTCTCTGGACTTGCGTTCATCAGAGTGTGTTTCTAACAAAACAAATATGTCAAGATTATTTTTACGAAATAGTTTGAGGAGGCGGTCCCTGACTTTCCCGCGAGCAACTCCTCGATAGTTCTACACTATAATCTTCATTCGGGGATGGTGTGTGTCGCCATTCCTGGCCCCTGCTTGGCCTGCACAGTAAATGATTTAACTGAGTGTTTGTTGAGGGCAAGAACCTTACCAACCTTACCCTTGTGCCCTTTTGCCTCTGTGTTACTCGAGGTAAGGGGATCGGTCCCTGGGGTAACTCCTGTCTCCAATCACGTCTTCTCTCCAATTCTGGGGGATGATCTCTAGGTCCGGTTCCTCAGTTTCCAACGAGTTAGACTCCTCCTGTGCTAGTAGCTACTTGCTTTGAGACTTTTCAGTACTTGTTGGATGACCTCGACATGGTGCTAATTGTTTATTGCAGTGTTGTCGCAACCGGACCAGCCGGTCGGACCGTCGACCGAGCGACAACACGGCCCATTACATAACCTAAAACTAGGGATAGCTTTGGACCGATTGAACCGGTCAAAACCGATCAAAAACTAGCTCAAACTAGAAAAAATCGGATTGAGTCGCGTTTCACACATATCGGCTGGTTCAAAAAAAAAAAGAAAAAAAAACTGAAAAAAAAACCAAAAATCAAAAGCCTTAAACGGCTAAACACACTCCAAAGTCCAAACAAACGAGTAGGTGGCGACTGGTGGCGGGGGAACGGTAAAATCGCGCGGCATGAGACTCCGGCGGCACGTGACTCCATCTACAGCTATGGTGAATCTCGCGCTACTGATCTTCGACAGCAGTCGGCGATCTCCAATCCAGTGGAACGGGCACGAGCAGGTAAATTTGTCTTCTTTGACTTTCCTCTTCATTGACGATCTCCGACTGACGCGAGCACGAGTGGCGGCAATTGGGAGGTCTCCGCATGGCGCCTGCGCTCGCGGTGGTGCCAGTGCTCCCGGCGACGCCTATATGCTCACGGCGCCAGCACTCGCGGTAGTGGCCGACATGGACGACAGGTTTCTCCAGGGGCGCAGCGTGTTCCCGTACTACGCACTCGTGGCGTTTGACATCGGCGGCGTGCTCAGGCTCATGTAGCTGCTCCTGGTCGCGCCCCTCGCAGCCGTGCTATACTACTTCGCGTCCGAGTCGGTGAGTGTCCAGGTGCTCGTGTTCGCCACCATGGCCGGGGCGTTGATCGTGGACGTCGAGTCCACGGCCCGGGCGCGTATTCTTGGCCTGCGGGCAGCGGTGCGTGGTCACCGTGTTTCACAGAGACGTGGTGGTCAGGTCGGAGATCGCGGCCTATAGGGGATTATGTTGTGATTAGTGATTTTTCTATAGGATTATGTTATGTAATGGAATGTTCAGAATTATTAATGACTAATGTGATTTTTTTGTAGGATTATTAATGACCACATAGGATTGTGTTATGACTATGTGATTTTTTGTAGGATTATTAATGACTAATAATTATTGATCTAATGCGAATGTTCTAAAAAAATTATGATATATGAAATTGAAGTTATGGATATATGAACTTTGAAGTTATGATATGTGTTTAATTTATTTTGCACATATTTGTTATGTAGATAATTTGATACATTGTATTAAATTATAATATTTATTACTAACCGGTCCGATCGACCAGTCGACCGATCAGACCTGAAAAGGAGCCTTCTCCGGTTCATTATCCGGTTCGGTCGTGACAACATTGATTTGTTGCTTGCTGAGCAAATCTTAGGGGTTCTTGGAGCTCATCCCGTTGGGGCAGAGCGGTGGCACTAAGAGAGGTATCGCTTGTTTGTGCTAAGGGAGGGGGAGGGATAGAGGGGCAGATTCCTTCGGCATTCAGCCGAAGAGAAGGATTAGAGTTTTCTGTCACTTGGGATGTGGTGGGGGTATACGCCTTCCGGTGCGCATCTCCCCATTGGATCTGACAATGCAGATCCAATTATTCTTGGATTTCAACACGTGGCGGTTGATCAAGGCATGCCCTTGCCCCACTTACTTCATCTATCTGCAAGTGGTGGATGCCAGTTGTTATGCAGTTGGGGTTAGCGGTCGTCATCCCATCGTTTGCCTTCGTTATGACTCCAATGGTACGAACACTACCTTCATGGCTATCCAGTGCTTTAGGTACGGAATTCGCCCATTGGTCGACTGGCAACAGTGGGGCGTTGAGGTCCGGTACCGTCTCTCCAATGGCTATTGTATGACGATCCTTGGCTCTGTCCCGGCGAGTTACATTCCCGACGGTGGTTGGAGGTGGGGGGGCTAACTAATGTTTCCATATGCCCGAAGCCAAGGCCCATACAGGAGCGCGCCACCCTCCTGAGGTACCGAACCTGCAGCGGAGGTTGTGTCTGACAAGCCTCAAGGTGGTGCCCTGTCCATCCACATTTGAAGCAAAACATAGGAATGTCCTCATATTTGATTATCTGAAAGAATTTATCTCCATCCAGGGTTTTACCCATACGCCCTGCTTGAGAGGCGCCGCCGGGTCTAGTTCAATGCACACGCGAGTGAAACAGCCCTAGCCACCACTGTGGATTTCGGCGTCTAGCTTCAGTGGTGTATCAATACATTTCACGATACGAAGGACCGTCGGAACGTAATTCATATGCCAGGCCTAAAAGACGAATCCATACCGGGGATGTTGACAAGAACCCATCTTCCGGGCAGAAGAAGGGTTTTAAGTTTGCCACATTCATGAGATGACCCCTTATATGCCATGGACCTCTTGTTAATACCTGCAACTTCTCGTTATTATCTGTAAAACAAAAGACCAAATAGTAGTTACCTATGTCGTTTTTACCTATAATTCGGCGCGGAGAAGGTCAATCAAGAGGCTTTTGCCGTAGAAGCGCCCAACTAAGCAGTGTTCCCGTTCCTCAACACGCTGGGTGACGTCCTCAGCGTTGATCACTACATCTTCGACGATGGACGCCTGGAGCTGACGAAGTTGACGCGGTGATGACGAAACGGGGAGAAGTCCCCTTTCCCTACAAACCACGATCGCCCAAGATACCGAGTGAGAACTGGGTTGATGGCCGGAGGCGCCGATCTCGCCCGAAAGAGGAGGGAAATCATTATCTGGAGGTGGATTCAGGGACGTGGTGGCCGAGATGAGGTGGGAAGGGGGAAGAGGGGGATTGGAGGGGAAGGGTCTGGAGGTTCTATAACCGCTCACACAACTGTGTTGGTTCATATATCTATAACTTAAACTATTGATTTATACACATTTTGTAAGGGAGCGTAGAGAGCTATTGGTATATGTGACAGACCTAGACTCGGTCAAGCTTGACCGACTAGTGTCGGGACTTAAAACTATCCGCAAATTAGATGAAATCTATGGAAGAATTTGATTTATTTTGATCTAGTCAAAAGTCCGAATTCAATCAGTCAATATGACGAATTTGAGTGACCCGACCAAATGAAAACACAAGAAAAAAGTTAAAATTTTAAAAAATAACATTTCTCAATTAAACTTTAAAGTTTCAATTTTTTTACATAAATTGATTGATGATTTAATTTGTTTCATTCGTAATAATATTTTCAAAAAAATTTGTGTGCTTTTAATTTAAAATATGTTTGAGAAATGAAGTAAATAAATCATATCATCACCTTTTCTTTTTTATTATTCATTTTAATTTTTTCGACATTAAATTCAATCATCAATATATTGTTATGAATATACAAAAAATAAAAAATACCACTATTTATTAATTTAACTATCTTACATTAATTTATTCTGATTCAATTCGATCATCCAATTTAATCGATTCGATCGGGTCCTGATTTGGCAACTAATCCGGATCCATGGCTTTGGTCGGATCTTAGGAACGTTCTCATGCGCGCTCTTCTCCACTAATGAATTAATCTAATCAAAAGTTACCTTTTCTATTCTTACATATTCAAGATTTGAATAATTTAGTCGAAAGCATTTGTAAGAAAATTGGCCAAAGTTTCTTTTTTTATGATGAGAAGCAATTATCTGTCAGAAAATTGGCCAAGGTTAAAGATGAAAGCAAAGCTTGAATTCCTTTTCCATTTGCGGTAGTATTGCACCACTATGGAGTATGGGGATCGGACGATCAATGGAGTGGCCATTCGAACGATTCAACTAAGTTCAATTGGATACTATTATAATATTATTATTGATTGTAATTATATATATATATATATGCATAATCATTATTATACAGTACATAAGGAAGTTAGTTAGTCATAACCTATAGTTCATAGTAAATATAATAAACAGATATTAATTAAAATTTAATTTATAAAAATTTTAAGTTATTATCATTGATATACTATATTAATTCTTTAATTTTATTCTATAATATTATTTTATGGTGGTAATATATTAATATATTTAATTTTTTATATAATAAATAGTATTGATTAAAATTTAATATACATAAAAAATATGTTAAGTTATTATTATTCTTTTACTATATTAATTCTTTTATTTTATTCTGTAACACTATTGTTTGGTGATAATATATTAATTTACTTTGCCATATATTACCCTTACTTCCTTTTTTTGTTTACTTTCATTTTTTTCTATTTCCATTAATTCTTCTCTCCCTATTAATTATATATATATATATATATATTTTTCTTTTTTTATAATAAACATGTATTAATTAAAATTTAATATTCATAGAAAAGACTTGAAATTATTATTAATGGTAGACCATATTAATTCTTTTATTTTATTCTACAATACTATTTATGCTGATAATATATTAATTTGTTTTTCCATATATCACTCTTACCTTCTTTTTATCCTTTTTCTTTACATTCCTGTTTCTATTTATATTAATCCATCTTTCCCTGTTAATTTTCCATATTAAATTCATTTTTATAATAAAACAGGTATTAACTAAAATTTAATATTCATAAAAAATAATTTAAGTTATTACTATTGATATTATATTAATTCTTTTATTTTATTCTGCAATACTATTTTATGGTGATAACATATTAATTTGTTTTACAATATATCACTCTTACTTCCTTTTTTTTCTTTACTTTCATTTTAATACTTTCCTATTACTAATTCCATTAATTCCTCTATCTATCTATCTATCTCTATCTATTATTTTTCCATTAATTCTTCTCTCCTATTAATTTTTCATGTTGAAATGAACCTTCGTGTTTTTAGTTATGTTAATAATACTAAATACCGAATCTCAATTGAATATTTAAAAAAGAAAAAAATATATCTTTAGTTATTTCAAGTATATGTTGGTGTACATTTTTGACACTAAACAAGAACATTACATGATCAAATTCTAAAAATAGGACACTCAAATTTTGAATCAAATTTCCAAAAGATTTTTTCAAAAAAGAATTGCTCAGCCTTCAGCATTAAAAATAATAAAAGGTTCATTCCAATTCTGAACTCATGCAGACAACTCATAAGTGTCATTGGCAGTCCATCGATCTGCACTGCAGCATTCGTTCTTCCTAATATTCTTGCCAATATTCCTCAAACGAGATTATGCTTCTTCCATCAAGAGATCGACGTTGTTAATTCACAACCAAAAACGAACACATATAACATGATCCCGGTCGAGAGTTATGAGGCCGGCAATGGGGAAATCGTACTGGATTTGGAGGAGGCTGCGTCCACCAGCACCAGTAAGAGGCGGCTTGGCGACCACATTCCAATCTCCGCACTGACCAGCGGCGCCGGACGCCGGCGCTTCCGTGTGCGGTTCGTCCGGCGGATCAATTGGCGAGCGCTGGGAAGGTACTTCTTGGACTGGATCAAGAACCCAGCCAACATCGCCTTCTTCATCTGGCTAGCGTTCGTGGCCGCCTGCCTCCTGTTGCTGTTTCTACTGATGACGGGGATCCTGAACGGCGCAATACCCAGCAGCTCCAGGAGGAATGACTTGATCGAGGTCGTCAACCAAATCCTGAACGCCCTCTTCACGGTGATGTGCATATACCAGCATCCGACGCTCTTCCATCACCTGGTGCTCCTGCTCAGATGGGGAACCAAGGACAGGGTGCACCTGCGCCAGGCCTACTGCAAAGACGGAGCTATCCGAGATCACGAGCGCGCGCACATGGCGCTCGTGTTGCTGCTGTTCCACCTGACTTGCTTCGTTCAGTACGTCCTGATAGGCCTTTACTGGGGTTACGACCGGTACACGAGACCGGACTGGGCTGACACCCTGTGCATAGTCGTCGGAGTCGCCGCCCCGTTCATCGCCGGAGTTTACATGGTGTTCGGACCTCTGGGGAACAAACATGAAGACTCCATAGCTGTAGAACCAGAGCAGGATCATGGTGTTCCGGAACGAACCAATCCGGAATGGATTGGAGGACTGTTCGATTGCTGGGATGATCTGAGAGTGTTCTACCTCTCGTTCTTCTGCACCTTCTGCTTGTTTGGTTGGAACATGGAAAGGCTTGGATTCGGCAACATGTACGTGCACATTGCTACGTTCATGCTGCTGTGCAGTGCTTCTTTCTGGGTCTTCAACATATCAGCTCTCAAAATAGACGACCACATCATTAGGTACATCGTCGGCATCACTGGTATTGTTGTTGCCGTGTTCGGCCTGCTCTACGGAGGTTTTTGGAGGATCCAGATGAGGAAGAGATTCAAGCTTCCCCCAAATCCTTTCTGCCTGAATTATCCATCCGTAGCTGACTGCACGCAATGGTTGCTCTGTTGGTCCTGTTCTTTGGCTCAGGAGATCAGAACTGGAAACTTTTATGATGTTGAGGATGACAGCTTTCATCGGCAGGTTTTGGACCAGGACGGCCGGCCGGCTGTTCTCCCTTTGCCACGGGAAGGCGGGTCGGCGGCCGTCACCGAGTCAAAACTGGTGTATCATATCAGGAGTGCATCTTGCCCTCCAAACATTTTGGAAGTTGAAGATAAGAGGAGTGGTACAAGCTCCCATGGGTTCTCATTTTCTTTGGACAGATCATATACTTACAATGGAGCTCATGAAATGAAAGCTCCTGCTCAAATGTTAATTTAGCTGAAACATAATGTTCAGAAGCTGAAGAAATCTGTTTCATTATAGATATATTGTTCTTGTCATATGTATTATTATGCTGGTGTCATTTGTTATTAACTTATTATTAAATGCATTGGTGTGTAAATGATGTTTGGATGAAGGGAAATAGAAGGAAATAGAATATAAAAAAAAGTGAGTTGGATTTAGTTGTGGAAGACATGAGTTGTGCACAGAGAGTATAAAAAAAATTGTGATTACATTATTCTTATCAACAAATGGAATGGTTAATCTTATCTTTTTAAAATTTCGAGGCATTAAGTAGCATAACAAATTTATTAAAAATGGTGAGGGCCGTATCCAAGGTCTTATTAGTTTCTTCAAACAGGGCGGTGCTGCTTAGTGAGCTGCGAGCCGTTGGTTTCGGGTGCACTCTTTTCGTGCATAGAAATAAGAAATTATTTTGTAATCGAAAAAAAAAGGGGAATAAGAAGTTATCTACCCTTTCGAAAACTTCCTGGGCTTTGGGACAAATGGAACTGGGCCTTCGAATGGACATGGAATAACATGTAAAGCAAACTGAAAGAGTCCTGGGTGCCTTTTGAACGCTTCGCTGATGCCTCTTTGTTTTCCCTTTTTCTTCCATTTTTTTAAAATGTTTTCTATTAATAATTTTAAATTAAGAGCTAGTTGGCTTAAGGACGAGACAATCATTTATTCAGGATGTGTTTTGGCACCGGAAATTAAGATCACAACTTGCCTTAAATCCTGGTCAAATCTATCACGCGACGTCGAATCAGAATCGTAGTCTCTCTTAAGTTTTCGATGAATAATTAAATTGATATATTAATTCAAGTTATGGTTGGATGAAGTGGAATGATAAGGAATTAGGAAGTTGACATTAGAAGGAAAAAATTAATTTGATAAATAAATTTTTCATAAGTTTTGAATTAAAAATAATTATTATAATTATAAAACATAATTTTATTATTAAATAAGTTATTAAAAATAACTAGGGAACTTAGTTCAGTGAAATGTTTTGACGGAACAAAAGCACCGTTCAGCCTAATTCCATTGTCAAACGCATTCATAGGGTCTAAGTCAAGAGCTTAACTTTTTTTAAAAAAAAAATTCATACGCTACGTTTTTTTTCTCTTTTTAACATGCAGTATAGTAAATAGTCATATATATATAATACATAATTATGTATACATATAATTATTTTTATTATATTATTATAAACTTGTAAAATAAATTAATATTAATATTAATATTAATATTAATATTAATATTAATATATTGTGCCACACTTATTTTTTAATAACAATCAATTATAATATTTTTATTTAATATAAATTTTCACCTCATAAAATAATAAATTCTCTTTGGTTCTTATTATAATAGAATTTTATTAATTAAAATTTTTAGTTGTTTTAAGAAAAAATATAAAATAATTTATTTAGTATTTGGATAGTAAGAAATTATTTACACAAAATTATAATATTAATAGCATATAAAAATTTCATCAAAATTAATACTAATATATTACAACACACCTTTTTAATAAAATTTTAAATTAATAATTTAATTTTTTATATGCTAGTATTTATTATTTAAAATTAATAAATATATAATATTTTATCTACTATAATTTGATACATCATAAGATAATAAATTATATTCTTAGTTTTTATTTTTTTATCCAAATACGCATAAAAACTCATCTATCAAATCAATTTTTTAAAATCACATCATTACATTTTTCATTCAAATACCAAACTTATTTTTTTTCTATTTCATCGACTAGTTCTCGAGAACTGACGAACTTAAAAATTTTTATCCAAACATAATCTCAAAGCACATCGACAAATACCAACAAAATTGGGATGAAGTGTTACCTCATCATTTAAGTAAGATCTCAAGTTCGAACATTTATTAATACAAAAAATTCATGGTGAGAGCATCATTGTCACTGTCAGATAAGCGACCAACGACTCTACTAAATTAGTTGAGCTTGATGATGAGTCTACTTAATTTCTAATATGTGATTAGTGCGCTCAATAATGCCACTTCGGAATAGTGATTATTGGATAGAAAAAACACATCCACAGCCGATTCTATATAGTTCCAAGACATTATGTGTAACGCCCCGAGACCCACGTAACTATTACGTGCTCAGAGTCGTCCCGAAGACGTTACGCAATTCTATGTAAATAATTTTTGCGGAAATAAAACCCTATAAAATGTGAAATTAATAAAAGATCGTCTAACAATATATAATGTCAAGGAGCTGGAAACGTCCATGACTCCAACATACTAAATATGCGGAAAATTAAAGCTAATCTAGTATGACTAAATCTTACACCATGTGCAACATCTCTATCACTGAGCCTGACTACCTGCAACACCATCCTCTATCATCTCACCTGCATGAATTCAGATGCAGGAGAAAACCCATGAGTATAAAAATACTCAGTACGTAGGGTCTAACCATAACAATAAGTAGATCAATAGCACTCAATAAGAAAATAATAGATCAATAATCAATTAAGAACAATAATCAATAGAGCACATGATAGAACAATATAGGAAGATCAATAATCAATAAACCATGAATCAATAGAGAGGATCAGGTGAGAGATCAAGGGATCAATCAATATCAATAAACAATTATGCCTAATCACTATGACATCTATCCAATTTAACAATTTTCTATTATCAATATTTATGGTCATCAGTCAATTACCAATTTCTATTCTATTCAATAGGCGGAGGCAAAGCCAATCAACGCCAAAATCCAAATGACCAAAGTTTAATTCAATTAAGTTCAATTCTATTCAATTCAATTCAATTAGGGAGCGCTCAGTTAAGGAGAACTCCATATCTTTTTCATGTAAGTCAGTGGAAGATCAAGCCATGGCAAGCCGCCCTCCATTAATAGCGCTAACAATATATTCGTGATGGCGGGGGACCATGGCCATCACAGGACAGTCATAGCTTCCCTAAAGAATGATGTCTCAAACCTCTAGGTACACTATCTGCCCCATACAATACTATAACAATAATGGCACAGGGGCTTAGAGACAATCAGAGAATATAAAGATCCAGTAGTTTCCATCTTTTATCTTATTTAACCTAAAGACCTATCTTTAATAATTTACTTTAGGTTAGACAATGACCCAATCAGGAAAAAACTACTAAATCGACATCATAAGGGATCACACAATATGACAGGATAATAATGATATAAATCTCAAATCAAATCTAAAGGATATGATGAGGTCAGATTTGTGTGTGATATGATCAAAGATGATCAGGAACAATAAACTATGATAGCCATACAATTATCTATAACAATCTATCCAAAATCACAATTTCTGTCCCCAAAAACCGATCCGCGTCGGGTGAAACCCGGGCCGTGTTCGGAAACGACTAATGTCACCTCGGCCAGGGCAAACCCAAGTCGGGTGTGTGGTGAACTCGGGCCGAGTTGGCCGATTCATGCCCGCATCCATCATTCAATTCAACACGGACCGCGTCCGAAGGAATCGGACCGTGTCGTCGGAAAACTCGGGCTGTGTCGTCACTAACCCGGTCCGCGTTTGACCATATTTCGATACACATCAACACGATCCAAGTTCTATTGAACTCGGACCGTGTTTACCTGAACCCGGGCCGTGTCGGCCTCAACTCGGACCGTGTTGGCCAAAACTCGGGTCGGGTTCGGTTGCCGGCGGGAAAATGCATTTCGACGCGATTTTTCGACCATCGTAACTATGCCATAACAGTCCAAACTATGCATATAATATATCAATGGAATCTTGGTACTAAGGAGAAGAGGATAGGGTTCCATGTCGCGGAAAATCGACGACATAGAGATTCCCTCTACATACCTAAAGTTGGTTAAAAAACCAACCGAATTTCCTTCTCTGACAATCTGCACGAGCGCCGAACTTTGGCCGGCGATTGCTCTCTGTCCTCGCTCCGAAACTCGTGGCCACCACCTGAAACTTCTTCTCCTATGTGCAGGCTTCGAAATCAGTCGCCACACGTTCTTGGGGGTGCCTCGGTTCACGTGCAAATGAGAGAAAAAGAGGGCTCGTGGATAGAATTCTGTTTGGCAGAAAAAGGGGTTTCCAGCCAACTTTAATGCCTATTTATATGTGCATATTTGTAATATCAATTCTATTAGGCCTTGGACTCTTTTAGAATCAATCTTGGCCATCCATCATTAATTAATCTATCCATAATTTGTGAGATTTAATTAAATCCGAATTTAATTAATAACAACTCAATTAAATCCAATCCTTCTTAAATTCCTTCTTATCTCTTTAACCATCTTATCCCATAATTTTCATCAATTTCAGAATTAATTAATTCTAGAATATTAACATTGGAATTTTCAGATCCATTAAATAAAATAAATCTCATTTATCTATTTTTCTGAAAATATGGGTCGTTACATCATAACCTCCTTAAAAATAAATTCGTCCTCAAATTTGCTTAAGGAAAATTACATCAATCTATTTAAACAATTCTGAAAAATCCTTCCTCATTTCATCTTCCAATTCCCATGTAGCATCTTCGTCCCTATGATGTGTCCATGCCACTTTCACCATAGGCACCATCTTATTTTTCAGATGCTTAGTCTGGTACTCCAATATCTCTATAGGATGTTCTGTGTATGTCAAGTCCACATTCAAGTTTGGCTCCTCCATATTCACTATATTAGCATCATCATGCTGATACTTGCGCAACATTGACACGTGGAAGACAATATGAACGTGTCCAAAAGGCGGCGAAAGCGCCAACCTGCAGGCTGCATCTCCAATCAGTGCAAGTATCTCGAATGGACCAACATACCTAAGGCTCAGCTTGCCCTTCTTGCTGAATCTCATTACTCCCTTCATCGGGGAGACTTTCAGCATCATACGATCTCCAACCTTGAAGATTTGTTCTCTTCGTTTCTTATCAGCGTATGTCTTTTGTCTGGTGAATGCTGCCTTCAATCTTTCTCTAATGAGTCGGACCTTCTCAGCATACTCCATGATTTGCTTTAACATTTCCTCTGACAAGAACTGTCGTCCTCCTACCTCACTCCAACAAATAGGGGAGCGACATGATCTTTCATACATGGCAGCAAAGGGTGCCATGTCAATATTAGAGTGGTGGCTATTATTATATGTGAATTCAATCAGTGGGAGGTGGGTGTCACAACTGCCACTCTAGTCCAAAGCACATGCTCGGAGCATATCTTTCAATGTCTGTATAGTGCGCTCAGACTGTCCGTCTGTTTGAGGATGGAACGTTGTGCTGAAGTTCAATTTCGTTCCAAAGGCACTCTGAATGCTCCGCCAAAATTTCGCTGTAAATCGAGGATCTCTATCCGACACAATAGAGACTAGCACTCCATGTAGTCGGATAACCTCCTTAATATAAATGTCCATCAGGCTTTCGATGGACTGCTTCCACTTAATGGGAATAAAGTGGGCTGCTTTGCTAAATCGGTCCACCACTACCCATATCGCATCATGGCCCTACTGTGTTTTTGGAAGCCCTGTAACAAAATCCATTGTTATCTTTTCTCATTTCCATTGTGGGATTCCAAGTTCCTACAGTACTCCATATGGCCTTTGATGCTCAACATTCACTTGCTAGCATACAATGCACTTTGCAACGTACTCCGCTATGTCCTTCTTCATGTTGTTCCACTAGAAGGTCCGTTGCAAATCTTTATACATTTTCGTGCTTCCGAGATGAATGGCGAATTCTGATTTGTGACATTCATCAAGCACCTGTCTCCTTAATCCATCATGGTCAGGGACCCACAAACGTCCCTTGTATCTAACGTCTCCCTCTGATACTGAAAAGTCAGCAGGAATCTTTTCGCACAACTTGAGCAAGTGGTCATACTCATTGTCATTTGGTTGTGCCTTCTCAATTTTCAACGTCAATTCAGGTTGCATGCCGAAGTGTGCCATGATCCGTACACCATCACTGATGGTCACTGGACTGACCTGTATAATGTAGTCGATCATATTCCAACGACTCACCCGCAGGCATGCTAGAGATCCAACCCACTTCCTACTGAGGGCGTCGGCGACCGAGTTTGCCTTTCCCGAGTGATAGCTGATGGCAAACTAGTAATCCTTTAAAAATTCTATCCATCTCCTCTAACGCATGTTCAGATCACGTTGGGAAAAGATGTACTTCAGGCTTTCATAATCTGTGAAAATCTCGAACTCTTCACCATAGAGGTAGTGTCTCCAAATCTTGATGGCGAAGACTACCGCTGCCAGTTCGAGATCGTGCGTCAGGTAGTTCTTCTCGTGTTTCTTCAATTGCCTTGATGCGTAAGCGATGATCTTCCCATGCTGCATCAAGATGCACCCCAAGCCGGTGCCACATGTGTCGCTATATATCACATAACCTCCTTGACCTGAAGGTATGGTCAGAATAGGCGTCGTCATCAATCTTTTCTTTAACTCTTGGAAGTTGTCTTCACACTTCTGTGACCACTCATATTTGACGTCTTTCCTTGTGAGATTCGTCAGTGGTGACGCGATCTTGGAGAAATCTTGTATGAATTTCCGGTAGTATTCTGCTAGTCCGAGGAAGCTCCTAATTTCCGATACGTTCTTAAGTTGCTCCTAGTTGGCAACTGGTTCCACTTTGGCAGAATCCACTGATATCTCATACTTGCTGATGATATGTCCAAGGAACATGATCTCTTTTAGCCAAAATTCGCACTTCGAAAATTTGGCATACAACTGGTGCTCTCGGAGAGTCTGTAGCATAACTCGTAGATGATCCTCATGTTCCTCCGGACTCGACGAATAAATCAAGATATCGTCGACGAATACGATCACGAACTTGTCTAGATATGTCCTGAGCACCCGGTTCATCAAATCCATAAAGACTACTAGGGCATTGATCAGTCCAAACGACATCACCAAGAACTCGTAGTGGCCATATCTCATCCTGAATGCTGTCTTCGGCAAATTGTCATCAGCTATCCTAAGCTGATGGTAACCACTTCTCAAGTCGATCTTCGAGAACACCTTTGTCGAAAACAATTGGTCGAATAGGTCATCAATTCTCGGTAGTGTGTACTTATTCTTTATGGTGACCTTATTCAACATTCGATAGTCTATGCACAGTCGCATAGATCCGTCATTCTTCTTCATGAACAATACCGGAGCGCCCCATGGGGAGACACTCGATCGGATGAATCCCTTATCCAACAACTCTTGGATTTGGGTCTTCAATTCTAGCATTTCTGCTGGAGCCATTCTATACGGTGCCTTTGAGATAGGTGCAGTACCCGGCACCAAATCGATGCGGAAGTCGATCTTTCATCGTGGTGGTAGTCCGAAAACATCATTCGGAAAAACGTCCGAGAATTCCTTCACCACCTCAATGCTATCTCGGTCTATCTCAGCCCGATCCGTCTTAACCACGCTCGCCAAGAATCCTCGGCATCCTTTCTTTAGTAGCTTCTGGGCTTTGATAGCCGATACTAGGACCTTACCCAGCTTTAGTGGCACGCCTTTGACAATAGTCTGAGGCCCTCCTGGTGCTCCGATCATAATCTTCTTTGCTCGATAGTGTAAGTAGGCATCGTGATAGGACAAACAGTCCATACCCGACGCTACATCGTACTCTAATCGAAATGACGATCAGGCCTGCCGAAAAGTCCTTACCCTTTATCAATCCAATAACTATTTATTGCATGACGATAATTTTTCTCATTCAATGAAGTCCTAAATAATTCCTTATAAGTCACATGTACAACATGACTTGTGGACTATCTCTATATCATCATCATTAAGGCATACCATTATGTATCCTTTCTATTCTCTTAGGTAGCGTTCTCAACTAACCTAGAGATCAACTTTCCAATTTGAATTTATAATCTTTCCTAGCTTAGGAATCCATTGAGATCTTCTTTAATTCACTATTCAATAATAGATGTCATACTTTACTTGTTGTGTTGACCTCACTTTTGTCTCAATTTATAGTGCCTTAAGGATAATGTGGGGATAACATCCTTAGGACTTTGGTTATTCAACCTTAGAATAACCTCCTTAGAACTTTGGTTATTCCTTTCGGAATAACCTCCTTAGGCATTGCCTCATACCATCAATTTTATTTCCATTATTTAAGGATTCATGTTGTCCCTCACTTTATCCATGACTTCACCAACAGATTTCTAATTCACATATATGAACTTGCGGTCCTCGTCGCAATCCGTCTCGAGGAAGATCTACTCAACCTCCTTCATTCATCTTTTTGCGTCCTTGAAGTCGCCCTTCCCGTCGAGCTGAGGGGCTGCAACTTCAGAACCTCTATAATGTCTCTACGATCATACCCAACTACCATACAAGAATCATGGGTGGGTGTGCTCAGTGTGAGCTAAGTGGGATCCATAAAGATCCTCGCCTAAACCTCGTTCAATTGTGGATCTCGATTTGCTGTCTATTCCCTATTGGGCTCTAAGTCTGCTGCTCATTAGCCTATGAGCATTGGGCCTACTGAATGACCCGCTACAATCCATTCTTGAGAGCCCGTGGGATATGGTCCGAAAAGGCCATAGCAGCTGTCCAACATAACAGTAGCAATAACAATTCTATTAGTGTGAGCTTCATAATTCATATATCAATTCAATACTTATTTGATCCTCCTTGATGGCTACAGTGGTTGCTCGTGACAGTTGCACATGAACTCAATTCTATCTATTTAGAGATAGCTAAGAAGTGTTTCTCCTTAAGCTCTGATACCTTTTGTAATGCTTCGAGACCCACGTGATTATCACGTGCTCAGAGTCGTCCCGAATACGTTACGTAATTCTATGTAAATAATTTTTGCTGAAATAAAATCTTATAAAATGTGAAATTAATAAAAAGATCGTCTAATAATATATAATGTCAATGAGCTGGAAACGTCCATGACTTCATCATACTAAATATGCGGAAAAGAAAAGCTAATCTAGTAGGACTAAATCCTACACCATGTGCAACATCTCTGTCACTGAGCCTGACCACCTGCAATACCATCCTCTATCATCTCACCTGCATGAATCCAAATGCAGGGGAAAATCCATGAGTATAAAAATACTCAGTACGTAGGGTCTAACCATAATAATAAGTAGATCAATAGCGCTCAATAAGAAAACAATAGATCAATAATCAATTAAGAACAATAATCAATAGAGCACATGATAGAACAATATAGGAAGATCAATAAACCATGAATCAATAGAGAGGATCAGGTGAGAGATCAAGGGATCAATCAATATCAATAAACAATTATGCCTGATCACTATGACATCTATCCAATTTAACAATTTTCTATTATCAATATT
The DNA here is from genome assembly GCA_030549335.1 of Pontederia crassipes. Lineage (NCBI taxonomy): Eukaryota > Viridiplantae > Streptophyta > Magnoliopsida > Commelinales > Pontederiaceae > Pontederia > Pontederia crassipes. Next base: position 55,142,736 of record CM060196.1, on the reverse strand, counting down.
TATGGTCATCGGTCAATTATCAATTTCTATTCTATTCAATAGGCGGAGGCAAAGCCAATCAACTCCAAAATCCAAATGACCAATGTTCAATTCAATTAAGTTCAATTCAATCCAATCCAATTCAATTCAATTCAATTAGGGAGCGCTCAGTTAAGGAGAACTCCATATCTTTTTCATGTAAGCCAGTGGAAGATCAAGCCATGGCAAGCCGCCCTCCATTAATAGCGCTAATAATATATTCGTGATGGCGGGGGACCATGGCCATCACAGGACAGACATAGCTTTCCTAAAGGATGACGTCTCAAACTTCTAGGTACACTATCTGCCCCATACAATACTATAACAATAATGGCCCAAGAGGCTTAGAGACAATCAGAGAACATGGAGATCCAACAGTTTCCATCTTTTATTTTATTTAACCTAAAGACCTATCTTTAACAATTTATTTTAGGTTAGACAAGGACCCAATCAGGGGAAAACTACTGAATCGACATCATAAGGGATCACACAATATGACAGGATAACAATGATATAAATCTCAAATCAAATCTAAAGGATATGATGAGGTCAGATCTGTGTGTGATATGATCAAAGATGATCAGGAACAATAAACTATGATAGCCATACAATTATCTATAACAATCTATCCAAAATCACAATTTATGTCCCCAGAACCCGATCCGCGTCGGGTGAAATCCGGACCGTGTTCGGAAACGACTAATGTCACCTCGGCCAGGGCAAACCCAAGTCGGGTGTGTGGTGAACTCGGACCGAGTTGGCCGATTCATGCCCGCATCCATCATTCAATTCAACACGGACCGCGTCCGAAGGAAACAGACCGTGTCGTCGGAAAACTCGGGCCGTGTCGTCACTAACCCGATCCGCGTTTGACCATATTCCGATACACATCAACACAGTCCGAGTTTGTTGAACTCGGGCCGTGTTTACCTGAACCCTGCCTCAACTCGGACCGTGTTGGCCGGAACCCGGGTCGGGTTCGGTTGCCGGCGGGAAAATGCATTTCGACGCGATTTTTCGACCATCGTAACTATGCCATAACATGTCCAAATTATGCATATGATATATCAATGGAATCTTCGTACTAAGGAAAAGAGGATAGGGTTCCATGTCGCGAAAAACCGACGACATAGGAATTCCCCGTACGTACCTAAAGTTGGTTGAAAAACCAATCGAATTTCCTTCTCTGACAATCTGCACGAGCACCGAACTTTGGCCGGTGATTGCTCCCTGTCCTCGCTCCGAAACTCGTGGCCACCACCTGGAACTTCTTCTCCTATGTGCAGACTTCGAAACCAGCAGTCACACGTTCTTGGAGTGCCTCGGTTCACGTGCAAACGAGAGAAAAAGAGGGCTCGTGGACAGAATTATGTTCGACAGAAAAATGGATTTTCAGTCACCTTTAATGCCTATTTATAGTTGCAGATTTGCAATATCAATTCCATTAGGTCTTGTACTCTTTTAGAATCAATCTTTACCATCCATCATTAATTAATCTATCCATAATTTGTGATATTTAATTAAATCTGAATTTAATTAATAACAACTCAATTAAATCCAATCCCTCTCAAATTCCTTTTTATCTCTTTAACCATCTTATCCCATAATTTTCATCAATTTCGAAATTAATTAATTCCAAAATATTAACATTGAGATTTTCATATTCATTAAATAAAATAAATATCATTTATCTATTTTTCTAAAAATCCGGGTCGTTACATTATGAAAGGGCGATGAAAGTTGAGTGATTGGACGGAGACAGAAAAAATTTACTCCTGGTTTAAGTTTCACGAATTAAAATGAAATATCTCACATAGGTTGTGATTGTCAATATAAAAACCATATATTATATGAGATTAACTAAAGGGCAGTCAAATTCATCCTAAAATAACATATATGGGTTCTATATATTTAAAAAAAAAGGAAAAAAATGATGATGTCCCTTCTTTAAACTACGCCCTTTCTTTTTAATCATTAGATTAAAAATTCGTGAATCATATTTGATTTTTTAAGAATTTTTAATCTGATTCATAAAGTTTGGATTTCATAAAATAAAAAAAGAAGATAAAGTGTCCATAATTTCTTTAAGGGAGGATACCTCCGTTAAGTCTTATATATAATATGGCTACATGGCAGGATAATAATGGAAGAATAAAAAAAGATATACTCCCGTCTTTTTTTCAGTATAATAACTTTTTTGTCTGTATTTTATAAAATGCAATATTCATATATATATATATATATATATATATATATATATATATATATTAATAGGATTATTTTCTTATATCTCTCTTAAATTATTATGATTTTTTATATTTAATCTTAATATATAAACTCATCATAGCGCCTTCTTAAATTATTTCGCAATTTTCATTTCTTTAGTCCATCCATCTAGTTTTGTTAACCTTCCCATCAATTTTGTTTTTTAATTTATTAAATGATTAAACTATCATTCTCTTATTTTTTTCTAATATTTAAAAGTTTAAAATAATGTATGATAATAAATATAAAAAAAGAAAAAAATGAAGGGGAGGCATCATCGCGCGTACAAGCACCCTAGCTCGGCGAGCTCGCAGGGGACTGACGTCGACGACACACACAATGCAAGGGGGGGGGAGGGAAGCTTTGCGTTGTGCACGTCGTCGCTGGCAACACGGAGCAGCGACATCGCGAGGGTGTGACGCCTCTCATCTATTTTTTTCTTTTTTATTATTTTTATTTTTATTATTATGTGTTATTTAAAACTTTGAAATATTAAAAGAAATGAGAGAAGAATAGTTTAGTTATTTAATAAATTTTAAAAAAATAAAAATTAATAGAACTAGACTGATGGACTAAAGTGATAATCGTGAAATAATTTAGACGAGTGCTATGGTGAATTCATATAATAGAGTTAGATGCGAAAAATCGATGGGGGTGACGCGCAGAGGTAATTAACTAATGATAGTAATTAACTAATTATATTTAAGTAGTTATTTAATAATAAACTATGATATTAAAATAATGCTAAAACAATCACATCACGGAATGCCATTTTAATAAAAATATATAGCTTTTTTAGTATTTTTAAATAATAGTAATAATTTTATAATGTAGTAACTAACAAATAATGATGCATAATGAATATTTAAAAAATAGCAATGATCTATATTATTATTTATGTACATCATTGGTGCAATTTTTGATAATGTTTAATAATGAATTATTAGTAGTTGGTCATTAGTCATTATAATAATGATATATTCTAATATAATAAGTATTATTATTTACGAAATGTGACGAAGTTAAAAAATAAAAAAGAGGCGTCAATGTGCTATTTGAAGACATAGTTATAGACAATTTTTTTATGAATTTATAATTTCTAGGTGTATATAAAAAATATGACATTACTATAATGTATTTTATGATGTTTGATTCTATTCTAGTATTTGATTATATTTTATTGGATAAGCAAATTTCTACCATATATTTTCTGCCCTTAAAAAATATAATAACAATGTGACACACACATGATAGATAACTAAAGAACTGGAACTTAACGATCGATCATTGGCACAGTTGGCACTGGTGCCCCAGGTTTGAACCTCATAGTCGTAATAGTAATGATATATTTTTCTATTTTCGTCCGAACATCAAATTAGTCGAAACGTTAGTAGTCCAAAAAATCAGTAGGTCATCGAAAAAAAACAGAGCTTAAATTTAAAATTTCTTCAGATGACCTACCGACGAAGTTTAAATATGAGGTTCGACGTAGATATAATGCATTAATACTCGACGAAGAACCTTATCTTCAAACATATTAGACGTAGCCGGAATTTATATTTCTTTCTCCTTATTTAGCAATAATTTTTTTGTTAAAATATACAAACATAATAAGTTACTAGATCTGAATTATAAAATTTGTGATTTGTGATTTATCATAAGTATTTACATTATCACCAATTCATGAGAATAAAAATTGTAAGATTAGTAGTTTTTGAAACAGACAAGACAAGATGCCTCTTTCTAGATAAATTGTGTATACATTCTTTTATTTATCTTTCCTTCAAATCAACCCCTTATCCATTCATCTATTAAATCCATTTCATTTCATGCACCATCGTTTTAATATTATAGATGTCCCACTTGCTATATATATTAGACTCCAAGAATAAGTTTTCTTTTAAACGACCAAAGAAAAAGCTTCCCGGTCCTTAAAGCATTTCCACCTATTTGGATCACAATTTGTGTCGTATCGACAACATTTTGCCATCAAAAGCTAAATTATAGAGTTTGGTGATAGCTCGAAATTAATAATTATAGTGCCATGATGAGCATATGCGGGAAGGCTAAAGGGACATCATGTAATTTTTTTTATATGCATCTTTCATATGCACAAGCAAAAGAACTTGTACTGTAATGTATCCATGGCATGAAAACAAATGTTTTGTACGTGGGAAAATAAGGATGCACAGGAAGTGAGGTCAATAATTAATTGTCTCGTCATCTGTATTGTGTGAGTTGTGACAGAATAGACAAGTTTGAACCATTCATGCATTTGGCGTGCATTAGTTGCTAATGTGTTGTTGTCAGTGACTAAATCATACATATGTTACTCCTCTTATCATCCTTATATAGACATCTCAGTAACTTCCACTGCCTTATCCTTCGATCATGGAAGGCGACTTGCATGCTTGCAAGAATACACTTCCCCCTTTTTTTATTCAGCAATAATTACCTATTTCACATTAAGTTATTAAAAAAATATATATAATGTCTATTAAAATAATAAGTTGTTTGGGTCATGAAATCAAGTTTTGAACGACACGGTTATTGGAGAAAAAATAAGATGAAATCACATTTATTTCGGTATTTGGATTCAATGAGTTAATATATACCCACGTGGTAGTTCACCCCAAATGCATAAGTGGCCAATTCAAACCACAATAAAGCTGACTTTGAAAAAGGAATTAGGCTGGAACCAAATTTTGATTACATATGATTTCGTCAAACATTCACCTAGAATCCGATTCTAATATTGGAATCGAAAACTAGAACCAGGTCATCACATGACCTGATTTCAATTGCTCTGATTCTATTGTTTTGGTGGAATCAGAGCACTGTAGCTGAGGACAACTTTTTTTTTCTCCACATGATGATTTTTTTTAGTTTTTGGTTTTTGGTTTTTCTTTCCTCCCACACATTTCTCTTATAAAACAAATTATTCAATAAATATAAAATAATTTTAATAAACATTTAATATAATATTATTTATTATTTCATTAAGAAATTTTAATATTTCATTCATTATAATTAATTTTAAAAATTATTTTTATATTTAAGTAATATATTTTTTAAAAATTCCATTATTTTTTTATAAGTTTATTTTAATTACTAATAAAATTATACTTTATATTTATAATAATTATTTTTAATTCAAAATATAAAAAATTGATATATCATATCAATTTTTTTCTATCATATCAACTCTCTGATTCCTCATCATTACGTTTCACTTCATCCAAACATACCTCGAACTAATCTGTCAATTCAACTATTCACCAAGAACTTAAGAGGAGCCATAGTTCTATTTTCAAACACAACATTAAGATTTTTGTACGAGAGATATTACGCACCAAGAGATCGTTTGACAACGGAAACTAAGATTTTATTAAGTTCTCATAGTTCTAATTGTATTTAGATATGAATTTGATGCTGAGAAATAAAGTAGTTGATACGATAAGAAAAAATAGATGTGATGGGCTAATTTTTAATGAGTTTTGAAATAGTAATTGATATTATAAATATAAAATATAATATTGTTAGTAAAACAATAAAAATTAAAATTAAAATTTTATTTTAAAAAAATTCATTAAAAAATACTTTATTTAAATTAAAAATCTCATTTTTAATAATTATATGTAGTAAATATTAAAATTTTTAATGAAAAATAAGTAAGAAATAATATTATATTAATATGTTATAATAAATAAATTATATTTAATAAATAAATTATTTTATAAGATAAATGTGCGTGAGACAAAAAATAAAGAAAATTGAAAAAAAAGCAACACGTGAAGCTTAAAAAAAAGCAGCTATTAAAAAAAGCAACTTATGGTGGAACAAGGTAAAGAAAAAGAGGTCAGGTGATGTTTTTTTTAATCGGATTCTATTTTTATGACAGAATCGATTGAAATTGCCAAACAGACCTCAAACGAACACAAGAGAATTTTAAAATGACACATAATTTTATTAGATAAAAAACATAAGAGGATAACAGATTAATTTTTTCTGTTCGAATCTTTAGGAAATTTATATAGACACTCACTTTATAGATGATAAAAATTACATACCAAAATACTTTATATTAATTTATTAAAACTAGATCAATTTTAAATCACATACAAAATATGTCATATAATTTTAGCTTGAGAGGCTTCACCCTCCACACCCTAGTGGGAGGCCCCTTTATCCTCTAGGTTAGCGAATGAGACTCTCATAGTACGAATTTACTTGTTTTGAAAACCAAATGAATTTTTAATTGGATAAGATTCGAGATATTATTAACATTTACCATACATTTGTATTTATTCAATTGACAAATAATAATATACACTCGTCAAGTAAACAGACATTGCTGATCAAAACGTGAAATATCTAAGGATCAGTAGTTTTAGGTATGTACCTTTTTTTTCTTTCTTTCTTCATAGTGTTCGTAACATTTGCAATCATATAGTGAAATGATGGTGATAGAAACTTCTCAAAAAAAAAAATTCTCTCTTTGAATCATTTTTCACAAGTCTCAAATCTGAGGCCATTAATTTCTTCAACCTTAATTTGCCAACTAACCAATCGAATCATTTTTGCGGTTTTGCGTATACATATTATATTTCACATGGTAGTGAATTATATAGCGATCTTTCTAGAGCAACACAACCCCGACAAAGATGTTGATGCCGGTCCCATACGCTCTTTTCCCTCCCTCTGCCTTTAATTCTTCACCCCGAATCATGACATCCATTCTTGCATGATGGCCATCATCAACTAAATATTAAATTTTTATTACATTTCAATAAATCCTAGAAGTTACCCCTGAATGTTCTAATTTTGAACAATATCACTTATGATCCCACTCTAACATTGTTATTTTTTTTTCTATAATTAGAGTGCTATTTCTTTGGTAATAAAAGTTCAGTGCCGATTGTTCAACTCGTGCGATGTTAAAAAAATATATTATACATAAATTAAATATAAGCTTAACATGGAACCAAACTAATTTCATATTTAGAGTGCTATTTTATCTTCCTATTCTTACACACCATTCCAAAATATTGGCATGGTAAAGACATCATATCATCAAAAAGAAAAAGAAAAGAAAAGGAAAAGGAAAAAAAGTGATAACTCAGCGGCAACTAACTCTACCCACCCTCAATGTTTGATTGAAGTGGTGATTCAAACTATTAACCCAATAGTCTGTGTTTTGGTTATGAAAATCAAATGAGTTGAACCTAAGTCTACAATCGCATCATCTAATTTCACTCTTCACCGCTCTCCATCCTGATTGGTGTGGAATCCTTTTTTTTTTCACTCTCTCTTATTTTGTTTGTTCCATTGCTTTCGTTTATAATTTTATTTTTTTAATTATACAAGTAATCTAATTGTATAAATATAAAATTTTAAATTAATTCCTAGCATATAACTATAAGTGTTAACTTATTCGATTAAGTTAGTAAATATTTTATTCTCATCATAAAAATATTTATTAATTAATCAATAAACTAACTGTGTAATGTATATAGTTTTCTCAAATAAAAATATTTAATGGTTTATTTATTTTGTATAATATATTTATTATACAATGTTATTAAATATTACTTACTATCTTATATTGTATCTACACGATTGTAAATATAATTTCTTCTAAAATAACATTTATCATAAATTTTAATTCAAGCTTAATATTTATTTCTTAAAACTATATTTTATATTTACCATTCTCATCTTTTATCCAAAGATTACAAATGTCTAATGAAATTAAAGTAATCTACCAAATTATATTTCTAATTTTCATTATTATATTTAGTTTCATTCCCATACATACTATATTACTCTGTCAATTTAACTATTTATTTGACGATTATGTTCTGAATCTTTGGTCCATTATAAAATGTTTGAAAAATAAAATCTATGAATTAGACCTTGAAATGAGAATTCAAGATCATGGCTCATAGCCGAGGTAGCCCTAGGCCTACAACATGGCTTACACCAGAGAATAATGAGTTTGGCACAAATAAATGCCTAGGGCTGTACAAAGTTAGCAATGCAGCTACATCAGCAGAACTAGTCCTAAAAGTAGGCGGAGTAAAAAAAGGTCGGTGAAAGAGAAGAAAATACGATGAAAGGGGTTTGCAATGAAATGTTTGCAGGTAGAATTAAATTTTTTATTGAAAATCTCATATGTCATTGTAGATATGAGATTCGAAATGATCTTACTCAATTAGTTAAACTCTTAACTTACGATCAATACGCTCAATAGCGTCGTATAAATTGAACCATCGTCCACATAAGATTATGATCAATTGCAGGCGCAAATGTGATGATGATGTATGTGAATGTGGATGGATGCATCATTGCATTGCCCTCCCTTCCACACCAAACAAACAAAAAAACTAATCAAAGTTGGATCCACCACCAACTATGCTTAATTTGGCCGCTAGAGCAAGTCATAATTGTGAGCTGGATTTTTAATTTGAAGGTTTGATTAGGTTATGGTGCAGTGTACAACAATATTTAGATAGACTGCAATGTTTCCTTCTTTTTTTTTCCCTTTTTCTGGCCGCTCACAGCCTCCCCCAAATAACACATAGTCCCTGCACAAAAACAGGGAAATAAACGTTAGGTTGGTATGGTCCACATGTTTGTTCACAAAGGTGGACCCCTTTCATCTTGGTGCCTCACACAGCACATGCATAATTCTCTATCTCATCTTATTTCTTATTTTTCATTAAATTATTTATGATTGAATCTCTCAAATAATTTATCACTGTTAGATAAAGACCATAAAAAAAAGTGAGCCGAGAACATCGGCATTTTTTTCTTTTTCTTTTCCCTTTTTCAAGCTTTCACATTTATTCAATGATATTTTAATTTTTTTTAAGGATATTCAATCATATTTTCTAAAAATAATGGTGCAAGCAATGTTCTCCTTTGTAAAGTTTGGGGTTCCAAAGACTTAGCGGAAGGAATGACATTTTTATATTCATACATATATTCATCTTCTTAATATTTTTTTTAATGTTCGGAAACGTCAACTAAATTTTAGTTGGTCTCAGCCCATAGGTGGATCGATCAAAGAAAGAATGTAACGTGTGCGATTTTCAAACAAGGAAAGGGATTCAAAATCAAAATCAATGGCAATTAAGGAAGGGAATTTAAATCAGAATTTGAATAAAAAAAAAGAAAAATGAAACTTTCAATTCTCCTCCCCCGATTGCGCAGGCCGGCCGAGACTATAAGAGGGGCATGAAGGGAACCCTCGCACCCTCTCGACCGGCCGCCGCCCCACCCTGTTCTCCCTCCTCTCCGACGATCGATGCACACACAGGCGGACAGAGCACCCAATGATAGGACGAGTGACGGACGTCCAAAGCGCGGCGATCTCTCCTTCGTCGTTCGTGACGTACGAGATAAATGTTGATGATAGGAACGATCGGCAACCGAGAAAATGACGTACGAACCGTCGGCGAAATCAAATCGATCGAAAAAGTTACTCTAGACTATTAATCCCCCTAATCGATAAAATGTTGATCGATTGATGTGTTCGATGATTCTATTTTGATCCTGAATGCCCAAGCTTCATTTTTCATATTGACATCGTCATGATTTGACGATCGAAAGTTAGCCAGAGATGGAGACAAAGATCGGTAACTCTGTTCGTCCGCATAATTGATCGATCGATTCAATACGAACGGTCAACCGATCTTAGATGACAGACGAGTTTATTTTCGATCGGTCGACCGATTTGGCTAGCGCTCCGCGCTGTTGTCATCATATGATCGGTCGATCGATTCGATAATGGAAGGCATTGCGATGATCGATCGACCGGTACCATAAGTATGGTCGATCGGTCTATAAGGAACGATCGATCGGTTCCGATCGACTGGGTTAGGGGAAACGAACGATTGTTCTCTGGACCGTTTATAGATCGATTCAGCCAAATCGATTGGTTCAAACTAACCAACCTAATAGGTAAGTTTTGGACCGATTATAATGTACGAATACTGACATGGTCTGAGTCGAACCCCGACTCGGCCCGAGCCTCGTTCATGGATCATAAATAGAAGATCCGAACCGGATTACCCTTAACCGGTCGATTCCTATTATAAAAGACATAACTACCCCCTTGAGGTTCTGATCTATGATTCTAGACTCCATCAATAATAAACCAAGACATGTAAAGTAAAGATGAAACTACGAGAATGATATATGCCACTCCAAAATATAGAATAAAGATCATGATATTGTATAGTGAGGGGCAAATAGCTAAGTTGAAGAGACATCTAACATCCAGTTCTTTGATGACCACTGCTCTTGGACATAGGTCATCTCCCACTTGTGTTTCGAAGAAGGGTGATGCATTGATACACTCCTTCCTCAAAGAAAGCATATTTTCATAGTATAACGTTAGAGGAATAGATAGCTTAGCTGAGGAGGCAGTGAACTTAAAGGTTCTTAAATGACCATTGTTCCTGGGTACAGGTTCTCTCCCACATGTATTTCGAAAAGGATATGCATTGATATTACACCTTTCTTATCATGGGCATTCTGGCTTTACATATTTACAAAGGCACCTCTAGCATCCTAACCTAATAAAGTCGAACTCTCATAGGACAACGAACTCTAAAGATAACATAGTAATGTAAAAGACGTAATGCAACTCATAGTAAAGTAATGTATAGTAAAGTATAGTATAGTAAAGTACAGAATATGACATAGCAAATTACAGAACATGACATGGTAAAATTAAAACATTGTCAGTAAAGTACATGGTATAATAGAGGCAAGACATAGTCATAGTAAAGAACAGAGTATAGACCTTGATATGATGAAGCATGACCTATTACTTATTGAAATCAAAGTATAGAAATTTAAAGATTAAAGCGTGTTATCTACTGCTTATCCATTATTGATTCAAACATCATCGGATTATTATTTTATCGCCTATGTTTCTATTGTATTGGACATTTTCGCTCATGGGTATTCCATCCCCCTTATTGGGATTTTGCAGGTGAGAACTCTATTTAAAGAGGTGATAGAGAACGCAGGATTTGGAGAATGCTGCACATGACTTACCTATTCTAGAAGCATTCAGTTTTGTTACTTGCATTAGTTTGATCATTGACCCTAGCTTGAGAAAGACATGTTATCTCTTTTATCGATCGTCTGTTCAAATGTTAGACTTATTTGAGATCGTGGTTATTTCTTCCTTCATTATGAATTGTATTAACTAGTAGTGCCTTTTGATATTCCAACTCTCACTCTTTCGCAATAATATTTTGGTTATTTTATTATTATATTTGATGCCATGTATATAAATTATTGAATGATCGAGATTATATTATGGTCAATATTATAGTAGGCAGTATATCGTCCCCGGGGTCAACCTGACTGCCTACGTGACAGGAGGACCGATTTTGGGGACGTTACAAAGAAAATATATTCTGAAAACTCAATATTGATTTATTGAATTCCATCATTTTTTAAACATGATTTCATTGATCAATTGTGTCAATTTAATTAAATTAAAATCATTATTTTATATTCATAATTTATAGCAATGATGAGATTTTAAAAGAATGATATGTGGTAATACTTTTATTTAAACCCAGTGGAATATTTGATGTATTCAAAGTATTCAAGATCAAATTTGATTTGACCCGACTTCCGAACTCGACTCAACTCATTCGATTTTGATCGGGACGAGTTGGATCTCTCTTCTTTAGAGGGTCAATTCGATTCGACCCGATCCGATCATATGGTCGATTACCCAACCACTATATTTTTTTATTATTTCTATTATTTAATATAAAAAATATTATATAATAGTTATTCAAAAACATAAAATGATTTACTAAATATTTAAATATTATTTTACATATTTAAAATATTTTATTTCATTTTTTATTAAATATAAGTTAAAAACTAACTAAATAAATAAATAAATTTTCGGATCAACTTGGGTAAAAAAATTTCGACCCATACCCGACCGAAGGTCATCATCTAGTACTCAATTATTATTAGTATCTAATTAATCCGTCAGAAATGTTGAATTAACTTAAAGCTACTAATGCGATCACATTCTTTCTACTAACTAAACATGACAATCAAGAGCTAGGCGTGGTAAATAAGGATATAGATATTAGTTACGTGTTAATATTAAAACGCCTACTGTCCATAACTTTTATTCTATTTTAATCACATATTAATGCTATTATACTGTAATAGTCCATCTATCCTTATCATGGTGGCTGGTTATACTAATCATAGTTGTTAGTTGTGTACTAAAATTCAAATAATCATAATACAAATTTTTTAAAAAAAGTTGTGTACAGTGTATTGAAATTATAAATATATAACTAATATTCTTTTCGACAATTTAAACTTTTAGGTGACGTTTGATTGGGGGTTAATTAGAGAAATATATGGATATTCTTTGATTTATAATATAACGTGTATTTTATTCTACAAAAAATACAAAGGATAATCTTCTCATTTTTTTAAAAAAAAATTTATAAATGGTGAAAAAATTATGAATTATCATGTTCTTTATAAAAGGTGGAATAGGAGTAAATTTTTAAAACTGACTAATTGGACGGAATATATACTTTAACCCCAAACGGGCCTTAGAATCATTAGTATTTAATGGTTAAGATAATAGAAAACATGATTAGAAGAGATAAGTGGAAAGTGCCAACAAAAATATAGAAAACGTTATATTCTTTTAATTTGAGATTAAATATTAAAATTCACTAAACTATTCGGTCAAATATTAAATATTAAAAAAAGAACATTAAGAATAAACATCTCATAGACTTTTCATTACTGGACATTATCATGCTTAAAGATAAATCTACCAACCAAACTAATCTTTAAACACTTCTGTCTTAACTCATACAATTAGAAATCTCAAGTTAAAAATTTTAAGATTAAATTTTGCAACACTAAAAAAAACATATAGCTATCCTATGTAATATATATACTCTTATATGCTCTTTTTATTAGGTCAATGGCCTAATCTGAAAGAGAAAACATGGAACGCCCAAAGTAAACCAGCAACTAAAGAGCAAATAACATTTGTTTACAGCGCCCCATTACCACGTTAATAACGCTACAAAGTAACGTTAATGCAAAACGCATCTCCCCAACAACCTTCTCGAGTTCTATGTTTAAGTTAAAACCCCGTGGTCAACACGGTCTTTGGACCAAAACTCCCCCTCTCTGTGTAACCGACCACTCACGTTTGAGCGCCCGCCCCTGTGCTGGGCCCCACTCCTCATTCGGCAACAGTCTGTGGGTCCCAAAACCACAAGCGGGCCCCACGTGGCGCTTGGTTTTCCCCTATTTAAACCTCCCTCGTCTCCTCCGAAACCTTCTCCACCTCCATTTCTGCTTCCTCCCTCCCTCCCCCTCTCTCTCCCATTTGCCCTTTCTCGTTTCAGGTTCTCTTCCTCCCGCGCAGTCGCAGGAAGTCGGAGCCGAAGGGGGCTCTCATCCGGAGCTGGCTAACGAGCAAGACGTCGTACTGGAGAGCACCGAGGAGTGCGGCCGGTGGGCGGTGCTGTACCTGTATGAGGCCCTGAAGGCGCGGGACGCGGACCGCGCGCGCCAGCTGCTGACCCCGGACGACATCGAGTGGTGGTTCCATGGCCCCAAGGAGCACCAGCGCCACCTGATTTCCCTCCTCTCTGGCGACGAGGAAGCCGGCGCCGGCGGCTTCGTCTTCGATCCCCAGAGCGTCGCGGCCTTCGGCTCCACCGTCGTCGTCGAGGGCTGCCACGCCGGCGTCGCCTGGGTGCACGCCTGGACCGTAGGACCGGATGGGCTGATCACCCAGGTCCGGGAGTATTTCAACACTTCCGTGACCGTGACCCGCGTCGGCGACAGCGCGAGCTCGTCGTCGTCCTCCTCCTCCTCCGCCGCCGCCACCACCTGCAGGCCTGTGTGGCAGAGCCGCTTGCCCGAGCGAGCCCGGAAGTCCCTTCCTGGGCTCGTCCTCGCCATCTAAGACCGCCATTACATCTCGCAACATCATCGAACTGTCTCTAAATCCTAAGAACTGCAACGAAAACAGAACTATTTACGTATAACAAAAGCAAGCGAAGCAATCCAAGCTCTGTTCTTGGATGGGCTGAGACGACAGGGGGGGAGGCGGCGGCTCTTCCCCTGTAACTGGGTTTGGAGTCAGGTCTTGGTGGTTGTTGCTAATAATTAAATAAGGTTTCCTTTAGGAGTCATCTAAGAACATAAATTTGTGCGCGTTCGTCTGTCTGTCTGTCTGTGTGTCCTTTGTGTGGTTGCCGTAAGCTCTGTGTGGCTTTTTCTTTTCAAGTCGGTAGAGACGATGAAGGATAAGGAGGGAGGGACACGTCTCCTTTCTTCTTCGGATTCCTCTGCTTGTTGCTTAGATTTTTATGTGTGTGTGTTTGGTTTGCAGTTGAATAAAAGTTGCTTGTGTGGTTCTGAAAATAAAGATAAATTATCCACAGAGAAAATAAAGAGGAATTGTCATAATAAGCACCAAAAAAAAAACAACGATAAAAAATTGTGGTTTCAGTCAGTCCTTGGTCTGATAAAAGATTTTTCTTTTCCAGGCTGTAAAGAGATAAATAAAAAGGGTAGATTTGGATTGAAGTCCATCCTAATAATGAAATATTGCAGTGGAGCTCAGAGACAGATTTAGAATTACAGGGGGAAAGAAATCTCCTTAAACATCATTATCAATTGGAAAAGTCCTCAAAAGTTTTCTATCAAAGGAGAGAGAGAGAGAAAAGAGAGTTGCAGATACTAATTTAGTAACTCATGTTCGGAGGAGGCATAAATGTTCTGCTCTGTAATTTTGTTTAACATCGAAGAAAATGGAGGGAGTAATTGCACACAGACATATAATATATATATATATTATATATATAGAGAGAGAGACAGGGAGACTTGCAGATACTAAAAAGAGAGAGACTTGCAGATACTAAATTTATGTTCAGAGGTCCAGAGGACCAGAGGATGCATAAATGTTCTGCTCTGTAATTTGTTCAGCATAGAAAGAAAAATGAAGAGGAAATAATTGCAGCAAAAGGTTAAATTAATTTTCATAAAACTTTGGTAGCATAATGGATAATAGCTCGAATTAATAAATAACAACAACAATAATAATAATAATAATAATAATAATAATAATAATAATAATAATAATAATAATAATAATAAAAAAAGAGACGTGTGAGAGTGGTTTCCCGCTGGACTCCAAAAAGTATTTATTATTGGATAAACTTTTCTTCAAAATGGAGGTTTTCTCTCCATTGAATTTTCTCGACATCTGTCGTATAACCATATTATTATTTTACATCAGTAATGGCAGCCAAGTCATCAGATAAGTTTCAACGTTCCAAGCCCTTATTAAACGCATAATTTCATAATTTCCCCCTTTTTTCTAATAAATAAGATAATATAAGATAACGACATGTTAACAAAACTACCCAAGTATAGGAGAATAAATCCTAAAGCATAATATTTATATATTATAATTTGTTGAACTTTTCTTTTTATTTTTTCTTTCTCTATTGAAGGAGGGTTTTAGATGCGGAACGGCTTATAGCTTCTTTTTCGTAATTTCAAGACAATAAGATATCTAAAATATTTATTTTTTGGATAATAAATTATAATTCAAAGTTAGAAATCCGTACACTTTACGTGACCTCTTCATTAATTGGAGTTCATAATTCTGGCTCTATTCAAAGAATCTGTCAATATGGATCTGGACGGAAAAATAGAAAGAAAAAAAAAAGAAAAAAAAAACAGAGCGATCAAAAAGACATCCCACACGTGTAATGGTTGCCACTTTTTAGGGGAAAATGTATTTCTAAATTCTAAACATAGATGGTCAAAAAAGTGTAAATAAATACAAGGACGATTTACACAAATGTTTTTTTATTGAATTTTGATTGGTTGCATATATCTCATTATGCCATGGTTCTTTATTTTCCATTATTTTTTTAGGGTAATATTTTCTTATAATGCAATACTGCTTTTATACGGTTATACGGTTATGAATACGTTTGGACACAATTTATACGGTTATGAATACGTAGTTGGCGTAGGCCCATTTAAATGTATTTTTATCTTTAGATATATGGGGTTAAGGAAGCTGTCATGTGCTATTTAATATAAAATCATATATCATAGGTTTTTATGAGTAGCTTTTTAAAACCATAGACTTAATAGTTAATTGTTAAATTTTGTAATAAATCACATATCAATTAAATGCACAGCTTGATTAGCGGACGGTTGACTTGTTAATTAGTGTTAAATTTCACATCGGGAATTGCAATGTTTAATAATACGAGTTTGAATATTAAAATAAAATTGATAGAAACGTGAGCGTTTTTGGGGGGTTTGCTGATTCTTTTCCCTACTTGTAAAAGTCAAATTCGGAAATAGTTAAATATTGAGCACGGAAGATAATTCTCGCTTTGAATCAAAATTAAACTTTTAAAAAGAAGAAAATTGCATGCCAAAATATAGTTACACTTATAATTAGTGGTGTTTCACGAATCGGATGAGCTCTTAAAAATTTTGATCAATCGAGTTTTGATCAAACATTAGACGCGTCGAATAAGTTCGTTAATTGAACGGGTTATTTTCAGAACACCTAATAGATTTTGTAACTTGACCGATCCGTTAAGGTCTAATAGGTTTTAATGGACAGAATGACTAGCAGACAACTCGAATAAGCCCTTTAATTAAAAAGTAATTTATTCTTTTTATTTATTTTAATTTTTACATTTCTTTTTTCTAAATGTTCTTATATTCTTTTTCTTAATGCACTAATATAATAATATAAATTTTTCATTCAATCTTCTCATAATTTTTAATATTTTGTCTTTTTCTAGTCATTTGTTTATTTTATTTTTTCATTGATAATATAACAAATTAAATTAACAATGAATAAACTACTTATACTCTATTATTAAGTAAATATTATTATATAAACATACTAGCTATTGCTAGGCACTAAATAAATAGTAATTAATTTTGTCTAAATACTTAATATTATTAACGGATTAACGATCGATCTATCGTATCAGACGGGGATAATCGAACAAATGGTTGAAATATAATGTCCGTTTGTTATTCATTCGAGCCCAATAACTTATTGAACGGATTCGGAGAGGATACGGACAAGCTTACTCGCTATTATATCGGGTCGGAGGAGCGGGTCTAGTCTAATAAACACCACTACTTATAATAATAAATATGAATAACGAGCACACGTGCGATATATTAGCTCGTCAGTTGGGGGTGTAAAAAAAAAATTTCGATCAACCTAATAAATTTAACCGATAAAAAAACTCCAATAAAACATCTTAAAATTAAGAATTAAGAGTTCAAATATAATTTAGAAGATGTTAATGAGTAGCGTTTATTTTTTATTAATTTATTAATTATAATTAATAATTAAATTGATTATATATTTTTTAGATAAAATAATATATCTTTATTGAGATAATTTGATCGTCTAAAGTTAAATAAATTATAACTATTGAATTAATCATATAAAATTACCTTGACATATTTATTATTTAATATATACTTTAAATAGATACATAATTATTTTATGGTTTAATAAATAAAATTGATGTTATAAAATTATCTAAATTTAGAAATATTTTTGAAATAAACTATCACTTCACTAGTATAATACTCTAGGTCATTAAAATAATTTATAACTGTATTAATATATTTTAAATTAAAATGTCAATTGGATGTCCAATTTTAAAAGTCGAGATGAAACGAAAAGTCAGTGGCGGTGTTCGAAGCAATTATTCTTTTAATTATTAGGATTTCCAAAAGGAAGAAGGAATATTCGATGCTTAATGGACAAGGCATGAAAAGTGCTCTTGGTGGAAGAAAAAAAGAGGGAAGAAAATTAAAAAAAAAAGAGTAGAAGCAAAGAGGATAAATATATGAATATAACGTATACAATGATAACGTCTAAAAAAAGACTTTGCATTGAAACAAATATGACTCGGGCAAACTGGAGGTAAGAGTTAAACATCTTTATTAATCATATCAACTATTTGGAAACTAAAGATGAGAGTTTTGGTCTCAATCAATATGAGAGCTTAAAATTAAGGGAGTTGTTTCACAAGCATGCTGCCTTACTTAGGCAGATTAATCTTAAATGGTGGAGTAAATTTAGGATAAATTAGACTCAAAATGGGGATAAGAATACCAAATACTATCACTTAAGTACCACAATTAGGCAGAGACAGAACCATATACATTCAATTAAGGATAATACTAGTGATACTGTTGAGAGAACTGTTGACATAATGAACTATTTCATAAACTACTACACCTCCTTATGGGCTCATCCTCTACCACACAATAGTACATCCCAGTGGCCTTATCTTCCCATCTTGAATACTTCTTGGCATGCTTCCCTACTGCCCCTGTTATCCTCAAGAAAATTAAGGATGTTTTTTAGTCCATGCACTCTGGTCGTGCCCCTGGACCTGATGGCTTTACTTTAAAATTTTATAAACATTATTGGGACATTATTGGAAGTAAAGTTATAACTACCATTCAAAACTTTTTCATTAATTATGCTTTTCCTCCTGAGTGGGGACAGACTATACTCATATTTATTCCCAAGAAGGAGAACCCCAGGCTGTGAATGACTATAGACCCATAAGCTTATGTAATGTTACTGTAGGGTTGTCTTCAAGATCATTGCTAACAAATTAAGACCAACTTTACCCTCCATCATTGACACTTGTCAATCTGCATTCATTAAGGATAGATCTATTCAAGATAATATTTTAATTGCTCAGGAATTGGCACACTCACTGTCTCAGGGTAGGAGGAAATACTTTATGCTTAAGACTGATATGGCTAAGGCATTTGATAGGGTGTCATGGTCAGCAATCATTTCTGTCACGCTTAAGATGAATTATCCGAAAAAATTTATTAATTGGATTTCCTGTTGTGTTAGGTCTGCAAAGTTTTCCTGCTGGATGAATAGGGAGCAGTCTCCTTATTTTCCCTCTCATCTTGGCATTCGCCAGGGGGATCCCCTCTCACCCTACTTATTTACTCTAATCTCTCAAGTTTTATCTTCCATGCTTAATGCTGTTGTTTCTTCTAATGTTATTATTCCTTTCATCATTGGATCATTTACTTTGAGCCATATATTATTTGCTGGTGATTTGTTACTGTGCTTAAGAGCCACCATTAAGAATGCTAGAAAAATTATGGATCTTTTAAAAGATTATGGCACTCTAACTAATCAAGCTGTGAATGTTGAGAAGTCTGAGCTGTTTTTTCCACTTAAATTTAATTTATCACGTAGGAGAAAAATCATGCATACTCTCAACATTAAGCAAGGGCATTTTCCTTTCTACTACTCGATGCTCCTATTTCTTATAGATATATCAATCAAAGCCAGCAACAAAAGCTTCATGATAAGTGTCTATCCAAGTTATCTGGTTGAAAGGGTAAGATGCTTAATATGGCTGGTAGAACTGTTTTGATTAAATCTGTACTAAATTCCATACCTATTCATACAATGTCATCTATTTATGTCTCAAATGGTCTGATCCAGTCTCTTGAGAAGTACTCTAGGAATTTTCTGTGGTCCAGCCAGGGTTCTAGGACTAGCATGCACTTGTTAAGTTGGAGGGTGGTCCAATCTCATCAGATGCAGGGTGGCTTGGGGACCAGGAACCTTCATTGGATTAAGACTTCTCTGCTTGCTAGGAGAGTCCTTAGTGCACTCAATGGTGAGCAGAATATTTGGGCAAAGCTTGTACAATGTAAGTATGGACCACTTCATCCTTGGAAGAATTTGAGCACAAGGTATATATCTTGGCCCTGGAAGCTGATTGTTCAGACTATGCAAGATATTAGATTTGGTATGAAAAAATTTATTGCTGCTGGGACTTCCACTTCTGTATTCTGTGATTCTTGGCTTTTCAGCATCCCTTTCTCGCATATGCCTACATATATTAACATGCATGCATCTTTTGATTTACTCCATGTTAGTGATCTGATTGAAAATAACTCATGGAATTTATCATTTCTTAATGATCTTTTTGCTTCATCATTTGTCAATCTCATTATTGTCATTCCTCTAGCCCCATCTTATTGTCCGGCCGGTGATGACCGGTGGATCTGGACTGCTGATCCACATGGTGAAGCTAAATCTAGTTCTGTTTATCTCTCTTTGAGTCGCCAGCTTTCCCTGTACTCGACACCTGGTAGACCTGTTTGGAAGCAATTGTGGAAAGTTAGTGCCCCACCTAAGATTAAAATGTTTTTATGGAAGCTTACTCATTCTCGACTTCCCACTCTTGACATGATTGCCATGTTTAATCCAAATATTAACACTTGCTGTCCTCTTTGTGGCCTGGCTTTTGAAAGAAACCCTCATGTTTTTCTTCGAATGTTCTTTTGCTATAGAGCTTTGGTCTCTGGTTCAGAGGGAGATTTCCTATGCTTTTGCCTTTAGTGCCTCATGGAACATTGGAGATTGGATGCGTGAGGGGCAAGACTTGTCCCCATCGTCGCATGCCGGGCTTTCCTCTATTATTGCCTTCTGTCTTTGGGGTATTTGGTTTGCTCGTAATGACGCGCATTTCGCTTCCAAACAAGTTGCCGTGTCTAGTGTCTGGGGTAGGGCTTTGGCGGGCTCAAATGAGTTCATCAGATCCATCCTTCCTGAGGCCAATTGCTCCCAAGACCTAATTTGGGTCCGGTGGGAGGCCCCACCCTCTACTTGGGTGAAGGTCAACTCGGATGGATCCTTCACGTGCCCGGAGACTCCGGGAGGGGCTGGGTTTATTATTAGAAATGCTAATGGATCCTTTCTTATAGTAGGTGCTTTACATTGTGTGGCGTGTAATGTTTTATGGACGGAGACGTGAGGCGCGCTTGCTGGACTTAGGAGATGCAAGGAGGCTGATATAAGTCGTGTTTGGCTGGAGTGTGACTCCTCGAACCTCGTGGCGATCATCAACGGCGACTCTACCTACCCTTGGAGGATTTTGGCTCTAATGCATGAGATTCAGCAGATCATTTTCCATTTTGAATACTTTAAATTTACACACTGTTATAGAAAAACTAACAAAGTGGCTGACTACTTAGCCTGCCAAGGAAGAATGAATTTTTGGAATACTTTTTGGGATGTAACTCGTCCTCCGGAGATTTTCAACCTTTTGTACTCGGACTCGTTGGGAGCATATATTAATAGATAAAATTTTTCCATAAAAAAAAAGAGATACAGAAACTATGGAATCTTTTTTTCGACAACTGTATTACACCATTGCACCAAGGCTTTACCTTTTTATAAATATGAATTAGAAAGCATATTTTTTTTAATTACGGGCTAACATAATAGCAGTAAAAAAATTTGACTAACTTGATAAATTTATTCGATAATTCGATAAAAAAATAGAATAAAAAAAATATTCAGAGTTCGAATATAGTTTAAAACATTTTTTATTAAAATAATACTTGGACCTCTTAAATTAGGGATCCATCTCCGAATCCCTAGAGGTTTTTTATTTGGGTTATTTTTATAAATCTCTACTAAATTATTACGATTTTCATATTTAACCTAAAATGACGAACTTATTTTTTTGAATCCTTACACTATCGCGACTTTTCTAATTTAGTCATTCCGTCTACTCCTATTAAGTTTTTCGTTATTTTTATTTTTTTTACTTTTGAAAAAACTAAATTACCATTCACTTCATAACATATCAAATAATAAATATAAAAAAATAAAAAAAGGAAAAACAATCAGGAGAAGGTAATTTATTTTTTTCATAAATGAAAAATGTTTTTGTTTAGTACTTTAATCCTTCCAACAAATTTTTTATATTTTATATTTGTTATTTAATATTTTTTTCTAGAGGAAGGGATAATTTAATATTTTTATAAATGAAAAAAATAAAATTAACGGAAGATGTAACAGAAGTGACAGAAGGACTAAAGTGGAAAAGTCGTAATAGTTTAAAGATTAAAAAAATAAGTTCGTAGTTTGAAGTTAGATGAGGAAAATTATGATAGTTTAAGGGAGATTTATGAAAATAACCTTGTTACATATTTTTTATTAATAATATAATAGTTGTTTATAATTTAATATTCTTTTCTCATATTAAGAAACTCTTATTTCATAATTTTAGAATTTCGTACTATTTTTTATTAAATTTAACTTAATATTATTTTTTTCTAAATTATTCTTATATATGAAGACTATATTATTCTATGTATATTTATTTCTTAGAAAATATTATAATATTAAAATAGAATTACAAATTCAACTTAAAAAAACGATCCGCTAGAAAGTGTTTTCCTTTCTTCAAATAGCTTTAAATATTTTTAAATTTAAAATTTGATTTGAAAAATAATAGGTGATTTTTTATTTGAAAAACAATTTGATTTAAATATTTAAAGTTGGATTTGAAAATTATTATAATATTCTAATTTCGTTTTTATTATCATGATTGTTTAGTCTGAAATATTCATAAATTTGAATATCAAATTAAGGGACGAAAATCATCAAATAGACACATCATGAAGGATGAGTAACACGCAAAAGTGAACTAGAAAAAAAAGCAATATGTTACAAATAAACTATATGTTTGGAATTAATAGTGAAAAAAAACCGAGGGAAAAATCACAATATATAAAATAATGAGAGCATTGAATGTAGATCGATCTATTTTTTTAGTTATTGTTCACAAAAAAATTAAGTATATAATTAAGATTTATTACTTTATGCAATGCATCATATAGGTATATAGTATGCTCACTTTTTTTTTATAATTCACTTTTTTTATAATTTATTTATATGAACGAAGATATATCTTAAAATAATATATTTTTTTTAAAAAAAGTTATAGACATTAAATGTATCACATAAAATATTAAAATTTAACCCCAAGTTCAAGTTTTGATGTAATAAATTAAACTAGCGTATTACAATTCAAAACATTTCTAATTAATTTTATATAAATATTATTAGAATCAATTAATAAGCTTGATATATTCAATTTCACCTACATCATAATACTAATGTAATAAATATGGATAAAGGGAAAAGTAAAAATGAAAAATATGGTTTAAAAAATAAAATAATATTTTATTTAAAATATTGTTAAAATATATTTGATTCGGAATGATCCATCATTTTTTAATTGAGAGTCGGGTGATTTTAATTGTTATAAAAAGTTAATCAATCTTATTTTTTATTGACGGTGTCTGACATCACAAAATAAAAAAACATGACAAGAATTTAAAAACTTTAATTCTTCCTTTCAGCAAGAATTTGAAAAATTCTTACTACAATTAAAAGCAACACTGGTTTTTTTTTGCTTTTAGTTATTTTTTAAAGTATATATAATTCGTAATTATTTATCTTATATATATTATCATCTATCCCATAAAAATATTATTTTATTAAATATTAGATAGTATTTTAGTTATTTATTATATTTTTATATTATAATATATTAATTAATATTTACAGTTAATATTATTTTTAAAACTTATTTTGTATTAACTTAAATTATAGTTATTTTCAGTATAATATTTTTATATTATAAAAATAAATTTATTTCTCTACTTCTTAATTTTCAACTAAATATTCATTGAAACTAATCTATCTAAGCACTATATTTTTATTCTAACTATCCAATCATAATTTTTTTTTAGAATTTAGACCCCTGAATTGGATTGTTATTGCAAGACATGTCATTGGTATTCGGTAAACAAAAATCTCAAACATAATAATACACGTCCCATCACAAGTCAAATGAAAGTGAGGGTCACCCGTTCGACATAGTCATTTATTGACATTGAATCATGGGGTTTGCTATGTCCTCCTAATTTAGAGGACTTACAATGATATAAACGTAAATTTAGCAATTTAGAGCAATTAAAAAATATGAATATTAGAAGAATTTATAGGCTAAAGTTTTAAAAGAATTTAACATTTTCCTTGAATTATTTTTTGAGTTGATCGAGTAACATTTTCGGGTAACGGATCAAATTTAACGCATCAATTTGAGTTGATCGAGCGGGAGTGAACATTATTCTCTGGTAGCCAATTGTCCGTATTTGAAAAGCGACGTGGATTTTTCTATACGACGCTATTAAGCGCATTGGTCGAAAGGTTGATTAATTAATTCGATAAAATCATTTTGAATCGTGTACCTAATAGTAATAGTGAGATTCTAATATTTTTTTTTTCATTCTCAGAATAACCTAAACCTTGTTGGTGTGAGACTGAACATTATATCGGTATATAATAATTAAGGCATCAATTCGATCAACCTCATGACTCCATAAATTTCCATAAGATGTCACACTATTCCAACTATATACTCAAACTATAAATCCCATCTGAATTGTTCAACGCTGGCTGTGGAAATTAATTCCATTAACTCCAATCTTCCAGCCATTCCTTGCATCTACAGGTTGGTTTTGACTCAGAAAATTTATGCAAATTAATTCGCAAATTAACTTAAGTTCAGAAATTACTTTTAACATTGTATTCATAATATCAGAAATCAACAAAAAGTATTTACCAGCTACTGATTTACTTCAGTTAGAGCCCTTTACTGATAAAAAAGTGTTTTTTCTTAAATTTCCATTTAATTTTCTTCAGACGAGTTCAATGTAGGAAAAAAAAGTGAGCATTAAATACCCCAAATTTGCAGATAAGTTTCTTTGCTTTTATCCAAATTTTAATATGATGGTACACTAACATAGCTTAATCAAGAAGAAATATTTAATATTTAGATTGGATGGATTGGTGACATTTTGCTTCAATCCATTGTTTGATAATTGGGCAGTGGAAAAGGGAATTTGGATGACAGATGTGTCCATTTGTTCTCTCCAAATTCTCCACTTTATCATCGTGTATAAATGTGTTCCATTTGCATGAGAATTTTATTGATCACTTGCTTCACTTCTCTGATAAGAAGATGCTCAAAACACTTGATACGGACACAGAAAAAAAAAAAGAAAACTCAGACAAGAATAATTTCAAGATTTCGTTCCAGGAATCCATGCATGCAACAACGTTCCACCAAATAATATGCCCTGAGTGGGCGAACAAAGTTTATCCTAAGAAAGATGCCAAAAGGAGGATTACCACTCCTAAAAGTTAAATACTTATCTCATTATGATGATGTGGATGCTCAATTTAATCATATTAATTTGGAAGAGATTAGGACTTTTCCTTCCTGAGGACCCAAGCCATTAGTGAGATACTACTCTGAAAGAACTAGAATTCTGACCTTGTGCCGGAACTCTACGTTTGGAGGATTTGGGATTCCTGTTTTTAGGGTTACTAGATGTTTCCGATTGATTCAATATCCAATCGAACCAATCGACTACAATTATACCTTGATTTATTTATCACATTCTTCATATCCTAAAAATTGGGGCAAATTAAGCCCACTTTAGACCACTTGGGCTAACAAAAAACGGTCTACAGCAAAGTGGGCTTCTTGTACTTACTCATAAGCCCACTTCGGCCCGGTCTGTTTAGAATACATTTCTTGCACTCTCCAAAATATTTTCACCAACAAAAGAAAGTATTTAATTTCAATCAATCCGAGCTTGAGTTTCTAATTTGGTCATTATTATATATTTTCCATACCGAATTAATTTGCACCTTGACTTTAGGCCAAGTAAATAATTAAATCAAATTGATGACTCCAAATTTTTTTTTATGTGAAACTTAGGAGAATAATTATGCTTTTTTATCCAGTTTCGTTCAACACATTTAAACGTAGGAAAATAATATTAAATATAGCACAAAATTTTCGGACACAGGGAAACAAAGAGATCAATATTAGTGTTGATCTGCATGTGTAAATAAAAACACATTGACAACTTTTTTTTTGGTATATACCACTTTGTTTATAAAAATTAACAACTTATTTTAAAAAAATGATTTACACCAAGTATATCTACGCCTCCATTAAATCTAAGAAACAATTGATAGTATTCAAAGAGTGACTCCAACCTTAGAAGCCACTACTCCATTGTGCCTTTTTATTTTACAATGATTTCGAATTAGTCACGTGATAGTAGTCACTATATAGCACTAGGATACGTCAATAGAAAATTCATGAATGTGATCGACCTCATGGCTTTATAATTTTCCATAAGATGCATTGTTGCACCAACCAAACCATAAATCCAATCCGAAATATCCTTCGCGTATAGCTCTGAAATTAATTAATTAATTAATCAATTAATTCGAGTAACATTGATATCTCAACCAGCTCGCCCCCCTATAATTGAGTATATATTTATTTCACCCTTCAAATGTCAAAAATAAATAAAATAGGCACAAAGGCAAGAAAAAAAGATATTCTAATCAGTAGCATTATCAAATATATTTATGATATCTTCCTTTCAAAATTTTCTTATATTAGGCAGGCTCTTGAGCTTTTAACCAACATTTAATATGCCGCTACTATACATAAGTTTTCTTAACCAAGAATAATTAATATTCAATAATTTAAGATTGTCTCGACGAAGTAACTTGTTGTTTCCTTCGGTTTTTTTTTTCTGGTTGCCATTATTCAAACTAGTCAAATAAAGATTCAAATTCACTATCGATTAATTTGTGTCGCATCGATTTGTATATCTGATAGGTGAGACCTTGAGCGAAAATATTTTGCATGCGATAAGCGAGCACTCTCCTTGACGTATACTCGATTGATGGATACTTCCATTTGCGTGCGTGCTCTCTTTTCTCTCGCCGGACTCTCTACTTTATCATAGAGCATAAAGTGTAGTCTTGTTACACATGACAATTTTATTGATCACTTGCCTCGCCTCTCTGATAAGAAGATGCTCAAAACATGATAAGAACACAATATTCTCGTATGAGAATAATTTCAAGATTTCGTTCGAGGAATCCAAGCGTGCAACAGCATTCTACAAAAATAATATCTCATGAGTGGACATAGCGATGCCCAATTTGTCCTCACTCCTGAGGGAGATGCCAATAAGAGAATCCCACTCGCAAAATAAATATGCTCATCTCATTCTGATGTGAACGCCCAAATTAATTATATTTTTCGATTATTCATATGTGGCAAACAATAATATCAACCAACCAACACGAACTATACGTCGATTTATGTACATCACCATGTTCATATTCCAAAAAATGTCTAGAGCAAGTAGTTTTCTTGTACTTACTAATAAACCTATTTTTGGCCCATTTTGTCTAAACCACATTTCTTACACACTCTATAAATATCACCCACAAAAGAAGAGATTTAATTTCTTACACGAGAATAGAAAAGTTCCGACTGCTCATTTCATATGGTAAAAACTCTTTTACAAGTTAAAAAGAACTTGCGACGGATGCAGAAATCCTTTCCAACTAGCAACCGAAATAATGTTTATTGGAAACTATTTAGCGATGGTTCAAATTTCTTCTAGATTTACGATGGGACAAAAATTGTTGAAAGTTCCGATAGAAAATCAATTCGTTGGAACTTTCCATGACTAAATCCATCAAAAATCAAGTTTAATGTTTTATATACTTTGATATTATAATATAACATTGATTACAACGACTAATATTTTATGATTACTTTTATGATGGCCAATGCCATCAAAATTTCCAATGGCTACGTCATACATGAGAAGTTTCGACGGCAGGAGCAATTGAATTCAAATTTAAGTTTATTATATTATGTTATTATAATGTCATAATAATGATTATTATTAAATTTTCTATGGGCAATGATGCCAAAACTTCTTATGGGATTTTCTATATTAAATTGTTATCATATTATAGTAAAACTATTAGTAATATTTCATTATTACATTTTCGGCAAGTAGTTCCATGAAAAGTTTCGACGACGAGAACTGTCAGAACTCAGAAGTCAAATTTAATATTTTATATACTATACCATGGTAATATTACGGTAAGGATTATTCTTAATATTCCATTATATGGTATCGTCAGAAGTTAAATTTAATATTTTATATATTATATTATTATAATATTGATTATTATTCATATTTTATTATGGAGTCGTTGGAACTACTAATGATGGGGCAATTATAGTAGTTTCGACAAAGCTCGTTGTCGAAAATAGAAATAATATTTTATATATTTTTTACGGCTATTGTATTGTTGAATATTTTGTCACTACTAATTATGAAATTCTCTGTCCGCTCCATCTCGTGACTATTTCTTTCCCTCTTTCTCATGTTCTCGTTCACGATCTACCATTAACTTGGATCGATGTCGTCACTGATCAAAATAATTAAATATTATTGTTGGTAAACCATTAGATTTATTTTTTAAAATTAACTTATGTAATCAATAATAATTAAAAAATGTTCACATTTTCTACTATCAATTGTTAATTTAGACTTATATATTTTAGTACTTAGATTTATTTAATTATTAATACTTTAATTATTGTTATTATAATATGTTCATCTATTTAATTACTATTGTTAGATGTAGACTTATTTTATTTGCTACTAATTAAAGCATTAGATGGTAAGATCATATATAGTTAATATTTTTGTTTAACATTTTAAACATGGTTAGAATTCATTTGAGATATTTAGAATTTTTATTTGGCACGTCTAAATTGTAAGGTCGTATACATAGGTTCATTTCTTTAATAGTTAACGATATTTATTTTTTAGAATTAAAAATATATAATATTGTAGATATAATATTTTCTTCGGAATATCATCGGTGGATGCATAATAGAACTAATCCGGGTGGATGTAAAATGCACAAAAACAATAGTTCATCATTTTATCCAACTTGGATCGTAGTACAAGTAAAAAACTCGTTGGTTAAATAATGAACACAAGAACAACATTATACGTTCTCCTAAATAAACAGGAGGTGCAATACTATATCAATGGCTTTATTTCATTACATATATTCTCGTGATCATATGAACTCTCTATTTTCTCAATTAGAATATTAATCACAAAAAAATTAGTGCTTTTGTGTAATACTTCAATATTCCCGAAGAACAAATATAAGATCAAATTGAGAATAATTAATGTGGAAGTTTAAAATTGATTCCGTAAACTTTAAACTAATACAATAGTAATAAAATTTACATGCATAATATAGTAAGAAGAAGAGAAAAAGAGACGGAGAAAGTAAACACAAAGTGAGACTTATGTTTTCGTTCTGACTTTTCGACTTCGAGACCGACGAAGATTATACTAATCCTTCCTTCATTCTAAATTGGCAAGAGAGAAACCTATTACAACTCTCTTTTCTCCACTTTGAGAGGTAAGACACATCTCCTTCTCGGAAGCTTTCACCCACATCTTTTCTCCGTTTAAAAGGTAAGTCACAACATCGTATCACTCATGAGATAAATCACCTATTACAAGAATACTAGAACACTCTCTTAATTTCTCTTTTACAATTTTTAATCTCACACAAAAAGTAAGAGAGAAAGAAATAAAAGATTTACATGTTTGAGTTCAAGTGGACTTGACAAATGTTTAGCCTATTTTTTCTCAAAAGTCTTTGACTCTTTGAAGTGATTTTGGACCTCTTTTATATTTTCCAATCTTCTCCATAATTGTTGATATTCATAATTGTACTTTTCAATATTGTAGTAGATGTCCACTCCTTCCGACGGACGTTCATTTCAAACTAGCATTGCACTTATCTTCTTCTGAAGAGGCATCCTCTTCTTAGGACGGTCGTTCTCTACTCCTAGTGATAGACTCATTGACCTTCACTTTTTTATTCATATATTTTTACATGATTATCCAAATGAGATGATTTTTTATTTTATGAAAAGCTAACAAAATTGTATCAATTTATATTTATCTTTTATTCAAAATTTAATAGTTTGATAGTTGAATATTAAGTAAAAGTTAAGTGCATAAACTTATCCATTTCAAATTAAACTTTTTAGACGATTTACTCTTTTATACCTAACTTTCTGTGCAAGTATCCAAATGATATGATATCTGATTCTATGATAAGCTAACAATATTATTTACAATTATCATGATTACCTCTCAACACAAAATCTATTGATAAAGTAATCAAATATTAAGTGCAAACTCAGTGTATAAACAATTTCAAATTAAACTTTTTGGGTTTCACTTTATTAGGCACAACTTTTTATGTGATTGTCCAAATGAGGTGGTTCTTGATTCTTTAAAAATCTATGATACTTATCCATGATTTTATATTCATTTATTAATCAACATTTCATTAGAGCATAGATAAATATAAATTGGAAGATTAGTGCATGAAGTTATTCATTCCTATTTAAACTTTCTCGACATTTTAAGTATAACTCTAAAATTTTGATATTTGTATCATTAAAATATAATTATATAGGGTATAAAAATTTTATTCTAACATTAATGATATATGTGTTAAAGACTCCACATATGAAAAAAATGAAAGTAACTATTGTGGTATTCTTAATGATGTGTTTGAGTTAGAATATTAAGGAGCAATAGAGTTACCTATTTGAATGTCGCTGGTCTATTCTAAAGAATAAAATGGGGACAAGAATTCAATAAAGTCTTTACAATTGTGAAAGTATGAAATAGTATATAGTTGTATGATTTGACCCTTTTTTTATTCCATCATCCATGAGACAAGTCTATTATGTTAACTACTTTAAGAAGACTAAGAACAAAATTCAATGGTGGGTAGTAATCAAAATGAAAGTAAAAAATCAGAACGAAGTTGACGGTGCATTACAAGTTGCATATCAAGATGATTCTCCGACATCCATAGAACCCATTGCAAACAATGACTTGATTAAAGTTTACGAGATGAAGAATAATTATTCAATAACTTTAATATTTCCAATATTAATGATGAAGAATAAGCTGAAGCTAAAGTTGATAGTTAATGAAGATGATTATGAAAGTACTTTATCTTTAGAAGATGAAGATGGACATAAATCATATAAGAATTCGAATAATGATGATTAACTTCAACATTAACATTGTATTATTACTATTTTAAGTAATTACATATTACATCATTCGATACGATCGAGTAAGTAATTCATTATTCTCTCAATGTTTTTTCAAATAGAGTTTGTGATGCATACACACAATATCTCTGAGTTCTTGGACTTATAGTTGTCATTTGACATATATATATATATATATTTCTTTACAATTATTTTTGTAGAATTGTGAGAGCCATTTATTTTCGATCTATTCACTATTGGTGAGTGCTTTTTTGGTAACGGCATCCATAAGTACATAATTTTGAATGAAAAATTTTAATATTAATTTTTATTTTTTTTCATAAGAACCATTGGATATTAGGAATTGGTTCTCAAGTTATGTATATCATTTAGTCCAAGAAGACATGACACAAGACGTAGTTGAATTAAAGTTATTTTACAAGAATATTATATTATGAGAAAAATATTTCTTTTATTTTATTAGTTGTGTTAGAAAATTAAAATTGTTTTAAAACTGACGTTTCATATTTGCAAGAGTAAAACGTAAGCGAAGAGAAAATGCCTCTCCTTCTAGAGTAGAAAGAGAAAAAAGATCATATATTTCTAAACCTACAATCATTCACATTGTGGAGAGACCAATTATAGTGGATATTCATCCTTTTGACGATGACTTTGTAGAGGCTGCTCCATCATCTGGTGTCATTAACATTCACCACAAGAAATAATGCTTTTAACGACAACAACTAATGACTGAATGAAAATCTCATCGTTAAAGACATATTTTTATGGCAAAAAATTATTCTGACGTCTGAATTAAGAACTAAAATTTCACTGGTCATTAAATGTTATCCTTCAAGTCGTTAAAAGTTTGATACAATGACCGCATGAAGTTGGACGTTAAAAATAACAAATGTAAGGACCAAAATCTTGTCGTTAATAGTATTGGCGGGTTGGTTAAATAAAAAAATCCCTCCATGATGAGAAAAAATGCATGCCCTGTCTCATGAATAGAGAAAGACAAGCCCCAAAAAAACTAAGTTTTGGCTCTCCATAAAAATTTCTATGGCCATTTCATCTCTTCACATTCCTGGTCGTGATGGCCTTTGGACACTGTAGAGTTTAAGGTTTGCTACCCCTAGGTACATATTTTGTTCTTTTTCTCACAATGGTGTATGCTTGCTACCCCATTGGAGTAGGAGGGTTTAGGGGTTTGAAGTAGAATGAAAAAAATTAGTTCCCAAATTTAAATTTATTTTTTAATCCTATTCAATGAAATTTCTGAGATCTTTTGCTTTCTAAATCATTTCATTTTGTCTTCTTGAAAGGTTTGGGAAAACTCAACTTCTTGTTTCCCAAGGAGTTCTGCTTGGAGTCCCTTGGTTTCATACTATTAGTTTGTGTGATTCTATTTTTTGCTTTGTTCTTTTCTTTTTGTTACTGGATTTATTTGCAATAAATAATTCCTAAAATCTTAGCTTCCACGGGCTCCATTTGGTCAACTAGATAAATACATTAAATAAGTATTTTGTGGAACTAATGATGTCCACATTCTTCTCCTTTTCTTTTTTTCTTTATAGACCAAACTTGTGTGTGAGCCACTTATTGAACTATCTTTATTCTTTAAGGATGGACCAATTGAAATTAATTGAATCCCAAATTCCCATAACATTATGTAATCTAGAAAAGATATTTTCTCCTTCATTTTTTTGATGTTATGTTGCATTTGCCAATTCACTTGGCTAGTGAAGCAACTCATCGATAATAGAGCTCATCTAGAAGATTCAATTGCAGAAGGATATATCGCCACGGGCTCTATTTGCTCAACTAGATAAGTACATTAAATAAGTATTTTGTGGAACAAATTATGTCCACATTCTTCTCCTTTTCCTTTTTTCTATACAGACCAAATATGTGTGTGAGCCACTTATTGAACTATCTTTATTCTTTAATGTTGGAGCAAATTCTTTAATGATAGACCAATTGGAATTAATTGAATCCCAAATTCCCATAACATTATGCAAGCTATACAAGATATTTTCTCCTTAGTTTTTTTTTATGTTATATTGCATTTGCCAATTCATTTGGCTAGTGAAGCAACTAATTGGTAATAGAGCTTGTCCAGAAGGTTCAATTGCAGAAGGATATATCACAAATGAATGTATGACCTTATGTCCAAAATATCTAAACAAAATGGATACAAAGTTCGATCGACCCGGGAGAAATTTTGATAATGTTCTAAGCAAATTGGATGGTGATTTGTCTCTTTTTCAACAATTTGGAAGAGTTTTAGGAGCTGGCAAAGAAAGTGTTCTCGATGCATACAAAATGTAGTAAGCACATATGTATATTTTGAGAAATTGTGATGAAGTTCAACCATTCCTGGAGTATGAGATAAATAATTTTCATTTTTAATCTAATTATATTTTTTGTGCATTGCTATCCTAGTTGACATGTTTTAATTTTATAGAGAATTTTCTCAAATTCAAGCTAGTACTCATCAACTCATTTCTAGTGTAGAATGGAATATGCAATTCATTGCTTGGTTTAAAATTAAGTATGATTTCTTGAATCATTTGCATTTTGAAATTCAATCTAATATATGTTATTCTTGATAGGTTGTACGATTGCATAAAAGTGATGATACTCAAATCATGAAGGATTTGTTCTCATTGTCTCGTGGCCTTATACAATACATGACACATTATAATGGATATAGATTTCATGTAGAAGATTATGATAAATGTTTGAAAACTCAGAATTGTGGAGTACTTGTTGTTGGTGATAATGATGAAGATGTTGAAAATATTGATTATTATGGAGTTATCATCAATATAATCCAACTACAATTTCTCATGAACATAAGAGTAGTTATGTTTCAATGCAATTGGTTTGATGTGATTTAAAGATAAAGGAGTCAAGATATATGAATATGACATTGTAAGTGTTAACAGGGATCGATTATTAAAAACAAATGAGACTTTCATATTAGCCAATCAGGCATCACAAGTCTTCTATGTTACCGATCTTTCCAATAAACGATGGCATATTTTTTGAAAGGTGCAATTTCGTGATACTTTTGACATTGTCCAACATTTGGTTGATGAATAAAACTTTTAAAATTGTGCACAAAATGTTCATTGAGGTATTTTTTATGAACTAATTTATTATGGTATTACAATTTTTTATCTAATGTTATTGACTTATTTGTGATTTTATTTTTATGGGTACATTACGAATATTTTAAAGTATGGAAAGGCAACCAAGCAAGCATTCATTGCACCAGAAGCTTTGGGAAGGGGAAGAAGCTGAGGATTAATGACTTCAAGGATTTTAAGAGTCTCTGAATCATCTTCATTGAATATTACAAGAGCAAGAACTAACCCATTGTTCGATGATGATCCAATGCAAGAAGATGACCAATTACAACAAGATGATCCAGTACCACATGATGAACAATTGTTAGATGAAGTTACCCCATTGTCACAAACTACTGAAGTTATGCAAGATAATCAAAGCATTGATACAAGTGAGTTTGATGTCTAGTTTCCTTTCTCGTGTTGATATTTATATGGCATTAAGTGTTATTAATATCAATACTCTAATGAAAATATATTCAAATGCCAAGAAAAAAAGGTGCGAGGCAAGAATAGATGCAAAGATGTAGCAAGCCTTCAAAATGAAAAGAAATTGAAATTAATATTTTATAACAATAGAACTGTTGGAGAAAATCATACGTCATTCTCGAGACACTTAGAAAAAATCATTCGTGATCAAAATATTTGTCCACTGTGAGTGCATGAATGGAATGAAATTGGAGAACTAAAAAAAGAACATATGTGGGCTGCTATTGTGGTATTAAATATATGAATTTTAAAATTATTCTTAAATCTTCATTTAAGCTTATGCACCATAACATTTAATGACATGATTTTATTTTGTAGGACAAATTTGAGAGAGATAAGATGGATATCCACAAAGAGAATATTTTGATGTATATGAAGGAGCTATGGAATAAAGGAGAGAAAGTCTACATGGGAAATATGTAAAAAACAAGACAATTTCAGAGGCTTTAAGAAATATACCTTATGGAATACAAAAGAGAGATTGGGAATGGTTGGTTAAAGAATACTATAATTCCAAAAGCTACAAGGTTTGTTTTCATCTTATTCTGTACACATTTTATTAACATATATATATATATATATATGTTAATAAAATGTGTACAAAATAAGATGAAAACAAACCTATATATATATATATATACACACACATATTATAATTTGATTTGTATGAGCGAAAATTAACTCAATTAACTATCATTGTTTGTGCTGTGCTAATTTTATATTGTATAGGAAGCAAGTGAAAGGAATTGGAGAAATAGAGCTATGTTAACTATGCCTCATCCAGCTGGGAGCAAGCCTACTAGAGAGGTTATTTATCAGCAGGTGATATACTTTTGTAAATATTTATAAATTAACTATGCCTTTGCATCAGTCATCTACTTTTGTAAGCATTGAAATCAGCATAAGCCCTTTTTAGATTATACTTGGCACATAATTGATTGGCTCATCATATGCCTTCAAGTGTTGATATTCAACTTTTTTTAAAAAAATAGCAGATCAAGTGCTTATAATAGTTCTAGTTTGATTGACTTGCTTGTCCAGTATTAAGACAATTAGTTTAATGAAATTAAAAAATACCTCATGCCATCATCCTTGCATGAATCATCTTCACAAGGCTAAAATGCCATCATCCTTGTCCAATTTTTTATAATGCATGTTGCATGTGAACTTGGATATTTATTGGGATTTTGTTTATTAATCTATCCAATGGCTCCATTGAGGCGCTTTAGCTTTCTCTTAGAATTTGCCAAATTCCAGCATCAATTTAAAACTTATGATATTTGGCATTGCACATAGATAGGATTTTAATAGTGCAAAGACTCATTTTGTTGTTGCTAGTAAATTACTTTCGTAAAGTACTTGAAATTTTTAACTCACCAGATGTAGCCACAATCTTCTTTGAGACACGTAAAAATGGTAATGCCCTTGTTGAACTCAACACAATTGAAAGACATGTAAGTGCAAAGTTTTTAAGCATGCTCAATTTGTCTTTTTTTTAACATGCTCAATTTGTTTTTATGATGTTGATCTCGTAGGCTGAACTTCAAGAACTATTACAATATGAACCTAACCTTACAAGTATAGAAGTTGTAGAGCGATGTTTCAGATCTTAGAATTGAAATCATGTGTTTGGCTTTGGATGTGGGATAAAGGCTTAAGATATATATGAGAGGATCCAATTCTTTAAAGAGTGCATTATTTAATGAATTACGTGCCACTCGGAAAGAAGACAAGATTATTCAGGGGAAAATGAATGCTTGAAAAATTGTTTAAATTCTATGGATGACAAAATACAACAACTCATGCCACATTGCTTTGGTGGGGAATCTAATGTCGGATCTTCACCAACATCATCATCGAATGAAGAAAATTGAACAAAGTATGAAGTTATTTATGATAATATATGTATCACAAGAAATGCTAATTGTTGGTATGTTCTTTTTCATGTTTCATCAACATTCATTCAATTGATAAACTTTTCTTTTGTTTCATAGGATACCTTTGTTGAACGCTTTGATTTGGATATGTGGGCATGGTGGATATATGTTTCTTTTTGTAAGTGAGACTCCCATCACATATTTAACATTTTTTATATTATGTCTTACATTTGTTTCCATAACTTATATTGGTAATTTTAGGATTTGAAGATACGACATGAAGTTAGGGACTTAATCACGGCATTTTGAAGACAAAGAACTCTGACTTGTTTTTTTTTTTTTTTGGGGGGGGGGGGGGGGAGGGGCTATAAATCTGAAATATCTATGTATGTGTTTTTTTTAAAAGTTAAATGTTGGATCAATATTGAATGTTTACAAGTTATGGAAAGTTAAATGTTGAATGGTTGCAATTGATACATGGAAATTGATGTTTCTTTTAGTTATGTAGTTTTTTTTTATTTTCAGATGCAATTAAATTATATTAAATTTTAGTTTTTACACCATAGCTTCAATGACCTTCAGTGTGGTCATTGTTATTCTTACCTTTAACGACCAGTATCTTAGTCCTCATTTACCTTATGTTTGCTTATTACAATACCTTTAATGACCAACATTTTGGTCTATGTTACCATTTTTCATGACAATATTTATCTTGGTCATTAAAAACCTTCAATGATCGATTATCGCTATAAGTATTAATGACCTACATCGTGATGGTTGTAAAATATAACATTAGGGACCAAAAACTTGGTCCCCAAAATTGTATTTAGTGACCAAATAGGTTATGGTCTTTAATAGTTTTAACGACCATTTATTTTGCTCGGTCGTCATTAGGTTTTAACGGTGGAGCCTTTAGCAACCGGTGACGACCAGATATTTTCGGTCGTTAATGATATATAATGATTATAAAATAATTATTAATGACCATATATCCCTTTGTTAATGGTCCCTTTTATTGTATTGATAGATAATTGCCCAAAATTATTACTAATGCTTCTACATGGAGACATAAGTATAAAGCACACTTATAATTAACCAGATGAACATTATGTATGATTGCAGCTATACAACTTTCAATAAGCATGAAGTCAAAAGTACAAAACTTCATTCAATTTATTATTTTAATTTATACATTTGTGTTGTCAAATTGACTAGAGGCATTTATACTAAAATAATTCACTAAAAATGTGATCAGTCATGACTTACATAAAGAGATTTCTTATGCCATGAGGTAGAAGCAGTTTATAGAATTTCATATTTATATATGTTGTCAACTTTTTTGTATACTTAACTTTGATTTCACACAATTGTGCAATTAACTCCATATATTTTATTTGAAGGCTAATGCTGGTAGGATGCCAAGCACGCAAAACAAATGTGAAAAGTATTTAATTCTACAGTTAAGAAATGTTGTCTTCATTGCTATCAGATGTGCGGAGCAATGACTCAATTGGATAAGTGAACTATGCGGACAAAGTTATTATAAAAGTGGTCCACTCAAGAATATAAATCAAGGTGTTAAAATGCGAAGACAAATCAAGGATTCGACCAAGGAGCTTACCTGCACATTGGTGATTGTATATCTACACCACTATTGCAAAACAATGAAATGTTATATTTTCTTGTTTTAATTTTTGTATTATAATTTTGTTTAAAGATTTTATTAATGTTTTGTTCTTATATTTTTATATGATTGTATTGATGGGAAAATTCGAGAACAGGGAGAGAAGATCGCAAAGAGATTGCAAGAAAAATAGAGGAGACACACGAATTTACCCAGGTTCACCCTTGAGATTAGGGCTACGTCCTGCAAAGAAGTTCCACTATATCGTTTAGGTTTTCAGCCGCCGCACGGATTACACCAGAAAATTAGGCTATTAATAGCCTCTCCAAACCGGGTTTAAAACCCAAACAAACAGAGAAAAAACCTAATCCGAACCACACGGGCCGGCTAAACAAAGCGGGACCGCCGTCGGGGGGCGGGGCCCCCTGAACCCCCCCTTTCGTTCGTACGCCAGTAATATTGTTAATTGGGTAATACTCAGATTCCCCTAAGCTCGCGTGGGCGAACTCAGTGTGAGAAACAAGGGGCCCTGAAGTATTCACCAACTCCAACATTCTCCCACTTGGTGGATACTTCACACCAATTAGAGCCTTGCCAGCAATATTCTTCTTCAATCCGACAGCAGTAGAGCACCACTCAAACTTTACACCTGTAACTGCTTTAGTCAGAAAATCAGAACTATTCTCTGTTGTATCAACCTTTTCAAGCTGAACCTCTTTCTTTTTCACCTTTTCCCGAATAAAATGGTATTGGATGTCAATATGCTTTATGCGTGAGTGAAATGCGGGATTCTTAGCTAACTGAATAGCACCTTGATTATCACATCTCACCTCTATAACACCTTGCTCAAATCCGAGCTCCAAGCACAACCGCCGTAGCCATATGACCTCTTTTGCAGCATGAGTAAGAGCCATATATTCTGCTTCTGTAGAAGAAAGTGCTACCACGCTTTGTCTCTTGCTCATCCAACTTAGTGCAGCCCCAAATAATGTAAAAACATATCCGCTAGTGGACCGTCTACTATCAATGTCTCCACCCCAATCAGCATCTACATGGCCCACAATATGAAACATCTTTCCTTTCCTTGTACCTTCAAAACACAACGAAAAATTTGAAGTTCCATGAAGGTACCTGAAAGCTCTCTTGATAGCATTCCAATGTTCCCTGCCTGGGTTAGACATATATCGACTCAAGACTCTCACTGCTTGGGCTATATCTGGACGCGTGCACACCATGGCATACATCAAGCTGCCCACTGCACTTGCATATGGCACATGATCCATCTCTTCAGCTTCTTCATCCATCTTCGGGTATTGCTCTGCAGAAAGTTTGATTCCTAGAGACATAGGAGTACCCACTGGCTTGCAGTCTGCCATGTTAAATTTCTTCAACACTTCTTTTATGTACTTCTCCTGTCCTAGCCACAACTTTCGCTTCTGACGATCTCTTCTAATCTGCATACCCAAAATAAAATTCGCCGGCCCTAAGTCTTTCATCTCAAACTTCTTGGCCAACAAACCCTTCATTGAATTTACCATCTTCATACTGTTTCCAATCAGTAACATGTCATCCGCATACAGTGTAAAAATGACAAATTGATCGCCAACTCTCTTCACGTAAACACAGTGATCTGAATCTGAACGTACAAACTTGAGTTCGAGCATGTACGCATCAAACTTCTTGTACCACATCCTTGGCGACTGCTTCAATCCATACAAAGACTTCTTCAATTTGCACACCAGCTTCTCTTTACCTTGAACTTCAAAGCCTTCTGGTTGCCTCATATATCTCTCTTCCTCCAAGTCCCCATGAAGGAATGCCGTCTTCACATCCATCTGCTCTACCTCAAGATTATATGCTGCTGTCAGAGATAGAACAAATCTGATCGAAGTCATTTTCGCCACGGGAGAGAAAATCTCATCATAGTCGACTCCGTCAACCTGAGAGTACCCTTTAGCTACCAGTCTTACCTTGAACTTCTCCACAGTCCCATCCGGTTTCAACTTTCGCTTGAATACCCATTTGCAACCAATTGCCTTTCTATCCTTAGGCAATTGACACAAGCTCCATGTTTCATTCTTATCCAGTGATTGCATCTCATCTGCCATAGCAAGCTCCCACTGATTTGCATCATCCATAGACCTTGCATCTTTTACAGAACTAGGTTCTTCTCCGATGATGCTCAAAGCATGAAACGAACTCAGAGCACTAAGAGAGTATCTCAAAGGTGCTCTTCTTTCTCGTGTCGATCTCCTGATAACTGGTATGGTAGTACCAATATCTGGGTCTTCATCTGAATCTGCATCTTCAACTTCATTAATCGAGTTCTCTTGATACGGTTCTGTAACAGACTCAACTGAAGTATCTTGTGCATCCACCTCTGAAGTTTCAGAATCAGAATCTTCTTCAAGCACTACCACTTTCTTAGGTTCATCACCTTTTTGAACTTCAACTTGGGAACGTGATTCACGAAAAACAACATCCCTGCTGTAAATAATAGTCCTTGACTTTGGATTCCACAGTTTGTAGCCCTTGATCCCTTCCTTGTATCCGACAAATATGTTCTTTTCAGATTTACTGTCAACCTTACCCCGCTTTTCCTTGGGTATATGAACATATGCGTCACATCCGAACACCCGAACATGAGATAAATTTGGCTTCTTCCCAAATATTGCCTCATAAGGTGTCTGATCCTTCACTGATGAGGTCGGTGAGCGGTTCTTCAGGTAGTTTGTTGTGGCTACAGCTTCTGTCCAGAATTCTTGCCCCAATTCAGCCAAACTCAGCATACATCTGGCCTTCTCTATGAGTGACCGATTTAACTTTTCAGCTACTCCATTCTGCTCAGGTGTATATGGAGTTGTCTTCTGCCTAGCAATACCATTGTCCACGCAGAACTGCTCAAACTTATCTGAACAAAATTCACCTCCATTATCTATACGAAGGACCTTGATCTTGTAGCTCAATTGGTTTTCCACCAAAACTTTAAATTCTCGAAACTTATCGAATACATCTGATTTATTCTTGATAAAATAAATCCAACTGTATCTCGAAAAATCGTCTATAAAAGAAACATAGTACCTGGACCCTCCAATAGATGGAGTCGGAGTTGGTCCAAAGACATCACTATGGATCGGTTCGAGAATCTTCGTTGCTCTTGAACCAGTGTGTTGAAAACTGACTCGGTTCTGTTTTCCATGGAGGCAATGTTCACAGAACCCGAAGTCCACAGAATAATCCGGAACTCCTTCTACCATCTGACTTGATGCTATGGTAGAAAGTCCTTTCTCACTGATATGGCCTAATCTCTAATGCCACAGCATAAATGTGCTATCTTCATCTTCTTTGGCCTCTTCAGAAATAAATCCGCAGCCCACAGATATAGTCTCTCCGAGCAACTTGTACAATGTGCCATAGCGAACCCCTCGCGCAATCACAATAGACCCTCTGACCATCTTGCACGAATCCTTGTCGCAATTGAATATAACACCCGAATCTGCCATTGTACCAACAGATAATAAACTCCTGCTCATAAGTGGTATATGCATCACATTTGGTAAAGTCTTCACCATGCCATCATTCATCCTCAGCTTCACCCTGCCACGTCCAATAATCTGAACCGCAGTGTCATCTCCGAGCATGACATCCCCACCATTATACTCCTTATATTCACAAAACCAGTGTCTATGAGGTGTCATGTGGTATGAAGCACCAGTATCGATGAGCCAGACATCCTTATCTGACTGCACCATACATGCAGAAGCCACATACATATCTCTTGCCTCAACCTCCTTTTTGTTCGAGGTTGACTCAGCTTCTTTCTTATGAACCGACTTGTTTTTGCAATCTCGCTTCAGATGGCCCCACTCTTGACATCTCCAGCATTGCACCTTCTTATGTTTACTCTTCGAACGCCCACGAGATTTGGATCTCCCTCTCTGATTTTGATTCCTTTCTGGTTGCCTTCCTCTGGCCGCCAACGCTCTTTACCAGAACTTGTTGATCCCTTTCTCCGTATTTCCTCTGATAACAAGACAGCACATACACTTTCATACGAAAGTTCTTTATCCCCGCCACCAATCACAACAATCAGATTGTCCCATGAATCCGACAGCGAACAGAGCAATGTTATTGCCTTATCATCATCTTGAAACTTAACACCGATTGATCACCGTGTTAAAGTTATAAAGATGAGTAGAAAACGAGTCACCCTCCTGCATCCGAAGATTGTACAATTTCTTCCTCAGAAATAACTTGTTAACCAACGACTTACTTTGATATAGGGATTCCAACTTCCTCCACAGATCTCTGGCAGTAGGTTCGCCCATC
The DNA here is from genome assembly GCA_030549335.1 of Pontederia crassipes. Lineage (NCBI taxonomy): Eukaryota > Viridiplantae > Streptophyta > Magnoliopsida > Commelinales > Pontederiaceae > Pontederia > Pontederia crassipes. The sequence goes on along the minus strand of CM060196.1, from coordinate 55,100,027 downwards.
ACATTCGTAAGAATTGAATTCGCGAGACACAGCCGAATAAAACCCTTCGCCTTTCTATCAATCCGATCCCACTCTTCGATCGCCTTTGGATCTGCCTGACTGGAGGAGGCATCGTCCGTGACCTTCGCCGCCTCCATGTCTGGTCTCTCCTTCTCGATTGCTGTCCAAAGATCTCGATCACAAATGAGATCCTCCATCTTCATCTTCCAGAGATCAAACCGTGTTCCATCAAATTTTTCTATCTCGATTCGCGACCCTCCTGACATCTCGAATAAATCCTAATTCCTTGAACAACCTGAGCTCTGATACCAATTGATGGGAAAATTCGAGAACAGTGAGAGAAGATCGCAGAGAGATTGTAAGAAAAATAGAGGAGACACACGAATTTACTCAGGTTCACCCTTGAGATTAGGGCTACGTCCTACAAAGAAGTTCCACTATATCGTTTAGGTTTTCAGCCGCCGCACGGATTACACCAGAAAATTAGGCTATTAATAGCCTCTCCAAACCGAGTTTAAAACCCAAACAAACAGAGAAAAAACCTAATCCGAACCCCCCCTTTCGTTCGTACGCCAGCAATATTGTTAATTGGGTAATACTCAGATTCCCCTAAGCTCACGTGGGCGAACTCAGTGTGAGAAACAAGGGGCCCTGAAGTATTCACCAACTCCAACATGTTTTAGTTTCAAGAAAAAGAGTTGGTGATATGAAGATTGATAATAAAATAATTTTACTAGGAAGTACGTTAGTCACTCAAGTAATAAAATGTAAGAGTATAGAGTTGTCACTCATCTATCTAATTTTAGCAGTTAATTGGAGATAAACATGAATGTGGGTAATGATGTTCAGAAGAAAATAAATTTAAATTAAACTAATGATGCATAGGTTTTTAGAATGATATACAATGATTTAATCAAAGATAATCAAGTTTAACCTTTAGATGGATTAGGAACAATGAAAATATGATTTTTCTTACAAGTAAACTAATCATGTTAGATTGATAATAAACTAAAAATACTCTTATGTACCTTAGTTTTACCAAAATTAAGATGATGTGAGTTGTAATTATTAAACTACTCAATTGTTTTTACCGAGTCAATTAAGCAGACTGTATAATCTAATATTACATTGTTTCAACATAAAAGTTAATAATCAATTCTTACATAAAAATTATGAATTAAGAATTTACTCACACTACCCATTTAATAGTTAACTCAAAGTTCATTCAAATAGAAAGAAAAACATTAAGTATATCAATCATGTTCATAAGAACCAAACAACTTAATATTCATTTTTACAAAAATTCAGAAATTTTTCTTAACAATAGAATTTTTGCAATTTAACCAAATAATAAACATAAACTAATTATCATTATTACAAAGATGAAATAGCTTAATCGTTAAAGCTTAAAACATCATCCCAACATAAGGTAGAATAAGAAGCACTCTTTAGAATCAATGTGCCGAACTATTATGTGATCCTCGCCTGAGTTCACTGTGCAAAATTTTTCTCCAACATTCTTCAAAGGTTCTCCTTCTTTCTTAGCTTCAAAGCTCCGGTTGCAGACCCTAACATTATTTTTCTAGATTGTATAAAGACTATTTTTTATAGGGGTTCAAATTTACTCTCCGACTACTCGACCTCGAGACCATCGGAGTTTCCATTAATCATTCCTTCATTTCAAATGTGGTAAAAAAGAAACCATTTACACCACACCAATTTTTCTCCGCATTGAGAGGTAAGACACACATATCCTCTTAGGAAGTTTTCATCCATCGATTCTTCACACAAGAGGTAGGCATAATTCTTTTACAAAAAAAGCACGTTTAATCATTTCTCTAGCCCAAGAGGTAAAATAAAGCCTCTACTACAAATGACTTCACACTCAAATCTCAAAACAAATATTTTTCTCTTTTACAATATCAAACTTATATGAATAAAAGAGAGAGAAAAGAAGAATCAACAATATGGTTCAAGAACTTCAAGAAATTATGTTTTTTATGCTTGACATTTCCCTTCAAATCTTGATGGATTTTATACCCCTAAAACCTTTTTATAAGACTCTTTGGCTAATATGATCATTCCCTCATTTGGCAAAAAACTAACTGTTATTGCATATTCTGCGCCCGCATCGTTCAACTACTATGCCCGCCAATCGACTTCTCCTCATAATCATTGAAAATATGACCATTGAAAGCTCGACTGGTCGCACTTTTTAATTCATCAGTCGATAGGTCAATCAATCGATTAAACTAATGTTCGACTGTTCATACTTTTAACTTCGTTCGGCATTCGCCGATGCCACCTTCTAGTTGACCGATCTTCAAATATCTCTGACCGATCGATTAGTTCACTTGACTAATTGACTAGTTCACCAGACCTGTTAATCGACCACCTTTTGAACATAACTTTTGACACGTTATCAGAATGAGGTGATTTTTTATTTGTTTCAAAGCTAATAAAATTTTAAGTATTCGAGATTTGTATAATCAAAATAATCAATTCCAAATTAAAATTTTCCATACTTGAAGTATGTAACTCTAAGTATTTAAAGGTTGTATCATCATAATATAATTAAATATGACATAATGACTTTGTTCCAACAATTAATGATAATAATGAGCCATGATGTCCTTCATAACGACCGATAATGTGTACATAACGGCTCATCACATACTAAAATTGTAACGACCCAAATTTTCAGAAAAATAGATAAATGAGATTTATTTTATTTAATAGATCTGAAAATCTCAATGTTAATATTCTGGAATTAATTAATTCCGAAATTGATGGTAATTATGAGATAAGATGGTTAAAGAGATAAGAAAGAATTTAAGAGGGATTGGATTTAATTGAGTTGTTAGTAATTAAATTCGGATTTAATTAAATCTGACAAATTATGGATAGATTAATTAATGATGGATGGCCAAGATTGATTCTAAAAGAGTCCAAGGCCTAATAGAATTGATATCACAAATATGTACTTATAAATAGGCATTAAAGGTGGCTGAAAACCCTTTTTCTGTCAAACAGAATTCTGCCCATGAGCCCTCTTTTTCCTCTCGTTTGCACGTGAACCGAGGCACCCTCAAGAACGTGTGGCATCTGATTTCGAAGCTTGCACATAGGAGAAGAAGTTCCAGTTGGTGGCCGCGAGTTTCGGAACGAGGACAGAGAGCAATCGCCGGCACAAAGTTCGGCGTTCGTGCAGAATTCCAGAGAAGGAATTATAGTTGGTTTTTCAGCCAACTTTAGGTACATAAGGGGAATCCCTATATCATCGGTTTTTCGCGACATGGAACCATATCCTCTTCTCCTTTGTATCAGGATTCTATTGATGTATTGTATGCATAGTTTGAATATCGTAGGGCAAAGTTATGATGGTCGAAAAGTCACGTCGGAACGCACTTTTCCATCGGCGGTAGAACTCGGCCCGGGTTCTGCTGTGCCCGGCCCGGATTTGGTTGAATCCGGACCGAGTTGAACTTAGAAATCGGATCGGGTTGTACAACCCTGCCCGAGTTTCTCTTGGCCCAACCCGGGTTCTGGCTTCGGCTCGACTCAGGGTCGTGACGCGATGTGGATTGGATGTGAACCGGTCGACCCGGCTCGGATTCACTACACACCCGGCCCGGGTTTGCACTGGCCGAGGTGGCATCAATCATTTCCGAACACGGCTCGGGTTTCACCCGACGCGGACTGGGTTCTGGGAACAAAAATTGTGATTTTGGATAAATTATTATAGAAAATTGTATGGCTACTATAATTTATTATTCCTGATCATCCCTGATCATATCACCCACAGATTTGACCTCATCATATCATTCAGATTTGATTTGAGATTTATATCATTTTTATCCTATCATATCGTGTGATCCCTTATGATGTTGATCCAGTAGTTTTCTCCTGATTGGGTCCTTGTTTAACCTAAAGTGAATTGTTAAAGATAGGTCTTTAGGTTAAACAAGATAAAAGATAGAAACTGATGGGTCTCCATGATCTCCGATTGTCCCTAAGCCCTCTGGACCATTATTGTTATAGTATTGTATGGACAGATAGTGTACCTAGAGGTTTGAGACGTTACCCTTTAGGGAAGCTATGGCTGTTTTGTGATGGCCATGGTCCCCCGCCATCATGAACATATTGCTAGCGTTATTATTGGAGGGCGGCTTGCCGTGGCACCGATCCCCACTGGCCTATATGAAAGAGACATAGAGTTTCCCATAATTGGTTGAGCGCTCCATAACTTAATCGAATTGAATTGAATTGAATTAAATTGAATCGAATTGAATTAAATTGCAACGAAATATAATTGAATTGATAATTGGGTAAATGCCATAGTGATCAGGCATATCTGATAGTTGACATTGATTGATCTCTTGATCTCTTACCTGATCCTCTTTTATTGATGTATGATCTTATTGACTTGTTATTGATCTCTCCATATATTGTTATTGAGCTTTTCCTATATTGTTCTATCATGTGCTCTATTGATTATTGTTCCTAATTGTTTATTGATCTATAGTTTTATTATTGAGCACTATGGATCTATTTGTTGTTATAGTTAGACCCTACGTACTGAGTATTTTTATACTCATGGGTTTTTTCCTGCATCTGGATTTATGCAGGTGAAATGATAGAGGATGGTGATGCAAGCGGTTCAGCTCAGTGACAGGGATGTTGCACATGGTGTAGGATTTAGTCATACTAGATTATTGTATTAGTTCTACTTTCCGCATATTTAGGATGATGGAGTCATGGACTTTTCCAGCTCCTTGATATTATAATGTTAGACGATTTTATTTCTGCATTTATACAGTTTATTTTCCATAAAATTTGTTTATATAGAATTGCGTAGCGCCTTTGGGACGTCTCTGAGCACGTGATAGTCACGTGGGTCTCGGGGCATTACAAAAATATTCTCTATAATGCTATTGTGATGTGTGTGATTCCAACATAATGGCTCCTAATGGTCATGAATGAGTTATAACGACCCATGATATGACATATTTTTGCGATACTTGATTGCAATTATCGTGACGTTTCTCATATGGCCATGATTTTTTTGTCATGGCCCACTACCTTTTGACATTCTTTCATTCATTTAACATGGCACGATTCCCTTCTAGTGACCCATGAATTTTGTCGGTAATGACTATGACACTTAGGTCAAGGCCCATGAAATATGACTCTTTATATTTTGTAAGTTGCTTTTCAATTTGTGTGATTTTTCTTTGAGTCTTTTCTCCACGTCTTTTAAGTAATTTTCTTGCAAAATATCATAAAAATAAATCATGACATAAACTTGATGAGTCCCATGACCAAATTAACGAAAAAAATCTAAATGAAATTATAGTTATATGTTATAAAATGCATGCATTAGTTGGGTAAAGAATGATTCAAGAAGAAAATTCTCTAAGAACCCATTAGAAGAAAAATAAAAAAAATATTTTCATCATTTGCTCCAGAGATATACTTATGATAATGGAAAAAAATAATTGTGCTATCCCTTTTAAGGGTAGCACCACCATACCTCTATTAATCATTGTCTGTTTCATAATGGATGATGAATAAAAAATTGTCCAATTAATCAAGTCACTATCCATCATGAATCAAATAGTGATTAACAAAGAGGTATGATGGTGTTACCCATAAAAAGGGTAGCACAAACATTAAACCCTATAATAATATATACAAAATATATGATTTGTTGTTTCTAGTTTAATATTTTATTACCATTAACAAATTTCATGAATGATTCAAACTAAAGAAGTTTTTACACAAGTATGTAGGAGGGATCGAGTGGCGCGATAAGTATACGAGAGAACTTTGGAAAGATCATATTGGTGTGAAACAAGGTCGTGCATATGATTTTAGATTCTCGATTAGTTATACTAATATTAAATTTAGGCATAGATCGGTGTCAAGTTATCCAAGTTAATTAAATGTACAATAACTTTCGGACGAAAGATATAGTATGTGAGAAAAACACTTTACCACTACAAGAGTTTGATTCATTAGCCACTGATTTTTGTGACTCAAATATTTGTTCCAAATTTGTTAGTATTAAGGACATATTAGGAACACATTCAAGACACATATAACAACCTATTTCCACATGTATAATTGTCATTATCACGACAAATGTACGAAAAATGTAGCGATGAATAATTTATGTAAATAATAATTGTCACTTCTTATATTAAAATTGTAAGTAAATTGTCCTAAAATTTCAACTCAAATTTGTCATTAATTGGTTCCAAATTTTTCACAATTAGGGACAAATTAATGACATGTTAAAGATTTGAGTAAAACCTTACTTTCACATACATAATTGTCATTATGTCGACAAATTTGTGATCAATTCAGCGGCATATCATTTGTATACATTCTATCGCTTCATTGTATTAAAACTATAACTAATTTGTCTTAAAATTAAACTCAAATTTGTCATTAAGTGATCGTAAAAATTTCACAATTAGGGAATAATGTTACTTTCATTGTATGTATGTCATCTCTAGTTTGCATTTGGTTTGAGACTCATGTTGGATCATTAATATTGATGTTAAAGACTTGTTATTTTGACTATGTAAACATGAACTTGTATTAGAATTATGAATATGTAGACATGACAAATAATTTTGTGATATGGAATTTAGCCTTTCTTTTGAATAATATGTGATTTTTGACTATTTGTGATGTTAATTATGGCATATATATTTATGCTTCACTTATATTGCTGTATAAATTGACAATTTAATGAAAGTAAATAATAATTTAAAAAAATATTATTTTGTTGTGACTAATTTGAGATAGATTTGTGATGAGAAGTGCAAAATCATATAATATTTAGCTACTAAATATCAACGGATTCACTATAGACTTGTTGTCAATATTTTTGTGATATATTATCTATTTCTTTGTAAATTGTAATTACTACTTAGTGACCAAATGGTTAAGAAACTTCATTTCATTGAGTCTAACATATGAGACAAGTTAATGATAGAACAATGACATATATCAATGCAAAATATTGACAAAATTTGTGATCAATTATTGTGTCATTATTAGCGAGATGACTATAGCTACGGATTTATTGTGTCCCAAATCCATGACAAAATTGACTACTAATTTATCACACGTTGTACTGTTATTAATAGCTTAAATTCTTGTAGTGTGTACGGACCTACAACAAGAAATGCAACAATGGATGCAATAACTACTTCATCTTAAATGTTAATAACTCAATAGAAATAAATAAAAGTGATAATGAAACAAATGATGTGTGGCTAAGATGACGAGGAGGAGAAATAGTAATATTTTTCGTAGAGACGTGTAAAACTTTTATAAAATATTCAAATTTAATAATATTTTTAAATTTCATATAAATTAATTGTAATTTATTAATTATATAAAATTTATAATATAATTTGTTTTTAATATAATGTAATATAATTTGTAAAAATAAATATAACTTTGAATAAATTTTATTTTAATTGAAAGCAATCTAATTTTTTCTTAAGGAAAAGATATTTTTAATAAATTGTTAAATTTTTTACCATTAGTATTCCCTTTGGAATTTTTAATGAATTTAGCTGTGAGAACTTCCAAATTTTCAGACGAATTTAATGCGATTTAAATAAAAAATAGTATGAATTTTTTTATTGTTAGACTGCAAAGAACAAATATCCTCCAAAACAAAGTGAATTTATTTTCTCGTCACATGCTCGAATACAAAAGAAATAAAAATGTTGTTTTCACAAATGTTATATTAACAAGTTATTGAGGAAAGACAAAATATAATAAATAATCCTGAGCATTAACAATGAAACGAAAAAAAAGCTATTGAGAAATGACAAAGCACATATTTGGAAGTAATATATGGAATTGCATGCCTTGTCAATGATAAACTATTGCCCCCACCCCACCCCACCCCACCGGCCCACCCACACCCCCACCTATATATGTAATTATATAAAGAAGCTTAATAGTTATGCAATATACGACTTAATTCATTTTTTCCTGAGAGGCAAAAGTAATCCTTAAAATAATAATAATAATAATAATAATAATAATAATAATAATAATAATAATAATAATAATAATAATAATAATAATAATAATAATAATAATAATAATAATAATAATAATAATGCATCACATTAACTTTCCAAGATTTTCTTAGAAAATTCAGAAGGCTCATGCAAGTGGGAAGTCCCAATCAAAGGTGTCTAAGAAGAGCCCGAAGAGGACTCATGTCGTAAAAGATCCACATAGCTGTTTCTCACAAAAAATTAACCAATCCGAGTAAAATAATACACAGACAGCTGTTGATGATCTCCTCAATCAATTAATTAATTAATATGAAGAAGAAAAAGAAGAAGGAACGAAGAAAAAATGGAGAGATCTCTGACTAGGAGTCAAAGATGTCCACGAATCCTCTTCCATACCTAAATGTTTGCATACATTGAGGGATTCTCTGATTCCGGAACCACTTTCTTGATACTATAATAATTGTTTTTTTTATATTAAATCAAGATCGATTTTCCTTTTTTATAATACAATTATTGGTGCTTAGGAAGGGGCGTCAAAAATTCTTAAAGAATGTATTATCCACAAGTTAAAAGTCGACCCGCTATCGAGTTTAATTAATTCGATTAGATCGTTCCGTATTACGTATCTGATAATGATAAATGAAACATCAAATAATAATTTTTTATATTTATAAAGATTCAAATTTGAGATCATCTTAACCGAGGGCTTACCATTTCACCCCACCTTATTACTAAGACCCATTTTCTTTAATTTCGGACACGATCCCTTTGTCATTATTATAACAATATAGCGGGTTGTGCGTTCTTTGTTCACAATTATGAATTATGTTAAAATTATAGGAGCCATTTGATGCATACTAATTTTATTTCGATTATCAGTTATTCATTTAATGATCATGGACCATTTGCTTGCCATTTGAATAGTTAGCCAAATTTCAATTTCTATTTGAAGAGAAGGAAAGCTTTTCAAGAAAGAAAGGGATAAATATTAATACACTTACTTGGATTAATTAAGAAAAATCTTTCTCTCACATAAGCCAGCCAGCCAGCGGTTGCCGTGTGGGATTTGAAGTTCGCATGTTGAATCGTTTGACGGTGGAAGGCCAACCAAAGAGCGGCCACGGCCCCCCGGCTCCTTATTATTATTGTTGCTGTTTTTTTTTTGTGCCAAAAAGTGTGCAAGCTTCTGAATTCTTTGCACATCCCAATCACATCACGACCAAAACAACAATTAATAACGCTTTTAATTGGTTCGAATCCATGTCACCTGGTCCTCTTAATAATAATAATAATAATAATAATAATAATAATAATAATAATAATAATAATAATAATAATAATAATAATAAATCGTCCATCCACTTATTGTATAATAAAATTTCATCTTTACAATAGATGGTCTACTTGAGTGCTACAACCTGCAATTTAAAAAATGAGATATATTTTTTTAGCCAACGCGTCCTTGAACGTGAACTTAACACGTAGCAGACCACCACATCCCGAAGGTGTGCGAGCCCACGAGGCGCCATGATGCCACAATGACCACAGAGGACCACACAAATTTGAAATTTGCGACAGTATAATGCAACTGTACACATTGAACTATTACATTAATATCTTTCTCTCTCTCTCCATCTCTACCCAGTTATTAATATTGGCATTAAGCAGTTAGATGTGCATTGCATTCAGTGAGAAACTTTGCATACTATCTAGATGACAATCCATGTATGCACATGTGCATTTGATCATGACAAGATTGTTTCTTTTTTTTTCTACATTTTTTTTTCACTTTCAGCTCCTTCTACTGCAACAGTTTTCAGCTTCTTCTACTAAATAATTGTAGCAGAGAACTTGCAATATGCAAATTGATGGATAAAAAATATGACAAACACTTTATAGGAATTCAACTTGATAGTTATGCAATCACGGACATCCAGCCTTGGTGCACCGAGATCAGGGGAGAACTGTTTGCTGAATAGTTGAGGCAATTCTACTTTTATGATTTGTTTGGATTGAGGAATAAGAGGGGATGTGATGAACAATGAAGGGTTAAATTTTTTAATGGATTTTTTCGCTGACCCTCTTGAACTATGAATTATTTTTGCATTTACTCACGTCTTTCGAATATTTCGCTGACCCCCTTTAGTATACCGTCATTTCTACTTAAGACCATTCGTAAACTTCTGTTATTTTTTTCATTAATTTTCATTTTTTTGATTTATAAAATGATCAAATTATCCTTTCTTCCTATCATCTAATATTTAAAATATAAAATAATATAATATAAAAATAAAAATACGATCCCAGAGGGGCGTCCCCCTCCCTTGCAACCTGCGTCGCCGGCTGCAAGGGAGGGGGTGGGGGTGTTCGCCCCCCACTCTGTGACCTCGCCAAAGGTTGCAGAGGGGGGGGGGGGGGGGGGGGGGGGGGGCGACCCCCTCCTTCCCTGCACTTGCCGGCAGGGTCACCCCCCACTCTGTGACCTCGCTGGAGATCACAGAGAGGGGGGCGAACCCCCCTCCTTCCATGCGCTCGCCAGCATGGCGGGGAGGGGGTCGTCCCCCACTCTGCGATCTCGCTAGAGGTCGTAGAGAGGGGGACGAGCCCTCTCCTTCCCTACGCTCGCGGAAGGTGTGTCAAGCATGTGGAAGAACAAGAAGCCAGCCTCCGTCGACGTGTCGAAGGCGTAGAGCCAGAACAGGCGTACACGTCCGGCCCTAGCTTGGGCCTATTGAGCATGAGGTGGAAGCGACCTCCTGCGCCACGCTGGCGAGTGCAGGGAAGGAGGGGGTGTCGCTCCCATCTCTGTGACCTCCGGCGAGGTCGCAGAGTGGGGGACGACCCCCCGCCGTGCAGCACCGGTGAGTGCAAGGAAGGAGGGGGGTTCGCTCCCCTCTTTGTGACCTCCGGCGAGGTCGTAAAGTGGGGGGCGAACCCCACCACGCCGCGCCGGTGAGCGTAGGGAAGGAGGGGTTCGCCCCCCTTTCTACGACCTCTAGCGAGGTCTCAGAGTGGGGGACGACCACCCTCACGAATCTGGTCGCCGAGCGTCTTCTTTGCGGCCGGCAATGACATTGCAACCCCCACCCCCTCGGCATCTCCCTTGTGGCCGACGACGCAGGTCGGGGGGAGGGGGGACGCCCCACTACGATCTCGTTACCCGAGAGGGTCCAATCGTATTTTTTTTATTTTTATAACATATTATTTTATATTTTAAATATTAGATGATAGGAAGAAAGGATAACTTGGTCATTTTATAAATAAAAAAATTGAAAATTAATGGGAAAGTTAACAAAAGTTGATGGATGGACTTAAATGGAAAAAGTGGTATATTTCAGGGGGGTCAGTAGAATATCGAAAGACGTGGATAAATACAGAAATAGTTCATAGTTCATAGGGGTTCAACGAAAAAAACTCTTCTTTAAAATCTTGTTTGGCAAAATTTATTTTAAAAGTTACGAGGGATTTGATGGTATGGGTTATACCTCCATATTTCAAATTTTTTATTCCACCAATTTGGTAGAATGAGGAGGGTTAATAATTTTTTAGACAACATTATGCTTGATTAAGATTATTTTATTTATCCCAACTTCTTTTTCCTCATCTCCTAATCTATCTTTCTCCCTGCTACATGTGAGACTCTTATGATTTTTCATTATCTCCTAATATCTCTATATATGCTACGTCATCCTTGCAAGCAACAATTTGCAAACACTCGGTCGCAGAAAATTTTTGAGATTTCCTCTCTCAGTTCTTAATCATTTGATTTTGCAGACAATAATTTCTCTCTCTCCTAGTCCTTCATTTCATAGTTTTGCAAGTAACAATATGAAACTCTCTATAGACAATTTTCGAGATTTGCACGCTCTCTCTCTCCTCTCTCTTTCTGTCTTTGATCTTTTGATTTTGCACAATTTTTTTCTCTCTCTTTTATCTCGGTGATTTCTTAATTTTGCAAGCAACAATTTAAAATTCTAGATGGCAGACAATTTTTGAGATTTGTGCTCTCTATCTTTGATTTCTTGATTTTACAAATAATAATTTAAAACTCTCGGTGACATATAATTTTTTAGGTTTGCACTCTCTCTCTCTCTTCTTGATTTATTTTGATTTTGTAGGCAATAATTTAAAACTCTAGAAATAATTTTCGGAGTTTACATTCTCTCTCCCCTTTGTCTCTCCTTGATTTTTTTTCTTTTGCAAGCAATAATTTGAAACTCTTAATGGAAGATAATTTTCGAAATTTGTGCACTTTCTCCTCTCACTCTCTCTTCTCTCTCTCATTGATTTCTTGTACTTTACCTTCCAATATTAACTTGCATTATAAAGTAAACAATTTATTAAGTAATATAAATAAGAATAAAATATAAAAGGTAAAAAAGACTTTTATCTAAATTAACCTCTCAAACACCATATTTTAAATATTGTATCTAAACAAAATATGGTTTAATTTATTTCATCCTTTTTCATTATTTTTTATCTAAACATGAGTTTAGTAAAGTGATACCACACCATTCTTCACCACCTTCTACTATACCATCACATCCCACCCCTCCATTAGTTATTTTTCAAAGAATCCAAACGAACCCTTAGCGTAGATATGAGGCTTCAAAGCAAGTTGAGAGAAATTTGATTTGCTTAAAAGGGATGGGTTCAAATTATTAGTAAAGTAGCCTCCTTGAGGATAGTGATATCTACATAATTCATTTAACACCGTGTATATATACTTGATCGTACACTAATTAGTTGCCATGTTAATATTAACAATTAATGACATTCATATTCTCTCCATGTGGTGATATCTTTTATGAGGAAAAATCAAAGAGTGTGTGCGTTGTCCATCACATTTATAGTATACATTTTCCTAGTAGATGGAGATATCATGTCGTTGGGGTCTTCACAACTTCACTCGATGAGTCAATTAAGGTGTTTTATATTCATCTTTTTCATAAATAAAAAAACTCCTAAACATCATTTTTATATCGTTTTTCTTCTAGTAAAATTGTGAACCTTTATGTCAATAGCAAAAAGGAAAAAGAAAGAAACATTGTACTAATTGATTTAAGATTGTGTTCATTTCATATCAAATCCATGTTAATTACACATTGGGGTTCATATATTGTGATCAGATCAAAAGGACAAAACAGCACATGCATGCATATGAAGGGAAGACCTCAAGCTTCTTTTTTTTTCCTTCTTTTTTTACAGCAAATTTTACATATCGATCAGACGAACGCCTAGAACGAGCAAGTCAAACAGTCGCAGGTCTCATGGCGCAGCGAAAGCGTGGCTAATTAACTCCGGGGTGCTTCTCAAATGGCCAGGACGAGGCCCGGAAGCGACCTGCCCTGGTACGTCCTCACCTTGCTCTGCCACAGCGCGGGGCCGCCGCCGGCGGCGCAGCCGTGCACGGTGACGGCGGTGTTGAAGTACTCCCGGAAGCGGACGATGACGCCGTCCTCGACCTCCCAGGCGTGGACCCAGTAGGCGTGCTTGCCTTCCCACCCCTCGACCACCACCCACCGGCCGAACTCCGCCACGGCGCGGGGCCGGAACCGGAAGTCCTGGTGGCCACCCTCCTCCTCCCCCGTCAGCAGCTTCCGCATGTACTGGCAGCGCCGGGGGCCGTGGAACCACCACTCCACGTCCTCGGCCATCATGGCGGCCGCGGCCGCCGTGTCGCCCCTGGCCAGCGCCTCGTACAGCGACTCCACCAGCGCTTTGGACGCCATAGTGCGGCCGGCGAGCGATCGGTGTCGGAGATGTTGGCTGATAGAACTCGGCGAGTGATGGATGGAGGCTGGAATTGCTGCTTAATTCTCTCTCTATCTCTCGGTCTCTTGCTTGGTGGTGGTGGTGGTGGTGGTGAGGGCATGGAGATGGATCCGGCTGTCTTATTTATAGGCACAAAATGGAGGTGGGGTTTTCATATTATTGTTCCAAGGGGAGGGGCCACTTCAATCTTGGTAGAATGTGGAAACTTTTTCATATATAAAGAAAAAAGAAAGTTTTAGCACAATTATGTATGGTGAATATCTTCAATTGTAAATTTGGAGGTTAAGGGCACCGGTTTTGAATCAATCAAAATTTTAATCGAAATACTTGGTAAATACATTTTTAAGATAAAATATATAGTACTTCCATTATAATATTTGATAGTTTGTAAAGTCTAATATTTTAGTAGTTTAATGTTTCACAATTCGTCCTCTTTTTTATTTAATTTATATACATGAAGTACCATATTTAATTTACAATGAGATGCACATTATTATTATTATTATTATTATTATTATTATTATTATTATTGGCTAATCAAAGTAAGTACTCTGTCAAACAGAATGAAAAAAATGGTTATGTTGTCTACTTCCTAGATAATAATGCAAGGTGGCATTCATCTTATTGCTCACCAAGTGAGAAGCATAGTAAGTGCCCTAGCTAGTTAAATATAGTTTATATATTTTCGATGAATATATATATATATATATATATATATATATATATATATAATGTTAGCAAGAATTAGCTTAATCGACAAGGATTGAACATTACAATCACGAAAACAAATTAATCAAGTGCTAATAAGTTTAAATGTAGATTCGAGCAAAAAAAATGCAGTGTGTCATAAACTCATCAAGCTTTATATATATTGTTGACCGTAAAAGAGAAATCATTGCTTATAGTAATTTATCAAATCACCAAGTGATCATTTCTTACTACTACATTAAGGGATGAATAAGAATAACAAATTAAGGCGAGAGCGTATTGAGAAAAAGTAATTAAACTATAAAAAAAATGCATACATTTTACTAATGAAATTGTAAACAAAAGTCGATCGTGTTTGAATTTTGCAAGTATGAGTAGAGAATGAAGATGAAAATTGCCAAACTCTTTTATGGAATTATTAATTAGAAGCATCCGGAACTAGAAGGAGAATATTATCTGACGATGGAATTAATACTTTTTTTGGCAACATGCAGGCCAAAAGCATGAGTGTTAGTGGAATAATACTTCAACTTTAATAGAGAGGAATAACCAAATATGAGGCGATGAATATATATATATATATATATATATATAACTATAAGGTGATTAGTAGATATCGTTATCATGTCATACTAAGTATTCGCTACGAGACAATTAACAATTTGGTGGGGCGTGCGCCTAAACTTTGTAAATGTGTCCACATTCGGATCACTCTTTTTATTTCCCATCTATTGGGGTTGGCATCTCCTGTCTCCTATTGAGAGTTTTTCTTCTAAGTTAATTTATATTGAATAAAAAAAAGTTAGGTTATATTTTATTACCGTTCTTTGGAGAGAATATTTTTGTAAAAGAGAAGTTAATTTATTACTTAGTAAGTGTATTGACATTGGGATTGTCAAAATCTAATTTAAATTTTTGGAAAAGTTAATTAGCACATCTGATTTTGCAGGGATCACTCTTTTTGTTATTAAATTAGATGAGTTAACTGATAATATTAGCTAGTTAAGTAGTAAAAAAACTATTTATCATTATGCATATAATTTTAACTACAAGGGATATTCAAGCCTGAGCACTGTGTTAAAATTAGATTGTAAACTCGCAGAATTCTGAGTTTTTACTTGTGTATTCTGTGGGGAAAAGAAAACAAGAAACTGACATGTTCGTATTGAAACTAATATGATTGAGATTCGAGCTGAGTTAGATCTTAATTTGTGTGAATTGTTAACTTGCCTCAAACTATTTTTCACTTTCTATTTTATTTATAGATTCATGTACTATCAATCGTATGCAAATGCAAGGAGCGTAATAAATTAGATGTTAGGATTTCTGCATAAGAGATATTACAGTTGAATGAATGCACAAAAAATTTAAAGCAACAATGAATTTTATTAAAAATTAAAAATTAAAAAAAATTATAAATCAGATTATTTTCTATTCAAATGATAATCCCTTAAAGATAGAAATTACAAATATTTGAAACTCTGAATTAATCCTTTAAAATTAGGACATACATATCGTGATATAAAAATAAATTAATACTGAATCATAAGTAGAATTCATCCTAATATTTTGATTCGACGGCAAGGGATCCTCCGAATCTCTCCCTTGTCCCCACAAGTTCGCTTATTTGACCGCGAGACTTGTAGTGTAATAATATTTTTTATTTAAAAGTATTTTGAAGATCAGATGAATTTTTAATTGAGATAGGAATCAAGCATTCAAGTGTTATGAACAATAGAAAAATAGAAAGCGACTCTTCCAGCTAATATCTTTTTAGATTCTAGTAAAGGAGCTATGCGACTTGTCTGCGAGAGCGATTAGATTCATTATGCTTGACATCATGCATCATGAAGAATTTGATTAGATTGCACATCTTTCTGAACATTTTGATGTTAGAAGACGACCATATTTGTAGGGAAGCCCGTTGTCCGACCGAAGATGGCTAAACTAGGAACTAGGAAACGTATACATTTTGATAATTGTAACTTATGAATTGTCACTTATCTAACTATTTAATTAAGTATGAATAATCAATATGTATATGGTTTTGTTTTCATATGTATTATTATTATATATAGTCCGCACGTCGAAAATGGTGAACTAGTCATTTATTATTTATAGGAAGGGGAAGGTGATACTTGGCCTGCTCATTTGACTGCTTTCTTCAGTTGTCACATAGTGGGGATGGTTCCTTCCTTTCTTCTGCATCAGCTTCCAAAGTGAGTGCTGTGTATATCTGAGAAGTTGAAAGATATATTATATTTGTAATGTTGGATTTTAATTACCCTTTTAAAAAAAATTATTTATTTTGACATCCTATGATATGATCCTGACACAATAGGATATGACGGCACCGCTGATCAATCCAATTAATTGATCGAATAATGAGAGAAAAAAGAAATAGAAGAAAGCACAAGTGTAGATGTGTTTGGCAATGTATCAATCTTTTCCAGCTGGCCAATAATTCAGCTGAGGTCAAACCACCATTCATTTCATGATCTCATTATTTTGCACACATGAAACTTTATTGTCAGAACCTCTACACGATGAATCAGATGACAAGGGATGAAGATATATAAAGTTGTCTAGGGCGAGCCTTTATCATTTTAATTAGTTTGTAGCTAGTTTCATCCTAATGAAGATGAATCAATTAGCTTAATTAGGTGCCAGTAGAAATCATTTTCAAATGTGTAGTTAGAGATGTTTATAGATATTGTATATAACAGAACATAAAATTTTAAGCATATTTGTTGAAATTGATGTATTAATCAATTTTCTTAAAAGTTTAAATTATTAGGTGGAATAATACCAATGATTTTATATTATTAATATTTCTCCTCACGTGTAAATTGATGATAACTTTGATTTAATCCAACTCACTACGTGCACAACAACTAAAGAAGAGGAAAATATTTTTTGGATAAGAGTTTAACGAGAATTCTTAACCTCTGATTCTGATATTATGTTAAGATTTGAGCTTGATGTGCCAATGGAAATGTAACAGTAAAAGTATGAGATGCAGAGGAAGTGGCGGAAGCATCGTGGAAAAAGGAAATTTTTTATTCTAGGTAGAATTCAAAATACAACTCACACAAAAAAAAATACAAAACAACTAAACTATTTACACCCAACTATAACTAATATGCACGTACATCAATGTTATCAATTTGTAATAGTAAGGTGATTAAAATGCTTCGCTTTTGAACTCATTGTGCCGCCGACGGTGTCGAGTTGATCTCAAGTCCGACAATGAATGTCAACAGCCCCCCTCATGTTGACGATTGAGAGGCGACGACCAACCTCAACTTGGAGGTTGACAACATACCGGCAATGTGGAACTTTCGTGAACTTCCGTCGAACACCGACCAAACATCGGAAAAGAAGATTGCAGCTATCATCAGAAGAGAAGGATGGGAAGAAATCGACAAATGAAATGAACTATAAATGCGGGAAAAGAAGAACAAAGATAGACGATCAGAGATCAGAACAGATGACAAGTGGGATAAGAAAGAACATGATCGAAGATGAAGGTAACAAAAGAACTAGAAGGCGACGGGTAGCATAGTGAAGACCCATTGAATCTAAGAAGAGAAGAAATGCAAAAATTCTGAAAAGGAACGAACAATGAGGAAAACAATGATCAACTCCAAGAAGCATGACCAAATGAAGAGAGTGGGCTAAACAAGCATCGACTCTGCAAATTGAAGATAACATGACTCATCGCCGACAATCAGAGATGAAAATGACCAACGTAATAGACATAGAGCTATTGAATGATGAAGAAGATAAAATCCGGAAGAGAGAAGACAAGAATGATGATCTCCACTGAATGAAAGGAGCCAAAGCTCCAAAAATGACGATCAAGGCCTTGAAGAGAAGAAGATCACTGATGACAACTTTGTCATTGGTGATAACAATGATCGCCACCGTGAAAAAGGAGATGAAGCTTCGATCAACTCCTGAAGATGGATGAATTATGACGAGTTGAAGAAGACACTGAAAACAGGAGCCATAGGTCCAAAGAGAAGAAAACTACAAAGAACACAAACAAAAACAAAGAAGAAGAGGAGGAGGACAATGAAAACAAGATAAAAGGCGACCTCGATGACTTGCCAAAAGAAAGTTGGAGCTCTGACGACCAAGAAGTCCCAAAGAATGAATTCAGGGAAAAATGCGAGAATTGCCACAAGAATAACCGAGGAAGAAATGTTAGTGATGATCAACGAGAAATATTAATCAGATTAACCCTAGCGAGGAATCTGATATGATAATCAATTACCGATCTTGATTCTCGGAACGCTCGATAGCGAACTTGAGAAAAATGCGAATGTGGTGCTCCGATCTTGATTATCAGACCGTGAAGTAGAGCTTGACCACATAACTCCATCTGTGCTTCAATGTGGCGCTTGTCGCCATCAACTAGACAACATCCAACTCCAATAATAAGCTCGATGTCGACAACGAGATTGCCATCGGCGATCATATCATAGTTGCTAGGACTTGTGGGTAACATGTAAGCCGATGACAACTGCTCGTCCGGAGACGATGAACACAAGGGGAGAACGACAATCTTTCGGCAACAACGGCAGCAAAGCAAATGATGAAGAGGAGCTCAAGAGGATCGCTGAGAACGTGCATTGAAATTGATGTGTTAACCAACCTTTCTAAAAGTTTAAATTGTTAGAAAGAGTAATATCAATGATTTTATATTCTTGACAATAATAAGTACATCAACGTACCGTTATTTTAATGGTCCTACACATATTATAACAGTGCATTGATATTTTAAGCATCCATTAGTTAGATTTTGATTAGAGAGGGATCATGTGACTAGAGGCACTTAGAGTTGACAAGGTCATGTTGGATGGCGTGTGCTCGTGCGTAATTAATATAAACAAGGTGCACGCGTACTAAAAGATGCCATCTGTTCCATGTATTCCCAGCAAAAGACAGCTAATGCTTCAGCACAAGTTTGATTTTAAATTGATCTCAGCTCACCAGAGCATCGTGTGTGTGCACTGTGTGAACGTTTGTGGAGAGGATAAGACCAGACGACACATTAATTTATTCGATCACTCTAATTAATAATTCACTTTACTAACCTCACTTGCATAAATGGATATGTATGCATGGTTTGCAATTTGAATATAAATAGAATTAATCTCCTATCTTTTTAACAAAGCTCCTATATGTCTGATATTTATTATACAAATAATTTATACATACATACATTTATATATGTGTGTCTAACATAAAAAACTTAGTTGCATAAAAGGTTTCACACTAAATTGACACCATTTTATCTCTAGTGATGCCGTAGTGCTGAGAATTCGATCACAGACATCTTCTCCCGTTAGATCTGAAGCTGTTGGTATAGGAATATGAAGACCACCCGAAGCTGTTGAGACAAAGAACAAGAAGAACATCATTGGAAAAAAGAAAAAAAACCTTACAATTGGATATTTCTTTAACTCTCAAACAGTAATCACAAGTGTTTTATAAAGCAACTATTTATACTAACATAACAATTACAGCGTTAATTATCATATTCTCCATATATATAATATATAGAGCATTTTTTTCTGCTTCTCATATATAGAATATCATTTGTCAAAGTTTCGTAGCAAGAAAATATTATTCATGTAGTGTTAAAAAAAAGTAAATATCATTTCAATTTAAAAGCTAAGTTGTATTTTAATTTTTAATACTTAAATCAAAAGGGGTTCATATATATATATACACACCTGGAATACATATCTTGCAATGCATATCTGATGCAGGAGTTGTCAAGATCGTAAGTGGCCTCGTGTCGGCATACATCCAGCAGTCTCTGAGCAGTAAACTTTGTTTCCAATTCTGTACATGCTGCAATATATTAATTTCTGTGTAAGAACAAAGAACATGTCAACCATAACATCAAATAAAAATAAAAGCGCAGGACTCACTCATCATCATTGTGATTCATTTGATCCAGCTGCGGTGCAGGAAGCTTCTGCATGCATTCAGTGCTATAGATATCTCCATTGTAGATTCAATCAAACCTTAGTGAATATATTAATGGTCAAAGATAAGAAGAGAATATATAATATACGGAAAAGAATGCAGTTCAGTTTAACAGTAATAAGATATGACTTAGGGGTTGTATTTGTAGACGAATTTCAGTCCGTGCATACGTTAATAAGAAGATATTATAAATCTAAAACATATATTCATAATGTTTGTACGATTCAATATGGAATCTGCAGCCATGCATGCAATTAAGACACGGAGGGGGATGGATCTCATTGACAGCTCCTGAGACACACATCGCAATCTGATGGAGGAAGGCATAAGATCTGAGCCCACGCCATTATGCTAGAACATGCTCTTGGGGCCGAGACAGAGGAGATCCAGGCCATCTGCTGACCCATGAGTTCATGCATGACCAGTGGCATGCATGGAGATTGGATGCTACTCCTCCTCCAATCATTTGTCATGGTCCCACGTTCGAGAGAGAGAGATAGAGAGAGAGATGAAAGGGATACCTGCAATTATTAAGTTGGTTTTTTCTCCGCAAGAAAGGATGAAAGCTCTGCTTCTTTTACCAAAGAAAAGTCTGAATGTAGAGAGATTCAATTATCTTGTTTTGTCTCTTTTACCAAAGAAAAGATTTCAAAGTAACGTTAAAGAAAAATAAGGATTTTGACCAACTAAATTTTTGTTCCAGTGACGATTGTTTACATGTATTAATTCCTTAAATAACTCCATTTTCTTTAGTTACTTTACGTTCCAAAGGGAACTTTTGTCTCACCATGCACTTAAGTTTCTCCTTTCTTTGATCAAAGGCACGGGTGAGTTACAACGCATTTTTGTTTAATATACAAGACAATCCTACCAAAATCTCATAACCAAAATTTGAAGTCATTGTTCTGCAAACCCTTATGTTTTCCACATTGAAGTAAATTAGGGCTAATAACAGCAAAGAAAGTTTCTTTTTGTTTCTAACATATATTTCATAATAACCAGAAAAAAAAGGTTTAATCAAACAGATTTAAAAAATCAAATAGAATAACCCTCTCGCGATATACCAAATGCTGAGTCATCATTTTTTATTATATTGACATCAAACATATATATGCTATAAACTATAAAGCATTAAAGCCATTAGGATATATATAGGATTCTGCGAGGTATATTGAAGGGAAGCAAGTAGCATGTCATAGCTGTGGGTTGAAACTTATTAAAACTAACTATTTATATAATTAATTAGGTGCACGAATGGAATGGGGGGAAAATTTCGACATCAGGGCCAGCTAAGATTTGCCATCATGATCGGATCCCTCCCTCGATCTCGATCAAGTTGTGGTGCGTCAACTGCATTCAATTGTTCATCAACAGATCGAGTGTCCATGTCAAAGAAATATATTGGATTTGGATGACAATTTCGTACGTCTTCGCACATAGTATGATAATGCTAATTAATTAGGAGGACTAATTATTACATATTAAAAACAACGTGGGGGCAAAGAAATGAGAGTTGTTTATGTGCAATCCCTGGCTCTCGCGATGAGAGTGTGTTATAATATATCTTTCATTTATGATCGTGTGTATAGCACACCTTATAGTCATCTTTTGAAATAGAAACAATGGATTGAATGACTTAGACTTGCCACATTTGAAACTTAATTAATCTTATTTGTTAACTTAAAAATATCAACAACTGATTGAATTCATTTTTTTTACATTATGCTTTAAAATATTCTCTTATATTTTGCATTTGCATAAATACAAATAAACAACTCGATGAATATGCAAACATACATATATAACAGTGCGAAGAAAAAGAAGTTAGATGCTGCGTGCCGAGAGGATAAATGTATATCACACATGAACATGAACAAATTGATAGATCGATAGAAATCAAATGCAATTTGGTGGCGATATCTAAATAATTAGAAAGACTATTCAGATCTGCCATGTAAAAGAGAACCAGGAAGCTACGTGAACGTGTGACGTGACGCTTCACATTAATTGGAAAGGACCCAATCATATATGAGATTGCAATAGGTCGACGTGCATGATTGGTGCCAAGATTCAAATGCATGTGAGGCTCTTAGTCACGCTATTCAATTATTATTATTATTATTATTATTATTATTATTTGCCGACCTCATTTAGTGAGATAAGATTTTGTTGTTGTTGTTATAGTATTGACTAATTATGTAGGCGGGGACGTCAAATTGATGGCCGACGTTGATCGATTAATTGGTACGTGCCGCAACACGGCACACACACATCCATCATGATTTGTTTCTAGCCAAGTCCCACGGTTCTCATGCATATGAGAGAAAGATGCTAAGGCAGATTTTCTTTTATCCACATATTTTCCCCATTATTTTACAAAATAGTCGAGTGATCCATGTGATATAAAGAAACGATCAATTCTCACGGATGATTAATGAGTAGAGCTTTAGATAAATGGAAGATAAGATTTCATTACAAGAAAATTGGCGATTAACGACGCAAAATAACGTCTCGAAATATGGTGATGCTAAATAGACGTCACTACCGTCATTATGGCGTCCTAGTTGAGTCCCAAGTAAGTGACGCTACTTACCTCTCAACAGTGTCGCATTAGCGTTTTCTTGGTGTTTCCAGAAATAGGCGCTAACGAAAGCGTCATAGCGACGCCAGGTAGCCGCTATTATTGCGCGTCATGAAGCGAAAGTGCACTGGAGAACCTAACACTATTCTCGCGTCGACAGCTTTCGACGTGAACCTAGTGTCGCATCTTCTGAAACGCTATGGAGACGCTAGTTGACGTCACATATGAGACGACGCTATGTAGATGCCAATATGAACAAGCACTATTTTAACACTTACTTGATGTTTCATAACTATATATGTTAATTAAGAAATAGATAACTATATATAAGCTATCTATATTTATATCCTATATGTTATCTATTTTGACGCAATCATATATATTATCTATACTATACTTAAATCAATAAATAAATTAAATATTGTATATGTACCTTCAACATATATATGTATTCATACATGATTACTTATATATATCTACATCATAGGAGTGTTCTTAAATATACAATTTGTTACCTATATTATATATATTATTTATCCATAGAATATATATCATATCTTAATTATACATATATTATTTTAATATTTTTAATCATGAAATTATGATGATTGAATTAAGAGACATTATTTGTTATAAATTATTTCATTTTAGCGTCTCTATAAAGACTCAATAGCGTCTATCTAACGCCACACTAGAGCCGCAATCTTGGTCGACACCGGAGAGACACTATTGGCGTCTCTCTGGCGTCTCCTTATTGCGACACTACAATGAATGAGGCGCTACATCGACGCTATTGTGTCGCTAATACATTTTAACGACTCAATAGCGTTTGTATTGCGTCGCAGTAGCCGACTTTTTATCACACTCACTTAATCGGACACATATAGATATATAAGTACACGTATATACTTAGACTTATATATAATAAGTACACATATACATATTGTTTTATCACTTAATCTCGCACATATAAACATATACATACATATATATACTTGGAATATGTATACATATACACGTTATCTATATATATCTCGCACGTATATAGACATATACATACACGTATATACTTATAATATATATATAGATAAACACATTGTCGTGACTTAATCTCTCACACGTAGACATATACATACACATATATTATATATATATATTATTTTGTTATATACACATATACATATAGACTTATAATTTTGTATATATACATGGATAATAATATATGCATTCCATAATTTTTAGATTGTGGGAAGGAAACAAACAACTGGAACAGAGCACAATGCGATGAGATGCTATCTTGATAAAGAAAATTACATACATATAATAAAAAATTAGAATATAAAAAATCACTTAGCGTCGCCCTAGCGTCTCCATGGTGAGACGCTAAGTTAGCGGAGACGCTACTACGACACTATTGTGTCGATACAATGTCTTAGCAATGCATTAACTTCTCTACAGCGCCACATTAGCCGACTTTTTTATTACTCTCACTTAATCGGGCACATATATCACTTAATCTTGCACATATTATGTTAAATTAGGAAGAAAATTCAATATAGCGTCCCTACAACCTCGAAATAGCATCTCGACTATGGCGCCTCCGTAGCGACTACGTAGCGTCGCGTGTAATTGAGGAGCTAAATACGTAACTTAAATCCCTAACCCCTCTTTTGCATTTTCACATTTTACTGTTACTGCTCGCCAATTTTCACCGCGACCGACGACGCCCGACGGTCGATGCTCTCCGCTCCGACGCCCACTGCGCCGATGCTCGACGCCCGACCTTGCCCTCGTTGAACTCACCTTCTCTGCCCGCTGCTCCGACGCTCGATCCTGCCCTCGTTGAACTTGTCGTCTCCGCCCGTTGCACCGACGCCCGACCCCGCCCTTGTCAAACTCGTTGTGTTTTCTTTCGATTCGCCATGCGCCGACCTCCACCGCCATCCGCCTTTGCCTCATCATCCGCCATTCGCCTCCGCCGCCCACCCACCTCCTCCGCCGCCATCCGCCTTCGCCTCCGCCGCCCTCCGCCCGTCGTCTGTGCTCCTCCGCGGCCCACCCTCCGCCTCCACCACCGCCATTCGCCTCCGCCTCCTCTGTCGTCCATCCGCCTCCTCCATCGCCTTCCGCCTCCGCCCCCTTCCGCCTCCTCCGCCGCCACCCACCTCCGCCTCCTCCGCCCTCCACCCTCCGCCCTCCGCCTCCTCCGCCCGTCGATTGTGCTCCTCCGTCCGATGTCGATCGTCGCCCGCCACCTTCCTCCACCGCTTACCCTCCTCCATCGCCCGTCGCCATCCTTCTCCGGCTAAGGAGGTACGAGCCTGCCACCATTCATGTTAAGTTAATTACTAGTGCATGTTAAGTTAATTACTAGTGCATGTTAACTTAATTATTAGTTAAGTTAATCTAATGCATATTAAGTTAATTACTAGTTAATTATTTGAAACTAATTTAAGGACTAGTTAATTTGCTATTTTTAAATTTAATATCATGTTAAGTTAGGGTAAATGCATGAGCACAAATTTGTTCCACGATTACGAGTTATTAGAAATCAAATACTGATAGATTTTTTTCATAATTCTAGTACCTCTTTTTTATCATGTTCTCATAAATTTTACTTAGGATGTACATCCACATTCTTGATAATAAAATAAGATTATGAAACTACTTCAAAAATGTGATTTTGGACTTCATAATTTCAAAATCACATGTTTCAAGTACACGAATTTATTGACATATAACTTAATGTTGTCCATTATAGAAATGACAAAGTAATATCATAATTGGATTCTTCATTGGAAGGAAAAATGTGGTGTTATAACTGAAGAATATAATGATGGTGTTGATGAATTCATTAATGTGGCATGTCAAAATGAAGGTGTTGCTTCTTCATATGGCGAAATCTTATGTCCATGCCGAAAGTGCAAATGTTATCCGTGGTAAGTAAGATATGATGTGAAGAAGAATTTATATTACAACGGTTTCTGACTGACATAAACAAATTGGTTCTTTCATGACGAAGAAAGATGGGCTAAAGACAACTAATGTAGATACCAATGTGGGCGATTTGAACAATCCATATAGAGACATGATACGAGATGTAATGTTAGGAGAAAATGTTGGCGACTTCTTGATTAAAGAAGACCCAAATCCTTCGATTTCTAACTTTTATAATCTTCTCGAAGAAGCATATGAACTTTTATGTGATGGATCCGTGAAGCAAACTACACTTTCTGCAGTGGCACAACTAATGAACTTGAAATCAGAATTTAATATGAGCGAAAGTTGTTTTGATCGGATGTTTGTCATTATTAAGAGTATGCTTTCAGCTTCAGAGAAATTATTGGGACATTTTTACAAGTGCAAAAGATTGATGAGAGATTTATGATTGGAATATTCGAAGATTGATGCATGTCACAATCATTGCATATTGTATTACAAGGAAAACAACTCACTTATGAATTGTTCTATTTGTGACGAGCCCAGATTCAAGCCGAGAAAAAATTCTCAAAGTTCGAAAAATATATGGCAAATGCAGTATTCAGATACTTTCTCATTGTTCCAAGATTACAACAACTATTTCTTTTTAAAAAAACTGCATCATTTATGAGGTGGCACAGAGAAGGAGCACGTGATGATCGAAATTCCATTACACATCCTTCGGACGCGGAGGCATGAAAATGATTTGTTGTATTTCATCTGTCTTTTTCTATAGAATCGCGCAATGTTAGATTAGGACTTTGCATCGATGGTTTCAACCCATTTGGCTCATCAAGTACTGCTTATTCATGTTGGCCGATTTTTGTGACACCTTATAATTTGCCTCAAAGCATGTGTATGAGACGAGAGAACATATTATTTACCTATATGATCCCGGGTCCTCGATCTCCTGGTAAAAGTTTAGATGTTTACTCATGACCTTTGATTAATGAACTCAAGATGTTGTGGGAGGATGGCATGGTTACCTATGGCAAACCTAAAAAGTAAAATTTCATTATGAGAGCTGTATTAATGTGGACCATAAGTGATAGCATATGGAATGTTGAGTGGTTGGAGCACAAAAGGTAAACTTGCTTGTCCCATATGTGGAAAGAATACAAAATTATTTTATTTGAAAAATTGTAGAAAAATTTGCTGGTTTGATTGTCATAAGATGTTTGTGCTATTGGAGAATTTGATGCGTCGCGATCGAAACTCATTTAAAAAGAATACAACCGAGAACACTTTGTCTCCAATTCATTTGATGGGACAAGAATTGCTAGAGCAAGTAAACAAGTTTAGTGAAGTCTCATTCGGATTGAAGGCCGGTAGTTACAAGCAAATTGGATTTGAAAGTGAACATAATTGGGAGAAAAGAAGTATTTTTTTAGAGTTGTCTTATTGGTCTTCAAACTTGGTACGTCATAACTTAGACGTCATGCATGTGGAGAATAATGTATTTGACAACATTTTCAACACTATTATGGATGTTAAAAGAAAAACAAAAGATAGCATATAGGCGTGCGAAGACATGAAATTAATATGCAAAAGACCAGAGCTAGATATCATTCATCTTCAAAATGATAAATGCAAAAGGTCAAAAGCTACTTATGTCTTGAGCAATGATCAAAGAGAAGTAGTTTTCGAATGGGTCAAATAATTGAATTTCCCTGACAGACATGTATTAAACATATCTCGTTATTTTAACCTGGACAATGGGAGGATATATGGGATGGAGTCATGATTGTCATATTTTTATGCAAAGGCTGCTTTCAATTTTCTTTAAACAACTTTTGTCAAAGGCCATCCGAA
Source organism: Pontederia crassipes (assembly GCA_030549335.1). Taxonomy (NCBI): domain Eukaryota; kingdom Viridiplantae; phylum Streptophyta; class Magnoliopsida; order Commelinales; family Pontederiaceae; genus Pontederia; species Pontederia crassipes. The sequence continues at coordinate 55,072,115 of CM060196.1, read as the reverse complement.
GGTTTTAACATAATTATCTATGTTCTTTAAAGTGTTTTGTGCATCTATCATTTGGAGAAGACATCTCTCGGTTAGAGACTTCTATTGTGATTACTGTGTGCAAGGCTGAGAAAATATTTTAACCTTCTTTCTTTGATGTGATGGAGCACTTGATTGTACATCTTTCATATGAAACAAAAGTTGCGAGTCCGGTTCAGTATTGATGGATGTAACCTTTCAAAAGGTACATGTTATATTTGAAAAGGAAGACGAAGAATAAGGCGAAAATTGAATGCTCCATATCTGAAGCATATTTCATTGAGGGGGTGTCAAACTTCACTTCAATGTACTTTGAGCCACATATACAATCACGACACACCCAAGTTTCAAGAAATGACGATGGTGGTGAAAGAGAAGTTGACATGAATATCCTATCCATCTTCAAGTACCCATGTTGGCTTCTTCGTACATGACACAAAGTTGTTTTGAATGACAGAGATCTCACCGTCATTGAAAATAATGTCCTTGCGAATTGTACCGAAGTGACGTCGTATCTCGAGTAAGACAATTTATTTTAATATGTTATATAATTTAAAGTTAATTGTTGATATATGATTGCATTAATTGACAGTTATGAATTCAGGAAATTCAAAGAATTACAGCGAGAAATCAATCCGTTAATTTTAAATGATGAGTTATTGAAATTATGAGACGAACATTTTGCCGATTGGTTGAGATGTGAAGTGAGAATTCTTTCTGATTGCTCGTAATTATTACTTAAGTTTGTAACTTTTAATAAAGTTTTAGTTATTTTTATTGTCGGTTATTAATGGTTCAGTCATAGATTTAAAAATACAAAATCTGGGTTATGACCCGAAGAAACAAGTTCTTAGCTATTGCGGCGTCATAGTCAATGGATATCGGTTTCACACAGAAGAATATAACCGACAACGATCAGCTATATATTAATAGCGGCATATGTGTTCTAGGAAGCATGTATGGGGACAACAACTTTGATTACTACGGTGTTATAGAAGACATTATAGAATTGTCTTATTTGGAAAAATCTAACAAATTCGTGGTGCTAAAATGCCATTGGTTCGATCTAGAGAAAGGAGTTCAGATCAATCAAAAGTTTAAATTGGTGGATATTAACCCTCAATTGAGGCTTTAGTCATACGATCCATTTGTACTGACGGAACAAGCTTAACAAGTGTACTACACTAAATATCTATCGAAAAGAACTAAGGATGAATGGTGGGCGTCATGCAAGGTAAGAAGTAGACTATTCTTAGCAGAAATAATGGTAGATGATAATGAAATATCATCCGTATACAACGATGTGCCTATGGATGATTACTATAAAAAAGATAGAGTGAATGAGACGTTTGATGTAGCCGATGGAGTTGAGAATATTCAATTGGTCGATGACACTGAGCCAATGGAAGAGTTCAATTCAAATGTCCTCTTGAAAGTGAACTTTGATAATTTCGTTGATGATGACTTGAAGCAAGATTATAGCGACGATGTCGAAGATGATGAAAATGAATCAGAATACGAAACAAGCGAATGAATCACGTAGTTCTTCTAATGACACAAGCTTCTTACTTTTTTTACTTATATATGATTACGGATAATAAGACAAGATTGTTAGCTTTCTCAGTCCTGGTTACTAGAGGTCGAGTATTTAGGTCATCTCACTCTTCTAAGCATTCATTTCAGATGAATCAGGCATCACAACCACCAGGTATTATATTTATTGTCAGTTGCTTATTTATAATTGATTTAATAGTTAAATTTATTTTTTAATAATGTAAGTTGCTCCGCCATTGACGAGGCACATAGCCGGATGGTCACATGGTAGGCAATCCATTGGTGGGTCAGCTCCACGTATCACTCTAGGTACATGTCACATAGTAGGCGATACATAGTAGAAGATAGAGTTTTCTAAATATTTTGCTTTTGTGACAATTTTTCCACTCTCGATGGAGCACATAGTCGGAACGTCTCAATCGCACGATGACGATTGGCATGTCACACTAGGTTATTTTCTATATATTTCATAATTTTAAATAAGAGGTAAATTTTATGTATTTTTTTATGATCACAGTTGCTACGCCACCGCTACCGTCGAGATTACTGGACGCTTCACCACATTTTAGCGTTGGTGAGCGACATCTTACCTAGGCGATATATTTATTATTATGGACATTATATTTCTCAATTAATTGCATTAATTATTTTTTAATAATGTCAGTTGCTACATCGTCGATAGCACAAGCACCTGGCTCATCACATTTTGACGAGCGGACTACCATGGATCATGCATCGGTAGACATCATTCATGTAACGTCCCCAAAATTTGGCCCCAATTTTAATTGCTGAACCCTAGGAGATTTTACTTATCATGATCTAATTTCATAAAATCATTGCAATGGAAAACATAATAATAAACATAAAATAATAAGATCATAAACAACGGAAAACTTCTCAATATATATAAATAGAATCCCAAGATAATAAACTGGCCCATGGGCCTAATAGGCTTTAACATACCCAACAAAGGGTTCATAAAACATAACGAGTTCAAGTAAAGACACATGACACCCATAAGCCATACATAGTTCACTCTTATAAGAGTTCGTCATCATGACATAATATAAGTAAAATAACTTAGTCCGTAACCCGACCCATCTATGTGCAATATCTCCGTCATGAGGTTCTCGCCGCCGAACCTAAGCCTCCTCCATACCTGCACGCATTCATGGGGTGCAGAGGATTTCTCTTGTTAGAGTATGTTGAGGCCCATGCATGTTATGGTCTTATACATGATTTCTATATGTCATGGCACATGCATTGCAACATAATGGAACATAACTTATATGCATGCTATGAGCTACGTATGCACATTATATGGCAGATGAGCAATATAATCATAGCAAGATAAGATAAACATATAACATTTTCATCTTATGCTAAAGCATGTCATAACCCATCATCATACTTATCATTATGCTAATGCATATTATGATCTTATCTTACTTTACTTTATCATCTTCATTCATGTCATAATATGATGTGACAAGTAAACATTCATAATGCATCATCATAAGTGTTTTCTTCATTCTTCATCGTCTTTATCATCTTTGTCTTTATGTCCCAAATCATTCATCATTCATCTTTTCATCTTTCATCTTTACTTAGACGATTTCTTATCTTGTCGATTGAGAAGAGTGATGGCGCATATGTCATAACCCTCACCCATGGGTGAGGTCTTAACCCTCATCTTTAGATGAGGTTTTAACCCTCTCCCGTAGGCGATGTCTTAACCCTCTCCCGTAGACGAGGTCATAACTCACATTCGTCAACGAGGTCTTCCTGCACTAGTCGGTGGAGTCTTAAGTAGGGTACCGATTGGTCCCTAAGAGAAATGTCATACCTTCATCAATCTGTCTTTTAATTATGTTCATTAATACATACAATCATTCAATACATGTAGCATGTTTTAATCCTATTTAAGGTCATACAAACTTCAAATTCGCTAAGTGTGGACATTCAATCATAACCAATCATCTGTCCAGAACGGACGATTATTTTTCTAGCAGTCGACTGTTGGATTGGGTTATCGAGCGACCGTCAGGATATCGGTCAACCGTTATGGGTCTTTTGGATGACCGAGCTAGGTGTCGGTTTGATCGTTAATCACAGAGAGCAACGACTGCTCTACATCGGTCGATCGTTCGTCACAAAAAGCAACGATTGCTCTACATCGATCGACCGTTCATGACAGAAAGCAAGGACTGCTCTACATCGATCGACCGTTATCAGATTTTCGAACGATCGAAACTGGGCGTTTCGTCGATCGCTAATCATATAGAGCAATGGCTCTCTAAATCGAGCGACTGTTGGGGTACCGGTCGACCGTTACATGACTTTCGGACGACTGAAACTGGGCGTCGGGTTGACAGTTAATTATAGAGAGCAATGAATACTCTAAACGAGCGTCCGAATGGGTTTTGTACGACCGTTGGACACATGTCGGGACAAAATCGTTCATAGAACGATCGAATGTTAAGCAATCGGTCATCCATTTTGGGTCGACAGAACATATATTTTTACATCATTTTCTTTCCATTTCTACATACTTTAACACATTGAGCACAAATTTTGCTCTACACATCACATGAAGCATTTACCAACATTCTTAGTACATTAGTAATGAAACAAGTGGGGGTTTCACATGAAGACATCTAACATGCTAATCTCATTCATAAATGTACATGAGCATTAAACGATTTCATAATGAGTTAACATAACAACAATAACATTCTAGTTTTACCTATGATGAGCAATAGAGTATTAAGCTATGAAACACATTGCATTCTAATCATGATTAGCAATGGAATAGTAAACTAAGGAACCTTAATCATTAAATGCACATTTTCCAAATCTTCTCACTAAGAACAAAGGGTTTGTTCATCATACCCTAATCCACACATTTAAACATCATTAGGAGAAGATTAGAAAGGTTTGGATCCCCTCAAACATACCTTTATTAAGAGTCCTTAAACCTAGCTTCTTCCTCTCCTTTCTTTCCTTCTTCCTCTAGGTCCAACAACCTTTTCTCCCTCCTTCTAGCTACTGTTCACGAGCTAAAAAGAGTGCTAGAGTGAGGTAACATGTGAGACAAAGAGAGAGAATGGAATGAGAGTGTGTTAAGGGAGTAAGAACAAGCTTACTATAGCAAAAATCGTTTCTTCTTTGCTGTTGGACGTGTGGAAATGATGAGGGAGGGAGAGAAAGTAAATGGGAGGTTACTGTAGCTTGGAATGGGACTTGTGGTTGCTGTTGTCGGCAGAAAGCAAATGGGAGGAGGTGAGGTGGCATTGATTCGGTGAGATCTTCTTTTAGGGCATTAGTTTAAGTGATATGGGCTTGGGCCTTGGTGCGGCTGGGCTCCTTTGGGTTTCTTTTCTTTTTTCTTTTTTTCTCATTTCATTTAGAATGTTACAACTCGAGGTGAGAACATTACTATACATATATCAATTATCACTACTTTAATTTGGTATGACACTGATGATTTATTTTGTATTAGGACCCGTAGATGATGTTTGACCTTCTCAGCCTACCCTAGCTGTACCAGATGATGATTCCTCTTCAACGGATGAAGAGAGATTACACAATAATATGGTGGTCACCGTGAATAATATTGCTTGATCGAAAGTTAAATAAGTTGTAGAAATTTTGTTATAGTTTTGGTTATCATTGAAAATTATTTTTTCTTTATAATTGACAAGACCACTTTCATACCTGCTAGTACCACGCGGGATGTCAGTGCTCTCGTTCTTTCCCTCCTAGAAAGATGTCCAAATTCAAGTGCGGGATGATATCTTTCGAGCTTTTATTGTACGATCTTCTATTTGGATTACATAATTTGTTTTATATTATTTTAAAATTACTAAGTTTTAACGTATTTTGTAGGGGGCAAATAAGTTTCATCCGGATCTTATTTTAGTGACGATCCGGAGTGCTTTTGAAGAGGTCGCTGCAAAACACCTCCAAAATCGATTGTACAAGTTTTGCAAGGTCGACACGTCCGTCGGCCTCACTTTGGAGTAGGGCATATAAAAATGCCCAAGGCATATTAGGCGCTCGGTTTGAGAGTCCTTATGTAGGAAGTGGTAAGTATGTTTACTTTAAATTATTTTTATTAAATTTATAGTTTTTGAAAGTCTAAATATTTGATGTCCATAAAGGACGGATGAACGATGACAAAGGAAGTCGGAAAAGGCAAGAGTTAACCGACTTTTCGAAGCATGAGGCCCACATCTACACAAGGGGGTCGATGCGATTTGACGAGCATCGACGACGCATGATAAGTTATGTACAAATTTAATTTATCAAACTTTTGACTTATACTTATTTTATAAAATTTGAAACTTTATTGTAGGAGGAGAAAGAAGGCGGTCTCGTGGACTTTCGGATGGTCTACGATGCCATGCATAGGAGATAGAAGACCAACAACTTGGTAACGCCCATTGCTCGTAGGCTTCTGGTAAGTCTCATCACATGTTCATTTGGTTGTTGACGTTAGTGCACTATTTTTAAAATGCGTAATGTTTAAATTTTTTAGGATGAGTATAATGCAAAAATGATTGAAAAGTACGGAGATGATCCGAGTACTCAGCCACCAGATAATGTTTCTTGGAAGGGATGTCATCTTTTTAATGTATGTGTCTTTTGATATATAATTTATACATTATATGATTGTATAATTTTTTTATTTCGCAGAAAACCCTGCTGTTTGGGAGCAGGTGACCGGCACGATACGAGGATGATACTTGCGTAATCTCGGCATAGCCGCTCAGGTACCTATGAGGAGCGGAGAATATGTAGATGACCCATCTGCTCCGAGCTCATCCGCTGCACCTGATATGACGTAGCTATCGTAGCAATTATCGTAGCAGCTTTCGGAGCAGATATCACAACATGTGTCGCAGCAGTTGTCGCAACAGCTGGCTCCGCTATTGCAGACAGTTCAAGAATTGATCCCGACATAGAATTCATCCCCGCGAGGCCATGGACCGAGCACGTCTGGATCGAACATCCGGAACGATAACAATAATTTCCAAATCTAGGATAGAAACAAACCATGGATAGAAACTATACTTTTGTCACTTATAGACTTATTATTAGATATACGTATAATTTGTTAGTTCAGTTTATTATTTTTCATATTCTTATTTTAGATATTGTGCCTGTGATGCTTTCATATTATGCATGTGATGAATATCAATGTATTTATATACATTATATAATTGTATGGTGTGGGAAAAGAAAAAGTGTGAATGTAATAGGTCAAAGAAATCTATAATTAGCGCCTCTATAACGTCAACCTAGCGTCGCAAAAATAGTCGACACTATATTAAATATATCGTCCTTAGCGTCTCATTGGCGACGCAACAAACCTTACAGAAGCGCCAAAATAGCGTCAACTAATCCAAAATATTAGTGTCTCTTGAGCGCCGGAGTAGCGCCACCTTCATAGCGCCACTTTAGCGTCTCCTTAGTGACGTCTGTCCACCGTTCTCAGCTCGGCATCACACGTCTTTGTAACGTCGATATAGCGTCTACAGTTGGCGCTAGTAGCGCCTCCACCATTGTTGACTCTATTGCGACATCAATAGCCACCGATTACCGACATCGCATTTTTTTGACTCTATTTGAATGCTAAGGTGATGCTATAGCTTCGAGAGATACAATAGCACCGCATTAGCGTCAAGTTCATTGGATCGCTATTCCTCAATTTTCTTGTAGTATTTTTTAGTTGATCAATTTTGATGTCGTCAATTTGCTATAGAAAATATCATAAACATATAAGATAATTTAAATAGAATTGGTCTCAAAATGCATGAATAAAATATGATAAAAAAATTATCCCAAACGTTTATTAAAATAATTAAGTTATGCTGGTGTAAATGATAAAAAAATCCAATCCCCCCCCCCCCCCCCCCCCACCTCTCTCTCTCTCTCTCTCTGCAATTAAATATTTAGTTACAAAAATTACTATATTTTAAATTTTCAATTCTCTTAAATACAAATACACGATAAATACAAATATATCTGAGTGTTGGAACACATACTACAACTTCTTTCTATCTTTGGCAAATTCTATAACCTTGAGTTTCAAAAGGCTAACAGTAGAGAAGGATTTACTTCTACGTTCTATCTTGAACAGGATGAATCAATGTCAAATTAGTGTTGACACCCACGGTAAAACCTGATTTTAAATGAATAATAAGACCGACCAAACTTTACCTATCGAGGCGATCGACTAGGCCAGAGGCCCGCCTACAAGGTCTGATGGACTGGCCGAAATTCCAATATGCCATGAGTTTTGGGCCTTTATATTCCAAAACTAAAAGTGAACTCTCAACGAAAACTACATCAAATAGAAAGTAAAGACGAGAAAATATAGTGACCCGATTTTTTATATAACAAAAACAAAAAAAAAAGAAACCTCCAGCTAAAATATTTTTGTTTGGGTTATGTTTTTTTTGTCTTGAAATATATATATATAATTTGTTTTAATGAATAACAATATAATATTAAAAATCCTAATAATATAATTTCTTATCATTTAATTCGAGTTTTGGGTTGTAGAATTCTTTATATTATTCTTAATTTTTTATTTATGAATTAATCGGAAATTTGTCCGAACTCCACCAAATTCAATTTAAAATGATGAGTCACTACAGATTAGGGAGGTCAACTCGATGAGCCACGATGGGTCTTGACTCATGTTGGGTTGGATAAGATTGATGGTTGAGTTGGATGTAACCATTTCTATTTTTTATTTAAATTTCATTTTCTATTTGGTTTAGATCTTTTATACAATCTAAAATACATGAGAACATAGCACTTAAAATATAAAAAAAATATATATTTAGAAAACTATTTTGTCATAATAAAATATCAAATATATATTAAATAATATAAAAAATGATGATCAAATAATCTAACTCGACTTCACTTGGGGATCCAAGTCGATCGGTTTTTAAACTTCAAGACTGTGTTAGGCATGGGATTTTTTATTAGCTCTCAAGAACTAATTGATTTGATAGACAAAAAATTAGATTTGATGTTTGGATGAAAAATATAATGATGAAAATTTTAAAAGTTGACTTGATAGATAAGTTTTAATAGATGTTTGGATGAAATATAAGAACTTAGGATATTATTATTTTATGAGATATAAAATTATAGTAAATTAAAATATTATATCTTTATTTAGTTGAAATAATAATTTATGAAAATATTATATTAATATTGTAATTTAAAATTTACAAAAAAATGTTTATATTAGTGTTATAATTTATAATTTATGAAAAAATAATATTATAATTTAATATTTTCATATATTATTAATATTACAATTTATGAAAAAAATTATATTAAGTTAAAGAATTTATTTTATAAGCTGAATGATAATATATTAATAAATAAAACATTGTCATTGACTATTATTTAAGATAATATAAAATAGTTTAATGTATAATATTAAGATTAAATAATAATTAATAATACTTTACTAATTAAAATATAATGAAGAAGTGAAAGAAAAAAAACACTTGCTTCCAGTAAGAACTTGTCAAAGTTCGCGTTGGAAGCGGGAACTAAAACTTCTTCATGAAGGGAGAACTTTCATTATGTAATAGGAACTTTTCATGTTCTTATCATGTTAGGCATTTGACAAAAGTTCAAGAACTTAGGTCGAGTTCTGGTTGGAATTAAAATTGGTCTACCTGGATAATGTTCAACTCGTTATGTATATGAGCACTTCTACTTCGAATTGTTTGGGTTGTTGAGTTAGATAAACTCGTATGTTCAATATATTATCCAGAGTTATTTTATCTCACTCAATTTTAAAGAATTAAAAAGATACTAACAAGAGTTATGAAAAATAATACAACAATGTTTGAAAACCATATCTTATATCTTCTCAATACAGAAACAATACTATATTAAAAGGAGAGCTGACACACATGCACGCCGACATATATAATAAAGAATTGCTAACAATATATAAGAAAAAAATATAGTCAATATCTTCAAAGAATTAAATTCAGTTAAATGTAAATAGATAATAAATCTTAAGTAATAAATTAATTTCATGAACTATCAAACATGGATCCTTTTCTTATTCTTAGTTTCTAAAATTTTGTAGATAATGTGAAATTTTAAAAAGTATCTTGGACGTGTGAAAAGATAAACATGAAAATTATTTTATTCATAATTAAAAAAATATAGCTTGCACACAAGTTTGAGATGTCATCTTCAAGAGAAGGGTTGTCCTATGTTTGGTCATGGTTCTCGTCATTCATGAACCTTTGTTATTGTTAGCTTGTCGTGGGTTCATACCCTCCACTGACCTACATGAAAGAGGCATAAAGTTTCTCTTAATTGATCGAGCGCCCCTATTGTATTGCATAAGACCCAATCTTGATAATTGAATTGAAATCGAATTGAATCGAACTGTAGAGATCATGTCATTTGGATATTGACATTGATTGGCAATTGTTATTGCCCTATTAAATGGAATTGAGTTATTTTTTTCCAATGGCCATTGATTATTAGAATTAGAAATTGTTAAATTGAATAGTGCCACAAATTATTAATTGCTAATTGTTATCATTATTGATTCATTGTTTGATTAATCCACTAATTATCATATTGCATTGTTCATCTGCTCAATTGTTATTTTATTGTTCCTATCTTTTGAGCACTAATCATTATTGTCAATTAATCATAGTTAGATCATACGTACTGAATATTTTTATACTCATGAAATTTTTTTATACCTAGATTAGTGTTGGTAAGAGAGATATAGACGATGGTACTATAGGTGGCTCATCTTGGATGTTGCACACGACATTAGTATTGAATCCTAATGGAGTTATCTAGTTTCTATTATTGTTCCACATTTTTAGTAGTTGGAGACTGTTTGTAACGACCATAAAAAAAAAAGAGGAAACTAATGGGCGTGTAATAGCCCATTAACCATAACTTTAATTAACCTAACTATAAATCCCTCTCTCTTTCTCACCAACAGCCGCACGGCATTTTTTTTCCAAATAGAAAAGCACACCTCTCTCTCTCCCTCCCTCCCTCTCTTTCATCTTTTCTCACGTACAGCATGCACACGCCCTCTTCAAGGAACAAGAAAGGTGTTGTTTTTCTTTTCCTCTTGCGCACGTCCAACCCACGTTTCTTAGACCCCTCTCGTTGATGCTAATTTATTGCAGCCAGTGGGCACAATGAGGAAGGAGCACGCTGAAGCACATATGCCGTGGAATAGCAATGAATCGATGGGAAAATAAATTAATCACGCTTAACAGGTGGATGAATCGAAATCACCTTGCATGACATCTGAATTGTCCCAAATTCATGCCCTAATCGTTATGAAAAGAAAAGATCAAAGCTAGGGTTCAAGTTATCGTTTTAATTGATTGATTCCTTGTATTCTTTGATTGATTGATTGAATTGCATGCATAATTCACTTCTTATTATTTTATTGTTGTGTGATTGATTTGCTAGGAGATAGGAACTAGGTTAGGATGAGATTGCATTGGAAAAATGATGAAATTCAAAAGTTTCGTAACTTTCTGGATGCCGACCGATCGACCGGTCCGCAGGTATTGTGACAACCGGTCGACCGATAACCTACCTATCGCCGTATTTCTACTCATGTCGATCGGTCGACCGATTCTTGTCACTGGTCGATCGATCCTCCCTCATCAGGTCGATCGTTCCACTGAACGGATTGACCGACTTAGTTAATATCCGATTTGATCTATCGGTCGACCGATCGACCGACCCGCAGACAAACGGTTGACCGTTCCCCTGAATCGGTCGACCGATTCCCTAGAAAATCTTTTATTATATTTATTAATTATTTTTCTTTTATCCAGATATTATATATATATATGTATGATGATTGATCCTATTTTCTGACCCCACAGAGATCCCTCACTGATTTACATGATTTACTCTATTATTGATTTATTTCTATCGTATCGGTTGAATCAAGAACAAAGAGCTACAAGTTATTAAAAGCGATTAATAAGTTCAGATGAAAAATTAATGATGGGTTGCCAGTCCAAGCCAAGTGCATCAAGATAAGGGTCGCTCTCTTGGTCATGGTTTGATCACCCATTGACCCGCACAAGACCGTATCGTTTGCTGGGTATACCCCAAAAATTAAAGGCACTCAAAGTCATCCTGATTGTTAATTAATAATCAAGATCAAGAAGCAAGTTCAAGTCAAGTCAAGTCAAGTCAAGTATGCCATGATTCCAAGTTTACTATATATTATTGATCCTCATTATTCATGATATCGCTGATCTTATTCTTATTATGATCCATGATACTGATATGTTATCTTTCACGTTCAAGTTAAGCATGATTATTTATCGCTGATTATTATATTCATGTCATGCATTATATATCATGTGGTTCCCCACTAGGTTGTAAAGCTTACGGGAGGACCTCCTCCCCTATGTCTGATATCCACAGGACCAGGTCAGTAACGTGGTGGAGTAGACGTGTGGTGATGAAGCTCTGGCGATAGCATAACACATGAACCATAGGAATTTTAAAGTGTTATTTAGTTTTCATTTACCTTCCGCATTCTAGATTCATGATGTAAAACCTGTTTTATTTTCTTAGCAATGATATAGTCACTTTTAGACTTCCGCATAATTATGTTATCTTCTTTTATTTTATTATCTTTCCGCTGACGTGTCTCAGTTCTTGACTGAGATATGGTCAAGTTATAGCATGCCGTAGCGTCTCAAGATTGGTCTTCGCCACGTGACGGGGGTCGATTTCGGGGCGTTACATTTATGGTATCAGAGCCTAAAGTCAGGATTCTCTTGACATCCTAGTGTATAGAATAGTATGGTATTGGTTCATGTGCTACCGTCGAGCAGTCGCCACACCCTCCACCGTAAAGTACAAGTAAGATTTTCTTGCATTAGATTATTATTTATTGATGTATTGATATGTATTTCACATGAGTGGTTGATTCTTAAGGAGGTTATTCTGTATGAGAGGAATCAACTTAATTAAACAAAAAGGATCATAAAGGTTACGAACAAATTGGAAAAGAATAAACAACATGCATGTGGATAAATATACCTACGTGAAAAAAAAGTCTTACAGATATTTAAAGAATAAAATATAAGAAACGATTATGTTTCTTATAATCCATGTTTTTCATCTCTTTCATGATTGCTCTATTCACGAACTTCTTCTGCTGACTGCAGCATTATGAAGAGGAAAATGAATAAGCATATCAGTTGCAAAGAGATGTAGATTTAAGAAAGAAATGAAGGAATTATAAGAGTAATTAAAGGATTCGACTCACACAACACGTAGGTGTGAGATGATTTCAAATAGTAGAGGTGAAACCAAGCATGCATAAGTTATGATTTATGGTGATAACTTATGTGGTTCCATTGGTCTACCAATATAAGCGTTTAATAAATTATCTTATATGTTTATGTTGATAAGTATGGACCCATAATGCTTCTTGCGCCTTAGACTTCATACGATCCCTTTATTATGTAGATAAAGGTCCTAAGCAAAATTCAAATTAGTTATACGAATTTCTAATTAGATTACCTTATATTGGAAATAGGAATTAGAAAGATTAATCATGTTCAAGTTATGTAAGATTAGTTAAACAATAATTTAAGTATTAGTGAGCTGCCCAAGAATCATGCATAAGGTATGGATGGACAAATATAGAAGCTTTAAGTGTTTAGAAGTCACCTTGGCTGGAATAAATGTTAGAAGGAATTTTCAATAAGTGACTGTTTGAGTTAATCGAACATTTAAATCTAGCATATTCATACGCATATGTACATATAACATAGTATACTTATAAATATATAAAGATAAATAAATAAATAATTAGATTTAACTAACTTAGTTTAGTACATAGTATATTTGAAATTTTATTAATATGAAGTATATTTTTAAATAGCCATTATTAAAGAATGAATTCTCTATCATCGCAATGTATATATATTTTCAAAATAGACTAATATGATTAATACAAGAATTATATAGGAACAAGTAAGACATGAAAGGGTTAAAATGAATGTGAGAAATTTTAAAAAAGGTTAAAATGAATGTGAGAAATTTTAAAAAGATTTAAGGTCTCTTAATTGAGATGTGCTTGAGGAGGATATGAGCCTCCAGCTATTAAGTATTAAAAGATCAAAATACCAAGTGAGGAAATTTTTAGAAAGTATGGGGGGTTAAGGTAAAGTATGAGGAATTTTATAAGTCCCCTACAAGATTTCTGGAGAAGCAAATTATGCACATGAGAGGATGATTATGCAAGTTTTAATATAATTATAGTTTTCATAATAATATCAAAATGTATAAGATATTTAATCATATAATCATGGTTGATGGTTCAAGGGGGAAAATAAATCATATATATGTTTAGATAATGGGTTAAATAAGTTACTAGTTGATACATGGAATGTCCTTTAAGATGCAAGATGTAAGATGTAAGATGATATATAGAATGTTCTCTAAGATGTCTCTACGTAAATATGATGAAAAATGTTCAAGATTTTGTCATGATCAAGTGGACCACTTATGATTTGATCATAAGTCTTACAAATGGATTAGTTCTCCTTTCCAATTTTAAAGTTATCCCGACCCTCTCCCATGTACTACAAGATATCGTTAATGCAAAGGGTCATGAAATGATGCACGAAGAAGAAGAATGATTGTTTGTCTTCTGTTTTGTTGATTATTTTATTTTCCTGTCTTATTGTTTGAATTCATTCCATGTGTCAACCTGCATTCATGATGTTTGACTAAGGACTTTATGTTATGTAGTGCACATAAATTATTCTGTTAATTCTGGATTAGATCATATTATGTAGCGACCCCTCAGCGTAGATATCGTTCGATCTTAACATTAATTCAAAGTGCTTCAAGATACTCAAGAAAAGAACTTGTTGTGGTAATATATAACCACTAGCCTCCTATGAAATTATATGATGATGCCATTATCTACGATGATGGACAATGTTCTTAGTGATCCTATTGACGTTACACGACATAGGTCACCCGATAAGGACGATGACCCTATGAAAATAACTTCAAACCATAAAGTTCATGCTAGTGATACTAATGACGATTGAAGATAAGATCTATTTTTCACATCGGCTAGAAACTTCTTAGGAGGATTACGATGAGATTCCTATTTGATTCTTCCTTCTAAGATGTATAAGCATTATCAAAAAGAAAAAGATAGTTGCCGGTATTTAAAGATCTAAAAGTTATAGTTAGAAGTTGAGTGTCATATCGACATCATTTCAAGAATGACCTTGATTTCCAATGCTCCATGACATATGAACTAAAAAGAC